>CM059575.1:50819646-52257773 GCA_030386875.1 Morinoia aosen | reverse complement strand
TTCAGAAACCAATTCGAAATAACCCGGTTTCACTGTCAAAGGCGATAAATCCTAAGAAAGGGTCAACCAGTGTTCTTGCGTACGTGATAGCAGCCTTCCCCGTTCTCCCATGCCTGGCCGTTTCTAACTCTCGTGGAGCGTCGTTATGAACGAATATGTTGTCAATGACTGGCAGGTAACTGATTTAAAAGCCCAAGTTCTTAATTAATCATTAAGAAATTTAATTCTGCATTCAATATCCACAAAATAAATGAGATCCGATATGACTGAAATTACAAAAACTTGGAAATATATCCATCTTAGTAAGAAGGGTAACTAGTAATTCTCATGACTCACCCGGCGTGATGTGGGCGTTGGGCAGAGGGTAAGCATGTGAAATAGCGTATGCTAGTGTTGCACTGGCGTCAGCTGGGTGCGATCATTGGTGGTAATGGGCGGGGGATCCTAGAATTGCACAATTATTGCTGGATTCTTGATCGAAAACAGATCTGTTACGAGAGGGCGATTCTTTTCGGTTCTTTTCGAGGCATTGAAGGGAATGTCGTTGGCCAGACTCAACCCTCCCTCGTAGCTTTGCAGTTATTGGATGCGATGCAGGAAATTGTGTGAAAGACTACACAGAAATTGTTTGGGTAAGTCAACGTATTTTAGAAATAATATTATAATATTATAAATAATATTATTATAATAATATTATTTCTTGTGCGTTATTATTTTCCAATTAAAATGATCCCCTGAATGATCGAAGAATCAAAGTGATCGCCTGATACTGGAATAGTTTCCAGTTTAAATTATTCCATATTTATACATACAAATCTAATTTAAAATAGTGATACTTCATTTACGATTGTCACATGAGATTAAAAAATTATACATTGAATTTTCATTTTGTCTTTCTCTTCCTCTCTCTTCATTCTCATAAACCATCACTTTATCTTATTAGCAACGTTATTATCATATAAACTAGATATGACTCCAAATTCCTGGTCTCCTCACATTGTTTCTCCATGAAATCATAAACCGTAATACGGTCCTTGTATTTTCTTCGTTTTCAGATGCAATTTTCTAGAGGGACTTGTTTGTACACCGAGATGGGGGCTTATGGTCTTTCACCGAGTAAACAGTTCACTCTTTGAGTAATAATGAATCTAACACACAACTGGGGTGGTTTGTCAGAACATTAGAGACCATTTAATGGAGTCTGGCCACCTATAGATCGTAAGCTGCGGATTTAGAGGAAACTGTGCTGCGAGGTGCTCAAACATGAAACTTTCACAACTCAAACTGACGTGACTTAGGTCAATCATACTCGCAAAAGTAACGAACCACTGTTGAATTCTCTTGAATAAAAAGGGCCTCGCCGGGTGGTGTTGTGTACTCTCCAATCCACAACACGACCGGACTGCAGGTGCCGTGGCAACGCCGTCCAAGGAACCGGACACGACCTAGCTGCCGTCTTCTGGCGCAACTCCTCGCGCCTTCCGATTGCGAGCCAAAGGGAAGTGAAGTACAAATATTAGGTACATGAAATCAATTCAATTTTCAGGATAAACAATACCATTCACAATTCTCAATCACTTCAGGATCAGATCTGCACTAAAAAGAGACCGATCTGCCATGTACTTTGATTTGCTAGGCGCTTTAATTTTTATGAGGATGGAACGGGACAATTTCATTTGGCTTCAACAAAGCATTTGATGATGCCTGAGCACGAAAAGTAAATCAGCACAGCCACTTACTGCTTCTATCTATTCAGAACCTTCATGTTGAGAAATATTTAAAATACAATTGGTAGTAGGGCATTTTAGGAAGGAACTTTTTTAAAAGTACACCGTGTTTTTCTTTTTCTCTATGTCTTGCGAAACGCCTCCCTGCCGTGCTGCGGTGACAGTCAACAGTGCCCGCTCGCATATCGTACGGTGCTCAGCCCACGCTGTCAACTCTGATGCGGAGGCAGAAACAATGGACGCGTACGTCTAAATTCGGTCAAATGACTGTGATCGACAGAGAATAGGGACGGACGGACAATCAGAGGCGTGTGTGCTGCTCATGAGTACTGAGAGAAGGCTGCCGATTTTGGGTGACTGAAGTTCGAAGTTACTTTCGCTATGAATAATTCAAACATTTAGTTCCGATAATGAAAGTCGTCGCTGCGTGCTATTGCTGCCGATTTGCGCATATCATCAACGCTAGCTTAAGCCAATGAAGTGTTATTGTCCACCGTTGAAAATTTGGAAAATACTGTTGACCCCCAAAATTTGCATCGATTTGGGAAAGATACATTTTGGATGAGGATTGAAATATTTTTTACTTCAGTACAGCTTCGGAGCTTTATTTTTTTAAATGGAAGACTGGAATACCAGTTTTTTCATAATTTCAATTCATTTTTTACTGTGATATTAGGAAACAAAGAATATTTAGTCTAAACTCTTCTCAAGTATCACAATACGTCTAAAATATCCAAGCAGTAAAGAATAACGAAGCGTGTATACAAATGATCAAAAGTTGATTTTAAACTATAAATATGAGCAGTACTCGTATGTTACGGCGCTAGAATAAAACGTGCTCACAACATCAGAGCATTTTCTACGCTGCCTTAGGGAGAATTGAGTTCCTGACATCTGGTGCACTAGACCAGCGCTCTAACCCCTAAGGCATGTCGGCAGGTGTGATGGCCAAAATTTGGAATAATTTGTGGAAATTTATAACTAATGAGAACACATAAAACAGGATCCAGAATCATTAACTTAGCAATCGGGAGTAGTAGAAATTATGACTATGATATTCAGAAAATGAGAACATGTGAATCAACGCAGCCGCATTATGCAATCGCCCGTGCAGGAGAACCCAAAGTTTGTGGTCAAGAAGTACACAGGCAAATAATATTTTCAAATTATTCTACGTTGTGGTTTTCTTCAAAAGTGGTTTTATTGATCTTTCATATAGAGTAGACCTATGTTCTTCGACGTATAACAACATCTGTTTTTGCTTAAATGTTTTTAATCAATCATCTATAGCGAATTTTAACTTCATGGTCTAAAACCCCGATAATCACGAATTTCAGCTACTTATTGAAGCATATGTTTTATATATTCATTTATTTATTTATTTAGTAATTTTAATGAAGTTATTCTCATGCTGTTTCTAGATCCCTTATGCGAACAAAGAAAAATACGCCGGCCATAGCTCGGAGGAAACAATCCAGAATATATATCTGCTCTCCAGACGTTACGTGAAATAATTCTCAGTGTAAACCTTAATAAATATGTAAGCCGTAAGTTCAACTTACTTAGTGCATGCCGTAAGTTTCAGTGAAAGCCCTAAGTCCAACGACTTAGGCGTGGTTATTCTATACACGTAAACTGATACATGTGCCTAAAATGACCGAAATTAATATTCGTGCTCACCACAATATTCTAAATTAATGCCAAATTAATTATATTTTTGTGCTGAGAATTTTCTCAACCAAAGCGCCCTAGCTGGGAAAAGGCTCTCATTCCCTAACGCTCACGCCATATCCGTTCACATACAAGCAATGAAACGACGGACGTGAACTTCCAATTCCTACATTCTACCTACACACTCTTGCATTTCTCAGAAGTAACAAAAACAAAAACAAAGTTCTGGGTTGTGTCAGCCGCTAAATATTTGACCATCGAAGCATTTCTCTAGTCAAGATTTAAAATGTATTCATTGAAATATGATTAACGACTCCTCACGTATTTCCACGCGTAGTGGACAAGAACATTTTCTTTTAACGTAGATGATTTAGAACATTAGTTATTAGTCTACATACTTTTAAAACTCTGATATTCATAAGCGGCTGCTTGTAAGCTTGGTTATCACCGTTCACACCATTCGATTCGTATCAAAGGGCAAAATTTTACACCCTTTTAATTAAAAATTAAATTCCTACGCAGAAAACTTTAAAATTCCTATTCGTTTTGCTGTGGACACGGTTTGTAATAAATATTCATTTCAAGAAGAAAATTTCTTCAAAATTAGTTTTACAAGCAACCTATATTACAGAACTATTGTTGTGTATCCTACTTTTTGGTGACCCTCTCGCTAAACATCACTGTAGAGATACGTCCTACCTATGTTGTATTATCGTAATGATTGGATGTTTGTGATACTATAATCATTGTCGTCCTGACGTATTTCTTCCCACACATGGATCTCTTCTACTTTTATGAAGCAGGAAAGTATAAAGAATAAAAATGAAAGGGGGAGGGGGCGAGTTTCAATTATTCTCTTTGTAAAACTGAACCATAATGTTCATTTGTGATTGCAATAAATCCATGGCTAACTAGTGAAGAAAACTGTCCCCATAAACAAGACGGAATCGTATTCAACCTTTCCCAGTAACACAATCTTCCAGCTCATTTGACACCCAAATTTTACAAAATGAGAACTTCTGTGAAAAAAATTTACTTCAATGTATTCAAGTCTCTACATCTTGAAACGTATAGAACAAATATTTCTCGTTCATAACCCTTGCAATATGAATTATCAACCAACAATCAATCAATATGCATAAATTTTGTTTTATCGATTCTCTGCCAAATCAAACGGTCAGTGAACTGGTCAGAGGCAATTCTGAGTTGTTAGGCAGATCATTCAACACGAGATCAAGCCTTCTCAATGAACATCAAACATACCGAAACGATTCTTTGCAACTATCAAGTAAGCCTGACCTACTGTAACATTGTGTGGCCGGACCCCGCCTTCGAAGGTGGAAAACTACGATGAGAAAGTTGAGGATATGGGGTGCGTCGACCCGACACGTTGCGGGTTGCTTACCACGGTATTGCTTACTCATTCAATAGCAATCAATGCTTATATCTGAGATGATTATTAAGACAGCAATCTTTTCTTGATAGGACACTTTTCTTGCTGGTAGCACAGTAGAAGTAGTTCCGTAAACGGTTGAGTCGAAATTATGTAAAAATAAGTCAACCTAGTCAATGAGAAAACTTTTCATTTGAGGGTAATGAACATACTTGCACTTACTTTTAACTGTGTGAATAAGAAAAGGTACTTACAAATTCTAATTTCTATACAGATTACAGAAAAATTTACATGAATATTGGAATAAACTTCATGAAAAGTATTCATACTGTATAAATTTTTATAACAAATAATTTCATAAATTGTGTGTCCTTCTATTGAAATGAATTTGCCAAGCGCTTGTTGCACTTTTTAATAAGGCTCATGCAAATATCACAGACAAATTGGGTCCATTCGTCTTTATTGATCGTTCAAGCTCTTTCATATTTTTAACGTGGATTCAAACCTTTAGCTCGCATCATGTATTTTCAATTCAATTGAGGTCTGGTATATGTTGCGACATAGATACGTAGAGAGGATAGGCAGGCAACCGGCTCCAGAGTCGACGCAGCGCAACATACCGAGAGGCATAGGAAGGTGCGAGGTACATACGTACATCAGGAGCAAGGAGGAGTACGTATAGGGGGTAGAGGCTGGATTGAAAAGCTAGTGCGCTAAATTGCATACAGAATAAGACGAGGGCAACTTGAATACATAGCACAGAAAACAGTGGGTTGAAAATTGAATTTCATATGAGTAAGAAATCAGGAGTTTCTGGGTTTATTTTAGAGATATATGCGTAGCAATATTGTGAGGTAAGGGACACGTCAGTATAGGGAGGTGACGCTTGAGGGTTAGCCAATCGCGAAACGCTACGTCACTTTCAGTTTTCGCGGGTATAGCAAAGCCCAAAGAGCGCATTCTTTGTTCGAGGGAAGGTATATATAAAGGAAGGAGTAGGGTAACCGGTCAATTTTGCTGTGGCCTGGTACGAGACAAGATGTAGGGATACGAGTTCTTCAATGGGGAGGTGAGATATTGTTCTTTGTTATCTGCTAGAAAAGTGAAGGGAGTCATAATATCGAGTAACGTCAGCAGTTTAATGCAACATTAGTTCTTTGGGTTTTCACTTTTAGAATGTTCTCAAACAGGGAGTGCTTAGAGTTTCACTTGAGATTTGGGTAGAAGTTCGAGGATGTGATTATTTCTCATAGGGAAGTCAAATATATTCGTGTTTTTTATTATTGAAATGCAGGCTTGATGGTTTTCATGTAACTTATTCCGAAACATAGTGCTTTGTGATTTGTTATGTAAAGCGGGGTAAAATAATCCAATTATTCTCAGAGGGAAAATGAATATTTTATGATTGTTTTTGAGATTAAAGGGGAGTAGAAATTAGTTCAATCAATTTGAAATAGGTGTATCACAGGGAATAAAGACTTAAACGAAACTAGTCACTTAAGATGCTCCTTGTTCCCAGGAGGGATTGGGTGAATTCAGCGGCTTGGAATTCTCAACGATGTGGGCTAAGCATCTCCGGGCTGCAGAGCAGCCTTACAAAAATGGCGGTCACCCAGCTGAGGCGTCATGGCCAACCGCCAACTCTTCACACTGTAAGGGAAGTTGGCAGGCCACAAGAAGTTTAGGAAGAACTCGGGGTTATTCCATCGTCATGCTTGGAACTGCATGGTTAAGAGGAACCATGGGAAAATAGGCCATAGGTGACTCTTGTTTTTCGCGCGCGCTGCGATCGCCCAGGATTGTGTGGGATATGTTTCTTGCTAGGGTGTTGTGTTGGCGTTACAAGGTGCGCGCGCCAGTAACCTTCGCTAATATTGTGTGTCGCAAATTTCTTTGCTTGCAGAGAATGCCTCATGCTAATCACGTGTTCATTAGTTAACTTGAAATAAAGTAATCAATAATGTACCATTAACTGAGTGTTTCATTTTCCCGTGTTGAACTGAGGTATTGGTGTGGGAGAGCAGATCAGTATTTACTTTCTCTATTTTCCAAATATTCTACCATTTCCTCTTTCTGTGTTTTCCGCTCTGTCTTTTCATCTTTCCCCTCTTACTAAGGAGGTTTCGAGTCCTCCATTCGAACTAACACAGTGGAGGCGCCTGATCAGCGCCGTGCGCAACACTGTGCCAAAGTTTCGTGACACCTAGTTGCTGGTGATTCTAGGTTGCCAATCTTTACCTTGTTGAGCAACTGAGCCACCATTTCAGCGTTTTGCTTCAAACCACAACCGGGTTGAAACCATCTTTTTTGCCCAAGTTCAAGCTTCAAGCATTCTTCACGTTTTCCTCGAGGACTTTTCTTAATGGACTCAGATAAGGATTACTTGATTTCAGAAATGACGGGTCAACTTGAATAATTTATTCGAAAAAACAAAGTCAGCCAGATTCACTAATACCTAGATAAGAAATAAGATCCAAAATATTTTTAAATTTTGTCGTATGAGTTAAAATCACAGATATATCTCGATGCCATCAAGTTTCAAATTTCATTTGCAATGAAGTAAAAACTTTATGGTGATTTAGTTCGAAATAGCAAGGGAGTGAGGCTGTATTCCAGTGTTGAGTCAAATGATTGCTATGCCAGTTTGACATGATGTTATTTGTTCAATGCGAGTTTCTTCATTGCCTTCATTAGTGAAAGTAATGTGTATTGTGCATAAAATAACAAAGAGAAAACTGAAAACTGGTAGAGTTCAGAGAACTTGACTGGTTCCAATCTTTTGATGAAATAAGTATTTGTATGGACATTGTATTTTAAGATATTAACTTCTTTAATTTTTTTTGTGCGTAAAATATCTTCATTTTATGTTTTTCGTTTCCATGCCGAGAATACTTTTATGCCTTAAAGAAGCAATGTGTTTACAAATGTCTTATAGTATATTTTAAAAACTTTTTTGTGCATTATAATTTAACTCTATTAAAAATTCCTCTGAATTTATTGGAAAAAAAGCTTTGTGTAGGTACAAAAAATTTGCTTTTGAACGTCAAATTTAATCGATGGCAATCGAAATCCCTAGAAAAAATAAGTGAGTCTGATATCTATCAATTACCAATTTTGATATATGAAAGAGACACATTTTGATCCCAGGAGAATAGAATGTACTTCGTTCGCTTCGTCGATATTGATGCATTTTTTTATGAAAGGCATTGAATATTTTTGCTGTTGAAAGTACACTGAAATGAATCCAAAGTAATTCTACAAGCCTTTTTATCATTTTAAGAGGAGTTAAATTTTCGTTAAGGAGAGTGGAAGGTAGAGCATTATCGTTAGGAAAAAATTAAGGTGCAATTACCAAAAGCATTGATGAACATCAAAATCGTGGTGATGAACAGGGAAGTTTCTTCTGGAACTCCATGGATAATATGAAGTTGTTCAGAACAGGCATCACCAATTAGACCGTACTGCTCCTTAATTTCTTAGGTATGCTTTAAACCATTGATGAACAACTCCTTTCGTGGCATTCTGTAACGGTGGAGTTTTCAGAGTAACTTCTTTCATCTATAGTCAAATTCTTAGAGAAAGTTAGTAATACAGAGAATGCAAGATTTACTTTTCCGATATTTTAATCAAGAAATTTTAAATGATTTAAAGTGGATTGCGTTACCGATGTTCTAATCAAATAAATTGCGTAAAAAGATAAATTTTTCTTAAAGTTACGCTGTATTTTCTACAAGGTGGGATGAAAGTCCTTCGACCTTCTTTTTTAAAGGTGAAAAACAGTTACCGTATTTTGGTTTTAAAATAGTTACCGTATTTACCGTTACACGTTACCGTATTTCTTAGTTAATGTAAGAAATTGATTTTTTTAATCGTTTTAGATTTATATCGATTACTTAGATGTGACCGAAGAAAATATGCAAACATGAAGCTATTATTGAACTTCAGTTCATATGAATGTCAAATCCAAATATTAGGAAATACTTATTGGTAAACTATTAGAAGCGAAAAAATAAACTTTCATGTTATGAGTAAGTGTAAAGAGTTTGAGAGTAATTAATATTGTCCCCGAAGTGGATTAGCTTGAAATCTCAATGACATAAATAGGGCAAAATACTAGGGGAAAACTTCATGCCGCTGAACATTGAAGGCTTCCAACGGACCCTTGACGAGGTAATTCGGGCAGTTCTACAATTGTTTCACGCTATCATAATTAAACGATATCAGCGTTTTCGCCTATTTTAAAAAAAAATTTTTTTCTTTTTGCTTTGCTTTTTAATTAATTAGAATGCAATTAGTTCAAATTACAGGCTCTCTGAGACACTGGGCATATAATTTTCTCGAATATTTTACTTTTATTGTCAAGACAGGAACGGGTTAATAATATATAAGGCTGATTCTATAATTTTTTAAAGTGAAAGTTACTTCGTGAATTTACAGGCAGAAACTGTGATCGGGTTATTGGAATCGAATGGATTAAGATAAAATAAGGTGTTTTTATGGCAAACAATAGTACAATATGTGTACTAAGACGTGCAATTATGCCATGCTTTGCTCCACGTGGACTGACGCACTCGGCCTTTTCTCACGGCCATCCCTACCTTCAATGCCGGGCTTGGATTTGAGTAAGAGCTTTGACAGACTACATATGCATATACTTCATCTCATATGTAGAGCATACAGGCTCTAGAAGAGTGTATCACTAGAGATGTTTTGATTATTTATTTTAGAGTTCGGTTTTTCACCATCACAGTTTATTTCTCTTCGCCCAATTCGTGTGTTCAAAATGGAAATAGAAACATATCTTGGCGAAATAGAATACGTGGAAGAAATAAATACAAAACAATGAAGAACTTCATTAGAATTGCGAACAACAAAAACACAATTCTCAGTATTTTTTACGTATGCAATACAGGTGAGTCAGTTTTTCAGAACGCTGTAGTTCTCATGTTGTTTAGACTTTAGAAGGTTGCGCGAGGTGTTGTCGCTTTTGTGATGTGACGGTGATGCAAACGCAAACTTGAAGATTTTGCTGAAATTTCAAGTCTAAGTTACTAACAATTTTAATTTTAATTACTAACAATTTTAATATTATACCGTGGTCTCAAGAAAGCCATAGCTTATGTCAATGTAGATATAAACTGTCAAAAGTGTTTTTACACCACAGAGTTCATCATTTTCATCTATATTGCATTCATTAAAAAAGAAACATTATTCAACTACAATCAACTAACTATGGGATATATTTTTACATTTTTCTCTCATTCTTTATACCAGCATTGACATGGACCGTCATGCATGGCACCTATATGTGTATGTTTATCAATTGAAGACATTCGCATTAAGATATTTTTATGAAAACAATGTAATATTATCTAATGTGTTTACTTTACAGCACATTAATGTTTTCTTCTTTTATTCATGCCCTGAAATGTTCTTGTTGGCTTTGTGTTGTGCAATTTATCATTTCTTACGCTAGTGAGAATATTATGAGAGCGTTATATTGGTAGTTAATTTTACGTATACTCCAATTATGTTGTAAATATTTTGGTTATCGTTGTAGAACAATTATTCTTTTCATGTTTCTGCCTCAGGTCAACTCTTTTGTGCCACTATGATCAGCATAGAAATATCATACATTTGTGGTGTAATAAAAAATCTATTTTTTTCCAAGCTCCTTGATTGCCGTACTAGTTGATACGTAGGAGTAAAAATATATTTCCGAATGTCGATCTCGTCTTAGACACAGAATCATTTCAATCCACCCGTTGTACGTTCAACAACAATTCCTTATACCGTAAATCTCTGAGCTCGTATTTCAATGTAAGTGCGCACTAATTACAGTGTTTTCAACAGTGCATCGTCACTGAAATTCATGTTTTTTTCAACTTGTAGTTACATCAATTATCAAAGATAGATTACGCAACAAAGGGAATACATAGCCCAAACTTTTCCCTTACTCGTGTTTCGGCTAGTGACAAGAATATTACGATACCCATGTGTGTATGTCAACTAAGAATGCTTGCTCTGAGATAGTTAAAAAACTATTATGTTTTTTGTATTATCTCCATTGGAAATAAACCTTTTCTTTTTTCTTTATGGACGATGTCTGTGAAATCTGATAAATGACGCTATTATTTCAGAAGCAAATAACTAGTCATTATGAGCAATATTGTGAAAAGTTTCGCACAAATTTTAAGGTTCGGGGTTCATTGTAAAGGCCAGTCTCTCGCCGAACGAAAACCGAATGCGGAACACCGCGCAGTCCGCCAGCGCAGACGCGTCACTTGTGGTGGAGCAGTGCGCCGTGGAACGGTGGAAGCGTTGACAGTCCGGCATCAGTGGCGAATAGAGCAACACTGTGTGTTACCTTTGTGACCTTGAGACTTTTGGCCCATAGCAACTATGCCTGTTCTTGGATATTGGAGCATTCGAGCCGTAAGTTCTTCTACGTTTGATTACTCATTCAATCATTTGTGCATAAAACCTGGGGTCGCTTTGGTTTTCTCTTCCTCTAAACTGATGTAAAAGTATACAGTAGCTGATGCCGCTCATGAGTGAGACGCGGTATTCATTACTCCTTTCGTGTTCGGACGCAGGGAACCAAGTGTAGAACGAGACCATAGAGCATGCGGCACATGAGGAATACTTTTAGGGGGAGGAAGAATACTTTCACGGGAATGAAGAATGTTGAAGTTTTAATGAACGCTAAACGCAAATGTCAGAAACTGGCGAGCGTAATGGGGAGTAAAAAAATTATGAACACAATATTTTACAAAAGACCTTTGATAGTTACGTTTCGCTCTATTATGCTGCCAAATGCAAGTTAATTTATCAAACTTAAATATTTCTCATCTATACTATTTCCTTGTTAACTTGAGCATTTCACCGCTCGACACATAGTTGCAGGGACGTCTGAACTTGCCTACCTATATTTCTCTACTGAATATTCCGTAAATTCTCTTGTTCGTATGGCATCACTTTCTGGAAACGAACTCCTCTGTTATAATAATAATAATAATGAATAATAATGAAGGCATCTACGGATGCTTCATTTCCAATTTCAAGCATGATACATATCACCTTATACATTGGATTTTTAAATGCCTTATAACTAACGCCAGGACGCCATTACGCTTTCCCCCGGTCAAGACCGGTACCCATTTCAGACACCTGGGTAGAGTGGGGTATTGTGCTTGGAATTTTTCCCCTATACCCAACTGAGAAAATCGCCACCAGCGCCGGGACTCGAACCAGGGTCTGCCTGGACGGAGGCAAGTTCGCTAGTCTCACGGCTACGACGAGCATAAATTGATTCTGTGACTCAAAAAAGTTATTTTGGTCTGTTGCTTCACGAGATAAAATATCTTTCAGGTGTATTCACTGACTGTCAGTTTTTAATAAAGAGGAAGCAAACCTGAACGTTAGTCAGCTCTCTCTTTAGTGGAAAAGATTTTGGTTGTCAAGAGGTTCTGCCGACATCCGCTGCTCTGAGTGCGGATCACGACGTGCAGTGCAGTTAGGAACGAACTGGAACTAGCGGGACTCGGTTTCAGGTTTTCTTTGGACCGTGAAGGAGGCAACGGTTCATGTGACATGAGTTGAAGGGAATCAAATGATACGTGATGAAATTAGTTTTATTATATGCAGAATATAACTTTAAGGGGTCATGGGGTAAACATTAGGTTTACGTGGGTTAGATTGGATTTGTCTATCCTTTACTATGGGGACTGGCACACTCAGTAGTATCCTCAGGTGAAGATAGGCCTTCGAGACTTCCATCTTTCGTAGCCGCTTCGCTTCTTTGTTTTCAAACCTTCGTTTTTTTCTCTGCCTTTTCTTCCTATTCCTTCGTGAGCTGGTGTTTCTACGAACAAGGCATCATGTGTGGGAACACACCTAGTGCATAGATCCCACGCTTTTATTAGTCCTTACTTAATAGAGTCTTCCTTCTTCTTCTCTGTAGAATACTTTCGTTGCTGCTAGGGAGGCTTAAAGTGACTCATTTAATCAAATCTACTCTAATCTATGCTTCATTGCTTACTTGTTTCTTCGTCACTGTTCTGGGAATTTTGTCAAGCTTTGTCTAACTTTTTGTTTGTAAAGTCATCAAAGAGTTTTTTCTGAAACTGATCGTTTGTAAGTGACATCTGTGCAAATATCGAAGGTGGGGGCTTGTGCATAGAATTTTGACTACATGTATACGACCATCCTCTCCGGCATCACACTTCAACGCCACCGCTATCGCTTCACCCATGATTAACATACTGATATAAAATGAAAACGACAGCACTGGTAGGATATGGGTTGTTCGTTATTTTGTGTCATTGGAAAACTATCATCAAAATTGTGGAATTAGTTGCAGTTCTTCCTTTAAAAGAACAATTGCATCTCAAAACACGAAGACTGTTTCTAGTAAATTAAATTTAAAGTAGTACGTGTCCAAAAATTGGTTATTTCTATTTTCTTCATCTAAACTAACGATTTGTAATGCGACAAATTCATCAGCTGCAAAGTAAATAAACAGTTGTTGATTGAAATCGTTGAGGTCTTGGTCATCTAAAATAGTAAAACATTAACGAACGGAAAATTAAAAACTTTGAACTCTTTTCAAGATATTCTGATATTCTCTCGCAAGATTCATTTTTTCTCCCTGTAAAAATCATATTTGTTACGCATTCACAGCCTCATTTTACAATCGCGGGAGGCGCTAACGTCTGTTCTTCGACACAGAAAGGAGCTTCGTTCAGTGAAAAAACGAGCCTGTAAAACCTTTGAACATCCTTACCGCTATAGCACTTGAGAGTTGCCTTCTGCAACAGAAACGTTCAATTATTGGACTAGGAGTAAGCTCTGTAGGGCGAGAACTTGCCTTCGGCGTTCTCGCCCTACAGAGCTAACGTAATATACCAGCAACTTTTCCCCAATAGATCTTAGTAGTTGTCTATAATAATGGTGCGTTACGTCGGGAACAGAACTTCTGTAATTGTTCGATCGCTGCTGAGGATTTATTGTTCGAGGGTGAAGGGCTGCGTCTAAGAAAATATGATGGGTATAACTAGTATAAACTCATTTCTTGGGACAACGAAATAAGTGCATTTTTTCTGTTTCTTAAATAAAGCAAAAAAACTACTGTTATAAGCAGTGCCAATGGTCGTCAGAGTACAGGAAAAGTGACGGTAAGTTGACCAGACATGGTTGCTTTTTGTCACTGCGAGTTCGCTGAACCGCTGCAACTCTCGTGTGCCTGCCTGCTTAAATTATTTTACTAGCATTCACGAACGGTTCGCGAGTTGAACGTATGTGCATTATAAATATTTTGCATTGCTTAATTAACCCCAGGAATAATGAATATTTCTTAGAAATTCACATGCATGACAGAAACTTGTAAGTTTGAGTTTCACAAGGTACCCCCTTTAGAGCACATAAGAACTCGGAGGCAGATATTCCTAGAAGATTTGAGAATGATTTGCAAAATCCTGAATCTACAAACCTTCAAGGTTAAGGAAGGACAAGAGCCTCAGCTGTCTAGCTTTTTTTCCGGCGACATGAGTCAGCAGACGAGCGGCGTCGCGGATAGCTCGCAAGGAGTGACGGTTTCAGGGAGACAGTTGAGGCCCTGCAGCGATCACGTAGTCCTGGAGCTGGAAGATAAAATGCGGCAAACTTTGTCGAGACTTCTACTGCGTCCCAACTCCTCTTGCGTTTTGACACATTTTTGTATATTGGTTCTAAAACTAACTAAAACTTCATGAGACGGCTTGTTGCGTACACTACAGGTCCGGGCCCATACATATCATTCAGTGTGGGAAAAGCCAAATACTATAAATGATGACCATCAAAGATGTCTGTCAGATATTTACTAAATGAAGATGACCATGAAATGCCCGTTGCATGCTGAGCTGAAGGTTAGGTAGTCCTTTATGTGGAAATAGAGGAGGTTTTATTGTTTTGTTACGGACCAACTTGTTACGATTCACTGGTTTCCTGTGTTTCAGCGCTTACCACTGCTTTCTTCGATTTTCATCATGTTTCAAAAATTGCTTCCTAATTTACTGTTCCTATGCGCGTGCTTGGGTGAGAAGTGAGAACACACCTTGTGCATAAATTACCCCGTTCCCTCGACTTCATACTAAATGGTGCCTATGTCGTTCCCCTTTTTGAAACGCCTTTGTTGTGGTTGAGGAACTTCTCAGGTGTATACAAGTATTGTATCTTTGGAAATTAGCCTCCTATGGGGAACTGAAAGGTAAGCCTTCTTTTTGTTGAAATTAAATGTTTTTTTTTGTCATGTTAACGACCACCTTTTTTCGGTTCACTGGTGTCCTGTTTTTCAGCACCTACTACGTTCTTCATCAACTTTTATCTTGTTTCATAAACTTCTTCCTCAACCTAATGTTTCTCTGCCCCTTCTGCGTAGATTCCGCGTTCCTTTATTATCTCCATACTAAATCGTGCTTTCCTTCTTCTTCTCTTCGGAACATTTTTTTACGGTTAGGGAGGCTAAACTAACATCTAATCTAATCTGTAATGTTTATTGCTAGGCTTCAAAAACTTTTAATGAATGACGTCCTTGTGCTACCGAGTGCCTTAATAATAATTTAAGCGCGTATCAAGTCAGCCACTTAAATTTTTTTCATTCAAAATACTATTGCCATGTGAATATTTGTCACCCAACGTTTGCCGTGTAGAACTTCGGTAAAATAATACAGTTGCTTAATTTTTAACGTATACATTTTGTTCTAGTCTTAATTCACTATTTTTTTGAAAACATGATTGCAGAGCCTGAATCGGATGTTTCTTTTCTGTCAAGAAAATTCGGAGCCTACGGAGTTTTAAATTTTAACACGGGAAATTTGTCATTATATTAATGATTTTGCTTTTCTGTTGAGTATAAATGAGTTGAATGAGCACTGAATATCTGGTAATGCATGTGGGAAGAAGTGAAACTCTGTTGGTTATGGAGTGAGTGGACAAATAGCTTATCTAATTGACGTGATTAGATAGCGAAGCCACATGCTCTAGCATACTGCATGGATGCTGCACAAATGCGAACTGCTCCGTTGCTTCGTCTAACATTAAAACATTTAATGCTCTCTCAGATTTTTAGGCTATTTATGATGCAGTTAATTGTGTGAAAGTTTTAATTCGTTGTTCTCCAGCTTGTAATTTGATTGTCTCATCGATTACACCAAATTTTACTGCGCATCAGCTCAGCCTCTAATTGATAAAAACAGTTTGCTCACAATAAGCCCTTAGTAAATATTGTACATTAGCACATATTGCTGCTAGCGGGTACATTATGTTGATCTTACAGACGAGGCCCAGGGGAAAAATGTGAGGGCCCGAGCTGAGAGTTAGGTAGGCCTTCTTTTTGTTGAAATAAAATGTTTTTTGTTATGTTAAGGACCACCTTTTTTCGGTTCACTACTGTCCTGTTTTTCAGCACCTCTGACTTTCTTCTTCAAATTTTATCTTGTTTCGTGAACTTCTTTCTCAACTTTACTGTTTCTATGCCCTTTCTGCATAGATTCCTCATTCTCTTATCTCCATACTAAATGGTGCCTTCCTCCTTCCTCTCTTCGATACGCTCTTTTTTGTAGCGGTTAGGGAGGCTTAAACTAACTTATAATCTAATCTCTTACAGACGAGGAATTCGTGCTGTCCGAATTCAAATCACCGTTCGAGGCGAAATCTGCTAATTCATAGTTGTCCAGATTTATACTTTATGAGATGTTGTACGCGTAAAATGTGTAGGACTGTCAATGAAATAGTTGTGCAGTGTTCGTCCGTTTCACTGCTAATATGATCATATTAGGCTCTCCCAGGGGGGAAATGTATGGTCCTGAGCTGTGAGTTAGGTAGGCCTTTTTTTTAAATAAGTTTTTTTTTGTTTTGTTCACTGCTGTACTGTGTTTCATCCCTTTTGATTTTTCTTCAACTTTTATTTTGTTCCGTAACTTTCCATCTTAACTGACTTGCTATGCGCACGGGATCATGTGCGGAAACTAACCTTGTGCATAGATTCCGCGTTCCCTTAACTTCATCTCTGATCTCTTTGAACATATTTGTTGTGGTAAGGGAGGATGAACATAATTTTGATTTAATTAATTAGGATCAGCTTAGGCTCATAAAACTCATTGCAAAAGCTTTGTGCGGCGATACCTCGATTGTGAATAGCAACGAATTAAGCTTGGCAAAAATAGCAAAAATTTCACCGCGATATAGTTTATTAGTTGAGAACTTAAAATCTAATGGGACTACATGGCCGAATGTAGCAAAGAAGTTGGAACTTCCATGGAATGTAGTCGCCTTTGAAAGGGAAGCAAAAATGGGCGGGTCCTCATCTTTTGATGTTAAAATAATACACAACGCCTATACTAACGGTCAGGTGCTTTGTTACGGGTACTGCCATGTTTGAATGCCTTTTTAGTGCAATATTAGTTGTATTTCTATTGCATTTATTATCACTTAATAGGACAGAGTATAATGGATGAATTGCAAATAGAAAAAAAAATCGGGGCTTAGGACAGATTTGTGTCCTATAATCAAGTGTTGGTTGTGGCTCATTTACCCAACCCATTAGTTTCATTGCTCTATTATATGTTAGTCTTCTGAAAGGCTTAACAGTAAGTATAGAAACGCTAACTACCTAAATCACGTTTTATTATTAGGGGAGCCGCAAAGTCTAATTCTGGACATGAACATGGGTCTATTTATCTGATTTTTGAAAAGATATCATGAGAAGATGTTATGCATATTTAATCTGCGATCATTAATGATTGGAAAACTGTTTATATTAATGAAAAAAAACTAGCATTTAAATTTTAGATCATTGAAAACACAAACTCGCCACCAGAAAAAAAGAAATTGTAAATTTACGATACATAACGTCATTTTTTTGGAAGTATCTCACTAAAATATGACACGAAATTGTAAATGAAACTTGCAAGTTTCCATGTACGTGTTAGTTTTCTCTTGAGCATGAGTTACTAACTAACCTTTCCATTTCTGTGTTTCAGTTGGCGGAACCTATCCGCACGCTGCTCTCCTACGCGGGAGCGGACTTCGAAGACAAAACTTATGACATGGGTCCTCCTCCTACCTTCGACCGCTCAGAGTGGTTGAACGTGAAGACAACTCTTGGACTTGATCTCCCCAATGTGAGATGCCACATCTAAACTCCTACGATGCAATTAGTTGTTCTGAAAGGAATGTTGAGGCTTGAAGAGGGAACTTAATTGCATTGAATTTAACTCATCACTACGAAGTGTATCGTGCACAATGGTTTCCTGAGATGGTGATATTTTTATGCCATGATTACTAGCAATATATTTGGCTTGACATTTTAACTGAATTGCACAATGAAAGCTTGAAAGATATGTTCAGATTGACATTTGTTGATTTTAATTATTCAACTCGATTGGTACGAGGAGCTGTAAGTGATAACTTGCAAGGGAAAGAGAATTAATCGATATGTGTTATGTCCAATATTTTCTTTCCATTTTATGCTCTATGCTTTTAAGAAAAGTTATATATAGTTATTCAATGCCTGGTCCACTAATACTTGAGAATCCTCCGATATTTGTAGAAACGATTTCATCATGTTCATAAAATAGGATTTTCCTTACCTTCCGCGAAGTTGTTAAGGGTCAAATTTTTTAATGACTGTAGTTGTTTTAGCTGTCTTTCGCTGCTCACGTATGTATTTTTACGTTTTTATTCATCCCAGATATATCTCCTAGTTTTCTTACTTTCATCGTGTCCTGTTCATTTGATATGTTTGAACTATTTAGTAAATTATTTACATCAGTTCTGTAAAGCAGTGAAATTTCTCTCAATCTTCAAAGCCTACGCATACAGCAATTCATTGTCCATTTTGGAGGGTACAACATGGATGATGTGCTGATTGAGGTTATAAATTTCTAAGTTGGTTCAACTCCTATTATCATATGAAGGATTTGTCAATCAGCACTGCATAATGCGTAGAAATTTTCACGTCACTTTACAAATAGTTCAAAATGGATACCGTTACGAACAAACATGGTTTCAGTTAAATAACGTCTTTTTTTATTGTCAAGGGGCCTATGGCATCTGTAGCCGAATGAACTGCTCATATTTACTCTAGCAATTGTACCTTTGTAAATAACGGTGGAATAAATTCTATACGAACGACCAAGCTCTAGACTTGAGTTACGTTATCGAACCCTTAGTAGTTTTTATTCATCAGCAAGGAACCTGTAATAGATGGTATTTTCTTTACCAAAATGAACTTTCCATTTTTCCGCATTGTTCTTACGGATGACGCTTTAAGAATGGTGTCTGAAGTTTGGTGCATTTGTCAGCGTGCTGCTGGTGCAATGACTATAATAGGTGAAGCTGTCTCAAAAGTAGTACATTGCTATAACAGTGAATTATGCGCTTTACAGTATTCATTGTTGCTGCAGAATAACGTGGACAGTGAAATTAGTGTGAAGCAATTCGAGGTTTGAGCGGAAGGTTAAATGTATTGAACATATTTTACTGCGCGGACGGAGACTGCTGTGAGTTGTTCGTGCCAACTTTGTGGCAAGCAACCTCAAGATAATTGCGATTGAAAAAGTCCAAGTGAGATTTTAAAATTAATTTCAAATAGGTAATACTTTTGGAATAACTAGGAGATTTTCTAACGGAGAATTACACTTTTTCAGTGCGTCCGTAAAAACGGCATCCAGTTATGCAAACAGAAGCTATGTCGTCCACCATTTACATCGGTTCACCGACTCGTTACGCGATGTGTTGACACACAAATAGAAAACAAGAACCTTTCATTAAGGGATAGGAGCACCTTGCTACGTACTGAGATGACAAACCATAATAAGCAATTAAGGTTACAGTAAGTTTTTCGCTACAAAGAGGTCAAGTCAATGAGCAAAGACCACCGGATCATCAAAAATTAAGTTTTCGACTCCGATTTAGGTAGGCAATATATTTGTGTAAAAAGCAACGCTTGCAATTAAAGCACAACGTCTTCAACGCTACCGTTAGTTGCGAATCAGCTATATGTTATCATTAATATGGTTTCTAAGCACAAAGATACGTTTGACGGAGATCGTGTGTGCAGCCATCAACAAAGCTAATAAATGCTAGATACCGAATGACATAATTATTTAATGATAACATAATAAGAAAGGCTAAATCAACTCACAAAATGCTAAAAATATCCTTGAAGAATTATATTATCACTTAATTTAGAGGCTATGGTTATCAGCACATTGCTTACGTCTGTGCAGATTTTTCATTCACCTCTCATGTGAATCAATCCAGTATATGTATCAGTTCTTATTCTCGTTCAGTCCCCTTAGCTGCTGATCGAAGCTATACAGTAGGTCTGTCGGTGAAGTGTTCAGCAAGTACGACTGATACTTCCTCATACACAAACTTGCTGTTTGGTATGGCAAATTTGATTGCGGAGCGTTTTTTTTTTTGCTGCTAAAATTTTCCGTAAATTTTACTGAAGTTTGGAGTTCTTACAGCTGCCGTACTACATCGACGGCAACGTGAAACTGACCGAGAGCAGCGCCATCATCCGCCACTTGGCTCGCAAGCACGGGCTGGCTGGGTCTTCTGAGGAGGAGATGATGCGCATAGACGTCGCCGAGAACGTGTGCAAAGATCTGATGTTTGGCATCGTTAAACTCATCTTCAACCCAGACTATGTAAAATATACTGTCTGCTGCAGATTCATTTATATCTAGATAAATTGTTGAACTTATATCAGTTCCTTTTGCTTTATGTGATTTACGTAAAATTTCATTGAACTAAATTAAAACTGTCTTGTCAGTAAACTAACGTAAGAATAGGACCAGGTCATCATCCACCAGGTTGGTTGAGCCGAACCAATGCGACATCTGCCGCTAAAGGCTGATGCCTGACTTGGCTTTAACAAAGACTTTGTTGTGCAAATTAATTGGTCAACTTGAACTACTCATGTATTACTTGTCGAATCATTGCTTACAAATGACCCTAGTCTTAGAAGTGGTAAGCAGTATGAGCTCCTGTTTTAAGCATCTTCAACTTTTTACGGTGGAATCAATTTTAGTCCCGTATTCCTATTTTCATCGTGACACCGACACGTATTGCAAACCGATTATCTTGACAAACGTGCAGCAGTCCTTCACCATGATCCTCCGTGTGATGAGCATCCTAGAATTCTCAATCAGAGTAAGGTTTGCTCAATTTTCAAGACAATCTAGTATCATAAACTTGAGTCGAAATAAGCTCTTTAGTTTTATAAATGGCTTGCTGCATTGTTCTAGTGGAAAAACTACCATCAACATGTAGAACGCGTTCACGAATTTGCAAAAGCAGGTGGGCCTTTTAGGGTGCTTGGAATATACGACTCAACCTTGAGATACCTATTCTTTTCACTTTAAGTAGAAGGCGCACTTCTTTTACTCGATTCCTGATTTTGAACTATGGTTGACCGTCTTTGTTATGTATATTCTACGCTCAAGCAAAAATTTATAATTTTTGCTTTCTCTCTCCAAATAATTTTTTAAACGATCGCATTCATGTTGAAGTTTTTAGAAAAATACACAATGTAAGACTGACCAGGAAGGAAAAGCGACAGTGGATGACGTTTTTATTCGACTGAATAGAATAAAAGAACTAAACAATTTCTATGCACAGGAAAACGCGAAGGCCGCCTTCTTCGCCGACTTGGGCAACCAGGTGAAGAAACTCGTACCCGTCGTTGGAGCTGGCCCCTACGTTGCTGGACAGAAGGTATATTCTGATGAATCATCGAATGGTTACTTTGAATAGTTGAAGCATTGGATGAAAATTCATTGGGATATAGAGGTTCAAAGTGGCATGATTGGCGGTTCAGAATGATTAGATTGGGCTATTTCATGTAAAAATTTATAAATTTAACGCTTTTTAAGAAAATTCAGCCATAAATAACTCTTCGTGTCTATTCTGTTAATATATTTATTTACTACTGAAGGAGAAAAAATTAATATCAGAAATTTTCAAATATGTTCCACTTTCTCCACACAAGTTCAGTCTCGATTGTGTCATTTACTCTACAGTACTTATTCACCGCTTTCTACGTATCGTTGAAAGTCCTCTCTCATATGGCATTTCTTATGAATTAACTTGTGCTTCCTTTTTTACTGTTTCTTCTTTCACTTGCTGAATCACGTTGTGTTTCATGAAGTCCTGCACTGAACTTGGACCATTTGAAGCCAAATAAATATCTCTTCAAATTTCACGTTCTTCCTTTGCATTGGAGCCCACGGATGATAGAAAAAACCTTTGACTTCGATGATCAAATGTTTAAAGTTTACTACATCCTACTGAATGGTGAATGCAGTTGCAATTCTCAACCGATCTTTTTTGCGAAAGCTTCAAATATGACTTACTATATTCTAGCATCTAAGCTTAAATTTTAGGGTGATATTTTCTAATACTACTCGTCTGTAATGCTCATCGACTTGATATTTGAATTTATTGGTGTAGTTTGCCGTGTTATTTTCGTTTGGCTGAATAAGGCGTCTTGAATAACTCGACTCCAGTTGTAACTGTAAACGCTAGCCAACATCTATTACTCATATTATCGGTTGTTTCAACCAGGGAGGAAGAAGTGCCGCTATGTAGTATAACTTGGAAGTGTACGGGAGTAGTTTTTTCAGTTAGTGTCCTTCCACTCAAAGCCATCAGAGGCTGGAGTGCTGGCGGTAAAAAAAAGTTTCCTTCACAATTCCTAATAAAATAAAATAATATTATTTTGATTGATTAGTACGTAATGCCAGGTGTATCGAAGTAGCGTACAGCAGACGGACGATGAATCTTCGTAACTATAAGAATGGAATGAATTCTACATGCGCCAAATTTTCCTCATTCTATTTATTGATTATGTTATTTGTCTGCCTGTGGCCTTCAGTCAGCTCTTGATCACATTAGAAGCAGAGCAGGAGTTCTGATAGATATGAGAATCGTCAACAGAAGTTCAGAGCTGTTTCAAATGTGTAAGGATAAACAACTGCGACCAATCGTGTAACGACTCTCAGAAATTAAGAAAGAAAATATCCATGAACTACGCCTTTCGTTCAGCAACATTCTTGTTGACTATACAAATGGGGGAAAAAAATCAATGCTGCGTCAGTACTCTGAGGAAATGTTCGCTTTTGAGAGACTTAAAATCTAGCTACTCTGACATCTTAAATACAGCTTATTTATTCCATTCTTGCATTCACGTGCATTTTTCTCTTCAGATCTCGTACGCAGACTTCTTGGTTTTGGAACAGCTGGACCGCTACTTGGACTTGTGTCCTAAATCCCTGGACGCGTTCCCGAGCCTGCAAGCCTTCCGGAAGCGCATGCTGGACCTGCCTGGAGTGCAGGCCCGCCGCAACTCGCCGAGTTTTCAGAAGATCAAGACGAGGCATTACGGACGGATGGCCAAGGCCGGCACTGGAGAGGAATCGTATTAACTGACCTGAGGCTGGCGTTGCTGCACACGTTTTATTGCTATTCAGTTGAGGGTGTTATGATAGAACGCATCATGTTTGTTGTACAAGCGTATTGTTGTGAATCCTTGCGATGCACTCTTACTCTTGTGGTAGTTAGAGAATACTCTTCTGTCTCAATCTACAATAACGGCAAAGATTGAGTCGTCAAAAGAAACGTCGGGAAATACTTCGTGGAAACATTGTGGTATTCATTTATTTTCGATGTGATTATTCAAGTACTTGATATTATTGAATCAATTTGTCATGACAAACTTTTCCTATCATTTTTTCAGAAAGTTTATATCGCATCATTTTTCCTTGAGACTTTCCATTCTCTGTGAAGATAGCCGAGGATAACTTTGTCACTCTGAGTAGAACTGCGCTTTATAGAGCACCGTACGTTTGATGGAATTGGTTATTTACGGTTTAATTATAATGGTTAGCAAATGTATTGTGCTAGTTTACTTACTGAATTTCTGGAGGTTTTTACGCATGAGGTTCCTGTATTCCTGTATTGCAAATTTAAGGGGTATAATTGTTCTAATGTTGGTTTTAATAAAAACTCCTCACTACAGTTTTCTTTGAATTTTCCACGAAGTTTGGGGCCCGAAAAACTTGACCATAATCTTTTTGAAGCAAATTTATCAATTGGAATAGTGTTGTATGCGGTGGTAAAGGACGACTATTATTTACCTGGAACATTTTCTTGTCCCAAAAACGTTTTCCTTGAACGTCATCTTGGCTTCCATATCATAGCTCGAGGGAATTGCTTATGAGGCCGCGATTTTTTTCCGTCAGGGGATGTGCCATTCGAACTGGGAACGCAACAGCGAAAAAAAAGTATCAAGACTCTGATATTTCTACACGACATTACTGGCTTTGTTTAGTGAGGTCTTGACTCTTTACAAATAAACGATGCTCTGCTTACGTAACGAATGACACGATTTCAAAGATTACCGGTAAAACTTTTAGTCTCGATCATCGTGCCGTCTCGTTTGGTCGTTCTGACCTTACGAATGACAAGGTGAATGTGGTGCATTAGAGACGCTTGTTGGTTTAATCATGCCAGATGTGCATGGAATTAATTTTACGATGATTCGCTCCATCTCAAAGAGTGTGCACTCAATCTACAAGCATGCGTTTCAAGTCTATTCAAGAATTACGTGGAGAAGCAAACGAAATTTGTGAGAACTCGTCGAAAAGCATCCGACTCCTGAATTCAAACGATACATTTGATCCTCGCTCTCTGCCAGGGGGACTATGTGAGGGCCTGAGCTAAAGGTTAGGTAGGCTTCCTTTTTGTTGTAATAAAATAGGTTTTTGTTTTGTTACGGACCGTCTTTTTCGGTTCACTGCTGTCCTGTTTTTCAGCGCCTACTACTTTCTTCTTCAACTTTTTTCTTGTTTCATGAACTTCTTTCCTAGCTTACTGTTTCTGTGCACCTCGTGCATAGATTCCGCGTTCCCTCAACTCCATACTAAATGGTGCCTTCCTCTTTCGTCTCTTGGAACATCTTTGTCGTGGTTAAGGGAGGCTAAAACTTTCTTATATAATAATAATAATAATTGACCCTCGTTCTCTAAGATGGCTGTGATCAACACAAAACGAGGTGAAGAAACCTCTGACAAAATTACCCTGAACTCGTCTCAAATCCAGGAATTGACAAACTTTTCAGGCAAAACTGGCAAGTCGTCCTTTCTAATTTATCACTTTATCTGTGCTGTAAGAATAGAATGCAAAATTTATGACCTTGGAGTACAAATCGAAATGTCCGAGACTGAAACAGAACAGAAGCATTCTATCGAGTAATAGTAAGAGATAAATAACTTAGTCTCCTACGTTTACCGTCATGGAACGCTGAAATACCATGAAGAATTGATCATTTAAAAGTTTAAAAATGTTTAAACTTTTTGGATCTTTACAAGCTCTCCATATGTAGCTTTATGTATAAAACGCTGACTGATGATGGCGACAGAGACCGCAAACAATTATTAACTGCACAAAATGGCCATCATGACCATTTAACCCGAAATAGAAGTAACTTCATGATTCCTTATCATTCACAAGCTCGGTTACAACACAGTTTCCTCTTGATTGGAACTAAGACTTTGGGTTCAATCACTGCTGAGATCTTTAAAAAATTCTTACAAAACTTTCAAAACTAATTTTAAATTCTTCATTCTACCGGAATATTAATCACATAAGGATATGGAGTCAAATTTTTTCTGGAATACGACTCATCCTGATAGGGTAATTTAACATTGAACAATGATCTTGGATCACTTCCCAAGTCTTTTTTAATGTACTATTTACGTCTAGCTCATATTAACTATTATTGTAAAATTAAGCATCGATTGCCGAGCGCACCAATTCATTGATCAGTCTAGTTCGGAACTAGGGTAAATGAATTGGTTAAATACAATTGGTTAAACCTTGATGATGGGATGCCCTTGAAGTCGCTGAACTTGTTCCGGCGCACAATTAGCTATATTCAAATGTGTCCCTTCTAATAGACTTAAGGATAAATCTAATGCTGTATTTCTTGTGGTATATGAATTGTTTAAATTAAGTTGTTAGCCAGAAAAAACGTATTTTGGTTTTCTCTTGGGAACTACTGCATTCGTCTGCGAATAAAAAGTGTAAAACCCTCGTTTAAAAGCTTCTGAAAGACCGAATTAAAATATAAATTCAAAGGATTTTAACTTTTATTTGAAACTGGCTTAAAAAGAAGCATGGCGCTGGAATAAAACAAAAAATGCACTGCTTTCTATCTGAAGCAGTGCGAAAGGGAACTAGAGATATATATTTCGCATGCCGCAAAAAAATCCACTTCGCATGCCAACGAATATCTTGCCTCCCCCTCACTCAGGAGCAAGCCTGATATATGCAATACAAAATAAGAGTAATCGAATGTATCCACTCATAGAACGTGTGCGTACAAGTTACTGGGCTTAGAATTTGGTTCAGACCCGAGTTTGTACTGAAGTTCGTGCTCCTACCATCCTGAAAATAATTTTCAACACCGTTTCAATTTGTGATTTCATTTTTCCGTATTACTCCAATTTGCCTACCTATTCTTATTAATATCTTGCTGCTTTTAATTTAATCCAATAACTGATCATGAAGATGCGTTTGCAGAGATTGATCTAGATGTAAATTATTTCAACACTTTATTTCAGAGTTTAAATGATTCTGGAAATTTTAAATTCATCAACATTGAAAAAATTAATAGAGAAAGGTCGGAACGCTGTCGTGTCTCCCCTATTTTATCTCTTCGATGTCACGTCATTCTTTTATTCTCCTCAATTTTATCTTTTCTCATGATGTTATTTGTCGTGACATTAAGCTTGTTTGTCACTTTCATATATTTTCTACTTGTAAATTTCAAGGTAACTGCCACCAATTCAGATTTTATCTGAATAAACATTTAATTCAATTTTCGGTTAGCGTTAAGAGCGTAAGGCCATAAATTAATCGTACATTTTAGCTGTGTTTCATGGCTTCAAACATTATCATTTTCTTTCTAAATCATCCACATCCTCTCTTCCTATCTATCTGAAGGATATTAAAGACATCGAAACATTAAAGGAATTCACTATTGAACAAAAGGAAATATCGAGACATTAGTCATTGAATAAACGCAACCTATTTGAACGTACACGATTTACGCACTCGCGGCCTAATATACCCAGAAGCGTGAGAGGGAAACTCAGATCGACATAACTTCAGAAGGAGACTTATCTGAGATTTGGAGATCAGGGTTGATGAGGGTTGAGCACCGCAGGTCGTATCCGCCATCTTGTATCGGTGGCCGACAGTTAGCAGTCTAGATTGACATCGACAATTGATGTTATATTGGCACTGTAGTCGAGAGACGTAATATGAATTACTTTCAAGCGAATGAGAGCACAGATGTTCTAGGATGACTTTTACGTAGTTAATTTAAGAGACAAGCCTCGGCCCATCTGGGCCAAGGAAGGTGAATAATCTCGTATAACTGCTCTCGGTGGTGCCCTCGTCCTTACTGCCGTTCGCTCCCTCAGACAACCCGCGTTCGGCATCGCTTGAGATGCCAACTTCAAATAACGATCTCGCAAGGTTACCAATATGAACGTAATATATCCCTACTATCGAATAGAAAATATACATCATTAACCTTACGCTTATTACTATATAAAAATCCCCACAAAACAATGTTAAACATTATGAATTAAAGTAAAAAGGAGACACCCATTGAGGTCCTTGGTACCTCCCGTTGGCGTGTTGTTCGTTCTTTGTTTCCTCGGCGTCCGAACGTCGTCTCTGACGAGTCGACTGCTCTAGAATGTATCTTGTGATGCTTTCTCGCAGAAATCAGGCTTATTATTTGGTCTTTTAGAATCATTTATGAAAAGGTTGTTGGCCAAACAACGATTATCCAGATTCTTAACGATGTTCCGTACACAGTTATGCGGAGAAGCATAACACGCTAAAGGCTTACGCATATTTCATTTTGTCACTCACTCTTGATTTTTCAGGCCATTTTCCTCTATTTCCTTTTCAAAATAATATTTTTAACATTTCTACTCGACATGAGTATGCAATTCCCAATCTCGCTGTGTGAATGAAAATAAGTTTAAAAAATTTCGTAATATACAAGTAAATCTTTTTATCCTAAATACTCTAATCAACGAGACATTGATACGACCAGCCTTGGTTGCGCAAAGTTAAATCTTGCTAATGTAAATACTGCTTAGAATCAATACTTTTCAATCATCACGTGCTCAATTTTACTGATAAACAAACGCCTTGAATTATTTAAGACACAATAAACACTGAAAATGTCATATTATTTTCCGGCGGGAAAATGCCAAGAGTATCATACAATAAATTTATAATTTGTTTTACAAATCGTATGAGAAACACATGGAAAGGTTGTTTTCCGCTAAATTTTACTGATTAAAAAATTAATTTAAAAAAAAACATAGCGTCTGCTCATTTCTGTACGTAAAGGAAACAAATAATGTGGGAAGGAAAATTGAATCTATTGTCGATAAAATACAACTTATCGTGGACAATAAGACGTCGAATATATTTTCAACCAGTCTATTTGTAATAATAAAAAAAACATAGCTGATAATATCGCTTCTGATCCAAGTGAAAATTTGACCTACACGGAGTAAATTCGAACAATTAAAATTCGTTCTTTCAGAACCTAATGGTTCCGATGTTGACTGTGTAGGCAACATAAAAAATCAAAAACAATAAATTCGTTCTCGGTTAGGGTGCTAGAATGCATAATTTATTTGATATCTTCGATCCTCTCAGATTCAATAAATAGTTTTCTTGTTTTAGTTATTTTCCCAGACTGTCTGAAAATTGTCTAAGAATCTCCCATGTTTAAAAATGTGGTTAAAACTAATTTTCACTATTATCGATTAGGTTCTGTCCTGCCAATTTTTAGTGAATCATTTGAAAAAATTGTTTACGCGAAGATGTACTTTTACTTCGAATAAAAATCTTCTATTTACAAAAATAAAGTGTTTTCCTGTGTAAAAAATTGGCAAGGCAAGCCATTCTTGATCATGTTCAATATCTTTACTCCATTATCGATGATGGAAGTCTATTCTCCGTAATTAAAATGAACGATGTTTGTTAAAGTCGCCTGGTACAGACTGCTTGGCAATCTCTTAATCTGTTGAACCTGAAGATTCAGCGAAATTGATTTTAATAATAAACTCGTTTAAAACTTGATGCTCTGTGCATCATTATTCGTACGTATGTTTTTTCTCTCAAATTTCCAGGTTTCCCTAGTAATTTGAGATCAATTTATCACTAATTGTGGTGAATCAATTTCATGGAAATAGGTTCAAATATTGCATTATGTTTAGAGTTAAATATATTTCTAAATAAGTAATATTTCCTTTGATCCCATGTTCAGGATTTCTAATGCCATTCATTGCAACAAGAAAGACAGCATTTTCAGAATCGTTAACACAGTCTCCCGCAAGAGAGAAGGCAAAAACAGGAGCTCAATTTTTGAACTCAAATGTAAAGATGTGAGAACAACATCTGATAAAGTCACTTACATATTCCTCCCTTCTGGGAACCTCATCATTGCAACAATTTTCCACAACATTTGATCTCCATTGAACTTATTCAGTCTGCTCTTCGATGCTTACTATTCCTCATAAAAATAATGGGGTATAATCACGCTTCCAAAAATTTTTGTGTCTATCTTCAAAATTCACGTAACGTAAGACACCTTTCGACGCTTTTCGGTTCTATTCTCAGCTAAGGGTTTCTTCTTGCAACACGTCTCTTGTATATCCAGTTTCTCTATGTCTAAAATTTGAAACGTCTCATTTTCACCGTCATTCCAGATTTAATAGTATCTTCGCTCAACTTCTATTCAAATTTCTTAAACAAATCAGCACTTTCTTTCATTTGTACGTGATCTCTAACTTTGCCGCTAGGGCACACTCAAGTTAAATATAAGGAAAGTGCATATCTCTATCTGACATTACAGCTGTGCCATCGGGAGGCAGATTTTAAGTTAATTTTGACCCGTCATGCTCTCCCTAGAGGTCAGCGCATTTACCAGTATTTCTGTTGTAAATCTAGCTACGTTCAATTTACCTAAAAAGACACCTACAATAATACCACTCAAACTTTTCTGAATGATGCTTGTGGCGAATCGCCTCACTACACTCACCCAAATTTTACACAATTTAATACTGAAAATTATAACTTTTCACTTCATTCAGCAACGTGTTTGTTTTCAACGAGCATCTAAATGTTTCCTGATATTAGTTTTGTTACATGCTGAAGATACACGAACACTCTTGTATGAATAATTTATTTTTACAAGTGTAAAGTTTAGATCATTAACAGTCAAGTAAACAGATCATTAACAATCGATGTGCCGACCTAATCTACTCCTTCGTACGAATTCTTGAATAATTCCTCCTATCTTCATCCACCGTCGAGAAGTTTTAGTAGTGTGTTCATTACTCCGAGTTGTCGTGAAAATCTAACGCATGCCTTGAACCGCTTTGGTAATTACGGATGAATCCTGAGGCTAGAAAATAATGCGCGGAAAACACAGACAAATAAATGCTTAGCATCACTATTCTCACATGTAGTTATGTTTGTGAGAACGCACAAATATATCGTTTCCTTGTCCCAAATAATCACTTGAGGGCTTTTGGTCAGTATATTGCAGCAAAAATGATGGTCTTTTCAGGGCCCCATTTCCTTTGACTAATTAATTTAAAAAAGAGTGCGACGAATTTGCGTCAATTTTTAGAACGAATTGTAAAGCAAGGGATTTCAATGCTCTATTCTACTCTCGTTCGAAGTAAAAATAAGTTACTAGCGATTAAAAAATTCCGACTTATAAAACAGCCTGCTGACGCTACATGTGACTTCAACTGGTCAAAATGCGCCATATTACGTTATAACCAAACACCTTTAAATTGGTTAGTTTAGAATAAGTTAGGAAGACACGGTTAGGTCAGATTAGGTCGTTTGAGTTCATGTAGAGTCAAAATTAAAGTTTACATGCTTAATTTTAGACCCCTATTTATAAATGAAACACTCATTTTCTACACACAAACAAATGTGCATTTTCCAAAAATACATCTATACGTGTGTATATATTTATCTTAGCAGCGCACTTGAGGGAATGAAATTTGGAATTTTGAAAAGAAGCTCTAAAGGTAATGAGAACTAATAAGGCCAAATTTTAACTTTCCCAGCATTTATCAAATGCTTGACATTTTCTATATTAGCGTTTCCTTTACTTTAAGGCTCTACTGATCCTCTTAGGCCATGTGAGTGCAGAGAGCAGTGAAACAAGCACAAAGGAGAGTTACAGTGAGTGATAAATATCTTTACGTACTTATATGATTCTATATTGAAAACGTAAACTTGATCATGACATTCAATCCACCTGCCCACTCCAATAACAACATTAATATTTCTGCAGTTGCATTCCATTTATCCCCGATTGACTTTACACTAAAAATAACTCCTGATTCATTTCACTTCACGTTTGTTGTGAAGTTGTTAGTGTGGCCAAATCATTAAATTTTTAAACCTAATTTTTGAAAACTAACTCGTATGCACTCCACAGTCCACATCAAGAAATCTTTTTACGTGAAACGTCGACAATGGAAGTCGGACCCGCAAGCAGGGCTGCCACACCTTGGGAATTTTCCCCAGATCTTGGGAATTCGGACATTGTCTAGGGATTTGGGGAATTCGAAACAATAAGGCTAAGAATCTAGGGAATTTAGGGTATTTTTACAATATTCTTCATGCAAAAACTGAAATTGCCTAAATAATGCCTAAATAATATTTGCGTTTAACGTAAAGGTACAGAAACAATTACAATTTCTACAATTCAATCTAGAAATTAATCAAAGTATCAGCACGAGGAGTCTAAGTCAGCTTCGCGAATGCATCATGGTAGAATAATACATGTTTGTATGGAATCGGAATGCAGCGCACAGTAGCGCCTCATGGAGGGCCTGGCTCAGTCACTCATTTGTTATTGCTGAGGTGCTGTCTCTTATAGTGTGCGCCTAAAGTAATAGCTCTACACGTAGCGGTGTTGCTTTGTCCTTATTGCATTATCAGTTTCTAGTTAAACACAATGGAATCACCTAAAAAGTGGAACAATAAAATTTTTTTTGAAATTCAAAGACTGGCTACAGAATGATAAAGATGGAAACCGTCTCGGTTGTAAATGTTGCATAATCATGATCAAAAGTGCGAACAAGTCTACCCTACAGAAACACAAGGAGTCCGAGAAGCATAAGAAAACTTGTGAACTTCCCAAATCGAAAGTTGAAAAAAAAATTCAAATAGAAAGCGCCCAACGATGATGATCAAGTGTCCCCCCGCTTGTTGATGAAGCTCAGTTAAATAAGATAGACGACGAGTGGAGAAGTTTTCATCTAATTGCAGCTGACCTATCGGTAAGGAATGCACAATTCCCCGGTATTGGAAATCATTAGGGGAAATTAAAGATGACTTGGGCGACCCTAATTTTGGTATCTTTCATATATTATGACTTATCTCACTTGCTACGCTCTCATCTGCATCTGTTGAAAAAAGTATTTCCTCAACTTTATTACCTGTATAAAAAATTAACAAATCCTTAAAACCAGAAACTGCAGCTTCCCTGACAAGCAAAATTAGCAAGAAATAATGCAAAATGTACTACTTGGGATCGACTAAAAAGTTTAAAAACTGACCAAGAATTAAGTGGAGCCGCCTTTCAAAGATACCAAGACCTATTGAAACGATTGAAAGAATCAAAGTCTCTTGGCTTTCACGCTGACATTAATGACGAAAATGCGAACTAAACCTAAAATGTATTGAAGATAAATATATTACATATTTATATCTTCTAATATCTGGGGATTTATTTTACGATCTGGGGAAATTTCAGGGGTCAGTCTGGGGATTTTGGAAAAAGTTAACTGGCAGCCCTGCCCGCAAGTGCAACAGTTGGAGCAAGTCCGTTAATCTAGGCGGTTGTGGGGTGTTATCATCCACATCTCATTCAGCCATGCCTCTCCTTGGTTACTGGAGTGTTCGAGGCGTGAGTTCTTTTTTAAATTATAATAGAGAGTCGATGTAACTGGAGTGTTTTAGAATCTTGGTATCTACCAATGTATTTTGCTACCCCTACATGGATGATCAAGTTCAAATGTTTTTGCGAATGTTTTTGTGCAATATTCTGTATTATCTATTCAATACAACATTTACTCATATTAAACCACCGTTTACGAGTTAAATAAACTAAGGGGATTGGCTGCTTCTTGAATGCGGAAGACTAAATTGATGCACAATCTAGGAATTGTGCCAGCATATAGTGAAGTCATGACTTCGGAACCCACTGAATGTCACTTGAGCAACTAAAATTGCACTTTTCGTTCTTCACACGGAGGTCTGTATCCTGCTCAATTCTTCTGCTCACTTCAAATGACCGAGAAAATGGGAAGTTCAAAATGAATTACGTGTCATGCCATTTACGGTAAATTGTTAATAATAATTATTTGTTTCTACGCGACATTGCAGCTCGCAAACGCTCGCCGAAAAAACTTTGGGCGAAGACCAATTATTTTCCAAAAACTACACGTACGTACGCGCGTTGTTTTGTACTTCAGAGGTTCCCAAACTTTGCCATGCCAAGGACCCCCAGACATTTAAGCCCCATCCGAAGATCCCAAGCCAATAAAAAGTTATTATTACCATACCAAGAAACCCATTACAGGATTATTATGCAGTAAATTTACTATTTGCATATTTCTACGCAAAGAAAGTATAAAAATGAGATTTTAAAATATTTTCAAATTTTTTTGTTTTAAGTTGAATTCAAAGTAAAATTGGTAGAAACAGCCACATTAGATATTCGATTACACTTATTACAGTATGTACTGTCACCACAGATAACCAAAAAGTGAAATACCTTCGTAAAAAGTCTAGAATTAAACACAAAAGCTATCAAACATTTCTTGTTTAATAGGATGGATGGGCTTGATGGCTACTAGACAGTTGATCAATGCGGGGCTTGATGTTGGTGAGTGCTAAACGCATGTCGTTTTCCACCTGTAGGCGTGCTCTGGGCTTGGTTTTCCGTATTGTCAATGTAGAAAATCCTTTTTCACATAAGTAGGTTGTGGCGAATGAGAAAATGTATTTCAGAGTTTTCTCAGCCAGAGCATGATATTCAGTTCTTGAGGAGATCCAGGATCCTGTCAATGAAAGGGCAAAGAACTTTATTTTCATACCCCCATCATTTGATAGTTCAATGAGTTTCATTTGCGACTTAGTATCAAGATGTGCACCTACCCCGACTGCGAAAGGGCTTCTAATCCAGCTCAGCAGAAAATTTTCCAGTTCAGGATAATGCTCCTGAAGTAGCTTTGCTTATGAGATAGATGGGACACAATGATGGGAGCGATGACTTCACTTGATGTCACACATTCTTGGTGATAAAATGGGAAACAGAGGTGAAATGGGAAAGAAACAGAGCAATTAACCTCCAGTTACAGGACATTTAGGCCAACTTGCCACTTACAGTTTTGTTGATTATAAATAACTCACTACCGATATACTGCCATTTTTTATACAATAGCAACATATAGCGAATGCCATTTGCGTACAATGTGAATGTGTATCAGCCAGACCGATCAGACAGCCAAAGCCTAAATGGACTCGGGGCCAGACTGCCGGTCACAAGACTCACGCTAGTGACAGTTGGTCTGGCGAAGGATCGAATTTGCAACGTCGTAATAAATTCAAACTAAGTTAATGATACTGTTTTGAAAATAAGAGACAGAAAAGCCTACCAATACATAGGCTTTCTTCAATATTTTCACACATACCAAAAACCGATCACACACATTCTGGAAAACAGAACACACCACTGAAGTGAACACAGTGCTCCAATTAAGGGTGAGCCAATTAATTTAAATTTTAAATAAAATATTATGACAGATATAAAAATGTAATAAAGAAGTACTGTCTGCTTGCACACCAAAATATCGATACCACCTATTATAATGACAGAGAATCAGTGTTGTATATTTTCATACATATTTTTGTCTTGAGTTACTTTTTTCATTGTGTCGCATACCCCCCACGACCTTCTCAGGGACCCCCAAGGGTCTGGAGACCCCAGTTTGGGAACCACTGTAGTACAGCACAAAGAGGTCTTCTACAGCAAACCCGTGCTCTCAAATGCGAGAAAGACGATGGAATTTTGCTTACGTGATGATTGACTAGTGACATGACTTCGATAATTCCTTGCCATTGACCAGTTTTGAGCTGTGTTGGAAAATGGAAAAAATTTGTTTAAAAAATGAAGCATGCCCACCTGTTTTTTTAGTTTTATTCGGTTTCATTGAGTTGAATTGGTTTCTTGCTCTTTATATTAGATTACGGTATCCTTAACTCTACTTATAAGTTATTTTTTAGTGCATGCTTCAACGATTTGTGTGTGCAGTGTGAACACAGCTTAGGCTACTCCAGCTAAAAGCAATAGCTACCAACCTATCAGGAGTATGATTTGATTACGTATTAACAAATGATTTTCAGGCTCTCTCAGTCTTGCTGTCAGTGTCATCAAGTGTAACGTGATACTGCATGCTCGGCATCTTCATTAGCTTTTTAGGCCCAAGTTCCGTGTCTACAATATAATTTCCTTTTGCATTAGCACGAACTACAGTGATGTCAACTGCTCCACCACCAGTAAAACGTGGTAGTACTTTTGAGTTTCTTTGCACTTCTCACGAAGGCAAAGAAGAAATAGATATTCAACTGGGATAATTTTTCTTTAGTTCAAATATGTATTCTAATGTGACAGAAAATAAAGAGTTGTACAAGTTCTGTTCTGTGGTGCGACCTGGATACATACTGCAATACCATACCGCCAACCGGCATTGTCTGCGACAATGTTTGGTAGAGGTTTGGAGCAAGAAAGCTCAAATGAACCTTAAAATATTCAAACTCTTGAGGCCAAATGTTGATCTCTAAGATAATACAATTATAACCTACCACTGCCAAGAGAGACTTCCACATGATGGTGCAAATTGTGTTGTACAGCCCACAGGAAGTAATTAAAGTTTAAATTAGATTCCATTTATTCAGTTTGAAATAAAAAAGAAAAGCAACAAAACCTGCATTGTGCCTTTCTCACAGGTTTGTGTACTCAGATGTAAACAAACTTTGAAATAATCCACTAGACTGGTACTTTTTTCCTTTTAGTTTTTTTTTGGTGTTTTCTTTAGGTGTGTTTTTATGCCAACCCTGGTTTCAGTCACCCTGCGTTGAAATCATGGTCCCGTGAATTTACACTTCCATCTGAATTATGCCTTTCCTTCGCCCTTTCTGTCTTCTAATATAAATTTATTACAATCATTTTTAGTGCCCCCTCATCTTAAACTTATTTTGTACTCATACACATGCAAATTTACTTTCTTTAAGTAAGAAATGCAAAGTATTTGAATCAGTTTTTTTCACTTGTCCAATTCAAAGGAAAAATTATTTTAGACCTACATACCTCATAACTGCTATAACTATTCCCAAATAAAAACAGTACTTTTTACCGCCACTAGTTGCTTTGGACTCCTGCAACGTACATATCAAACGCAACAGCAATTGAGTAGCCAGTCGAATGATTGGGAAGTAAGATATCTAAGTGCACCGATAAGACAGCAGAAGTGAACTACTTGATGGAAGGCGCTTATCTGATAAATTGAAAGTTAATATGCAAGCGCTTGTAATTGATTGCGTTATAAACGTGTCTCTTCAATTCCTCTTTTATAATGGAACGCAGTTTGTTAGTTGCTTGCCGGTAAGTGCAGACCAGAGCAATATATAGTAGGTGAAAATATTTGATTTTTGGTAATTATTTGTATTGATTAAAATTCATTCCATGTTTATCCTAGCACAGAAATAGAGTTTGAGATTGAAGAAAGAAACAATATTTTAAAATTTATTTTAAAACGATTTCAGGTTTTAAATGTAGCTACAACGTAAAAATAAAACCGTCTTTTTTGACTGAGCAGTTCCTCGGCACTCGGCGTTAAAATAAAGTACTGTATATCTATCTATATCCACAGCCATATCGACCTCGACATCTATTTCGATATCTTCATCTACGTTTATATATTTTTAAAAGAAAAGGGAAGATACATGTATCTCATCTCTTCTTTATGCGTACGTATCCGAAAAAATAAAGTAAGGGGAGCAAAGTTACCGTATTTGACAATACACAGTTTATCTCTCGACTCCTTGGTCTGTCTCTACTCTTTTTCTGTGAAGTGGGTACTCCCACTGCGTTGTGTTGTAATTCATACCGTGGCTCACTGAACACGTGTCGTGACATTCTGCTTCTCATCCTGAAATTTCCTATTACGACGCTATAAAATGCTGTAACTCACATTATGACGCAATGTAGGCGTGATGATAAATAGAGATAAATTAAAAACAAGTGAAACAGAACTTTAACCATCTCAGTGAGGTGCAATTTTTCTCATTTTTTTTAATTTCAACTTATTGTAGAAGACTTGCCTCAGTAACATTTTTCTTAGTACCGTACTGTACGATTAACGCTGTAATCGCGCCTGAAATTCTTAGCCCAGGCATACGAGAATAGAATGTCGACAAGTAAACAGCCGAGGTCTTCCGATGATTCGGTAAGAAGCATCTTTAGCGTTTAAGATATTAACTGTACTAAAATGAATGTGTTTAGTTTTCTGTTATGTAGAATATCGACCTTAATGTAACATGAACCTTCCTTTAGCTGTGTAAAGTTAACTGCATTTGTACTTTTCGCATCAAACTTAATTGGTTCAATATTTCTTTTCTGCAGAAACAACGTGGTAATAAACGGTAACCATCGTCTCGAATCATCTTAAATTCCCAAAAAAGCAGAAAACTAAAAATAGTTTTCCACACTTATTTTACTTAATTTAAACCCATTCCGACTTTTTTCCATCCTCACAAAATAAGAGCCATAAGAAGAAAAAACTTTTAAAATACTCACAAACATTACTTGGGAAAAAATTTAGTCTAGCTTGAAAAATATAATTTTTAGCAAAGATACGCGAACATATTAATGTGCGAAAAACTAGAGAGTTAGTGAATCCCGTGTAGAAGATACCTTCATTATTTACCACCAGTTGTTCAAGCAATCGGAGAGTAATAAATAAAGATATACCAGCTCATTTGTCGAATAATTCCAATGCACAAAAATTGCTCGCGAGAAATATACAAAAAAAGGAACGCAACGGAATAGAGCTTAACCAAATTCTTGAAGTATTAATTTCCACTAGGTGGCTTCTATGCCTTTCAATGATTAATATGGAATTCAAAGGGGAATAATAAGTAAGTGAATTATTCATCGTAGAAAGTTTTCTTCTCTTCACGTATTTTTTATCTTAATTAAGAAATAACTCCTGCTCTCAACATCCACGCCAGGCTCACAACATTGCACCTCGAATGAGGTGCAACATTTAGCACGAAGAAAAGGAATGAGAACGTAAAATTTAGAATAAGTATAGTAAGTATGATAAGTTTATTAATTATAGTAATTAAAGTAATTTCTACACAAAACCTGTTGGAAACAATATAACGGTCGTTATATAGGATCATCCACTCTAAGCAAGATGGTAAGGGGCGAGATCAGGAGTTGACTGTCGGAAAGCCTCACCTCATCGCAACTCAGGATTATGAAGATGAATCCTCAGCAGACCTCCAATGATCCCCAGTTAGTGGATCCACTTCTTCCCCCTTCGGATGGCTCAGACTCCTAGCGGCCGTGGTGAGCGCGGCGACGTTCACAGGTAGTCTCTCAACAGGCTAAAACTAGTGGTTGAAGCGATTACGAGCTGAAGAGTCACCAGCGGAGATAAATTAGTGCTGTATTGAGGCTGTATTCTGACTGTTCAAACATGTATCGGGAAACCCCGACCGACGTATCCTTTGGCTGGTTGCGTTCATCCATTAAGGCGGATGAAACATGAACTTTCTCTACAGTTTCCACCAGAATTTTGTACAAGAAGGTGAGAGCACGACAAATCTCTCAAATACTTCGTTCGCTGTTAAATTCCGCATGTGCTTGTAGCCTGAACATATCCATCTTTCCATTTTCAACTCAAGGAATCCTCAAGACAACAAGAGATTTAAGAGAGAGATTTTATTTTTACTCTGCATTTCAAGAGATTTTATTTTCATCAAGAGATTTTATTTTTACTCTGCCCGAGTAAACGGCGGGAATTTGTCTGTCATCAGATGAGGATACCTACGCTACTCGAATACACGACTAAATAATTTTAAAAATATCAAACAGTTTATTTACCACAAGCGATACAGAAATAGATTGTTTGTCAAACCTGGTATAATGGTCAAATTCGAGTATTGCTACCTGTGGGCCCGAATTAGTTCAGTGACTTCTAGGGCATCCTACCACCAACACTATTAAGGCCCGTCTACACAGGGGCAAAGACAGGGTTGAGCAAGCGCTTGACGCGCGCTTGTGCAGCGCTTGACGCCCACAACTGTTCACAATCATTTTTTGATACACGCGCGTGACGCGCGTCATCTAGACAGCTGTGAGGATGGATGTAAGTGACGAAGAGCTGTGGACAATTATTTTAGGTTGTGCTGCTGTGAAGAGAAAAAAGGTAGGCTTCGCAGCATTTGGGTTAAAAAATGGTTGCAGAGAAGTGACGAGAGAAGTTCATACACTCACATCTTCAGAGAACTTTCAGTTGAAAATAAATTGGATTTTCAAAATTATACAAGGCTGCATTCAAAATTTGCATTGAGTTCAATTGTTATGTGTTGAAGGATGACTACTTGAAGGTTGGTGAGACAATCATTTTTTCCATTTTGTTTATTAAATCCTTTCAAAACAATTCTATCGTTATTTCAATATTTGGTTTCAAAAATAACCGTCGCATTTCCAGTTCATTTCAATATAGCAAAATAAAAAAAAATTATAATGAATAAGTGTAAAATGGTAGAAACTTTTGACACTAAATTTCCAGGAAAAAGCAAAGAGACACGTAATTCCCAGTAATTGTATTGCAAAATGTCCCTAAAACACATAAACTAAGGTGAAAATATTATTTTAAATACATAAATGGCATGAACTCTGTATGGTTAAATTAAGGTTTGTACTAGAGAGTGAGACCATACAAATGTGGTGTTGCTATCTATAGTATAAGCAGAAGCATTAACGTACACACTACCTCACATAACCACAGACAGCAGCCGACTGAGTGCCGCGACTGTGTTGCAACTTGCAAGAGGCAGGGCGGCTGTGAATCGCTAGCTGGTCTATCACTCGGATACTCGCCTGAAGCGCACGTAGCTGCTGCACAGAGGGGCGGTGAGGCGCTTGACGCCGTGTGACGCCCCTAGTGTAAACGGGCTTTTAGGCGTACAATTATGTAATACCTAATTTACTAAACCTAAATATATGTATAGTTGAGTTGTAGACTGGTTAGTGAATTATTTCACTCGAAATTCGATGCTTAATTTTACAAAATGGTTTAAATGGGCTAGATGTTAACAGTATATTATAGATGCGCAGAATAATGAAAGATTGAAGAAAAGTCAAGGGCTCTAAGGAAAGTTTTATTTTTAACCAGAGACCACTCACAACTCCTCCCTCCAGGCATCTCCCATCCAGCGCACACTTTTATGCCTATAAATGAAATTTCTTAGTAAATTACAGTTACAATCACCGTTACAGTCTGGGCAATAGTTATTGAACGTTTTGAAATATAAATAGTAATAGCTACAGGTTGATCTATACAATACACGGCATTTAAAGTAAAATTTTATCAGGTTCTTGCTCAGAGGACCAGAACGTTATAGCTCATAATTGATACGCCGTAAGAGTATTCCTGGCACACTCCACGGTTACCCAGTCTGGGCCATCAATGCGACGGTCCGAGAAGCTCCCACACGTCCACGGGTCCCTCCGGACAGGCAGCCCACAGAGGCGGTGACGATGGTCTAGCGCGCAAACAGTACGCCAATACAGTAGTACAGCACGCGAACCTGGGCTGAAGTGTAACCGTAAACGTTACGTTGCCTGAATGCATTACACGGCACTAGAGATTAGATGAAGTGAACAGTAGCGGGTTGGTGAGGAATCTGACGCTCAAACTTGTTGCGTTTTGAGGTCAGCTGCGGTCACGTCTTGAATGAAGTTCCGAACAAAATGTGCTAGCACGTATCAGCCGCAGGTATCTAAATTTTACATTTTGAATTTAAATTTACATCGACATGTAGAATTTTGTACAATAGAAACGACTTGAGAACAGACTGATGATCAATGACATTCACCATGCCAAATTAATCTATCAGGATGAGTCATTTAGGAGAAGAGATTTGACTCGGTCATTATTCATGATTAATATTGCGATAGGAAAAGGGATTCAAGACTTATTTTGAAAGCTTCTTTCCGAATTTCTTTCACGGATCTTTACAAGGATTGAGTTCGAATCTTAGTTCTAATTGAAGAGGATACTATGTTGTGACCGAGCTTTGGAATAATAAGGAAGCATGAAGTTACTTCTATTTATGGTTAAATGGTCGTAATAACCAGTTTGTACAGTTAGTAATTGTTTGAGGTCTTTGTTGTCATCATTAAGCATTGTTTTATACATTAAATTATACAGGGAGATTTAATACGTAAAATGAAAAGAAGAACCAATATAAAAGGGAACATTCTTTTAACCGCAAACGTTTCGGAATCTCTGATTCCATCATCAGTGCTGTAAAACAAGGAATGAAAAACGATAATGAACAAATTGTGAAAAAACTATAAGAAATTAATATCACTATACCTACATCAAAAAATAGCTTTGCCTAACAATTAAAAATAAAAACACAATTTCTCTTAAACATTCGGAGCCATACGTACACATACACCTTAATTCTAGCAATCAAACCAACGCACAATAACATCTACACAAAGTAATAGAACTGCATACACAGACACACACACACATACATTCAAACACATTCGTATGTACACAGTTGGGGCTATATTTAATTTCATCTCACTTTGATCATTATTTAGCTGAGGTCTATGGGTAAAAATGAACAATGATTCCAAAATTCTATGGTTAAATTCCTCTGTAGGTCTACTAAGTGTGGAGAAATTGGAGCTTTTGAAAGGGTGGTTTGAACTATGGCAATGATCTCTGATGGCTGACTGGGAGGGAGATGAGTATGGACGGCCGGTTCAATGGGAGATACCCGAGTGTTGGCGGTGACGAATAAATTGCTGGAGTGTGGTACTTCCAACATAGGACTACAGGCAGCAATCACATTTATACAAATATACGCAACCACTTCTCAGGCACTCTTCCAAACGCTCTTTCCTAATAAAAAATGAACCTATTTTAAAACTTTTTCTATAAAATGGTGGCACATCAATAGAAGTAAAATGAGAGTGTATCAGGGACATAAGCTTCTTTTTCATCTCCTTGTTAAGATAGCTCAAGAAAGGAGCTCGACATAAACTTTCTGTTTTGGCGCGGTCAGAATTGTAGTAGGAGGGGAAAATTTTTTATCTAAAAACTTTTAACCAGATTGTTGATTAAAGACACAGGGTATTTATTTTGTACAAGTAACTTTGTGATATATTCCACTTCGTCATGAAATATTGTATATGAACTTGAAATACGGTATGCTCTATGCAGTAGTGTAGTGACACTTGCTTTAATATAACCCTTGTTAATGAAAATGAAGAAATTGGTACATAATCCGGAAATGTAGGTTTTCTATAAACAGAGGTGGTGAACGTCCCTGGTGGTATAACCCTTTCAAAAGCTCCAATTTCTCCACACTTAGTAGAACTGCAGAGGAATTTGATCTTAGAATTTGGAATCATTGTTCATTTTTACCCATAGACCTCAGCTAAATAATGATCAAAGTGCGATGAAATTAAATATTGCCCCAACTGTGTAAATACGAATGTGTTTGAATGTATGTGTGTGTGTCTGTGTATGCAGTTCTGTTACTTTGTGTAGATGTTATTGTGCGTTGGTTTGATTGCTAGAATTTAGGTGTATGTGTACGTATGACTCCGAATGTTTAATAGAAATTGTGTTTTTATTTTTAATTGTTAGGCAAAGCTATTTTTTGATGTAGGTATAGTGATATTAATTTCTTATAGCTTTTCACAATTTGTTCATTATCGTTTTTCATTCCTTGTTTTACAGCACTGATGATGGAATCAGAGATTCCGAAACGTTTGCGATTAAAGGAATGTTCCCTTTTATATTGGTTCTTCTTTTCATTCTACGTATTAGATTTCCCAAAAATCGCCCATTTAATTCTACAGGGAGATTTTGTAGAGGTCCAGAAGTTTAAGTATTTTTCAAGTCTTGAATTAATCATCTATGTGAGCGTTATATTCTGGTTTCTTCAACGTACTAATGGTTATTTTTCGTAGGTTAAAAAGAATGTTGATTTCATATTTATCAGTTACATGCCAAGCTCCTATTCCTTATTGTAAGTATAGTGAAATGAACGTCCGGTAAAGTATTTGCAAACCTTCTTTAGGTAATACATTTTTCATTTTACGGAGGATTCCAATAGATTTTGATAACCTAATAATGAGTAATGTTCTCTTTGAAGGTCGGATGCATATCTATTATAATGCCCAGGAACTTGCTAGTTTCTTCGATTTCACCTTCACCAATTTTAATGCGTGGAAGAGATATATATCTCTTGTAAGGAAACATAATGTATTTTGTCCTATCAATATTAATGTCGATTTTGTAGGCTTTAAGCCACAATGAACCCTTTTGGAGCTAGTTATTAATGCTCTTCGCAATTAGAACGGGACTTTGATTAGGAAGGACCGTAGAAAGCGTGCTGTCATCGGCAAAAAGGACGAATTTAAAAAATGATGTAGATTTAATGAAATAGTTGATGAAGATTAAAAATAGGAGAGCCACAAGGACAGACCCTTGTGGAATCCTTTTCTAATTGTCTGCAGTTCCGGTTGTGCATTGTCAATGACAACGTATTGCTTCCGATTTGTTAGGTACGAACTTAAGCAATCATGAGCAACTCTTCTTATGTCATAACAGTGGAGTTTCCAGAGTAACATTTTATTGTCCACACAATCAAATACTTTTCGAAAGTCAAGAAATACCTGGAAAATAAGCTCTTCTTCGTCTATATTGAAATATAGGTATTGTAAATGATTTAATACGGCGTGTATTGCAGATTTTTTAAAGCGAAAATTAAATTACTTATCATAGAGGAATGATTTTTATTCAAGATTGGAAAATATTGTTTATATAATTGTCTTCAAAAATTTTACTAATAATTGGCAGCACAGAGATAGATCTATAATTCTATACGTGAGTTTTTTCTCCACTTTTAAGATAGGAGTTCCTTTAGCAACTTCGAAAGAGTTCAGCAAAATGCCTAACAAGAGCTACTAGTTAATAATATTGAATATGAACGGTGCTATAATATCAGCTATGGCTTTAAGGACTTTAATTGAGAACGTTTTTAACCCACTTGATGTACTTTTCCAGTTGTTGATTTATTTTTTCTGTCGTTCTAATATCAGTCAAGTTTAGAACGGCATCATCAATGTCCTTTGAATTATTGTTCAGTTGAGAGATGTCCAATGTTGGCAATAGTTCCTTCTAGAACTATGCGAATAGCACTCAAATTAGATTCATTTACGCAACGACATGAGTAAGTTTAAGCCTTTGGTTTGGTGTAAAAGACATAAAAAATTCTTAATTTAAAAAATAGAAAATGCTCCGATATGCCGGAAATAATTTTTTACAGTAAGAAGATCAGTTGGATCTGCCATGAGGATATCGTCGAGCTGCGTAGTAGATTCTGATGAGATACGTGTAAGCTTCGTTATAGTTAGAAGGAAATATTTAGAGTGAAAGGTATTTATGAAGCTTGGAATTTGTTTGTAAGTTTGATGTTTCAAATGATCATAATTGAAGTCACTTTAGATTATGTTGTCATTGTATAAAGAGTTGTTAAACTGCGACACAATACGATGGAGCTCATTCAGGAAAGATACCGGACAGGCTGTTGGAGGCCTATACAGCGTTCCAAGCCCAATCCATGTTCTATTTTTTGTCAGTTCTATGAAAATACGAGTATGTTTACGATTCATTGTTGCACTTTATGTACGTACTGACGCCTCCGCAGCGTTTAGTATTATTGTTATTATTATTATTATTATTGAAATAGATCCACAGCCGAGTTGTTAAGGCTGGTGAAGGGCTGTCCTCCGGATGTTCCAGTTGGAAGTGGTGCATCGAGGGTTTTACGATCTTCTTCCTTCCTTCGCATCCTTCGGTCCCTTTAGGCGTAGCGTTCCGGTTTGCATTTCGCACCCTGAGGATCACAGCCTTCTTTTCTTCTCTCCCCCCTTTCCCCTTCCGCATCCCAGAAAATCCTGACTTTTCCTACTTCGTGTTGGGATTGCAGGGTTGATTCGGGTCTGATTTGCCGTGCAGCTCAGTGCCCGTGTGTGGGTTTTATCCGAGCACCTTGCGAAGGATGTGAGCAGTTCCCAGGAGAACTGACTTTTGCAGCAGGCCAGGATGGATTTTATCACAGCCGATGCTACCCAGATGTCTTTCAAGATTGTTGGTTGAGGCCCCAAGGGTCCCAATCACGATGGGAACCACCTCGGCGCGGCAGCCGTGGGTCGAGGCGAGCTCGACCCGGAGGTCTTGGTACTTGAGGATTTTCTCAGCCTCCTTTTCGACGATTCTTGAGTCGTACGGAACTGCCACGTCGATGATCTTGATCTGTTTCTGGGTCTTGTTAACGACGACGATGTCCGGTCGTCTGGCTGTGATGGCCCTGTCAGTTTGGTGGAGCACGTCGTAGAGAAGTTTGATGTCGTCGTTTTCCATCACAGTCTTGGGCTCGTGCTGGTACCAGCGGTCAGCGCAGGGGAAGTTGTGGGTCTTGCACAGGTTCCAGTGTAGGGTTTTTGCTACCTTGTCGTGCCTCCTCTTGTATTCCCTCTGCGCCAGCGCCGAGCACTCGCTGATCAGGTGGTTGACGGTTTCGTCTTTGGTTTTGCACATCCGGCATTTTGGGTCGTTGCTTGTGTGTGTGATTCTAGCTGCTCTATTTTTGGTGTTGAGGGCTTGTTCTTGTGCGGCAAGGATCATGCCCTCAGTTTCTTTCTTGAGTTCACCTCGATTCAGCCAGTTCCAAGTGAGCTCGGGTTTTGCTTCTCGAGTTTGTCGGGGGTATTGGCCGATTATTATTATTATTATTATTATTATTATTAAATATCAGCAAGCGCTGAGTGAGAAACACTAAACACGTCGAAACGTTCTACTGATTACAGCTTTATTCTCAAGTTGTCATGCTCTCATTCCTTACACATTTCCCATATTCAAATGAACCTAATGTTTCTCTTCTTCTTCTTCTATGAAATAAATAACTCTTGTCCAGAAAGGAACGTAATTCCAAAATTTGAAATTTCTTTACAACGATTCTTTAAGGTATTTGAACAACCAATTTTACTCGTGGTCTCCGTTACCTATGACGCAGGCTGCAGCGCTTTTTGAAAATTCAGATCACGGTGTTCACACCGTCAGATAAACATACAGAAAGCACACGAAGTGTTGATGCAATTCGCTGTCAGGTGTACGGCGTTGCCTACTCTACGTTGGTGACTTAGGCGGTAACACCACGTACATAACAATAGTTACAACCAGGGTTGCGGAGTCGGAGGAATAAATTTGCGACTCCGGCTCCGACTCCACCTTTCCAGAATTTGGCGACTCCGACTCCGACTCCACTTTTTCAGAATTTAACGACTCCGACTCCACCTTTTCAGAATTTGGCTACTCCGACTCCGACTCTACTTTTCCAGAATTTGGCGATTCCAACACCGACCTCGCCTATTCACAATTTTACGACTCCAACTTCACCTATTCATAATTTATGAGATGAATATTTTATTTCTTAACTAGTGTACACAGACCGTCAAAAATGACGGGATTCAATACCTTTCTTCAATAAATTTTCGTTTGAGTGGAGTTTCCATGCTTTCAGCTTATTCCAAAGGTTACTTAATTTTCTTATAAGAGTAATAAACACTCAGAACACAGTATTTTTGAGCCGCAAGAGAAGTAGTTATAGCCATTCGTGTCGTATACAAGATACAGAAATTCAGCATTACTGAAAGCAGCTGCGAGCTTGTGTATGTACTCGTATATTGTAATATGCAATACAGTACATTGTAATACAGTATATTGTAATATGCAATACGTTACATTGTAATATACAATACCCCGCCGAACTCGGTATTCACGATACAAACTCGAGTATATAAGGCTCTGGATCGCTCTAATTGTTTTGAAAGTGACTTATTATAGAGCACTTGCACAACGAAAATGAGTGTATTAATTGACCGTGAACTGAAACCAAGACCGCCAGTGCTAATTTCTTCCTATCAATTATTCTTAACAGCGTGACACAAAACGTATAAATAAACACACGACGGTTATTCTTAGTAGTAAACGGTTGCAGGTGTTGAAACCAGTGCATATGTTCATTATATTCTTTATTCGCGAACGACTTTTAAATTGACCACAGAATGTTAATAATCAAGATACTAGTGTACATACATGATTGGTCAAAAATGACGGGATTCAATTGTATCGTTTTAAAAAAAATCTCAAGATAAAAATGGCAAATAAATATATCCATCCTAATAGTACCCGCGATTAAAATACAGTATTCTCGTACTTGTGCACTCGTATCACAGATACGGTCATTAAGCATTTTTAAGAACGTCACAGACGCACACAACAACCAAGCAAACAACAACTGTGCATTATAATTTGAATTATTGTTCGCAAGAAGTTTTTAAAAAATTTGCCATACCTTTTAAGCATTTAAATGCCTTTTAAATTAAAATGCGATAAGCCGCATTTTCTTGCCAGTAGATTCGATTTTCACGCAATGTTTTTTACTTATAAACATAAGTGAGCAGATGACAGGTTATTCATAATATTTCAATGGTGTTTATGATACTGTTCAAGCAAGCAGATTCCCATTGTAATGACATAGGGGAAATTATGCACGAGAACATATACTTATTTATAAATTGACGGACACCTGGCTTTTTATTATACCGGGTGTCCCATAAAAATGTCCCCGATTTTTAATTAATTATATCTCAGCTTTAAATTAACATATTTGAATTGCCTTTTTTCACAACGTAGTAAATTTTGTTTCCTTTTCGAATAATTTAAGTTTTTGAAAATCTGGTGAATAACCGATTAATTAATTAATTATATAATGCTACAAAACGGATACTATTTCAGTTTTTAAAATTGTATCAACATAATTAAAAAATTCTTCATTTCAGCGTATGCTTACTTAGAAACTGGGGAGTGATACGAAGATAAAAATTAAACATGATGATGATGATGTAGTGAAATACAATATAACTCTGAAAGAACCAAACAACATTCAAGGAATAACTTTAGAAATGAGCAGAATTTTTTATTATTAATACATGTTAACTTGCCCTAAAGACAAGGAAGCCATATCAATTTTGATAACATAACCTGAAAACTAGAAGTCTTTATTCCCCAGACCATAGCTTCAGGTTCTGGCAAAGACTACTCATTAATTGGCACTGAATCATAACCTAAAGACTAGAAATATTTATGATCACAACATAACTTTAAGTTTCTGCAAAGACTAGTCATTATCAATCAATGCATCATTAAGAGCGTACAGAGTTCACTACTTATGTGAGTACAATGTTTTCATCAGCTGAAATGTTCTACAAGTAACTTGCAACACATTTATTACTATTTTCCAGTTCCTATATAATATGGATTCATTGAAGGAGACATGAATAAAACAGAAATATACAGAACGAATTTGCAATGCTTTCAATTACTAATTCGTGCTTTTTAACTGCAAAATATGCATTATTACTTCAGTATAATTATATTTCTTTCTCGTATCATATATGTATACATACATAGGTATGTAAACCCACAATGAATAGATAACATGACGGTATTAGGTGATAGGTATAAATACGCTGTTTCAAACTTAAAACAAAATAATCAACAAAAACTGCGTATTTTTTAGATTTTCCAGTAAAGTATTCTGACTCTGTTTTGTTTACTTTTGGTTTTAAACAATTACAAATAATTTTTAGCAAAAATTAGACACGATGACACAAAAAAATAGCGACTCCAACCATGACTCTACCACATCCGAATGAACGACTCCGACTCCGACTCCGATTCCCCCACATTCGGAAAAGCGACTTCGACTCCAACTCCATCACACTTCAGAGTAGCGACTCCGACTCCGAATCCGACTCCCGACTCCGCAACCCTGGTTACAACCTAGGCGTCTCAGTTTCACTTTCAATTTAATGCTGTCAGAAGAGCATTTCCAGCATTCAGAGCATTTAATTGCTGTCAGAGTTCAGGGAATTGGGCATCTATGTCAAGTGTGCAGTCATCTTCTGCTCTACAATATTGATGGTTCGAGCCACTTAGTCGATTGATAGATTTGTTCGTCGTTGGCTGTTATCTTACTGAAATGCATAATGAGTACATAGTTTTGGCAGCGTAAGCGTGGTAAAAATTTTCTTGGAAGAAATATGATCATTCATCTATAAATATCCTACTGACTGAGCGACATAAGTTCAATGACGTACTCAAGCCAGAGCAAGTTTTTAATTGCGTTTTCTTTTATATAAGCTTCCAAATTTGAGTACAACGGAATTGATTTTCAAATGTTCATTCTTCCAAATTATTATTTTCACTTTTTTGCTTTGACAAGTGTTTTTATTACAATGTGCGTGGTTCGTATGGCTATATTGATTGCGTCTACATCAAACTAATTTTTATTATGCATTTTTCTCTGGAGTGCAGCTTTCCAGTGCCCTGAACCGTTTTTCCAACTGAGTGACTTTATCGGTATTTTTCAGATCGCGGAGCCCATCCGCACCCTTCTTGTTTACACTGGAACGGACTTCGAAGAGAAGACCTACGATATTGGCCCTCCGCCCACTTACAATCGCTCCGAGTGGCTCGATGTCATATCTACTCTTGGACTTGATCTGCCAAATGTGAGATTACTCATTTTGTTAATGGTTTCATGGCTCTTTGTTACTATTAAAAGAATACTTCTTGTAGATTTTAGTTCCTGGTTAAAAATTCATAAAAATTCTGCATTATTAGCTACTGATAAAATTTTTAACCATTCTGGATGTTTGAAACTAATTGTACGAACCTTGACAGTAAGCATACAAACCCCTAAGAACAAGTATATAGGGGAAATTCGAAAATTCATCGTTTCCGAGATCGATTTGTAAATGTTGCAAGCGCTTAGGAAATTTTCTCTCTCAACATTACGTTAGAATTATGATAAAATTGGTTTATTTTGACGGTTGGTAGTTGGCTTGGGTCGTCTGGGATCACATCAAGAGTTCAATTGATAAGGCCCAAGTGAAAAGAGAAATGAATCTCGTTGGAGGAGTAGGTGTTGTAGTAATCAAGGGTGATACACGAGTGTTTGATGATGAGTCGGAATCCCTTCAGCAAAGGTACCAGAACTGCATGCATTGAATAAGCAGGCTGACATTTCGGACGCTCAATAAAATTTCAATTCCGTAGTAAAGATCAAGAAATAGAATAAGTTTCCAACACCAACGTCTAAGAATACTGAACAAAGGATTTCTACATCTCTAGGCCTGATCGTAGACGTGGCAACATAAGACTGACGTGACACTAATGGTCATAACAATGGTGCCATTTTTGAAGAAATTGAATGGAAGTAAACGATTAGCTCGGTGCAGTTTTTATCACAGCTTGCGTAATATTGACACTGGGGGTCAAAAATTCCATCCGTGGCGTGGGAAGATATATAGGGATCTAACATTCATACCTAATGAACTTATTAATTGCGTACTTTTTGTATTGTGTGTGTATTAAAAAAACAAAACTACACTTGAAAGGAGACTACAATTAAAAGATCAGAGCTCTTTCAAAGTCAGACCTCAGTGATACTGTTCGATTTCGAGCATTTCCCCTGGTTTGTTGAACTGTGTTACATTTTTGCTGTAACGTACGATTATGGGTAATTTCGTGTTTCATGGGATTAACATGACTGGGAAAACGATGCGAAGAAATATCCCTTCCTAATGTAACTCATATGCTCTGGTGTTAAAATGAGGACACAAATTTACCGATACTGCAATGAAATGCGTCAGTACAATGTTGCCTTAGCATAAATTGTTAAATCTATCGGCCAGAGATAATGCAGGGTAAAAAAAACAAGCTTTCAAAAATATTCAATGTTAGCGCAAAGAAAGAGTATAAAAGTATACTTCATTAGCTTGTACAATGCCTGGTCAGCCCTGTTGTATGAGAAATCATCCTCTGATTGGAGGTAACTAAATTTCGAACATTCAATTTATCAAATATGCCTTCAATTTCTAATCACGACTGTGACGTGATTTCTATGTGCTGGCATGGATTTATGAAGGCATTGCCGATCCCATATTTGTTGGATAGACAATACTCGTACAGCTTTGACATTTGTTATTTTGAAAGCTATGACTGTTCGGGGGTCTTGCTGATTAATGGAAAAGTCGTACTTTGTGTATTTTTATGACAGCTGTCAATGTTTTCAACGTTTATTTTCTACCATTGTGTATTTTCACAATGGTAGAAATCGTTTTAAAACACACATCAAAACATCACATTGATTTCACACATTGATTTAAAACACATCAAAGGGATAAAAATCAAAATGGCTGCGAAATTCATACACTTTTGTAAGTCTCTCTGAGGGTATTGAAGTTTGTCTCCCCATACTAGGCTGCAATAGTAAATGCGCGATAACACCAAGGATTGAATGGCTAAAAATCTTAATTTTTCGTCGATCATACTTTTTATACGATCAAAAAACATAAAAGTTCCGTAAATTTTGTTGCAAGTTTTCTCAACGTGGGATTTGAACGACATGTTTTTATCGAACCAGATACCTAGATTTTTAATTTTCTGTATAAGCAGAATTATATTATAATTATAATTGTTGTTTTCATTTGCTTTATAACTGCGCAATATCCCATGTGATACGATCAGGTGGAAATTTTTTTTCGATGCAACGGTTGATAAGTTAATGGTAACTACTTCCAAGGTTTTGAATATATCTTTGAGTGGAAAAAGGATGCTGAGCCTGCAAAATACTTGCGTTACTATATTTATAAGTGTGGATGTTCAAAACGAGGGATAGAGTAGCAGAGAAAACTATTTGAATAGTAGCATGAATGACTCATAAAAGTAATAAATAGAAATTGTTTCAAATATCTAACATCAGAAGTCCTTGCAATTTTTTCGTTTGAAATTTCTACTTCTTGACAAGTTCAATTGAGTCGCATAGCTGTTGAGGGTATAAGAATAGCGAATTTTATTTCATTTTATTGGTGCTGATGGCGAACGGACGCTCCTAGTGTAAGGAGCATCAAACTGTTCAGAATGTGAGGGAATGATAGTTCACGCAATACTCAACTCGAACTGAGCACTTAGTGACTGTTTTTTTCAACCTCATTGAATTGTGAAAGTATACAACAGTTTCAATATGTGTTTGGTTTTAATTATTTTTAATACGCATGATAGATTGGGGCTTTTTGTTAACTTATGCCGGTCCTCTTTAAGCTGAGTAATGACCCACGTGCTTTGGTGAACCACACGCTTACTCTCCGGCCCCACCCCTGCATTTCTGTAGTAAAACTCCAAAAATGATAATAAGAAGTGTCGCCCAAATCAGTGTTATAACAGGGCAGAAACCATACAATAGCGAGCTCCCTTATTTTGAAAAATGAGATACACTAGGTTATTTTGTGCGGTATTTTTTATTTTCCATTAATATAATAAATCTATAACGTAGAAAATCAATTTCTGATGCACGAAATTGGTTTAAATCACCCGATCAGATAAGAAATTTGTCGGAATTCTAGGTTACTGTGTGAAGAAACTAAAGCTTTAGCTAAGTAGGGAAATTTCCGCAAAATAAGTCCAGTGAAGAAGCGATCAGCTAACAAACCAACGAAAATTTGAAGATCGTGACATAAGTCCGATTTTCTCCATCGACGGGAAACCTTATTCTTGTTCAGGCCGTTTCCTTGGAAAACATTATTTTTCCTCCGTAGTACAGAGGTACCAGGCGACCTATCTTGGCGATGGCTTAACAATATTGGAACGTAAAGATCATTGGTTGTTAAGCGTCTTATTTATTAAACATGGGTGAACACACAAAATATAATTTCTTTATATATGCTTTATAATAATAATAAAGTGATATGACGTGTTAGGTAGTGTTACAAGTTGAGAGTGAAAAAAATGCGGTATCTATAGTTCTTATGGTATTTGCTAGTCCAGTGCACAGAGGTGTACAACATACCTATATATACGAACACACAACGCACATACATACTCACATGTGCAAGTAGGTATGTTAGAAAATACCAGCTTATAGACGATCAAATCATATTACATACGCATACCACAAAACTGTTGTGTAATGTTAAAATATAAAACAATGAGGAAAAGAGATTCGTAAATAGTTATTCAGAACGTTCCGTAGCTGAAAATAACTAAGCAAAGGAGATTATTGAGCAATGGAGATACCCAGCAAATCGGATTCGTAAATACTTATTCAGTATGTTCTGTAGCAAAGAATTATTGTTGAGACGCAAGATGATAAGCTATTTTGGCTTTTAACTCTCCCAGTGTTTGAGGGATTTTGATACTCTGTGGAAGTTTGTTCCATAGTAAGACGGCTGATATTGACAGAGCCTTCAGCCCAATGTCAAATGAACGATAGTAGACGAAGGCATTGTTGTTTCTGTTACGCTTTGGGTTGATCACAGTGGGAGGATTTAAACGCACTGTCTTAACATTGCTCTGAAGAAGAAATAACGAGGAGAATGCGTATTGGGCCCTCAGAATGAGGAACCTTTCTTAATTAGGAGTCCAGCCGAGTTTATTAAGGAGAGGGGTTACGTGATCACTTCTGTTGAAATTACTGCAACGTACCACCTTGGCTGCAAAATTCATACACTTTTGTAAGTCTCTCTGAGGGTATTGAAGTTTGTCTCCCCATACTAGGCTGCAATAGTAAATGCGCGATAACACCAAGGATTGAATGGCTAAAAATCTTAATTTTTCGTCGACCATACTTTTTATACGATCAAAAAACATAAAAGTTCCGTAAATTTTGTTGCAAGTTTTCTCAACGTGGGATTTGAACGACATGTTTTTATCGAACCAGATACCTAGATTTTTAATTTTCTCTGATGACTTAATTTATCTGTTCCTACTGCAAGAGTAAGACTTGGAGTTTTTTGATTGAATCTTTGTATCTGAAAATAACACATTGCGTTTCACTTGCAATTAGATTGAGACCATTTTGGTTGTACCATGATTTCAGGCTAATCCTGCAGAAGAGCTTCGGCTTTATTGCGCGTCTGCGGTATTTCCGAAACATAACTTATTACTGCTATTCGAACATCATCTGCATACATGAAAATTCGTGCGTTAGAAGGCATTGGAAGGAAATCATTAATGAAAATAGAAAACATCAGGGGACCAAGAATAGATCCCTGGGGAAAATGCACTTGGGAAAGGGAAAGAAACTTTGAAATAAAAAGGATACTTTATTCCAATCAAGCCTAATGCATATCATCTGGTACATTTATTTTTCAAATGCCTTATAAATAACACCAGGACGCCATGACGCGTATACCCGGTCAAGTCGGTACCCATTTCCAACACCTGGATAGAGTGGGGTATTGTGCTCGAGTTTTCCCTCATACTCAACGGGGAAAGTCGCCGCGCAACGCCTGGATTCGCACCCACGACACCTTTACGGAAGGGCGCGATCGTAACCAGAGAGAATTGAGAACTGAACAGAGCCAACCGAAATAAAATTGGTCATGTCACCTTGGAAACAATTACTGTGTTATGCGTTGTGGCTCATAGAACTTTGCCATCAAAGGTATAATCTTCCTATCTGAATATTCCTCCTCCACCTTTACTCTCTCTACATGTTGCAACCACTATCCTTTTTTTCACTCGCCCAATCTCATTCATCTCAGGGAGAAAACATTCGTTTCAACAAACAACCTCGGATCTCAATCAAAATTTGCAGCTACGACAACGTATGTCAGCTTTAAGGTTTTCAGAATTGAAGAACGGCCATTCTCCTCTCACTTCCGAAAGTTACATTTGTGACAAATTGTGACAACAAGCTGCTCCGTTTTAATACTAAAAAAGATGAATGTACCGAGACTATCTAATTTTACTAGAACCAAGCCTCGCTAACAATTATTATATTTAAGACGGTCATTGTTCTCGTAAGAAGCCTTGCCCTATCCATCTCTCTCCCCTACCGCGCGGCCTTCCTGCAAATAATTTCCTTCCGTAGAACTTTGGAAGGCAATGTATTTGTATTTTTTAATCTGAATAGCAGTTAACACTCGCTCACACTTAGATGGCTATCCTACAAACCAAGTTCAAAGTTGATATTTGACCATCTCGAAACTCATACTCAGTAAACAAGATTAAATTTTGTTCTTCTCTTTCCACACACCCCTACAATATGAATATACAATGTATCCAGATGCAACTCGTTCAATTACTCAGGAAGCTGCTTTATCTGAAAGACCAGCATCCTCCAGAACAGCTCCGCATGAAAAGTTCACTAATGAACTGAACACCTGTGCACCAAGCATAAAGCGGAAATGTGAACAACCAAAAGCCTTACACGTGAAATCATTAGTTCAAGGGCCCAAAGTGCTCAAAATGGCAGAGGCCTCTCAGACGGTCAAAAAACTTGATATCAAGAAGAGCTTCCCAGATCCGCGTCTTTTCCCAGTATACCTCGAAAAAGCAATAAATCCCCTGTTTCGCAAAGGATTTGTTCCCTTGAAAATGAATGAGCACCTACAAAATCTGCTCTAAAATCATCATGTAATTCGTCAAATAATGCATATCTCATGAGAATTTCATCTGAAAAGAATGTACTATCCATGCGAGAAGAAATGAGTCTCGGTAAAAAGTTTCGCGAGTCGATATTTTAACAGCGCCGTACTCTAATCTCTTTCGTTACGAATGATTAATATTTCTCTCTTTCATAATATTAATGCTGTTCTCTATCGCCTGCTTCAAGAATCTTTTATGCGAAACAAATAATAGGTAGCATAGAAATATTTTAATATTCCTGTTTACACCATAGAGTAAACTCTTGTTCCTTGTGACACCATTAAGATGCGGTTGTTCGTTACAATGAACAACCTGTATAGTGAATCATCAAGACATGTATACACGTTTACTCTGATCATCGAACAGTGATTTGATGGAGAAACAAATTCCATGTTTACTTGTGCTACGTGAATTTTGTGTTGCAATTATGTTTCATTCAACAACTTCCATGGTCTATCGGCAATATGGTGATTACAGCGTCGATATCTCACCTCGCTGCGAATTCTGTGCCTGTATGCCTCCAGTAGAAGTGTCTTCGAGTTGGGAATGGCGAGGAAAAGCTACTCCAAGCGATTAGTTTTACTGGTATTCAAAGCTTGTAGAATGGCGGACTGTTGCTATTTACGTTAAGAGAGTGCGAGACAAAATGCAATGTTGGCTACACTATCAGCGCTTTTTATGCGCTCGCGGCACGTGGTGTAAGGAGGGCGGCATACCTGTACAGTACATTCGGTCTTCTGCCCATCGAAGATGAGTGTTCCTAATGTATTTAGAGAAAGCAATATGTTTCTTATAATAATTTTACTGTGATAGCCTCGAGTGTTAGTTATTTCTCTTAGACTTGAATCTTTTGTTCTTTTCCCGAGTGTCGTTATTACTTGATGGTTATGAGATAAGCGAAGATGGACGTTGAACCCAATTGATAATAGTTAACTGAAGGCATAACTTGAAGTATAATACTGCTACCAAAATCATAATTACAATGGCTCCAGGTACTTACTGAGCTAGCTTGTTCCCATGAATCCGGGTAGAGGTAGCACATTTGTTAATTGATAGATCAATATTGAGAGGCTTGAAGAAGCCAAATGAGGTCCAATACAATCTGCCCCTTATTTGAGTGAAGCAAATAAATCGTAATATCGATGCTACAGGCAAAAATATAACCGTAAGAAAAAAACAGCAATACCGATTTCGCAGCTGGGTTTGTCTTCACATTAGTATTTAATTCAAACCATGAATCCGATTTTATTTGTGTTTTTTTCTTTTTTACCCTCTGGTGTGCTACGCATCCTATGTATATTGCTTCCAACTGCATAAATGAACAAATAATTCTTCAGCTGCCGTACTACATCGACGACAACGTGAAGCTGACCGAGAGCAGTGCCATCATCCGCCACTTGGCTCGCAAGCACGGGCTGGCTGGGTCTTCTGAGGAGGAGATGATGCGCATAGACGTCGCAGAGAGCGTGTGCAAAGATCTGTTTTTGGGCCTCGTTACGCTCGTCTACAATCCAGACTATGTATAATATCCTGATTGCCTTAGATTTATTTATGTTCTAGATGAGTTGTTTAACCTAGATTTGTTCCTCTGCATGATATGATTTTCAAAAATCTTCATTGAACTAAAATAAAACTCTTTCCTCAAAATTCAAGCAAGTATATGCTCAGGTCATTACCCACTAGGCTGGTTGAGCCAATGCGGTACCTCCTATTAAAAGCTGTGTTTTGACTTGGTTTTAACAAAGACATTGATGTATGAATTATATTTCCTAATGATATTGTTGTTACCAGTTGTAACCAATATGTTCTCACGTTTTTAGTAATCTCAAATTGACTTTCATAGTTTAAATCAATTTTCATCTCGTATTCTGGTTATTTTCACCATGACACCGGACACGTATTGCAAACCGATCATTTTTACAATCGTGAAGCAGTCCTTCAGTCAGGGTTGTCACATAAAAAACCCACCCAAAAAAGCCCAAAAAAATCCAGGTAAAAAAACACTAAATAGTAGGTTTTTTGGGTTTTATTAGTGCAATTTAAATTTCGTTGATTTTCAAGCTTATAGGATCAAAATAAGCCAAATATTTATTTTGTCAAAAATTTGTCCAAGTCATGTGCATTACTATGACAATAAATATTGAAAAACAAAAAAAAACACCCCTACACAAATCAAATTAGAAAAACCTTAATCACAAAAAAAACTCGAGGGACTAGTATATTTCCATGAGTGCCATTTCCAAAGTAAAAAACAACAACTAAGAAATATATGCAGTTTGTGTATTTAATGGCATAGAGACTTCTGAATTTTTCCTCTGTCTTCTAGACTAGACTGCTACTACAGTACTACTGTGTTTCTCTTTCTATATCCATTGCCATTTCATCGTTGTCATCCACATCATGATCATTTGTGAGGCGACGACATACTGAGACCAATTTCTGTGCGCGTTCCGATCCTAATCTATTTCTCAATTTATTTCACACAATTCCAAATGTTGATAAAATTCTCTCAATGGATCCTGAACTTACAGGGCAAGAATGAAGATTGCTTATAAACTTGCAGAAACCCTATGCCACTGTTTTTTCAGGAATCTGTATTTTCTGTTGTTTCTTGTCTTGAATATCCCACCATCAACGAGGAGTCATTGTCTTAGTGATATTCTCATTGAACATGTGTTTTGGGAAGATGTTGGAGTCCTTCAATTTATAGGAATAAAGAGCACCGATGAACTCCGGATTGTACTCAGCCAACCACTCTTCAATATCTGTCTCCTGTGAGAGCTTTGCCTGAAATAAGTCTAACAATTAAAGTCAGAGGGGGAAGACACGACCGCAGCCATCATGGGGTAAGAAAGTAAAGAAACGACTGGCCTATGGCGAGCATTCAAGCTGCACTGGAACAAATTTGACGATGGAATCTGTTAGAGCATTTATTTTCAATCATTTTAGTGTTTGTTGCTATCCTGTACTGCAAAAACTGATTTTGTGTCAAATTGAAAAAAAAATTTTTGGTATGTCACTACATGTTGTAACATGTAACAGTGTGGTTGACTGACTTGACTTGCGCTGCTAAGCACTCCAGCTCACACAATACACACGTTAAGTTGTTAACAGCATGGCTGTGATGTGCAGCTGTCTTGCTTCAAGTTGATTGTGGTGGTTACTTATGATCTGCATGGTGCTTCCCTCTCACATGACTTGCGTCTGTCTGCTGCTAAAACAACTTTTTATGAATTGACAAGCATAGCAATTCTCTTTGCACATCTTATATTTCCACAGAGTACAGAACTATGTCCCTTTGCATACGGTAATTGGTAAATCGTAATTGTGATGGACAAACTTAATTCATATAATGTTCATATAATGTAATAATTCATATAATACTGTATTATAATGTTGGAAATAAAGTAATCAAACAACAATATTTACTCAATAAGTGTGTATATATAAATCTGAAATAGAGGCAACTGGAGCTGTGTGAATAACTCTTTTAAACATAAACAGGTATTACAAAAAACCCAATAAAGCCCCCAAAAAACAATAAAAAACCCCCAAAAAAAATTTAACCCAAACAAACACACGTGGGTTTTTTTTTAAACCTAGGGTTTTTCCATCCCTACCTTCAGTGTGATCATTCGCGTGATGAACGTTCACGCACTCTCAATCAGAGTTAAGGTGGTTAATTTAAAGGCCAATCTAGTACATAAACTTCTCGGTTCGAAATTACCCCTGTAGTTTTATGAATGGAGTGATGTAGGTATTGTTCTTCAGGAAGGTACACCATCATCATTGAGAATTTTTTTCACCTATTTGCGAAAGCTGATGTGCCTTTTAGGTTGCTTTGGATATAAAAAGTAACCTTGAGACATGAAAACTATATTACCATATTAACTTTCTCCAAGAAGGCGTACTTCTTCAATTCGATTCCTGATTTTGACTATGGTCGACTGTCTGTCTTTTATAGCTGCGTTAAAGGGAAAAATTCATGATTTTAGCATCTTATTTTCAAATAACTTCTTAAAGGATTCCATTCATGTTGAAGCCTTTCAAAAAGTACATATTGTAGCATTGACTACGGAGGAAAAGGGACAGTGGATGACTTTTTTGTTCGGCTGAATGGGATAGACGAACTAAGCAATTTCTATGCATCACAGGAAAACGCGAAGGCCGCCTTCTTCGCCGACTTGGGCAACCAGGTGAAGAAACTCGTACACGTCGTTGGAGCTGGCCCCTACGTTGCGAGACAGAAGGTATATTATGATACATATATATATCACTAAGTGATTGTAAATTAGCATTAATTGAATTCATTGGAAAATAGAGGCTCATGTGGTATGATTGACTGTTCAGAATGATCAGATTGGCCTATTTCATTTTGGAATTTACAAATTTATACAATTTTTAAGTAAAATTTACAGGTCACGAGACGTTAGGCTGCTTGTTAATTTACATTCACGAAAAAATCTAAATCTTAGAAGCGAGGATTAGGTCCATGGATTTCAATAACCTGCAATGCAATACCAAAAACACAACAAAGAGAATAAGCAAAATCATATTACCATGAACCGTTCACATTAAAGGATTGCTGGTACTCACAAATTTATGAAGATTCCGAATTGTATCTCATTCTTTTTTTTTGTGATTTTCAATCGGCCCTTTTATCACACGATTTTTGTTTCCAAATTAGATGGGTACACCACACAACCTCAACCTTTACAATTTGTATTCCAGGCAAAACATCCTAATACAAAATAATGATCAAAAGCTGCACAATATTGTTTCGGTAAGCAACAAAATTTACGACACCCTTCAGAATTAATAATCCGCATGTTAAGATTTGACGCACAATACATGAAATACCAACATACTAACAGCTTATACTAATACTTGTGAAATAACTGACTCAAGCAATCACTACACACGCCTGACAAGTCAATTCCCCCCAACAAAAGTGTTTCGATCAGGAACATCAATACCGCACCTACACGTAGTACACTGCGCATTTATTCGAACGACGCTCGCGAAATCAGGAATGCCATGTTGCTCTCTCGACACCTCGTCTCAATTATAAACTTCACGTCAAGATGCTCATACTTTTTTGTATAACACATCAGTTTATATTTTATCACATGCAGCCCATTTTAAGCATTCACAGAGACAATATCCGACTCGCCCTTGGGCTTTGGCTTTCCACCATCTGCAGTATTAGATGTATCTACTTTTAATTTACTGCAATATTACTAGTGCCTATTTCCACGTTATTTCAGCATTGCATGAATTTTAACAATCTATGTTTTAAGTAATTTCATAATGACATGAGCATATCTCTTTACTCACCCACGTCCTCGTGTACTTATTTTTTTACTCTCTTTGCATTAGTGCTTGTAGTTTGTTATGTGATTATTTCTCTGAAAAATGAAGAAAATGTTAATTTAGTAGGCCATAAATTTTGCGTGAAAACTTATGGTCATTGTATACACTCATTTCTTAGATTTACTGGACGGCGCACCTGTTGAAACGTACGTGCTTTTCACCGTGACATGTGGGTCTGTACTTTTAGCTACTCGTTGAAATGACCAATAGCCATACATGTTTTGGTGTAGCACCTTCCTAGCCAAACTATGCGTTTCCCAATTGATTTCTCCTGGTGCTCTCCCTATCTCCTAAATCTCAAACGCATTTCTGAAGAGCCGTTTATCCAACTTTTTCTTGTGCTATTCTTCCCGAGAGTTATTGGTAAACGTTCAACACACCTATCGTGAGACCCAAACAACCCTCTGCCGCGCGAGTATTAATTTTCACAGGACTTCTTGGGCCTCAGCTGGCCAACAAAACATCAAACACACACCCTCATGCAGACTAAGCACAAACACAATCTCTACCGACAACACACATGACACGCTTTACACTAACGTGCCAATACAAATATCGACACTAACGAACATCACACAAAAAAATCATTACACAAATATTTTTTTCACCATCCAATTATTCGTTACCACCCATATACAATACATATACATGTATAACTCTTTGTGTCTATTCTCGGCATCTTGCTGTTCGACAGGGCTACTAAACGCAGAGTTGTCTTATGAGTCGAATTGTATTTGGATAAATGGTATAGTAGAGAATATTGGTAAGAAAAGAAAAACAATCTGCAAATCGGCAGCCTCACCTTCCCATCTGCTAACTGATCCACCGCAAGGATAAATAAACGCTTGTTATTTACCTGCAACATTAGGAAAAAATGACAATTTTCCATTCATCGCCCCTTCGAAAATTGTATTCACTAGTTGAGGCACGTATTTTTAGTTTTGCTTCTATTAATAATTTGCTACTGGAAAGGCTAAAACTGTTATCAAAGACTTCCAAATATGCTTCACTTTTCAGTCTTGAATGTGACCTTTATTAATGAATATTCATTCACTGCTTTCTAAGTAAAGGTGAAAGTTCTCTCCCATGTGGCTAGCGCATTTCTGTTGAATTAGGTTCTGCCTCCTTTTTCTTTTTTCTTCTTTCACTCGCTAGATCTTTCTTCTTCTAGATGTCTACAGAGCGTCAGAACGGTTGCTTGAATCGTAGGAAGAGAAACGAAAGCACCCAGTTGTGTAACGCCATTCAGAAACTTAAGCATACAATAACCAGGAACTTGGTCGTTAATTCAACAACATTCTAGTTGAAAATAACAATAGTAATAATAATAGCAATATTTAGGAATGTCGATAAAATCAACATTACCGCGCGGATACGAGTCCTTTACTGCCCCTAGGCTCTCTTTGCGTACCGTCTGAGACCAAAAGATTAATTTAACCGTTTATCCTTAAAGGTGAGTCAATTGCAAAACAAAACTGCCGAAGCACTAAAATTAGGTAGTAAGCATTTATCGCACGAAAATAATTCATTAACTCTTTAACGTCTAATTGTCTATACATGTTGGTCACGGCTTGTCGTATTAAGGGCTTCCAATCTGAGCAGCAAATTTAAAATGCATTCTTCGAGAGCGTTCGGTGAGCAGCAGTCCTCAGGTCAGCAGAGATAAGAGGTGGGCAGCAGACCAGAGGTGGGTGATGATCAACGGTGGGAGAAAATATCATTCAATGGAGCGTTAATACATAGAGGTGACGTTCGCTTTTGAGAAGTTTAAAAACAAATTACTTTGTCATCTTGATTGTGACATTCACTTCCATATCGGCACTTTTCCGTATTTTCTCTTCAGATCTCGTACGCAGACTTCTTGGTCTTGGAACAGCTGGACCGCTACTTGGACTTGTGTCCTAAATCCCTGGACGCGTTCCCGAGCCTGCAAGCCTTCCGGAAGCGCATGCTGGACCTGCCTGGAGTGCAGGCCCGCCGCAACTCACCGAGTTTCCAGAAAATCAAGACGAGGCATTTCGGAAGGTTGGCTAAGGCCAGCACTGGAGAGGAGTCGTACTAAACTGACCTGGGGTTGGCGTTGCTAATTGTGTAATCGAATTTCATCCTTTAAAACAATAAACAGCTAATATCTCAAAAACCCGATTTTTTCCAGAAAATTTCATCGAAGAAAAAGTGTTTATTTGGCCATTTTCTACTTGGTGTGCAATTTTACGCCTCTTGTTCTGAAGCGTCACCTGTATTATTGAATCATTTAATCATTGCAAAATAATTGTTTTATTTTTCAGAAAGTTTATACGGCGTAATTTTTTTGTGAAACTGTTTTTCTCATACCCTGAGAAAATTTCCGTGGACAGCCTTGTCACTCTGAACAAAACTGCTCGCAATGAAACATCGTACTTTTAGGATGACTGAATATTTCCGGTTTGATTGATAACGGCTAGTAAATATATTGTGTGTTTACTTCCTGAATTTTTCAGGACTTTTACCGAATCAGATTTCTGCACAGCAAATTTAGTGTTTTTCTAATGCTGAGGTTTGACTGTTCCAATGTTGGTTTTAATATATGGTCTTGGATGCAGTTTTCTTTTAATTCTCTACGTAGTTTGTGGTCCTGAAGGACTATGACCATTTGATTTTTAAAGCTAAGTTATCTATTTGAATAGTGATCTTTGTGGTGAAAGACGATTTTTGTCATTTGAACATTTTCCTGTCTCAGAAAGGAAAAATGTCCCCCACATCATAGTTCGAAAGAATTGCTGAAGATTTTCTGTAACGACAGACGACGTGTTGTTCGAACTGTGAACCCAACAGCATAAAAGAAAGAGGGTAGGACGTCAAGACTTTAAAATTCTCACCCGGTATTATTTGCTTTGTTTAGAGAAGTCTTGGTGTTTTACCAATAGAACGACGCTCCGCTCATGTAACGAAAGACACGAATTCAATATTAATCGGCAATAATTTTTTTTGTTCCAAACCAAAAGAACGCACACTTAATCTGCGAGCATGTGTTTGCAAGTCAATTCAAGAATTACGTGGATGAAAGCATTCAATCCACACATTCATACGATTGATTTGACCCTCATTTTCCAAGGTTGCGGCAGTCAACTTGAGATGGGGCGAAGAGACATCAAAAAAATAACCTGACCTTGTTTTATACCCTGACATGGGCAAACTTTCAAACTAAATTCAATGAACATGGAAGCATCCTCAACCGAAACAAAGGAAACTCAGGACAAAAAATAACTCAAAGAACATAAAATAATATCACAATTCTTTGAGTTATTTCTCGTCCTGAGTTTCCTCTGTTTCGGTTGAGGATGCTTCTATGTTCATTGAATTTTATAACTGTGCGATACACAGTCTTCTTATCAGGCGAGTTTCTTTCCGGGAATTTTTCATTATATGCTCTTCTAACTTTTTCAGAGTTTTTCGTAGCTTCATATTCCAATACGATGAAAATTCTTTGATCGTTAATGAGCTGCATTTTAGGTGTCTTCAAATGATGAAATGAGGAAGTAAATAACCTCTTAAGCTGAGAAAAACCCATTTAACCCATTTAAGCTGAGAAAAAACGAATGTCTTCAAATTTCACGAATTCCACATATGTTGTAAAGAACAGATTATTGAACATTAAAACACTTCTTATGCTATCTAAAAACGATCCATTTGTGAGAAAACGTTAAAAAACAGGTGTTGTTTTAACGCAACCAACGCACGGGAGTCCTGAGCTGTGTTGCGAAAACGCATCCAGCGGCATTGAAGCTCTAACCTGATTCATAAATCTATCCATATCAGGTAAAATAAAAACTAATCGAAATCTAATATTTACATACATCATTTTATTTATGAATACTGATGATAGAAACTCAAAAATTTCATGAGAAAAACACTTCCATTGACAAAATAAATTTTGTTTTGAGTTCACGAAAACCAAATAAATCCCATCTTGAAACGAGCAAAAACAATGTAACTTTCATTTATATATAGCTGCACTCATTTGAAGCGCTGCTTATGAGAGAATAATTAATTTATGAGAATTATATTCAACCGAACATTTTTGGTGCAAATGTACTTTACATTTACTGCATAGGTACACAGTTTGGCTGCTGCACAGACCGTACCTCCGGCGAGCAACTGTGTCTGTCTTGACAATGTTATGGCCTACATTATCGTAACGCAATTCATCAGATGAACAATTAGCATTCATCATAACTCTTGGTCTGGTAGGATTTTTCTCTGGTTTGCCCTAGATTTTTAATTAACCCTATGCGATAAACCTCAACCTTGTAAATGAGATTAGATCTTCTTTATAATAATAATAATTTTACGGAAACGTTTCTACCGGGGTCGCCAGCGCAACGCCAATGTGGACCCCCCCGGCGATGGCCGGGAAAAACTCAGATATTCTGATTAAGGCAGACAACAGCAAGATACAAGAGATTCACGCATTATGATACGTCGCACTGGACATACAAGAAAGACAATTAGCGAGTAAATTTTGATGATGCACGGTTTGGGTTAGTGAAGGGTCGTAAATCTTCTTTATAGCTGCCCTTTCGTGCAAACAGCCAAGCATTGTTCATGCAGACATGCAGAAAGTAAGATATTAGATATAGGAAAATACCATTTTTTTTTGCCTCCAATAGCTTCCCTATGTCGGACAGCGTTTAGGTCTAAGCGGTCAACTGCGCCCATGCACGATTTATACGTTTTTATCATGAGAGGCATTCCTATTTGTACTCGCTTATTATTATTAGCTTTGTTGCAATACCTTTCAGTCTTCGCTGAAGGAAGAACGCTGTTCTCATCAGAAGCCACAGTGGCTATTCCATTATCATTCTATCGTGCCACTACAACATTTGTCTCTTTACCATGCAGTGAAGTATTCAGTGCACCCCTTTTGATTTTTTTCCGAAAGCTTTAACGTTTGTTATGGGACAAATTTCAATATTATTCTATTAGCGCGTAGAGTACCTGTGTCCCCATGAGATCTTCTGAGAATTTTTTCTTCTAGTTTATTAGATGAGAAATAGTTGTCGGAGTGGAATGAGAAACTGCTGTAGAATAGATGTGCTGTTTCTGCTGTAGAATAGCTGCAATTTCTCCAGAAAGTTGAAAACATCCTGTACTCCTAATCCATAAGTTTCCCTGTAATTGTTCATGTATTTTTCTCACTCCCCCTAGGTACCATTCAAATGAGTAAGCGTAGCCTGTAGAATCAGCTGCAACCAAAGCTTTATAGGGCCAACGAATGGGTTTTCCTCTTACAAATTGTTTTACTGGATGACGGTCATAATACGGTATCATGGATTCATAAAGAGATATATTTGCAGGTCAAACTTCATAAAGAGCCAAACTTCATAAAGTTTTCATTGCGTATTTTCAACAGAGGCCACATTTTAGTGTATATGTCTGCAGCATCATAATCATTTTATCAGCTCCGGGAATATACTGCATTATTTGATCAAATCTGTCACGTCGTACAGACAACGCAATGAGTTCGTTTCGCACGTCCGGCTCATTTTTCCAATACAGTCTACGACGAGGAGTTGTGCTGTATCCTATAGCTATCAGTATGCAAAGAATTTTTTTCATTTCATCACTTGATAGTGTATATAAGTAATTTCCTTTGATGAATTGCATGTTTAGTAGCAATTTTCGTGAGAAAATCGCGATTGCTTAGACATCCATGAACAAGTCAAATATTATTTCCATTGATGTTTGAGGCTGATCAGCAATGGATGATTGATAACGATATGCAATTCCAGGAGTTCCAGGTAGCAGAATAAATAAGATAAACAACGCAAGAATGCAGTTATAATTGCTCAATTGTTGATCATACTTGTTCTAACACACAAAAATAATGACAAACCAGTATGTACACTACGACCTGAATACATGTTAACGTATGTGAATATATTTCAAATCCACCTCATTTAACCTAATAAAGTAGATTAAAGCTTTACCATTCAATTGTTCCATAAGCCTTACAAGACCAACCGTGAATTGGCCGCTCGCATTACCTAAAATAGCAAGCTTCACTTGATACACAATTGGCGTGCCGCTCGTTGTGATATCGCAACAGCAGGTCGGGACGGTGTGCCTAGCGTTGCGATTTCGCAACACCCACAAAAATAAATTTTCAACGGTAGCTGAAGGACAGTTTCACCAGAAAAATCTTGACTAAATTCACTTCATCATTAACAGCATTAATTTTTCTGCGGGGAGCATCTATATTTATCTTCAGTTAGGCATTTTCAAGCAACATGTTCCGCTAGCAACATGTTTTATTCCGCTAAGCCATATTTTCCAAAAAAATCTCAAGTTCAGCACAAGAATGCTGTTGCTACAGTCTCACTAACGCGACCAACAGCACATACTCTGCTTTGTCAAAATTTTGAGAGAAATTAACAGTGAAATGGGCCTGGTCACAGATACACAACTCGATACAGGTTAGAAAATGTAAAGACAAGTCGAGCGTTGCGTTTTCGCAACGAGCGGCTTATATGGGTTAAATACTTGGTGGTATGTAGGATATATCATTGTGAAATTATTTTTAACAGTAGGTATTAAGAAATGAAGAACACCAGTGTTGTTTTTGAAACTTTTTCTTTGAATAATTAGTTTTCTACCTGTTTCAGTTAATCAATCACTGTAAGTGGTCATTAAGCGATTTTCAAAAACTTAAATAATTCGAAAAGGAAACAAAATTCACTACATCGTTAAAAAAAGACAACTCAAATATTTTTAATTTAAAGCGGAGATATAATCAATTAGAAAGTTGGGGACATTTTTGTGGGACTCCCGGTATATTGGCGTTTCTTTCACCTCTAAGGCATGACCGTTCCTCTCAGGCCACGTGAGCGCAGAGAGCTGAGCAACACACGGAAAAGTGAGTTACAGTGAATGATCACATATATCTGGACATATTTATTTGATGCTATGTTGGAGAGGTAAACTTGATCGTGACATTCAATTCACCTCTCCCATCCAAAATCATCAACACTTACTTTTCTGCAAGTTGCGTTCCACTTATTTACTATTAAATTTAACACCAGAAAAAAAGCTCCTGATTGATATGGTTTCTCATTTCTTATGAAGTTATTTGTACGATAACATTTTATTTTTAAAAATTATTTCCTGAAAGCTAACTCGTATTCTTTCTTATCAAGAAAGCTTCTTACGTGAAGTCCATTTCTAATTTGTGCCATAACTTTTTGTTAATGCAAATTGTCAAGAATCTTCTGTTTGGTAATTTTTTTCAACATTACCGTTGCAAAAAATTACACTTTATCTAGAATTTAACCCTCTCACTGCACGCCGTCAACCGTTAACGTAATTTATCAATCAGACACAGATGCTTTTGAAAATGGATACGAAAGTAATCTTATCAAGCGCATGTTTCTTCAGTACGATAACCTGAAGAATACTTTATGACACAGAAAGTCAAGCGGTCATGAGCTAATGTACTGCAGTCGACGCAAGCCCGTCTATCTTGGCAGTTAAGTGCATTGTTTTTAAGGCTGTCATCCACGTCTCATCCAGCTATAACTGTCCTTGGTTACTGGAGTGTTCGAAACGTTAGTCCTTTTTGAAACCATAATAGAGTGTCGATGTTTTATGAAGATAATCAAGTTCAGATGGACGTAGAAATGTTTTTTACGAAATATTCAGCCGTATCAACTCCATAGACATTTATTTACATTCATCTAACGTATGCTAGTTAAATGAAATTTAATACTTCGCTGCCTCTTGAATCTGGAAAACTTAATTGATCACAATCACATCTAAGGATTGTCTGAACATATGGGAAAAAAAGAAAAGAAAAACAGTTCCAATAAAGTTGAACATGAAATGTTTAATATTGATCCCTATAGTTGTTACTTAAGGGGCGTTTACACTAGGGGACATTTCGGCCGTGAGGCGCGACACGTGTATACGAGGCTCACCTCTGAGTTTCATATATTTGTGTGTGTTTATACGAAGTTCCCTATTCACCACGGTAGTTACGAGGCTCTTGAGTGTCGCGGATTACGAATTCGATCAGAGCGAATGGGAAACATCGCATAAACACACAAAAATATGCGCCAAAGTGCTGAGCCTCGTATACACGTGTTGCGCCTCACGGCAGAAATGTCCCCTAGTGTAAACACCCCTTTACACATGGGTATCGTAATAACCATGGCACATGTCGAAACGAAAATTAATGAGAAAAGAGCACAAAAAATGCGTTCCCTTCTGTGCGTTAAAACTTTGACAACGCTGTAAATACAACTAACAAGAAAACACAATCCTAGCCATGCATTGTTGAAAACCTCCTTATTATATTGAAATATGAGTATATTAACATAGGAACTACTGATGTGAGGAATTGACGTTAAAAATAAAGTGGGCAGATTTGATTTATTTTGCTTCTAAGACTATGAGGTCGACATTAGAGACTCGGGACAATTTTTCATTCTTACGCATCAAGTAGTATACCAGATGATGAGCTCGTAGCGAATAAATTATTTGTTAAAACAAAAACTTTTTATATTTCCTTCGTACGCAAATAATACTGGCACAAAAAAGGCGACCGGAGTCAAAAACATGAGAAGGATTGTTGTATAATGCTAACCATAACATTTTCGACATAGTTGGAACAGTACGAAAAGTTAACTACCTAAAATAGTGTTGTCATAATATACTCCAGAGCGTAAGAAACAAAAAACTATCGCACACGACCAACAAGAACGTTGTATGAGAGGAATAAAAAAAAAGGATGTTCTATAGAGTTATTACATAGAATGAACTACGTCGCAGTTTCAAATGTATCAATAACAGTGAAAAAATGCTAAAATACATTAAAAAAAAGAAAAAGAAAAAACAGTCGAAACAAAATATGATTGACAGAAAAGCACAACAAAAATGAGTTCCTTTCGTTGCGTAATCTGATTTTGACAGTGCATTTAAATGTAAGTAACTAAAAAAACATAATCCTCGTAACGCATAGTTGAAAAAAACTCTCGTTAGTGCGCACTTGTATTGAAATAAAAGCTAAAAACGCATTCAAATACCTTAACACAGAGATCCTTAATTGCTATTCATACATGGTTATCGTAATACCCATGTTCATTGTCGAAACAAAGTATTCGGAGGAAAGCACGAAAAAAATGTGTTTCCTTCATTGCGGTAGTCTGATTTTGGTAATGCATTTAAATACAAGTGACTAAGAAAACATAACCTATGTGATGCATTGCTGAAAACCCTATCGTTACTGCTTAATTATATTGAATATGAGTCCAGCCGAGTTTATTTAGGAGAGATGTTACGTGATCACTTCTTTTAAATTTACTCTTGCATACCACCTTGGCCACGAAATTCATGCATTTTTGTAACTCTTTTTGAAGATATTGAAGTATATCTCGCTATATACTACGGTACAATAGTCCATGTGTGTTAAAATTAAAGATTGAACGGCCAATAACCCAAATTTTTCACCGAGCTTACTTTTTATACGATGAAAAAACATTTCCTTGAGAGTACTGTAATGACATCAGGTAATCAAGTCAAATATTTCCTGCTATATGATTAAGCCGGATGGGCAAAATTACCTACCGGATTGAATGAAACTAATCCCAAATTTTTTAGCATACACTTTTCTCATTTGGCTGTTATTAACTTTTGTTGCAAACTTACGGATTTATTTTTATGAGAATTCATCACATTCACTGATCATTCAAGTGTGTGACTAGGTTGAGTGTTTTAAGTTAATCATAACTGTTCACCTCTCAATATCGTTGATGACAGGATGCCCTAAAAGTCGCTGAATTTATCCGGACCCTCAAGTAGCTAAATTTAAATGTGTTCAGTGAAGTAGCTTTAAGAAACAATTTACCTGATGCTTATCGTATGATAAATCCTTTCAAATTATTTCAAATGCAAATTCACATGATCGATTTAATTAATGGCGTTTTAGATCGTTAAGGCTGTCTATGACGGTGGGTGACTTTAGATGCTACCGAGGCTGTTCTGTATTGTTTTATCACGATAGTATTTATTTTTTTCATTACCTCAATTCTCCGTAAGGTAGCCAGTAAGGGCTTAAAAACTAGAATCCAACTACCAATGGAGCAAGTCCATTAAACTGCATGTAATACTTGTCCTTCAAACGTCCATTGCATTTTGATATCGGTTCTCATATATTTGTACCCCTGTTTGTACATGCATCCATACTTCCAATCCCCAGGTCTCATACGCTGACTTCCTCGTGTTGGAGCAATTGGATCGCTATTTAGCGTACTCGTGCAGTGTCATGGATACGTTCCCGAGCCTGCAGGCCTTCCACTAGCGCATGCTGGACCTGCCTGCATGGAGTGCAGGCCCGCCACAGCTCTCCTGACTTCCAAAAAATCCAAACAAGAATATTTGGGAGAATGGTCCGGTTTGGCCACGGTGAAGAGTCATACTAACTGACTAAGGCCAAATTTGCAGCTCTTTATCAAGAATTTCATTTCAGTATACAAGCTCGAAATTCGAGAACAGCAAAATGGAGTTAGATGCATCCCCAAACTTTGAGTGATATGTGGTAAGATTTTTTTTCTTAAAATATCAGAACAGTGTAACTCTGAGAAGATGATATTGCATAATACCTCTTAATTCGGCCACCAAATATATGTTCATATGCTTTTATTGAGGTTATTTGTGTAAATATCTCAAGTACTTATTGTTTGATGGCCAATTCCCTTCAAAGTTATGAAAACATTTTTCATGACCATGAAAGTGTCCTTATGACAACAAATATTTCTAATATGCATCAATTTTCTTCTGCAGAAAAACGCAGCAGTCATTAAATTTTCACGGAAGTTTTCGTAGCTGACGAGTAGAAGAACAGAATCAAGCATTTATGTGTCTGCATAAGCACCCCGAGGCATGCACGTTCCGTTAGCATGTGTGTAAAAATTTTCTGCTGATTCAGAGAGGTAGAAATTATTCCAGTTGTCCCCTGGTGCAAGGAAGTGACACAAGATAAAACGGCAATTCGACATACGTGCAGCATAAGATGTGATTACCAGTTAGGCCGCCTTCGCACCGTGCAGTTTTTCACTGCACGTCTTTTTCCGATGAGCAGTAAAAAACTGCACCTACCTTCACACGATGCAGTTTTTCACTGCGCAGTTAAAACTGCAACTACATTTCATGCAATGCTGGCAGTCGCGATGCCAGATTTGAGAGAGTAGTGGTTAAAACATTATTAAAAACGTCACACACAAGAACTTGTTTTGTAACCCTCCTCACGTGAACCTGAACCGCGAAATGTAACCTGAAATGACACCGCGGCATCTTGCACAAGTTTAGAAAGTCGCTGCACCGTTTAAAGGGTTACAATACAAAGAGTTGTAATCTGGTCAAGTGCAGTTTTTTACTTCGCGTTGGAAAAAGACGTGCAGTGAAAAACTGCACCGCGCGCAACTGGTGCACCTCACTAGTGCACTAGTTACAACAAAATCTTGTGGATTCTTTAGCTTACGAGACTTCTGTCGCAAAAGCACAAATTGAATCTTAGATCTAAGTTTTCGCGAGATCAATTACTGAAAAAGCGTATTGGTTTGAATCAACATTGTCTCATAATTCATTTCTGAGTCATGAATTTTCTACACATTATGTATAACTTACTCGGTAATATTACTTGAACCAGCTACGCGGATAGTTCAAAGGTCATCAAATAATATCCTATCCTGGATATTGTCAGAAAAACTAAGAAGTTGGATACATCAAATTCAAAACTCATCCGATGAAATCGGAAGGAACTTCCACGTTGGTGCATCAGCAAAGATTACTTTCACAGCTTGTAGAAAAAATGGTAGTAGTTATCATTGGCTGTAAAGAAGCGGCAAATAATTATTTTCTGAATAAATAGAAATCTGAGGTACGGAAAATTCCACGCTCTATGAATAACACAAAAACAGTCGGACATGACGTTATTAGTTTTCAATATAACAAAGACAGCTTCCCAGTTACAGCACCAGTGATTCGTTTGATAACTAATACATCACTAACTAGTAATAAGCTTCCAAGCCCATGGGAACTTATTCCTAAACTCCAGAATTAGACCTTTGCATAAAACTGGCGGTATTAATACAGCATAAAACTACAGGCCCATAAGTCTCTCATCTGTCCTGTCCAAACTATTATAGAAAGTGAAAAAGAAACAACTGTCACTTGAACAGATTAAATTTACTTCATCGAAATCAATATCCCTATAGGGGGAACACTAGAGCTTTTCCGACAACATCGTAGAAAAATGTAAGGGGATATTGACCTAAATGGAGTATTACTATTGCTGCTGCTCGATCTCTGCGAAGCATTCGATAGCGTCGAACATGAGCGACTTTCACGAAAAAGATTCGGCTTAGAATTAGACACATAATAACTTAAAAGTTACTTACAAATCGATGCCATGCACTTTGCACAGGCTCAGCAATCGTTCCATGGGCGCCTCTACGCATGCAGATGAGCGAAATTTCGACAACCGATTGTGACCACTAACTTACCTTTAAGCCCTGTATTCTTACAGAGCAACACTGTTCTAAATATTGTTTTTCATTAACCCGACGACTCATACTTATTAGTTTAGTAACTTGTAAACTAATTTTTTAACCCTTTTATAGATCAAATTATGCTTGTTTAACCTGCGGGAAGTTCAGGTATAAAAGGCTGTTTAACTGTAACACCCTCTATCGGCAAAATCCATATTTTGAAGGTATGAAACTGAAATCATTATATGCGAGGACAGGATAAACATATTACAGTTCCTATATCAATTCTATAAGTTGTCAGATGAACGCGCTGTGCAAAAATCCCCTACAGGAGATTTGGTCACCTGCTTAGTTACGAGATTTAAAATCATCCAACTCTCGAGACGATAAAATGTCACGACAGCTGGGAAGTACCTGTTTAATATTTCTAACAGAAAAGTTATACTATGCTGGTAAAAATAAAGGCTGAGTGGATTTTCTTTGCGTGCAGGCCATGAAGATCCGCATGATGGCCGTAATGAAGAGCAACACTCTTAAAAATTTTAATGGCATAGTGCCGCAGTTAGTTAAGAGCGTGTTATAGAATAATCATTCTCTTACAACTTCCCTCAACACTTCGACCGCGATTGGATTTACTGAAATTCAACATTCAAGTCAAATTTAAAGGCAATTGTAGAAAGCAATTTAGAGAATAGCAACCATTAGCTGGATCGTGCCATCATCTCGGTTAAATCAAGTGTTTACGAAAATTTAGCGACGACTGGTAGGTCAGCAGCATTGTGAAAATTCCCTCCGTGACCACCGGTAGCGCAAGTTGCTGTCAAAGTGTTAATACTCGGTGGTTGAAATCTAAGGAGTTCGAATAATTAGCAGTTTTCCAGAACTCTTACTGAATATCGTCACAAAATAAACAGAAGAACCAAAGTGCATATATACATTTTAATTAAGAGCAAACGTTTCGGAATACATAAATTCCATCTTCAGTGCTGAAACAAAGTAAAATACTGTACATGGGAAAATGTCCACGAACTGTAAAAATGAAAAGTAATTCACATATTAAGAAACTAAACTACCTAGCCCAATACTAAAATTCATCAGAAAATAAGCAAGCCTAAAAATAACGTATGTTTACAAATTCAAAAACTAAGATACCTAAACAAACCCAATTATTCAAAAGCCATTCATTCACACGCTCATATCCCGGATTCATTCACACACTAAGTACATGCAACCTCATGTTAGTAAGTAGGGACAATGTTTAGTTTAGTGGCACTGTCATCTTTATTCAATTGAGGTCTATGAGAAAATATATAAAGTGATTCTAAGATTCGAAGATCTTGTTCATAATTAGTTTTACAAAGCGTTGAAAAGTTACTGGTTTTGAATGAATGATCTGAATTTTCACAGTGCTCTCTGATGGAAGATTGCGATGGTGAAGCTAATGGTCGGCCTGTTCTATGAGAAATACCTGCATGTTGGCTGTGTCTGATGAATTGTTGGACAGTAGTACTCCCAACGTAAAATTTTCTTACTACGTTGTTGATCAAGAATTTAGGATATTTATTCATGGTTAAAATTCGATAGATTTGCTGAATTTTAACCATGAATAAATATCCTAAATTCTTGATCGACAACGTAGTAAGAAAATTTTTGGATAGGAAATTTTGTCCGCCACCGGTTGTCCAAAGTGCAGCAAAGCAGACGTCGTATATCGAAATACCATTCTTAGGTTATTTGGACGCCAGTCTCAGGAAGGAATTGTTAGCTCTGGTCCGGAATTTTTTTATGTCTGTGGACGTGCGAATCTTTTATAGAAACAATTTCAAAATTGTATCGTTTTTTAATAGGAAGGAATGTTTGGAGGAGTGTCTGTGGAGTGGATGTGTTTACATGTATAAGTGTGATTGCTGCATGCAATCTTATGTTGGGAGTTCTACTGTCCAACAATTCATCAGACACAGCCAACATGCAGGTATTTCTCATAGAACAGGCCGACCATTAGCTTCACCATCGCAATCTTCCATCAGAGAGCACTGTGAAAATTCAGATCATTCATTCAAAACCATTAACTTTTCAACGCTTTGTAAAACTAATTATGAACAAGATCTTCGAATCTTAGAATCACTTTATATATTTTCTCATAGACCTCAATTGAATAAAGATAACAGTGCCACTAAACTAAACATTGTCCCTACTTACTAACATGAGGTTGCATGTACTTAGTGTGTGAATGAATCCGGGATATGAGCGTGTGAATGAATGGCTTTTGAATAATTGGGTTTGTTTAGGTATCTTATTTTTATAATTTGTAAATATACGTTATTTTTAGGCTTGCTTATTTTCGGATGAATTTTAGTATTGGGTTAGGTAGTTTAGTTTCTTAATATGTGAATCACTTTTCATTTTTACAGTTTGCGGACATTTTCTCATGTACAGTATTTTACTTTGTTTCAGCACTGAAAATGGAATTTATGTATTCCGAAACGTTTACTTTTAATTAAAATGTATACATGCACTTTGGTTCTTCTGTTTATTTTACGCATAAGATTCCCTAAGAATCGTCCAATAAGTACTAGAATATCGCCACAATGTTTAACATTGGGAGTTGAATGGAAACAAATTTTCTTGCTATTTTTTACTGAAACATCACTATTACATATTTGTCCACAGATTTCTTCAACGACACTGCAAAAGCACGGAGTAGTTAAGTAGGAGAACAACACACACTTGACAACATCAACATCCCCCATTACTGGCCCACCGATGCTGGTAGCAACACTTCTTTACCACTCTGAAACGCAAAACATAGTCAAATAGCAGCAGTGTAATGCACCAGCTTCTCATGGACCTTGCCATACAAAAAAAAAAAAACGACCGATACAAATGTAAAGCTGTTAGCAGATGTTTATCCGATTACCGCCCTGACGAAGAACTTCTTTTTACGGTGTACTTAAAATTCCTAATATTATTAAATTAAAACCAAGCTATATCTAATCAAACGGAACGGCCTCAGCATACGTAACACTATTAAGATAGGACTGTAGAGCAACGGAAACACACATCCAATGGTCAGACGAAAAACATCATTTCATTTAAAAAATATGGCTATGATGGGGTGAGGAAGAAAACCCCAAATATTTGGATTTTCCATACATCGCCTTGACAGTACAGGCTTTCGGGAGCTGTGTAGTGATCTGAGGATGCTTCACATGGTCAAGATTCGATTAGACATCCACAGACAACAACAAATTAAATCTCTGGATTATTTCAGCCGCCTGGGGCACTAAATTCATCCGTCTATGGATTTTTCTTTTTCTGAGGGCTTCAGTGTTTTTCAAAACAACGCTCGCATCCACCGGTGCCGTATTGTGGAGGACCAATTCAAGAATCATAAGGGATCTTGTCCGCACATGGAACAGCCTCTACTGCCTCTCTTTATAAACCCTGTCGATAATTTGTGAAATCAGGGGAAGAAGGAGCTGCGAGTCTCAACACCTCCTCTGTCTTCGTTAGAATTTCTTTTTCAACATTTGCTGGTAATTGAAACAAATATCTGCTAAGATTGTTTGCAAAATTTAGTTGAATTTAAGCCTCATAAAATGAAAGCTGTAATCAATATCATAGGCGGTTTCATACACTATTAAACATGATAGTTTCATTACATCCACGTTTCTCCAAGGTCTGGCAAACTTTTCGGCTGGGTAGTCTATAAACTGAAAATTTTAATAGTACGATTCCCATACTAAGGAAAAATTGCACAGATGAGGCTTTAGAACGCAGTTAAAGCACTCTCGAACATCGATAAATGACCACATTCATAGCATATTTCGAGCAATAACGCTTCTAATCACTCAACGCTGACAAGGTTTGCGAAATGAGCTGAACACACGCAGTCGAAGATATATTACATGACTACACGAAAGCAGAACAACGAAAACAGGAGAAAAATAAGAGAAAAGGAATAACGTGATTTCAAGTCACGAGGCTGAGCTGAAAGGTGTATACAAATTGATTTGAAAAAATATAAAAGCACAATCCATGTATCAATTTGGAATTATCTGAAAACTAAAATTCTTTCAAGATACACAAACATCAAATGACATTTGAAAATCTGAAACCGTGGAAGGAACTGAGGACATGACAGCATCAACTTTTATCATCGATACCGTTGTCCATTCACAAGCTAATAGAACGAAACTTATTATGATACTCAATCTCACTGTCCAAAAACTTCAGCACTTTTGTATGACAATGGGAACTGTGTTATCAGGGATTTATTGATTATAAATTAGCTTTATCCTCCCTTCATCCCAACAAAGATGTTCAAAGAGAAGAAGGAGAAAGGATCTTCATCCCACATGTAGTGGTATCTTCATCCCACAACATATCCTTTTGAAAATGCATGAAATTCCTCATAAATGATTCATCCAAACCTCAGAGACCGCTCACACACGCCTACAATTTCATAACTTTGACTACACATAGCGCACGTAATCTTTACAAATGTTCGGAGAAAATGATCACGCTCTCGGCACCTCTTGCTCTCGTATCACATATTCATATCATTATACAAAACCATATTCCTTCAGGACTCCATAGCTACAACAAATATGATCTAAAGAGAATGAATAGAAGAGACCATTACGTTGAACTGTAAAAAACAAGGACTCAATGCACGAAGTGTGTTGACACAAAGGATACCCTGCCCAGAGAAACAGTAAATTACGAAGGAAGAGGGAAAAACGAAGAAGCGATAGCAGAGACGGCAGGAAAAGCTTATTGGGCACGAAAGATAGAAGACAGAAAGCCAACCTATAACTGAGGGAACCTATTAGCACATCCTCTGAGGGCGCCAGGCCCCATAGCACATGATTACATGTTTCAAACATATAGCCCATCTTATGCGCTTGAGGAGAGCGACACTACGATTTCCCATTCAAAAAACGCCAGAGTGATACGATCCCAACACAAGCCTTCAATATCGCCCAACAATCTCCCGCATGCCACTTCCTAGACTACTTCTATATCGTCCGTCATTCCAATCTATCGACTGCAAATCAGCATTTCTAGCAAGTCCAATTACACAGAACAACACACATTGGCAAGAGCAGCATCTAAGAATAAACAATAATGTCCATAATAAACTCTCAAAACAAATATTAGCTGAGATTAAATATAAAGGTAGAAATACTCGCTCTTCAGTTTTCTCCCTTACAAAGTCGTCTAGTCATTTAACAAAAGAGCAAAACGTACTAGCGTTCATGAACAGGGTCTGATGGATAAATCATTTACCCAGCACTAAAAATGAAATCCTCCTATATTCAAAAGGAGCGAACACTTCGGTACATCGGGTCTTAGCCAAAAAGCTACCGTAAACACTAACAGCACTAAAAACAATGGTTCTCTAAGTGTAATTAAAAAGAACGACTGAACAAAGGTCTCATGAGTCAAGGTAAGTAATATGCTTCAGTAACCAATAGTTTCGCAAACAGTATTATGCTCGTACGTCTCAGACAGACGCATTCTTCGAACCTTGTCCTAGAAATGAAGTCTACCAAGTTGGGCATGAAGAAGTGACATCTAACTTTCCAGTTGACGCCATGCTGATAAAAAGCTTACAACGGATCGGGATTGCTGTACGAAGAGCATTATTTGTTATTTTACAAAAGAGAGCAAGAGTAATTCATACAGACCAATCAGGCATTGTAATGCAGATGTAGCACTGAAATAATGAGCCAGTTCTACAGAAACGTGCACATCTTATTGGAATTCGCCGAAGCAATACAGTGACCACAGCTGCCACGGCAATGTCGAGACTGCGAGTAAGCTCTCAAATTAGAAACCAAGGACAACAAATCACAGCTCTGTAACTATTGCTTGGCAATGGTACATTTTCAAAGAAGGCCTGGTCCGCTAGGCAAGATGACAACGGCCAGCATAGGGTACTTTAAGAAAAACGATAAAGCTGCATGTGGGTCGCACGTTTGTCTATGTGATCTCCATCATATAAAGATTAGATTATACATTAGTTTAGGTTTCCCTAACCACTAAAAATAAGAGTGTTTCAAAGATAGGAAGGAGGAAGGTAACATTTAGTATGGAGATAAGGAAACGCGGAATCTATACGGAAGGAGGCATAGAAACATTAAGTTCAGGAAGAAGTTAATGAAACAAGATCAAAGTTGAAGAAGTAGTAGGTACTGAAAACAGGACAGCAGTAAACCGAAAAAAAGGTGGTCGTTAAAATAACAAAAAACATTTAATTTCAACGAAAAGATGGCATCCCTAACTCTTAGCTCGGGCCCTCACATATTTTCCTCCATTTAAAATCAAGCAGAGTTTGAATAACACAACATTTTCCTCACAGTTATGTGAAGTACTCAGCAACTCCACAGGTTTTCGTTCGTCTCATCAAGTATAACTTCCATTTTATGTAACAAATTTCGGCTAACGGCAGGGGAGAAGCAAAACTGATTTTGAAAGGTAATGCAACTTCATTCCGAGGTAGTGAAGTCTGTATATTTCCGCGTTTTTTGTTTGGGTCATCGATTAGATAATACAGCAGCCGTTTTCCCAAAGCAATATTTCATCGTTTGCTAGCTTATAATTTTAGAGCAAAGTGAACTATTTATCTTCACAGGACTTCTTCACAGTTACGTCTAAGCTTCACCATCTAACTTGAACATACTACAGAAATCTATGACATATTTGAGTGTGCCAAACCTACATTCAGAGAAATCTTGTCCCAAATGGGTAAGTCATGCATAACTACATTTTCATGCTACTAAAAATAGTTTGATTACTGTTTTTTTTGCACTGGCTAAAATTCTTGAGTTACTATATGAACCGTGAAATTTACGTATTCAATTTCACTTTTGCACACTTTTGTATTTCATATGACCACACCACAAAAAAAACTATGCCTTAACACACTGACACACAGTGAACGCCATTGCATGAAAAATTTCACATACACACACGTGCATTAAAAATTCGTGTTTGATCATTTTTTTGGAGTGTAACATGCCAATAATTTCAATAAGTTCCTTAGCGAAAGAAACGCACAACAATAACAGCAACAAAAAGCAGCTCGTGACAATGGAGTACGATGCCTGATTGCAAAGCAACGTACGGTACGCGAAAATATAAGACAACCTCAAAATAAAATGGACTATCAGTTAAGCTGGGTTAAATTATCATAAAATGCCCAACATATGGTAAATGATAGTAAGCAACTGACACATCAATACCGCAGATGATCGAAAAATTCAATCTAATTACACACTGCATAATTGAAGGATCTAATCATAGGGTAAAAACAAATCGTCTAACTTTTACAAAAAATAAAAATAACAAAGCGAAAATTTCGTTACGAAATACTACAAGTTCCGGACTATTTGGCGGCGGTGAGAAGACAACAAATGCTTGCATGATAATGTAAACGGTGAATTACAATGATAGACAATCTAGCATGTCTAGCGACTAGATTTTAAAAAATTGTTCAAAAACTCTAGTAAGTAGTAACATACACACTTCAATAGGAATATTGCACCAAATTTATTTTTTCAATAACAAGCCTAAGTTTATGAAATAAATACTCTTCCAATAAAATATTGTTTTACAATGCGTTTCAATGCCTCACTTCTCAATTCATGTTAAAAAACAAAAAGGATTCTTCATTGTACAGTTTTGCCAATATTGAAAGTTAATTACTCGAATGACTTTGTGATCAAGACAAAGCGCGGAAATAAAATACGAGGTACAGGTCACAGTATGCAGTGCCTCAAAAATCTATAACGATGGGGCAACGAAAGGCATAGCTCCTCAGCTTCAACTCAATCATCGCTTCCAAGTCTTCACACATTTCACGTTGAACAAGTTTCTCAAAGAAACTTCCTTAGATTTGCACACGCTGATTTTCCGTTTTGGCGAATTGGACATGATGGTACGATGACGTCATGACCATTTTCTAAACGTGGTTCATGCATGAACGCATGGCTGGCTAGTCTACAAGTTATGAATCTAACTAGCAGAAACTCATTAGCACTATGATGCAGGCGAGTGCCAGCATTGGATATCCAAGCAAATATTTCCATCATACAGTACATATCTGCTCTTCCTGGCCGGAATCAGGTTCACACAAAACTATTAATCCCCGCACTTGATGCTGCTAGGATAGGCTAGCTAGAAAGAGGCACTTCGACCAGTCTACAACTGAAGCCAAAAATATATATTGGGAGCAATATGCGCGTCCGTCAGACCTACCGTGTATCGAATTCACTGAATGTTGAAAGAGGCTACAGTTTTCCAGTGTCCTAAACGGATGTCAAAAAGGAGAGGAATTGGGAGAGGCCCATATACGAGTATAACTAATTTCTAAAATTAGGAATATTAAAAAATATACTCATAAAATAGTAACTAAGAGAAACAATTTGGTGGTATACAGAGTGGCATGCATATAAAGAAAAACAACACATCCATCACTCCTGCTTCGCATTCCTGAACATCCTTGGGTGCACTCCACCTCGATCTAAGGGTACTGCCATGTGCAGAGGAATCGCCTATTATAAAGAGAATGGGTAACGGTTATTTTGGAATAATTTCGCCAAACTAAAATTATGGACACGGTTAAAAGAGACTTGCCATTAGATATTCATATCGGCCACAGTTCATAGCAGTAAACAGGAAAAATTTTGCTTCTCTAGCAGGTGAACTTACATTCCTGATTTTATGGCAGATTATTTAATGGCAAAAGTAACGCTTACATCTACTCCAGCATTTAGGAAGGGATACAGAACAAACTGGAACATATTCTCTGGCCTCATCAATTTAACTCTTACTCGTTGAATAAGACTAGAAATATCCTATACTTAACACAAATGACACACTCATAAAATACTTGACACCAACAGTTTGTAATCTAATGCGACGTACGACAGAATTCCACAGCAGAGAAGCGACTGACGTGGGAGGCACACAAAACACACGGAATGTGATGGGAAAGCAAGAACTAAACGCCGCATGAACGGCTCCTCTAATAGGCCAAGAAAATTACTTTCACACACATCGTTTGACACATAAGAGAACAGAATTTTGAAAGGCGTACAATGGTCAAAGTAATTTTCATAAGAACAGGAAACATGATAAGAAATTCGTTACATATGTGGTGAATACGCTCCAATTTCAACCTATGTGACTGATGAGTTATCACTGCTTACATACTGGCTGCGGCAGAACCGATTGAGCGAATTTGAAAAGTTATAAAAATGCAATGAGATGAAATGTTATCACACTTGAAATTGGCAGTACTTACCATTTAAAATCCTAAATTTCTGAAAATTAAATCAAGATGGCGACCATTATTAGCAACACATTGGTGGAGTCGATCTAAGAAGTTTTGACCAGTAAGTTTACACATATTGCGTGTATGGTGACTTTATAACCAATTCGCTCCCTTAGCTTTAGTAAGGTGTGAGGGCAACGTTTAAACACCTTCCCCATCAGACAGTATGTGCCTCGTCGCTACTGAAGAAAGCTGTTTCGGAAGCGATCTGAGCAAGCATTTGCTCACACAAATTTTGGCGTATTACAAAATATTTTGCAAGGATGAAACTTTAAATGCATGAGCAGAATCTTTCTCACGCTGAGGTCGGATACGCGCAAAGCAACAGCATGCCTTCGAGCAGAACGTCTCAGCGACTGCACTATCGCTGCTTTCATTTTTTTGGTATTCTGATGGATCTGAGTCGGCCATGTGTGTCTGTTCTTAGTATGTTACCTGTTGCCTCTACTAGTCTCCCCCTGGACCGAATTGTGTTTGCTTGAGAAACGAGATCGTCACCCGGAAAGTTTAACTGTTGCCAAAAAGCTCTTTGCGTCGCAATCACAAATTGGCTCTTTTCAAAATATGCTCGCACGGCAAAGCCGGGATGCACTCTTGTCAACACCGTGTCAGCTATTGAAATGGGAATGTTGATGGAAAAACGAGACCGCGTGCATCTGTCTCTCCCATCACCCGCGAACTGTGAACCCTCAAATCTGCTCAATCGGTTCTGCCGCACTCTGTACTTACAACATCCTACGTGAGGGTTCTTGTCTCATTTATATAAGAGCAGACCTGATGTTAACGTATTTATTGCAATGAAATTGTTGCTTTTGCTCCAGCAAGGGTGATCAACATCGGACATTGTAAGTACTAATATTGATACCATCGCTCGAGTGCTCACCTGCACAGGAAGGCAAAGCGGTAAAACTTGGCTATTGAATACTTGACCATCTAGCCATCATTACCGCTAGTGTTATTCCATTCATGCAATGTTGAATACTCGGATTAATGAAAACATAAGTACTTTGAATGACTTAGGTACATGTGTTTTACAGCATAAGACGTCGCACAAAGCTAAGAGGGTTTTGTGCTAACAGCACGCGATCAACAAATAAAACCTTAGTATGTCAATAGAAAGCCATTGAAATTATGAGAAGGCCGTGACTTTGTGCTAAGAGCACTCAAATGGAAACTCTGTACCAGAAAAAATATACCCAATTAAGAATCGAGATGCAGAATGCATTGTGCATCATGAACACTGCGGCTAAATAGTATCTATTTTTACCTTCAAAACAACTAAAGCTGCTTAAAATTAAATGCAATAAATTTCAAGTCCAGGCGCTACACTGTTTTAATATTTAGTCCAGAAAAGCACCCCTAAAGAACTTCAAATTAAGTAAAAAATGAGTATTACTTTTGTTGTTCGCCGTCATAACGATGATCACAAAGATGTAATGTTCAAATGAATTCCAGTGTACCGTGTTTGCATAACCGTGATTGAAATTGGGACAATCAGGTTATCAAGTTTTAGTTTGACTAGTAAATTCAACGTAGAGGTTAATTAAACCTAACCACAGGGTTTAATTTCACTGGAGTAATCGTGAGTATATGCTACAACAGCTTGGCGCACGGTAGAGACCACATAAAGTGAACCCTGGCTACGAGTCGAGCGCAGATGAAAATATCATAAAAGGTTGGAAACAACCATTCCATTTGAGGATGCTGAGCAATAGCCTTGGAAATCTCATCACTCATCAGTTCGCTGCGGCTGTTTCTGCAACTGTGCGATATCCTCCCTTCTCTTTTGTTTCATCAAGATCAACGGAGTACAAATAAACAAATTGTGAGAGAACGAATGAATAGCTATGTATTAAAGAGCATGTAACAGAGTCCAGCTAAGTATGAGGCCGGTAAGAGGCACTGGTCAGAACACTGTGCAGTCAAACGCTTTTTAGCTCAGCTGAGACAGCACAAGCGAACTGAATAGTCATAAAACCTTTTAAGATCGCCTACAGGTTATCCCATGTATTACTCAAGCTGTTGAACAGTTAACATTCTATTCATTTCAGTAAAAATTCCGAAGCGCTCTGTGTTTTGAACGCAGGATATAAGTCTCAATAATATAAAGACAATGCATTCAAAACCAAAGGCAAAGAGTAGGCCATCAGCAAGCCTTGCTGACAGCGAGCCAAGCGTAGGTGCCAAGCGTGCCATAAGTCAAGTACGACCAGAAGATGCGTCTAGTGAGAGGCGACCAGGCCATCACTACACACGATATGCCGAATATAATGAAAGACGGCACAGTTGCCCAAACGCTCAGAGAGCTAGTTTTTCCTCCGCACTGCTTGCTCAGCCAGTTGTAGTCATAATTGAACGTCTCGTTGCCTCTTATGACTTTTCCTAGTTTACTGCCTGGAGTTCCCGTGGGCGAAGAGTCGACCTCCTTTGACAATTGCAAGTTATTTTCGATATTGACTTCATCCAAGTTGGTTGAACCATTGCTGCTGTCATCATAAATTGGGGTCCTAGAATTGAGTGCACAAGACGAGTCAAGGACACCAGTGAAGAACGGGCGCAATATGTCGTCTTTCTCGACGAAGGTTTTGTGAACCCAGCTCTTGAATGTCGCTTCTGTCTTGGGCACAATGTTGATGGGTATCCTACGCACGTTGACATGCACTCTGCTGCAACGACCAAGCAAGAAATCCACAAGTTGAGGAGCGTCCCTGCGTTTGCCAGTGGTCACATCTACGGAACCCTCGTAAAACACCGACACATCGTACAGCGCATCCAGTTTAGTGTGCAAGTGCTCCATGGCCAGCCACATGCCTGCACCAAAGAAACAGCTTCTTTCAGTGAAGTAATAGCTATCACGTACTGTGTTTAGAAAAAATTGCATTAGTACTTTTTATGAAATTTCAACAATTCGAACATAGGTTTGGAGTGAAGAGTACAGGTAGTTCAAACAACATAGAGTAACCAGAATATTTAAGCAGAACAGAATTTATTGACCACCAGAGAATCAATTCAGCAAAGAAATGCATGAACTCAGCATATTTGGCCGAAACTAAAACCAGGTTTACAGTGATCTTGGTAGATCAGTTCAGCGGTGTGATTACAATTTCCGATAACATCATCGAAAAGATTGATGCAGCTGGAAATTAAAATCTGACACTTCATGGTATTTTGTTCCATTTTGGCATGGAAATAATTCTCAAATAAGCTCAGTTTTTTGGACTCCTGTTGAGCGGAGCAGTTGTGAATATTCATTACCGATTTTCAATGGAATTGAAGACAAGTAATCTAGGCTTTACAATGACATTCATCTTTTTTTTGCGAAAATTATTCTTTTGTTAATTTCACCGCATGTTTGGATCGATTGCCTTCTTGAAATGAACATTTGCATCGGTCATAAAATTTTCTTGTGCTCGGAAGCAGCATCTGATAATACAATGAACTATTAATTTTTCCATCAATGTTCACCATCATGGACAGTGAAACAACCCCCACACCATGATGCTACCTCTCCAATGCTTGACAGAATGGGAGGTGTTCTTGGGATCTAGAGCAGTCCCTCTTCTCCCCCACACATGAGTTTCGTTTTGGCCCAAAAGTTCAATTCTGTTTCCGTCGGAACAAACAACCCGTTCGCAAAGCGCAATCCCTTTGTCAAGCTGGGGTTTGACATGAGTCAAATAGTTTTTCACTCGTTTTGCTGTAAAAAGAGGAGATCTGAGTCGAATGATCGCATATAATCCACAATTCCCTAGAAACCGTTTTCCAACTGATGTGAAATCCTTGTATTCCCAGTTCTCCCTGAATGTATGTAAGGGTTTACATGGTTTCACTCATCACCTTAACACATTCATTGCGGTACGACCCACCGGTGGGTCGTAGTTAGGTTTTTCCTGCTGCGAAACGACCCATCGATGAGTCGTTTTGAAAAATTCTAACAACCTTTCTAAATTAATGGTACTTAACAGGCCCAGTTAATGTTTGATATTTACAAATTGGCTTATAACTTTTGACTTTAAATTTAAGTTGAATATTGAACTTCAGTTTAACCCATCGCAACTAACGTGTTAAGCGGCATATGACGTCTTCAGTGACATCTTATTTAGAGAAGAGCTCCAATTCTTAGCCTGTAAATTGGAGATTGCCTCAGTCTTTTGGTGCATTCACACTACGGCATCAAACAGTTGAGTGTAAAACCTAAATATGTACAGCAATTTTCCTTTTGGCCAATCCTTTATTACAAAGTAAAACTTTACGCATAAAATGGCATAGGGTAGTTTTTCAGCCGTTGGTATCGTATTCACTGAGCATCCGTTCTCAATAAAACTAGAGAGGTCATGAATGCGCCGATCAAAGTTTTTCCACAATTCAGGAGCTTCTGGAAGTTTCAGGAACCTTTATAAAGTTTTAAATTTGATTAATTAATAGTACAGTAAAATAACTATTCAACATATCAATTTAGGACAAATACACTTGTCCCATATATTTCTTTGTTTAAATAATTTTCTGGTTGTCAATCATTTTTTCAACAGTGTTAGAATATTTTGGTAAATATATATTTGTAAATGTATACATATATGTGAATTCTAAACTATCTACTTTTCATTTCAAATCTGAGCTTGAAAATTATAAATTATCTAAAATAGTAGCACAACTACTTCCAGTTTGTCTAGGCACAGTATTTATTTACATGAGCACATCAACTAACACAATTTACTAAATAACAAAACCCAACATTTAACTTCCATTATTTCGGAAAAACACATAAAAAAGTTTATCTCTATTCTTTTGTCTAAACATACTCAGGCTAGATACGTGATCAGGATAAACACGAGTTGCTAACTTCACAGATACATTTTTCATCACTTCAATGCACAGCACATAAAGTAAGCCAATTTAAATGTTTCATTCATTAGATTATACATTGTCAGTAAGTTTTAGCCTGCCCAACTACAGCAAAGGTGTTCACAAGAGAGGAAGAAGGCACCGTTTAGTATGGGATTAAGGAAACGACAAATTTATGCTCAAGATATGCCTCCATCCTGCACATAGACATAGCAAGACTGAAGAAGTTTCTGCAACAGGTAAATTGAAGAAAGTAATAAGTGCTCAACAAAACATCAGTGAGCCTTAAAAGATGGTCACCAACAAAAAGCACTTTCATTTGAACACCAGGAAGGATTACCTAACTTAGAGCTCAGGACCTCCCATTTTCTCTCAAGGAGTGCTAGTGCCTCTAGGTGCAAGATTTGTACACCATTGAGGGGTCAAAGGAATATCATAATTGTGAAAAATAAATCAGACGTCAAATAATTCACATGAATTAAGCAAATGGTAAAACAAACGCAGGGAAAGTCTAAGTGATACATTTAAAAATAAACAAATAAATTCATATCTGTGTGAGAAACTCACACACACACAAAAAAAAAAGAGAGGTAACAAACCATACGTGGTGATACGCAAAAGAATGCGTGATACTCGGGAAATTAGTTTTCCTTGTACTACTACTAAAAAAATATACAGGATTTAATAATATGAGTTCCTAATTCAAGGTAAACTGAGGAAAATGTAATAATTGCATAAAGAAATTCATAGAGTACCTTTGATTCTCATGTTCACTTAACATGTTCACGTTCACCGCGTTTCCGCAGCTACTAACGGTTGGTTTGGTTAGGTTGTAAGTAGCAGAATAGGGAAACCAGTTTTCCAGCTTTTATAATTTCAATTCTTTCTAATGAATGTGAAAAATACGATTTCACGATGACATTTCACCTCCTATGATAACAATTATTTGTATAAAAATGTCACAAAACAGATAGAATGTCGTGCATTTCTACCAGCATGCAAATGGGTAATTTACCTGTTGGTATACATGTGGCCCAACATGCAGAGTATGTTTTAAAGTTCAGCATTTCTGCATAAATTTCGAGGTGAGCATTTCACTTTACAGATGAACTTTTTGGCTTCATCTAAGCACAAGCACTTGAACATTGCCACTCATGCTTTTTTATCCTATTTTAGATTTGAAGTTCTGATTCATAAAGAATTTTCAGAGTATATTGAAATTGAAGAGCCATCAAGTTAACCGTGACTTTAACCATTGAGTCATAACAGGCAGTTTTGCGGTAAGTAGAACACTGGTTAAATTTCATGAAGATTCATTCGAATACAATGGGCATAACCATTTACTTGCAAAGTAAAATATTTCTACAGTTGGCTTTGTGCATTCCGAATCCTGGTGCAAAATACCTGTATCTTAACTTCCAACATTTCGACTGGTTCATTCAATTTTTGCAGTCCTCCAAACAAATCTCTCTCAACAGCTAGTGCATTAAGGAGACCGTCTGGGTAGAAATCAGGATATGTGTTCATTTTCTGTTTTTATATGCATCTTATAGAGGATTTTCTTGCGCTTCCATTGGTACTATCCGTTTACGTCTACTCCGAATAGTGCGCCCACCAGAGGGGGGGAAAGCAATGGGGGTGGAGTGACCTTGAACCCTCCCCCCCTCATTATTGGAAGTCAATTGAGCGTTTCTCTGCGGGAATGGCATTATAGTTCGTTCATGGGCTACTCAAAGTGGTTCCATTATTCAAACGAAACATTCTAAGGCTGAATAAATATTTTTTATGAAATTTTGACAATTTCAGAATTTAGCTGTTCTGCCGTATCTATGATACCGCAGCTTTCCTTCATAGCTCGATGACAGCTGCAGTATCATAGCTACAGCAGTGGTGAGCACACCAATCCAAAGGGCTTGAAAAGAGCTATAAAACAAAGGAGTTGAATAGACAAAAAAACGTATTTTGGTGGAAAAAAATTAAAAATTAAAATTTTTTTTTGTCAAAAATTACACCCATTCCCTTTTGTTGTTTATTTTTTCCCAGAGTTACAGAGCTACAACAATGTAAATTATATCAATCAAAAGGGCTTGAAATGAGCTACAAACGCTCAAGAGTTCATTGTAGAAAACCCTGTAGTTCAAAAAATAAAAATAAAATTTTTTTTTGTGAAAAAACACGTTTTTCTGGAAACTTGATATTGGTTTTCTCAAATCTATCTCCTTCCACAATTTTAGAGCTACAAGAATGGTTTATATACCATTCGATAGGGCTTAGCAAGGTGTATCCATATGCAATAGCGTTTTTTGATACATTTATTGTTTTAAAAATTACACCACATGAAAAAAAAATAAATGAAAAATACATAATTTTTTTTTTCACTTCCCAAAATCCACAAAAAGAAGTTATCAAAATTCCCTATTGCGTATGGTTATATAGACATATAAGCAATCTAAAAACGAAATACTGGTTCTGTAACTTCAAAATTGTAGAAGGAGATAGATTTTACATAACCCCCTTATTTTATCATATTTTTCAAAAAAAAAAAAAAAGTGCAGCTACAGAAATTTTGTCGAAATAACAAATGATCTATGCATCATTTCACACCTACTGTGACAATTTCAGAGAAATCCATCCATAAATAACAGACTTTTTTTTTTACCCAGACGGTACCCTTAACATGCAATCAAGAAAGCCTGTCATTGGAGAGCATCCAAAACTCGGTAACTCTTGATGTGAGACAACTACGTGTCAGCACGGCAAGTATTTCTCTTTTGTAGAATATATCAAAAAGGTAGCCAGATTATAATTTCCAGTAGCGTGAATTTCGATGTGCTAGTGGCGAGCTTCGAATATTTTGTCTTCCGAAATGCTTCTGGCATTGAAATACCAGATCAAAAGATTGAAAATGCAATAATAGTACAGCAACATGGACGAGTATTTTCAACTGTGCTAGGAAATGATAAACACACCTGATTCCAGTTCTTCCAAGTCTTCCTAGGTGATTTAAATTGTGGGTTTCTTAGTCTTTTAAAGGGAAATATCCCCTTTACTTTTAGTAACATTTCTTCTTTGCCTTCTTTCCCCAAGTAACGCCAGACTTTCAAGTTTCACATGTTTCGAGGAGAGGCGTTCATGACTTACAAGTTGTAAAATCTTCATGACAGCCATTCATAGCATGTTTATCACTTCTTCCTCTCTGAGGTTTGGATCACAGTTTTTCATGATTAAAAAGTACAGTAACCAAAAAAATTATCAAATTTAATTATCTCACTGGTTATTACCATTATTATATTAGTTTGTTTGAGACTACCTCGCCACAATAACAGAGACCTCAAAAAAAGCATAGACAAGGAACCATTTAGTGCGGACTGTAGACATTGGGGAATCTATGCTCAAGTGTGTTCCCAAATATTAGACCCTGTAGATTAAAAGTTAATCCAAAAGGAAGTGAAAATAAGCTAACGAATACATGGCAAAAAGGTGTGAAAACGGGAAGAAACAAAGTGGAAACGAAAGATAAGAGTCCCAAAGGCCTACCTATATCTGCAGATATGCAAAGTTGTTCACGTTCACAAAAGTGCAGCGCCAACGTTGCTGGAATCCCATGGATTTTAAGTGGTTATCAAGGCAAAGAAAAACAAACTCATTTTCATCCAATATCCTCAGCTCTCATTTCTCACTTGGTGAGTAAGAGAATACGTTTGTTGTCATTCATTTTGCCATTTACCCACGCGAGTCATAATCGTGTAGTGATGTACCGATGTATCGGTATCGGTATCGGCAGCATCGGCCATTTTTAGTGGTATCGGTATCGGCAAAATCCGGCCGATACTTTACAATAATATGTATTTTATCATCAAAATTAAGGTCATAAATCATGAAAGTAAAAGTATGTAACCTAATAATATCCGTTGTGTGTTTATTTACGATTTGGTGTCCGCTTGTTAATAAACGTAGGTTGTGTGAGTTTGCGGTATCATGGATACCGAATTCCTCAGTATAACATTCAAAGATGGCGTTTCCATGCATTTAAATATTTGACATTTTATCAGGATAGGTTTTGTTAGGATAGGTTAGGTTAGCTTAGATTAGGATAGGCTAGGTTAGCACAGGTTAGGTAATACTGACAAAATTTTTTCTCGGGTCCACCTAGCTTAACGATGACATTTTCCATTGAATTTCCACGGGTCCTGCTACTATCTAATAATACCTTTGGTTTATTTGGATTCCGCTTCTTCCATTTTTTTTGTCATGCTCATAAGGAGAGTTATAGTGACCGTATCTGTGATACGAGTTTCACCAGCGCGCAAGTACAAGAATATTTTTCATCACGGTTGCTGTTAGGATGGATACATTCGTTGGGCACCACAACTGGAAAATTGGTTCAAGAGAGTTAGTGAATCCCGTCATTTTTGACGGGCTGTGCGTACTTGTAATCAAATAAAGAGCCTATTCATACCTAGTAAATTAGTTAGCTAACTGTTGAATTATAGCATTTAATCAGGCCCGCTAACTGAATTCACTACTTTGAATTCCCGATGAGTCACGGTCATAACTGAAAGGTATGTAGCATGAATAGCTAAACCCTGTAGCGACATAAAATTATTATACTTTTACGACTAAAAACTATATAGTTTGACCTAATATCCATTTCTTAATGTATGTGACAGGCTAACAAAAACCAAACCAATTTAATAGAGTTGAAGGTGCATTTGAAAGTTTTTGTGAATTTAGTGGAGAAGTAGCTGAAAATTCTTTTTTAATTTAGCTTGCAAATCGTCAAATATTCCGAAGCTAAGAATTTATTTTAATTTAGCAAGTATATCGCCGTTCATAACGAATCTTGTATTTTTCTTCTATGTTAAGATGTTTGAAAATCCACGAACAATCTTAGAGTTGAATACATCTGAACGGGTCAGTTGATTACTTTAATCTCAACTTGATGAGGAATTTAAAAACGAGGAAAATTCCAAGGAACTTAATCATATTTACTAGGAATACGTTTCGTAGTCCAGATCCATCATCAGTTCGTAAAAGTAAAATTCATTATGACTACAATAAAAGAAAATGTTGGGTACAGTCATTAAAGGAAATCACGAAAACAAAACAAATCAAAACATGTCCCAGAGAAAATAAAATCGACAAGATCTTCTTACAATTTGCAATGGGTAGGAACTGTCAGAATTGTTGAGGGCCGGTTTTCGTTTAAAAATATGTAGCGACTCTAAAATTCCGAAGTCACATCTAGTTTAAGCCGAATCTAAGGTTTTGAAGTCCGCAGAGGATATCGGTACGTTGCCTTTTACTGCGTGATTACGTACGAATTGTGCGAATTGGTTCCCCGTGCGGAAGCTTCAACCCTGATGTTCGGCAATTCTGATATAAAAATTTTGTGCCGTCATGCCGACGTACGATGATGTGCACTGCATACCACTGTACAACTGTAAGAATAAATCAGAAAGGCTCGCTTCTCTATCAAAAGCGTATCCTCGTCTTGTACCGGAATTGTATAATTTTAAGGTTGCTTGTTTTTTCCGGTACAAGGATACGCTTCCGATGGAGATGCGAGCCTCTCTGATTTATTCTTAACAGCTGTACAGGTGTGTGCAGTGCACATCATCGTACGTCGGCATGACGTCACGATATTTTTATAACAGAATGGGCGAACATCGGGGTCGAAGCTTCTGCGCGGGGAACTAATTAGCTTACTCCTCATACTCCGCAGTACGTAATCACGCAGTAAAATGCAACAAACCAACATCCTCTGCGGACTTCAAAATCTTATATTCGGCTTCAACTGCATGTGAACTCAGAATTTTAGAATCGTTACATATTTTTAAACGAAAACCGGCCCTCAACAATTCTGATAGTTCCTACTCATTACAAATTGTAAGCAGATCTTGTCGATTTTATTTTCTCTGGGACATGGTTTAAGTTTATTTTCTCGATTTTCTTTAATGACTGTATCCAACATTTTGTTTTTTCTTCTATTGCAGACATAATGATTTGTACATTTACGAACTGATGATGGATCTGGACTCCGAAATGTGTTCCTAATAAATATGATCAAGTTCCTTGAAATTTTCGTTTTTAAATTCCTCATCTTATAGGTTAGTTGCGTGTTTGCGGATATTTTCGGTTTCGGGGCTTATCGAATTTTACTATTTTTTTTCGCCAAAGTATGTACTCGGATTTGGTGTGAATAACACGAAAATCACAACCCTTTTTTGAAGAAATTATTGTTTTGGTCCACTTTTGGAGCCAATTGCTATTATAGCTAGTCTACACTACGTTGCAATACGATTAGAAAAACATATCTATTGAATGGATTTCATTTTGTTATTTTTCTCGACAATATAGTTAACACAGCAAGAGCATTTTATTTATCATAATCGGAAACTTTATTGTAAATATTTCTATATTATTAGATATACTAGCAAATAATTTTATTATAACCCCCATGTAGGGCTTATAATGGTTTTATTTTAATACAAGTGTGCACGGCCTGCCAAAGATGGGATTCAATACCTTTCATGAACGAATTTTCAAGATGTAGATGACACACAAAACAGTATATCCATCCTAACAGTACCTGACCTGTAATGAAAAATATTCTTGTACTTGCGCACTAGTGAAACTCGTATCACAGATACGGTCATTATAACTATCCTTATGAGCGTGACAGAAATGAAAGAAACAGACACCAAACAAATAAACCAAGGGCAAGGGTATTATTAGGTAGCAGCATGACCCATGGAAATGCCGAGGACAATGTCATCGTTAGGCAAAATGGACCCATGGAAAAATTCCGTCAACATTATCTAACCTATGTTATCCTAATTCTAAGTCGTAACTCGCACCGCCACAAAGCACGTTCACGACGCGAAGGCCTAGCGATCGTCATTACATGGTAGCAACTGCGGTTCTTGTAGGCCCTTCACCACTAATGCGTTGTCCACTGTTGCCAATACGTAAAACGGAAAGTCGGGTAAGTTTAAAATTGTAATGCCGAGCACATATGTACAAGAACACACGAAGCTCTCTTGACTCAGAGTTCCCCTCCAGTGACAAATCACCATTACTCAAAAACGATTACTTCGGGCACAGCTATTCTCAAAATTACTATATTTAATTTAATGTCTTTTAATTATTCAATATGGCCTGAAAGCTGCACAAAAGCGACATGGTTAGGAAAAATGGGCAAATTACGGCGATCACAACAACCTATCCAATACTAATAACCTATCCTGATAAAATTTCAAACATATCAAAGCATGTACAGACGATCTTTCAATGTTACACCGAGGAATTAGGTATCCATGATACCTCAAACTCAGACATCCTATGTTTCTTACGAAGCGGACACCGAACAAATACCTAAACAAACATACAACGAAATACGTATTATTAGGTTAGATCATACTTAGATGGTTGTAAAAGTATCGGTATCGGTAGTAGTATCGGTCAAAGTATCGGTATTTTCAAGTATTGGAGTATCGGTATCGGCCAAAAAATGGGTATCGGTATCGGCCAAAAAAATGGTATCGGTACATCACTATAATCGTGCAAGATTAGAAGTACACTGCACTTTTAGATGTACACTGCATTTCTTTTACTAGTATTGTATATTTGTTAGCTCCACTTGATGAAACTTTTCTGTGCAAACACTAAGCATGTTTCAAGCAATTTTAGTCTTGAATAGCCAACCCTAGCTGATAAACCAAATTTATCTCTAAGATTTTAAATGATCAGGCATGCAAGACAAGTAACCTTAACACGTTATTTTCGATACGACCTATCGGTGAGTTGTTTCCAGTTGCGAAATGACCCATCGATGGGTCAATTGAAATTTTTTGATAATCTTTCAAAATTAATGGCATTAAATATACTGTTAGTGTTTGGTATTTGAAAAATTTTTAACAACTTTTCTCTTTGAATTCAAGTTGAATAATGAACTTCAGTTGAACCCATCGCAGTCAACGTGTTAACTCGTATGAAGTTTCAGTATTTATTTGCACAGCTCATGCTTTAGTTATTCCAAGTCAGATTTGAATTTTTCCTGCCATCTTACTGCTCCAATCTCTCTCTACCAACCCTTTTTTTTTTAGCTCTGAGCCTATCTATTTTAAGTGTTATGCTATGTTTCTGCTCTGTAGTGGCTGCCTAGCGGGATTGCTGCTGCTAATTCCTTGACCGGATATCCAGGGCATAGTGTGAGCCACAGCTTCAGCACCAAACTTCATAATTAATGCATACGTGCATAGTCACTGTCAGTGACTGAACAAAGTGCTGCGCCAACCTACATGTTCAAGTAACTGCCACTTACTTCTTTAAATAGTTTCTGCTCTGACTCCACAGCTCCAAATTGGATGCATGACAGCTACCATGATCTTATTTTTCAGACTCGAGGATACTCTTCCACATTGATAACAACCTGGTAAATCAACATAAAATTCTTTGCACTTCTGGTAGTGATGCTTGGATAAGGTACAGTGACTGTCCTCTTTACTCACAATGGGACTCTGAGTGGATTTTCAAAGTCTAGGTTTGAAGTAAAACGAGGGTTTTATTTTCGCAGTCTATAGTTATAGAAATACATATTAAAAGCTCTAATGGATCTTGGTCACAACCTTCAATTGGCCTTCAATATGAAACACTGTGATGCAGCACACACGAAGATCCCCATCTATCTCTGAGATAGAGCATAATGTACAATAAAGGAGAAAAAGTTATATTATAAGTATTATCATTGCACTCTGCACACTAGGCCACAAGATAAGGTCGCACATAACATCACCTACCTCTATGTTTAGGAACCAGATGATGCTGCAAAGGAGTGAGGTTATTCTTGCGAGCAAACTCTTCACTTTTCTCAATAGCTGATGGAGTTGACGGGTGGTAGCGTGTGCCCTCGGGAAAGATCACCAGCCAGGACTGCAAGCATAAATTCTTATATCAAGTCCACAGCAGTAAAAATTAGATTCAGGGGGAAATATGAACCTTATTTCGGAGTCTTATGTTAATTTTATGATATTCATAGAGAAAAATATTCCTCAGATGAGGAATGCTTACCCACCAATTAACAGTATTCTAATTAGTAATTGTATAAGGTCCGCACACTAAATTAATTTACCTCTCTGTAAGAAGAATATAAAAATAAGCATACTTATAAAACTGCATTGCATCAGTCTGCTCTACATACCAACGCGCAATAAACATACAGAAAGGGAGATACATAACTGCATCTTTATAATTCTAGTATTCTGTAGTTCTAAAGCTCCAGTTATGGAGAATTTACATCCTCTTAATTGGAAAATTTCGACAGCACAGAATTTACTCAACTGATGAGGCTACTCACAGGAATTTTGGGGTCCTTGAGGTACTGGAGAGCCTGCAGCATCTTGCCTTGATTGAACTCGCCTCTCTTGACATAAATGCAGCCATGAACATAGAAATACCAGCCAAAGAGTGGTAGCATCTGAAGTGCACTTTTCATTACGTAGCGCAGGTGGCCGATGCTGTCTGCTCGCACCGACACCATGTTTGCCACCAGCCAGTCAGCTAACATCAAACACAAGGAACTATTTAATGAAATTTATAATGAAAAAATAACATCAGTGCTTTATCAGTTCATGCCATTGTATATGCAACTCATGCCTTTAGTATACAATTGGATTCATTTACACGGATGTACACAAGTTCAACTCTTTTAAATAATCTCAGGATGCTTTGCCATTTTAAAGGTATTTAGAAACTGCAACAGGTTTATTAGAAAATACTTATTTACTATGATGTTCTAACCATACAAATGTAGCTTAACTACATAGAATATTAAATTGAAAAATATCTTTGCTTAGAAAATAAAGAGTAAAAATGAAAACAAGAACTAATAATTGGCAGAGGTTCTAAATAACATTAAAATTCAAATTAATGCTTTCTTCAAAGGGTTCTTAAAAGAGTATGTATGTATCACTTAACTTCTGTGAACTTGCAGTCATTTAATTCTTAGCTCTGGTATCTCATGCCAAAATGTTAGCAGGAATATAATTTTCCATCACTTTTAAGCATACAATAATAAAGCAGTACATATAGGCTATAGAAAATAAAACTTCACTTTTATTCTCATTTTTCCAGCAAAAAATCTATCAGGCTTGGAACAGTCAGTTCCTTGGCTTTTGTAGTAAAATGACTTTCTGTTTATATTTTGAGGAAACTTTTCAGAGGTATTTGCTAACTCAATAGGTTATGGTACTCACACAGTTCATATCCAGCAGTACTATTTGTTCATTAATAAAAAAATTAAATATTAAAACTCAAAGTTTTTGAGTGTTAGAGCAAATGCAAAAGCATAAGCTAATAAAGACATCAAGGAAGAATACCTGTAAATTAGGACCAAAATTTGAGAATATAAAAAGCAAATATATATATTTTTGTAACTCAGAGCACTAATGCCCTGGTTCCCGCTTTGCAACTGCCAAACATCAGATTGACATACACTTACCCGTGCTTTGATGGTTGGCCATGTAGATGACACTCTCCTTCTTCTTGAGAAGTTTCTCTGTGTCACCATACATCACAACCTGGAGAAAGGGTTCATCATTGTACAAAGTTGACTTGCAAGTGTTCTAATATGCATACATCTCAGGAAAATGATTAAGAAAGTCAAAGAAAGGTGCAACGAAAGTGCTGAACAATCATGACTATATTTTAGAGGAAAATTTAATGTGATGGTTGCAGGCCACAAGTAGAGATCTTGAATTAAATCTTCAAGACCATTTTCAAAAGATACTGTGGGGACAACTTGAAAGTTATCATATGTATAAATATGCACAATTGATAGTGAATCCGGTGCATTTGTAACACTAAGTCTGAATTATATTAGTAAAAGTATTGAAATAAGCTGTAATTTTTCAGGAAGTAATGCAAACACCTGCGGAGGAAAATTTTTCATCTCCACCAAATAAATGGTTGAAGTGCTATAAGTAAGTAAAAAATTTCACATTTATTCTCTTAACCTGTTGACCAATTTTTGATTTTCAAACTTATTGTGTTTCTGCATTCTTCATTGAGTCCCATTGTCTTGTTTATTAGAACAGTCTATGCCTACCCTGCTCAATTTTGACAGAGATAAAACACAGAGAGTTGTTGTAAGTCCACTATTGATTTGAAGCTTGCTTGCTTGAGAGTGGAGCATAGAAAAAATAAAGAAATTTCATGCTCCTGTAAAAGGTATGCTGTGTGTATAGCCACACATTCATGCATGTTTCAGTAATTGATATTCCCAGTTTTTATGGTGTAAAATTTAGCATTTGTTATTACATGTTTATGCACATCCTTTTTATGTTTTTAAGTTAGCTCAGTCAGTATTTCTTAGAATGCTCAGTGTGCTTGAAATATTTGTTGCCATCACCATTTTTTTTAATTTATCTTGTTTTATCAAAGCTTTTGACCAGACAAAAACTTCACATGCTTGCTATTTATAGTCCAGCATGCAATAAGCTTGAGGTTTAATTTTGCCTAGTTACCAAATTTGAGAAAAGTCTTGTTTCCCACTCAAGAGCTGATCTGGCATATCCTTTTCAGCTGCTGGAGTTTGTCGGGTGTCACCCAGGCCAGTGAGCCCTTCACGATTTTGCCAAACTTGCACTCAGGTAATAGACCTTCTCCTACCTTAGACATAGCAAAGACAAACAGGATAATTGGACTGAATTTGTAATATACTATTTCTGTGATGTCTCTCTATCCCTTGCTTATCAGTGCATCTCCTTTGTGTTCTCAGTTATGTCTCCCTTGCCTTTAGTTGATGACCTCTGTTTATTGGAGGCCCTGGTATTTTTTGTTCATTGGAGTTTTGGTGTACTCTCCTGATTAATTCATTGTTTAAGTTCATTGATTTCTCTTATTAGTTTGAAACTACAGTTTGATTTGGCTTCTTGGTTTTGTCTTACTGTTTTTTTGAATTCATTCTTCAGTATTTATATATTTGCTATATTGTTCACCATTGTTGGTGAACCAACTGACATTTATTTTGCTTATTTGATAAGTCAGCTCATAAAACTAAATCACAGTTAAATGATGGTCAAACCAGATAACTGGGCAAGTAGCTAATATTTGTCAGTTTATCCCTTAACACTTACTTTTATTCCTAATAAATCAGATTTTTTGAACTACAAATAGCAGTAAAAGCCGCTAGCTTTTTAAACGACTTTTTCACCACCTCAACAGCCACACAACTGCAGCACAAAACACTAAGCTGGATACCAATCCAAATTTGAAGAAATGCACAGAGAGCTACAATCAGTTTGATTGACATAATCTAATTACAAATGACTCTGCACTTAAAGGAACAATTGCCCTTATGTGGGTTGCAGGAAAATGCATACAATATACCCAAGCACAAAAACTGACAATGAACTCAAGCCAAATCATCAAACAAAAATACCTTCTTGAATTGGCTTTCTCTGCGAAGAATATTAGACAGTTAGAAATAGAATAACCTCATACAGTGAAACTCATTTAAAATACCACTGCCATAATCCAAGCGAATTCCATTTTATAATTTGTGTAGTTGTAATGAAAACAACCCATGGTGAACACCTAATTCATTAAATCTGTCAAAAGTAAACAATTATATATAATTATAAAAGTAAAAGAACACAACAAGGCTAATAATTAAAAAATAATGGTTACAAAAATTAGGTTCTGTACAACAGGAAGATGTATATAAATCATGTTTAATGATCCCTCCAGATACAGCAAATAAGCTCTGTTCAAGACTCTAACAAAGTATTTTCTTTCTGATTTTATGAATTAAAAATTAAAAACTACACATTTTGAAAACTTTTGAGAGACCAAATATGAACATTTATTTCATTTTGAACAAATAAATTACATGTACAAGAACTTTTTATTAACAAAATGTCATGACAAGCATAGCATCTTAAAATTGCAAGTTTTATTTCTTGAATATGTAATATTCACTTTACAAATGGAAAAAAATTAAACCATCCTATCCACATGACACCTTGAAAAAAGATTGAACTTTGAATTTTCCACTTGTATTTCATTTGGATTTTTGTGCAATTTTCAACATCAGTTCTACAAACATCAAATGAGCATGATGAAAATTGTGAATAAACATGAAACGGAGGGCAAATATGCAGAGTGGCCTAACTCACAAATCAGAGATCAAAACTAGAGAGTGCATTAAGTGATAATTTCACCTCAAAAAGGCATAGATGTCTTTCAGGCAGAGGGGCCTAGTTCCTTGTCAGTAAATTGGCTAGGAAAAGCCAGTTTGGCAACCCTATGATGAACACCACACCTCTAACTTGAGTGTCCTAAAATTCTGTGTTTTGTGGGTTAGGCCACTTTGCATACTTGCTCTCAAAATATATGCATAACTGAACAACAGGAAATGAAATTTCAATAACATGAAGTAGAAAGATTCAAATTTCTTTCGCATAACATTTTACTTGGGCTATTTGTCCTCTTTTATACGATGGAACATATTAATTACCAAAATAATAACTAGTATAAAAAGGTAATTAAGTTTTCATATTTTTTTAATTTATTACTCTTTTTTATCTAATAGCAATCAATTAAGGCACTAATGCATCAAAAATAAAGGCTGAGTCCCAAGTACTACAAACCAGCAATAAAAATACAGCTAGACTATCACAGGGTGCAGAAATTGATAACAGCCCAGTGTGCACTCAGATGCAACTAACCTCAACCCCAGTGCAGGTCTCAAAGAAGAAGAGCACCAGTCGCTGATACAAGGAGTACATGTGGTCGTCACCCCACTGGTAGACCCACGCTGGCAGAGGAAGCGTGATGCCTCTCCATACCAGCCACACAGCCAAGTACTGGGGTGTAATGCCAAGCAGCAGGGTACATCCAACCCCATACCTGTCATAAATAATGTCATTAAACCTGAGAATAAAGGGACGTGATATGATCAGTTGCAGAATTACCATGAACGCTCTGGATTTGCATTGTTATGAAATATTCTCAGAAAACTGAGTTTAAATTATGAAAAACTTGTTCATATTGAGTACACGCTACTAGATCATTCACATGAAATTACTCAGCACCTTCCAAGTTCAACATAATATTGCCATCCCATATACAAAAGCAGAAAAATTAACAAATGCATATTGGAATAACAACATCCAACCTAGTCTCGCAAAAAAATTTGTTTAAAATGGACTTCAGAGACCAAAGCTCAAAATAAAATCCAAAGCAACACAACTACAGAAAACTATTAATTAAGTAATTCACATGTAATGATTTGATCTAAAGAAGCATGTCTACACTGTCAAGAATACAAAGATTATTTCAGAGCAGGATATAATTTCAGAATTGATAAACTAGAAAAAATTTCCAAAATTTTTTGATTGATCATAAAATTAGTTTCCTTTTTCCTCATATTGAATATGTTTTGCAAACATGTCATATATGTTTTATGATTGAAAGTTTATTTGTTGAGTTACTGAAATAAGTAAATTTTATATTTTCAAATTATAAGGTTGATAAAAAGCACATAATTAAAAAATTTCCAACTTTTTAGGGACTGTGTGGATTTAGATGCTTGTGGAGTGTGTTTAACAGCAACATTAAATTACTATTTTCCATCCTAACATTATTGTCATGTTAATTAACATTTTCTTTGGAAATACCAAATTGCAGGAGCTTTGTAGGAAAAACTTATTCTTCATCAAATATAGGGCATTTAAATATCCTTGTACTGAATTTAATAACAGTGCTCCAATCTACTTATTTCATCATTTAACTAAGAGTCATAAAAGGTAAATAAAATATAAGTGGCAAGGAACTTGCTGAATTACAGTACAAGTCAAAGAGAATGCTTGCAAGCTAACTCTAACCTTTCAACCTTAACAACGTAGTGTATTGTCACTGAACATTTGACAAGCAGAGATTGCATGGATGTATGCATTAATTATTGAAAGTTATGAGAAAATTGCTGAAGATAAAAAAGCATTTGATCATCTTACAGAGATCAATATAATAGGAGAAACCCTTTTGTTTCACATTTTCTTGCCTTTCCTAAATGCTAGGATAACCTTTTTGGAGTGGGCATTTAATAAAAATAATGCACAGAGATACAGTATAACTGTGATAGTGTCACTATCAAGACAATTTCAGACAAGAATGTTCTTCAGGGTATGCAACAGGCGTGCTCATAGCATTTTACGTACACTTTATTTTCATGAATTGAATAGAGTAATCCGTAATAATTATGGCTTGCCAAAAAGTTTTTTCATCACACAGGTCATAATACTTAAGCGCATTATTGAAAAAAGCTACATAACTTCACTGTTTTAAGTATATTCAAATTCAGGGTATCCTCAAGATAGATGTATTAGTTTTTGTGGGCATGCACAAGATTTAGATGGGAAAAAAAAAGATCAGTCATAACATGCTCCGAACACAATGATACAGAGAGTAATATTATTTGACAATATTTCCAAACCAATTAAAATTTCTACAGGGCACTATCAAACTATTTAAATATTGACTGCAGTCATTTTTGATGCACTGTGTACACTGGTCGTCAGCTAATTCTTTATTGTCAGAGAGCTTTGAACATGAATAAGTGCCACTGTATTTTTTGTTATTTGTTTTTTAAGTCACTTTTTGTGTTATCAGATTTTTAATAAATAAATTGGAAAGCATCATTTGCAATAACTTCACTTTTCTGATATTACACAACCAAAAACAGCAATGGAGGAAAATGTTTCAGGCTTTTTAATTTGCATACCAAAGGTTTTTTCTAAATAACTTTCAAATATCATGAAAAAACTGCATCAACTAGCTATGGTTAAAAAAAGTTTGTTAGGTCATACATTACACTACATGATGGTGATTTAAATTTCATTTGTGAAAGAATATTGTGCACTTATTTTCTCAAACTTCACTGAGAAACATCATGCATAAACTCTTGGATAGATCAATGTCCCTTTCACAAAATACCTACTAGATTTACAAACAATTACAATTTTAAAATATATAACAGCAAGCGGTATACATGGCATAGTTTGCACACAGTTTTAGTGCACCTGATGTACAAAAATTGATCAGAGTACATTTTTTACTCGCAAACCTTGGCATAGAAAGAAAATCATTCTCAATTAGTGCTTAGAGACTCTTGCTGCCCTTTTGGATGAACAAGTCATATGTTGAAGTGATTGAATTTTGATTCATACGTTAATGCATAATGGTTTTTTCCAGGTCATTAAATTGTGGATAAAATATTGGTTTTCTTCAAGTTAATGTTACCACCAAATTCTTAATCAAAGAAAAATAGTCTCATACTATGAACTTCATTTGTTTGGCTAGTTCTATATCTGGCGTGAATTTGCCTCAATGCATTTTTTTCTATTGGAAATACTGGAGTTTATTCTGTCCTGAACACTGTACATGGGACAATAATAGTTTACAATCACCATTCAAGCTTTTATAGAAAATTACCTCCTTTTAAAGCTGATAGTTCAACTTTTACAATTTGGAATTAATGGAAAATTAAAGAAAAACTTATGGTATAAGGTTATGTTTAAACATAATACGTCCTAATTTAAAAGGAACTTGCGTTCCTCACTTGCACAAGACTGCCGATCAGTCGGTTAAAGAATGTCGTCGGCGGACGTGTGTGACGCTCCATCCCATCAAAGTTTGTTCTTCCAGTAGAAAAAGAAAAGCTGTACAAAATTAGCCTTATTATAATTTGTTTCATTATAAAATATGTCAACAATTTGTTTACTATCATTATTGAGTTAAGATGTTAAGTAAAATTTGCATATACTTTATAAATAGTTCACAAAAATTCACTTTGCTTGCTGCATCTAGTTTTAAATTGCTATTGTATTTGGGCATAATAAAGTTCCCTTATTGTCTTCCTTGTAAATTTAGAAAAAAATTTTGAACTGATCTATAATCATCAACTAATAGAATATTTCCACATCTTTGCTAGCAAAAGAGGATCTATTCATCAGAACGAATATTTACTTAATTATTGGACAATTATTTCAGTCAGTTTAATTATCTGACATCACTACTCATATTTCTTTAATGCAGATATCACTCAAAATAAAGTCGGGTTAACATCTTTCTCTTAGATTAATTTTGCTAATCATGAACATTTATCAGAAAAAAGTAGCCTTATGCAAATCAAATTATTTCATATAGACTGGTGATCAGCCATTTGATTCATATCTACACTAAATATAAAAAATATACTTGGTTGCCAACTCACAAACCTAATTGGTCTCAACAGTAGTTTGTAACTTGTTATATGGTAATTTCCGTTTATAACTAGAAACTAAGAATACACAAAACCCCTAATTTACATAATGTATGGTGAACAAAGAAAAATATGATAACATAAGTAAGATCAGTCAGCTCATGTTTGTATCTTCAAATTATGGTAACTTGAATGTTTGTAATCAAGGTACCAAGTGTAATGAAACAGATAAATTTGATTAAACTCACTTATTCATTGAAAAAAACATAGTATGCTAAGCAAAAGCGTAATTGAAATTATATGAGGGTAAATTTGGCCAGATGACAAGAACGTATCTTATTATACAAGTGCACAAGCTTAGAAATGCAATTACATCCTATGACATGCATCATGTTTGGAGTTTATACATTAATTTGAAACCTATAAAAGGTTGGGTTAATGTTAAGGAGATGCAACTAATCGAGTTTTGAAATTTTGTTGCCTGTATTATGGTAATTATATCAAAATAAGCAACTTTTTTTCTATGCACTTTTTGGGGCAAATGAGTATTTAATGAGTTATAGCAGTAGGTTTAGTTTGGGTAGAGTATGTTTGGGTGCTTTGTAATTTATTATTTGCCGGGAGCCTGCGGAGCTTGAACCCACTTCTAGGATCTTTTAGTTAACACAATAGAAATTATAACCCAACAATAACTAATTATAGCGGTGTGTTCATTTTTGTCTTAGATGACGCAAATGCGCTCAATTATTCGAGCGTGCCTGAAGGAAGAGTCCATTGTAGAGTTGTCATCCGACGCGCTCAATAAACTATTTGCCGCTTCAAACACTAGAGTTGCGGTCAGTAATTTACCGCTACTACTTATTAAATACTTATTTGCCCCAAAAAGTGCATGGATGAAAAGTTGTTTATTTTGATGTAATTACCATGATACAGGAAACAAAATTTCAAAAATTGATTAGTTGCATCTCCTTAACATTAACCAAAGGTTTTGGTCATTATGCATTTTAATACACTCACGCTAATTAAAAATTCCATTCCAAAGAATCACTACAGGAACAAATTTAAGAACTTTTTACATGAATGACATTCTGCTCGCAGAATTGCGGTCAGTAATTTTCCGCTATAACTTATTAAATACTCATTTGCGATGGACAGTGCATCGAAGAAAACTTATTTGTTTTAACTTAACTTAATTAACTTTGTTAATGCCTTGAAAACTAGGAAATCGATTATTACAAAACGCTACACATTTACCTTGACTGGGAATCAAGTATCAATTTTTTTAATCCTAAACATTGCTAATTAGATCGGAATAAACGAGTTTTCTTCTATGCACTTTTTGTCGTAAATAAGTATTTTACGAATTATTGGAGTAAGTTTGGTTTTGTATTTGATCATGAATGCACTCGAATAAACATCTACTCATTGATTTTCAAATTTTCGTTGCGTAAATCATAGTAAAACGTCAAATTAAACTACTTTTCTTCTATACAGTTTTTTCTTCAAATGAAGGTAAATCTGAAGGATATGTCAGTTATCGATTTTCTACTTTTTGGTGCCTGAACCTAATTAATTGAATCAAAATAAACAAGTTTTCTTTTATGCACTTTCCGTCTCAAATTTTACGATTTATAGCGGTAAGTTTAGTTTCGTCTTTGATGACGAATGCGCTCGAATTAACAGCTACTCATCGATTTTCAAATTTTTGTTGCTTGAATCATGGTAATAACATTGAAATAAACAACTTTTCTTCCATACACTTTTTTCGTCGAATGAGTATTTAACGAGGTATAGCGGTAGGTTTGGTTTCATCTTTGATGACGATCGCACTGGAAGCGAGTGCGCATTGCAGTGTTGCTGTCCGACATTCACCTTGAATTACTTGCCGCTTCAAACACTGGAGTTGTGGAAAGTCATTTACTGCTATAACTAATAAAATACTCATTTGAGACGGAAAGTGCATAGACGAAAACTTGTTTATTTCAACCTAATTAACTATACTAAGGCATCGAAATTTACAAAATCGATAACTGAGGCTGCCATGGCGGCAGCCATCTTGAAGTCGTTGTAAACAAACATCACTAGAACCCTTTCTGGTAAATGTTGAGGACTTGACCATAATTGATTTTCGAATTTTCGATGCCGAAATATGGTTTATGAGATCAAAAGAAACAAGTTTTCTTCAATGCACTTTCCGGTGGAAACGAGTATTTTAAAAGTTATGGCGTTAAATGAGTTACCGGAACTCCAGTGTGCATCACCCTATTACAAACGTAAAGAGGTTGGGTCGTGAGGGGTAGCCACAGTTCTTTTAGTTTTATAGTTTTCACTAAAAGAACTGTTGCTACCCCTCACGACCCAACCTCTTCACGTTTGTAATAGGGGGTTTGCTCTTCGTCGGCTTAGTTGGCGCGCGGGAACGCCTGTTTACTTTCACATCGGACCGCGCGGTATATTTTTCTCTGCCTCAAACACTGGAGTTACGGTAACTCATTTAATGCCATAACTTTTAAAATACTTATTTCCACCGGAAAGTGCATTGAAGAAAACTTGTTTATTTTCGTCTCGTCAACAATCTTTATTGATCAAAGAGTGGAAAATCGATTATGGTCAAGTCCTCAACATTTACCCCCTTTCTTTATAATTTTCACTAAAAGAACTGTGGGTAATCCTCACGACCCAACCTCTTAACGTTTGTAATAGGAGGTTAGCTTCCGTTATTAATTAAAATACGCTAGCCGCGCGCGCTTCCATGGCGCGCACAAGCCAGCTTTAAAGTTGAATAATTCAAAAATAACGCATCACCGGGCAGAATGTCATTCTTGTAAAACGTCTTAAAATTGACTATACTACCTATCTATACCTACGAAATTATGAAATTTGTTGACAACATTAAAATCAATATTGACCAAGTAATTTAGTTACCGCTATAACTTGTAAAATACTTATTTACGACGGGAAGTGCATAGTAGAAAACTTGTTTATTTCAATGTAATTAACTATGTTTAGGAACCAAAAAATCAGATATTGATTCCCGGTTAATCCTCAACATTTACCAGAAGTGATCCCAATGAACCAGGTCATAAAATTATGCTCAGAGACGAACATTGATTAATAATTTTGCAGGTAGTAAAAAACACGTACAAAATATTCTTCACGAACCGACGCTTTGCATCATAGAAGTGCTTTTAATCTTACTATCAACATGACGGATAAAAATTGAACATCATTATACGAATAACGTTTACACAAATCATTATCCATGCCCCTATTCCACTTTAAAATAACTGACTATCAAAGAAATCGAAAACTTATATACACTTCACTCACCTAAGATAGCCTGCAAAATTGATACTAACGTCACTCATGCTGAAATTAATTTTACGTGAAACAACGTCGTAGAAATACCAAGCCAGTAATGAATAACCGGAATTCAGGGTTGCCAGATAAATCAGTCAGCTTATGGCCTCATTTTATGATAAAAGATGGCCAAAATGACCACCACAAATTGTGTAGAGACATTTTTAAAATCAGAAATCACAATACTAATGAACTAGAAACTTACTTTGACAATATTATGACGAGAGCACCTCCTCGAGATATTGCAGGCCTTCTGTTTCGTGAGTCGTGTGATATTTTTAAAAGTGGCCAAGTGAATTTCTCATGGCCACAGCGATCAAAGAATGGCCAGTTTTTCGTATATTGGCCATGAAATGACCGATCTGGCAACCTTGAGCCGGATGAAAAACAACAACGATATTTTCAATAAAAACGGATACTAAAATTAATGTCAGGGCTCATCACGATTGAATTTAGTGAAAATTGATTACGAATAATCTATCAGTAAAATGACCAAATTTAACAACATATCTACAAATTTTTGTAGATAAAACCAAGCTTACATTAGTAGCTCATAACATTTATTTGGGAAATAATTACAAAAGTTTATACATTCAATTTTCCTCTTAAGAGAACAGTTTCTGGGCCCTATTATGGCATGTTTTCCTATCTTGTGAGTTAAAATGTAACTGAATATTAGTTGCAGTGTTTTTTTCTCAAGTTGTGGTAGCACAGTCACAGAGGAATCGTCGTTGATTGTTACATCTCATTCAAATGAAGAAGAACGATTGAACGATTACTAGGCAAAGAAATAGGTGACGTTAATGCAAAGCGAGATAAAATTTTCCTAGAAAAATTACACCTCGATAAGTGCATTTTCCGTCAGAGTAGTGTGCAAAGGAAATTTCAATAAATACGATCATGCCACCCCTCTTTTAAGAAAACTCGACTGGATCCCAATACCGAACAGATTCATGATCTAAAAAGCTCGACGAGTGTTTTCCTCTCTGTACCTTCTTCAGAGTAATGCAGATGTGTTAAATTTTCTCCATCTAATATCTTTTGAGTTTAAGGTCTGGGTTTGATGAAATTATTAGGTTGTATTATTATCATCCCAGCTCAAACTCAAATAATGAGGGAGTATGTTTTCAAGAACCGTGCGATAAGGACAATGAAGAACACGGGAGACTCAGCTTGGGTTTTATTGGAGGAGCCGGCAGGATCGACGGGTCGTGTTAACTGCACGATCTTGGCTGAGGCTATGTCGCAGTCCTGGAGATAGCTGATCCGGCAGGTTGACGGTGTGTGTAAGTGTAATTGTTATTTCTGTAATTCCGTTTAACAAACGGATAGTTAAGTTACAAAATCTGGCGCGTCTCTTTAGTAAGTAAGGCTTAGCTGATTAGTCAGACGATGGTTCAATTTAAAGAACTATAGTGTCTGGTTCGATTTTATAAATGAACCAGTGATTATAGTGAAACTCAAGGCCCGGGTGAGTTGTGTTATTGTAGGTGTAGTGCGTTGCGGCGTATGTGTAGTGCGTTGCGGCGGTCGGAGATCTGGAAATATTCAAGGAACGCTGGATGACTCAATCCGAGGAGAAAAACAGAAGAAACCGCAAGCACACCCTACCATCTAGTGCAAAATTCACACCACGGAAACCCTGAGTTATTTTCTCCTACGGTCAACCGCCAAGAGTTATTCTCCTTGAGGCTCAGACGAGTGAATAATGAAAAGAAGAGTCATGACGGCAAAATACACCCTTACTACTCTCACCTAATTTCAATATAAACCGAACAGGGTATGAGAATTTATTTCGCTTCACGTCGTATATTCTTAGAACAGATCAGGAGAATTTTTATGACATCGAGCATGTAAATCTTAAGCAAGCAATATCTCCTATCATTTGGTGAATTTATAATACGTCACAATGGCTGTCGCGTCCTACAAGAGGCGAATTTTGAATTTTTTTTACGGCAACATTTTGCAGATCCGTACTGGTCCGCAAGACTGACGCAGCGTTCTATTTAACTGCAGTGCTAATGAACAGAATAGGTAGAACGAAAGAATACAAATATCTAGGTTGTATGATAAGTGATGATAGATGCACTAGAACTAAGGGTGAGAAAGTGGCAAAAGCTATGCAGTGGAGCGGACGATTAAGTAGCGTGGCCAGATACAGAGCAAACAAGTATGAATGTGTGAGAGGAATGTGGAAGTATGTTGCTGTACCTAGTGTCATGTATGGTATGAGTGCTCTTGCCTGGAATGGAAGGGATCTTGAAAAGCTGGATGTAATACAAAATAAGGTAGGACGGTTAGCATTGGGTGCTCCGAAATGGACAGCTACAGAAGCCATTAGAGGTGACCTTGGTTCGAGCCTATTTTCAGAAAGAATGATGAAAGCGGTGCTGAATTATAAGGTGAGAATTGAAAGAATGCAGAATAGCAGATGGGTAAAGCGAATTTTTGAATGGAATCTGAGTGTAAGCTATTGGGAGAAAGTGTGTTGGGGGCATGCAAAGAAGCTTAGTATGCAAAAGATTATTCATGTTAGAATTGGGAGACCTGTGGATGACTGGAGTTTAATAAATCCTGGAGGTGTAGGGCCTGAGTGGGACTGCAAGAGGTGGAAGAAAGAGATTGAGAGGCAAACAAAAGAGTATGGATTGAATAAGTGGAGGCTTAGCATGATGCGGAAGCTTACACTTGACTGGTAAATGAAAAAAGAAGCACCTAAGTTTGAGATGTTCTATGATGGTAGTTTTGGAAGTCAACTCTTGTTTGCTGTGAGATGTAAGTCATTGAGTGTGAACAGACGTACATGGAGGTGGAATGAGAATAATAACAGATTATGTCAGCAGTGTATTAGTGGAGTGCAGGAAACAATTGAGCATTTTGTGCTGGAATGTAGTAAGTATGAGCAAGAGAGAGAAAGTTTCATGAATGTAGTGCTTGAGCAGTATGGAGAGAATGAGTGGTGTGCCAGATGTGCTGAAGATGATTGCGGTATGAGCTGTCTTGCTGGACTAGATCAGTAGTGTAATTTGAGTATCATTGAAGCTATGAAAATGTTTCTTGTGCGTGCCTGGAGTAAGAGACAGTGACTGGAATGAGCCAGTCAGGTAGAATGGTCAGTAATGACCCAATATGCCTGGGGATGGTGTTTTGACACACTGGCTATCCCAGTGATGCCGTCCAATGGCAGCTTGTGACAAGGATTGGTAGATCCTGAGTAGTTTAGTGAACAAGTCTGGTACCAGGCGCTGACCTCTTTGTGTGAAAATTGTGGAGGGAATTGTAGGCCGTTACAAAGGCCCCGACGCTGTCGGCCCTCAATTTCAAGTTCAAGTTCAAGTTCAAGTGCTCGTGGAAACAACGTATACCCGGATAATTTTGGGTTTCTGTGTGATAACTAATGTGGTTATGTGTCAGAAAACTATTAATTCAAAACGTGTTCTTGAACTAGCTATACTCGGCGATTCGACACTATGTATCGTGTGTTTGATAGCGGTGAACAGCCGGCTTTTAGAGCATTCAAGGATGCTGCTGGCAGCCGGCGAACCACCCACATTGAGTCAGACTAGCCGTTGTGCTATTGTGAATTCTAGTGCCTTCTATAGCCAGTATGCTGCAGTGTAATGCTAGGAATAACAGTCAGATTCTAAATTAACAGTATTTTAGCAGACCACTGAATGTGTGAATTTTAGAAACTTGTTCATTGAGTTTGACTCTGAATTTTGAGCTGAATTCAAGCTAACATTTGGAGACGATACAATTAAACCAGTAGATAAGGTAAAAATCTGGGTGTTTGGTTTGACAAAAATATGACTTTCAATTCACACGTCGAAACAATGTGCAACAAAATTAACGGAACCTTAATGTTCTTTCATAGTATAAAAAACACACTTTACGAAAAATCTAGATTATTAGTGATTCAGTGTTTAGTTTTATCGCGTCTGGACTACTGCAGTCTTGTATGGGGAAATTTACCTCAATATCGTCAGGAAGAGTTGCAAAAATGTCTTAACTTCGCCGCCAAAGTGGTATGCAAAGTAAATTTCATTAAATACGATCATGTCACCCCTCTTTTAAGAAAACTCGACTGGATCCCAATACCGAACAGATTTATGATCCAGAAAGCTCGACGAGTATTCTCCTCTTTGTACCTCCCCCAAAGTAATGCAGAGGTGGTAAAATTTTTTCCATCTAATATCCCAAACGAAAGACCAAACCGGAGGAACGATGTTTTAGTCAGTTACCGTTCATCTAACGTGGGACAAAAAGCTCTCTCAGTTTCTGGAGCTTTTTTGTGGAACAAGCTTCCCCAGCATATCAAAAACTCTAAAACTGGAAAAGAATTAAGAGTAAATGTGTCACGTCATTTTGCATCTCTGTCATAGGGCCTGCAGCATTTCGGTATGAACTTCCCATCTATCAGAAATTTTAATTTTCCTGAAATTTCTGTTAGAAATTCAGAAACTATTTCATTTTACGTTTGCTAAGCGATTCGTATATTCATCTTACTTATTTCTGTTGACAACAATGAGCACCACAGCTGTCAGTTCAATGCAGCAGAACGAACGTTCTTTCCATAATTAGGAGTATTTCCTCATCTTTATTTTGTTATTTCTTTCTCTTTTCTGTATTAATATTTAACGTCCGTATGACAAATATACCATGAAATACATTTTGTGTGTACACCAATAAACAGGTTTATAGATGTGAGGGTTGGGCAAAGTTCATAATGAGTTAAATTTTGGCTAACGTTGTCTCGCTATTTCAAAATCATTTCCGAAGATGTTTTCAATCGATTTTCGGCTGAGCTGGGGGGAAGGGGTAATTTCAGCAATGCATTTAGTCTTTTTATATATTTTTTTTTCGTGCGTTCAGTGCCCCCTAGCACTGAACTTTCAAATCGGAAAAACTCTAAATTTCTGTAATTAAATTTATCACTTTGGATCAAAGCCTAATCTACGTATATTTGCCAAATTTTGCGAATATTCTCCACTCAGATGTGATATCCGGCCTCAATGTTACTCCATTTTATCCCACGTACACATGTCCGTATAATGTTGAAGAGTTGTGTTGCTTCTTGATTATAACCTGATTTTTTCTTAAAAAATTTCTGAGAAGAAATTAAAAACCAGTTCATTTTTATGTTTTTCGAAGTCTTTTTTTCCTTTTAGTTATTTTTTGCGAAAAATTTCTTAGGATTACAGTGAGCTCAACTGTCATTTTCTATGTAGTAGATGGTAGGTTGCTTTTATCTTTTATTTTATATATATATATATATTTTTTTTTCTAATATTTCATTTTCAATAAGTATATTTATTAATATGTGTGTGTACGTGTGTAGGTATATATATGTATCTACATATATAGATATACATGTCTCTATTTCATTTCTTTACGCAAAAACCATCCGGTTAATAAATTTTATTGCACAAGCGAAATGATTCAAAAATAGATCCATCACTTCCCCAGAGGGCGTTCCTGTGAATCGGATTAATGTCAAATATAATTAATGAAATAAAGTGCAATTTGAGCATATGAATCGTAGTAAAATTATCTTTCTGTCCGTATGTTGAACAAGCTTTGAATTTTGATATTGAGTATATATTTGTTTACCCATTTCTACCAATATTTTGTAGATATTTGTCAATCATGAGTGGTAACCGGCTTACACTGTATCTCTATTTTATCCCATGTACCCATGTCCGCATGATGTGGTGAATATCGAGAAGATATGAAATATGTTTTTGGTGGTGATAGGGCTTTGCAAATTTTTAGGGCATATTTTTCATTTCTCATTCAACTACCCTTGACAGAGATAGACTATTGGCACGCCACGTATGGTTTATCTGTTAGTACGCCTTGTATATTTTGTCTATTAATCTGCCTCGTATGGTCCATCTATTTGTACACCTCTGATAGCTTGTCTATTAGTACACCTCGTATAGTTTGCCTATTATTATGCCTCGTATGGCTTATCTATTTGTACATCTCGGATGGTTTATCAATTAGTACTTCTAGTATAGAACTTATGTTAGACTACTAGCACACCACGAATGGTTTGTCTATTAGTACGCCTCGTATATTTTGTCAATTAATATGCCTCGTATGGTCTATCTACTTGTACACCTCTGATAGTTTGTCTATTAGTACACCTCGTATAGTTTTTCTATTATTATGCCTCGTATGGCTTATCTACTTGTACACCTCGGATGGTTTGTCAATTAGTACTCCTCGTATTGAACATTTGTTTTAGGATGTCCTATATTATGAAACTTTTAAAAGCCAATATGTTGGCATGTATCTCATGTGGCAACTTGGAAATAAACGGTTTTTTTTTCTGAATGTTGAACATCAGTTTAACCAATCACAAGTGACTTGTTCAAGTATAAAAAGCATAGCATGTGTGCTAGCAAATCGCAGGTACTAGCAACTTCACAACTTAACCTTCACAACTTAATTCGTTGGGATTTTTTGACGCTCGCGTCGAGCGTTTCTCCTCGGCTCCGCCTTTGGATCGTCATATCTTACAGGGGTAGAATTGTCGTTTGAGTTTAAAAAATCTAGTATATAACTATTTATTTGTACAACTAATCATATAACAATTATAACTGATAGTGTAACATGTAATATTTTAGAGTAATTTCACCCATTTGGGTTCATTAATCATTTATTTCTATTTTCGTCTGCTTTCTCTGATAAGTTATTTTATTATTGCTTCAGTTTAAGGAATTTATTTTGCTTTTCTCGTGATGTAGTTTCATCTTTCTTGTGATGCTGTGTATTTTATTATATGATCTTGATTAAAGTATAATTATGTACGATTTTTTAATAAAGTTTTCATTTTTTCCGTAAAATGGGAGAAAAAGGAGGCCGTATGATGATGAGGATGATTCAATGAGTGTCAAATACACAATAAGTTGCAAAATTTTATGAGCTTGGGTGATCTTTTCCAATACTAACGGAAAGCATATCAGTGTTTCGAGAACTATTTGGTCAGGACAAGTCAGTATTTGTCAGTATTTTTCACTTAGGTTTCTCTGACACAACCCTGAATTTCTGAAGGGAATTACTTTACGTTCACTCACGTTTAAGTCACCACAAGACTTTTCTTGTTCGTACTGGCCTACGAAAACCTGTAGTAATATATGTGATACAGCCTATATGGAAAGACTTTAATTTTGCTTAAACTACTTTGCTTTACATGTATCCTCAATAAAAATTTGTGTATTGCTAAACAGCAAATTTATCTAATCTCGTTGGAAATTTTTCTTTCTATAAGGGATTGTAGTACATCAAAAGTTGCCGGCTTCATCCGTAAATACTCGTAGAATTGTGATTCATCTCTCCTCAGTGCTTCGAAGAGATTGTGGTATTCTCCATAGCGATCTCTCCTCATGTTGATGGGATGGATCCAGTGTTTCCGTTTTGCCGTCGAGCAACAGAAGCACATTCACGGAACGCTCCATAGCGACTGATGCTTGTGTAGTGTAGGTCGCTCTGCTCAGCTCACATGTGAACACACGCGCCGCGCCGCTCCGCTCCGTGCCGCGACGCTCCGCGCCGCTCCGCTCGTAGTGTGAACGCACCCTAGGTCTACTCTAGGGGTTGTTTGGTATTTATTAATATTTGTGATTCACACAAAAACATTAAGATAAATACTTATAATAAGAAAGTTATTAGTAATAATTTACAGTAAGATAGTTTATGCCAATAATTATGCTATTTAAATTTTAATGACAATTTTAATGTTTTGGAACATTTTTGTAGCGCCTGCTACATATCCTAAACAAAAAACCAAATCGGAGGAATGATGTATTGGTCAGTTACCGTTCATCTAACGTGGGACAAAATGCTCTCTCAGTAGTTTCTAGAGCTGTTCTGTGGAACAAGCTTCCACAGCATTTCAAAAACTCTAAAACTCTTAAAGAATTTAGAGTAAATGTGTCATGTCATTTTGCATCTATGTCATAGGGCCTGCATCATTTCGGTGTGAATTTCCCATTTACCTGAAATTTTAATTTTCCTGAAATTGCCGAGTGAAAATTAGAAATTATTTCATTTGACGTTTGCTACAAGTCATTCTACTATTGATCTTATTTCTGTCGACTGTAATGAGCACCACAGCCGTCAGTTCAATGCAGCGGAATGAAGGTCATTTTTTCCATAATTAGGAGTATTTCTTCATCTTTATTTTTCTATTTCTCTCTTTTCTGTATTTTTATTTAACATCCGTATGACAAACCAACTCTGAAATACATTTTGTGTGTACACCAAAATACAGGTTTATAGAAGTGAGGGTTGTGCTATGTTTTTAATAAATTAATTTTTGGCTAACGTTGTCTCACTACTTCAAAATCTTTGTCAATGCTTCAATCGATTTCGGCTGAGCTGGGGGGAGGGGGTAATTAAGCATTTTATTTATTTTTTTATTTTTCAGTGCGTTCAGCCCTCATTAGCACTGAACTTCCAAATCAAAGAACTCTAAATTTTCTTAATTAAAATTATCACTGTGGACCGTTGTTTAATCTACCTATATGTGCCAAATTTTGCAAATATTCTCCACTCAGATGTGATATCCGGCCACAATGTTATTCCATTTTATCCCATGTACACATGTCCGTATAATGCTGAAGAGAATACCGATACGATGTGAACCCCGAAAGGTTTTCTTTGCTGTTGTGCTGTTCCTTGACTGTAACCTGAGTTTTCTTAAAAATTTCTATGAACAAATTAAAAACCAGTTCATGTTTACGTTTTTCGAAGTCTCTTTTCGATTTAGTTATTTTTTTCCGAATATTTTCTTAGGATTACAGTGAGCTCAACTGTCATTTTCGGTGTAGTAGATGGTAGGTTGTTTTTATCTTATTATTCTATATGTATTTTTTCTTATATTTCATTTTCAATAAGTAATATATATTAATATGTGTGTGTTCTTATGTAGGTATATATATATCTACATAAATAGATATACATGTTTCTATTTCATTTCTTTACGCAAAAACCCTCCGGGTAATACATTTATTGCACTAGCGAAATGATTCATAAATAGATCTATTACTTCCCCAGAGGGCGTTTCTGTGAATCGGATTAATGACAAAAACAATTAATGAAATAAAGCGCAATTTGAGCATATGAATCGTGGTAAAATTATCTTTCTGTCCGTTTGTTGTACAAGTTATGAATTTTGATGTTGAGAATATGTTTGTTTACGCATTTCTGCCAAAATTTTATAGATATTTGTCAATCATGAGTGGTAACCGGCTTACACTGTATCTCCATTTTATCCCATGTACCCATGTCCGCATGATGTTGCAGAGAATATCGATAAGATATGAAATATGTTTTTTTTTGTTGTTGTCGTTCCTCGGCGGTAACTTGAGGTTTCTTAAAATTTCTTTTAGGAAATTAAAAAACGATTCCATTTATCCGTTTTTCGAAGTCCTTTTCTATTCCTTATTTTTCCTCAGCGTAATTCTTACGATTCATCAGAGCTTTGGCTGTTATTTTAAATATAGAAAGAGCAAGATTATTTTTCATGTTTATTAGCATTTCTCTTATATCCATTTTCAATTCGTATATATATTAATATGTGTGTTAGTATGTGCATGGGTGTGTATGTGTGCGCACGCAAACATGAATGTCTATGTATCAGTGTACACATGCACACACGTTCGCACATATATATAAGCACATGTACATATATATGTTTCTACTTCTACTTTTTGCGTAAAAAGCAAAACCTCATGACACATTACATTTTACCTAAAGCTCTGCGATCAGTTAACACTGAACCAAATTCCAGAAATAAACAAATTGATTGCGCTTGCTTACTGATTTATAAATCGATCTATCACGGCCCTGAAGGGCATTTCTGTGAATAGAAGGAATTAAAAGTATAAACAGCCAAATGAAATAAAGCGCTCGTGGAAAAATTATCTCTATATTTCTATGCCGAACAAGCCATGCATTTCATTTTTGAGTGTAAGTTTGTTTACGCATTTCTAGATGAGCGTGCTGTGTTGCGCGATGTTCTTTACAAATAACTTCGTGACTAACCTTTTCTCAATACTTGATTGGCATTTACGATGGTGTTTCAATCTGCTCCGGTATAGCGTTTTTTGTCCTTTTCCTACTTTGATGTTCTTCATAAATTATTTCGTGACTAACCTTTTCTCAATACTTGATTTTCATTTAGAATAGTGTTTCAATCTGCTCCGGTATAGCGTGTTCTGTCTTTTCCTACTTCGATAATTTCAACTAAGAACTTGGGAGTTTTAAAGAATTCTTTGGTAGTATTCGAATTATTTATAAGTTGTTAGCCATCTCTTGGAATATAAAATATCCAAGAGATGATATTTTTCATTTCTCATTCAACTACCCTAGACAGAGTTATAAGACTATTAGCACGCCACGTATGGTTTATCTATTAGTACGCCTCGTATGTTTTATCTATTAATATGCCTCGTATGGTCTATCTATTTCACTATTTGTACACCTCTGATAGTTTGTCTATTAGTACACCTCGTATAGTTTGTCTATTATTATGCCTCGTTTGGCTTATCTATTTGTACACCTCTGATGGTTTGTCAATTAGTACTCCTCGTGTGGAACTTTTGTTTTAAGACGTCCTACATTAAGAAACTTTTAAAAGCCAATATGTTGGCACGTATCTCATGTGGCAACTTGGAAAATAAACGTTTTTTCTTTTTCTTATAAGATGAATTTTGTATTCTTTAATGGTTGCAGGTGTTGCAGCCTGTACATATGTTTATTATATTATTTATTTACGAACGACTTTTAAATTGGCAAGAGAATGTTAGAACTGGTGTACATGATCCGTCAAAAATGGCGGGATTCTATAGTTTCCATTAAAAAAGTCTCAAGGTATCGATGACAAATAAATAGATCCATCCTAATAGCAGCCGCGATTACAATATTCTTGTACTTCGGCACTGGTGAAACTGGTACAACAGACAAGGTCATTAAGCATCCTCAAGAACGTCACAGACGCACACACTAACCAAGCAAGAAACAACTGTGTATTATAATTCAAATTATAATTTGCCAAGAAGTTTTTAGAAACCTTGGCGTACCTTTTCGCCGCGATGAGCTGCTTTTCCTTAACAATAGATTCAATTTTCACACAATATTTTTTCACTTATAAACATAAGTGATCAGATTCCAGGTTTTTCATATTATTTGAATGGTATTTTTGATACCCTCCAATCAAGCTGATTCCCATTGTAATAACATAGGGAAAATTACGTACAAAAAATATATAAATTTAAAGATTGATGGAAACACCTGGCATTTTATTATTTCTTTGTAGGGTGTTTTTTTTGTGCGGGCAAATTTAAACCATAAGTTAAAAAACTCAAAATGAATCGATTTTCACGAATAATAAAATGCCAAAAACTACGAACCTATCCTGATAAAATGTCATACACATCAATGTATGTAAAGGTCATCTTTTATTGTTAAACTGAGAAATTCGGTATCCATGATACCACAAACTCAGACATCCTACGTTTCCTAAGAAGCGGACACCAAACAAATCTATACTATAGTACGAGCCGCGTCCGTCCGTCTCTCTGTCTGTCCGAAGCCAGCCGAAAGTGGAAGATGAGGGTATCTGTGATACAAGCTCCAGTCCTAATATGATATTTTGACGGGCCGTGTGCACTCGGCCTCATCAACTTTCGAGAGATTGAATGTTTTTATTTCTCAAGGTCTTTCTTTCCTTTCGCCTTCTTTCTTATTTCAAATATAAGAGGTGGACTAGTATATATATAAATATATGAATAAACACACAACGGGTATTATTAGATTAGATAAGCATTTCTCAATGACAAAGAATTTGAATTTCTCAGTAATAGTCAACAAGACAGGCTGCACCAAATAATTTACAATACCTTTATTCCAATATAAATGAAGAGGAGCTTGTATTCTCCGCATTTCTTGACTTTCGAAAAGCATTCGATATTGTGTGGACAATAACGTATTACTCTCAAAACTCCACTGTTATGGCACGAGTTGAGTTGGTCATGATTGGTTCAGATCGTACCTAACAAATCGAAAGCAATACGTTGTCATTTATGCACGATCGGAACTACAGACAATTAGCCATGGAATTTCCCAAGGATCTGTCCTTGGGCCTCTCTTATTTCTAATTTTTACAAATGATATTATTGAATCTGCATCATTTTTTAAATTCATACTTTTTGCCGACGATGACAGCACGTTTTCTACCGTCCTCCCTAATCAAAATCCCGCTCTAATTGCGGAGAGTATTAATATTAAGCTCTAAAAGATTTCAATGTGGCTAAAAGCTAACAAAATAAGCCTTAATAACGATATGACAAAATATATTATATTCTCAAACAGGAGACATACATCTATTCCCCGAATTAAAATTGGCGGAGGTGAAATCGAAGAAACCAACTCATGTAACTTCCTGAGCATTCAAATAGATAAGCTCAAAAGTATAAAAATACTTAAGCTTTTGGATCTCTACAAACTCTCCTCATGTAATTTCATGTATAAAACAGTGACCAATGATGGTAAAAAAGACCTCAAACAATTACTGGTTGTGCAAAATAGTGGCAAAAACTGGTCATCATGACCATTTAACCCGAAATAGAAAATTTCATGCTTCCTCATCATTCAAAGGTTCGTTCACAACATAGCATCTTCTTCCTTGGAACTATATAAGACTTGGAACTCTATCCCTGCTATCACGCCCAGACGTGGCGCTATATGGGGTATACTGCTTGGAGGATGCATAAGACCTTATATAATGAAACGCACTTCTTCTTGGCTTACGTTTACTTGGTACGAGCGGAGGTGTACAGGTGATGATACAAGTACAGAGTCGCGGACCCATTAGCGCCTATGCCTGAATGGCCGGCGCTTATAAATGGTTTGAGGCGCATGGGGTGAAGGGAGCATATGTGCGCACACACACACACTGCGAAGATCCGGGAAAGAAATTCTTATAAAGCATTCAAAATGAATCTTGAATCATTTTTCCTATCGAAATATCAAACATGTGTGATAAAGAAGTCAAATCCCTTCTCCTAAATGACTCATCCTGATGGGGTAATATGCCATGGTTATTGTCGTTGATCTTCAGTCTGTTCTTAAGTCGCATCAGAATATACTGTTAACATCTAGCCCACACAAACTAATTAGTAAATTAAGCAACGAATCCAGAATGAACTAATCAATTGATTAGTCTGGTTAACAACTTGGTAAGTGAATAACATAGGTTAAGCATAATGTACACCTTAGAATAGCGTTTGTGATAGGATGCCCTAGAAGTTACTGAACTTATTCGGGCCCAATGGTAGCTTTGCTCAAATTTGACCATTGTACTAGACTTAATTAAGAAACAATTTATCTCTGTATCGCTTGCGGTAAATAAATCGTTCGAAATTTTCTAAATTGTTTAAATAATTTAAAATAAACTTTGAAGCACGAGGAGCAAAAGTAAAATGCACCACTTTTGGAAAGAAATTTACAACCTTTCTCTACGTTTCAGGAGTACTAGTTGGATATAGTCATTCGTGAGTGCAATCCTAAGCTAACTGACATGGAGAAAGTATCGAAAGCGTAAATAGGAGCGCTGAGTTTGCATGTGGTCATAGTTGTGTACTTTGCACTCCGCACTAGTATTAATATTTGCAATAATTAGTTGCCTAAAATGTCATATAACTAATTCATTTACCAAGGGTAAATCTTTATGATCCAATTTGTTTTATTCATTACACTTTGAAAATGCTACAACGATTTGCGGCGTAGGATGCAGGCAATGCATACGCGATTCATCTCAATTTTTGATCTGGCCTGCGCATACACTATTGCTTCTGTATCCTGTTGAAGGAAACTTTTTCTGTGCTTGTTTGTTATCTGTCAACACCCTGTGATTTAATTTCCTTAATGTTTATGTATAGTTGATCGTCTATTTGATAGGTTAGAGAGGCTAGCGTAGGTTCAATAAATAGTTTACTTCAACGTAAAATTAGAGTATTAACTATTTTATTTATCTAGCATTACATTCTAGTTCAATGTTTCAATTTTTTAAATATAGATCACTGTTTAAATTTACGTCAACGCAGACCATTTATCTAACCAAAGAAAACCAAACATCTGGATAACCATTTCCGGGGTAACCGACACTTTGTGAAGCAAACTTTAACCTAAGGTTGAAGCCGTTGAAATAAGATTTTTCATTCAATAACCGTGTCGTTGAAAATACATACTTCGTTTGAAGAGTTACAGGAACTTAAATTTTTCACCAATCCACGAAGGTCTCCTGACATTCCATCCCTGGATTTCTACTTCTGTAGACATTGAGATAATTTGGTGTGCGAAACACCGATTCATACCGAAGAAGATCTCATAAGTAGAATTCTTGAAACCTCCCCAAAGATTCTCGAAACTCTTGATGTCTTCGATCGCGTCCGGCGATCATTACGCCAGCGTTTGAACACATGTATCGCAACAGATGGGTGTCACTTTGAATTTCCTTTGTAAGTACCCTTCCTAATTTAATAATTTACTGAAAATTAGTGATGATATTCTACTTGTTGTGTACATAATAAAAATGTTTTCCTAACTTCTACATTCTATTTCCCAGCCGCTTTCAAAGTGCAAATTTTTTCTCCTACACGATTCAAATTTCAAGTCTTCGAAATTCTTTTACGAACCATTTATGACGCCATGGTTATTGAGTAAAAGTGTTAATTTTAACGGTCCCAACCCTATATTGAAGTTTGTTAAACAAATTTAAGTGCCGGTCACCCCGTAAATGATAATTTTTTAAATTACATGATAGAGTGTTGGCAGATAACTAACAAGTACCCTATTTTTTATGTGGAAAGGATTATAAGTTAAAGTATCTAAACTAAACATTAGGGATGTATTTCATTATTACGGTGTGCCTCTTCCAATGAACGATCAAAATGTGAGTTCGTTCGAGTCTGAGAGCTCTTGTCAAAAGCAATGCCGTTGATGCTTTAGAACAAATGTCGCAGTCATTCGGCTCAGCTTGTTTTAAACGATGCAGGTACGTTCTCGTACCCTCTTGTTAGCCCTGACAACATTTACAATCTCCCATGGAACAGCCCTCAGAAATATTGCGTATGTAACTAAGCCTCTGGTGGCCTGTAACCCGGACTTTTTGTCGACGTTGCTGTGGAGCCAACGCTGAAGATTGGCCGATGTCTAGAGAGCTGCCACTCTTCACTGCGATGCTCAAACTACCTAGCACCAGGCCTGCTGAATTCTATTTTTTGTGGAGAAAACTGCGATGCACATGGCCGGTGTTCAGAGAGCAGCTTTTCCTCACTCGAGCGAATACCTCGCACTAGTCCTCCTCTGACAACTCCGCTAAGAGGACCTTCGGGGATCGTGCATGTGAAGGTAGGTTGCTGTGACGAGTGAGCGAACTTGTCTGCAAGTTATCCTCCCTTGCTTAGTAAAGATTATGATTCCATTGCTCGAGCCGTTACCACATATTACAGGGTCTTTCAGATAAATCTGTACGAATAAAAAAATTTTGGCCAGTCTGATTCCTCAAGAAGTTGGCTGCGCTGAAGTGGATCAGTTGGGCTTAGTTATCTAAGATTCCGGCAATTAACATTAAGATTTCACGACCTAAACACTGTGCAATTAAGCAGTTGGAATGTTCCGCCATCTGTGGGCTTTGTCGCGTGCCGAATTCTAGCCCTTATTGCAAAATCCTTCCAGTGTTCTAAGCAGACAGTTTAAGAAGTTTGTAAGAGTGGAGATGAATTTGGCCAAGATTGCACATTCATCCACGTGCTAAGTAAAAAATAAAATTCGAAAATCTAGCTTGCTATCCGATTTCAAAAGAAGCATCAACCCCGGTCATTATCGACAGTCAAACAAGAGGCTCGTCAGCATCACAACAATTCAGAAAGCGAAGAAAGACCTTAATCTCATACGCTGGGTAGGAAGCATATCCTAACTAATAAGATAAACGAAATTCGTTTGGAGGGGTGCAAGGAAGTCCTGAGCTGGCTGAAAACCTACTGATCGATCATTAAGTTCTTCTCTGATGAGAAGATTTTCACAGTCGATAGGCCTGTAAAGTAACCATTGTTGGATTGCTGTCATAATTCGAAATCGTGTTGGAGCCATCATCTAAACTGAAGACGATTTTTGAGGTTTGCTAAATAAACTGTGAAAATTTGAAAGCATTATGTTACTTTTCCTTGAGTTATTAGGTTATTAGCATTCCAAGTGAACTTATACGGGCATATGTGAAAGATCACTTAAAGAATAATTTTAACTGATGTGTTTGCTTCCGTTGCTAGTAAAGCCTGTCCAGCGCACTTGACTCTCTACTTTCACTGCACTAATTATAGTGTGAGATTACTATACCTTAATTGGACGTGTCTGTGGTATTTGTTGTGTGATACCTGACCGAACAGTTGAAGTTTATGCTTAGGATACCGCATTTTTATGCCGTGAGACATTCAAATCGTCAAGCATTTCGAGGGTCTTAATTTTTGATTAGATTATAAGTGGGTTAGTTTGTCCTTTTTCGACACCTTTAACCTTGAAGTTACTGTCTGGCTTACTAGTTCGATGTGTAAAAACGCCACTATTCGCCACACATTTCTTCCGCCCTAAATACCTGTAATTTCATGGAAGTTAAGATTCCTGCGATCGTTGGTATTTATTATTGCCAACTCGTTTTTTCAATGGTTACTGTGGTTAGTGTATAGTGTATAATTAAAAAATTATTAAGAAAATGAAGATCATGCTACTGAAACATTATCACTGATTGTCTCTTGTTACCTAGTTTTCACATTTATATATATATAGAAGCGTTCTCGTCATCCTGAAAGCTTCAATGAGTTCGAATTTCAATGAGATTCTGTCCCGATCTTCATGGAAGTCGGTACTTTGGTGTAGTATTCATAAAACAAGGATGATACTTTAATTTTTTGTGCGAAATTACATTTTTTAAACATGCATATGGCACGGGACAACTTTAGAGTTGCCAGATTCATTCCAGTGACTTTTAAGGCACTGAATTTGAGCACAAAACGTGGTGTCCTGGATCCGAAGAGCTCTCTGATGTTGATCGATGTGCATCATAACTCCGGTTACATTATTCTTATTAATTCATAACGAACAAGATCATGGAATTTCCAAACTCAGCAGCATCAAAGTGGCCGCTGGTATAAACGCTAAGTGTTGTTTGTAATTTTTGCCCTCAGCATCTTTTAACCGCGGTTAGTAGCCCAAGTGCAGAAACACATTATTGTGCTATTAATATACGGGTATTTTTTCTGCGATATCGTGGTCTACCTGTTATTGAATAATGTATGCAATCGTAATTCGATCTCAAACCTATTTGTGATGTTCTTATTAAGTATACAAAATTACATCCATTACCAATCGTACTGAAACGATTAGATCTCATTTTTCAATTGCTTTTTCTCAAATTTCGTCTAAACTTTTCTCGTATTTCCATATTGCAAAGCAAAGAAACAAGCTGAACTCACTCACAAGCTTAACGGGATCTTTCCGTCACAAGTTTTGTTCTGAGCATTAAAGTGAATGAAAACAGCGTAGTGTACAGACTACTGCATGAGTGCATTATCAGAGCCATCCGTCTCACTACGTCTTTTTAAGAGCCGTCTGTTCCACTGCATACGTCTATTATTTACCACAGGTGATACAGAGATAAAATGTTTCTTAAGTCTAGTACAATGGTCAAATTTGAGTATAGCTACCTGTGGGCCCGAATAAGTTCAGTGACTTCTAGGGCATCCTACCATCAAGGTTAGTCTTAGGAGTACAATAATGTTTAACCTAATTCACTTAAACTAGAGACGCATTAGACTGATCAATGAGATAATTAACTCGAAATTAGACACTTCATTTCACAATATAGTTCATATGGACTTGATTTAACAGTATAGTCGACAAACGATTCATGAACAGACTGAAGATCGGCGAAATTAACCACGGCGAATTACATTATTAGGACCAGTTATGTAGGTGACAAGGTTTGACTCTGTGATCTTACACGACTAGTAATCTGATAGGAAGTGAGACTCAAGATTATTTTTGAATACCTTATAAGAATTACTTTCACGGATCTCCGCAGGTATTGAGTTCCAAGTTTTAGTTCCAACGAAGAGGATACTGTGTTGTGACCGAGCCTTTGAGTAATAAGGAAGCATGAATTTACTTCTATTTCGGGTTAAATGGTCGTGATGACCAGTTTGCGCAGTTAATAGTTGTTTTAGGCTATTGTCGCCATCATTTGTTAATGTTTTGTAAATGAAATTGCAAATGGAGATTTTGTAGAGATCCGAGAGCTTAAGTATTCGTAAATTTTTGAATGAGTCATTTGTGTGAGCATTATATTCTAGATTCTTTACCGCTCTTATGGCTCTTTTTTGCAGGGTAAAAATTTTGTTGGTTTTATTTTTATCAGTTCCGTACCATGCTTCTATTCCGTATTGCAAGTATGGTGAAATGAGCGTTCGGTAGAGCATTTGTAAGGCTGTTTCAGGCAGGAAATTCTTAACTTTATTTAGGATTCCGATAGATTTTGATAATTTAGAACTAATATGAGCGATGTGCTCTTTAAAGGTTAGATGTTTGTCTATTATGATGCCCAGGAATTTACTTGAGTGGGTTTCTTCGATTTCACCTTCGCCAATTTGAATGCGTGGGAGAGATATATTTTTCTTGTATGAGAATGTAATATATTTTGTTTTATCGATATTAAGGCTTATTTTATTAGCTTTAAGCCACAATGAAACCTTATGAAGTTCATTATTTATACGCTCCGCCATCCTAGCGGGATTTTGGTCTGGAAGGACCGCAGAAAGGGTACTGTCATCGGCAAAGAGTATGAATTTGAAGAATGATGTAGATTTAATGATATCATTGATAAAAATTAGAAATAGGAGAGGCCCAAGGACAGATCCTTGTGGAACTCCATGGCTAATTGTCTGTGGGTCTGATTCTGCGTCGTCAATGACAACGTATTGTTTCCGATTTGCTAAGTATGATCTGAACCAATCATGGGTAGCCCTTCGAATGCCATAACAGTGTAGTTTCGAGAGTAATACGTTATGGTCCACACAATCGAATGCTTTTCGAAAGTCAAGAAATACGGAGAAAACAAGCTTTCCTTCATCTATATTAGAATAAAGGTATTGCAAATGATTTAATACCGCTTGTGTCGTAGATTTCTTAGAACGAAAACCGTAGTGTTTGTCGTAGAGGAAAGATTTTTGTTCAAAATACGAATACACTTTTTTATACACAATTTTCTCGAATATTTTGCTAATAATTGGTAGTACAGAGATAGGTCTATAATTGTTAATGCAGTTTTTATCACCATTTTTAAAAATAGGGGTGACTCTCGCAACTTTGAAAGAGTTGGGGAAGATACCTTGAGAAAGGGATTGGTTGATAATATAAGATATGCACGGTGCTATTATATCAGCTATAGCCTTAAGAACTTTAGCCGAAAAATTTTTCAATCCACTTGATTTATTTTTCAAGTTGTTTATGCACGTAATTACATCGGAGGGATTAGTTGGCGTGAAAAAGAAAGAGTTAGGTTCACGGACATGGTCCATGTATTGCAAGTGGTCTCTGGGTTCACTGAAGACACTATCGGCTATATTTTTTCCTATGTTTACAAAAAAGTTGTTAAACACAGTTGCAATATCTTTTTTCTCGTGGTATTTTACATTTTCGTGAACGACGGACTCAATTGTTTTCGTAGTATTATTATTCGGTTTATAGCATGAATTAAGCAGGCGCCAAGTTTTTTTAATATCAGTTTTGTATTCAGTAAATTTGCGCGTGAAGTAGTCTCGTTTTGAGGTTCGTATTTGATTTGTCACATGATTCCTGAATCGGTTATACGTTACTTTAGATATTCGCCCTTCGTATAGTAAGGCTAGGTACGCTTGACGTTTCTTTATATTGATCACGATATCTTCAGTAATCCAGGGCTTATGTCTATTTTTCGGCGTAATTGTGCGGGTGATTATTGGGCAACACTGGTTATATGCGGTCGTTATAATTTCAGTTAAATTTAGTATTGCTTCATCAATGTTTATCGCATTATTGTCCCGTTCATAGATGTCTAATGATGGCATTAATTCTTCTAGAACAGTTCGCATTGTTCCCAAGTTGTATTCGTTTACACAACGAAATGAATAAGTATCAGCCTGTGGGCTGGGACAAGGATTATAGACATTTTTCTTGATGAGAAACACCGGGAAATGGTCAGATAAGTCAGAAGTTATTATTCCGGTAAGAAAATCAGTCGGATCTAACATAAAAATATTATCGAGTAACGTAGCCGATTCAGAAGCAACACGCGTAGGTTTCGTGATGATTGGAAGGAAGGAGCTAGACTGAAAAACATTTATGAAGTTTGAGGTTTGCTCACAGCTATCATATTGTAGAAGATCGTAGTTGAAATCCCCGCAGATTATTATGTCATTATATAGAGACTTGTTGAACTGAGATATTATGCTTTGAAGCTCGTTCAGGAAAGAGACGTTACAAGCTGTTGGGGGCCTATATACTGTCCCAAGCACAATCCGTTTATCATTTTTCGTTAGTTCTATAAATAAAGTCTCAATATGTTCACGATTCATAGTTGCACTTAAAATGACTTTCGAAGATATATGTTTAGATATGTACGTACTGATGCCACCACCACGTTTGTTACTACGGAGTGAATGATGGCTATAATAGTTTTGAATTTGAATCAGGTCTTTAGATGAGTCGTCTAGCCAACTTTCGGTGAAACTGAGAACATCAAAATTGCTGTTCAGCTCAGTGATAGTACAAGATATTTCATCTATTTTCGGGTAAATGGATCTACAGTTCCAACATAATAGAGAAAAATCGTTACAGGTCTTCCTCATCGATTCATTGAATTTTTTAATATTTAGGTATTTACAGTTTCCAGTTTCATTTAGGTTTGGGTGCAGTCTATTCAAATGATTGAGATCTGGATCAATATTGTCGAATACGTCAACATGGTCAGTCATTAGAATTAAGAGACAGTAAGTAAAATGTGACGTAAAAATAAAAATGATAAAAACTACAGGATCAAGGTAAAAATAAGGACATTCCTACTTATAATTAAATTAAAAAAAAGAGAAACTAAAAACACACAGAGATTATTAGTCTAAATTGTCTGAAACCTAGTATGATTTCATAAGGAGAGCGCAAATTCAGTCCATGAGCAGGAACATTAGGGATCATAAATGGCAAATAATGTAGTTACAAGGCTGTCGTACCAGTGGTTTCCGCATGTAACACTTATAAGATGTAGCAAGGACGAAATGGATTTAAAAACGATGTGACAGTGAAGTTATTTATGGAATTTAAAAATCTTGACTATCTAAATTGTTTCCAGATTTAGAAACATATACACGAGTCAAGTCTGAGCAGCAAGTTCGGTATGAGCATTCGATAAAAAGGAGAAAAGAAAGAAATTGAAAAACAATTTAGTAAGCAGCAAAACAAGGCTGCAAGGTCGACGTGGATGCCTTGAAGAGGTAAACGTATTAGAAAGCTATCTTTTCCATTACACGTTCTAAAGTTGTTTTTTGATTTAGAAGATACGAAGTTTCATACAAATGAAAACATCAAGTTTAGTGGCATTAGTAGAAAAGGAAATACGCATTTATGTTATATTGAATTATCACTTGTTTCATTGTAGAAAACTGACCTTGAAGAAAGGATAACTTTACTAAATCCATGGTTTTAAAAGAATAGAGTTTCACTCTATGAGTTCATCGTACCTGCCTTTTTTTAGCGTTTTATGTTCAAGGTTGTTGCAAGTGATGAAAAATGCAAAAAACAATTCACTGTATCACCTCAGAGTTCTAATACCACGATTATTCATGAGTTGCATGCTATTCAACGACATTCATCTTCGCACCTAGCGCATTCTGTTGGTTTACTCTTCGTTCACACTTTCAGCGTCCACTTCAGTACATTCATGATGACGTACCTTACACGGGCAGTCAGACGACTTATCAGCAGAGCTGTAAAGCCTTGCACTTCCTCGAAAAAAGAACTTGAGTCCTGCAGTCAGTCAGTACAGAGGCTGCCTCATGGGCAGCCGGGCTGCACACAACAGTTGGTTGTTAGCGCTTGTGTGTGTTGGGTGTTGCTTTGCTGTGTATCGACGCAAATAATAAAGATTCACAATAATAGAAGACTCAGAAATAAAACCAGATCTCCTCTGTTATTTATTTTAATGTTTGATGGTGGAAGGTTTAAAGGCACACAAAATGCTGATGCATTAGTGAAAGCGTCGTTTACCGTAGATATTGTTTTAATTAACTTGATAAATAATTCGACAGTATTGTGATGAGTTATATGATTGTTTGTCAAGGTGAACTGTTTGACTAGAGTTATTTCTAATGAATTTTTGAATTCTGGGATTAATTGTATCGCAGTTCACAGTCTTAAAATTATTCATTGCAGATTACGATTGAGGCTGAAGGTATGTGAGGGCTGAAGCTCACGTTGAGTGAGTTTGATGTTTGTTAGTTTGACGGTCATGGAAGGTTATCGCGAACTTTTGGTTGTAAGATAACAGCAACTTTTCGGACGTAGTACGGCCACACTGTCGACTGCTTATCTCCTCTGCAACAATTTGTAGGTGGATGTTCGAATGTCCTAAACAATTTTATTTAATTAAATAAGTTTCTTAAATCAATTCAACATGATCTTGAAAATAGTGCACAATAAGTGGTGAAATTTGGTGAAATTTCTTCGAAAGAATCTGACCAGCAAATAATGACCAAGTATTCGTGTAATTCGTTGATGTACGCACGTAATGGTAGTGTAATGGACTCGTGTATGACACTGTTTCTTTGAATATGTGTTTCTGTGATATTTATTATTGATGTGCCGTGTTTTGAACAGTGCATCTTTGATATGGTTTCTGTGAGAAGTCTCAGTAAAATTAGGACCTTTCAGAATTTTTGATTTCTGAATTTTTACCGCATCGTCATACTTCATGACTGCAGTGCGAAAGAATAACTAATAACTTTTAAACTTTCCATAACTTTTATCGAAAGAATATTCACAAGATTGTGTTATATCCCAACTCGTCTAGTTTTCACATATTTTCGAAGCAATATATAATATCTAAAATGTTTTCTATTTGTTGCATTACATAATTTCTACGAAAAAGCTGTGATGCGCTAGCTGTCAATATAGAGTCGATGCTTCCTTACACGATCGTAGAGATGTATTAGATCATTAAGCAAAGATGAAAGTTTATTTTTACATCCTCAAGGCTCGTTCTTACACATGAATTAGAGTTGCTGCTCAACTGTGGCAAACTGCTACGTATTGGACTAAAGCCGAAGCTCTCTCGATATTGTTGTTACTGGAAACCATTGAAATTTACTTTCTAATAATTCTCAGAATCGCAATGGCTTCCTAATACGAGTTAGGCGTTTGTAAAAGACAGCAAGAAAACGTCATCTGATGTGAGGAATATTTTTGCTCACCATTGCTAAGGCGACCGACAGGCGCTGAACCGAAATGTATGAACTGGGACGAGCCTCGTCGCTGGAGCCTGAGTTTACGGGCTGCAATTATACAATAAAAGCGAGTGATGACAGGAATTATAACGCGTATATATGCTCCTTTACTTCACAAAGTCGAGCTCCGCAGCACGGGAGTCGCCGATGATGTGCCATGAGAAGGGTTGCCAGTGCAGGGTTTCCCTCACTTATCTGGGTTTTCCGATGCTTCATCCACCGATGCTGGGTGGATGGGCTTTATTTGGGTCAAGTCTGTTCTTTTTTCAACTTTTACCAGCCCACTGGTTAAATGTAAGTACAATTAATTGCGCACTCGCATAATGATGCAAAATTCTAGGTGATGTCGCAATTGCTTTTGTACGAATCGCTATTTCTTGCAAAGATTTGAACGCTCGCACCATACCAATGCCTTGTATAAGGTCATTCAAATACATCACTACTATGTTTTTTATAATATGTACGTTGCGTTTAAGTTCGCAGTTTTTTATTCATTATTAACAATGCTCACACAGAAGAAATTAATCACCTATATTTGAAGTGGTTGAACCCCTGAAGGCAGCTGACCAGAAACGTTGGTTACGGTAAAACGCTAAAAATCCCAAGACTGGGGGTTGCAAGAGACAAATCAATAGAAAATAAATGATGTGAAGCAGAATATAATGATGCAAATCACGGAAATCATTTGCACCAGCCAAGTCTTTCACTTAGTAATATGTTTTCTGCGTAAAAAATACCGCGTTTAGTGAAAAAGCAACGAACACAATATTTTGACAGTATGGCACTTACCTGTGCCGTACGCCATGAACCACCTCTGGGGTTGGCTACTAATCGAAGTCGGATCGGAAACCTCAATCAGAGATAAAATTGCTACTAACGTAAATATAAACATGAATTAAAGTACATGGCACAAATAAATGATGATATAGCTCACATCGAAAAAAATGAGGTATCAGAAATTCTGCTTTAAATTGGGGCATTGCTCATGAACTCTGAGAGACTGGCTAGAGGGCTTAAGATTCGGAAAACTATCACAGTTCGTGACCACGTTAATCGTATCTTCCAGCTTCCAAAGGATCCTTATTTTCAGTGACTTGCACAACGACAAATTTTGCCTATAGACTGGTCAACAACATTGGTCGTTCGCATTACAAGCAAGCAATAACAGGCAACTAAACTTTAAATAAACCACAAATATTGAGAACGTAAGACGCTTATGATGGTATACTTTGTTAAATGATTTAAGATTAATTGCCCCCTATTAATAACGCGAACAGTCTATAAAACCGAAAAATCGATTCGAACGTGGTATAGAATATTTTTGATGAAACTTGAAAATGCTACTGCCGACAATGAAACAACTGAAATGCGGCTTTGAAATACCTAATAATGAAACAAATTTCGGAAAGATTTGAGCTACGGTTACACACTTGTGGTCACCGTGGTTGAATGGTTTAGAGCGCGCGCCCTTCACGGGAAGGGTCTACAGTTCGAATCCCGGTAATGCCACCCGGGGATTCTCTTCGTTGGGAAAAGGGAGAACTCAGCCATAATTCCCCACCCTTCCCAGGTGTCAAAACTGGGTACCGGCTTGACCGGAAGTAACCGTCATTGCGTACTGGAGTTAGTTATAAGGCATATGAACAACCAATGTAAATGATGATTTGTATCCGCCTTGGTTAGAATAAAACCTCCTTTCTTGAACCTCGTGGAGAAAGTCGTTTTCATGACAAAAACTAAAAACTTCCCGACAACCAGAAGAGAAAAATTCTACAGCTCTCATGGAAGCTGCATAGCAGGAAGAATTTGTTGTTCTAAGTTTTATATGGTGCCGTTAAGCTATTTTTTTGGAAAGTCGCAGAGATGAATAAACGTTCCAGCGCTAAAATTTCTAGAAACCACTCTGAGGTTGTGTAGGCAAAGACCTGGCTTGTTATTGGGCTTGGGCAAAGGCTGTAGTTTTTCAACTGAATGAGCAACCTCGTAGATGCAGGAGTTCTAGCTTCCGAGCAAACTTTCATGAATGCACTCTGCACCGTTATGATGTGCAGTCTCTAAGTACAAAAAAAAACCTTTAGCTTGCTATTCAAGTAGTCAAACATCGTCGGCGATTGTCGCGAGAAGTCTGGCTGTGAAGTCTGTACAGTAATGTACTTTCGCTATAGCCACATCGAATATAGATTGCCATAAAAAGACAATCAGTTTGATTTGGGAAATTACAGGGCAGAACAATTCGGCGGTTTACAATGATATTTCATGTTCTACTTAATTTCTAGGAAGAGCTTTTACTTAGAGAGGAGTGAAATTTTCAACCAGATTGAGATCCAACGATTCAGCAAAACCTCTTCGCGAATGGTTCTGCCAGACCAAAGTAATTAAACATCTCTGTAAGGTCTACCTGCTGCTAATTTTTACCCACAAACATTTCATAAGATACATCAAAATTCATTCGAGAGATCTCAAAACATCAACACAGTGCTCCCTCGTGGATCAGGAGAGTTCAGTTCCAGAGCCTCGCGATTTCTGAAAATACACTTAGTAGAATCAGCACGTCTGTCACTGATTTTACGCCTTCATAGACACTTCGCGTACTCTCGTGAACCTTTCCTACGCTAGTATAAACAGTTTACTCTTGGAATATGAAAAAGACTGACTGTATTTGAGAACTTTTGTTTGGTATCATAAGGATAATGTAGCTCAAGCAGCTTATTTTTCAATGGTTTTTCCATCTCGCCTTACTTGGTCAACTCAATTGGCGGAAATATTTTATACCTACTGGAAAACCTTCGGGTAACGAGTCCCCGATGTGGCGAGGGAATATGTAATTGGAAAGGGATTTGCAAGTGTAAAAAGCTAATGTTCAGAAAAACTTTAATACCATCAGAAAACACTAAAAAGTGGAATGAATACCAATTACTAATTCGTTGGTTTACTTTTTCTTAATTTATTTTGTGTAATCTTCTAATAAAACCTTATTAATGTTTTCAGTTTATATGAAGGACTTTCTCTTAGAGCAATGCATATCGTGCATTTTTAAATACACTGTGGTAGTATCACATTTACATGCGCAGTGTAAATTAAATCATGCTGATGTCTTCCAATTTTATAGAAACCTAATTTGAGGAATAGACGAATCTCACAAATTTCATCCATGAAAGCACCCGTTTGTCATGCATAATATAATTTGTTCGAATATATAAAGGCAATTTTTTTACAGTCATTACTAATTGCATTTATAGCCTTATTTTTTCTCGGCGGTTTTCGGAGCGGAACGTAATAATTAGATTTATTTTCATATAGATTTAAAAAAATATAATTTATAAGATATTTTAAGATTAATTTTCGTTCTCATTCATCCCTTCTATTGCGATAATAATAATCATTGATGATAATAATAATAGTAATAATAATGATCATTGCGACAATAATATTGCGATAATAATAATAATCATGGCGATAAGAGGCAGACAAACATGAAAAATGAGTCTACATTCTAACAACTAGAGCGCGATGAACGATTGCAACGGGCGAGGTCGCCAGCCTGGCCGGGCTTGAACGTTTCGTTTACTTTCCTCAAAGCGTCGCTTCTGCGAATGGTGACGGTGAAGGATTTGGTTTCCTGGCCAAGAAGCAGAGTTTTTGCTCTCGTCATAACATTGCAGGTGACGTGTGGTTTCTGAGGAGTTCTGTGAGATCTTCGTTACAGCAAACCTATATTCAGAACGCAAGAGTAGATTGCAATCGTTTTATTAACAGCCCATTGAAATTAATTACTCATGGAAATAAAAAAATATACAGTTGTGTAAAACTAAGGCAATGCCGAAGGGTTGTGAGAGTTTTGTAAACACTCATTCTCGATTTGCTTACCATTCTCATCATTTATTTAGTCATTTCTTTTATTATTAATTTTAGTATTTATTTATTTGCATAGAGCGCAGAAATTGGGCTAAGTTGTGCAAATAAAATAAGATGACAACTGGCATTCATTCTGCCTATCCTTCAAAGCCTTCGTATTGACCGGGCAAGCAGTCTGACACCTATCTCATATCAGATATATTGGATATCTGATTGGTAGCCGTAGAAGCCTCGTTGTTTATTTGGCCCATAGTGCTAATATTATTTAATATTAGAATTAAAGTATTTTCTTGTATCTTATGTGTGCCAATTTACATTATTGTGGCAAATAAAATTCGAGTTGTCTAATCTTAATAATCTTTCTAGCATTCATTTTTTCTTTAATACCTTGAATGAAAAATGATCGTAGTTCCATCGTTTCAAACCCTTTGTGGTTTCAGTAATATGAATGCGCTGTTCGCGAATGAAACTCTTACGCGGTGCAGACATATAAATTTTAGCCAAAATGCCGAATTAAACCAAAAACGGCATCAAAATTATCCTGAGTAATGTGCTACGCACAGCCAGTAGCGATAGGTTGGAACCGGGGTAGTAATCGATGAAAACCAGAACGAACAAATTTATTTCCACACCCAACTGGGCTTCAACAAGTTAAAATCAATAGTTTACTGATAATTTAAGGAGCAAGGATTCAAGCGCCACCTAGCACCCTTTAACACATTACAAAGGCACGAGCAAAAGGAGAAAACTAAACGATACTATAGCGAGAGCAGGAGCGGAGAGGAGCGGTCGGGAGGTGGGCGTAGCAAATCCTGAGACAGGAGATACAGTGCACGAATTAATGCCTACGGAATTTAGAAGGTTACAATATATTCGTCTCCAATAAGATTTCTATTATTCCACCTAAAACAGCCAGACTTACCCCAAGCCATAACGCGTATATTGTACCCGCCCTTCGCACCAGTGACAGAGACCTAGTGTCCGCAGACCACTCCCCCGGAGGCAGGGTTTCCATGCGAGGCGACTCTAATTACCCTAGCTGAAGGGTGTTGATTACCCCAGATTACCCTAAAACAGCTAATCCTGACCAATGATCTATAAATTAACTAAAAGGTAAATGGACTGGTTTCCAGAGCACCGTCAGTATGAACTACACTGTGTTACATACTTCATGAGCGTCAGGAGGGAAATCCAGTCGAACGACGTTAGAATGCTGGTTTGATATCCAGACGATATCACGCACAAGATGTTTGCCAAATACCTGTCGAATTAAGTTTGATGCCCGCTGTTTTCCAAGGCGCCCTTTTTTTCTGCGACTCCTGATCTGGGAACATTGTTTTCATCAAACTAAAAGAGGCTCACACAATGAGATAGGTGGTGCTTAGCTAAAAATGCACAAGCTTGCAGTTCCACTTTACGAGCACGATTTTCGAGAGGATCATTGGATAGCACGTAGCTGGCAATTAATGGGGTTTTCTTTGCCACCATGGATCGTTGTTTGGGTCGCTGAGAGCATGTGACGCTTGATCTCCGATTTCCCACAAGTAATATAGGTTCGACAAACCTTACAATATTCCACATCCTTTTGCTCTGTTGATTTTGAGAGCTTGGCTAACGATCCCTCAAACTCAGGTTCCGATGTCAACGAATCTTTAAATTTCTGCTTGTAGTTTCAAGCTTTCAAGTGGAGCTTTCCTTTGTTCGAGGTGGAGTCGTTGGCTCTTCCTCACTCGGTGCGCGATCATTTGCCATGCTGCAAGAAATGCAATAATATGTGTACGGTGTACCTATCCCTAGTAAAATTATTCATTTTTTATTTAATTTTCCATCCATTCACGCGCTTCAGCCATTTTTTCCACATGCACAATCTAGCATAACACTTTGATCCACTCTCTGCGATGACTTTCTGGCTTCCCTCACACATGACTTTCGTCATATCTTTTCATAACGGATTTTATCCAATCTTGTTACACCACATATGCTTCTCAGAGACTTCGTTGCAATCACATTCACTTATCAACTCATAAAGCTGATCGTAAAGTAATCAAATTTATTCATTTCCTGAAGGGCGGGTGAGGAAATTTAGAGGTTTTTAGAAAAAAACTACCTTGCCTTTATTAAAATGCATAAACTTTCTTCAACACTCAGTTGCTAGAAGCCCTAGTGCTTCAATTTTGGTTGACAGAATTCTAGAAATGATCTCAGCTATATCAAATTCTACGTCCGTGCTACTGCGCCTATAGGAAAGACAGTGAGAATACAAACATATATTGCAAGTTTTAAGTCGGTAACTGTACTCTTTTGTTTACATGAATTTTTGTAACTAATTTCATAGCTTTTTTCGCTTTTAGCACCTTTTGTAACACGAAGTGTCGAAGAACCCTGTCTAAATTTTTTTGTTTGCATCGCTATAATAACATGCTTCTTTGGCGTGCAATATAACTAAGAAATAGGAGGCCTTCCATCTAATTAGCTGGCACAATACCGGCGCTGTGAGGTAACTCTGCTGTTAATTCAATGACTATCACAAAAATGAACCTATTAATTATTTCTAAGATGAAATATATTAGCTGTGGTATTTAACAATACAACAAACATACCTGTCAATATTCTGTTGAAGCTTACAAGCACGCGCGCAATCATAACAGGACAGTGACTTTCGTCGACTGGCTGTTGCTGACACCAATCGAGTTTTTTGTTAGCGAAACGCAACTCAGAATCATTTGTCAAAACGAAGTAGACAAGAGATGTTATGGCTTCGTATCTTACGCCGTCTTTCGTAAGCGATTCCTGATGACATTCAAATGTGCGACACTAACCACAGCAGCAGTGCAGTTTTGTGAACACTAAATTCTGACCCGTTTCATTACATTTCGTACAAGAGGTCACCAGTAGGGTGCTTGCATATTGGCTTTCAAATTTCTATTTTTCGTAGATTAGGCGGTCACTTCCTTCACAGAGCTCTGATTAGCCTAGATTTGCCCAGATTTTTCATTACCCTAAACATTACCCTAAGGTACCCCTGATGACCCTAAACTAGGGTAATTACCCTGCTCGTGGGAACACTGCCGGAGGTCTATTCTCCAATATTTACTATAGTTCTCAATTCTATGTACACAGCAGGCTTTCAACAATACAAAGCGCTCTACTTAATTTAACCTTAAACAATACACATACAATGTACAAGAATGGAATTCTAATCTACACACTACAGCCTGTAAAACATTGCTTTCGAATTTTTTTCTATGAAATTATCTTGGTAAGTTTTAACTTTATTGATGAACTTATATTTATTTTTCCAAAATTTTATGGATAACCACTTGCACTACCTGTTCAAACATTTGTCCCACCCTGGGCAAGCCTGTATGAAGTGCGATGGTCCAATATCAAGGTTATTGGACCAACTTTTTCACTGGTTACTGCTGTCATTCTGATGGGCATACGTTCTACAAGAACAGTTTAAACGACTGTTCTAAAGAAAACAGTTTAAACGACTATTCGTCAACGAAGACGCGAGAGGTGTTGCGGCTCGCAGCTCCCACTTTAGTTGGTCTCACAAATTTTCGTTTGGGTTTATGTCACGAGACTCTAGAAGCCATTCGATAGGAAAAAGAAAAGAAAAGAAAAGAAAAAATGTTTATTTCCAAATTGTCACATGAGATACATGCCAACATATTGGCTTTTAAAAGTTTCTTAAATATAGGGCATCCTAAAACAAATGTTCCATACGAGGAGAGAATAATCCCTCGTGATCCCTGACAAAATCTTCACTACAATCTTCACTACATGTACGCGTCGTTGTCTTGAAAAATACCGGTACCATCTGGGAAAGAAAAATCCTAAAACAAAAGATATTCAAATAAGTACTGAGATATCATTTTGTTGCTGCGCAAGGTTGCCGAACCTACTCCTACACTGTGAATTACCTTCACACGTATTTTCTCAATGCGAGAAAGATCGAAAGATTCATGGGCTTTCCGTCTCTCTCTAACTTTATCATCTGTCTGGAATGAGGTGAATTTAGCTGCCTACTGTATAGGACATGTTTTCATAGTACTACAGTCCAGTCGTTGCGGTCTTCTGCAAATTAGGGCTGTTCAGTTCAATCAGTATTATTGACCAATGGTTCCCTGGTAGCGGCACAACCCCTGAAACTTTTTTCTTTCAGACTTTCGTTCATCATGCTACTCAACTTCAGAACACTTTTCCTCTGAGCTGCTTTCATCAGTCGCTTCAGAGAACCCCTGTCGCGAGTACTCAGAATTTCAGTTCAACCACTATCACCGCTAAATAACTGCATTTCATCATTCTTTTTCCACTGAGTGAATGTTTTTCATACAGTCCTAAGTTCTACGAATATCATTTGAGACACTTCCTTTACCGAATTTCCCTCAGGTGAAAGCCTATAACTTGTTCTATGTCAAAGGCAGGGTTTTTTTTGGGGGCTTTTCTCGACCGGGATTATTTGTGCTCGGCGTCGTCGAGAGAGCTGATGCAGTCCTGACTACCATAGGCACTTTAGTGATAGTATTTTTCCCTCAAATATGTTCTGATGAAACTTGTTTAAAATGTTTGAATTATTCCTACATCTTACTATGATGCGACAAACATTTTGGCTGGGAAGTGTAAGTTGCTTGTCAAAATGCCCATGAAGTACGTTTTTTTGGTTGATTTGAAATGAAGCAAGTAGTTTTTACAAAAAGTTATTCCAACCAATTATTATTCCAATTATTATTAATATAGAGATACCGTTGAGCCGTGTGTCTATAGGCCCTGCCTGCCGTGCGGGAAACGCCGGTTCGAGTCCCGGCGCTGGATGGCGGTTTTCTCTGTTTGGTATAGGAGAAAAATTCCAAGCACAATACCCCACTCCACCCAGGTGTCTGAAATGGGTACCGGTCTTGACCGGGGGAAAGCGTCATGGCGTCCTGGCGTTAGTTATAAGGCATTTGAAAATCCAATGTACAAGGTGATATGTATCAGGCTTGATTGGAAATAAAGCATCTGTAGATGCCTGCATTATTATTATTATTATTATTATTATTATTATTGATGCTCATGAAAACAGATTTGTCCTGAATTGAACTATTGAGTGCTGAAATCGATAACTTATTCATTAGTTTTAGAAGGGCAGAGGAATATCAGTAATTTTCTTGCAATATTTTACTTTAATCTATGTGAAACTAGATCCTTGATTTACGTCTTCTTCAATACAAAACTCCTGGTAGTGTCAGTAATTTGAATTAATTATTCGCCAAATGAAACTCTTACACGCTGCAGATATTAAAATTAAAACCGAAATGCTGAACTGAATTCAAAACGGTATCAGAAATACCATAGAATGGTAAAAATTTATGTGCCTGAAGAACAAGTCGTCATTCAAAGGATTGCCTTCGACCTCAGACAAACTTCAAAGGTGAGATTACGGTTGTAACGGCCACGCACCCTATCCTAACACAACTCAAACTCCTTAGCGCATTGACCATGATTTCATCCACTCCCAGGACTTACTGATGTTATAGGTGCCCTTCACTTGACTAACCGGCCTCACATGACTACTCGTGTTAGAATTGAGAGACCTGTGCATGACTGGCTGTTAATGAATGTTGGAGGTGAAGGACGAGAGTGGGACTGCAAGAGGTGGAAAAAAGAGATTGAGAGGCGAGCAAAAGAGTATAGATTGAATAAGTGGATGCTTAGCATGACGCAAAAGCAAACACTAATCTGGTTCATGCGAAAGGAAGTACCTAAGTGTGAGACGTTCTATGATGGTAGTATTGGAGTCTAACTCTTCTTTGCTGTGAGGTGTGAGCCATTGAGCGTGAATAGAAGTACATAGAGGTGGAATGAGAATAATAATAGACTAGCAGGACCTGTGGATATTCGATGGACAGTGACGTTGTTACGCTAGGTGGTTTCGGTCATCATTGCCTTACCAATTCCAACAAAATCTGATCTAACCTAACCCATCACAACATATTCCAACCTATCCTATCCTATCCTAACCGAACTGTTCCTGAAAATGTGTCAAACATAAAAAACCGTAGACCCATAATAAAATTACGCCAACATTATCTAATCTATTCTAATCCAACATATCTTAACCTATCCTAACCTATCCTAACTTAACTTAACCAATGTCGTCATTCAGCTAGGTGTAACTTTGAAAAAATTAGGTCAACATTACCTTGCCAATTCTAACATAATATATTCTAACCTAACCTACCCTTACCTTAGATATTCTAACCAATCCTACCCTAACTTATAGTAACCGAACAGATCCTGATAATATGTCAAACATAAAAAATCCGTGGACCCGAGAAAACATTCCATCAACATTGCTCAACCGCTAACCTATCCTATCGTAACCGCTCATAAAAAACCGTGGTCCCGTGAAAAAATCGGTCAACATTAACTAACCTATCGTAACCTAACATATCTCACTTTATCCTAACCTAACTTAACCAATGTCATTGCTAAGCTAGGTGGACTCGTGAAAAAAATCGGTCAAAATTAGCTCACAAATTCTAACATAACATATTCTAATCTAACTTATCCTAACCTAACATATAATGACTTATCGTATTCTAACCGAAGCTATCCTGATAATATGTCACACATAAAAAAGTGGACCCGTGAAAAAATTACATCAACATTATCTAACCTATGGTAACCTAACCCTTTGCTGCTCCTTGTCCATATTCTGCTTTCTTTGCCGAAATAAATTTCTCTGATGCTCTAGGTACTGTGCCCGCTGTTCCTCAACTATATTTTGCCTTCTTTGTTGCGATAAATTCCTTGGCTGCTCACGATACTGCGCCTGTTCTCCTCGTTTATATTTTGCATTCTTTACTGAAATAAATTTCTCTGCCACGCAAGGTACCAAGATTACTGCACCTCGTCCATATTTCCACCCATGATTTGCTTTCTTCGACTGTGTCGCTGAAGGTACTCCTCATTTTGTATATAGTTCATTGCAGCTCGCCTCACTTTCTGACGTTGCCTGTCCCTTTCAAGGATTTCCTGCCGTTGTTCATCCATTATTCTCTGCCGGTAAAGTCTCATTCTATCGCTAGCAGCTTCCAATTCTCGCTCCATTGTGTGGTTCTCCTGCGCAATTATCACTCAAACATGAAGAAAAGACGCTGATCCTATCGAGACTTATGACAGATCTGTATGTAAGATACAGTCTTCTGATTAAATATATTTCTTAACAATTAGGAAAAATGGATATAAATTGTGATAAAAAACAATGCATGTACAGGCAATCTTTTTATGTAACACTCAGGAATTCGGTATCCATGATATCGCTAACTCGGATGAGAGCATAACGGACGGACTAACTAACTAACTAAATAACTAACTAACCAAGGAAGCAACAAACAGAATATTATATAGATTATGTCGGCAGTGTGAAAGGGGAGTGGAGGGAACAATTGAACATTTTGTGCTGGAATGTAGTAAGTATGAGCAAGAGAGAGAGAGTTTCATGAGCGTGGTGTTTGAGCAGTGTGGAGAGAATGAATGGTACACCAGATGTGCTGAAGATGGTTGTGGTATGAGCTGTCTTTCTAGATTGGATCAGGATTGTAATGTGAGTATCATTGAAGCTTTGAAAATTTATTCTTGTATTTGCCTAGAGTAAAATACAACGACTGGAATGAGCCAGTCATGTAGAGTGGGCTGTAATGACCCACCATGCCTGGGGATGGTGTTTTGACGTACTGGCCATCCCTGTGATACCGTCCAATGACAGCTTGTGAAGGATTGGTGGATCCTGAGTAGCTTGTTGGACAAGTCTGGTACACCGACGCTGAACTCTTTTGTGTGAATATTGTGAGTATTGAGGAGGGAATTGTAGGCCGTTTCAAAGGCCCCGACGCTGTCGGCCTTCAACTTCTTCAAGTTCAAGTTCATTCACTGCGATATCAACCTTCGTAGGTACAACATCATCTCGAATAATGTCCCAAATAGAACCGCGACTCAGAGATTGATGGAAGAACATTTATATGATTAGGGTTGCCAGATTGGTCATTGCTTTGGACAAATTTTCAATATAGCCATTTTATTTTATGTCCGATTTCCTTTGAAAAAGGCCAAGTATAAGAATTGTAGTTTTTAAAAAGTCTGATAACCTTGTGCGTGATTTAGATTACGAGATAAAAATCCTTTATGTACCAAAACACTCATTGATTGACACGAACTGACGATTGTAAAAGTTTTGTTTTAAAAATTATAGACCATATCTGTCAGAATCTTTAATCACTTGTTATTCCCACCCACATTTCGTCACCTCGTTATGGTTCAAGTTTCAGATTGTCTTTTTTTCAATTTTCCTGCACACTTGTAGAACTCCTTGTGGAAAAGTAAAGACGAACAACTGTAAAGACATGAGGAATTCTGTAATCTGAATTGCACAAAGGTTTGAGTTTTCGTGCCCAAAATATTTCATTTTTTCACACAATGCATTTCATTCGTATTTTTTATGTAACTGATGCTCATCCTTGACTTCTGTCAGTGATGAAGAGATTTGTATCCGCTCGTAAATGTCGATTTTTAAAACGAAATTATCACTCACTAGCGGCCGAAAAAATTAAAGCCTTTTCTGTGAGTTCTACCAGCAATAATGAGCACACCATTCACAAAAGCTTTAGTCAGAATATTTTTTTAATGTCTTCGCTGTGCGTTTCCGAAACATTTACGTAAAGCGGCTGCAGCTCTTGAATGGCTAACTCTAACTAAAGGTCGTCTCCTGAATCGTAAACAGTATTGTGACTCGTAGCATTAACTTGTTCAAAATTAATTTAATATGAGTATCATTAGTCTTTTATTTTTTAGATGAAAAAGCGGCACATCACGGTAGTAAAAAACTTCATATTGAAAAATTTCTCAGCTATGGTAAAGGAGGTAACTTTCATTTGAAACATCTCATCTGTTTCTTCATGGAGCTGAAACTTTTCTACATTTCATTTATGAGACGATGCACTTTATAGGGATGAAATTCGTATGTATCGTTTTTCCTGAATGGCTTGCTTTGCCTTTCATGAAATTGTGTGGATCGTACGTTACCCGTAGAGGCTGGTATCCGACTGACTTACTTTCACCGACCTCTTCTGTGCTCATGAGTTTTCAACACAAAAAAATCAACTTCCCCTGGGCGTCATTTCACTCCAAAGTTTGTTCTGATTTTTATTTCGATTGTGACCGGCTGGTTTTAAGCACCAAATGGAATAAATAAAGTATAAAAACAGAATAGCTTATGCCTCGAGGTGTATCTTGTCACCTGCCAACTAGAGTTAACACGGGAATCTGGGATGGAAGAAAAGCACACCTCTACTGTAGAACAAATTTAAATTAATAAATTACCAGAGTGTGAGATAAGATACACGATTAATATTAAAAAGTTTCAAAATCACCGGTAAAAAGGAAAATTATTACGAGCATTCGTCACACTTCGTTCTCAAATTGTCTTACAACTCCATGGCAAGGCAGTGTTTCTAAAGGTTTCCTTGAACCCTTGGAGGCAGGACCTGTACACTAGATCAGATATTTGGGTATAAGCTGATCATTATTTTGAGATTCCGTGTCATTTTCCAAATTATGCTCGCTCGAATTGCACCCTAATAAGCAAAAGCTCTGCAGAAAACTCAATATTGCAATTTAATTTTCAGTTATCAATTAAAGAAGCAATAGATACAGAAACAGTGCCCGGCCAGATAACTATAATTCACAATTAAGTGCATCACCAGTTTAAACATGAGACGAAAAAACTGTACTCGTGTTCGCAATGATCATTTGTGCAGAAATAGGTTAAATACGTACTTAAGAGTGTTCGTAACACAATGATAGCCTTCTACACGCAGATTAAGTCAAACTCCTTCTAATATTTTTCTTTGGATGCTCATCAGGTTCAGTTTATTCCAACGTCTGTTCTCGATTCGAAAACTAAGCGCGATGTTCAAAATCATGGATATTCTCAGAAAAGGTATCTTTTTTCGTGCGATTTCCACGACCGCTGCGTAACTTCCTCTGCGATGTGGATGAGGTTATCTTCGCGATTCAAACCCTTAACCTGCGAGTAAGAATTATATTCTATCTAATACTCCCCTTTAGCATTGGGTGCAAATCAACATATATATTCTAATACTTCTTTGTTGAAAAATATTTTGATGTTCTTATATTTTCATTACCCAGAAACTTCCAAGAAATTGAACATAAATGAGATGATTTTTATTTAATCTCTTTCTTTCACACTCAACAAGGCACATTGTAAAACATGACATCTGAGGAACAATGATTGAACCCAATTAACTTCAAAACTCTTTTTTTTTTCAAAGTTGTAATCAATATTTCTTCAACTATTGAATATACTGTGAAGCGCATTCACTTTTAAATGAGATTACTGCACATTTTAATGTGCTTGATCTAAACTACTATTCAAAACAATTGCAACATTAATTATTCCATTTAAAATGATCCATTTACTTAAGTGTCGTTGCCGGTTAATGATTATGTTTTTTTTTATAATATCGTCAAGTCAATTTAAAAGGAATTCTGCTTAACTCAAATTTCACTTCTGTTCGCTAAGATTGCGACTAATTTTTTTTTTCGAACACATGCATGCAGCGCTTCACGAAACATATTTACCGATTGATGAGCTCAAAATACCCTTCGTTCTTCAAAATTTTCATATGTTCAGTTGAGCTCCTCTTATCAAAGAGTGCCAATCATTATTTTTCCGCCACATTCAGGGTAAGGACGAGTCCATTCAGAAACGATTTTTTTCAAGTCTTCCCTTTTTTGGTTTACTTTTGACCGCCTCTTCTCGATATGGATTGACGTAATATCCATCATATTTTTCATTCGCAATTTATGCATGAAACAGGTTAGATAGCTCAGGTTCGTGAAACAAACATCACTCCGGGTTTTGGCCATGGGCTGTGAGATCGCTAACGGGAGGGTGCCCGCAACACAGCAAGAACCATTCACTGCGGCCTAAGAAAAACAAAGAGCTCGATCTCTCATAAGTAGTCTCGAGTCCCTAACGCTCATTTAAATGTTTTATTGCTCAAGTTTAACATTCAGGTTGAGTTTTACTTTGGTAGTTGTTCTATCGCCTGCTCGAACATTAAAATAATTTTGTTAACAGCACAAATTCTGCAACTGTCAGTGCATGTTGCCGCATTTGTTTCTTCGTTCGCTTATATCCTTATATAGTCATGTTTATCGCAATATTCGGTTCAATTGGATATTTGACACAGTTATTGAAGCCGTTTAAAATAGATAAAATTCATCTCCAGCGTTCTTTATATTCCTTTAACAGACTGGACTCCGTTCCATTACCGAGAGTTGTACGCTTCAGAAAAGATCATAAACACTGCTCATCGTTTGCTAAGTATTGATGCGAAACGATTTTCTTCTAGTCTATTTCTTAACTTCACGTAGAAGAATGATGCATTTTAGACATACTTTGTTGCAACAAGTTTGCCCATTAAAATATGCATCAAATGCATAAAGGTATTTTCAAATAGGCATTTTTCCCGTGCCTCAAGTTTTTCCTATTCTACTTGAAACGCCTACATTCTGCCTGGAGATGCCATGCCGTCTCAAAGAACTCCATCTGGTTTTCCGTGTTACGACACGCTTATGTGGGTCTTGCGTGTGTGACCATAAATGTGACAAAAATTATATATTTGAGTAATTATTTGGTGTTTCACATTCTACAATTATTTAATTCCTAAATGTGTTGACTACACACTTTGTAGAGGAAAAGTTTGTCCTTCTGACCAGCGTAGTTATCGCATCCACAAATTATTATTTCTTTCCCTGCGTTCATCCCTTATTCTGTTGCTTGGTTCTACTCGTGAACCTCTTTTGTCAAATTTCACCATTCAGTTATGTCATTGTTCATTTGTACCTGAAAACTTATGTCACCAGGGATCGATGAGAGAAACATTTTGATGTTCCGTTTTTCTTTTTTCATAATTGAGTTTCACAGAAAAATATTTTTACATAGTAATATGATTGAGTAATTTACACTCAATCGTACATGTAACATAAATAATTTAAACTTAACTTTACGCAGCAAATCCATATCTTCCCGAACTATCTAGCCTCTAGATTGTAGCAGAAGTTTTTATTTTCATTCATTAAATTATATTTTAGGTAAGATGATATAAACGATTGTGTACACTTTCGTCATTCGCTAGCAATTCTTAGCAGCCATTTGCAAGCAATATCTATCGAATATCTTTTATAAAAAAGGGTTATGACGTTCTTTTTATTTTTGATCATATATCACTATAAATGACTCCCTCAGCGTGTCATTGAAAATTAGCCAGTCACTCTGCAAAGCTGCACTTTATTTATAACTCATCTCACCTGCTATAACTCATCCCATTTCCAGAAAGGCATGCAGAAGAAACGTCTTCATCCTGCCACGAGATGCCAAGCCGTCTCAGAGAACTCCGTCTGGTTTTTCCGTATTGCGCCCTTCCTGCTGCTTCTCCTCGTGCCAGGCACATCGTGCAACGGTAAGACTTAAGTTTCTCCCAGTGATTTTAAAACGCGATGGATTCCAACAAATGATTCAGATTATCAAACACATTTTTCTTCCTATGCTTATTCGAAGCATTTTACAGCTAATTATGTTGAGTGAATTTTTTGGGTGAAACAAAGACATACTAATATTTTGTTCAATTTTCCTAAAATAAATTCAGGCACTTGAGGCGTTTTGCTATGAAACTCTGTAATAAGCGTTTAATTATACTATAAGTGACAATCTTTGTGAAGTTTTTATAGCAGCATACTAACGAAAAAAAGCAAGATTGGGTTACACATGAAAATATTGCCAGAAAAAATATCCTCTAGGGCCTAAAATAAATGTATTTTTTTGAAAACACATGGATTTAAGCTGTAAGTTAGCATGCTGTTTATACTGTTCATCATCATTTCGTGACAGAAGTTTGAGTTAAAAAATTTCAGGTACTATTCTGCCAATAGATTTTAAACTCACCAACTCCACATGAGGCGGGCACAAAAGAAAAACGGCTGTTGCAAGGAGTTCAAGGAGCCTAACTGTTTCAAAAGCTGTTAGTCTGTCAGTACTTACTTAGTTAAACGCTAAGGCATATAGAGTTGAAGATGGTGGCTTTGTTTCATGTAAATTTAACTACACGCAACGATGGTCAGACAACTGAAATTCTATGAGCTAGCTTGAGTTTCTATGAGCTAGCTATTCTAAAGCTTACAGTCGTGCCCTACGATTTTGTCTTCAGAGCGATCAGTAATGAATGACGATGTCATCGCTTCTCGGCTAACAAATAAGTGCTAGAAGTTAAAGTACGATAACTAAGCGTCTAACTGATAACTGTGATCGAAAAACATTGTAGTCTCTGAAATGAGTGACGAAAGGCATCGAAAAGAGAGTTGAAGTGTTGCTGCTTTGCACGTTTCAGTTATACTTTTGTGTCAGTCCTCAGAAAATTAGATAATGTTTACATTGCTTATGTTTGCTCGTATCCATATTTTGATGCTTTAAGTAATTCTTATTATTCTGATAGAGCTTAAAAATATTTGAATAACGTAAAATAATTTTTCTTCGGGAAAAGGTGGCACATATTATGTGGCGAGAGCTCAAAGTCTAGTCACCCCCAGAAACAGTTAATTCTGGTACGGGAAGACACTGCTTCCACAAGGTTTTTTCAAATGAAATAAATGTACGAGGAGTTCGTGGGCTCGATCTCAGGACTAGAGATCACTGCGCCAACACGCTATCGACTGCGCTATCGATCACCCTAAAAGGTGACCGAAGCACAACGAAAGCAATGTTTTAGCACAGTGAAAGCAGGCGCACTGTCCTGACAGATATTTAATTCCCATATGTATCGAGAGCTCAAAGTCTAGTCACCCCCAGAAACAGTTAATTCTGGTACGGGAAGACACTGCTTCCACAAGGTTTTTTCAAATGAAATAAATGTACGAGGAGTTCGTGGGCTCGATCTCAGGACTAGAGATCACTGCGCCAACACGCTATCGACTGCGCTATCGATCACCCTAAAAGGTGACCGAAGCACAACGAAAGCAATGTTTTGACACAGTGAAAGCAGGCGCACTGTCCTGACAGATATTTAATTCCCATATGTATCGAGAGCTCAAAGTCTAGTCACCCCCAGAAACAGTTAATTGACAGTTAATTCTGGTACGGGAAGACACTGCTTCCACAAGGTTTTTTCAAATGAAATAAATGTACGAGGAGTTCGTGGGCTCGATCTCAGGACTAGTGATCACTGCGCCAACACGCTATCGACTGCGCTATCGATCACCCTAAAAGGTGCTTCGGTCACCTTTTAGGGTGATCGATAGCGCAGTCGATAGCGTGTTGGCGCAGTGATCTCTAGTCCTGAGATCGAGCCCACGAACTCCTCGTACATTTATTTCATTTGAAAAAACCTTGTGGAAGCAGTGTCTTCCCGTGCCAGAATTAACTGTTTCTGGGGGTGACTAGACTTTGAGCTCTCGATACATATGGGAATTAAATATCTGTCAGGACAGTGCGCCTGCTTTCACTGTGCCAAAACATTGATTTCGTTGTGCTTCGGTCACCTTTTAGGGTGATCGATAGCGCAGTCGATAGCGTGTTGGCGCAGTGATCTCTAGTCCTGAGATCGAGCCCACGAACTCCTCGTACATTTATTTCATTTGAAAAAACCTTGTGGAAGCAGTGTCTTCCCGTACCAGAATTAACTGTTTCTGGGGGTGACTAGACTTTGAGCTCTCGATACATATGGGAATTAAATATCTGTCAGGACAGTGCGCCTGCTTTCACTGTGCCAAAACATTGCTTTCGTTGGGCTTCGGTCACCTTTTAGGGTGATCGATAGCGCAGTCGATAGCGTGTTGGCGCAGTGATCTCTAGTCCTGAGATCGAGCCCACGAACTCCTCGTACATTTATATTATGTGGCATACCGGGGTTTTAACTTTTATGCTGAGAGCGACCTAAACTTATAGAAAAATTGCTCAATAAGAATAATTTTAAGGAATGCAGTTACCTAGCCGTCATAAAAAATAAATTCAACATAAAAGCTCGGTTCACAAGTCCTTACACTGTTCTATTTAAATCGTAGAGAGCACACGGGATCTACATTGCAACTTCCGGTATACGATACATTTTCAAGGAAAAGGAAAAGTGTTCATTCCACTTGTTTCTAGCGATAGATGCAGCACCTTAATTTTTTTTGTATGCAGTCTAATAGTTATTTTTGGATTATAAACGTGAAAACTATTTCACAAATAAATGGGAAAATTAGCCTGTTTTTAAGAAAATGTCCAAAGTTTTGTGGCTGCTGAGTGTGATAAGTTAAAAATTGTACTGACGAGTGAAAAAATGAAGGTATTTCATGAGTTAATTTTAGATATTATTGGGACTTATTCACCTGTTTTTGGTATTTGGTTTGTGATGATTCTTGTAATTTTTACTGCTTAGACTTTTCTTTTTCGATCAATGTTTTAAATTACTTCTTTAAATTCAAAAGTACCTTGTAGACACCGCTGAAAGTGCTGCTCAGCTCTCTAAAAGGCTTAAAATGATTTCTTCCTCTGATCAGATGCTGTTATGTGTAAAGAAGGAAATATTTTGTGCGAAGTCTTACGAGGCATCAGTGATCGCCCAACCAATGTGCCGCAATCGCTGAGAAACTCACAAGTATGCGACGGTTTCCGCTGCGGCTCATCCGAGTGTGTGGAGTATGACCAAATCTGCGATAGCGTCAAGAACTGCGCTGACGGCTCTGATGAAAACCCGGCTGCCTGTATCAATCGGACGTGCGAGTGAGTTATCATTTCAGCGTATCAGTGCAGTGCTTCCTGTTAATATTACACGCAGGTTTCTCGCGCAATGAGTTATCTTCTAAATATTTTCTGAATGAGAGCTTGCTATCTTTGTTAGTCAGGAATTGAATTCGATGATCCGCGAATTTGGTCTTAGTTAAATGTGATCGACACTCCACCGTCAGTAAAAATTTTATCAATCTGAAAGTTGGGCACTTTTTTATTCTCGTACGCAAAAGAATTGAATTTTGAATTGGCTTGTTCACCTTCTGCTTGGGAACTGGTTCGCCCTGAGTTTAAACGAAGGCAGTTCTAAAGGGCAATGAAAATGGAATACGGGCGTAAAGAGCAGGAGTAGCCTATTATGCAGTGCTAAAATTCAACGGCTGAAAGCAGCTGTGGAAAGATTGCGTTGAATATCAAATACCGAAGAGGTGTAAGACGAAGTAAGTGGCGCTACTCAATGAGTGGAACAGACGAGACGCGATAATAATGATGGCTTAATAATGCTTTTTAAATTCATTCTTAGATAGAGAAAAATAGCTGAAACAGGTTGAGAATAAGACTTTTCCAGAGGAGCGAGGAAGTCGAGGTCGACTCTTGGGTATAGAGCTCAACTGAGAACAAGGCAAGGTGAAAGAAACCATAACGGATGGAAATGAAAAAACCTATGGAAATAAAAGAGACCTATGGAAATAAAAGAGACCTATGGAAATAAAAGAGACCTAGGGAAATAAAAGAGACCGCACTGCATGACTGAGTCGCAGTAGACTGCAGGTGCTAGAACAACTATGCCTAGTCGCAGAGTGTAAGTCTAAGAGATTTCACATTTTTTCCTAAATTCTCTTTTTTAACTACCGTATTTTTTTCGAATTTGAACATTTAGTTCAAAGTCAGTTCAATCAAATTTAGTTCTTTATTGTCTGCTAATTTTTTGAAAAACTCATTCGCTTTACTAGGCTTAACCTTAGCACAGCTGGGGATTTCCTCCATAGAGGGATTTAAATTCATCTCTGGACTAGTAAAGTTATCACGTCAGATTGGTGGGTTAATTCTTGATAATGAAATTTTAATCATTTTTATTAGAGCGCATTGGAACTTCTGTACTTTCTTCACATAGAGCGGTACTGGATTTTGGTGACTTGACGCAACTTGGGTCTGGCTTGGTGCGGCTGGATTCCGTTGTGAAGTCTTGGCGCTGCGATAATGGCGAGTGCATCAGCGATGTCTACCGCTGTGACGGTCATGCCAACTGCGGAGATGCGTCTGACGAGACGGAACTCGCTTGTTTCGATCGCAGGTCAGAGATTTCTCTTGACTTGAATTAATTATGCGTACATCGTACAATCAAATCGATTATAAGCATTTTTGCGTGTCCACAATATCTCTGCTTCAAGTGTATCGTTTGATTGCGCCTACAGCCATCACAGAAGAATACTTCCTCGTGTCTGTCAGATATGTGATGATCATGGCAGACAGTGGTGCAGCAAGCTGTAAAATTTCGGGAGGGCTTTTTTCCAGGATATCCGACAAATAATTTTTAGGGGGGCAGACATTATTTATCATCAGCAATCTTTTTATTCTTTCACTTAAAGCGCCGGCTGAAACTGGCCCCCAGCTCAACATTTCGGGAGTTGGCCATGGCCCCCGTGGCCCCGCTGGCTACGCTACTGATGGGAGATGACATCTTATTGTATGCCACCTGCCATGAACGTAATATGATTTATTCATACTATGTGGGTGCTTCAAACTTCATTCATTAGAAACAAATTTTTTCATATTCGCTGGTAGTCAGTCAAATAAACACCAAACGTTGATGCCAAGTTACTAATATCTCTTAGTTTAATAAATATCATAATGGGAAAAGAAATCAGTATATGAATAATACGTTTTGTCATAGTGTACAACACTGGTGTTCAACAACACTGGTGTTCTTCATTTCTCAATACCTAGTACCTACTGTTGAAAATAATTTCACAATATTTTATCCCACTTACCACCAAGTATTTAAACCCTCTGAGAGGTTATTAACTTCCTTATTTCATCATTTGAAGACTCCTTAAATGCAGTTCTCTAACGATCAAAGAATTATCACCGTATTGAAATATGAAGCAACGAAAAACTGCGAAAAAGTTAAAATAGCATTTAATTTTTTTTCTAATTTTCTAACTGTAAGATACAGAGGCTTCTTATCGGGCGAGTTCATTTCCGGGAATTTTTCATGAAATGCTCTTCTAACTTTTTCACAGTTTTTCGTTACTTCATATTCCAAAACGATGAAAATTCTTTGATCGCTAGCGAGCTGCATTTTAGGTATCTTCAAATGATGAAATAAGGAAGTAAATAACCTCTCAGAGGGTTTAAATACTTGGTGGTATGTAGAATACATTATTGTAAATTTATTTTTAACAGTAGGTATTGAGAAATGAAGAACACCAGTGTTGTTTTTAAAACGTTTCATTTGAACAATTAGTTTTTCTACCTCTTCCAGTAAATCGATCTCTGTAAAGTGGTTACTAAACGATTTTCAAAAACTTAAATAATTCGAAAAAGGAACAACATTTACTACATTATGAGAATAATACAGTTCAAATATGTTAATTTAAAGCGGAGATATAATCAATTAAAAAGTCGGGGACATTTTTGTGGGACACCCGGTATAATGATCGGCATTTCCATCTCCTTCGCCAACGGCCGGAACCACACGATACCCTAAATACAAATTCTTAGTACATCGTAGAGATACAACATGAGTTGAATTGACAATTTCATTCACTTGTAAGAAACTTATTTCATCTCTTCTAACCTGAGATGAGCGATGGAATGGATGACATTCGTTGCAGATCTAAACTTAAGATTTTAATTTTGAATAAAACGATCCTACCATTGCTTTCCAAAATGCTGATATTTTAATATCAATTCAGGAGTATTTTCTTTACCCAGTGCCTGGACGTATGAATTTGCACAACTCATTTTTTGATGAAAATGAAAAGTTTCAAGTTCTGATTTGGAGTAAAGAGGACAGGCAGTAAAGATAAAATACAGGGTGTTTCAAAAATACACGGCATAATTTCAGGTATGTATTTCCCACATGTAGACAATCAAAATAGTTCATTACAACATATGTCCGGAAATGCTTCATTTCCGAGTTATGGCCTTCACAACATTGAAATTCACCGGAACGTTTTTCTTTCCGCAGGTCGTTGCCATTACAGAAGATGTTCAAAATGACCACCTCCTGCTTGAATACAGACCTCACATCGATGTCTCATTGACCTGCGAACACGATCCCACACTCCAGGAATGTTGCGTATGTCCTCAGAGCGTGCCACAATTCGATTCCGAAGGGATTCCAAATCAGGCACCGGAGACGAATAAACCAATGCTTTTAAATGGCCCCACAAGTAGAAATCGAGAGGGTTCAGATCAGGTGAGCGTGGAGGCCAAGCAATTGGGCCACCTCTACCTATCCATCGATCAGGAAATCTTCGATCCAAGTACCGGCGAGCCGTACGACTGAAGTGTGCAGGAGCGCCGTCATGCAAGAAGTGAGCGTGCTGACGATCGATCAGTGGAGTGTCGTCATAAACATCAGGTATGATGTTTTCCAGGAAGTTTGTGTACGCCTGCCCCGTAAGTCTGTTTACAAGTACATGGGGTCCAACTAACCGATCACCAATGATACCGGCCCACATGTTGAGGGAGAACCGCACCTGGTGATGAGATACAACAGTTGCATTTGGGTTTTCATACGCCCATACATGCTGATTGTGGAGATTTGTTATGCCATCTCGTGTGAACTGTGCTTCATCTGTAAATAATACTAAGGCAGGAAAGTTCGGATTTGCAGCACATTGCTGCAAGAACCACTGACAGTACCTAACTCGTGCAGGGTAATCTGCTGGTGACAGCGCCTGTACACGTTGCAAATGGTAAGGATACAATTGATACTCTTTCAGCAGTCTCCAGACAGTCGTATGGGGAACATTCACTTGCAACGCTAACCTTCGTGTGCTGATAGAAGGAGTTCTGTTCACAATCTCCAGAATCTCCTCCTGTTCTTCTGGAGTTGTAGATCTTGGTCGTCCCCTTCCCAATCCAGGAGAGTCAAATTTTCCATACTCGCACAGACGCTGATGGAGACTTACAAATGTCTTCCGATCTGGACATTGTCGCTGTGGGTACCTCTCCTGGTACAAACGACGAGCCAGCGCAGCATTGCCGTCTGCCTTACCGTAGATCAAGTGCATCTCTGCCAGCTCCTGATTTGTGTACATGACACACAGTCGAACGCCAAACACAACACTGAATTTAACCTTCGCCTAGGAATGATCTGTCAGAGTGCCCTCTTAATGTGTCCTTTGACGGCAACGACCTGCGGAAAGAAAAACGTTCCGGTGAATTTCAATGTTGTGAAGGCCATAACTCGGAAATGAAGCATTTCCGGACATATGTTGTAATGAACTATTTTGATTGTCTACATGTGGGAAATACATACCTGAAATTATGCCGTGTATTTTTGAAACACCCTGTATATTTACCACGATATTCAACCAGATCAAAATTATTGTTGAAAGGAGAAATACAACAAAAATGCAAGAGACGAAAGTGTTTGGCCCAAACGGAAATAAAATCTTCAATATTTAGTGGCGTGTTTTTTATTTGCAATAAAAGCGGGGAGAGGTTAGTTAATGGAAACTAACTTGTGACTCTTCATTTATCCATTTTTTGTTCCATTCTTACCTTCCGGTGATCCTCAAATTCTTAAGGTTCTGTAAACCCTATTTTGCCGCTTGGAATTTTGATTATTTGATATACGAGTACATTCTTGTTGAGGCTTGAGTCAGGCGATTGGCTAAGCAACGGCAAGACACTTATTTTCCTATTTATGAATAATTCTTTCGTTAATTTCGCGGTGGGTTTGGGGCCATTGTCTTGCTGAAATATCTACGTGCGCTGGCCGTGATATTTTATTGCTCTCAGATGCAGCTTCTGCTCAAGTTTATGCCTGAGCAATGAGCATGGACTATCCATTTTTCCATCAGTGATAAATTCCTCTCCACCATCAACAGTTAAACAGCCACACCTCATGATGGTGCCTACTCCATGCTTGACTGTACGGATACCGTTTATAGGATTATAGATAGTTCCTGCGGTCCTCCAACCATGACGAGCTTCGTTTCTGCCGAAAAGTTTTATTTTACTTTCATTGGATCCTAACCAGGTCCTAAAGCGCAATTCCTTGGGCAAAATGGGCTACGATAAACATGAAACAGTTCTTCACATCTTTTACTGTAAGAAGACGAATTGAACATGAAGTGAGAGCATGTGGACCTCTTCGATGAAGTCCTCTAGAAGCTGTTTTTCGACTGGAGTGGCCGGCCTCCTTGTTACTCAACATTTTTCTGCAGTGGTGTGAGCGCTGTCATGGACTCATTCGTTACCTCGCGCTGCATGTTGAGTGGAGAGCGGCCCGTGATATTGCAAGGAGCTTTGACTAGTGGCAGATAAGAGATTGCTCCATACCTTCCATCCTACCGAACTATTGTAGCAATGGTCGAGTATGAAATCTGAACTCTTTCAGTATTTACCTACAAGTTAATCACTCATTACGAAGTCCAACTATTTAGCTTTGGATATTTCTTGGATACTAATAGCTTTGGATATTCCTTCGACTTCCGGCATGATAGTCACTGAACATTAATCTTCGAAAAAATCTGGAATGGTGAAAGATTCTAATAAAATCCTTCAACAGGATTCTGGATCCTCTATACAGCACAAATTTAACCATAATTGAAGTAAGCTGTTCCCCAATGCAGGCAATGTTGAGGGAAGGGCGATGAGTCACCCTATGTTTTCCCAAGCTTATTCTATAATTTTCCAATGGAGTTCAAATCAGGAATTTGTGGTGGCCAGACCCTCGTAGATTCAAACACTGTCGTCCTGAAAAATCCTGTTGCCATCAGGCAAATAATTCTCCATAGAAGGATGAACGTGGTCAAAACCACTTTCAGATTGTTTCTGGACTTCACGTTGTCAAATTGCAAAGAGGGACAGGTCCATGTTCATCCCAGCAAGAAGAAAAAACAGGCCGCAAGAGTTGCACTCCCTCCAGCTGCCTAAACAGCTGATACAATGACCATTTTCACAGCTTCATGAGGTTGTCGCCCTACCTTAACTCGCCCATCTTCCTGAAAAGTGAATCTGATCTCATCGGACATTACATGCTGTTATTCTCAACAATACAGTTTCGGTATTTTAATGGCATCTTGTTAGATTTTCAATAGCCTAAATTCATCTTTCTCCTATTCTCGACGCCCAGTTCTTTGAGAAATTATTTTGATCTTCATAAAACTTCATCATCAGCGTTCATGAACGCCAATAATTCTTCTCCAATCTCTCCAAAGAGTATCTCTCTCTATCACTGAGAATGTTATGCCTTCTCCATTTTCCACGAGATGAACCAAGTTCGCTATTTTGTTTCCAGCGTCTTTTTGTTTTCTGTGTCGTTGTGATATTTGAGACTATCGCGGTCACTGTACAGATTTGCCGAGATAATTTTCCACTTCAATGAAACCCGATGTTTCTCTTATATGAAATGAACCGTCACTTATCTGGCCGGCATCGCTTTTGTTTTATCGTGCAAATAGGAAACAATTTGACGCCAAAGAAAAGAACAAATTGTACAAGAGTTAGCACATTAGCAGCATCAGGTGCATGATCATGAACATTTAGGTAAATTCGAGGGAAGAATGTCAGGCACATTAGAAGTGATCATTTTCTTGAGCCGCGTAGACTATACGTGATGAGGTCACGGCACGTGATAAGGATAAGGTCACGTGATAAGGGATACGTGGTAAGGTTACAAGAACTTCCATTGGAATGATACTCCCACTTCCTCTTGAATGTAGACTCAGCATAATTTATATGTAATAATTTTCTTTCCTTTCATTACTAAGAATGACTATTTTTCACCCGCCGACATCACCAACAACAGTGCTAGCTCCTAAAAATAATAATATTGAGTTTAGCCTAGTTCCCGCAAGCTTACATATGCGTGGAAATTTTTCCGTGCGTAAATTTGCTGCTACTATGCTTGCGCCGCTCCAAAAATTCATAATAGTGCGTGTTTTCTGTACATCCTGCAGTTGCACGCCTGCACAGTTCACCTGCAAAACAGGACAGTGCATCCGGAGAAGCGACGTATGTGATGGCACGGTAAGTCTTGAAGTTTAATTATTCATTCCTTGACCATTTCTTATGGAGACAGGCTTGTAACCTCAAATCAAGAGACGACCAAAGTAAAAGATAATCCATCAAACCTTTTCAATATTCCTAAATTAAAAATATAAACATTAAGGAATACAAAATAGAAAGGGAAATTTGATGAAAAATGTAGTGTTGTAATTAGTAAGTGAATTGTTTAAAAACATTCATGCAGAAGGAAGCTATGTTTTAAAACTGCTTCAGGGCTGTCTGGATTGAAATTTTTCATTAACGAATACGTGAAGTTCAGCGTGTATGCCTAGAGTACTAGACGATGGGATGAAAATGGCTTTACTTTCTTTTGTGATGTATTCGCTAATATTTAAACATGTACATGTTCAGGGCTTGGAAATATGCGAATCGGTAACTGACTGTCGGAATCTTGAAGAAGAGTTAATAGCTACTTTAATAATTATAACTGTTGATTACAACAGTCGTTTTTCAGAACGTGCTACGATAGTTTACCCTATTTTACAAGTCTTGTTAGTTATTATTTGCTCACTGAGCTCAAGACTCGCAGATATTTGATTTCGCTTCGTGTCCGTGCCGTAGACGAGGCAATTTCTTCTTAATCAGTCATTCTTTCTCATTTTCTGGCGGTTTCTTGAAAAACAGCTGCAGGAAGGGATTTTTTTGCGTTCTTGGAACGTATATTATTCGCTTGATATTCTTAACAACAATCCTTTTCATGTTTCTGACTCCGGGGATTTTTTTGTGTCAGTATAATAAGCGTAGGAAATATCTTAAAAATACCGTATTTTACATCATCTCTCAACTTTTCATTTAACCTAATATGCCCCTTCCTTATATTATTGCAAATATTTCATTGAGAAACATCATAAATTGGTCGTGCGACTTAAAGCATGTTCATTGAAGCATTTATTAAGTTCTATTTTGTTACGTTTGCGCGAAAAAATATTTTTGAATTTCTGCGCTTTCGACCTGTTAGTTCTGAATATAAATTACCTATAAACATGTTCTACAATTATCTACTCTGATGCCACGTAGCCAAAGCTCATATGTCAATGTACGTGGAGACTGTCATAAGCGTTTTCAACCGACTGAGCTCATTTTTATATTTCTTATATTACGGTCATTATTAGGCATCATTAAAATTAAAACCACTTACAATGTGACTGATTTTATGCTTTCTCAGTATCCTTCATACCTGCATTAGCATGTGCTGTCGTGGCAGCCATGTATGTTTATCAGCTAAGGACTTTGGTATATTAAGACATTTCAAAAAGCGATGCAATTATTCTTCTTAGGCTCGTGAGTATATTATGGAATCATTACTTAGGTAGATAATTTTACGTATTACTCCAATTGAGTTGCAAATGTTTTGGTTAGCATTGCACAACAATCCTTTTCTTGTCTCTGACTCAGGTGAACTCTTTTGTGCCAGTATTATTGGCGTAGGAAATATCGTAAATTTGTCTTGCGATAAAATATTTCATTTTCTCTGAGTTCGCTAACTTACATACTAGTTGAAACGTAGGAGTGAAATGTTTGTTCTGAATATCGACCTCACAGTCTTAGACGCAGAATCATATAAATCTACCCCCTTAATTTTTGACATTAATTCCTGATATCGGAAGTTCCTCAGCTTGTATTTCACTGTAGTGTGTGCTGATAAGAGTGTTTTCAACAATGCATCGACTCCGGATTACGTTATGTTTTTTAACTTGTATTTACATGCATTGTCAAACCTAGATTACGCAACGCAGGGAATGCATTTTTCCATGCTTTTCTCACAATCATTTGTTTCGAATATTTTTTAATATGGGTATTACAACATACATGTTGAAAATATATCAACTAAGGATTTTTATGTTAAGACATTTTAAAATCTAATGATGTTTTTTGCATCGTCATTTTCGAAATTAGTGATTTTTCTTTCTCCTTTTTTTTTCTTACCGTCACCAGAGACATTGCTTCGACGGTACCGACGAAAGTAAGGACACGTGCCGCGATTTCTTGCGTAATCGGCGTCGAACAATCTGTCCGGCCCGCGTGCTGAACTACTGTGCAGACCGGACCCAGTGCTACCAAAAGGTATCTGTAATGGGCAGTCAAGTATCAATGATACTTGTCTGATGGTCTGATGGTCTGATTAGTCTGTGCAGGCACAGACTAATTATTTTGGTCAATGCTTTTTATATTTTTACGACTGTGGGATGGAGGCATTTTCACCCTCTGTGAAAAACCAGCAAGCAAATTTCAAATTAGGATTTAATCTAAACTAGAATGCAACGTTCAGCAATGAATTTTCTTTGCATTGTAATAATGAAGTACGTATATTCTCATTGGTGATGTAGTATTCCATGTACCATCGATATTCGAATTTTTAAACCTAGCGTTAAGCATTCTAATAATGTTGAACGGGCTTTTTGTTGTGAAGTAATTCTTTTGTTTCTAGAATAGTATAACTTTCATGTTGACAATGTAAATTTACTCAGAAATATTTTATAAATTTGCCTTTATTTATAACCTTTTGAGAAACATTCTTACTTATACACAGGTTTCTCATATGACCACCTGCTGAGTCTACTATACAGTATGTGCGATAGATAGTTTCCTGTCTTACCTCATGTCTTACTCTATCATGGGTTGCTGGATCAGTAGTCAATTTTAGGCTTGATGGCTCTGTACATTTCAACAAATTTTATTTTCTCGTTGTTGAACTCGTTTTTATCTCGTTGAGGGCTTGTTCTATATCTTATATCTAACAAAAAAGTTTTTTGAATTAAAGCACAGACTTTAATTCTCATTTACCACCGTAGCGGTAGCTAAGCCTGCGTTAGCTTATTTTCGGGTTTGTTCTCTTAATGCAATGTAACCAGTATTGCAGACGATTGTTTAATCTGGGCTGATCCCACAAAACATTCCTGCCAACATCACTATAAAGTATTTAAGCATTAGAGTGTCATGAAGAAGTCATGTTTCATTCCGCTGTGCTACTGAGAGCTTTCAGACAATAATTCAGCGCTAATCACACGATAATTTTCACAGGAGATACATGAGTATGCTCTTCACCAGTCACAGTGAGTGAACTCACAAAACAAATGAAAGACAACGTCCTCGAAAATAAATTTTATTGGAGTGTTTTCAACGTTTTCTATCTCGTACATAAAAAGCGACAGCACTGTGACGGAGAGGTTAACTGCTTCGATGGGAGCGACGAAGATCCTGAGACATGTGGTATCGCTGAAGCGCCCGATGCTTCAATCTCTACACCTCCCACTACCCCCGCGCCTGCGGTCATCACACCTCCCATCATCCCAGTACCTGCGGTCACCACACCGGCACCACCTACTCCTACGCCCTTCGCTTCAGGGGAGGTCGCACCTGACCCTCCAGAAGTTGTGTTTCCTGGTACGGAGACGAGAACGTCCACACGTTGTGATCCTCCTTCTTGCCCATGCCCCGTGCCGGGTATGGAGCATGTGTGTCTTCCGTGTCGTGAACTCGACAACGTCACGAATACCTGCATTCAATTGCGTGAGTATACCAATTTTTGTGAAGTATTACATTACATGTTCAACTAGAACAGATACTCGTTAAAACGTGAAATATGGATGTTTTATTTAATGGAAAACTAATTTTCAGCTTGAATGCGCAGCAAACACTCAATATTTTTTAGGTTTTGATTGTTGTTCATGTGTAAATTCCTAAGTGCATTTGTGCAATGAGCGAATGCATCATGCGTGCACTTTTTGATAGTGCTATTGCTGTGACACGTGAATAAAGGTTTCAGCACATGCAGGGTCACCTTCGCCTTTAACGTAGACTGCCATTTGAAGGGATCACCCTCGCTAATCTAAATGGATATGATAGGCATTAATTTTATGCAGCAGAGGTGGATGTTGTTCTCGTTCCCAAATACATTCAAAGGACCTGACCATGCTCTACACGTGTATGAAAATAATCCATGACGTAACGTTTTAATATCTCAATACTGAATTAAGTTTGTCAGGGATTTCTCCCCCGACACGTTGCAAAGTTTTCAGTTTGTGACGTATTGCGGGACGCGAAAACATCAAACATTCTCCAGCAAGATAAAATGCTGCACATGATTCAGCGAAGTTGCGTCAAACAGAAGACACTATTTGGTTGTTAGAGTTACTTGTTTCAGGCCTAGGCGATATTTACATAATTTACCAGTCATGATTTTTCTTATTTTTGTGGTTTCTTTCAAAGTTATTAAACAAACCCCGAGGAAAATGTTATCAAAACATTGTCACGCTTTTAAGTGTCAACTTTTCGTAGAACGGACACACAAGAGTGTGTTATTGGAATAATGCAACATTAATTAAAGCATTTTGACACAAGGGCTAATACGACTCACATGAGCGTGCCAGCCATGACACGCGAATAGGATTAAGTCAGCATTATTTCACATAAATGTTTCACTTTCTCAAATTGGCTAGTGGAAATCAGTGTGAACGAACATTTTGGGAGAAAATGAGCAAATGTCTTAAGACTTCTAGGAAGTATACTGCCCATCTTTTACCGAGGAATTTTTTATCAAATGAAACGTGAACATGTGATTTAACTTTCCTAATTATTTGAGCATACGGTTAAAAGTGATAAACGCAGATGTACCAATAATTCTCTGAATAACCGTTTAACACACACACGAACGTGTTAAAATCTCTGAGTGTGTAGTGAAAGCCGAAAATTTTTAATGAAAACTTCAAAGCGGTAGGACTTTTTGTAGATTGGGTATCACGTGCAGTACGATGTAGTATAGATTCGTTCAAAATTTTGGCTACTTATTTTGATGTATGAATGTTTTCCAACAAACTCAACTGTCAAAATATGATACAAAAGAACAAAAATACCACCACGAAATTTTTTACCTGCCCGAGTAAAGATGTTTACCCAACAATTTTTGATATTTATGGATATTTTTTTCTGAAATTTAACATTGTTCGTGTTTCCCTTCACGCTATTGTAATCAGCATAAGGTTGATAACTTGAGTTAGTGCAAGTATTATTATAGTTATAATTAAGCAATTCCTGTTTCACACTCTTTGCATGTAATTTACTATACTTTAAAAATAATTTAAGAGCTCAACACGTAACTGCGGCGAATTAAGACCAATTTTGAAAATAATGAACATCAAACAAATCGTACCATCGTTGAGGAGGTCATCCAAGGCCCCTCTCGGCCCGATGGACCGAATTTTTGTTGAAAAATGATCCTTTGGGGATGGGCTATTGTGCCCTAAAATTTTATAGGGCTACGGGCTTTAGATCCCCTTCAAGGGGGGAAGGGGGAAGTATGGGGAACAAAAATCATGAATATTTGACCCTATATAAAAAGAAAAAAACGGAAAATGAGAATTCTGAACCTATCAGCTTCTGTGCAATGTTACGAGGATCTCAAAACTGTCTTTGAATTTGTTCTAGCATAAAAACGCAATTACTTCTTACTCAATGACTTCTTCAAAGACAGTTTTAGAATGTTTCGAACATTTCTAACAAACTGACATTATTCGATTTTCCAATTTGTACATTTATTTTGTTTTATCATAGTTCAAAACCAAATATCTGGTATATTTTAGATAGTGATCAAATATCGCACATAGAAAGAAAACGAAAAGTTTCGAATAAAAATTCGGGAATGTTAGTTTGTTTGCAATGTTACGAGGATTTCAAAACTGTCTTTGAATTTTTTCTAGCATAAAAACTCAATGACTTCTATTCTTTTGAAATATCCGTAAAAACGAACAAAAAAACTGGTTTTTCCAATTTTTCCAAAAAAACAAAGGCCTAAATCGAAAACGTTTCATGAGTAGAATATTTTTTTTCAAACATACATATACTGGTAAAATTTCACACGAATCGGATCAAAATTAAAAAATAACTGGATGACCCCCTCAAGTTTTCTCTAAAAGTATTTATGAAAATTGAATTTGTCACTGCAGTTCGGTCAGCACCATTACGAAAATGCCCTATGTGACTACCGGTGGGTCCTGTCGCAGCCGAATTATTGAAGTAGTCTAGAAGTTCAGTAGGGCATGGCGAAAATGTACAATAGTTGTATCAGAGTTATTGACGATGTCAGTTTAAATACGTTTGAAAATTACAGTCATAACTCAAAACATCAGGTATAATAATTTTTTATGTATTTTAGTTGATTTAGTAAGATTTTCAACTGAATAGGCTAAAATAAAAACGTTACTTTACTGATAGACTTTCGACTTACGATACGAGGAAAATTTTTTACTTTTTTGGCTGAATGAAGACGTCAAAATATTGAAACAGTTCAAGCAATTTATTTACTACAAGAGATACAGCAATAAATTGTATCTTAAGTCTAGTACAATGGACACACTTGAGTATAGCTACCTGTGGGCCCAAATAAGTTCAGCGACTTCTATGGCACCCTATCATCAACACTATTTTAAGGTGTATAGTTATGTTTAACCTAATTTGCTTATCCTAGGGTCATACTACGAGTTTGATGAACAAATTAGTTCTCTCATGATTTGATGTTTAATTTTCACAAACGTAGCTAATATTGGCTAGGTGGGAGCAGTATATTCTAAAAAGCCATTAATAGCGAATCTATGCATTAATCAGGGCAAATTACCTTATCAAGATAAGTCACAAAGCAGCTTTGTAAGAAATTTTTCTTAATAAGAGAATCTGTTGTAGGCTTCGTGATGATCGGAAGGAAGAATTTAGACTGAAAAATTTCTATGAAATTTGTGATTTGTTCACAGCCTTCACATTTTAGAAGATCGTTATTGAAATCCTTGCAGATTATTATGTCATTGTAAAGAGATTTGTTAAACTGGGATATAATACTATGAAGCTCATCCAGGAGAGATGTCGGACAGGCTGGTGGAGGCCTATTCGCAGTTCCAAATGTAATTCGCATACCAACTTTTGCTAGTTCTGTTAATAGAGTTTCAATATGTTCACGATTCATAGTTGCACATACAATGATTCTCAAAGCTATATGTTTAGATATGCACGTATTGATGCCTCCACCACGTTTATCATGATCACGTAGTGAATGATGGTTATATTAGTTTTGCATTGGAATCATGTCTTAGTTTTGTCAATAAAATTCCTTACAAAATAGCAAATCTCGCTCAGTCATAAAAGAAAGTTCTAGGCAATTTTTTATAATTTTTTATCAGTGTGGTCTATCAAGCAACACCCTCAAATTTGAGAAAAAATCTCGACTAAGTAATATTACTACCATGGTTAAGCTAAAGATGTCATTTACTAATGTGATGGCATTCACGATACAGCCTCTGAAATTTGCTTATAATTTTTTCAAATTAAACTTTATATGGTATCATTCCTCGAGCTCAATCATTTCTCTCATGCCATCTTTCTAGCCTTCGTGTGGCTATTTGTACGACAGTGTATCTATCTATTTCGCTTTCCATTTCTAACATACAACTTTAAGGATGGAAGTTTATATATCGGCATATCAGGCAAAATGTTAAAAAAAAATTCAACATTCTATAAAACATAACAAGTCAAATTATACTTTTGTGGTACATTAGACATGTATTCTACATATAGGGAGAAAAATCCATGCGAAACCGACGTTTTCTTCAAAAGTTGCTTTGGAAAACAAGATCTGATCAAACCTGTGATCTACAAAATTAGAGAACAATTGTCTCTGAAATATTTTTTAAGCATTGTGTCAATATTTTGCCTAGCAGTAAAGGTAAGCAATCGCAATGGTCGCATATTTTGACTTCGCACACTAGGCACATCATGTTAAAGAAACATCTGAGCTTCGAATGAAAGTTTTCGCGTAGAAAACTTCAGGAAAGTGTTTGTCCGTTATATCAAGAGAAGATGAAAGAACACAGAGTGGTATCTTGTCATTTTATGCTAACATAACTCGTGCGTATGCAGCAGAACTTCGAATGCAAGAAAATAACATCCCCCGAGAAATAAAATCATGAGATGTTTCGTCAACAACAGTTCATTCCAGACAACTTTCTATACTTCGAAAAATACATGAAAAAAACAGTTGATTTTCTTTCCTCGTTACTGTAGTGCCTCCGGTTTTTGTCTTGATGTACTCGAAGAGCTTGTTTCATTAGGCACAGATATTCAATCACTAAACTACCATTTTTTTGTCTAGAGCTTTCTTCCAGTAAAGAATTGATTAGTTTCAGTCATGTAATTTTATTCGGTTAGGATTCCATTGTACCTATAAGTAAAATGTTATATGCAGCTTTCAACGAAATTTAATTTGCAATGAACTTTCCTCAATCAGTATTATTATAATTTTTCATTTTGATTCAACCGTAGCTGAAAATATCCTAAAATGTCACTTTTTGAACTGCAGAGAGTGGGACTCGTTCGTGTTCGGTGGAGAGACGGCACAGAGACATAAAAGTCGACATCCTCACCTGCGGTGGACAAGGCTTGCAGCTGTAAGTACATGTGACCTCACTTGTCGGGCAATATACTCTGTTAAACAAAACGCCCGCCCAAGACAGTTACAAATGCTTCTCCGACAACTGCCAAGTAGTTCCCTTCCTCTCTTAGTTAAATGAATAAATATTTAAAATTTTAATAAATACTTTTACAGCAACGCACAACACTTACAATGTAATTAATTTAAACAGATGTATTCCTTCATTTTGTCGCTTTCTAAACTCATTAGTTTAAGATCCTCGACAGCGAAAAGTACGACAAAATGTGGCAGATCCGTAAGCTGTGCAGGATATTAAAAGTCCTCACAAACGTGTACTTTGCAATATTTATCATATTCTGATGCTAAATGAGAAATCAGAATGCAAATTGCGCTACTCTAACAAAGTCATGATGAAAAGAAGATGATGCTTCTGATGAACATGTTGATCGCAATCTGGCATTTTACCACCAGTTTTCAACGAGAACGTGTATCCTATGAACTGCAAAACTTTTGTAAAAGCTGAAATTTAAGCTGATTTTAGTTTTGTGAATTTTGTTTAGAAATTCGCATTTATGTCAAATTTATTTCTGTAAATACGAGTCAGATCTGAGAAAATTTTTGACTCATATCTGTATGAGTCAATTTTAAACGGCTATTCAGAAAAATCAGGATACACATTGGTGCATCTCCTTTAACTGCATGTTTAAGCGGCTGAAAGAGTGAAATCACACATTTACGTTTTAAACGGTAAAAAATTCTGTTGAAAAAAGAACTGTGTTTGAATTTGGTAAATGGAGTTCAATTTTCCCTAGTAAATTTAAGATCTTGGGTATTTTATCTTCGAAGTATTCTTAGATAGTGCTTGTACATGACAGTAATCAATGGCCAGTCTCAGAAAGTGAAAAATTCATGTGAAATAATGTTTACTAACGCCAAGCATGTCATTGGTGGCGCACTTCTACGTCGTATTAGACCATGACACTCAAAAATATTATACATCATAGGCTGGTGATGGATATTGAGGACACACTTTTATGGCAACTTGAGACACCAAAGTATGTTGGTTTTGTGACAAAATTTTTTCAGCTGTTTCACAGAAAATTTAGCATTTAGAGTAGTTTCCTTCATCAACCATATATGAGTTCCATTTTTCGCATGCATGCGGTTTATCTTAAAATCTTTTATTCAAAAGCAAAATTTGATTTACAATCACTACTCCTAATCTTTTAGATATGCTGCCAACCGAACAGTGTCGAGTCATTTTCTTGTACGAATTTAAGCTGTCACTCTGCCTCAAAAGTGCCAGGGAACATCAAGCGAACTTTGATTACGATGTTGTTGAGACCAGAACTTTTCAGAAATGGTTTCAAAAGTTTCGTACAGGAACCACACACCTATAGAGCTATATATAGTCCCCACACCTCTGGAGTTTGTTCAGGTCGATAAGCTGCAAAGTCTGAATAAAGGGCATATTATACAGTTAGCAAACTGTTCTTGGGAGACAATTTAGAAAAAAATCTATATCGAGACATATATGGATTTGTGGCCTCAAATACGATCAGCGATTTTTTTGGAAAGTGACAGAGACTTGTTTTGATTGAAACAATGAAAGTAAAACTTTGAGAATTTACATGTAAAGAGAACAGGAAGGATGCTTTTTGAAAAGCAAGTGTACAGTGATCATAACGGCTGCTTGAACTTTGAGCGCAACGAGTAGACCGATGAACTAAAAAGCCTCACTGTTATTCTAGGCGGCAGGCTAATTTTATTAGGAAACAAAACTTATTAGTTAACAAAGTTTCTCAGCACTTACTGGAGGAATAAAAATGAGATTAACTTTGTAAGCCTATAAGACTATCCTTACAAACTCAGTGCAGTGAATTAAATTGTGGACTGCGTGCATTCAGCGTTAGTTAAAGGTCACTTGTCCAGTGGACGTGCGTGTCAGCAACTCGCAAGGGTACCGATACTGGAACCGAACAATCCCGACTGTCACCCATGCATAATTCAAATTTTTCGTATTCTTATATCAGTTATTACTGGACGTTGCTTATAAATAAAATTCATTGGTATGTAAAATACGTAGTATTGTAGTATCTCGTGGTTGTTTTGAGTTTATCAGAGGCATATTTGAGTTTTTAGATTTAATTATATTCGTTGACAGAATTCTTAAAATATCTCTATAAACAGTTAACGACATTTCTTTATTTCATTATATATTTTCACAAGATGAACTATGATTATTTATTCCACAGAGATCAGTCTGATTAGTCAATGTGACTCATAATGTTCGTTCACGCATCGATAACGTTTCATAATAATTAGGCAGTTTTTTTGTGCGAAAATTCTTTAAGGATCCCAAACTTTTCAGGAAACGATTCTCCCATTTAAATTATGAAGCTCAAGCTTAATAGAACTAGGGAAAATATGTTAATTTGTTTTCTACCTACTTCGTAGTTTAAATTGTAAATCACGCTTTACTGCAACTGGTGTCGGTTTAGCCGTAAATCTCGTCGGAATACCTAGATCGTTGCAAATCAATTCGAAATGACGCTAGTGTGCAATTCAGGAACTTACAGCACCGACGTACTTTAATTCGTGAACTGTTGTATCATGCATCAATGCGTTCTAATACTTTAGAGGGTTTATTGAGTTGAACAACTTCTTAACCAATGCATGCAAACTTCGCGTTTCGAGCACAATAATACTAATAGCTAAATGAAGTTTTACTTCTATGCTGTTCCATCGACTCAAATTATTGTACTAGTCCTCATTACGTTCGTCTCTGGAATGTGAGGTAAAATGTGCGAATACGAGTTTTGTTATAATGATTATTAACTCCCTGCTCGGCAAGGACGAGTTAACTCGTCTTCATCCAATTTAGTTTTTTTCAGAGGACGACAAATGAACTCGTCCAACACTAAATGCATCAAAATAAACTATGTAAAATGCTATACTTCAATTTCGAGTCCTCTTCTGTTGACCACGAGTTTAGGCTTCAGAATACAATAAAAAGCAACAAAAAAATCGTCCAATGAAGTGATTTTTCCTAAAAAATATCCCCATGAAGGGGTTAGGCTGAAAATGTTTACTCTCATCTTGAAGGAGATAGATCTTACAATATAAGTATGAAACAGAAGGTACAAGTTCAAAGAGTCTAGAAGTTCTTCACAGAATACGAATTGTTACATTACAAAACAAAGTTTCACTGCTAAAACAAAACAAAACAAGTTTCATAGGGCGAACAGTGAGAGCTTGGGAAGCTGCCATGAATGCCTGTTCAAAATTATTGCCCAACTTTTTAAGAGATACGATTTCCAGTGTTTGTGCAAATCTCAGGAATTTTAATTTCATAGAAAATTGCAGAATAACGATTTATTTCAATTCCCTATTCAAAATGTCTTATTTTCTTTTCTGCAGTGACTTCAGCATCTTCGAGAGGAATTCCCAGTAAGTCTGGGGAAATTGAGATGCGTGGGTCATTCTTTGCTCATCTGGATCTAGAGTAGGACAATAGTAAACCGGGGTCGGATTTTGGTCATGTAGATGGCATGTGGGACAGTGGGTAAAGCGGGTGATATCTTTGTGGCACACAAATTTCGAGCTGGTAAAATCACTCTTAGTTCAAATCATAATTACAATCGCTTCCTAACTTCTTGTCAGAGATGGCCATAGAATTAGCACTCATGACGGGATGTTTAAGAGTATCTTACTTCGGACTCTCGAGTTAGTTACTCTGTATATCTCATCTTTAAATTCGGTCAACATGAACTATTAAAACATGCCAATAGAGTCCGGTTTCGATTCAGATAACTTGAGTTCGAGACTTACCTTGGCTGTATCTTCACAAATGCCATCAGCGCTACAGTATTTACACCAGAAACGCAAACTTGCCAGCATCAAGACGTAGAGCACATTCTATTTGCAGTCGGTTTATCATGTGACGAGATCTGAGGGCAAGAGGAAGGCTGGTAGAGTACTACTCTGGTTCACATTCGGTCATGCCTATACTTTCCCTGAGCAATAGTGCCGACACAATAGAACGCAACATCAGCGGTACTATCATAACGGTTAAAAACATCAATAAAAACACTTAATGACTGGTACAACTAGCAACACCTTCGTCTTGTGGATGGCGAGTGAGACAATCGATTTTATGGATTATATATTGATCAAGGTAGACATGTGGGATTGTGTCATGGGGTTGTAGTTATGGGAAATAAATTATTTTTCTTTCGTCATTTGACAGATATGTTTTTAATTTAGCCAAAAATATTTGATAATTCGATATTCCAGTTTGTTTTATACCTAAAAAGATTGATTGGGGATGAATTAGTTGATGCTGAATTAATTAAATTATTCGATTAGAACCAATTATTCAATTTAAGTTTGAAATAGGCTTTCCATAGGAAAATTCATAGGGTATAAGTTTGCTCTTTTAAGGAAGGAAACGCAAGTTTGTGGATAAAAGAGCTGATTCTTAATTTTCTGTGTTCCTCGAAAAGCGAGTAAATCTTTAACACCCTTCCTAATTTATTCACTAGCCAGACCCAGCCTTCTTAAGCCTATAACTTAATGAACCATAGTTATTAGACTTCGCTTCTTGCGTAAATTTAAGTGACGTAAAAGTTACTTCTACATATAGAACGAACATTAAAACTTTAAAAGTGAAATTGATAGTCTTAATGGTAAACCTTAAAAACGTTGTTTTTTAAGCTTTGAACGTTACGGCTCACTGTAGACACAATTAACCGCTGTAAAAAGAGGACGAAGTACTAATTAAAATTTGTTTTTGAATATGATCACTACAGAAGAATACTGATTTTACTTGCTTTTACTACACTTCTTACTTCTACTTGATTTTTGCTGTTTTTCACTGGTTTGTGTTTTCATTCCAGAACGTTCTTATTCTAAGGCAAATTTTACTTTGTGCTTCATTCTATTCTAAGAGGGGTTGATAATGACATTAGGGTACGCCATAATGTTCAGATTTCTTGAACAATGTATTAAAAAATTTACCATCTTGACCATCATTTTCATTTTAAGATTGTCTGGAAGATTTAAACACAATTATGTATACATGATCAAAAATTGTCATTCATAAGGTAATTGTTTTTTTTCCCCATTGATATGCAGATATTTCTTTTTCGCTTGTTGTGTTTTTTAGTTGGAATTTATTTCTCATCTACAATGTTATGCCTTCATTATCAACTACTGAAACACAACTCCAAGTCCCTTACATCCTCCGAATGGTTTTAGAACTAGTAGCTGGTTCCGCTCCTTCAGAAACTTCCTGATATTGAATTTTTAATTGTTACATCTAATTCAATTTCAATAGCTTGTAAAAGTTAAGGAAAAATCCCTATTTTTAATTTTTTTTATAAGTTTGTTGCTGTATGCAAGGTCCTTGATATGGGATTCTTTTTCACAACACTTTCATTTCAAATCAAGTTTAAAAGATTTTGTCCTCGAAGCAGTCTTGCTCAGTTGGCATATTTGTCGCTCTATTTCATGTAGATTGCGTCCACCAAACATGTTCCATAGGGATCCAAAACAGCATAAAAAGATTTCTGGATCCTATGCCTACTTTACGTATGCTTTCCATTTTCATTTTTTGTGACCTGTGAAAGTCGTTTCCGTATCTTATTAGAGATGATGAAGCTTGAAGAGATAGCTGGATAATTTCTCCTTGCATTGCCAGCAACAGCGGCTTGACTGCATACTCCCTCTAATTCGTTTGTGAATTTTCTCGTGCAAATTTAAAGCGTAAAATTTAAAAGTTTTGTCAAAAATATGTTGCAATCGTGCACATGTAATTTATATTAATTTTTCATTTTAAACTGTTTTCTAAAATTACAACATCTTTCTAATTTTACAATGAACTTTCCCGAGTTCATGTAATATTTTCACCTCTGTTTATAATCAGCCATGGTGAAGATGAAATTGTAAACTAAAAAACTGAATTCATTCAATTTATGCAGGGTAATTCTGATTATTATCATTATTATTGGTTAATCATTTTTATGCTGAGAAACCTCTGAGCTGACCAAACAAGGGTTATTGTAGAATATTGTTTAAACTATTTCTTCAAAAACGATACTCACTAAGGCTTTCTTGAGTTTGGCTTACAAACATTTCCGTGCCGTATTACCTGCGTTTTTGCAGTGAGTGCGTGAGTGCGAGCATGGTGCCGGTGCTGACGGTCGTCTTGGCCGACTGCTGGAGCGCCGCCTCCTTGGTGCTCAGGTGAGCGGGCGTGGCGGCTTCGGCTTCTGGTTTTGAGTCCTTTTGCATTACGCTAACTCGACAACATTTTCTAAGATCGCAGGATATAGCGAGATATTATTCATTGATCAGCGCATCGTAAATCAATAAAGAAAAAAAAATTCGAGCATAACATACAGAGTACAGTTGTTCGTTCATCATTTTCAGGATGAGTAGGAAGCATCCGTTTACAAAGAATCGTAATTTATCTGATTTCTTTGGGCACATCTAAAGTGCTTTTGCCTTCGACACCTATTAGTCGGCCAATCGATGTTACTATTTTCAAAACTTAATGATTTCATATTACCATCACCTACCGACAGTGATACAGGTATATCCGATTCACTATTTAGTCTCAAATTAATCGCTATCGTCACCTTCATTTACACTTTCCCATACTGTTAAAGGAGCTTTTACGAGTAAGCATTTGCAATAAAATAAAGTCTGTTTTTCGTTTCAGGTATCTACTTGGCCATGAGCATAACTTCTTTTTGTTGGTAACCGCAACGAGTTATATTCTGCCATTAAGTATTGATTATTTTATGCATTGTGTTCAATTTAAGAAAGTACGCTCGTTCTACTAAAGATTTCCAAGTACAGTGTAGACCTCCATGATACATTTCGTTCATTGTTGTCTGAGGGAAGTTTTTCTAAGCTTTACTATTTGCCTCCAAGCAATCTTTTGAGGCGTAACTTTTCCAAAACGAAGTTTGTGTTTCTACTCTAAGTGAATTTGTTTTGATAAGATCTTTGATTGTTTAACGCCTAGATATATTGCTCTACAAGTGGTAGCATAATTTTTTGGTCCATTAGTTACCGCAAAGATGTCGTTTAGGACGGGAAAAATAGAACGATTGTGCGAGGATCGAGTGCTGAAATATTCTGCGGATCTCGACTTTACATTTTTAGTGAGCATTGTTCTTTACAATTTTGTCCTACATGTGATGTGAAAAGCCAGTGTATCATTCTGAACATTCTGTACCAGGAACCCATGCTGTCTTGTTACTCTTCCAAAAAGAGGCAGATTTTTTGTCATAAGGTTTTCTACTCTGTAGATTTACCTTGATTTCAATTTCACAGCGCCGAAAGTATTTCCCTTCCTTGGATGTTTACGTTCCATTTTTGTAATACAAGTTTCAGATTTCTACATTTTCCGATACAGTACGTTTTCATCAACTACATTCTAAAACTTGTTTAATGTCATCCTTTTCGGACATTTCATTGGTATAATGAGTCTAAATTCAGTTTCATCGTTTTCGTTTAAACTCTTAGTTTCACTCCGTAGGTTAACATGATCTACATAACAGTAATTTTGAAATTTTTGAAACGATCTTCTGCTTCTAATAAAACAGTGGTATAATCGACGTCTTCCATGTCACCCATTATGTTTGCATAGGAAAATTTACTTTAGTTCAAATTTTGCTTGTATTTAATGTAACCCGTTAACCTCATTCATCACAAATTTTTATACTTTACTTGCTTTCTATTCTTGTATACGAGGACTGCAAATTACAACAATTTCTTTTGTCACATACGTTTCGAGAACTGTTTTCAAAATGTTCGCAGATATTTTCGTTTCATTTTATCAGAGTTTGTTCTCTGATCTGCTGAAACTCATCAGGAAGACAATATCAAAACAATGAACATTAGAAATATTTAAAAACAATAGAAAGTTTCTGTACAGTGATGCCTTTACTGATTGTTAAAATGTGCCTTGACTCTAAAATGCGGAAATCACATGAATTTGGGGTTAAATCCAAACTTTTAAAATTTGAGGTCCTAAGGACATGGTCTTTATTAAAAAACTTTGTTTTCTAATTGAAGAGTTGGATGACTTTGTCAGATTATTCCAGTGCGAATAAACGATTTATTTAATGTATATATCAAAACTCGTCCTTTGATTTATTTGTATAAAAACAGAGAATACCGTTTTTATACCGTGTTTAAAAAAATTATAAATTCTGGATTCGACCCCAACTTTTTTTGCTCTTCGCAGTTTAGTCGACATAATTATAGATACAAAAAACACTCTGTCGATAAACAAATACGACTCGCCGGTTAAGCTTTCCACGGTTTATTAGTATTTTGAATCTTCAGGTTTAGTTAGCGTTTTTATTCTGCCTATGTTAAATATTCAGTTTATTCAGGAATAGGAGTTAGTCTTTTAATTCATAATATCCAGATCTATTATTTTTTCAAAGGAATGAAGATGGATTTGCTTTGTCCGAAACGGTTGTTTCATCACGTTATTCATAGTTACGTTGTTTTCCTTTTTATACTGAAGCCGAGTTTTGTTTGAAATCGATTTATTTCATTTTAGAGACTTTACGAACTACCTACGTGCAACCATCCACAGGAATTAAATTTGCGAGTACTTGCTCTCAAATTATCAGTATGCATTAGCATATCTCCTGCTTTTGGAGGACGTCGATGGATTGTATGAAATGAAATCTGCCGCTGTACGCAGGTGCCACAGCGACGGCACGTGGGGCGAGTACGGAGTGGAGACGACTGCTGCGGAGCGCATGTGGCACATTTGCCAGCCTCGCCACATCAACTCACAAGGTGAGCAGTTCGATCGATCTCTCGTTCGAGCATGCCAACTCTGGCTCTGACGCTCCCTGTTACAACCTTTTTTTTATATCACTGAGTACAAGGTATTCCAAAAAGTAGTTATTTTATCTCCTAATGACATTAACAGCTGCTGTTTGCGTTGTGTAAAATTTTTGAAGGGAGTCTAAAATTTAAAAGTTTAAAAAACCGAACTCATGTCTTTTCTATTAAGGGTTTATAACGGAAAATCCACATGAACAACGTACGAAGACGAGTATTTTTTTCCCAAGATTTCGGAAACCATTGTTGATAAGGAAGCATATTTTTTGTTCTTCTTGAAAATTCGTTTAAATAATTTTTATTTGTTCACAATTGTGCTGATGAAATAGGGTTCATCTTTACAAGAGTTTACTCTTAGGTAAAAATTTTCACAAATGGCAATTTATCTATGCACATCTTGGAAGTTGATCTCGGTATCCATTACTCGCAGTAATACAGAAATCAGAAGTCATACAGGTACTCCACTTCACAGGCCCAAGTTCACAAAATTGTGTGGGACCTTTCCTAATCTCAATTTCATTCACAATAGAAAATGGAACTAAAAAGTAAAATGTCTTTGTAGCCATGACGATGGACGTTTCAAATTTCTACCCATTTACAACACAAAATATTAGCTATAAACTTTCCCCATTTAGCTATTCAAAATAACAATAACAGGACAATACGAAATATCAATAACAATAGGACATAGTAAACTTCTGAATTCGAAAAGTAATTCGAGTAGAATTTATGATGTTATTTTACATGTACTGCTTGAAAAGTGAACAAAATAGATTGAAATTGTCGTAATCAGTGATACAGAAATAGCAAGCGAAAAACAAATTTCAAACCTAAAAATTTCTCAACTTGTTTTATCCACAAAGGAAGAGCAAACTCTGATTTCAAGGAAAAATATTTTTTTTCGGTTTTACAGATCGTTCAGACCAAAAGTTTCTCAAGTTTTGGCGAAAAAAGAACAGCAACCGTAGACGTTTTATTTTGTCTCGGTGACTTTTTATTTTTTATTCTTATATTAGTTCTTGCATTGGTGATCCTGAAAATTTCTTAATTTCGCTCCAGCTCGTTTTATTTTTTTACTTTTCGCTCACTATCCGGCACAGAATACTGTGTCTCTGTATGTATGTGATTCATTTTTAAAATTTATATCATTTCCTCAATCGAAAAAGTAACAAGAAGTAAGAAAATCAGTACAGTTACATGTTAGACTGCAAGAACACATTAGAGTAGCATATTGTAGCACTATTTGAAAGGTGCACCACTGCTTAAGAATTTTCTACACTGAGACTGACGTAAAAATACACTTAAGTATAATTTACTGAAATAAACAACAATTTTCGCGTGTCTGATTGGTTTACGGGATAGAATATTTTCTACAGTGATTTAGGGACATGTTACTAGCGAATACTTGGTTAGTTAACATTGCTCATGACTCAAAGATGCTCCTTATCAAAGTTGAGTAATTTTTATTTAGCGACAAAACTGTCCAGCAGTTAATATTATTGCTCTCTAATACAAATTTCTAGTTCAAATGAAAACTTGCTCAGTATTTCTCTCAAAATATGGTTAATCATTTTTTAGATTCTATATTTTTCATGTTAATATAACAGGCAGTTTCAAAAGTTTATTTCCTCTTTATCTCAACAACTTTTGAGTTTAATGAAACACTAATATAAATTTATCTTAAATAATGATATGTATCGGTCGATTATGAAAATACGTGACAGTAAATGTGAGATTTTATATCTTTTATAAGTGTTTTTTTTTTGAATGAGCCACGGTAATTAGTGATACAATTATGTTTTCTACACTTCTTTTCCCACTACGTCTTTTAGGCTGCAGAGGTTGGGCCAAATATTAGGATTAATATAATTGTCAGTTATTTATTTTTTAGTTACTGCACAAATAGTTTTACGGAAGATAGAAAAGAGCATAAAGATTTTGAAGTTTTTGGTGTAAACATTTTTCCTCTGAAGAGATTTGATCTCAGATAAAAATACCATGAAAACATTTAATCTTTAATGTGCAGCGAGGAAATATGAGGAGAGAGGAGTTTTGGGAGAAGTTGTCGAAGTGTGTTGCATGAGTGGGGAATGATTGAGAGTTGCCGTGATGGGGGACCTGAATGCGAGAGTGAGTGATAAGGGAGGGGGTGGATGGTATTGTTTGCAGGTATGGAGTAGCTGCGATGAATGAGAGTGGCGAATGCATGGTGGAATTGTGTGTAGACAGTGAGTTGGCGATTGGGAATAGTATGCTTGAGAAAAGGAGCATAAACATGTACACAAATGTGAGGGTGAAAGGAGGTGTGATAGTGGAGAGAGCATTGATAAATTATATTTTTATTGGCAAGGATGATTGGTCGTTTGCTTGACGTGCATGTATACCGTGGTGAGATGAATGGGATATCGGATCATTACTTGGTAGAAAGAATGTTGAGAGTGAGGGAAGTGTGGGGAAGTGCAAAAAGGAGGCGTGGAAGCTAGGTGTTAAATGTAAACGAGTTGCATGAAACTGAGCGTGAATCTTGAGTGTCAGGAGAAGATGAGATGAAAGTAGAGTATGGGATGGTGAAGGTAAGAGAGGCTAGTGGAGTGGAAGGGGAGTGGAAGTTATTCAAAGATGCAGTGATAAAGTGTGCAAGTGAAGTGTGCGTGTAAAGAAGGTTGGGGGATTAGAAAGGGGAGTGAATTTTGGATCGTAGATGCAGAAGCGGCTGTGAGAAAAAAGAGGGGGGCGTTCGAAAGATGGCTGCAAAGGGACAGCTAGTATAATTTCGAAGAGTATAGGGAAAAGAAGAAAGAAGTAAAAAGAATGGTAAGGAGAGCAAAGGGGGTGGCTAATGAGGAGTGGGGGAGGAAGTTAAAAGGGGAGTTCATGGAGAGAAGGAAGGTTTTTTGAAACGAAGTGAAGAGAATTAGGAAAGGACAGCTGCAGAGTGAGGCAAGAGTGAAGGATGCTAATGGTAGGCTGCTAGTGGAGAGATGGGATGTGCGGAAGAGATGGGAGGAGTATTTTGAGGAACTGCTGAACGTGAAGGATGATAAGGTTGCGAGAGTGGTAGCCGTTGAGAGTGATGTTAGAATGCCCGTGTTTGGAGAAGTGAATAGTAGTCGAATAAAAAGTGAAGAAGTGAAAGGTGCGATGAAAATGTTGAAAAATGGGAAAGCGCCAGGTTTGGATAGCTGCACGGTTGAATGTCTAAAGAAAGGAGGAAATGCGGTTGTAGAATGGTTGGTACATCTGTTTAACGTGTGTTTTAATGGTAGTAAAGTGCCTGTTGATTGGAGTAGCGTGTGTGTAGTTCCATTGAATAAGGAAAGGTTGACCGGTACGAGTGCAGTAATTCCAGAGGCGTAAGTCTATTGAGTATCGTTGGGAAGCTGTGAGGAAGAGTTTTATCTGGAAGAGTGAGAGTGATGACTGATGGTGTGCTAGCTGAAGAACAATGTGGTTTTAGAAGTGGTAGAAGTTGTGTGGATCGAAAGTTGCTGTGAGACAGGTGAATGAAAAATACTTGGCGAAAGGAAAAGATATGAACTGGGTTTTTATAGATCTGGAAAAGGCGTGTGACAGGAAGGACCGTGAGACATTATGACAGGTTGTAGGCTTGTATAGTGTGGGTAGGAGACTGTTGAATGCGATCAAGAGTTTCTACAATGGTAGCAGAGCATGTGTGAGAGTAGGGAATGAGGTGGGTGATTGGTACCCAGTTGTGACAGGCGTGAGACAGGGATGTGTGATGTCGCTGCAGTAGTTCAATTTGTTTATAGATGATGTAATGAGAGAAGTGAATGCGAGAGTGTTGTGAGATGGTGCGCAGTTGATGGTACAAAATGGTTCGAATTGGGAAGTGTGTCAGCTGTTGTTTGCAGATGATACAGCGCTTGAGGCTGATTCAGAGGAGAAACCGCGGAGACCGGTTGCAGAGTTTGGTATAGTGTGCAAAAGGCGTAAGTTGAGAATGAATGTAAATAAAAACAAGGTGATGAGATGTTCATAAGGTGGAGTGTTTGGAACATTGGATGTGAGTATGAATGGTGAAGTGTTAGAGGAGGTAGAGCATTTCAAGTACCTCGGGTCGGAAGTGGCTGTAAGTGATAGTATGGAAGTAGAAGTGAGACATTGAGTGAGTGAAGGCTGCAAGACATTGGGTGGAATGAGGAAAGTTTTTGAATACAGGAGTATCAGTATGAGTGCTACTGTTTGAAAGCCTAATTGCCCCAGTTTTTCTGTATGGAGCAGAGTCTTGGGGTTTGAGAGCAGCTGAGAGGATGAAGCTGGATGTGTTTGAGATGAAGTGTTTGAGCAGCATGTTTGGAGTAACAATTGAAGAGATAGGATTAGGAATGAGTTGGTTAGGGAACAGACAGGTGTTGTTAAAACGATGAGCAGGCGGGTGGATGAAAGTGTGCTTGGATGGTTTGAGCATGTTGAAAGAATGAATATTGATCGGCTGGTAAAAAAAATTTATACGTCGGAGGTGAGTGGTATTAGAGCGCGAGGAAGGCCACGGATGAGCTGGATAGATGGGATAAAACGTGCATTGTATGAGAGGGGTTTGACTGCGGACGTGGCGAGAGGGATTAGTGCGGACAGAAGTGAGCGGAAGCAGTGTATAAGGATGTGATTATTTGACGCGGTCACTGGAAGTCTGCCTGCATGGGATGAGGTATGTGGTGTATCCTGTCATGTGCAGGGGTTGGCTACACACAAATGAAGCAATAGGGGTAAACCAGCTATGGCTTTCGGGCCTGGCTGTGGAAAAGGGTTGTGCTGGGGTGCTAATGATCCGGTTAGTTCTGGTGCGGCATGTGTTGCCTCTCTCACCTCCTAGTGACTAGGATGAATGATTATGACTAGCTGTCGGCTACCCTCCCGAAGGTAGGAAAACCCTGGTATATGACGATGTTTTACGCAAGTCACATCATCTATTGCACGTCAAAATGGTTCATTCTTCACATATAAATATATGATGAAAGAATTGAAAAGTTCCCAATAGGCTTGATTCTAAGCTACATTTTTTGTCTTTTATCCCCAAAGAAAAGTTTACGATGCGTTTTACTATGGTTTTTCAGAGGTAAGAATGTTTTTCAAGTAAAAAAATAATAATCACAAACGTACAAAAATTGCGCAAAGAATTCATTTAATCAACAAAGGTTTCTTATGACGTGTGCGATACATTGTTTCAGCACTTATCTGCACTGACGGGTTTTGTTTTCTACATGGGCAACGTATGTTTGTCGTCGAAATGTGTCATAGTGATAATGTTTTGTTGTCGCGTAGTGTGTGGACGGAAACCGCGCTACAAAAGTACGGGCAAGAGTCTGGACCTAAACCAGTTTTACTATTTGAGGAACTTGCACCCGTGGTTGGTGGGGCTAAAGCGGTGGGAACGGTACGAGTGTAGCGCCACCCTCATCACGAGTACGTGGCTCATCACTGCGGCACACTGTGTTATCAGGTAACTTTCATGCATGTGTCTCCACGTTATATACTCTTAATGTAAGAATTCGTGTCATAATGTAAAAAGTAAATTTCCCAAGATATACTAACTTTCCCTGCTCGAGAAAATTTTCCGAAGTTAGCATGATTCGCCCGTTCAAGGTATTTGCCATCATCTTTTTCGCTCTTCGATCTGTTTTAGAGGGAGACACTGAAGTATAGAGTCCTGCGCATTGTGAGCTCCTTCTTTTCAATGTCTAATTAATCAAGTTATTAGATGTTTTCATGTCAAGTAATTCAGATAAAGCTTTGTATTTAACTTTGAATTAATTAATATATTGGCCATGAATACTGTTCATATTCAATCATGACTTCGCCTGCCTAGAGTTGTATCAGGATGGTGTAAACGTAGCGTCTGATTAAAAAATTTTGGGTAAATATCAATGAGCCAATGACTATGCAAATATTTATTCATTAACAAACTCTCCATTGCTTTTCATGACATTCCACCTTACAACAAGCTTATGAATGCCATGTTTGTGAAGTTCTGTAAGTTTAGAATCGAAATGCAAATTCAACTCTCTCAATTTTTTTCTGTTGTTAACCAAAGTTCATGAGAATGTTCTGTAGTCCTCTGAAAAAGTGGAAATCAGAAGCAGGTTGCATGGGCTGTCTCTAACTGTCTTGCGATTTCCCTTTTTGTAACATTAGAACTCTCGGACACAAGATAATTCAACTGATCGGAATCAAGTGATCTTGGACGACCTTTTTTGGTTCATCTTTTATAGTGAAATTACTACTTCAAAACCAAGAAAAAAAATTTTTGCAACTTCTTTCATTTACTACATCATCCATAAAAGTTTTCTGGATTAATTTTGCTGCTACACTTGCATTAAAACCTTTATGAGCACGTTTAGTAGAATATTTCATGTGCGATCTTTAGATGCGACAAACATGGATACCAATACTTACGAAAACTATGAACTTAGTCAGAAAAAAACTCGTTTAGCGTTGTCCCAAATATATTACACATATAACAATGTAAATAATGAACAAATCTCATTTGAACATATTTTCTAAACATCAGACTTTACTTTTACATCAACCTGATAAAAGAGTAGTTTAGTGTTTCTATAGCACTCAGGATTGAAGTTTTTACAGTATACAGTGTGCTTCAGGTATCTGAGGTCACCTTACGAACATTTCACCTTACCTTACCTCACTAAACCTACAATTTCTTGTAACAAAATAAATAAACCTAATATTAACTTACGTTTTATTCTATAGATCTTCCTTCGGCTTCTATCATCGACTCAATTCGAGTACGAAAGCGACTGTAAGCTTTGATCAGGTGATCTTTATATACGTCCTCAATTGCTCATGCTTTTGCTTCCTTTAGAGAGGATTCGGTGTTATGAATATGTATGGTGAGACATGACCAGAAAAATTTTCGGCCATCCAATCCTGGTTTTTGAGAGTTTTATGGGATGGTGCCGAAAGTCGTTGAAAGACTGAGGCCCTTCCAGTGGCTACGCTGTATATCCACCAAGGCATAACAATGGTTTGAAGAGTCTCGACGTAGGTATCTGTATTGACTGCCTTTCACTGCTAACAACACCGAAAACCATCACTGTTGATAGAACCTTCTTGTTCTGAGTGGGCCAGTGCGTTGACAATGCTGTTTTCTCTCGCTCACGACCAATTCATCTCCATTGTTTTTATTTAGTGTCTTTCTAACTTTGCAAACGATAGATCTTGTGACTTTTAAAAATCTTGCAATTTCTAAATTGCTGTGTCATGCACTATTATACACTATTACAGCGTGTCTTTTCATTTCATTGGTTATTGTGCAGTGTGCGGGAAAAAGAGTTGATACTCGTCTGCCTATACGGCGATGAGCGGAAACAGATGATTCCAACTTATTTATTTCTGTATAGGCAAAGGTATTATGTATTGTTGCGTTCTTCAGCATTAAATAGTATCGTAAGTCTAACAAGCAAAGAGCTTAAAAGAGAATTGGGAAATATCACAGCTCAGTGCTTTTGGAGCTGCTGTTAAATGCGTATCTGCGCTCCACTGTTACTTCAAGAATTACCCAATTTTGCATACTTTGCCATTTCTCATTGCTATTTTTAAATTAATACATAATTATGCCTGAAAGAGTACTCACAGAAGCAGAAAAGGTTACTGCATTAGCTCTGATAAGTGAAAAAGTGCCCCTTAAAGAAATAGCGGCCCGAATCGGACGAGGAATTGCGACTCTGGAACGCTTGAAAAGTGCCGCCGCCTCCCTTCAACCTGGTGAGATTCCTACCTACTAGCCTCGAAAAGGAAGTTCAAGAAAAACCCAAAAAGCTACGGACCATCTTTTAAGGAGAGAAGTGTTGAAAAACCCTCGAATGAGTGACCCTGAACAGAAAAAACTCATCCTGTGCTTCTCGGAGCTGTCTCAGTGAGGACCATTCAAGAACGGGTTCAAAAGACTTGAAAATACCCACGCGTTCTCCAGCCGAAAAGCCATTCTTAACTGATAGGATATAGAAACAAAGAATGTATTTTGCTAATAAATCATCAAATGGACATCTGAGATGTGGGAGAATGTTATGTTGAGCGATAAGTCAACATTAATAGGTGCATTGCCGAACGTTAAGGAAGGGTGAGACGACCCATTGGTTCAGACAGATGTGACCCAAGGTATGTCAGCCGGACTGAACACCACTTGGTTATGTGATGAGATGGGAATGATTTGATGGAAAAATGGGCAGGGGTGGCCTATATGAATGGCGATCGTTATTTAAATGTTTTAGAAGCTCATTTGCACTCTTTTAATGAGATCCATGATTGCAATTTTTTGTGCAAGATTCGGCTCGTTGTCAATGGATCAAAAAAGGTCTTGAAATACCTCAAGGACAAGAAGATAAAAGTGTTTCAATGGACAGGAAACTTACCGGACCTCAACCCCATTGAGAATTGCTAATCTTACATGAAGGGAAAGATCAAAGACCAAGACACAACATCAGTTCCAAAATTGAAAGAAGCCTTGCTTAATCTCTGGGTAAAGGACATGGATGCGTCTTACTTAAAAAACCTTGCTCATTCCATGCCCGAGTGTCTTAAAAGTGTAATTACAGCTCGAGGGGATATGACTAAATATTAAATTGGAAAATTTTTGTAATGTTCTGAATGAAATTTAGACATATGTATGAATTTTCTTGAAATTGTCTTAGAAGTAGACATGGTAAAAACTCTTTTCGCGCACGCTGTATTATCTGCGATGGGACCTTCTGAAATAAAACACTCATTAAATATTAGCGGGTTATAGTGTAAGTTACAGAAATAAAGGGTCCTCAGATACCTTAAGGGGACGGTTCGGGGTAAAAAAAGTCTGTAAGTTCTCGGTGGATTTTTCTGAGATATCTACCGTAGGTGTAAATTGTTATGAATATTTTTTTTATTTGTGAGTATTTTTCGTAACCATAAATGAAAAAGATTATTTCTAAAAAAACATGAAAAAACATGTGTTGCGGAAAATCCTACTCCTCCTACAATTTTGAACTCAGAGAACTGAGAAAATATTTTCTAGATAGCAAATTGTCTTGTCCAGAGATCCGGTGCAAAATATTTTCAATTATTTGATTTTTTGAGTTTTGAGAACTTTTTTCCTTAAAAATGACCTTTTTCACTTTGTTGAATAATTTGCTTCTAATTTTCAAGGTGAATTGAAAGTAAAAAAACTTTTGCACCGGATCTATTTTACTTTTCAAGCGCTATTGATTGGTATGCTCGCCATCTCTGTACCTTCAAAACTGTGGGAGGGGTAGGTTTTCGCAAATCAAAAAGTGAATTTTCAGAAAAACCATTTTCAAAAAAAAAATTTCGTTCATTACTAACTTTTAAATTGAGTCTTATCAGCGATTCTGTACCTTCTTATGTACCTTCAAAACAGTGGGAAAGGATCCATATCAAAAGTCAATAAATACAAGTTTCAGAACAGGGTTTTTTTAACAATTTTTTTTTCAAAGCTGGCTAATTTTTTTTCAATTACCTGTATTGCTTTGTAGCTCTTTTGAAGCCCTTTCGATTGATATAATTGCCATTCCTGTAGCTTTAAAACTCCGGGAGGCGTTTATGTTTACATAGCAAGCTAATTAGCTGATGACTCAGCAGCCGGACTCAAAACAAACACTCAATTTCACCATCATAATTTATCACTGAGTAATAGAATGTTTCGTTTGAGTACAAAAGCATTTCAAGTAAGGCCATGAATGAACTCTCATGCTATTCCCGTAGAGAAACACTCAATACTGGCTCGTAATGGGGGGGGGGGGGGGGGGGGGGAAGAGGGAGGTCACCCATCCATTGGAAAAACCCAAGGTCACACTATACCATTTACAAGTTGATTTGCTCCAAATGAATTTTGATTTGCTCCTCGTGAAAATAGAATTGCTCCAAATGAATTTTGATTTGCTCCTCGGGAAAATAGAATTGCTCCAAGTGAATTTTGATTTGCTCCTCGTGAAAATAGAATTGCTCCAAGTGAATTTTGATGTGCTCCTAGTGAAAATAGAATTGCTCCAAGTGAATTTTGATTTGCTCCTCGTGAAAATAGAATTGCTCAAAGTGAATTTTGATTTGCTCCTCGTGAAAATAGAATTGCTCCAGGTGAAATTTGATTTGATCCTAATGAAAATAGAATTGCTCCAGGTGATATTTTATTTCCTCTTTTTCAATTTTAAATCATTACATAAGTTGAGCACCTTTTTCAGGGAGTTGAGCACCTTTTTCAGGGAGTTGAGCACCTTTTTCAGGGAGTTGAGCACCCTTTTCAGGGAGTTGAGAACCCTTTTCAGAGAGTTGAGTACCCTTATCAGGGAGTTGAGTACCCTTTTCAGGGAGTTGAGCACCCTTTTCAGGGGTTTGAGCACCCTTTTCAGGGAGTTTAGCACCCTTTTCAGGGAGTTGAGCACCCTTTTCAGGGAGTTGAGCACCCTTTTCAGGGAGTTGGGCACCCTTTTCAGGGGGCTGGGAACCTTTTTCAGGGGGTTGGGTACCCTTTTCAGAGAGTTGGGAACCCTTTTCAGGGAGTTGAGCACCCTTTTCAGGGGTTGGGAACCCTATTCAGGGGGTTGGGAACCCTTTTCAGGGAGTTGAGCACCCTTTTCAGAGGTTGGGAACCCTTTTCTGGGGGTTGGGAACCCTTTTCAGGGAGTTGAGCACCCTTTTCAGGGAGTTGAGCACCCTTTTCAGGGAGTTGAGCACCCTTTTCAGGGGTTGGGAACCCTTTTCAGGGGGTTGGGAACCCTTTTCAGGGGGTTGGGAACCCTTTTCAGGGAGTTGAGCACACTTTTCAGGGAGTTGAGCACCCTTTTCAGGGAGTTGAGCTCCCTTTTCAGGGGGTTGAGCACCCTTTTCAGGGAGTTGAGCACCCTTCTCAGGGGTTGGGAACCCGTTTCAGGGGGTTGGGAACCCTTTTCAGGGAGTTGAGCACCCTTTTCAGGGGGTTGAGCACCCTTTTCAGGGAGTTGAGCACCCTTTTCAGGGGGTTGGGAACCCTTTTCAGGGAGTTGAGCACCCTTTTCAGGGGGTTGGGAATCCTTTTCAGGGAGTTGAGCACCCTTTTCAGGGAGTTGAGCACCCTTTTCAGGAAGTTGAGCACCCTTTTCATGGGGTTGAGCACCCTTTTCAGGGAGTTGAGCACCCTGAAAAGGGTTCCCAACACATGAAAAGGGTGCTCAACTCCCTGAAAAGGGTGCTCAACCCCATGAAAAGGGTGCTCAACTCCCTGAAAAGGGTGCTCAACTCCCTGAAAAGGGTGCTCAACTCCCTGAAAAGGGTGCTCAACTCCCTGAAAAGGGTGCTCAACTCCCTGAAAAGGGTTCCCAACCCCCTGAAAAGGGTTCCCAACCCCTGAAAAGCGTGCTCAACTCCCTGAAAAGGGTTCCCAACCCCCTGAAAAGGGTGCTCAACTCCCTGAAAAGGGTTCCTAACCCCCTGAAAAGGGTTCCCAACCCCTGAAAAGGGTGCTCAACTCCCTGAAAAAGGTTCCCAACCCCCTGAAAAGGTTCCCAACCCCTGAAAAGGGTGCTCAACTCCCTGAAAAGGGTGCTCAACTCCCTGAAAAGGGTGCTCAACTCCCTGAAAAGGGTGCTCAACTCCCGGAAAAGGGTGCTCAACTCACTGAAAAGGGTGCTCAACTCACTGAAAAGGGTGCTCAACTCAGTGAAAAGGGTTCCCAACTCTCTGAAAAGGGTACCCAACCCCCTGAAAAAGGTTCCCAGCCCCCTGAAAAGGGTGCTCAACTCCCTGAAAAGGGTGCTCAACTCCCTGAAAAGGGTGCTAAACTCCCTGAAAAGGGTGCTAAACTCCCTGAAAAGGGTGCTCAAACCCCTGAAAAGGGTGCTCAACTCCCTGAAAAGGGTACTCAACTCCCTGATAAGGGTACTCAACTCTCTGAAAAGGGTTCTCAACTCCCTGAAAAGGGTGCTCAACTCCCTGAAAAAGGTGCTCAACTCCCTGAAAAAGGTGCTCAACTCCCTGAAAAAGGTGCTCAACTTATGTAATGATTTAAAATTGAAAAAGAGGAAATAAAATATCATTTGGAGCAATTCTATTTTCATTAGGATCAAATCAAATTTCACTTGGAGCAATTCTATTTTCACGAGGAGCAAATCAAAATTCACTTTGAGCAATTCTATTTTCACGAGGAGCAAATCAAAATTCACTTGGAGCAATTCTATTTTCACTAGGAGCAAATCAAAATTCACTTGGAGCAATTCTATTTTCACGAGGAGCAAATCAAAATTCACTTGGAGCAATTCTATTTTCACGAGGAGCAAATCAAAATTTATTTGGAGCAATTCTATTTTCACGAGGAGCAAATCAAAATTCATTTGGAGCAATTCTATTTTCACGAGGAGCAAATCAAAATTCATTTGGAGCAAATCAACTTGTAAATGGTATAGTGAGCGTCTTTTACCCCGTCCAGAAGACTAACCAATTGACGTACTTGAAAGCCAATTATATCGTTGGATGCGCAAGAAAAATCTCTATAAGATGAGTTTATAAACCGAAAAATGACCATAATCCGGAAATAGACCCGAACCGTGCCCTTAAGCATCCTGTGTAAACGGATCTCTTAACTGGGGGTGCAAAAGCGCAGTCCGGCCGTTGTCCGATCATGAAGGTAGAGGGGAGATAATTATCCCATTTTGTGTACTCCTAACTTAGTTGCGTAGACTATCAAGCAAAATCTGTGAATTTTTACTTTCCCTTCGGAGCTGAACACATCGGCCGGAAAAAATCTAAACATTTTGAGGGCAAAAAAAAATATGGTCACGCGATTTTAGTTGTAGTGTAGTCGTCGCTCCTACAATGGTAAAAATGTGGAGCTAATGATAGAGAAATGTATTAACGTCCGCCTTACTCCACAGTCCAGCTGCATCTCCATAATACCAGCACCTTAGGCTTCAATTAGTTACGCGCGTTAGGGAAAAGGGAATTCTTTTTTGTTGCTCCTCAGGGCCTCCGTTATGCATTTTCTCACCAACATTAACGCCTGATTGCTTGATTTCTAACAGTTAGAATGGGTCGTATCAAATTTTTCATGAATGAAAATAACCGCGGGCCCGCTTTTTCAGTAGATTAAGTGAAAAAGGACCGGATCATCTGGAGATGATATAATATCAACCTGAAAGTGAGGGCCGACTTCAGCGTGGGCTTTTATTACGGCGTACAGTCCCTAATGTTATAATTCATACACACACAATAGTTTGGTTTCCACGAGTTTCTTGCCTGCGAACGAGGCTCGTTTAAGGGAATGGTTTAAGGTCATCCTGGTCAAAGCACGCTGCAGCAACCATGAAAGCATCACCGAAAAACCAAGGTTGTCAGCAACAGACCCTCATGCACTACATGTTATCAGACACTCGCTAGGTAACTAATTGATCGAAATCAAGGTTTCCTACTGTACACATTCACTAGAAATTTTTCACTGCGTCTACTACAATCAGGTCGCATTCTTCATCCAACCTTACAAGAAAGCTCATACCAGAATCACAGTTAGTACATCTGGTATAACACTGGTTTTCTTTATACTACTCGAACGCCAAATCCTCGAGAAACATTCTTTTATGTTCATATACACTACATTTCATGACCTGGTTTCTACTGTATTTTCTATTCCTCTACCACACTGCAAGCCCATTGTATTATTCCCTTCGTTCCACCTTCATGTGTGCCCGTTCACACTGAAAGCCATACACCTTTTTGTGAAAATGAGTTTACTCCCTGAACTTCTATCATAAAAACTCTTTACCTTCTGGACATTCTTTCTTATATACGAGGTTATGCAAATTTTCCCTGCTTGCAATTTTTTCAATTATTCAACTTATATTCTCTTGTTAGTTTTAAATTTCTTTCATCCTCTTTTTGCCATCCCATTCAGGTTCACCGTCATTATACCACACGGCTTTCAATTCTAACACGAATAATTTTTTTAATGTTCACCTGACTCGTACGCCTCCAGAATATATCCCTTCGAAGGCTTTCACTCAAATCCAATTCAATTAATTTACCCCGTATTATTCTGTGATCGTTCATTTCAAATATTATAATTTAAGACAGCCTCCTTCATTCCCTCAGAAAACTGATTCCACTCGCACTGTCTTACCTTATTGTGGCGTAATATCATGAACGCCAGTATCAAAGTTTCCTTAGAAAACTAATGTCCGCATCGCCAAGATCCTTAAAAGAGAAGTGATATCAGATCCTGCCCTACTAAACATTGTCGGCCTCGAGAAAAAACTTCTGGTACTCTTTCAAAACGTCATTGTAAAGACGATCTTAAATCGCTTGCTTGAGAATGTAAAAATTTCAGCTGGACCAACCATCTAACTTAATGAGGCTGTGAAACAGTGAGGCGTATATCCAAGGTCGTTTCTTGCCTGCGTAATGTATCCAGATATGATCAGCCGTACATGATTTGAATAAACACCCTTAATAAATCGTATTAAGGGAGGGATGAAATTCATCTCCATTTTTGATAGAAATAAAATAATTGTAAAGAAAAAGACTTCCTCTGAATTTTATCGTCAACAGTGTTAGTGCATACATTTTTTGTAGTCGCTTTCTCTAAAAACTACTAAAGCTAAAGCGAAATTAACAAATAAATATTCTTAGCAGTAGCATTATAATTGGTTGAGATTTAGGAGAGTTAATCAAAAGCGTTTGAGAATGACACTTGAACCACTTATGAAGTGTATTTCGTAATTTTTAGCGATGATGCTCAAGTACAGGATCTGGAATGGTAGGACACCCATTTTTAAGTAATAATAAATAGAAGATAGATCAGGCCGATAATGTTATTTACCATCTAAAACTATGTTTGCCAATTATTTCCAGAAACTAAGTTTTCTATGAGTTTTGAACACAATATTATTCAGATGTTCACTTTTACGAATGATTCCCTCCTGAAGGCGCTGGGTGAACATCTGCACAGCTCGGTGAACCATTCGCGGTAGTATTGCTGACATCCCATCGCAAAAGGCGTCGTTCAGTGCCTAAATCGTCAGCTGCTTTTATCAACGGAATTCAGGTTTTTGTATTCCTAAAGAAAGAAAATGTAAGGAGATGAACAAGCTGGCCATGGATATTACCATGTAATGAGACGAGAAAGGCTAAAAACAATAATACTAGAACTACCTAAAACCTCTTACCGTATTTGCTGTTGGTCCAGTTTGTTGGAACCATTTAGGTTCATTTTTACGATCATTTATTATAGGCTGTATAAAATTCTGCAGAATTGTAACATAGTAGTTAGAATTGCCTGAAACTGGGCATCCTTTTCCCTGAAAAAGTACGATTCTACAGTGCCAAAATCTGTATTATCACAGCATATGGTTCCACGTTGACTATGGAGGGGCCCCTTAAGAAGCAGCTGAGAACGTTCTTCGCTCCAGTTTTGAAAGTTCTGCTTTTTTACTAAGTCCGATGAATGGACATGGGCTTCGTGACCAGGGTTGCGGAGTCGGTGGAATCAATTTGCGACTCCGACTCCGACTCCGACTCCACCTTTCCAGAATTTGGCGACTCCGACTCCGACTCCGACTCCACCTTTTCAGAATTTGGCGACTCCGACTCCGACTCCGACTCCACCTTTTCAGAATTTGGCGACTCCGACTCCGACTCCGACTCCACCTTTTCAGAATTTGGCGACTCCGACTCCGACTCCATTTCTCCAGAATTTGGTGACTCCAACACCGACTCTGCCTATTCACAATTTTCTGGCTCCAACTTCACCTATTCATAATTTATAAGATGAATATTTTATTTCTTAACTAGTGTACACACACCGTCAAAAATGACGAGATTCAATACCTTTCTTCAACAAATTTTCGTTTGAGTGGAGTTTCCATGCTTTCAGCTTATTCCAAAGGTAACTTAAATTTCTTATGGGAGTAATAAACACTCAGAACACAGCATTTTTGAGCCGCAAGAGAAGAAGTTATAGCCATTCGTGTCGTATCCAAGATACAGAAATTCAGCATTACTGAAAGCAACTGCGAACTTGTGTATGTATAATTTAATATGCAATACAGTACATTGCAATACAGTATATTGCAATATACAATACAGCATATTGTAATATGCAATACCCCGCCGAACTCGATATTCACGATACAAACTTGAGTATATAAGGCTAAGGATCGCTCTAATTGTGATGAAAGTGACTTATTATAGAGCTATTGCACAACGAAAATGAGTGTATTAATTGACCGTGAACTGGAACCAAGACCGCCAGTGCAAATTTTTTCCTATCAATTATTCTTAACAGCGTGACACAAAACGTATAAATAAACACACGACAGTCATTCTTAGTAGTAAACGGTTGCAGGTGTTGAAACCTGTGCATATATTCATTATATTCTTTATTATCGAACGACTTTTAAATTGACTACAGATTGTTAATAATCAAGATACTAGTGTACATGATTGGTCAAAAATGACGGGATCCAATGGTATCGTTTTAAAAAAATCTCAAGATAAAAATGGCAAACAACTATATCCATTGTAATAGTACCCGCGATTAAAATACAGTATTCTCATACTTGTGACTGGTAAAACTCGTATCACAGATACGGTCATTAAGCATATTTAAAAACGTCACAAACGCACACAACAACCAAGCAAATTGTATAACATAATACCTATCTGAATTGTAATTTAAATTATTGTTCGCAAGAGGTTTTTAAAAAATTTGCCATACCTTTTAAGCATTTAAATGCCTTTGAAATTTAAATGCGATGAGCCGCATTTTCTTGACAGTTGATTCGATTTTCACGCAATGGTTTTTACTTATAAACATAAGTGAGCAGATGCCTGGTTTTTCATATTTCGATGGTACTTATGATACTGAGTTTGGAGACTGGTTACAGAGTTAGGTAGAGTGTGCGAAAGGCAGAAATTGAGGGTAAATGTGAATAAAAGTAAGGTGATGAGATGTTCAAGAGGTGGAGTGTTTGGAACTTTGGATGTGAGGTTGAATGGGGAAGTTTTAGAGAAGGTAGAGCATTTTAGGTACCTCGGGTCGGATGTGACTGTTAAGGATAGTATGGAAGTAGAAGTGAAGCATCGAGTGAGTGAAGGTTGTAGGACATTGGGTGCAATGAGGAAAGTTTTTTAATGCAGGAGTTTGAGTATGAATGTTAAGAGGGGACTGTATGAAAGTTTGATTGTGCCAGTTTTGTTGTATGGAGCAGAGTCCTGGGGGTTGAGAGCAGCTGAGAGGAGGAAGTTGGATGTGTTTGAGATGAAGTGTTTGAGGAGCACGTATGGAGTAACTAGAAGAGATAGGATCAGGAATGAGTTGGTTAGGGGGCAGACTGGTGTTATCAAAAAGTTGAGCAGGCGATTGGATGAAAGAGTGCTTGCATGGTTTGGGCATGTTGAAAGAATGAATGTTGAACGGCTGGTGAAAAAGATATATATGTCGGACGTGAGTGGTCTTCGAGCGCGAGGTAGACCACGGATGAGTTGGATGGATGGGGTGAGACGTGCTTTGTATGAGAGGGGTCTGACTGTGGACGTGGCGAGAGGGATGGCTGCGGACAGAAGTGAGTGGGGGCAGTGTATAAGGAGGTAATTTTATTTATGACGCGTTACTGGAAGCTGCCCGCGTGAGATGGGGTTGACCTGTCATATGCGGGGGGAGGGGCTGCACTCAATGAAGCGGTCGGGGTAAACCAGCTGTGGCTGTCGGGCCTGACTGTGGGAGGTGGTTGTGCTGGGCTGCTGCTGATCCTGGCAGTTCAGGTGCGGCCAGTGCTGCCTCTCTCGCCTCCTAGTGACTAAGTGTGGGGATTGTGGCCTGCTGTCGGCTACCCTCCCATAGGGAGGATTAGCCCGGTATATGTATGTATGTATGTATTTATGATACTGTCCAAGCAAGCAGATTCCCATTGTTATGAGATAGGGGAAATTACGCACGAGAACATATACTTATCATTGACGGACACCTGGTTTTTTATTATATCGGGTGTACTGTAAAAATGTCCCCGATTTTTAATTAATTATATCTCAGCTTTAAATCAACATATTTGAATTGCCTTTGTTCACAATGTAGTAAATTTTGTTTCCTTTTCGAATAATTTATGTTATTGAAAATCGGTTGAACAACCACTTTATAATGTCCAATTTACTGAAAGGAGTAGAAAATTTAATTGTTCAAATGAAAAGTTTAAAACAATATTGATATTCTTTCTTATTTTGTAGTTTCCATAAAACTGAACACACGAAAATTTTAAGGAGTAACAAATCATTACCTTATATAACGTTTAAATAAATAAAGTAATTTTAGTATCCAACGACATACCCTCCATTTCTCTCAAGGCAAGTATTACTTCTAGCCACCATTGAACGAAGACTTTTACCCATTATTCCACCGTTTTCTATCAGTCCTTGAAACACTATTATTGAGAACACTTGAAACTTGAAACCTCTCAGAAGGTTTAAATACTTAGTTGTATGTACGATACATAGTTATGAAATTATTCTCAACAGTAGGTATTGAGGAATGAAGAAGAACACCAGTGTTGGTTTTAAAACTTTCCCTTTGAACAGTTTTTCTACCCCTTTCAGTAAATCGATCATCTTGAAGTTTATTCAACTGATTTTCAAAAACTTATATTATTTCAAAAGGAAAAAAATTGAATAAATTGTAAATAAAAGACAAGTAAAATATGTTAATTTAAGCGGAGATATTATCAATTAAAAAGTCCGGGACATTTTCGTGGGACACGCAGTATAGTATTGATTGTTCTTATACAATAAATGGTCAAGTGTCTCCTTTGAACAAATTAATAAATAGGTTTAGCTATTTCGTGAGCGTAATCTCTCCTATGTTAGTACAATGAAGTTTTAGGATTTAAAACTTAAGAGCAATTGGTCGAACATTTATTTCAAATACAGAAGAACTTCAAGGGAACAACAGCAAGTCGTTTCCCGAGATGCGCAAAAAGAGAAACCGGTACCCAAGTTAGGCGGATCTTGAGGATTCCAACAGTAAGCACAGGAGCGTCCTCTGTGAAATTTTTATTATTGAATTCCTTTAAAATGAAGACCGAAAATCTTCTTTAACGTAAGGTTAATTTTTAAAACGATACTCGCTAAAAATAGAAGACACCCAATGGACGCGGCCGGTCATCAGCACGGTACTCCGGTAGGAAATTTTAGAGGCGTTCTGAGTAGAGAGATACAGAGTTTTAAGATGTCCGGTCGCCGACTAGGTGAATATCGTATCTTATTGTAAGATTACATATAGCACTAAGATGTTAACAATTAATTGACAATTAATTACCTTGAATAGTAAGTGCCTATTCAAGAGGCTGCAAAAGCCGGGTCGAGGAGTTCAAGTCGCAGAAAGAGACTGCTTTTTACGCAAGAGAAATAAGTTAAAGGTACCAGACCCACTTTTATTAAAAGGACGACATGCTGCCCAAGCAGAGCAAGCTCAAAGATAATTTAATGAGTGAACGCCAAAGCGTCACAAGTAATGTTAATTAAAGCTATTTAAGGTTAATGCAGTCTGCTAGAAGCGCAAATTTGCTTATTTATAGAAAGTTAAATTTGAAAACAAAAACCGGAAAAAAATATGCAGCTGCAAAACAAAAAACAACGAACAAAAAGATCTAATTTCATCAGTTTCAAATTCTTGTCTGTGAACTAAGAGAGGCCAACTGAAGAAAACTTTTTCTTCCACAAAGCCGCCATCAGAAATACGGAAAATATTCAACAGGAAATTTCATTGAACAAACAAAATTGGCTGTTCGTGTTTGTTGGTTGAGCTGTCTCCCTTTCACGCTCTTAGAGATACTTAACTACTGTATCTGTGATGCGAGTTTCACCAGTGCACAAGTATTAGAATATTTTAATCGCGAGTGCTATTAGGATGAAAATATTTCTTTATGGTCCACATCTGGAAGATTTCAATACAGACAATATCGAATCCCGTCATTTGACGCGTCGTGTACACAATTATGTATACTGAGTGTTTCAGAAAACGAGGTACAAAATTGCACATCAAGTAGAAAATGGCCAAATAAACACTTTTTGTCCTATGAAATTTTCACCCAAAAAATCGGGGCTGGGAGGCATCAGGTGTTTATTGTTTTTAAGGTTTAAATTTAATGGCACAATTACTCGCGGTATTGATTCTGAATTTACTTTACAAATATTGTTCAAAATGTGTTCCACCTACATCTATGCACTTTTCGAATGTTAGCCTTAACGGCTGCCGAATATTAGGAAACACGTCTGGCATTAAGGTATCTCATCTGCAGCCACTGCAATTCTGGCCACAAGATCTTCCTCAGACCCAATGGGTGTAGCATAAACAATGCTCTTCACGTGTCCCCAAAAATTGAAATCGAGTGGAGTCATGTCAGGAGATCTAGGAAGTCATGCAACTAGCACATTTCGCCCGATCAACGTAAATTCAAAATAAATATTGCGAGTAGTTTATTCATTAAATTTCACCCTTTAAAACAATAAACTGCGGAAAATTTTATAGAAGAAAAAGTTTTTATTTGGATATCTTCTACTTGGTATGCAATTTTTTGCCTCTTATTCTGAATCTGAAACACCCTGTATATTACTGACAAGTGTTTTCTGAGTAGGTAATGTAGGCATTGTCTACACTGAGAAGCATAGATATGCATCAACAGTTTTTTATTACTAAGTATGCACTAATTCAGTGAAATTATTGTAGTTAATTCAATGACTATGCTTCAAATCCCTAAAATTATGATATACGTGTAGATAAGGTAGGTAAGATTTGCACACTGCCTTTTCTTCTTTGTATCTACACTATGCAGGGTAACAATGCAGAAAAGGTGTCATATTATTGCTCAACACTATGTTACATTTCGGCTATAATGAGCAAAAGTTGTTCTGCTTTCATTGCAGAAGCCTGACGTTTTCGGAAAGTTTTTTTTACGAATAAAAGTCACTTCTAGCTTCTTTGCGTGTATTATGATACTATCTCTTATTTTCGTCTAACTTTTTACTTTGTATTGGACACTTTGTTATTTTAATGAACGCCCAGGTTCTTCTCATTTCGTGTTTTTTGGAGCAATTTGAAACGTTTCCAGCAAGAGAATTTGTACTATCGCATAAATGCAAAAACCATTGCAGCTGAGATAGTGCACTGTTTTCAGTTACAATGTGTGTGTGACTGTAAGTGAAGTTTTTGCTGGTGTGTGTAATTATTTTCATTGCAGCTCGTTTAGATCGTATTTTTAATTTTTTTCAAGTGTCTCAATGCCGATATAGATAACCTTACAACATTTCCAAATCTTCCTTAACAAGAAGTAATTAATTCCATAATGCTACAAAACAAATACTATTTCAGTTTTTTAAAATGTATCAACATAATTATAAAATTCTGCATTTCAGCGTATACTAGCTTAGAAACTGGGGAGTGATACGAAGATAAAAATTAAACATGATGATGATATAGTGAAAAACAATATAACTCTGAAAGAACCAAATTACATTCAAGGAATAACTTGAGAAATGAGAAGAAATTTTTATTATTAATACATGTTAACTTGACTTAAAAACACGGAAGCCATATCAATTTTGATAACATGACTTGAAAACTAGAAGTCTTTGTGCACTAGACCATAGCTTCAGGTTTCGGCAAAGACTACTCATTGGCAATAAATCATAACGAAAAGACTAGAAATCTTTATGATCATTATCAATCAATGCATCATTTTGAGCATACAGAGTTACCACTCTTTATGTGAGTACAATGTATTGCATCAGCTGAAATGTTCTGCAAGTAACTTGCAACACATTTACTACTATTTTCCAGTTCCTTTGTATTAATTGAAGGAAAAATGAACGAAACAGAAATATACAGAATGAATTTGCGATGCTTTCAATTACTAATTCCTGCTTTTAACTACAAAATATACATTAATGCTGGGTACAAAAATTATTTTTCGCACTCGTAGGTTTCTCATATATATCTGTGCAAACCCTCAATGACTAGATATCATGACTGTATTAGGTGATAGGAATAAATACGCTGTTTCAAACTTCGAACAAAACAATCAACGAAAACATTGCGTATTTTTTAGATTTTTCAGCAAAGCATTCTAACTCTGTTTTGGTTTACTTCTAGTTTTAAAGAATTATAAATAATTTTTAGTAAAAATTAGAATCGAAGACACCAAAAAATAGCGACTCCAACCACGACTCTTCCACATCCGAATGAACGACTCCGACTCCGACTCCGACTCCACCACATTCGGAAAAGCGACTCCGACTCCGACTCCGACTCCATCACACTTCAGAGTAGCGACTCCGACTCCGACTCCGACTCCACCACACTTCAGAGAAGCGACTCCGACTCCGACTCCGACTCCACCCTAAAACATCCGACTCCGGCGACTCCGACTCCCGACTCCGACTCCGACTCCGCAACCCTGTTCGTGACTTTCGTCACCGTGAATGTTGAGTTGACGACTAGGCGGAAACTTTGTTAACATAGTCTGACAAACAGTCACATACTCTGGCAAAGATGCCAGCCTTGCATGGTAGTCACGTTCATCAAGTTGATGGGTCGTCTCATATTGTATTGGTGGAATTTTGGATACATGTATAAACTTCTCCGCAAACTTTTGTGAAATTTCCGCAAAGCATGTGCATGTTTTGCACCGGAACATTGTGTTAAAGTGGTAAATGCATGTCTCACTGTTGCAACCGTCTTTGGTGTTTGAGCTTTGAGAGATCTACCCCGTGAACACTGAAGAAGTTTGTCAGCGATTCCGAAACCACAACGATATGACTTTTCTGTTGAAAACGCATCCGTGTTAGCCGTCCGAAACTGGCGCTAAGCAGCAGTTACGAGTTGTCATGTTTGAAGTACGTCTCCAGCAAAAACGCTTGATACTCACTGTTCCAGGCAATGCTGGCAACTAAAATAGCGAAGTTAGTGCTACTGAAGAATCCATACACGTCTCAAACCTCGTCAGCAACTATACAGCCCGCCGGTTTGCCAGCAAAAAATATGTTACTCATTTTGCAGGGCCCTGTATAAGTTTAAATTTGTGCACTCACCAAGAGACAAATTCCATTCATTCATTTAGGCTCCAATTCTTCTTTATACTAGTGATATTATTCCATACTTCTTATATGTTCGAGCATAAAGTGCTTTTATCTGCTATGCCATGATATAAAGGGCATTGCTAAAAACCGTCGTTAGCTGATACACAAATTGATACTGCTCACAATCTAGACAATGCATGAAACATTTTTGGGTGAAAGAAGTTTTCGAAAAGAACATTGCTGATCTCTCCCTCATCATCGCCGGCTGGACATTTTCTTGCACTAGAATTTTGTATTTCATGTTAGTTACTTACGGCTACTTTCACAATAAAAATTAGATAAGATCACAATAAAATAAGTTCGTGGTCATTCTTTTGTAAAGTATTCATTTATGATGTTGAAATACCTCTGTATATGTGCCACTTTTAATTATTATTTCATTGTTCGCCTGTACGGGCATAAATGTAATCTATAACATCGTACTTGTTGGAGCACTACTTCGTCGTGCACAAACAATCGAAGACAACAGTGAGGTTGCGTCAAGCTTTGATCTGAATTATGGATCAATCAGATTGCATGGCAGAGCCTCTGCCTTATCCGATTAATAAAAGTAAAATAATAATATTTTACTTAAAAAAAGTCACGCAGAATATATCAGTCCACAGAGCGCTCAGCAGGAAATGGAGACACTGATGGGCCGATGGCCACAGATTGTATACTGTGTATTGAAGACATTAGGATTTCCATGATTTTCCGACTTTCAAACATGCTTTGTTGTGTATTGAAATTTCATTCCGTTTATGTCAGTTGGGTAAATTTTCGTAATTTTCCCTGTGTTCATGTCAAAATGATGGAATGATGATTGTGCGATACTTAAATGTCACTATTTTTAGGTTATTCATTTATATTGGTACAATTAAATGAATGTGAATTACTAATTGATAATAAAATATGGAGATTTTACCGAGTGTTTTTATGAGCTTAATGATACCGGAAATTAACAGGTTCAAAGATTTCGAATGACATAAAGGTAAAATATTATCAGAGCATGCAAAATATGAATTGTTTGATTTTTTTCGTATGTGTTCTCTTCGGCTACAACAATTGTTGAGAATTTTTTTTCGCGCCAGCGTTAAATACAAAATTCTGTACTCCAGAAATCAGGCGAGAATCAATGAGACGATTGATCCTCGCAACTTGAAGGTTCAGCTCACTTCTCAGCGCCGCTATGACCAATTCGTGAGTGAATTTTTCGTATAGGTGTAAGATAATTTTGTCAGATTAGTGAATCTATTTTATCTCGCGTATAAGTCTAGCATTTTGTTTTACAGTGTAACTATGTGTTCGTACTTGTGTTGTGCGTGGTACCATACCATGCCCTGTCCCTCACCAACTAAGGAGGTTGCTACGAGGACAGAGCTCATGAAGAGAGAGGCGCAGCTCCAGAATCGAGGCGCCATAGCGTGCCCGCACGAAGTCAAACTTTGCGCCGTGTCGTGCAAATGAGGGCACTAAAGCAGTGATTTTGTACAATAATAGGGCAAATATGATTTAAAACTCAAATTAGGTGAGCAAATTTTCAGCATCAATTTTTTTTGGTTAGTATTCGGATCGAAAAATTCATTTGGTTATTTTCTGGGCTATAAATTTTTCGTATCACATGAATATGAGAATGTGCTAAATCCTTTGATTTTTGAAACTTTACACTGGTTTCTGAAAATTTCTGGTGAATTTTTCCAGGAATTAGCTTCTGAGCGTGTAGGAATATGTTTGAGATAACCAGAATAAGGGACATTTCTCCTCACGTGGTTGTGTGCTCATTTTTAATTGGCAGATTTGATGCTCTCTAAGCCAGGTTGTTGAACGAGAAACTTATTGCTGATGGATGGAGTAATGTGTTCAAATTATTTGACATTGATAAAGTTTTAATTCAGACTAATATGAAAGCGAATAAAATTGTTTCAAAAATACCACGGTTGAGTTACGTAAGAACTGTCTTAAAATACGCATCTCTTCAAGGGGCGTAAACTCAATTTGAGTTAATGGCCAATAGTTGCTTAAGGATATTCTTGGGTAAGATTCGGTTTCGTAAATACCGCTGATTAAGCTAAATTTTTCCATAAAAAAAGAAATTTTTAAATTACCTAAAAATATTCGCTGCCTTGAAGTAAGGGGCAGGGCCAACCTATATGTCACAGGAGGAATCACCAGGAGTTAAAATGTTTACTGGGGTATCAATGTATTTTCATAGTGTTCGAAGCAGCATCAAACCGTTTCCCGACCTTCTGTTATAAGATAATTCAATAACACTCTTATAACAACTAAAATATTTGTGTTTCATCATTGACTCGAGTCTCACTTGGAGGCTTCAAATTGCATACATAAGGAAATCATGTCTCAGCCTAAATCCCCCTAATCTTGTCTCTCCCTACATCACAAGTCTCTTCCTAAATTCGTCGGTCACTTTAACTTTCGGTGCAGGTCATTCCAAGCACTCTCCTCGGAATATACATGGGACTAATTAAATCCAACTTAAATTACGACCGTGAAGCAGTTACTGCTCCTCGTGCATATCATCCCTTAAATCTCTCGAGCCAATGCAAATATGTGTCCTCCGAATTACCATAGGAGCATTTAAAAGTTCTATTCTTTCCCCTTGTTGGAACAAGAATTCATGAACAGATCAGGTTCAGAGGAGTAAAGATGTTTAAACTTTAATAACATGCACTCGCATGTCCGAATAAAATTGTTTACATCGCTAGAACTAACTTTGATAGATTTTGTTGGTAAATAATACCAAGATAAAGCTATTCTATAGGAAAGTTAGAAGAATCCGCAAATCTTGTTATTTCTCTGTCACTTCCATACACTAGGAGCAATTCAATCATGTCTCACCGTGGAAACCATTGAATGCTCGCTTTCGAGCCAATACGTTCCAGGTATCAAAATACCAATTGAGAACTGATTTTACCCGAATCATGATCGTTGACCATATATGCTCTATTTCACTGTCTTTTGAGCATCTTCTACAGTCTACACTAACGGCTCACGAACAGAGATCTGGTTTACTGCGTACTTCGACGAGGAAACGTTCTCCTAGAGACTACCGTCCTGAGCAAGCATTCATGTTTCCAAACCATTTATCTACATAGGTATACGCAATAATGAGTACTGTGAATGCTTCTAGAACTCTGTTTGCAAATTACAGTTTAATCCTACTAGACTGTCGTAGTGTCTTGCCGAGCTGTTTAAACCAGGGGCTCATCACTCCATTGTTAGGTTGTGTCCCTGTACATATGGGGGTCAGGGAAAGTGAACAGTCTGATTGGGCTGCGTTGGAAGCGGTTACACTCTCTCATATAGTGCAGAGGAAAATCCCGTGGAATTATCTCAGGTCTTCTTTTGAGAGGCTGGTTTGATCGGAGGCATTCGCTGAGTAGCTGTTAAAAGAAACACTAACTTTACACAATACAGTACTTTTTTCAGTTCTGACCTTGTTGCTTCTTCGACTGGAGACGATCGAGGATGGGAAATTGAACTGTACAGACTAAGCTTGGGCAGACTCGCTACACTCACCGTCTCACGAATTTCTGATGACGGGGCATCACGCCTCTCACTGTGATGACTGCCTTGTGCACCTCACCATCTGCCACTTCCTCTTCGAGGGTCAAGCTATTGAAAATTAAGACAAGAACATTTAAGCCTCCTCTTCGGCTAATGTTGTGCAATATCTGGGCCATGCTGCTCGAGTAGCTATTCTCAACAAGTTTGAGGGTTTTTCTCAAGGAAACCCAGATATTTCATCAAATATGATTCATGAAGATTATTGTTTGAGCATATTTGTGTAAATTTGGGATGCTCGGGGGTTGTAAAATCCGATACAATATGGTCCACTAGTATTCATATTTTATACATGCATGCAGACTATACCATTTACAAGTTGATTTGCTCCAAATGAATTTTGATTTGCTCCTCGTGAAAATAGAATTGCTCCAAGTGAATTTTGATTTGCTCCTCGTGAAAATAGAATTGCTCCAAGTGAATTTTGATTTGCTCCTCGTGAAAATAGAATTGATCCAAGTGAATTTTGATTTGCTCCTCGTGAAAATAGAATTGCTCCAAGTGAATTTTGATTTGCTCCTCGTGAAAATAGAATTGCTCCAAGTGAATTTTGATTTGCTCCTCGTGAAAATAGAATTGATCCAAGTGAATTTTGATTTGCTCTTCCTGAAAATAGAATTGCTCCAAGTGAATTTTGATTTGATCCTAATGAAAATAGAATTGCTCCAAGTGAATTTTGATTTGCTTCTCGTGAAAATAGAGTTGATCCATGTGAATTTTGATTTGCTCTTCCTGAAAATAGAATTGCTCCAAGCGAATTTTGATTTGATCCTCGTGAAAATAGAATTGCTCCGAGTGAAATTTGATTTGCTTTTTGTTAATTTGCTATCGATCCAAATAATTTTGAGTTTGTTATAGTTACAATATCAAAATTACGTAATATTTTTTTCAGCTTGTGCATTTAAAGTATATAAAATATTATATATTACCCAAAGCACAGGGTTGAACCTTGGTCTGAACCTTTCTTAATTGCCAAATCTGTGCTTTCATGGTTAATTAATATTAATTAGTAAATATTTAAATTTTATTTAATGTGAATTAATAATTAATTACCTTTCAATCAATTTTGCAAAAATCCTAATTCATTGATTACTTCTTCAATTATTTACCCTATCAGTAAAAGGCATATTAGCAAAGGAACCCTATAAGCAATTACCCAAGGGTTATTTCCTACCGACGATCATCCGGTAGATGACACCCTATCATACGAGGCCTGTCGAAAAAGTATCCGACCTTAATTTTTCCCGCGCAAAGTAGTGATTCTAAGGCGGCGCCACTGTGCACGGTGGAAGGAGGAATCTTAATGCGCATGCTTGACTTTTTTCACCGCATTCACTTGGGCCAGTCACTGGCTGGTGGTCGCCAAGTAAGGTGCTGTTCTAAGTGTTTGTCGGATTTAGTTTTCTTGCAAGATGACTGAACGAATTGAGCAAAGACACTGCATCAAATTTTGTCAAAAGCTTGGTGATTCTCAAATTGAAACAATTCGTAAGATTCAGCAGGTGTTTGGGGAAGATGCTATGGGTGTAACACAAATTAAGGAGTGGTTCAACCGATTCAAAGATGGCCGCACATCAGCGGAGAGTGAGCAGCGTTGTGGCAGGCGTTGTGGCAGGCCGCACATTCATCCCATTTGATCCGCAATTTCTTGGCCAAACATGGAATTACGACCGTTCGCCAACCTCCCTACTCTCCAGACCTGGCTCCTTGCGACTTCTGGTTGTTTCCAAAATTGAAGACACCACTGAAAGGATCCCGTTTTGAGAGTAGAGAAGAGATAATGCGGAACGCGACGACAGAGCTGAACACCATTCCAAAAGAAGACTTCCAGAGGTGTTTCCGGCAGTGGAAGGATCGGTGGGCTAAGTGTGTGGAAGCACAAGGAGCCTACTTTGAAGGGGATTAGGGTCCCAACCCCATCAGGTTGTTGAAGTATTTTTTCTGGCCAAAGGTCGGATACTTTTTCGACAGGCCTCGTATATATTTTTCTGATAACCCGTGTACAAATGCATTTTGATGAAGAAGTACAGTAATGTTATCGAAAGAATAATACTGCAGAAACGTCATAACTAAACATCACAAAATGAAATGTAAAGCATATATTGCAACGTTTGCACAAGTTTTGATACTTATTTCCTCATTAACATATTTTCATAATTTTTATTATTATTTTTATATAAGAAAGTTTTGGCCTCCCTTAACCACGACAAAGATGTTCCAAGAGAGGAAAGAGGAAGGCACCATTTAGTATGGAGTTGAGGGAACGCGGATTCTATGCACAAGGTGCACAGAAACAGTAAGCTAGGAAAGAAGTTCATGAAACAAGAAAAAAGTTGAAGAAGAAAGTAGTAGGTGCTGAAAAACAGGACAGCAGTAAACCGAAAAAAGATGGTCCGTAAAAAAACAAAAGCCTATTTTATTACAACAAAAAAGAAGCCTACCTAACCTTTAGCTCGGGCCCTCACATGGTTCCCCCGGGAGCGCTAATTCCCATAGATACAATAGCTGTATCCCCCTGAGGGGACATATTTCTATAAGATCTCTTTGATCAACGTCATGATCTTGTACTTTGCTGTGAAGTAGTGAGAGAGTAATCGAAGCGTTTTCTTCTATGGCTGTTGTCAGTGTCCTCAATATTTCGGGACATTTCTTATATTATTTGTTCCTTTCTTCTTAGATATGACTTGCTTATTTTTCATCCACCTGTATGCAGTCTTAACATTTATTCCAAGTGCGTTTGCAACTTTCTTATAGTCCTCTTCATTATCGAAAGCTTCTATTATTCTGTCTGTCTCACGCACTTGTTTCATTATACTTCATCTTGAAGGTTTTGGCTTCTGACAGATGAAGATGTTCGGAGTTGAGATGGACACTTATTGTTGATGACGTTAGCATGTCTACACAAGGTGCGACGTGATGTGCAGCAGTGTGCAACGTGGCAGTATCTCTGTGATGCTTCTTTGATCAAAGTGTCTGAGGTACGACTCCTCTGTCTAATGGTTTGATAACGAGTAAGGGTTCATACAACGAAAGGTATATTCTGTATTTTTTTGTAAATTGTACTCAGCAAAAACTCTGTATCTTTGTACGCATTTTTGGAATAAAATTACTTCACATAGAAAAAATAAATTTCGCTAAGATTCTTTCAAATAACATTTTAAAGCCAGTAAAATACTTATGTAATGATTTAAAATTGAAAAAGAGCAAATAAAATATCACTTGGAGCAATTTTATTTTCATTAGGATCAAATCAAATTTCACCTGGAGCAATTCTATTTTCACGAGGAGCAAATCAAAATTCACTTGGAGCAATTCTATTTTCACGAGGAGCAAATCAAAATTCACTTGGAGCAATTCTATTTTCACGAGTAGCAAATCAAAATTCACTTGGAGCAATTCTATTTTCACGAGTAGCAAACCAAAATTCACTTGGAGCAATTCTATTTTCACGTGGAGCAAATCCAAATTCATTTGGAGCAATTCTATTAACACGAGGAGCAAATCAAAATTCATTTGGAGCAAATCAACTTGTAAATGGTATAGTTGACATCAATGCTTTCATGTGGATATATGTCACTACCTCAACGAACAACTGATTTTCGTAAAGCTAAAACGTTGATTGTTTTTGATATCAGTCATAAGCCGAAACTGCTCTAAATTTCAGTACAGTAATTACGTTTGGCGACATTTAACCCCGGTTTCATGTAAACACACACGAAAAGTTATGAGGTGCACAAATCATTCTCAATAGTATTCCACATTTACTAAATACTTTTATGCATGGCTTCCCTTTTTCGATCAGACCAGTCTAGTTCACATTCCACAGGTACATTTGGTACGAAGTAAAAAAGATTTAATTTTTTATTTCACACTTCATTTTCAACAAAACTTTGCATTAGTTCTTTTCAACAAGGAAATTTAGTATTCCATTTTAGTAATCAGTAATAATTTAATTTATAATTATGAAAATTACGTCGTGACTTATAAGAGTGAATGCATGAATAATCTTCACTGAGCAGGTGGACGAAATTTGGGTGCACCCGCACTACGTGCCCGGCAGTCGGCCCCACAATGACATCGCCCTCATCAGGCTGGAGCGCCCGCTTCCCCTCAGTGGGACCAGATACCCTGCCTGTGTTGACCTCAACGGAGACGGCTTTCTCACTTCGCCTTTTGCCATGGTCAGTAAGGCATTTCCTAACCAGGCGTTTCTTTAGTGTCACGCGCACCTGTAATTTCAGGATTTTGTAGTAAGTATTTATACTCTCTCTGGAAAAATCTTATTTATCTGCTTTCCTAATTATTTATTTATTTGACCGTATTTGAAGATGTGATTTCATTCACACAATAATGGTAGTGAGAGATTCATACAAATAATCAATATCGGTGGAGATTGAAATTTCGGAACTTAATGACCTAGGTCCGTCTGTTATAGTTCCACTGTAACTGCTCTACGCCGTGTTTGAATGAGCGTTAAGAAGAATGGTCTGCCTAGCTAGCGACCGAGATTTCCTCGAAAAGACTGACTTCCATAAAAATATCTTCTCGTCAATAAGGACTGCATATTCTGGTCTCTAAGATCTTCGCCTAGACATCGTCAACTGTCGCCTTCAGCTCTACCAACCGTCACATACAACAGCGACAACATCAACCTCATCGCTTGAAAAGCGCACCCCCACACCCTCTGCGAGTGACACGTCACGGGCGTCGATAGCTTGCCTTGCTGCCAAATGCCTCCATTGCTCAACATGTATTCTTTTCCTTCCCTAGAGACTTAGGATCTTATCTACTCTGGGTAAATTAACTGTCATCCAATTGTAAATCTATTCTCTTCTAATTATATGATGACACTTGCCATTTCCGGTAGAAATAACTAATGTAAAGCATTGTCTATAAGAACATGTCTGTTCCCAATGAGAACAGCGTCCCAGGCCGCTGCGCTTGGAAGGCGACGGCCCCGGCATTAGCTACCCAGCGACCACGATTGACAGTCGAATCTGCTTGTGTCCTCCTACCTCGCTGCTCTGGCAAGTTAGTCAGGCAGTGAGGGTTATTCATTGTTATTCAATGAGTCGTGTATTGACTCATAGGCGCCATTCAGGACTGAGCTAAGTATCCTAATGTATTTCGTGATCCATACCTTCATGTCCTTTTGCTTCATGTGGTAGGTCTAGATTTTGTACCCAAAATATATCGCGTTAGGTTTATTGATGAGTTAAATGTCCTGTATTTCGCAAGCAAATTCAATAACGAGGCCTCACCTCCTAATGTCCTTTTTCGTTTAATATTAAATTCATTGGATAATCTCTGATTATTTACCTTTAACTATAGAAACTGCAAGCTATCATCAGTAATGACTTTGTGGCGTCAGAAATAGAACCCACATCCTTGGAAATAACATGACGCAGCGATGAAAACTAAAGTATGAATATTATCTCCATAACGTGTATGAGGGGCGATGAAAATATGAGAATGATATTACGACGAATTAGCAGCAATCGAACGTCGTTAAACCAACACAATATTGTGGCAACGAATATAATTAGGCATCATAATATGGCAACGACGATAGAAGAGGAGGGACCATAACAATGGAGGCAGCGGTGAGGGATCTTCCATCTCCGTGAGAGACAGCTTGAAATACGTGTCACGTTACCAAACCATATCTAATTATATCAAATCCGCCTCAAATATTTTATAAAGCATAAAAATTGCATTTAGATTTGCAAAATTGCAAATTCAGATAGTAAAGGATGATTTAAATTGTAATGAATGATTATCATTATCATTGTATCAGGGTGTTTAATAATCTATGTCATTGTATCCCGCTTGCATTTAAATTGTTTCTATTTTATGTGCCCATTTACTAATATTGTGTCATTTTATTTCTATTGTGAACCTATTTACATTTCATTATTGTGTTTGTTTAGTATAAAATTATTCATATGTCTAATCATGCATTAATTTTGGTTATGATTCATTAATTTCTCTCGATAATTACGCTTCAGGTTAGCCATTTGTAATCCTCTGATTATGTTTTGCCCATTGTACTAATTATTCCCAATCTGAAACTTCATATTTCATTATTATATTGTGTATTAATTGCCTATGTATTTGGAAATACCAAGTATGCAAAAGAATTAATCACAATCGATTAACAAAAATAAATTCAAGCCTCATTCAATTAATTATCGCACATGTTACTGTATTCGAGCAATAAGTTGGAATAGGGCTCTGTGAAAATTTCATCTACAAGCCGAGTTATTAAACTGCAGACGCCATTTTGCTTCGACGAGAGAGGCACGACAGCAGCACTGTTCATGACGCCGGCTTTGAATTCAAATCTTCAGACTTAGTTGAACGCTTAAAGCTATGTCATCTGAGCTCGTAAAGTTTAAACTATGTTTGTGAAGTTATCGACTCTAAAGTATGATTCGTAAACCTTCTTAAAAATTTTATATGGGTAATTTAAAATTATACCTTGTTAAAAACTAAATTACGTCCTCACATGCTAAAGGAGGCTCATCTAAAAGTAAAATTTCATTCAAAATAACATTTTCCGCGTATTAAAAAATTTACACACACTATGTATGCTTATAAATTTGATATTTACGAAATTTACTGATGCGAAATTATATAATCTACTGATAATTTCATTCCACGTCCATCTCAAATTTATTGCAATGTGTAACCATATGATCTCATGTTGAGAGGGATGTTGTATGAAATTTCATGTCTGGGATGTTGGTGTTGAGATACTATGGGGAGTGTGATGTTGGCGAGGCTATGTGCTGTGGTGTCGAACGGTCTCAACCGAGCCATTGTTTACATTCCAAGTCGCCCTCCATCGCTCTGGCTCTGCCTGGCGCCCGACCATTTGGATCCTCCTTCCCTCTGCTCCCTCTGCCCGAGTGCCTGCCCCTCGACATCCCTTTCTTTCTCAATGCCTAACGCTTACTACCATGACCACTCGTGGTACTCATAGTGGACTCTGTCTTCATAGCACGTATCGAAGTGATGATCTTATCTCAAACTCAACTGAAATGTTTAATACTTAAATTTTAACGTATTGTTAAACGTACACTACTTAAACATGATGATGTAACCTTTTCATTTTAACATTCTATCATTTATTGTTCTGGATTACTTGCCATATTTTACAGTCAACGAATAAACTAATTACGACCGCAGATTGAATACTGAAATATAACTCATGCGCAAATCTGGATCATTGATTTATAAAAAAAAATATCTATATATTCTCTTAATGTTCATATGAATTAGAACATCGCAACAAAATGTAAATGTTATTAAGATCAAGTGAATCTGATTCTAATTCAAAGGTCATACCGCTCTGTCATTATCTAAATTCCAACTCTAATGTGTTATTAGAAATTTATGTAGTCTTTCTTTCTGCGATTCATAATTGTCACGTACTGCCTCGTCTAATATAAGATTGGAGTTAAATTAGGCTAATTATGTCCTATTTTGTAGACGTGAAGGAAAATGGAATGAATGAGGTGAACGTGATATGGATACACATGCGAATGCCTGCAGCGAGGGAGTGAAAATTTCGGACTAACAAGGTCATTAAATAACCAAAACTGAACTTTCAGTCATGGCGTCAAGGACGAGTCGTGCGCGGGCCGACAACTGGCATCACAAGGACGCGCTTGCCTTGTGTGGTGCACAACCACGTCGCACAGAGCACCGGCTCAACCACAACCGCACCACTCAACCCAGAGGGTGGACAGCAACGCCTGCGCACACCGTGGACGTGGGCGAGTGGACGTGAACGAGTGGACGTGAGCGAGTGGACATACGCACACACACAGCGCGGCACTTGAGGCAGCGGTAACAGCGCCAACAGCAATAACAGGCGTCACAGCTTGGACGTCGGCGATTGAGGGATACACACCTACACCTATCACACCCCTACACGCACGCACGCACATGCGCTTCGCGTACGAGCATCGGCTGGTCAGCACGCGACGCGATGCAATCTCACAACTCCCACAGCAGGTAACATCGACGACGTAAGACGTAGCGGCGAGTGAAGGGAGCGACGTTATGCTGTAATTACCAGCGAGACGACATATGGGGCAGCAGCGCTCCAAAAGATGACGACATCCCGCATAAGAGGAAAACGTCCACCTTTTATCTCAGGCCCCGTGGAGTTATTTAACTCGAAATTTTCTGCAAAGGAAACAAGTAAATGGAAGCCCCTTGGACCCTTGGCGACCAAGGTATTTAAGGGAGATTTATCCCTGGAGTTCTTTAGCTTCACGACTGCTGTATACGGCGGTCATGACGACAGGAGGGGAACGTCGACATCTGTTGTTAGGGGACTAGGTTCTGCCCAAGAACGACTGCACGGATATCTTCACATCACTTCCCCGTATCAGAGCACTTATTTGGAGCAAATCTTGTCGTCAAGTTTCACATCTGTTTCCTCGGAACTACGCGTCATTCGAACGTATAGTCGCACACGTTGAGGTCAAGAAAAAAGGAAGAAAAAGCAGGAGCTTTTAAACAAAAAATTGCGACGGAGGGAATTTGTTATAGTTCCACTGTAACTGCTCTACGTCGTGTTTGAATGAGCGTTAAGAAGAATGGTCTGCCTAGCTAGCGATCGAGATTTCCTCGAAAAGACTGACTTCCATAAAAATATCTTCTCGTCAATAAGGACTGCATATTGTGGGCTCTAAGATCTTCGCCTAGACATCGTCAACTGTCGCCTTCAGCTCTACCAACCGTCACATACAACAGCGACAACATCAACCTCATCGCTTGAAAAGCGCACCCCCACACCCTCTGCGAGTGACACGTCACGGGCGTCGATAGCTTGCCTTGCTATCAAATGCTTCCATTGCTCAACATGTATTCTTTTCCTTCCCTAGAGACTTAGGATCTTATCTACTCTGGGTAAATTAACTGTCATCCAATTGTAAATCTATTCTCTTCTAATTATATGATGACACTTGCCATTTCCGGTAGAAATAACTAATGTAAAGCATTGTCTATAAGAACATGTCTGTTCCCAATGAGAACAGCGTCCCAGGCCGCTGCGCTTGGAAGGCGACGGCCCCGGCATTAGCTACCCAGCGACCACGAGTGACAGTCGAATCTGCTTGTGTCCTCCTACCTCGCTGCTCTGGCAAGTTAGCCAGGCAGTGAGGGTTATTCATTGTTATTCAATGAGTCGTGTATTGACTCATAGGCGCCATTCAGGACTGAGCTAAGTAGCCTAATGTATTTCGTGATCCATACCTTCATGTCATTTTGCTTCACGTGGTAGGTTTAGATTTTGTCCCCAAAATATATCGCGTTAGGTTTATTGATGAGTTAAATGTCCTGTATTTCGCAAGCTAATTCAATAACGAGGCCTCACCTCCTAATGTCCTTTTTCGTTTAATATTAAATTCATTGGATAATCTCTGATTATTTACCTTTAACTATAGAAACTGCAAGCTATCATCAGTAATGACTTTGTGGCGTCAGAAATAGAACCCACATCCTTGGAAATAACATGACGCAGCGATTAAAACTAAAGTATAAATATTATCTCAATAACGTGTAAGAGGTGCGATGAAAATATGAGAATGATATTACGACGAATTAGCAGCAATCGAACGTCGTTAAACCAACACAATATTGTGGCAACGAATATAATTAGGCATCATAACATGGCAACGACGATAGAAGAGGAGGGATCATAACAGTCAGTTCAGCTGCGTAAAGAATTTTGTCGATTCTGTTAGAATAAGACCTAAAAGCTCAAATGAACTAAATAAAATAAAGTTTAAAACTAAGACAATTCGATTCTATGGATATTTTCTTTTAGAGCAGGTAAACTTCAATTTCCTCTTAAAAAATGAGGTAATTAGTTTGCGAGAAAGACGTTAAAGGGGCGCCTCCCAAGAGCAAAATGGAGCAAGGCAACGTGATGTAATTCACTTCAAGAAAAACCTGTGACCTTCACGCCGAATCATTATGTTCTCAGAAAATTATGTTTTCAAAAACTTCTGAATTTTATATTTCTTCGTTTAAAAATTTCGTTTCTCAGCAGTAACTATACTAATTTTTTAAAAGGAATAAATTACGATAAATCTAGTGAATACTTTGAGTAACGTACAATGAAAACAAAAGTTGAATATAAGAGAACAACGCACATCAATTTAGTAATTACGTTTACTGCATGTCAGTAAGGCATATTCAAGAGTGGAAAGTTACGAGAGCTAAGAGTAAAGTAAAAAAAAAACTTTCATCAAAAATTACGACCCGCTTACTATTATAGCCTGGAGGGCGTGTAAGTGCAGGGTTTTATCCGGTTCAACTTACAGGCCAATTTATAGAGACTTGATCTAGTTTTATTTCCCAGACCTGATTAGGTGATGGCTTGGCCAGAGTTGTTTATTTTATTGGCTGTTTAGTAAATAGGAAATTTAAAACTGTTTAGTCGATGGGTTGTTCGAATACGTTCAGGTGATAGGCAGCCAAAGCTGTTTAGCTGCTAGCGTGTTCCATGTGGGCGTCTCATAAGATAAAGCTTAAAAAATTGAAAACTCTTGAAACTAGCTAGAGCTTCAATGTTGAATCTTACATAATACAAGCCCCATTGTCATTGACTGGCCATAGAATGGGTTTTGTTCAACATTCACAGTAACCTTATTCAGAGACACTCATTTTTGTGCCCCTGGTGAGTGGCGGCTGCTGATTGGGTTGATAAGATAGATGAAAACGCTGGTCCGATGCGACAGGCTCTATTGTAATACGAGCTTTGCGGACTATGCTGGTGTTGTCTGTGGGAGGTGAGACGTTCTAATGCGCCTCTGGCGTTTGGCGATGCTTATAGAGAAGACGGAAAGAGAGTTTGACACAGAGTGTGTCGGGAAGAGAAGGGTTGAAACGGAAAAGGATAGACAGGAAACTGATAGAGATGCGCTTTGCGCATATGATGCTAGTGTTGAGGGTATTTTTTGTAGATAGTTTAAGGGTGGTAGAAGTTAATTACCCGTCAGGGCTTTGTATGGGTGGATCTTTAGTTAGTAGATGCGCCTCTAAAATTGCGGCACACACATTTATAGTCGGGGTAAGTGGGGCACATACGTGCTACACATGCCTCCCCCCCCCCAACAAAACTAACGCACGATTAATTTATTAAAACACCATCCGAATGGGTATAAAGAAAAATACAAAAGTAACGAAGTTTTTAGATTCAAAATGATTCAAAATCAAATCTCCTATCAAAATGCACTTACCGTAAAAGCACAGAATGCTTGCTAATATACACGTAATCGATTAATAACATGTTGAAAGCAACGAATAGCACAGTCCACCATAGTAAAAAAAAATGTGCGTAAACACAAAACCGCAGCTTAAAATGTGAATACATGATTGTAAACCAACGCAGCGAGACTAAGGAAAGAAGGACAGCGTATAAGCGAATAATAGAAGAACGCCCTTCTTCCTCAAAATTAATAATTAAAAACTCTATATTACTACACAACACAGTTTTTCTGCACAAAACAGAACATCCTGCACAAACTAGCATTATCTACGTACAGTTATCAGCCAGCAGGTCGCAATGATATTTAACTTAATTATGTAATAACCAAGCAACGACAGCTTTCTAAATGTAAATATTGTTCACTCTGCTTGACGACGAATTGTTGTGAACTTGTGACACAAAATGAACAGTCTGTATAAAAGCGTGTTTTAGCTACCGACTTTCCAAGTAGTTTGCTCAGTGTCTCTACAGTTCGGTCAGTTGAAATCTATTATTTATATTCCCGCAAAAGAATGAAATACTATACTAATGAAATTCTCACAACTTATCATGACTAAAATTACGACAGCAATATAGAATTGTACAATTTGTAATATTTTAGTCCTCTTTTCAAAATAAACATATAATTTCGATAGAGTATCTGTAAAATGACGGTATCTGGCATGCATCCAAGGTGTATGCGAGATCTGGCGGTATATGGCATGCAGCCAAGGTGATCATGATAGAATGAGGGCAGCGGCTAGCTTTTGACACTGAGCGCCGACGGGATTCATTCATGGCCTTGCTGGAAGAGCTAGCGTATCCAAACAAAACTTTCTAACACTCAGTAATAAATTATGACGATGAAACTGAGCGTTTGCTTAATATTAGCTGCTCTGCGTACACACGCATTACTCATGGCTCGTCGCCTGCCTCTGTATTGTAGCTACAGCCTTGGCGATCACATCAATCGGAAGGGCTTGAAAAGAGCTACAAGGAAAAGGAGTTCATTTTTTTAAAAAGACGCATTTCGGACAAAATGAGCAAAAATGTTTACAAAAATGGCCGTTTGAAACAATTGCATTTATTGTCTTATGGTGTGAATTTTCTCCCACAGTTTTGAAGGTAAAGGAATGACAAATGTATCCATCGATAGCACTCAATTATTGTTACAGATGCAGAGGAATTCATCGTAAAAAAACTCTTAGTTCAAAAATTGGGAAAAAACGATAGAATTTTCTAGAAAAACGCATTTTCTGGAAACTTGCAAATTGTTTTTTTTCAAATGCATGAACTTCCACAATTTTTGAAGTACAAGAATGACCAAATGTCCAAATTTTTCATGTCCAAATTTTTTCGTTAAAAAAAACATTTTCTGATGCAGATACGTAAAAACACATCAATTATAAAAGAATCGCTGCCTCCTTTCACAACAAAGGTTAAAATTTTAGAGAAATCCTTGCATAAATTTAAGACTTTTTTCTGGGTTTGCTGTCTCCTTAATGATCAAATTGAAGAAAAGCTGAAATACTTAGAAACAACACTGAACAGTAATTTTGAGGAAAAAAGTAAAAGCTTAGAGACACGAAAAACTAAATTAATTAACAGGAATCTGTTTGTTTTGGATAGAACAGTAGCCTTAGCACCCTCATGTGTTGAAGTTGACAAAAAGCTACAAATTTAGAGTCAACTATAACCTTATCCAGCAAAAAAAATTCGATGATCTGAACATAATCATTATGAATTTACGAGCAGAGTCAGTTCCACAAGAAAGGTAGAAGAAGAGATGTTATTTCTTATCGAAATGGAATCTGTCAGTTAAAATTAATACCTCAGAATGAAACATAATAATTCAAAATTAAACTAGGAAGTGGAGAGCTTGAGCGAACGTGTAAACAATTTTATATTAAGGAGAGTACGTGAAAATTTAGAAAATTGAAAATATTCTGTATAAAAAATGATGGGCGTTAATATTTTTGGACAACAAGAAAAAACTCATTATAATCTTTACGACCAGGACCTCCTGGAATAGGTTTTAAGTATATTGATGGTGATCAAAATTTCAATATAATAATAGAAGACTTACAAATATATTTTACAATCGAAGAATTAACCCTGCGAAAGAAAAATATGTTGACAAACTATTAGAAAATTTCAGGCACCGTCTCGGAAATTACGAGAGGTAAGAGAAATTGAGGTATAGTATATAGAGGTAAGAGAAAATCTTATCGATGAAAGTCATCACTTGAGAAGTGATGCTATTCAAGCCTCACTTGATGAGAATGCCACAGGTGTTCAAGAAAGACAGAATAAAATTATGCAAAATCTCGATTAACACAATAAAATATCTGAGGCAAAAATAGAGGTTATTCGGAAGGGCACTTTAAAACACAGAGAGTTCTTGAAAAATGAAATTAAGCGATTAGAAGAAGATGGGATAAATAGTTTGAAATTAGATTATACTAATCTAGATAGGGTGTTTTAAGACGTAAGTTCAAATATTGAAAAGTTTTAAAATAATCTCTATCAGCAGAATAGAGATACGATTTTAAATGCGGAAGAAATAGAAAATTTGAAAAAGATGACACAGAAATTGGTAGATGAAAACGATGGTATGAAAAAAAGATTAGGAACGGTTGAAAACACGTTGAAAAGAGAAATTGTTGAACTATTAAAGTAAAAAACATGGTTTCAGGAAGAAAAAGTGTGGTTTTCTAAAATGCTCTCGAACCGCGCAATATATCTTTCTAAGCTTTCTAAAATGCGCCCTAACAGCTCAAAATAACTTTCTAAATATATCAAGCAACATATTGCCTTCTTGACGGATGAAATAAGTAAAGTATTTACAGAAGTTGGAATTGTAACACATACAATTAAAAATTTAAAAGTCGAGTTTAAAACCATACATGAAGGTAATAGTTCTCAACCTATGGGATAAAATTTGTTTTTAAAAATGAGACCTAATGTTTAATATGAAATAATTGATACATAGAAGATCACAAATTCATTTGCTCTGACATTAATACGGTTTGGTTTTGAGAAATCCCTTCATATCTTCAAATGTTCAAAAATAAAAAAAATGTGGCAAAATGCAATGGTATTAATAATAATGGAAAGCTAACCTTTGCGAAACGAAGTAGATTTTCCAGGTATTACCCACTAAGACAGCCATTTAAGAAGCGATCTAGAACAAAATATGTTATATAAAATGGATGACTGTATTACAAGTGTTCAATGAGTTGTTGTTCTTGACTCAATAAATATAAACCAGTTGCTCATTGATAATGAGCAAATTCGAGAACTTCCTATTAACCAGATGTATGATTTTAATGAATGAAAGATTCAATTTTATCAACTACGATCAGAATTATTGAATTTAGAAGAATGCTTGCATATCGTCATTCAATAAAAAATGTTATATAGTTGGCAAGATTCTAATAATTGCAAACAAAAGTGTCACTGTAATACACCTTCCTGACGGTGTGTAATAGTGGGTGGATCGAATTATGGTAAAACCAATTTGTTGTTCAGACTTTTAATTGAGGAATATATAGATTTTACCTGCCTGTTTCTATACTGTAAATTGACTGAATAAGCAGAATATAAACTACTAAAAAATACTTTTTCAAAAGGTTAGACACAGTCGGAAATAATTAAGCTTTTTTAAAATCGGTAGTGGACTTATTGATGAATCTTCAAAGGTTTTCCCGTGAAACGCTATTTGAAGTTAATTGTTAAATATTTTAAAGATTGCGCTTCTATTCCTGACCCTAGTGAAGTAGATGCTAAGGAAAAAGTTTGTTTATTTTCATTTATTTAGCAATTGAAAATAATCAGACACCAGCTGATAATTTCACACCCGAGGCAGGTATAATAATTGCAGCTCGATGTACTCAACTCAAAGGTATTACTTGTTACCTGGTCAGCCGATACGGACGAATGCATACGCCTTGGTTCTGTTTGAATTGCCGATTACTGATTTAAGAAATATTCACACAAACATTGTTTACCGAAACATATCTTTAGAAAAATTTACAGAATTTATCAATGATTCTTTCAATATATCTTGTAGCACACAATAATAAATAACGACGTTCACCCATTACAGGGAAAATATATTATGAAGTTGAACCAAGTTTACATTCCGAGGAAATATTTTAAAGACTTTGTAAATACACAAAATTTAATACATCAGGCCGTATTCGCATAGAGATTCCACTATTGTAAACATTTATTATAAAATTTAAATGTATTATTGAGATTATATATATTTGTTTGACATTTGAATGGAAATAAGTGCGGAAATAACTTTTCTTGATCTAAAATCTAAGATAGAGCCAAAAGAAATTGAGGGTTAAGGTTTGAAGTTGACGGATTTTGTGAAAATGGGCTTGAGGTTTTTGGAGATGGTTCCTTAATTGTTGAAATTCTCCAAAATTCCTACATTGTGCGTGGAAGCCCACTTATATACTACTGGTACTCATTCATACTGTTAACCATATCTGTGCATTCCATGATTTATTTTTGAAATAACTTTTCAGCATTTTAACCTGAGATTCTCAATTGATTTTCTGGTTTCTACACCTACGCTTAAATTTCCTACGAAGTGCGTCCGTTTCCTATAAACTTTTCATTACATTGCATTGACGCTCTCAGTGTATGTTTGCTTAACGATCTCAAGAAGGGCGTTGATGGGTCTTACATTATTTCTGCGAATTAGTTAAGGTGTCGCTCTACAACTTCATTAAAATCAAAAGCATTCATGAAATTGATCAACTGAGCCCATGCAGCTTTTTACTCATTGCCGCTACCTGCGAGCGTTTCGAGCATTTCAGTAAAGTAAGAATAGTAACTAAATTAAACTAAATATAAACTCACATAAAATTAACGTACCAAAGTTGTACATTATTTCATCGATTGTATTTTCTTTGCAGACGTTCAGCCGCCCGAACGGTGAGAACGTTTACAAGTACAAAACTGTGCTGCAACAGGTGGACCCCGCTTGTCACAGCCCCGTATCTCGATGTCGGTCTCTCGTGATCGAACCCTCGCAGTTCTGCGGCATCGACCTAGGTTAGTCATAAAAATCCGAATATCGATTTGTGGTTCTAAATTGTGTTGTGTAAAATGTTACCATATGTGTAATACAACGCACCTTTATTTGTTAAAGTGAGATTTTGAGCTTTAAGAAGCATGAAATGGACAAATTTTCCGCACGACAATCGCCCAAATATTATTGTGTTACTCACTGTCTTTTTAGGGATAGGCGATAAAGCCTTGCCAACTGGTGAATTGTACTGCATTGTTGCACAAATATCGAAACGTATAAAAACGAGTGAAAATAAAGAAATGATAACAAATCAGATGCATAGTTTTCACACTAGTCCGATCATGGTATTAAAACAACTTGGTTCTCACGCATGGCTTGCTTCATGGCATGTGAGTGATATTTTTTTTGCAATTTCAAATGATTGGTTAGAATACTCCTTGAATACAGGCACAATTAACTAGACATACATGAATGAACGTTAAATTAATCCTGGTGGACAATTTTTGCTAAGAAAGGAGAAATTTTTGTGGAAAAGTACCCTGTTTCATCACAGAAGAAAAACGACATCGATGTAATGAAGTAGGTAATTATTCCTAAAATTCGAGTATTGTTTTTTTTTGTAGTTGTTCTTAGGTGCTTCCAGTGGCAAATCGGAATTCCTGTCTCAGCCAAGAGTGCCTCTTACGCGATCATATGCACAAGCATTTATTTTTGCCCTCATTGGATCTCAATTGGATTTGCCCTCATGAGCAACCAATTGGAATTTTCAGACTCTTTCCAACATGGTTTGTTAGTAACTAAACAGTTAGTTCGATCAATGTCCTTCGATTAACGCGCTTGTCTTCCGAAGAACTCACCGATTTGAGCAATGGATACGCCACGACGGTTCACCTCGATATCATGTCATGACGACTACCAACACAACCCAAACAAAAAGAACTGAGGTTAGAATTCGATCAAGATCTGTCGCCGTTAATGCACACAGCTGGCAGAGTTTGGAAATCCTACCTCAGCGTGGTTAATTGCCTATCGTGTGCTCGTTGGCCGATAACAAAAGTTAAACGGTGTAAAGAAGCTCGCGTTTCCTCACATAAAGAAAGAGTAAATTGTGCAATTTAATGATTGAAAGCTAGTGCAATTTGAACTATTTGTGGGCCCTATGTCGCTCTCAGTGTTAAATGCGGAATTAGTTGTAAAAAAATTTCTTTCCTTCGTAAACCGTTAATTTTCCTGTTCATTTACTTTTTTCTATAAGGGATTCACGACTTAAACTGTCAAGTACAGTAATTTGTTCAAATGCAAAAGAACTGTAAATGGGCTTCCGGGTGTAGAAATGATCGATGAATGAACGAAGTCGTTAATAAAACGATAACTACTCTCCTGTGAGCTGCAGATATCAGTAAACTGAATGACAAGAGAGCAATACGTTAAACTCAGCTGAATATTGGTATGCCCTCGATATAAAGAATTCTACTTTAGCGTGCATGATGACAATGTTGTGGGTCGTCCGCACTCCATGCACTCAGAGGAATCTTTAGATACAATAAGAGACAAACCTTCTTCGAGGGATTGCGTCATTTAGAAACTCAGGCAAAACGTTGAACAATTACATGTTAGTGTTCTACCTTCGACTGTGTTTTATGTTGATTTTCGTAAGTAGCTTTCGCTTGTTTTTTTGATTGCGTTGGATTTTTCGAAGAAGAGTCGAGTCTTTAGTTGATTCTAATTAAGTGGAAATTATCCTACTATGCTTGCTGTATATTCCTATGGACAAATATACTCATTCTTGGCATCGCAATCGAATCTGATTTACATCCACATAGTTTATTTGTTCTGCGACAGCTTCTAATAAAACTTCAGTGAAAGTTACATTGTTCCTTTAAAAGTTCCTTAGGGAACATATTATTATAGGCTCATCATTTTACGAAATGAATATGAGAAGAAAGATAGAAAAAGATTCTCCATTTAAATCATCACATCACGACAGTTTTCAGCCTTGTTTCTCTCTAAAAAAGATACGAAAATATTGTTTTTAGAGAGGTTTAAGAAACGCTTTATTCCAGTATGTCTCTTAAAAGTGTAAATTTTGGGAGGTAAAACTAAAAAAGGCAGCCCTTGATGTACAATTAAATACAATTGATGTCTATTGTATTTTCAACTGTAAATATTTAATGCTCTCAGTAAACGAAAATTAAAATTGATTGAAAAAATAAATATTTTCTGTAGTTATGTTTACGAAATCACATCTAAAAAATCTGGTAATTTGCTTCAACCTTGAAAAAACAGAGCAATATAATTTAACAATGCTTCTGATAGTGGTATCAATGTGTTTGAGTTAGAGTTGTCGACAGATTTGGAACTTGTTCATACTTGCCCCAAAATTTTGTTCATGCCTGAACTCCATTCAGTCTGAGTGGAAGAACAGCATCTGTATTGTTTCTTAAACAGATAATACAACACACACAGGTAGCTAATGCACATTTCGAATGCCGAGATATGTTGCCCACTCTCAATTCCGTTATCTGTTTACAGAAGAAGAAAATTATCTCCTTGGCGGGTCATCGGGAGGTCCGTTCATGCAGACCCTTGGCTCGGATCAGACCGAAAACTTGGCTGTGTCAGGCATCGTATCGTACGCGGTGGAAAAGAAGGATTGCGGACTTCCCTTCACCGTTTACTCAACTGTTCATCTTTACAAAGACTGGATTCAAGATGTCATTAATAGCGGTCCTTTATTTTGAACATCTAGGATATTGGTACGTGGATGAGCCTCCTCGGGACTAGAAACGTTATCTCGGAGCTAGGAAAAGCGTATTTTTCGTTTATGAAGGCCAGATTTTCGTGTACATGTATCGCAGTATGTACACTTCGGCGGTCATTGAGAGACTGGTCAGACAGAGTCACGAGGAACGAGTGGGTGTCGAGAAACAATCCTCTGTGTTCTGGGGAATGTGCACTGGTTCTACAAAAGAATATTGTCTCAATCCAAAATTTTTATTTTTCAATAGATTCGCAAATCTAAGCTATCTTTACTACACCAGTAAGCGTAAAAAATACTCTCCGGAATGACATTCATAACTGTCAAAATAGTCGCCACCTGATTCAATAAAATACAAAATTCGCTTGCTGTTTCTCCCAAGATACACTGGAATATTTTTGATGGGATTTTATCCTAGTCTTGCATCCATATTGCATGGAAACCAGCAATACTAGCACAAATAACGACTGGTCGCCCACTAAAAACAAAATGAATATCAAAATGTGAAAAACGATATTTAGAAATTCATCACACGTGACAGTATTTATATTAGACCTCGTAAAATGTGTGTCACAGGTATACGAATAATTTTTGTTGTACGTCAGCAGTCATGTTTACTTTATTTTCATGTAGCAGGTTTTACCAATTCTCAGTTAAAAAGTTAATATTTCGTTACTTGAATAAATACTTAAAGGACGCGTTTACTTTATACTCTTAAGTTTTTCAACTTGATTGTATCGTTCACAGTTAAACAGTTTTTGGTATAACGCTGATGATATGTAGCTACACCTCTTTTCGTTGAACTGTCACAACTGTGTATTGTGCACACTTCGCTTTTTCTCGATTGGAGCTATTTAAGATTTTCCATGTTCTGATGATTATGGTGCTTTTGCTTTATAGTTTTTTCCATCCAATCTAGCATGTGATTTCTTGGTGTCAAATGTAATTTCATAGCATATATCTTCATCACTTTGTGTGACCATCTATCATATTAAAAATAGTAAGGTACATTACGAAAGCCCACCTATATATTACTTACCGTCAACTATTTGTCATCTAATTGAAAATATGTTATATCTCACAATCTAACGACGTAAAATCCATCTTCAAAGTAATGATTCACTGATACAGAATTGAAATGAAAGGAAAACCCTTTTTTAATTTCATAAATGTACAGCACCCGTGCATCTAAAAGTATGTTTGTCGTAAAAGCTTACCATTAATACCGTTCTATCTGTAGATTGCACTTGTTGAAGTCATTTTCTGAGAACCTCTATGCCTAATTTTTAAAAGTGCCTACTTGGATTAGTTCATAAATTTTGGTAGCCAAAATCAGGAGGTATGTGAAAGTCGGCATTCGCCGGCAGCTTGCAAAACAATTCCTCATCAGTACATCTCGAAAGCAAGTAGATGTGCCACACATTTGATCCCTAGAGTCTTTGCTTACCAGCCCGCACAATTATGAAATGAGGTGCAAAAAAGGTAATCATTCCATAAAATTATAAAATTGAAAAGGTTTTAGTGATTGTTGATAGTTTTGAAATGAAAGTAAAGTTCGCGTAAAGAACTAAAAGATCAGATGGGTTTTCGTCTTAAAGTGAGGTATCTTTGAATAACTTGCATCGATAAATTCATAATGGTATTTTTATAGGCAATTAAAGCAATAAAAATCAAGGGGAGAGTGAGGAGAAAATTAAGATTTGAGCATTGGGTCACTAAAATTGAAAATATATTGCTCAGAGTGTACATAAAATGAATGAAGTCCGTGAAAAAGATAAATGAAATCCTTTAGTTGAAATTTGAAGTAAATAAAACGGCCCATGTACTCCTTTTTGGAATTTATATACTTGTTCGCTATTCATTGCTAGAGGTACGAGAAAAAGACTACTTAGTAACGAGGTCAAAGAGATTTGTACTGTGTCGAGTGTTTTTCTGAGCTCTGGGAAATCTTAATTAATGTATATATATCACTATTCATGAATTTTATACGTGTTGATGTTATAGAAAAATTGACCAATATGTGTCCAAATTAGCCCTTATGAATGCAATGAAAAGGTTGGATGAGGAGTAGATCATTGGGTACCTTATAAAACTGCATGTTATTGGGAAGTGTTCATTTCGTGCAATGTTATCAAAGCACCACTCTGTCGACTACGTTGCGTCGACATTCACAAGTACAAAAATCCTTATGTGCAGCGCTTAAAAATTGCCGAATGCTGGTTCATAATGGAAGACACAGCTCTGCCGATAGCTTTCTCTTTAAAGTAATCGACATCCATAATGGATTTTATCATCCGTATTGAAATGTTTGATATTAATAGAATATAATTTACCAAAATAGTTCCTTGCAATCACCGACCACGTTACGCTGTTAGCGTAATCATGATCTGCAACGTAAAATGAGTATTGTTCGTGCTGCAATCGAACGAAGAAAACGTACTTAGCTTAAGGTTTAAACTGTGATGAACTTGGGGACGAAAAGGATTTGAATGGATATAAGTTGATAGATACAAGCAATCTAAAAATAGTAATATTTGAATTAACGCATCAATTGACCCGCGTGATGCTGTGCATTTGATTATAAACCAGGTGAAAACGTTTACTGCAATTGACTGACTGTGATAAATTGCGAGTCTTCAGAAATGATAAGACCTAGGTCAAAAAGGCTTCCTCTTCGTTCGGAGTATGCTGTTCCGCACTCTGTATGATGTGCTGGAAATTGTCTTATACATTGTTTTTAAAAAGTTATAATCCGTGATATATTTCTAATGTCCCTCTGGAACTTGTGAAATGTAAGATTTTTATAGCGGTGTTTTTGGTAGTCGAGCCATCCATCTCATGAAAATGAAGAATTAAGAAAAACGCAATTTCGAGGCTGGATCTTGAAAAAATAATTTCGAGTCAACCGTAATTTTACTTAAATATTATAGAAATGGACCCTGAGTTGCAGGGTAACGCGTTATCCACGGCATTGGATAACACGTATTTTTCCCGTCGCAAATTTCCAAGTTTGGCTCAAGGCTACAGTGCGCTTGCCGTACATGGGTACCTAGTGCAGATTTGGAAATCGAGATAGTTTCAAAGAGATGTCTGTTTTACGTACTGAAGAGTAGTCAGGGAAGTGAACCACTGTTTGCGAAATGTGAAAGTTTTAGCTTTACCATGCCATACAGTACAGTGGGAAGAAATGCTGGCGATTTAAAGCAATGATTTACTTCCCGTACGGTTGATTTGCATGTATACCCATTGATTATGACTTGCCCACTTTTAGTGAAGGAAAAACAATGGAATGTGTTATCATTCACCTACAATAATTATTGATTGATAAATTTATCATATAGTCTGATGTATAGACAGTCTGGTTAGTGCGCGCCGGTCGTGAACGCACGCTCCAAAACAACGAAGGCAGATTGCTCAGATTGTGAGGGAAGGAAAATTCCCCGAAACACAAAATTGGAAATAATTCCCCGAAACACAAAACACAAAATTCAAACTATCTTACTAAATTGTGAAAGTGAATGTCTGTTTCAAATTGATTCACTTCTAATCATTTTAACAAGCCAACCTGAGCGTTGCAATGTGTAAAATTACGCTTGTCTATGTGAAGGTGTTATGCCACCCTCGCGCTGAGGTGAACCGCACGCACACCCACCTCCGCCCCCTCAACCCCCACTCCATCCCTCCAAATCACCTCCACTCCTAACGTGGAACAATAAGTGTCGTTGTTACCAGCGTCTTGACAAAATAGAAATTATACTCTGTCAAACTAGCATCTCTGAGCAAATAAAAACAGTGATCATATTGTGTGAGCTATTTTTCTGTTACAGTAAAACATGAATATTGAAAGATTTTAACGTACACATTCAATTTCTGATACACAAACTCGGCTTAACTTATTTCCTCGATGGACAAATCTGGTCAACTAGTGACGTAAAATGCAAGAAGGGTAAAAACATCTTTTTTTATGTGGTGAAGTAACTGTTACATTCATCAAAAGAACTTGAATAAAATTAATTTAACAGCTTTGGAAAACAAATTCTCCCTGTCACACATAGTGGAAAATATCAGCCTGTGTTCACAGATCGAACATAATTTCACAACGTGAGGTAAGCTTGAGCAATACGACGTCTCTTGAATAGCTCACTATAGCAATAAAAAAAGTTGAAGTTTTATTTTACCCAAGCAGGAGAGCAAGAGACGCCACCGTGGTTGACCGCAAGCATCCTACCTCCACTCACCCCCTTGTTCAATCTACCTTTTCTCTTCTTCTTTTCTACAACCCCCCTCCCCTCTGCTTCTCATAGGCAGTTTCTTTTCATCTAACTTCAAAGGCAGTCTTTTTTGTTTTCCGAATATAAACGAGCAGCAAGCCCTCACTCATCTCTAAACGCCTATCCTTCGTGTCGAAAGTTAATCACTCAAATTCAACTCAGTGAACCTAGTTCAATTTTTTTTCTCCTCTATCAATTTTGCTATGCATTTATGGAGAACTCGCTAAACTACTCGGAAGGTTGCCCCATCGGGAAAAACAACATCCTCCAGTGCAGCTTTGTGAGAAAATTTCAGTAAAAGATGTAATGCACCAACCCTGAAGCGGAAAGGTGGACCACAAAATGCCGCACCCGTAAAACCATCAGTTCAAGGGCCTCAAACGCTCAAAATGACAAAAGCTTCTCAGACGTTCATGAAGTCTTATTTGAACAAGTGCTTCGTAGCCCCTAAAGCAGCACTAGTGATGACGGTAAAATCTGAGTCATCCGATTAGAGTGAAAATCTCCCAAGCGTCGCTTGGAATAATTCAAAGTACGTCTCAACTTTTCAAGTTTCGACAACAGCTGCGGTACACCCGAAGCGAGTTCGTCCAATTGCTCAAAAGCAGCACTCAACTTTAAACCCCATACTTTAAACTTTGCCCGGGAAGATCCAACATCCACAAAGTCACCTATATCAAACAAAAAAGATACTTCATCGTTCACGGAGCTGCCGTACCACCACCTGCAGCTCCACTGTCTCATCTCAACGATTGCGTCAGCGCGACATCTTCCCAGCCCTGCGTCACTGAGAGAGCTCAAAATTCTTCATCAACGACGAAGACATCAACACCATCTTAGAACGCGAAAGCATTTTCAATGTCAGCAACCAGATAGAACTTGAATCTTCAAGTGTTAATTTTAATGATATATTGAGTGCAGGCATTTCAGGCCGTAAAATTATGTTTGATAATACATGCGCAGAAACTGATGCTGGTAGTAAATAGCTCAGAGCGTAGGCTGCGAAGATAACGTAAAATTTTTAGTGGAGAACTATACGAATGAATCTTTTACTGCTTTTGAAGGGTACTTATAACTTCTCCAAACGACTAGTTCCCAAACTATTCACGAAATAATTAATACGCTGTCTCTTACGGCTGCATTTTCAAAACAGCTTTGAAACAAAATTGTCCTCCTAGCCCAGCATCGATTTTTTCAAATGTATCAAACATTCAAATGATTACAAAACAGCTCTTTGCTCTGAATTCTCGTATTAGAACTCATGATTTTACCCGTAAGGCAAAATCCCCCTCGGACACTTTTCTTGTAGGAGACAAAAGTCCCACGAAATTATCAGAAATGACATTGATAGCGCATGCAAAATTCAACCCATACATAACTCCCGAACGTTTCAATGATCTCTATGATGAGATTAAAATTTTGCCTCCATTTAGAAATTTTATAATTTCTTTTAGAGGTTTGAGCCTCTCGTCCCATGGTTTCACTAAGATCAAAAACTAATCTCGACGAAACATGTTTCTTATATTTTGGCGGTGAGTGCGTGCAGTGGTCAGCAATTGCACCAAATATCGAGTTTATGCAAAAAATATGGTCTTAAAATAATTCCGCTGCTTAGAAATACAAAACTGTTACCGTTACTGAAGCTTGCAACAATGTCCGCACTATGCCTAGTACGCGAAAAGAAACGCATCATTTTCTTCAAAAAATTGCTTTTTGATAACCTTCAAGACTCACTTCACCACTTCACATATAAGCTCTTATGTCAGAAACTCCTATGACCCGAATGATAAACTTGAATACTCATAACGATGAAGCAAAACAGCAAAATGAAATGAATGATTGTTCTAAGATGACAGCCTTTCCAGGTGAAATCACCAGCAGCATGAACCATCGTTTACCTTGATATGATCGACCCTCTCCTCCCTCAACCGCTACCAACTGCAGAGTACATACAAAAAATATGTTTGCATTGTTATTCGATTCTAATACGTTCAAATCATACTTAACAAATCGACAGCAATATGTTGACATTGACGATGCACAATCGGAACTGCTGACAATCAGTCATGGAGTACCGCAAGGGTCGGTCCTTGGGCCTCTTCTCTTTTTGATCTTTATCAACGATATTGTTAAATCTACTTCATTCTTCAAATTCATAATTTTTGCCGATGACAGCACGCCCTCTGCGGCTCTTCCAAATAAAAACCCAATTTTAATTGTAGTGAGTATGAAGAATTAATGAGCTGCAAAATATTGCAATGTGGCTTTAAAGCCAATAAAAATTGCCTCAATTTCGATAATACAAAATACATTATATTCTCATACAAGAGAAATAGGTCTCTTCCTCACATTAAAAAATTGGTGATAGTGAAATTGAAGAAACCAACTCTTGTAAATTTCTATCCATTATATTAGATAAATATCTGACATTTAAAGAGCATATTGCACATATCAGTACTAAATTATAAAAATCCGTTAAAATCCTTCATATAGTAAAAAATATACTACCTGGAGAAATCTTAAAAATACTTTATCGAACGATCATTTCACCCTATCTAGAATACGGGGTAGAAGCTTGGCATGGTACTGATAAAAGTAAAACCAATCTGCTCTTTGGATTGCAAAAAAAGAGCCATTCGAGCGGTAATAAAATTAGAATTGAATGCTCACACAAATGGTTCATTTAAAAGCTTAAAAATACTCAAGCTTTTTGATCTCTACAACCTCTTCATATGTAATTTCATGTTTAAAACACTAACTGATGATGGCGACAGAGAACTCAAACAATTATTCACGGCTCAAACTGGTCATCATGATCTTTTAACACGAAACAGAAGTAACTTCATACTTCCTCATTATTCAAAATCTTGGTTACAACGCAGTATCCTCTTCATTGGAACTAAGAATTGGAATGCAAGCCCTGCTGAGATCCGTGAAAAAGCTCTTACAAAGCTTTTTAAACAAATCTTGAATCCCTCTTCCTATCGAAATATTAATCATACAAGGTAGTTCAAGTCAATTTCTTTTTTCTTTTGAGACGCCTTATTTCGAAAAGGTAATTTACCATGATAGTAATATAGATTAATATTATTTTGTGCTACTAATCATTTCTATTACCTATACTGTTCCTATGTAGCTCATATTAACTATTTCTTTCTTTGATATAAAATTAAGCATAGAAACATGACCAGTCTTGTATGCCCCTAGGTTAAGTAAATTAGGTTAAACATAACTGTACACTTAAAAAATGGCTTGATGATAGGATGTCCTAGAAGTCGCTGAACTTATTCGGGCCCACAAGTAGCTATTCTCAAATATGTCCATTGTACTAGACTTAGGATATAATCTATCGCTGTATCACTTGTGGTTGAGCTCTGAAAGAAATTAATGAAACACCTTCATTTATTGTTCTGTACAGTTTATAACTCGTCACACTCAGCAGCAACTACGCTTAGAATATTTTCTTAAAAACAGGTTAATATACCTTTTTATTTGTGAAATAGTTTTGTCTATATTCCAAAAAAAACTATTTGACTGGATATAAAACGAAAATTAAGGTGCTGAATCTATCGCTAGATATAAATCAAATTAGCATTGTTTCTTTTGTCTTTAAATGCATCGCATGTCTGAAGTTTCAACGTAGATCACATGGTTACTCTACGATTTAACTACAGAACAGAGTAGAGACTAGTGAACCTAACTTTCAATTTGAATCTATTTTGTATCAGAACTAGGTAACTTCATACTTTGAAATTTTCTCACAGAGAAATTTTTAAGTAACTTTTTGTCGTTCGCAGCATAAAACTTAAAACCACTATATGCCACTGATGCGCCACCGGTTCCATGCGAAAAATAATTTTATCTTGTTCAAATACGTCTGAGCTAAATTAGAACAACAGGAATGCCTTGAATTATCAAAATATAGATACGTGCATATGTAAAGAATGTAAACATTGCCTAATTTTTTAGTAGGTTGAAAGAAATTTTTTAGTAGGTTGACACAGAAAGAAAAACGAAACGTGCGAAGCATCAACACCCTAACTCCTTCTTCGATGAATTTTGTCGTCTATTTCAAAAAACAACATTTTTCGAACAAAGTTATCACTTAGAAGCTCAATTATCGTTCTTGACTTCTTGGACTTATTCGTATGCAAAGAAGCAATGACCTTCTTCATTGATGCCCATTCCTTTCGAAGATAAAATCTGAGGGTTCGACTTAGCTTTATAATAGCTATGGCACCTCGAAACTCAAGCGTCTATTGATTTCTCTCGTCTAAAAAGCATTGCATGTATTTAAATAGCCATGAAACAGAGCAACCATCTTCCAATCTTTAGGTCTTACCGTTTAATTAAGTAAATTACTGACACACTAACAGCTTTTGCAACACTTTGGTTTTTTAACTTCTTGCAACAGCAAAGTATTTTTCTTTTGTGCCTACCTCCTGTGAAGTATGTGAGTTTAAACTCTATTGATAGAAAAATACAAAATATTTTCGAATTCATGCTTCAATCGCGAAATGGTGATAAATGGTACACCGGAATATTGAGAGTGGCGAGATAATTTTCTACTACGCAGAGCGTTCTACTTTTAAATACCATCATGTGCCCTACTATTTGTGTAAATCACTTTCTTAAGGAGGGCGTCCCCCCCATTCGGACCTCTGGTTAGTAGAAATAGGGATTTTTGCTGTTATAGGAAGTGTACGAGGTCAGGTACACCCTGTGAAAAAATGAGACTCGTACGTCCACTCGTTCGCCCGCTACGGGGGTTTGAAGAATGGGGGAGGGGAGGGGGAAGTGGTATTTGATCATGTTACACCTCTCCCTTGCCACTTTTTTAACGGCGTGACGTTGCTATGTCAACTCCTATGTCTCTGCATTACAATATAATGATTAAAGGGGTCTAACCTGGGCCAAAATTTGAAAAAATATTTGATAAAAATTGTTTACGCTTCCTTGTTTTGCCTTTTTTTGGAGGTTTGGAATGGGGGTTTCAAAATGCATCGCCTCCTACAGTTTTTAAGCTACGATGATGATTTTGGTATCATCGGATGCGGAAAAGCGTGGAATTTACAGCAAGTAAAGAGGCAAATAAAAATTTGTTGCAAACAAAAAATGTAACGTCACAAATGGAACTTTTGCCCCTAAAAAAATTGCGCCACCAAAATTAATTATTTTATTTTATGATGACTTTAAATATTTTCTGTTTATTTTCCGTAATGTCCAACGACATTTCGCATCCAATGCTACCAAAATCATCATTGTAGCTTGAAAACTGTAGAAGGAAAAGCACTGAGAAACGACCCCCAAAAATTCCGTTTTCTATGAATATCTCGTTTTTTTTCAAGAAAATCGCATTATTTCATAGATGACGAACGATTCCAAATTTCATTTCCTTTCAGTATGTCAATTTTCATTGCTCTAGGTTCAATAACAAAGGAAAATGTCCGTAAGGGGGACGCCGTCCTTAAGGGGAACAACCCAGCGGTCTTTAAATTTTGATTCTATTCGTTTGAAATTTGGCCACTATACGTATTTGTTGAAAAAAACACATTTTATTTGTGTAAATTTTTCGATTTAGGCCTTATTTTTTATGTACGAAATATTATTTTTTTATATTTTATGGCTATTTCAAAAGAATAGAAGTCATTGAGTTTTTATGCTAGAACAAAACCAAAGACAGTTTTCGAATACTTGAAGCATTGCTGACAAAAGAACGGTAGAAAATTGGACCATTTGAAAATGTTTGTGAAAATATTTCTGCAAATATAAAATTTATGAATTCGGCTGCCTCCAGATCCGCTTTGAAACCCCCTGGGGGGGGGGGGGAAGGAGCGGGGAGGGGGGGTTCTGGCCTCTGTCGGGCCATGGCATTTCAGGGCGCAATGACTCATCCCCTAAGGAACCTATTTCTGCAAAAAAAATTCAGTCATCCGAAGCCAGGGGGCCAAATTTGGCCTGGGTTGTTCTCCTTAACGAAGCTAGTCGGCCGAACACCAGCATGCCCAGGATAGAATTCAGTTGCTGAATAACTCAGATACATCATAAGCCTCCTCAACCTACTGTATGAATCTTCATTTCAGCTGTTTTAAGAATTTTAAGTTATTTTTCGTACAAGGGAATGGGTTCAATGTCACAAACGTATGGGTATAACTATTTCTGTACATTTTTACACTTGTGCTGATCTTTACTGCGCACTGCAGCTCTTTTCTTTTTTTCATTCCCATTCCCTCACAATTTGTGAAATTTTCCCCAAGCTATCGAAATTTTTGCTTGAAAATCACTATATCAAAAGGTATTTAAACGATAATTTAAAGCCTTCACGACCTATGTTCCATTACTTCTTAAGTAAATCATTAGATGCTTCATTATGACATCTTAAGCTATTGCTCCTTTAGCAGTTCATTTTTTCACGTAACCTAAAAGGTTTATAAAAAATTATTTCGATTTTTGCTTTCCTAATCATGAACAGTACACTCACTTTCAGCTTTAATCTATGCGTTTTGTACAAAATACATTCATTTTACGTCATTAATGTGATTATATCTTCCTTACTTTTATTTGTAACAAAATCTGGCTATTTTACATTAATTTGCTGCTGTGTAAGCAGCTGAACGATTTCACTTATGGTATATTTAACCGCTGATTACATCAGCTGAGCCCCTCCTGCTGCACTGCTCAACAAAATGACTTAACGCAGTGGCAAAGTGCCTAATTGCCATAGCAAAGTTAGTTATCAAAGTGCCTTATATACTTCATTTTACATTAGGCAAATGGAACAAAAAATTATTTTGTCTGTAAGTTTCCCAAAAGAAAATATCTCATCATTATTAGCTGCAAGGTGCATCGAATAAGCTCAAGTAAAAATAAGAGGTTGTTAATCTGAATCATTTATTGTAAGCCATGGCGTTGTAAAATCACACGAAGAAACGCAGGTCTTACCGTTGCCCAATGTGCCTGGCACGAGGAGAAGCAGCAGGAAAGGTGCAATACGGATAAACCAGATAGAGTTATCGAAAACGGAATGGCATCTTGTGGCCGAATGTAGGCGGTTCTTCTTCATGCCTTTCTGCAGGAGAGATGAGTTATAAATAAAATGCAGCTTTCACTTTGGAGTGAATGGCCATTTTTTAATTATATCCTGAGGGAGTGATTTAAAGTAAGTATAAATAAAAGGACAAGCGAATTGCACGCAATTTCCCGATAAAAAAAGTTCGAAGGAAATTGTTTACAAACAGTTGTTAAAAATTGTTAGCAAGTGACGAATGCGTACATAATATTTAATTTTATTAGGCCAAAAATGTTATTTACTTAACGAATTTGAAAATTATTTCTACATTCTAGGGGTTCAGTAGTGCAGGCAAATACTGATTAACTGCCTCAAGTTAAGTTCAAATTACTTTAAATTGCATGTACGGTTGAGCATTAATTATTCAATAAAATTACTGTGAAAATACATGGCTGAGTTATGAAAAAAGGAAGAAAAACGGAACTATAATATATTTCATTCATCGCTTGCTAGAAAACATATTTTCAGGTACAAATGAACAATGACATAATTGAATGATGAAATTTGACATGAGAGGTTCACGAGTTGAACCAACCATAGAATAAGGGATGAATGTTGAGAAAGGAATAAAAATTTGTGAATTTTATATCTACGCTCGTTAGATGGACAAACTATACACAAAAGTGTATAGTTAGCACATTTATGATTATTGTCGAATATGAAACCACACAGTTACCCAAGTGTGTCATGGTTTTCACATTTATGCGCCACATGCGCATGACACACATGTGTGTCATAACCAGGGTTGCGGAGTCGGAGGAATAAATTTGCGACTCCGACTCCGACTCCGACTCCACCTTTTCAGATTTTGGCGACTCCGACTCCGACTCCGACTCCACCTTTCCAGAATTTGGCGACTCCGACTCCGACTCCGACTCCACCTTTCCAGAATTTGGCGACTCCGACTCCGACTCCGACTCCACCTTTCCAGAATTTGGCGACTCCGACTCCGACTCCGACTCCACCTTTTCAGAATTTGGCGACTCCGTCTCCGACTCCATTTTTCCAGAATTTGGCGACTCCAACACCGACATCGCCTATTCACAATTTTGTGACTCCAACTTCACCTATTCATAATTTATAAGATGAATATTTTATTTCTTAATTAGTGTACACGGACCGTCAAAAATGACAAGATTCAATACCTTTCTTCAACAAATTTTCGTTTGAGTGGAGTTTCCATACTTTCAGCTTATTCCAAAGGTAACGTAATTTTCTTATTAGAGTAATAAACACTCAGAACACAGTATTTTTGTGCCGCCAGAGAAGTAGTTATAGCCATTCGTGCCGTATCCAAGATACAGAAATTCAGCATTACTGAAAGCAACTGCGAACTTGTGTATGCATATTGTAATAAGCAATACAGTACATTGTTATACAGTATTTTGTAATATACAATGCAGCATATTGCAGTATACAATACCCCGCCGAACTCGGTATTCACGATACAAACTTGAGTATATAAGGCTCTGGGTCGCTCTAATTGTTTTGAAAGTGACTTATTATAGAGCACTTGCACAACGAAAATGAGTGTATTAATTGACCGTGAACTGAAACCAAGACCGCCAGTGCTAATTTCTTCCTATCAATTATTCTTAAGAGCGTGACACAAAACGCATAAATAAACACACGACAGTCATTCTTAGTAGTAAACGGTGGCAGGTGCTGAAATTAACCTGTGCATATGTTCATTATATTCTTTATTAGCGAACGACCTTTAAATTGACTACAGATTGTTAATAATCAAGATACTAGTGTACATGATTGGTCAAAAATGACGGGATTCAATGGTATCGTTTTAAAAAATCTCAAGATAAAAATGGCAAACAAATATATCCATTCTAATAGTACCCGCGATTAAAATACAGTATTATCGTACTTGTGCACTGGTAAAACTCGTATCACAGATACGGTCATTAAGCATCTTTAAGAACGTCACAGACGCACACAACAACCAAGCAAGCAACAACTGCGCATCATAATTTAAATTATTGTTCGCAAGAAGTTTTAAAAAAATTTGCCATACCCTTTACGCATTTAAATGCCTTTTAAATTTAAATGCGATAACCCGCATTTTCTTGGCAGTAGATTCGATTTTCAAGCAATGTTTTTTACTTATAAACATAAGTGAGCAGATGCGAGGTTTTTCATAATATTTCAGTGGTATTTATGACACTGTCCAAGCAAGCAAATTTCCATTGTAATGACAGGGGAAATTACGCACGAGAACATATACTTATTTATAAATTGACGGACACCTGGTTTTTTATTATACCGGGTGTGCCATAAAAATGTCCCAGATTTTTAATTAATTATATCTCAGCTTCAAATTAACATATTTGAATTGCCTTTTTTCACAATGTAGTAAATTTGATTTCCTTTTCGATTAATTCAAGTTTTTGAAAATCGGTTGAATAACCACTTTACAATGATCAATTTACTAGAAGGGGTAGAAAAATTTATTGTTCAAACGAAAATTTTTTTAAAACAATATTGATATTCTTCCTTATTTTGTACATACTTTCCATAAAACTGAAGAAACAAAAATTTTAAAGAGTAACAACTCATTACCTTAAATAACGTTTAAATAAATAAAAGTACTTTAGTATCCTTCGACATACCCTCCATTTCTCTCAAGGCAAGTATTACTTCTAGCCACCATTGAACGAAGAGTTTTATCCATTCTTCCACCGTTTTCTATCAGTTCTTGAAACACTAATATTAAGAACACTTGGAACTTGAAACCTCTCAGAGGGTTTAAATACTTAGTGGTATGTAGGATACATCGTTATGAAATTATTCTTAACATTAGGTAATGAGCAATAAAGAAGAACAACAGTGTTGTTTTTAAAACTTTCCCTTTGAACAATTTTTCTACTCCTTTCAGTAAATCGGTCATCTTAAAGTGGTTATTCAACTGATTTTCAAAAACTCAAATTATTTGAAAATGAAACAAAATTGACTAAATTGTAAATAAAGACAATTAAAATATGTTAATTTAAAGCGGAGATATAATCAATTAAAAAGTTCGGGACATTTTTGTGGGACACCCAGTATAGTATTGATTATTCTTATACAATAAACGGTCAAGTGTCTCCTTTAAACAAATAAATAAATAGGTTTAGCTATTTCGTGAGCATAATCTCTCCTATGTTTATACAATGGAGTTTTAGGATTTAAAACTTGAGGGCGACTGTTGGAACATTTATTTCAAATACAGAAGAACTTCAGGGGAACGACAGCAAGTCGTTTTCCGAGATGCGCAAAAAGAGAAACCGTAACCAAGTTAGGCGTATCATGAGGATTCCAACAGTACGCACAGCATCGTCCTCTGTTGTATTTTTAATATTAAATTCTTTTAAAATGGAGTCCGAAAATCTTCTTTAATGTTAGGTTAGGTTTTAAAACGAAACTCGCTAAAAATAGAAGACATCCAATAGACGCGGCCGGTCATCAGCACGGTACTCCGGTAAGAAATTTTAGAGGCGTTCTGAGTAGAAAGATACAGAGTTTTAAGATGTCTGGTCGCCGACTAGCTGAATATAGTATCTTATTGCAAGATTGCATATAGCACTAAGATTTTAACAATTAATTGACAATTAATTACCTTGAATAATAAGTGCCTATTCAAGAGGCTGCACGAGCCGGGTCGAGGAGTTCAAGTCGCAGAAAGAGACGGCTTTTTACGCAAGAGAAATAAGTTAAAGGCACCAGACCCACTTTTATTAAAAGGACGATATGCTGCACAAGCATAGCAAGCTCAAAGATACTTTAATGAGTGAACGCCAAAGCGTCACAAGTAATGATAAATCAAGCTAATTAAGATTAATGCAGGTCTGCTAGAAGCTCAAACATGCTTAATTATAGAAAGTTAAATTTAAACACAAAAAACGAAAAGAAAAGATTCTGCTGCAAAATAAAAAACAAAGAACAAAAAGATCTAATTTCAACAGTTTCAAATTCTTGTCTGTGAACTAAGAGAGGCCAACCAAAGAAAACTTTTTCTTCCACAAAGCCGCCATCAGATATACGGAAGATATTCAACAGGAAATTTCATTGAACAAATAAAATTGGCTGTCCGTCTTTGTTGGTTGGTCTGTCTCCCTTTCACGCTCTTAAAGATGCTTAATGACTGTATTTGTGATGCGAGTCTCACCAGTGCACAAGTACTAGAATATTTTAATCGCGGGTACCATTAGGATGGAAATATTTCTTTATGATCCACATCTGGAAGATTTGTATACAGACAATACCGAATCCCGTCATTTATGACGAGTCGTGTACACAATTATGTATACTGAGTGTTTCAGAACACGAGGTACAAAATTGCACATCAAGTAGAAAATGGCTAATTAAACACTTTTTGCCCTACGATATTTTCCCAAAAACAATCGGGGTTGGGAGGTATTAGCTGTTTATTATTGTTAAGGATAAAATTTAATGGCACAATTACTCGCGATATTTATTCTAAATTTACTTAACGAAAATTGTTCAAATGTGTTCCACCTACATCTATGCACTTTTCGAATGTTAGCCTTAACGGCTGCCAGATATTAGGAAACACGTCAGGCATTAAGGTATCTCACCTGCAGCCACTGCAATTCTGGCCACAAGGTCTTCCTCAGACTCAATGGGTGTAGCATAGACAAGGAAAAATTGAAATCGAGTGGAGTCATATCAGGAGATCTAGGAGGTCATGCAACTAGAACATTTCGCCCGATCAACGTAAATTCAAAATAAATATTGCGAGTAATTTAGTTATTAAATTTCATCCTTTAAAGCAATAAACGGCTAATATCTCAATGTCCCTTTCTTCGGAAAATTTCATAGAAGAAAAAGTTTTTATTTGGATATCTTCTACTTGGTGTGCAATTTTTTGCCTTTTATTCTGAATCTGAAACACCCTGTATATTACTGACAAGTTTTTTCTGAGTAGGTTATGTAGGCACTGTCTACACTGAGAAGCATAGATATGTATCAACAGTTTTTTATAACTAAGTATGCACTAATTCAGTGAAATTATAATAGTTAATTCAATTACTATGCTTCAAATATCCAAAATTATGATATACGTGTAGATAAGGTAGGCCAGAATTGCACACTGCCTTTTCTTCTCTGTATCTACACTATGCAGGGTAACAATGCAGAAAAAGTATCATATTATTACTCAACTCTATGTTACATTTCGGCTATAATAGGCAAAAGTTGTTCTGCTTTCGTCGCAGGGGCCTGACGTTTTCGGAACGTTTTTTTTACGAATAAAAGTCACTTCTAGCTTCTTTGCGTGTAATATGATACTATCTCCTATTTTCGTCTAACTTTTTATTTTGTAAACGCCCACCTTCTTCTCATTTCGTGTTTTTTGGAGCAATTTGAAACGTTTCCAGCAAGAGAATTTGTTCTATCGCATAAATGCAACAACCATTGCAGCTGAGATAGTGCATTGTTTTCAGTTACAATATGTGTTTGACTGCGAGTGAAGTTGTTGCTAGTGTGTGTAATTATTTTCATTGCAGCTCGTTTACATTATATTTTAGTTTTTCTCGAGTGTCTCAATGCCGATATTGATAACCTTACAACATTTCCAAATCTTCCTTAACAAGAAGTAATTAATTATATAATGCTGCAAAACGAATACTTTTTCAGTTTTTAAAATTGTCTCAACATAATTCTAAAATTCTCCATTTCAACGTATGCTTACTTAGAAACTGGGGAGTGATACGAAGATAAAAATTAAACATGATAATGATATAGTGAAATACAATATGACTCTGAAAGAACCAAATAACATTCAAGGAATAACTTTAGATATGAGCAGAAATTTTTATTTTTAATACATGTTAACTTGACCTAAAGACAAGGAAGCCATATCAATTTTGATAACATAACCTGAAAACTAGAAGTCTTTGTGTACCAGACCATAGCTTCAGGTTTTGGCAAAGACTACTCATTGGCAACGAATCATAACCTAAAGACTAGAAATATTCATGATCACAACATAACTTTAAGTTTCTGCAAAGACTAGTCATTATCGATCAATGCATCATTAAGAGCGTACAGAGTTACCACTCTTTATTTGAGTACAATGTATTGCATCAGCTGAAATGTTCTACAAGTAACTTGCAACACATTTACTACTATTTTCCAGTTCTTATGTATTAACTGCTCGCGATAGCCATGTGCTAGAGGTTCTGCCGCCGTGCGGCAGAGACCCGGGTTCGAAACTCGGCGCTGGCGGTGGCGATTTTCTCTGTTGGGTATAGGAAAAAAATTCCAAGCACAATTCCCCACTCTACCCAGGTGTCTGAAATGGGTACCGGTCTTGACCGGGAGAAAGTGTCATGGCGTCCTGGCGTTAGTTATAAGGCATTTGAAAATCCAATGTACAAGGTGATATGTATCAGGCTTGATTGGAAATAAAGCATCCGTAGATGCCTTCATTCATTAAAAAAAAGTCATTCATTAAAATTGAAGGAGAAATGAATAAAACAGAAATATACAGAATGAGTTTGCGATGCTTTCAATTACTAATTCCTGCTTTTAACTAGAAAATATACATTAATGCTGAGGACAAAAATTATATTTCGCACTCGTGTGTTTCTCATATATATCTGTGCAAACCCTCAATGACTAGATAACATGACGGTATTAGGTGATAGGTATAAATATTCTGTTTCAAACTTAGAACAAAATAATAAAAAAAAACATTGCGTATTTTTTAGATTTTTCAGCAAAGTATTCTAACTCTGTAATGTTTACTCTTGGTTTTAAGCAATTATAAGTAATTTTTAGCAAAAGTTATAATCGAAGACACCAAAAAATGGCGACTCCAACCACGACACTACCACATCCGAATGAACGACTCCGACTCCGACTCCGACTCCACTACATTCGGAAAAGCGACTCCGACTCCGACTCCGACTCCATCACACTTCAGAGTAGCGACTCCGACTCCGACTCCGACTCTACCACACTTCAGAGAAGCGACTCCGACTCCGACTCCGACTCCACCCTAAAACATCCGACTCCGGCGACTCCGACTCCCGACTCCGACTCCGACTCCGCAACCCTGGTCATAACAAGGGAAACAGGCGGAGTTCCCTAACACAGCATGGCATCTCGAGGCAGAATGTAGGCATCTCTTGTAGACAATGATAAGGCAAACTTGATGCCTGGGACAAATGTCTATTTGAGAATTCCTTTGGTGCCTTTAATGCATATTACATTGAACAAACTTGTCACAGAAAAGTGTTTCTAAAATTCGTCATTGTTGTAAGTGATTTTAATGGAATTTTTTCGAAGAAAATCATGTCGCATCAGTATTTGATGAACGATGACTGATTTTTATGATAAGTTCTGAAGTTTACGACTTTCGTTAGAAAAATGAAGTACAGTCTGTTACAGGAATATAAAGAACGCTTGAAATAAATTTGATCCACCTTTAAATGCCTTAATGACCTTGTTAAATGTCCGATTATAACGAATAATTTGATGAACATGAATATTTCTGGATATCAGTAAAAGAAGAAACAAATGCGGCAACATGTGATGACAGTTGCGGAATGAGCGCTGTTAATACAAAAATATTTCTCTATTCGATCATGCGACAGGGCAACGATCAAGGTAAAATCATTCTGAATGGTAAACTCTAGAGACAAGAATTTTCATAAAACATTCGGGACTTGAGACTTATTAGGATGGAAGATGGAGTGCTTTGTTTTTCTTAAGCCGAGTGGACCTCATCCAAATCGCAGAGGAAGTTACGCATGCATTGAAGTTACGTGGAAATAGTTCTTAAAAGTTACGTTTTCTGATAATTTTAAACGGTTCTGTACATCGCATCCAGTTTTATAATCAAGAACTGACGTCAGGGTAAACTGAAACAAATTAGCATCGTAAGAAAAACATTGGAGGGAGTTGAAAATTTTCTAAGTGTAGAAGGCTAACATTGTGTACGGAATCATATGAAGTGGGTATTCAACCTACTCGTATTTCTGTGCGAGTGATCACTACGAAACTTTTCACGATCCTTTAGCCCCAAACCTAAATAGTTGTTGCTCTTTATTTTTAAACGTATACGTATTTGGCCAGGTGATGTAAGTTTTCGATTGTGTTATTAACTGACTACTGGAAATTAGGCTGTAATAGCGAGTTTTCCGTGCAGAAAATTCGTGCATTATGCATTTAAATTCATGCATTATTCGTGCAAAATTCGATATCAACTAAATGTTGGTTAGCATTATGAGCCAAATACACAACGAAGCTTCTGTGGCTACCTATAAGATATCCAATATATCTGATATGAGATAGGTTTGTCGCAGGTTGCTTGCTCGGTCAATGGGAAAGCTGTGTAGGACAGGCAGAATGTATGCCAGCTATCCTCATATTTATTTCCACAACTTAGTGCAAGTTCTGCGCGTCAAGTAAATAAATAAATAAATTAATAATGAAGGAAATGAGTAAATTAGTGGTCAGAATACTCGGATCGGTAAGATCATAAATGAGTATATACAAAACCATTTAAACTATTCTACATTGCCGGGGTTATACACAATTGTATCATTTGTCATTCTCATGAATACCAAATTTGAATACGCTGATAGGCAGAAAAAACGATTACGACTTAATGAGCACTGAACGCAGATATGCTACATTGGAAAGCTCACAGAACTCCTAAAATATACACGTCACCTGTAATGTTATGACAAGAGCAAAACTATGCTGCTCAGCCATAGAAACAATTTTTCACCGTCATCATTAACAGAAGTGACACTTGGAGGAAGTCAACGAAAACGTTCAAACTCGCCTTTATGGGCTGACTATATGATCGGGCGATGCAATCCATTGTTTTCTAGATAGTTCTTATAAGAACAAAAATTTATCCTGAAATGTTTTGTAGCTGGGATTTATTTAATTTTTTGTGAAAAGACATCTAATTACTACGCGTTTTGCTCCCAAACCGCCAGTATTCATGCCGAAAAATTTAAATGTTAATAGATAGAAGTAATAGAATAGATAGATAGAAAGTAATCATAGATAACAAAGCAGAACTGATCCACTTTAGTGATGCAGACTTCAATTAGATATGACACTATCATAACATGTAACTTTCACTAATTATATATGTCACTGACGCCTAAAATTCTATAACTATACACTATAACTTCAAACTGTAATAACTTCATGTCTTAAATCAATTCCAACTTTTAAATGATTAAATATGTATATCAGTTTCACCTCAATTTTGACAATTGTATGACAGATGTATGTAAACATTTATGATAGCTGTATGTGAACTTTGCAACAACGCCATCAGCAATTTTTGCCTACCAATGTTATAATTTAATTTAGATTTCCACCTTGTTCGCTTTACCACCTTATTTGTATGTTATTTTTACCAGTAAAGTTATTATTACGTCTTAACCATATTAGCTGATTAGATATTTCAATGTCGCCAAAATGTTTAAACTTATTACCTGTTGTATGTGAACTTTGTGGCAACGCCTTCAGCAATTTGTACGCACCAATGTCGTGATATTGAACTCAAATATTATTAGCTCATGGACTGAGTTTGTGTGTACTCGCGAAATCGAGCTAGATTTATTTTACTCTTTTCTCTCATACTTCTTAAGCTAGTTTTTAGAAAGGAATATCTTTTTAATCTTGACTCTGTATTTTGTTTTTAAGGTTTATATTACTTACTGCTAACTGTTTACTAATTTTAAATGACTGATCACGCTGATGTATTCGATGAAATCGACCCAGATCTCAATCATTTGAACAGAATATATCCAAACCTAGACGACTCTGAAAACTGCAGGTTCACTAATACTCGTATATCAAAATTCAACGAAACTATACGAATAACTCGCCATGATTTTTTGCTCCTATGTTGGAACTGTAGGTCACTCTATCCAAAATTGGAAGAGATAAAAGTACTATTACTGATATGAAGTATAACCTATAGGTGATAAGCTTCACCGAAAGCTGGCTAGATGACTGAACCAAAGACATGATTAGATTTAAAATTTATCATATTCGCTAGGAAAAAACAAGCGAGGTGGAGGCATCAGTACGTACATATCTAACCACATAGACTTGAGAATCATAGCAAGTGCAACAATGAATCAAGATCATATAGAATCAGTATTCGTAGAACTGTCTAGAGATGGTAAATGAATTGTACTTGGAACGGTGTCTAGGCCTCCTACTGTCTGTCCTATTCCCTTCCTGAACGAGCTAAATAGTATTATTTCTCAGTTCAACAGGTCTTTATACAATGACATGATAATATGCGGTGACTTCAATTATGATTTACTGAAACATGAAAGCTATGAACCAATCACTAATTTCCTAACAGCCTTTCAGTCTCAATCCTTCCTGCCGATCATTACAAAGCCTACACGAATAACCTTAGAGTGTGCTACGCTGCTTGACAATATCTTAATGACAGACCCAAGTGATTTTCTTGCAGGAATAATTACTTCTGACTTATCAGATCACTTCCCAGTTTTTCTTATTAAGAAAAATGTCTATATTGCTTGCACCAAGACACGGGCTGAAACTTACTCATGTTGTAAAGTAAACTAATCAAATTTAGAAGAAATGCGCACCGTTCTAGAAGAATCAATACCAACATTGCACATCTCTCAACACAATAATGCAACGAGCATTGATGAAGCAGTAGTAAAGTTGAATGAAACTATAATGGTCGCATACAATCAGTGTTGCCCAACTGTAACTCGTACAGTTACCCCGAAAAATAAACAAAAGCCCTGGATTACTGGAGACATTGTGATAAATATAAAGAAATGTCAAGCGTACCTAGCCCTCCTTTGCGAAGGGCGAATATCTAGAGAAACATATAACCGATTCAGAAACTAATTGACAAATCAGATAAGAACATCAAAAAAGAGCTACTTTACGCTCAAGTTTACTCAATTTAAAGCTGACGTTAAAAAGACTTGGCGCCTTCTAAACTCTTGCTGTAAACCGAATAACGCCGATAAAAAGAAAATGAAACATGTTGTTCAAGATAATGTAGCATACCATGGGAAGAAAGAAATTGTTAATCTCTTTAACAATTTCTTCGTAAACATAGGGAAAACTATAGCTGATGGTACTCCAAGTGAACCTATTGATCACCTGGAATACATGGATCATATTCGAGAACACAACTCCTTTTTCTTTACGCCTACCAAGTCTTCCGATGTAATTGCGGGCATAAACAAACTGAAAAATAAATCGAGTGGGTTACAAACGTTTCCGACAAAAGTACTTAAAATTATTGCTGATATTGTAGCCCCACAGATATCCAATCTTATTAACCAGTCTCTCTTACTAGGCACTTTCCCGAACTCCCTCAACCCAGGTAGCAAGAAATTATTAGGTCAATATTGGGTTGATAATTATTTATTGTCCTGATATTGGAACCTTGGATTTCAATAATAGGCTAATAACAAGACAATACCTAAAAAAGATATATTTATTTATGATATCAACTTGTTATTGGGACAATGTAGTAAATAGTTTTATTTCTAATATTAAACCAACAGTGTATATGTATATATATGTACGATATTCATACAAGTGGAAACTATCTCATAATAATTAAAAATGTAGCAAATTAATAAAATTTGTTAAAATATAAATTATTATTGCCCAAACATTGGGTTGATATTGGACGCCAATAATACGGAGTAATTTGTTAAAAATGTACCAATAAAGTTCATGAATAGTTATTGCAGTCATTGAAGAGTGCAGATATATTTGACAGATATCAAGAAATGTGATGACGTTACAATAATATGTATATTCAGAATTACTGTGATCACAGGTTCACAGTTCTTGTTTTTTCAGTCGTCCAATGAGTTCCGAAGGTCTAGTTTTTTCAAAAAATATGCTAAAATCGTTTGTCATATGTTACTATAGCAATAAATGTCTATATATTGAATTAAGATGATATAAAGTCATTTATCTAGATGATATAAATGACTTAATTTCGTAATGAAGGTATTGAGAAGGCCTATTCCTACCATATAACCCATTTTGCATGCATCATTCTTTGAGTAAAGCGCTTTCGTGCAATTTTTCAATCACGCATATATATGCTGCTTAGATGAACGTATATATGCTGCTTAGTACAGGTTGCCCGACCACTGGTACGTACGTGCAACACAAAATTTGGACTACGATGCCAAAGAGGTTTGTAATCATGGATTTTAGAAAAATTTTGAATGCAGTTTAATTCATAGTCTTGTAGGTGTGTAGGTATGTACATAGGATAACATATTTATCAGAATTATATACATTTATCGTCTTTGAACCCTTCTGAATATTGGTGCGATATTAGAAATTGATTATTGAGCCAAAGAGTTGTTTAATGAAACATTTCAATATCAAGTCAATAGTGACACAGTAATGAGCTGACACTGGGTTAAAAATAAATTATTATTGGGACAATATATTCTACCAATATCCATTTGATGTCAGAAAATAAGTATTGAGCCTGTAGTACCCTATTTTAGTTACCCCTCAAACTTAGTTCTAGTTCATTTATGTTCAGTGTTATTACTATGTGTATATGTAAAATTATCCAAGGCATTAGCGTTCATTCTGCATAGCGTAGAACTGTGGTGAAATAGAATAAATTAGGTATATATATATTTGGGAAAATCACATCAAATTTCATTTTTGGGCTAAATTCCGCGATGCTATAACATTTTAAAGAAGGGTAAACATTCTGCGGGGCTACAAACATTGGAATGTGTTGTGTGTCGTATCGGCGAGGGTCGGCTCTTTGGGCAGCGCTCTCAAGTGCTTGAAACGGGATGTCATAGATCAAAGTCACTCGGCGGTTGGCGCTTCGTCCAAACTTCTACGGTTCAGGCGTCCACAAAACACAAACACACAATCTTGAACACAAAACACATCCAGGCAACACAACACAAGTCACACACACAACACACGGGTAGGCGTGAGCGAGCCCCTTCAAACAAGCGAGGGTTAGCTTCGAGGAGGTAGGGGCTGGCTCATGGGGTGACCGCGGCTGCTCTACCAATGAGAATCAAGAAGTAGAGTAGGCAAGGAGGTGTGTCAGAGAACGCACCAGTTACATTTCGGCAACCCGAAGCAAGCAAGATTTCTACCAATCACAAGTGAAACACGTGATCTTTGCGAGGGAACAATCGCGAATGATCTGGAAAAGAAAACAAGCGAGAGTATATAAGCGGCGGACAAGTACATTCTTGAGGGATTTTTGGGAACGCACGTGAGATACTGCGTACGACATCTGAGGGTAGAACACACCGCAGGTCGGCCTCGCTGGCTGGCCTTCTTCTACCAAACTGCAATTTGAAAGTACAAGAAACTATAAACCAGCCTCGCATCGGTGATCGTCATGGATAAACGCGTCGGAGATTCAACCAAGAGCATTCAACATCTGTGCATCGGGATCGAACTCACAGTCAACTTCAGCGGCAGTCGTCAACATTGCAAATGGCAAACAGTTAAGTTCGTCCACCAACCATGCGAAGAGCGACGCGCAAATCTACAGTGAAGTGGCTTACCATCGAAACCCTTAAGACACTCCAGGCACCACGGCGGTTGTGAACTCGAGTTGGAATGCAGGCAGCACGAGGAGGTAGCGGCAGAAGGCACCGCTGCAGCGCGGGCAAGACATCAGCCTACACCAGCAGCAAACCTAAAGCTACGACGTGGAACATCAGCAGTGAGCAACAGCATCGTCAGTGAATGTCCATCAGTGAATCATTTATTATCAAAAGGGCGAGTGTTTTATAGTTGTGAGAGCTCTTTAGGTGGTGATAGAAGTTCAATTTCAGATGTAGATCAGCACACAGATAAGTGCTTTTCAAAGTTTCGCGAAGATTCATCTAATTTTATAGGCAATCGATTTCCTGTGTTTATTTAGTCGAGGATCGACTTCCCGTTGTATGGTTCGACACCGTGTCACAATTCCAGGTTAAATCGTGATGTGTTATTCTCGCAAATATTATGATTTGTGTTACTGTGGAGCTGGCTGTTTTGTGTATGCGTAAATCGTTGTCAGCGATGGAGTGTGTGTAACTCGAATTTTCGGTAAGCATCACATTTATGTCAGTGCCCTTTCAAATTATTTCGTTCCCATGCCTAGTGTGTTTATCCACGTGTACCCCAATAAATTAATGTAAATCGTAATAACTCTTTTATTCTCCATGTCTGGTATGCAGGTGTGCGCAAGCATAAAGGATAATATTATAAAATGTTTGGGGGTTGAGACTCCCCCTGCGTGCGTGATTAGTAACCCTTTTCACGCATCGCGACAGAACCATTTTCAATTACAGGAGAAACGGAGTATGTAACCAATGCCGCTGCTTCACTTCCGCAAGCGCAACTCAGTTGCTACAACAGGAACAACTCCAGACCTTAAAGGCAAATGCTCTTCTATGGCACAGCAAAATAGCAAGGCCATAGTGACACAATATTTAGCTAATAATGGGTAAGTGTAACTATCATTATCGGGGCCATATGGTTTACAAATATCAACCTATCAGGAATTGAATATTAAGCCAATGTTATTGTGGGGAACACTTCATTATCAAGTCAATATTGACACCATAATTATTTGATATTGGGTTGATGATAATATTGTTATTGGGTCAATATATTTTTCTAATATCAACCGAATTTTCCAAAATAAGGTATTGCCCCAATGTTCATTTTGAATATCCAGTCAATATTGAGACTGTATATTGGATCAATATTAGGTCAATAAATTTTGCTACCTGGGAAAGCTGCTAGAGTAACCCCTATCTTTTAAAATGGTGAAAAAACCAGTGTAAACAATTATCGACCTATCTCCGTACTACCAATTATTAGCAAGGTATTCGAAAAAATTTTGTTTAAAAAAGTGCACTCATATTTTGAGCAAAAATAATTTCTTTGCGATAAACAATAGGCTTTCGCTCTAAAAAACTAACAACACAGGCTATATTAAATCATTTACAATTCTTTTATTCTAACATAGATGAAGGAAAGCCTGTCTTCTCTGTATTTCTTGACTTTCGAAAAGCATTCGATTGTGTGGACCATAAAATATTACTCTCGAAACTACACTGTTATGGCATTCGAGGGATTGCCCATGATTGGTTCAGGTCATACCTAACAAATCGGAAGCAATACGTTGTCATTGACGACGCAAAATCGAACCCACATACAATTAGCCATGGAGTTCCACAAAGATCTGTTCTTGGGCCTCTCCTATTTCTGATTTTCATCAAAGATATTATCAAATCTACATCATTCTTCAAATTCATACTTTTCGCCGATGACTGTACGCTTTCTGCGGTCCTTCCGAACCAAAACCCCGCTGTGATTGCGGAGAGTATAAATAATGAATTTCATAAGGTTTCATTGTTGCTTAAAGCTAATAAAATAAGCCTTAATATCGATAAAACGAAATACATTACATTCTCATACAAGAAAAATGTATCTCTCACACGCAATAAAATTGGCGTAGGTGAAATCGAAGAAACCAACTCATGTAAGTTTCTGGGCATCATAATAGATAAACATCTGATCTTCAAAGAGCACATCGCTCATATTAGTTATAAATTATAAAAATCCATCGGAATCCTTCATAAAGTTAAAAATGTCCAACCTGAAACGGCTTTACAAATGCTCTACAGAGCACTTATGTTACCATACTTGCAATACCCAGTTGAAAATCAGTGCAGTTTTTTTGGCAGTTTCTTGACGTTTTTGGCAGAGGTTAGTGGCGTCGATGCGCAGTGGCAGGGCAGTGCAGCGGTCGCTACGTTCGCTTTAGGGCAGACTATCTCTGCCGCGGCTGTCGGCGGCACTCGCGAGAACATCTGCTTAGATCTGCCTAGAACTGCTCTACGTTTTTATGCGGCTTACATAATTTTGAAATCCTTGTACCATTTACAAATCGACTGTCAAGAATAGATAATTGCAAACAACACATTAAATCTCAGGAATATTCCTGATTCGCCGATCTACGACATATCTTTCTCCGAGAGAACACTTCGCAACAAAAGTTTTCCTAACTAGGGTCCACCCAAGAACTTCATTCGAGGGAGTCACATCGAACTCTCCCGCTAATATCTGGAGTTGAGGGGTACATTTAACGATGCTGTTAGCGTATATCGCACGATATACCTTTACCGCCCGCCTCTAATAGACAAATACAGTTCAACAAATACAGTAATTTATTTTTTTTGCAAAAATAAAGCGTACAAATATAAACAATTGCATAACACGACATAAACACGTAAAACAACGTGTAAAATATTTGTGCTATTTTGCTAGGTAGTCAGACTAGTGTTAAGATGTGTTAAGAATGATTAATTTTGCGAATTAAAGCTGAGAATTTAGGAAAAATTTTAATTGTGTGTGTATAAAATTTTAATTGTGTGTAATAAATTTTGTGCTAACTTAAAATTTGTTCGTTGAAATATCTTAGTAAATTCCAGCAGTACAAATGGGTCGCTTCAACATGTATGTTACATGCCTGTATGTTTGGGCTCAACAAATGTTATGTGTAGTGGGAAAGGTAGTGTGTACATTTGGGCCATAAGCTGTGTTGGTTCTAGCGATGTGTGTGTATATTATGTTAGCAAGAATTTTGTGGTGTGAGCAGTTTTCGAGAGGCCTCGGTCGGCCTCTTGGGACGATAAATTTAATCAGCTACACAATTGAGACGTTCGAAAGTGCCGACGCTGTGGGAAACACTCGCCGCGGGGTTGACAGAGATATATCGCTACACTTAAGCTACGAGGGTGAACATAGCAACGGTTTCGGATGTTTTAAGACTTGGATAGGGCGGGACTTGATGAGTTCTCGGCAAAAGAGCTTTAGCCAATAAGGAACAGTGATACCAGGAAAGGGAAATTCGAAGGGCTGAAGCCACGTATAATACAGCAAAAGCAACGCACAGGCGGAGCTTCGAACATTACGTACGGACTTCGAAACAGTTTATTGGCTGTACGAAAAGTAGGAAATCGCTCTCTCCCAAACATTTTGATAGAAGCTAATGAAATAATTTCAGTTTGGCGCAGAGGATCGTCGGAGAGAGTACGTGTTATAAATAGGAGGTGGTGGAGATAAAGTTACTCTAAAAGAAAAATACCAATCTGAAATAATGTGACAGTGTATTTCAAATAAAGGAAGTTGAACTTATCAAAATTATTTCTTCTTTTTTCAATAGAGTAAATATTCTCCGTTTTCTGTGCAGAGGTGAATTTCAAACCCAACCAAATCGTAGGAGTCATTTAATGGAACATGGAGATGCCACATTAGATGGGAGGGTAAGAGAGATGTAGTTTCCTTTGGAAAAGATATTTTTGAAATAAATATTGTGAAAACTCAATGGCATTCAATGAAGTAAAAATTGAGATATTTTGAGGAAACGTCATTGACGCGATTAAAAAAGTAACAAGTTAGATTTTTGTCTTAACAGGCGGGAAGGATAGATCTGCTCGGATGAAAAGGGGATTGACGTGTGAAGATACTGAAGCGGAATGAGCAGTATAACGTCATCAATAGACATTTTCTGAACAGTGCATAAGGCAGGAATTTGAACTGAAGCGAGTCGTGGACGAATGATTTTGTGGGTTGAAGTGACGATCACCTACTGTGCTGCTGGAATAGCTGAGATAGAATAGACCAGAATAGACCATGTCTCATGTGTAGCTCTCGTTAACTTGGGGTGGCTGGCCAGCCGAATCGAGTCATTCAGTATAGTTCTGTGATGTAAGCCATTTGGCGTATGCAGTTTCTAGATTCCATTATTTGATTCGAATCATTCCTAATAACACTCATTGTACGAACGCTTGTTGATGTTTTGTATAACGTAGGGCAGAAAATCATAAATGTTAAGCGAATTTCACCCTGTGTATTATGCCCCAACATAAGAAGCGACAGCTCGTAACATCACGGGTGCGCTCAGAAAATGCGCTGAGTAAGTTGAGTCGTCTTTCATCGGTGAGTAACGTTTTGTTTTAGTATATACTGTAATGTTGATTATTTTGCTTTTGGGCTTGCCCATGAGTTTCCTTGTGTTTTCTGTGTATTTCATGGAGGTGAGCCAATTCCTCAAAACGAGCGTTCGGTTTCCTTGTTAGTGCAAACTAATGAGGGACAGAACAGAAGTTTCTCGTGACAGATGTTGAAATATAATACAAATAAACTTGAGGGCTAACTGAAATAAATGTATTACGCGCCATAGGCGGAAGCACATCTGTTACTGCCTGTTTTCGCCCGAGGCATTTACTGCTGCAAACGACAAAGGCCAACAGAGAACTATCCGCTTCAATTCGACTTTAGAAAATTACTGCTGAGGTCTACCAGAAAACGCTATTCAAATTGACTCCAATGCATTTTATCTGCGATGAACTGCTGTAATTCGTCTTAAAACTACGATCACTGCGAAAAACTGCCAAAATTCTCCCGCGCAACTGCGCTAATTTTCAACTGGGTACGGAATAGAAGCATGGCACGGAACTGATAAAAATAAAACCAATATACTTTTTACTCAGCAAAAAAAACATCAGAGCGGTAAAGAATTTAGAATATAATGCTCTCACAAATAGTTCATTCAAAAATTTACAAATAGTTCAACTTTTGGATTTCTACAAAATCTCCATTTATAATTTGATTTAAAAAACATTAACTAATGAAGGCGAAAATAGCTTAGAACAATTATTTACTGCACAAACTGGTCATCACAACTGTTTAACCCGAAATAGAAGTAAATTCATGTTTCCTTATTATTCAGAGGCCCGGTCGCAACACAGTATCCTCTTCGTTGGAACTAAAACTTGGAACTCAATCCCTGCGGAGATCCGTTAAAGTAATTCTTACAAGGTATTCAAAAGAAATCTTGAGTCTCACTTCCTATCAGAATACTAGTGGTGTAAGATCACCAAGTCAAATTGTGTCTCCTACATGACTGGTCCTAATAATGTAATTTGCCATGGTTAATATCGCCGATCTTGAGTCTGCTCTTGAATCGTTTATCGAATATACTGTTAAATCTAGTCCATGTGAACTATATTGTAAAATGGAGCATCTAATATCGAGTTGACTATCTCATTGGTCAGTCTAATGCAAAACTAGGTTTAGTGAATTAGGTTAAACATTATTGTACACCTTAGAATAACGTTGACGGTAGGATGACCTAGAAGTCGCTGAACTTATTCGGGCCCACAGGTAGCTACACTCAAATTTGACCATTGTACTAGACTTAAGAAACATTCTCCCTCTGTATCACCTGTGGTGAATAAACTGTTTAAATTGTTTCATGAGACCAGACCGTGTTTGATGGGCTCCACGGAACTCAACACCATCAACAGATCCATGTTAAAGTAGAGAAAAGGAATTTATAAAGGTTTAAACAACTTCTGTTAAATTTCCATCTATGCGGATATATTTATACGTATGACCTAATATTTCGTAGTCTTTCACGACGATGAATAAAATTCAACAAAGGCAGAGAACCATTTTATTCTTTATAAGATAAGAAGTTTAAAATGTCATAAATTATCACAGAAATTTCGTAGCATTAGTAAAGAAGGAAATGCGCATTTATGTTGAAGTACATTATAACTTTCTTTTATAATAGAAAACTGATCTCAGAGATACGACAACTTTACTATATCCATGATTTTATAAGCATAGATTTTAACCCCAATTAGTTCATTTCTAGCGTTCTATACTGAAGATCGTTGCAAATGATGAAAAATGCAAGAACAGCTTACTGTGTCACCTGAGAATTTCAACATCACGAATATTCATGAGTCCAGGCTTTTTCTCAACCTTGTCTTCGCACCTAACGAATTCTATTGGTTTATTCTTCGTTCACACTTTCAGCATCCACTTCAGTGCATTCATAATGACGTAACTGGCTGTGCAGTCGGACGACTTATCAGGGCTGGGCCCTTCAGCAAAAAGAAAATGAGTCCTGCAGTCAGTACAGAGGCTGCACTGTGCACACAAAGGTTGAATGTTTGCGTATGTGTGAGTCGGGTGCCACTGTGCCGTGTATCAACAACTCTTCGCGAATGGTTAGCATCCCTGTAAGGTCTGTTTAAAGTTATTATCAAAATTAGCACCACTGTAAGGCCTATTTACAGTTATTTTTCCCTATAAACATTTTATGAAGTTCATCAAAATTCGATCGAGAGATTTCAAAACATCAACACTCAAACTGTTCCCTTGTACGAGTATCCCACGAGAGGTCAGTTCCAGAGCCCCGTGATTTCTCAAAATGCATTTAGTAGCATCACAAAGTTTACAGCTAATTTTACGCCTTCATACACACTTCCCGCACTTTTAAGAACCTTTCGTACTCTAGTGTAAACACTGTCTTGTCTTAGAGTTTGAAAGAGACAGGCTGTATTTGAGAAACTTATGTTGGGTATCATATGGAAAAAATAGCTCAAGCAGCTTCTGCTTCAATTATTTTTACAATTCACTCTTCTTGATCAACTCAATTGCGCATGTATTTTATACCTACTGGAAAACCGTGGTGTAACGCGTCCCTGACGTGGTGAGGGAAAACTGTAATAGGAAAAGATGTGCTAAAGTAAGCAGCTAATATTCAAATGAACAATGATAATGCCCAATTACTATAAGAAAACGCTGGAAGCGAAATGAATAAATACCAATTGCTAATTTGTTTGTTTACTTTTTCTTTCTTAATATTAAGTAATCTTCTGATGAAACTTGCTAAATGTTTTCAGTAAATGTGAAATACATTACCATAGAGTATTGCACATCGGGTATTTTTAATATACTGTAGTGTATTTTATGTTTACATGCGCAGTGTAAATTACATCCCGTTTGATGACTTCCATGCAATTTGATAGAAAACGAATTTGGAGAACAAAAGATTCTCACAAACTTCCTTCATGATCATATGAGACTGGTTCTTCGTGCATAATTTAGTTTGTTCGATTATGTCAATGCAATATTTTTATGGACGCTACTAATTGTGTTTACAGTCATATTTATCTTTATGGTGGTTTGGCAGCGAAATGAATAGTATTAGATGAGTTTTCATAAAACTTTAAATAAATCCCAGTTATAAAACATTTCAGGAGAAATTTTTGTCCTTATAAAAACTATCTAGAAAACAATGGATTGCATCGCCCGATCGTAGTCAGCCTAGGCGGGTTTGAACGTTTTAGTTGACTTCCTCCAAGTGTCACTTTTGCTAATGATGAAGGTGAAGCATTTATTCTGTGGCTGAGAAGCAGAGTTTTGCTCTTGTTATAACATTACAGGTGACATGTAATTTTGAGGAGATCTATGAGCTCTTCATTGTAGCATATATCTGAGTTCAGTGCTCAAGAGTAAGTCGTAAGCGTTTTTTCTAATTTACTGCGTATTCAAATTTTGTATTATTGAGAATGAAAAATGATACATTTGTGTATAACCTAGGCAATGCCGTATAGTTAAAGCGTTTTTGTATATACTCATTTTTGATCTAACCGATTTGAGTATTCTTACCATTAATTAACTCATTTCCTTCATTATTAATGTATTTACTTGAAACGTAAAACTTGCCCTAAGTTGTGCAAATAAAATATGATTAAAGCTGGCATTCATTCTGCCTGTCCTTCACAGCTCCCCCATTGACCGAGCAAGCAGCCTGCGACAAACCTATCTCATCTCAGATATATGTATTAGATATCTAATTGTTTTTACAGTCATATTTATCTTCACGGTGGCTTGGCAGTGAAATGAATAGAATTAGATGAGTTTTCATAAAACTTTAAATAAGTCCCAGTTATAAAACATTTCAGGAGAAATTTTTGTTCTTATAAAAACTTTCTAGGTAGCCATAGAAGCCTCATTGCGTATTTGGCTCATAATGCTAACCAACATTTGGTTGATCTCGAATTTTCTGCATGGCAGCTTAAAACTTGCTATTACATCTCAATTTCCAGTAGCCAATTAATAACACTGCAAAAACTAACATCACCTGGCCAAATAACTACATTTAACAGTAAAGGGCATCAGATATTTACATTTGGAGCTCGAGGATCGTAAAAATTTTCGTAATGATCACTCGCACAGAAATAGGTTGAATACGCACTTCATATGATTCCGTACACAGTATACTCTGTGTACGGAATCATATGAAGTGCGTATACTCTGTATACTCTCTTTCAGTATACTCTGTCAGTTCTCGATTTTAAAACTGGATGCGATGTACAGAACCGTTTAAAATTATCAGAAAATTTATTTTTTTAAGAACGATTTCCACGACCGCCACGTAACTTCCGTTGCGATTTGTATGAGGTTATCTTCACGATGTAAACTCTCAACCGGCGAGTAAGAATTATATTCTAGCCTATACTCTCTTATGTTGAATGCAAGTCAGCGTATATTTGCTTATACATCGCTTTTAGAAAATATTTTGACATTCTCATACTATCGTTACGTAAAAACTTTCGAGTAATTCAACAAAATTGAGATGATATTTATTTAACTACTTTCTTCCACCCAGGCACAGTGTGGAACACTGATTGTCTCGAACTATTTCACGCAACTATATAGTAATTGATGACTTCTTGACAAAACAATCTGAGGAAAAATGATTGAACATAATAAATTTCAAAACTTTATTTCAATCAATATTTCTTTAACTATTAAATAGACTACGAAGCTCATTCACCTCTTCTTTTGATTTCGGCATGGTTCAATAAGTTCTATTTGGTACACTACTTTTCAAACCAATTACAACATCAATAATATTACTAAATGTAGAAAGATCCATTTAGCTCGGTGTCATAGCCAGTTAATGATATTATTGTTTTTCTGCCGTCGCATCAAATCAATTTAAAAGGAATTCTCCACAACCTGTATTTCACTTCTGTTCGTAAAGTTCGCAATTAAAATTTTGTCTTCGAACGCATACAGCTCTTGGCGAAACACATTTAATAATGGATGAGCTCAAACTACTCTCTATTCTTCAAAAGTTTCATAAGTTTATTTGAGCTCCTTTTATCGAGAAGTACCTATAATTTTTATCCTCTAAATTCAGTCCAAGGACGATTCCAATCAGAAACGATTTTTTCAAGTGACTCTTTCTTTGGTTAATTTTCACCGCCTCTTCTCAATACGGATCGCTTCTTAGTTCAAGTTTTTATCATATTTTTCTGATGTAGTTTATGTATGCATGAAACAGGTTAGATAGCTTATGAAGGTTCGGATAAAAATATCACTTTGGGTTTTTGGCCATGGGCTGTGGTAGGGCACCGGCAACGTAACAAGACTATTCACTTCGGCCTAAGAAAAATAAAGCGTTCCATTTTCCATCCAAAGTAGTCTCAAGTCCCGAAGGTTTTACGAAAAAGTCTAAAATTTATCATTCAGAATGATTTTTACCTCAGTCGCTGCTTTGTCGCCTGATCGAATAGTGAAATATGTTTTATTAACAGCGCTTATTCCGCCAATGTCATCACATGTAGCTGCATTTGTTTCTTCTTTTACTGATATCCAGAAATATTCATGTTCATCAAATTATTCGTTTTAATCGGACGTTTGACACCGTCATTAAGGCATTTAAAGGTAGATCAAATTGATCTCAAGCATTCTTTACATTCCTGTAACAGACTGTACTTCATTTTTCTAACGAAAGTCGTAGACTTCAGAATTTATCATAAAAATTAGTCATCGTTCATCAAATACTGATGCGACATGATTTTCTTAAAATAAATTTCAAAAATTCACTTATAACATTGACGAATTTTAGGAACACTTTCCTGTGACAAGTTTGTCCAATGTAATATGCATTAAAGGCACCAAAGGCATGTCCAAGAAGACATTTGCCCCAGGCATCAAGTTTGTCCTATCATTGTACGAGAGATGCCTATATTCTGCTTCGAGATGCCATGCTGTTTTGAGGAACTCCGTCTAATTTTACATGTTATGACACACATGAGTGCCATGCGTGCATGTCACATACAGTAAATGTGACAACCATGTAATTGTGTGACCTTGGGTAATTGTGTGGCTTCATATTCTAAAATTATCATGTTCACAAATGTGCTAACTATACACTTTTGTGTGTAGTTTGTCCATCTAACGAGCGTAGAAATCGCATTCACTAATTTTTATTCCTTTAACATTTATCCCTTATTCTATGGTTGGTTCAACTCGTGAACCTCTCATGTCAAATTTCATCATTCAATTAACCGGCTAGCCATTTTTGAGAACCCATCTAAGACCCTTCCCGAGTTACCCTGACAAAAATGGTAATTTCTAAACTATAAGACGTACAATCTTGAAATTAGTACCAAATTAATGGGCGTGACGAGTACAACATATTTATGTAATTAAAATTTTTTTTACGCCCCTGTGGGGGGCAGGAAGAGGGCCTCTCGTGGCCCGTCAATTGTCGGCTGATTTCCTCTATAAGGCTCATTTTGAGAACGTTATAATTCCTGAACTACTGCACCTAAAACCTTGAAATTGGGTTCATTTTAAGCGTCAATTCATCCTCTGAATGTGAGTGTATAATATAACTCTCATAAGCTTCCTGGCAAGGCATGGATAGAAGTTTTCCTACGCTCTCAATAGCCGGCCGATTTCCTCTATAAGGCTCATTTTGACAACGTTATAAATCCTGAACTATTGCATCTAAAAATTTGAAATTGAGTTCATTTTAAGCGTCAATTCATTTTCCAAATGTGAGCGTATAATAAAACTGCCATACGCTCCCTGGGGGATGACAGAGAGCAAGGTTTCTCCACCTTCTCCCAGCCTGGTAATACGCGCTGGCGAAGGCCGCGCTCACCTAAGTTATGACGTGCTGTTTGAATTCTGGTCCATAGCCTTGTCGTTCTAAGCACCCCCACATCGTACTGGGTCTTCGAATCCCGGAGGTGAGGATTTTTTTCTCAGTTGTAGAATAATCATTTTCGTGTGTCTTACTCATGTAGACATTTGTTAGACAATATTATAAGTATAGCTGTGCAATTGCACAACTTGCATGTATGCACTCTTAAGAATGTTTTACGCATTGCAAAAATTTATCTTGTGCATGTGCAAAATCTCATATGCAAGTAGTTACGCATGTACACTATAACAGATGTAATATGCAAAGTGCTTCAAGCATATGCACAATATCATTGAATATATCCTGTAAGGCGAGTGGTGTAATTTGATTGTCCTGTTTTTAAGGGAAAACTGTAAATTTGTTCCTTACTCCAGAAATTTTGAACATTTATGGGAACTCCCGCATACATACTCTCACTTGCAAGCAGCGTCACAAGTTTTACAATTTAATAGCGTGTCCCAAGCTTATAGAGGCAGCAATTCAAAGTAACGATATCAAATCCAGCACATGCTGCTCTGGTTCCTCGTCGAAAGAAAATTATTCCACCATATTTTCATGAACAATGGGCAATATTTAATGGTCGCGCAAAACGAACGTTTTCTATAGCTCCTGTGAGATTCGACCTGAATTTCCATCAAACAATAAAATTCTGGCTTTCTCTTCCATTGCATATAGACCGACAACTACTGGCTACAGAAATTTTACATTTATTGACATTATTATAAAATATCATTTAAAGGAAATAAATATAAACTCCATCAAATTTCCCTTTTCAATATATAGATAATATAATCATCATAAGGCATCATATTTTACCTTATCAACAATTACGTCTCAGGACAACTAAATTTTTATCAGTAATGTAACTGATGCATCGTCTTCTGATTTCCTGCAGAAAACAAAGTGTATTTGCTGTAGAAGGGCGAGAGGTATTTGGGGCGAGTGGTGCCTCGCTGTAGAGGGGTGAGTAGTGCCTCGCTGTAGAGGGGTGAGTGGTGCCTTGCTTTAGAGAGGTGATTGGTGCCTCGCTGTAGAGGGGTGAGTGGTGCCTTGCTTTAGAGAGGTGATTGGTGCCTCGCTGTAGAGGGGTAAGTGGTGCCTTGCTTTAGAGAGGTGATTGGTGCCTCGCTGTAGAGGAGTGAGTGGTGCCTTTCTGTAGAGGGGTGAGTGGTGCCTCGCTGTAGAGGGATGAGTGGTGCCTTTCTGTAGAGAGGTGAGTGGTGCCTTGCTTTAGAGAGGTGAGTGGTGCCTCGCTGTAGAGGGGTGAGTGGTGCCTTTCTGTAGAGGGGTGAGTGGTGCCTTTCTGAAGAGGGGTGAGTGGTGCCTCGCTGTAGAGGGGTGAGTGGTGCCTCGCTGTAGAGGGGTGAGTGGTGCCATAAGGCACCACTCGCACCTCTACTCACCCCATAAGGCACCATAAGATTTGTGAAAGCTAAATTTCCGCAATAAGTCCGGTGAAAAAGCAAAAAGCAAACAAGCAGACGAAAATTTGAAAATCGTGATAGGAGTCTGATTCACAAGTATCTACGAGACGCGAGCTTGGTTTATCCTATGGAAGCATTACTATTATTATATAAGAAAGTTTTAGCCTCGCTTTACCACAACAAAGATGTTCAAAAAGAGGAAGGATATGAAGGCATCATTTAGTATGGAGTTGAAGGAACGCGGAATCTATGCACATTGCACAAGGTGCATAGAAACATTAAGCTAAGGAAGAAGTTCATGAAACAAGAAAAATATTTGTTATTGTAAAATAGAGCTCACTTAATGCCCTCACAACATTTACCGCTGCACGCTATACCAGTGACCGCTGCACGCTATACCAGTGACCGCTGCACACTATACCAGTGACCGCTGCACGCTATACCAGTGACCGCTGCACGCTATACCAGTGATCGCTGCACGCTATACCAGTGACCGCTGCACGCTATACCAGTGACCGCTGCACGCTATACCAGTGACCGCTGCATGCCATGCCAGTGACCGCTGCACAACCTGACGCCCAGCACAAAGCTGAATGAAATGCGCGACCAGTAAAAGACGAGATAGGAAGCTGAAAATTTCCCTGGTTAAATTTCTTACGACAGGAAACAAGGGCAACAAGTACTGGATTGTGTCCGATTCACTTCGATTTCTTGGGGCACCCTAAAATAAAATGAATTTCATTTTTTACTAATAATAATGAGAAGGTACTTAGCTAGTAGCTATATTTTCATAGGAGTTCCTTGTATATAGCAAATAAATTAGAAAACAGAGAAGTGCAGAACATTTGTATTGCCTACAAGACGCATAAAGAAAAACCATGCATATATAGCTCCTGTATTATATGATATTCCTCTGCTTTTTGTTATTCCTCTCCTATGATTTAATACTGGTTCATGATCTCAATGTGACAATGTCTATGCACTGTAATGACGGTCAACGTTGCCTTTCAAAAATGTTTCAACGAACTTTTCTTCGTTTTTTCCATCTCATCCGATTTCATTACGACGTTGAAGAAGTCTCTTCGTCATCTACGTCCTCGGCACGGCTCCCCTAAGCTGAAATACCATTTTCCGATCTGTCATTAAGATGGGCGATTAGTTGTTGTTATTACCTCCACTCTCTGCACTTCGTTTAGCCATTTTAGCTTAAAATGTGGATGCAGAGAGGACGCCCAGATAAAATCGTCGATTTGAAGTTCATTGGCAAATCGCATCATCTAGCTATGTAAATTTGCCGTATAACACATAATTTTACACCGAAAACTCACATCATTCCTAATAACATATGTTATATAATGAGTTACATTAAAATATACTTATATACTGTAAGCAAAGTGTATGTGTATCACTGCATCGCTTAATGCTAATAATAAACAGTTGCCAGATGGGTTGTACTCTGTACGGTTTAGTTTCAAACGAGAATGAAAAGCGTATTGAACTTTGTTGAAGTTATTTTGCAAATTAAATTGACATCGTGATGTTGCGGTAGCGAGTTGCGGTCAGACACGTCAAAAATTGTTGCGATCGCAAAAGATTCGCAACTTTCCAAAAAATTTTGCATCGCAACCGCAACCGCAACAGAAAAAGTTGCGATCGCAATTGCGGCCGCAACTTGTTGCGCCGCACCTGCCCAAAACTGCGGATAGTTGAGAACACTATCGTTGGGGCGCGCTTGTATTGGCATATTTTGTATTGGCAAATTGGCATAACTTTTCCGACTAAGAACTTGATACTAACTTTCTATTTCTGCAGTAACGCTTTGAGGAAACCTAATAATGCTTATAATTAGAGCTGTGCCAATATGCACATGCATATATGGACGCGTTTGTGAAATAGTCAGAGCTTTAAATATGCGGCTTCAGGTTAGATATATGCGATTGCGGAGTGTCGTATGCACAGTACTCTCATTTATTTATATGCAAGCAATATGCGACTGCTGAATGAAGGACTTCAGTTAGTTGGAACTTGCGCGATATATCAAATATTGAACCTTAAAGTAATGATTCATTACGATAGTCTTCAACATTTAAAATATCATGCATTTGCTGCTAATGAAGAAAACATGAAAATATTCACTGGATTCCAAAGTAAAACAAGGCTTGACGTAGGTAGTTACGTTGGATAGCCATGCAAAAATGGCCGGGCAGCGATGGGATTCGAACCCGCGACACCTTCACGGAAGGGAACTTACAGAAGTCATAGCGAGCTACCAGCTTTCTGTGATTTTATCGTAGATGAAAATGGTTAATTTTAGTTAACTTTATGCTGAACCAAAAGGATTATCTTCGTTATTGGTAACTATGAAGTCTCATCCGATATATGGACAATAACAGTGTATACTCTTATTATGTTTCGAGATAAACGAACAGTTTTCCCGCAATAAGTATTGTACAGATTTCCGTCCCCAGAGTCATATTCTGGGAATTCATTCTTGAAAGTATCATTCCTTACACTTTGGGGTACTTTGGGCATGGTTTAACTAATAAATAATGATAATCATTAGAATAGTACGAGACATTTGTTCACTTCTTCAATCATCAACATATTATCGAATATATCGCTAAATTTCAATACGGAAATTAATAAAAAAATTAGAAACAAATTATCATAATTTTCCTCTACGTAATCCCTCTCATTTCGGAGATCCCAGAATACCAAACATTCGCATTAGGTTTTGAATAACGAAGTATTGCAGGAATATTCAAATCAGTATATAATCTCTAAATGTCAATTGCAGATTTGATTGCACTAATCTGAGTCCAGAAAGCGAAATCACTATAATGTTGCAAACTTTGGGAATTCGTTGGATGTCCGGAATTAGAGGGATTACTTTGTTGAGTTTTTCTCATTTTTTAACGAACAGGCAGAGCACAACAGAGGTATTTATTATTACTTCACTGAATGCATATGTTTCGGAAATTGATACGAATTTCACTGTTGTATTTTCACTTGAACACTTTTGTAGGTATAGGTAGGCCTATGTGTAGAAGAGAACAAGAAAACTATCACTAGCTGTACAAAAACTATCACACTATGCAATCCTGAGATACTTCAAACTTCATTAAATTCAGTTCGGACACCTCTATTGTATTTTATTGATGAACCATATTTAACAACTGAAGAACAGGTCAAAAAGGTAACCTGGGGATCAGGACTGACGACAGTGCACCGGGTAGCACAGACTCTAATCCCGCAGGATTTCTACACCGCCCAGCCCTCACCCTCCACCTCCAACCATCTACAGCAACACCTCCAAGCAGCTGCAGAAATGTTAGGTTAAATTAATTTAGGTTAGGTTAAGTTAAGTTAAGTTAGGTTAAGAGGTTACGTTAAGTTAGGTTAGGTTGGGTTAGGTTAGGCCAAGTTCAGTTAGTTGAATGCTAACTTAAAAAAGTTTAAAAATGCCTGTTTCTGCGTGCCGAGATGGAGGGTCGAATGTTGAAACACCAGCGGTCGTTGTCAAAACTTACTATAACGATTTAATGCAGGTTAACTTTGGTATTCCGCTGTAGTATTCACTTACTAAGTACTTTTAGTGGTTATAATGCAGTGATTATTAATAAATTTATAACGTACAAATAGGTTAATGAACCTCAGAAGTACTACATAGTTCAGTTATTGGTGCGAATGACAACTTTATGTAGCAACACGGAGGTGGAGTGAGAGGGCTGGGCGGGGTTGAAATCCTGCGAGATTGGAGTCAGTGCCACCGGGTAAAACTTGTGATGTTGCTTGCAAGTGAGAGCATGTATGCGAGAGGTCCCATAAATGAACAAAATTTCTGGAGTAGGGAACAAATTTACAGTTTTCCCTTAAAAACAGGACAATCAAATAACATCACTCGCCTTACAGGATATATTCAATGATATTGTGCATATGCTTGAAGCACTTTGCATATTACATCTGTTTTAGTGTACATGCGTAATTAATTGCATATGAGATTTTGCACATGCACAAGATAAATTTTTGCAATGCATAAAACATTCTTAAGAGTGCATAACATGCAAGTTATGCAATTGCACAGCTATACTTATAATATTGTCGAACAAAAGTCTACATGAGGAAGACACACGAAAATGATTATTCTACAACTGAGAAAAAAATCGTCACATCCGGGATTCGAAGACCCAGTACGATGTGGGGAGTGTGCTTAGAACGACAAGGCTTTGGACGAGAATTCAAACAGCACGTCATAACTTAGGTGAGCGCAGCCTTCGACAGCGCGTATTACCAGGCTGGGAGAAGATGGAGAAACCTTGCTCTCTGTCATCCCCCAGGGAGCGTATGACAGTTTTATTATACACTCACATTTGGAAAATGAATTGACGCTTAAAATGAACCCAATTTCAAATTTTTAGATGCAATAGTTCAGGATTTATAACGTTGTCAAAATGAGCCTTATAGAGGAAATCGGCTGGCCATTGAGAGCGTAGGAAAACTTCTATCCATGCCTCGCCAGGAAGCTTATGAGAGTTATATTATACACTCACATTTAGAAGATGAAATGACGCTTAAAATGAACCCAATTTCAAGTTTTTAGGTGCAGTAGTTCAGGAATTATGACGTTCTCAAAATGAGCCTTATAGAAGAAATCAGCCGACAATTGACGGGCCACGAGAGGCCCTCTTCCTGCCCCCCACAGGGGCGTAAAAAATTTTTTAATTACATAAATATGTTGTACTCGTCACGCCCATTAATTTGGTCACGCCTTAATTTCAAGATTGTACGTCTTATAGTTTAGAAATTACCCTTTTTGTCAGGGTAACTCGGGAAGGGTCTTAGATGGGTTCTCAAAAATGGCTAGCCGGTATTCAATTATGTCATTGTTCATTTACACATGAAAATTTATTTTCTAGCAAGCGATGAATGAAATACATTATAGTTCCGTGTTTCTTCCTTTTTTCATAACTGAGCCATGCATTTACACAGTAATTTTGTTGAATAAATAATGCTCAACCGTTCATGTAATTTAAAGTAATTTGAACTTAATTTGACGCAGTGAATCAATATTTGCCCGCAATGCTGAGCCTCTAGAATGTAGAAATAATTTTCATTTTCGTTTAGTAAATTACATTTTTGGCTGAATAAAAACAACTGTTATGTACGCACTCACCACTTGCTAGCATTTTTTAACAACTATTTTCAAACAATTTCTTTAGAACTTTTTTAAAGGAAAATGGCGTGAAATTCTTTTGTCTCTGTGCTCATACTTACTGTTGTTAATTATTCTCTCAGGATGTAATTGAAAATTAGCCATTAACTCTAAAGTGAAAGCTGCATTTTATTTATATCTCATCTCACCTGCAGAGAGACATGAAGAAGAACCGCCTACACTCGGCCGCGAGATGCCATTCCGTTTTTGAGAACTCCATCTGGTTTATCCGGATTGCACCTTTCCTGCTGCTTCTCCTCGTGCCAGGCACACAGTCCGAATTTTATCGTCGGGGTAACGGTAATTATCATCGGTTTTCATCGTTTATCGTAAGTATTCTGACGGTATGTATATTATCGGTGATCAACGGTAATTTTACGTGCTAAAAATGCCCGCCGACGATGATGACCGTTATTTACCGTCGATTTCTGACTGTCATTCCTACCGTAAAAATATGACGGTAAAACTACGGTTGTTTCAGACTATACTTCATAATTTGAAATTAACGGCAGTGTAATAGCCCATGTCTAAGTTTAATCAAGGGCAAGTCAGATAAAATTATGTTATGTATTTTTCGTGGATAAATGAAATTACATAAATTAGTTTACGTAACTTTCACATGATGTAATTTGAGCTATGTTTTTTCATTGTGAAAGTGAAAACTTTAATTTGGAGCTTTGATATTTCAATTGAATTTTTACATATTGTTTTTCGATATTTATACATTTTAATTTTGTACATTGTAATATGACGTTCAAATTCTTTAAGTAAGGCTTCAAGTGTTTTGAATTTAATTTCAAATGTTTTAATTTTAACTCTTTATACATTATAACAAAAGTGAAACTGTGAAGTTAAAAAATGTAGGACTATAATGGTTTATTTATAAAATATGAACATTCCCACTATATATATCATTCATGCACTATTCTATTTTGATTCCAAGAAACTAAATATATTTCAGGCTCCACTCCTTGTATAACTCAGGCTTTGAAATATTCTCGTTTTAAAAGAGTTAGAATACGAGAGTACAATTGTTTGTCCCGTTCGTATTTGTTACAATCCTAAACCTTAACGACGTATTTTCTAACAAAATAATTTTATGTGAAGTAATAAAAAACGAACATATCAAAAATATAAAAGCCTACTTTTATAAATTCACAACTCTTGTTAATGAAATATTTTTAAATTAGTTAATCAACATGAAAAATTATTAGAACCTTCGTGATTTTGAATTTGCATTTGAGCTTAACGTAATGTTAAGGTATCACATTGCTCGTTGTTCGTTGCGGTGATCCAAGTTTGAGCGTTGAAACTGTTTACCGTTTGGATTGTTTCAAAGTATTAAGGTCTAAACATTGAAATTGTTTCATAGCTAATGATATGTGGACGAAGATCTAATATCCTTAATGTTTGTATTTTAAGTTATTTTGATGTGTTTTACTGGTAACGTGAAATTTTAAAATTATTCCCTGTGCATTCACAAGAAAAAGTTGCAGTTTATATGTGCGTTTGTGTTTTATATATATATTTATTTATAACAACTACACATCAAAGTAACCATTCAAGTTACTCTATTATAATAAGCAAGGATTAAGGTATAAAGAAGTTACTTAAGTTGTTTGGTACCATTAAAATTACTATGATGATTTAGTTCAGCTGCGCTTCTTAAAATCGTGTGGATGAAAGTTGGTGTATAACTGAATCGAAATACTGATTCATGCCGGCAAAATCATGGTTTGAGCAAAATTTTAATTGAAAAGACTTCTCTACCCTCAGATTTATTTGTGCTGATAGGTAGTTACTCTCAGTAAATTTTTGGTAAACTACTACTGCCAATTTTGTTTGTGTTTGTGATGGTGCAAATTGTTTTCTAAGTGAGAAAAATTATTGAGAACTATATATAATAGCCTAAAAATATAACCATTGAGTGCAGCTCTGGAAAGCCTATCTTGATGAAATGTGAAGCATTCATTGCTCATATATTAAAATACTGTGGTAATGTATCGCATTAGATCATACAATTTTTGTAATGTTGGTATAATATTTATTTGGATTATTTTGAATGTATGTGTGAAATTTCAAAATGCCTCTCCTTCTGATGGAAAGTATAACCTTGTGTAATCACTACAGGAAATTACTTTCTAGTACTATTTGTACTATCAACCAAGGCTTCACTGAAGGAATTACATGAAAAGAACTTTTGTCTCTAACTTCAGACTCAAGCAAATCTTGAAGGGTTTCAGTCACTGAGTTTCCAAAGTTTTATTGGCTGACTCTGAGCTGTTTTCAATGGGAGTATAACATATTGTATTTTGACTGAAGTTTTATCTGACTTTATTTGTTTGTGAAAATTATTTGTACATATGTGATTTCTTTATTAGGATTATATTTTTTGACAAAAAAAGTTATTACAAATAAGGTATCAAAGAGAGTAGTTTCCAATTGCATAAAATAGTCAAAAATGATGAAGTTAGTAAAATATTGTGTTAACATATGTGGTGACATTACAAATTCTATTCTGAGTCACCTCAGCTGTGATTTTAGAGATAAGGTGTGGTGCATTTCTGAATCAAACTTTTAATGAAACCAGCAATTTTTTCGGGAAAAAATTAAATTAAAAATTTTCTCACACCCACTCCTACTTATTTGTACTAATAGTTAACTGATATGCCTTTGCTAACATCCCACTACCTGCCTACAATGTCTTTGCAGAAGCTCATATTATGTTCTGGATTGCTTGTGCAGTAGAAGCATTAGAGGAATGTCATGAGCATAATTAATTCAGAAGATTGTTCTCAATCTCAAGACGAATTTGGATTAGCTTGTCATAATTTTCAACTTTACAAAATCATTTCAGTTCATCATGTGTTAAAGTAGTAATACATTCTCAACATATTTTTATTGTAACCAGTCAATCGTTGAAAAATTTTCTAACTCTGTAGTACCGGCAGGCCTCAGCCGAGACGGTTCAAGAAACGGTTTGTGAAGAGTACAGGAATTTCTGGAGAATTTCTTGAGTCCACCTCGCGCGACTTTACACTTCAGTTTCCCACTCGTAACTTTAGAAAGAATGTACCCATGAACTTGAAATTGCTTTCAAACGAAAGAGCGAAACATTCTCTATCTAGCTAGTATAAGCAACACCCTCAAGGTATTCTGAAAGTTACAAAAATTCTTCGATAAACCTTGCAAACCTGCGCGCACTAAAAACACTTCAGTTTCCCACTCGTAACTTTAGAAAGAATGTACTTATTAAATTCAAATTGCTTTCAAACGAAAGAGCGAAACATTCTCTATCTAGCTAGTATAAGCAACACCCTCAAGGTATTCTGAAAGTTACAAAAATTCTTCGATAAACCTTGCAAACATGCGCGCACTAAAAACACTCCAGTTTCCCACTCGTAACTTTAGAAAGAATGTACTTATTAAATTCAAATTGCTCTCAAACGAAAGAGCGAAACATTCTCTATCAAGATAGTATAAGCAACACCCTCAAGGTATTCTGTAAGTTACAAAAATTCTTAGATAAACCTTGCAAACATGCGCGCACTAAAAACACTCCAGTTTCCCACTCGTAACTTTAGAAAGAATGTACCTATTAACTTCAAATTGCTCTCAAACGAAAGAGCGAAACTTTCTCTATCTAGCTAGTATAAGCAACACCCTCAAGGTATTCTGAAAGTTACAAAAATTCTTAGATAAACCTTGCAAACATGCGCGCACTAAAAACACTTCAGTTTCCCACTCGTAACTTTAGAAAGAATGTACCTATTAACTTCAAATTGCTCTCAAACGAAAGAGCGAAACATTTTCTACAAATGTGCAATAAACACATCCAAAAAATTTTTCTGAAAACTACAGAAATTCTTCGATGATCCTGTACGACTCACGCGCCGTCGAAAGACTCAAGTTGACCCATTCGCGCTCACGCGTCGTCAGAACATCAAACTTTCCTGTGTTCTCAGAAACGAAATAATATTCTTAACGTTACTTTCAATCAATAGACTATTTCATTTGCATTTGTTGTCAAATTCAATGCGAAATTGAGGTAACCCTTTCGCGCTCGTGCGTGTTCAGAACATCTAACTTTACTCTGTTCTGAAAAATGAAATGATAATATGCTCAACGTTATATTCAATCAACAGGCCATTTCATTTGTATTTGTTTAAAAATTCAATGCCAAATGTCAAGGCCGGAAACACATCGAACTAGACCGTGACGTATAAAACGATGACCATGTAAATTTTCTATACAAAATCATAGCGGAGGAGCATAAGTTTCATTTCTGAGATTACATTCTTGAAGCGAATCATTAGTCTCAGTGTCATCCTTACCCACAGCAATATCTTTTGAAATAAAATGCTTTAATTTTCCCCTGTTCTACTTAAGTTTATGTAGAACTCGACCCGCACCGTTGTAGGCCTTAGTTGATATTTGATTTCACCCAGTGCTTACGAATTTTTTCAAAGCTAGAATACGCTATCAGTCTTTCTTTCTATTTTTTTGCTAAATCTGAGTATTTGTCTTTTGGTCATGGGTATTATCTCAAAATAAGCTTGTGTGTTACCTTGCATTTCTTATACTTTTATTTATAGGTTCAACCATTGAAATGCCTATTCGTCCACTTATGTTGGTGTTGTTCAAATCCTAATAGTATGTTTACTGATATTTATGTTAAACTATTTCGTTGTAAATTATGTGATTTTTTCAGATTTGTGAGGTATGTCTTTTTTTACTTTTCTCCGGCGAAGCAGGTCATTTATGCGTTAATGTATTTTCCCACGGGACAATTTCCACGGTAAGTTTGTTGTACAGGCTAATGTATTATTTTTGAGGTTATGTCATTCTGAATGTATTTGTTTTGACGTCGCAACACATTCTTTCAGAATGCTTCAGTGTTCTATAATTTTTTTTAAATTTTATTGCAGGTCAACAAACTTTTACTGTTCGCTCACTCTGTAAGCAACACTGTCAATACGAGTATTTATGGGCTTATTCCATTTATTCTTTTTCAACTGGTAGCTGTAGGTTAGAAATAGTTGTTCATGTATTTTTGTAACTGATGAATTACATGATGAAATTATAGTGATATCCTGATTCGCTTCAAGAATGTAATCTCAGAAATGAAACTTATGCTCCTCCGCTATGATTTTGTATAGAAAATTTACATGGTCATCGTTTTATACGTCACGGTCTAGTTCGATGTGTTTCCGGCCTTGACATTTGGCATTGAATTTTTAAACAAATACAAATGAAATGGCCTGTTGATTGAATATAACGTTGAGGATATTATCATTTCATTTTTCAGAACAGAGTAAAGTTAGATGTTCCAAACACGCGCGAGCGCGAAAGGGTTACCTTAATTTCGCATTGAATTTGACAACAAATGCAAATGAAATAGTCTATTGATTGAAAGTAACGTTAAGAATATTATTTCGTTTCAGAGAACACAGGAAAGTTTGATGTTCTGACGACGCGCGAGCGCGAATGAGTCAACTTGAGTCTTTCGACGGCGCGTGAGTCGTACAGGTTCATCGAAGAATTTCTGTAGTTTTCGGAAAACTTTTTTGGATGTGTTTATTGCACATTTGTAAAAAAATATTTCGCTCTTTCGTTTGAGAGCAATTTGAAGTTAATAGGTACATTCTTTCTAAAGTTACGAGTGGGAAACTGAAGTGTTTTTAGTGCGCGCATGTTTGCAAGGTTTATCTAAGAATTTTTTTAACTTCCAGAATACCTTGAGGGTGTTGCTTATACTATCTAGATAGAAAATGTTTCGCTCTTTCGTTTGAGAGCAATTTGAAGTTAATAGGTACATTCTTTCTAAAGTTACGAGTGGGAAACTGAAGTGTTTATAGTGCGCGCAGGTTTGCAAGGTTTATCTAAGAATTTTTTTAACTTTCAGAATACCTTGAGGGTGTTGCTTATACTATCTAGATAGAGAATGATTCGCTCTTTCGTTTGAGAGCAATTTGAATTTAATAAGTACATTCTTTCTAAAGTTACGAGTGGGAAACTGGAGTGTTTTTAGTGGGCGCATGTTTGCAAGGTTTATCGAAGAATTTTTGTAACTTTCAGAATACCTTGAGGGTGTTGCTTATACTATCTAGATAGAGAATGTTTCGCTCTTTCGTTTGAGAGCAATTTGAATTTAATAAGTACATTCTTTCTAAAGTTACGAGTGGGAAACTGAAGTGTTTTTAGTGCGCGCATGTTTGCAAGGTTTATCGAAGAATTTTTGTAACTTTCAGAATACCTTGAGGGTGTTGCTTATACTATCTAGATAGAGAATGATTCGCTCTTTCGTTTGAGAGCAATTTGAATTTAATAAGTACATTCTTTCTAAAGTTACGAGTGGGAAACTGAAGTGTTTTTAGTGCGCGCATGTTTGCAAGGTTTATCGAAGAATTTTTGTAACTTTCAGAATACCTTGAGGGTGTTGCTTATACTAGCTAGATAGAGAATGTTTCGCTCTTTCGTTTGAAAGCAATTTGAATTTAATAAGTACATTCTTTCTAAAGTTACGAGTGGGAAACTGAAGTGTTTTTAGTGCGCGCAGGTTTGCAAGGTTTATCGAAGAATTTTTGTAACTTTCAGAATACCTTGAGGGTGTTGCTTATACTAGCTAGATAGAAAATGTTTCACTCTTTCGTTTGAAAGCAATTTCAAGTTCATGGGTACATTCTTTCTAAAGTTACGAGTGGGAAACTGAAGTGTAAAGTCGCGCGAGGTGGACTCAAGAAATTCTCCAGAAATTCCTGTACTCTTCACAAACCGTTTCTTGAACCGTCTCGGCTGAGGCCTGCCGGTCTCTGTAGTCTATAAAAAGCGATATACTGATGAACGAACATCATGTTCAGGCTAAAATTATACAGAAATAAAAATTTCAGTCATATTCATAAAATGTAAATCTAATGCTCAAAGCTACATCAGAGAAAGTAATAATGTTGGAAATGACAGCACAAGAAAATGACTAGAAACTAATTTTGTACCACAACAATATGTACTTTTATAGTAAGATTAGGTATCAGTATTAATATATTTTAAGTGTTACACCTAAAGCAGTACTGTTATTTTTTTAATTTTACTTTTTAAAAAGCTCAAGTTCAATTTAAAAAAGCTCAAGTTCAATTTAAAGAAGCTCAAGTTGTATTCAAAACAGATCAAGTTTAATTTTAAAGATGTCAAGTATATTTTAAAATAGATCAAGTTAAATTTGAATAGCTTATGTTTCTAAAATTGTTTACCTTTACCTATGTACTTGACCTTTTATAAATTAAACTTGACCTTTTTTTTATCAAAATTGAGATCTTTATATTGAACATGAGCTTTTTTAAATTGAACTTGAGCTTTTAATTATTAAACTTAAGCTTTTTTATATTGAACTTGAGCTTTTTTTAAATTAAACTTGAGCTTTTTAAAGTTAAATTTGAGCTTTTCAATTGAACGTGAGTTTTTTAGTTGAACTTGAGCTTTTTTTAATTGAACTTTAGCTTTTTTAAATTTAACTTGAGCTTTTTTAAATTGAAGTTCAGCTTTTTAAAATTGAACTTGAGCTTTTTTAAATTAAACTTGGGCCTTTTTACATTGAACTTGAGCTTTTTCATCGAACTTGAGCTTTTCTACATTGAACCAGAGTATTTTACTTTGAACTTGAGGTTTTTTACATTGAACTTGATCTTTTCTACATTGAACTTGAGCTTGTTTACATTGAACTTGAGCTTTTTACATTGAACTTGAGCTTTCTACATTGAACTTGAGCTTTTTTAATTGAACTTGAGCTTTTTCAATTGAACTCGAACTTTTAAAATTAAATGTGACCTTGTTTGTATGAAACTTCAGCTTTTTTAGATAAAAATTGAGTTTTCTAAATTAAAGGTGAAAATATGTAGTCTCACCAGTACTAATTGCTGTGGTAAAAATTTGGTTTCTAATCATTTTCTAGTCCAGTCATTTTCAACTTAATTACTTCGTCTGATGTAGCTTTGAGTATTAAATTTGCATTTTATCAATCTGACTGGAAATTTTTTATACATATTTTCAGCCTGAAGATGACGTTTGTACATCAAAATATTGTTCTCTATAGACTACAGAGTTAGTGAATTTTTCACCTATTGACAATGGACCAATAAAAATATGTTCAGTGAAATTATTACTACTGTTCTTACCGTGATGTTCTGGAAAGATTTTTTAACGTTGAAAAGTTGGAAAAAAATAATCTAGTTTTTCACACTTGCCCTGATGTTCTTGGTACGGTCTCCAAACCTTGTGTTAATGATAAATTAATTCCAGAATCATCCAATAATGCAAATGAAGGCAACAGCTCTTGGCGCCTTTCAATTTTTAGTCACTTCCTGATGAACGCTCAGACTTATTCAGTGAATTTGTTTCATTTAACAGTCAAAATACAATATGTGATACTCCCATTGAAAACAGCTCAGAGTCAGCCAATAAAACTTTGGAAACTCAGTGACTGAAATCCTTCAAGATTTGCTTGAGTCTGAAGTTAGAGACAAAAGTTCTTTTCATGTAATTCCTTCAGTGAAGCCTTGGTTGATACCTCAAGTAAACTAAGACCTGTCATGATGAAATGTGAAGTATTTAACTCATATGATTCAGTACTAATGCCTTATGTTGCTTATTTGATGTTTCTGTCATTCCCATAACAGGGTGTCTACTAGGTATTACTAAAGTAGTAAATAGTAGAATAATTTGAAAAGTAGTAAAAAAGGAAGTAAGGAGTAGAGAAATTTGTCTCAGGGGTCTACTTTACCTGTCAGGGTTGTAAAAAATTGTGAAGTGGGATAAATCACTGAAAATTGAAAGTAAAGTACATATGTACATAATGTATATAGAGCCTAAAGATTTTCAATAATTCATTTCATCCAGAATCCCATATTTGCTGCAGTATATGGGAAGTATTCCTGTAACGGGATTGGGCAATTCCCCGGTGTCTGCTAATTCCCACTTAGTCAATGTTTTTGCATATGAATAGCTGTGCTCTGATTGTTGAAAGATGTTAAGACAGGGTCTTTGTCAAAAATCTGTTAGGGTCCGTTTGGGAAGGGGTACATAAAATTTTTTTTTGCAATCATGCCTTGGATGTTTCATTTAGTAATAAGTTTTTAATTTAGTATTTTATGTAATAATCACCTTAGAATTTTTTTGAACCATGTTACTACGTGTATTATTGACTCAAACTACTCATTACAGGATGATTCCTTACATCTGGTCATTTGGAAAACATTCATCATCTAGAAATTAGGAAGTAATTTTTTGCTGTTGAAGGTATTAAAACGTTGTAAAATTTGAAGATGAAATATCAGGAAACACCCTGCACTATGCTTATGTTTGAATTGTTTTGATGTTTTTGTGTAAATTTAAAATTTCAAAATAAATTTTTTTCTAATGAGGAACATATAAATAACACTATACATTTATAACCAGAAATTACGTTCCAGCTATATTGTGTGTGGAATAAATTGAGAAATTCTAATTTTGTTTATGAATAAGGATAGTCATAAAAACTCATTACAGAAATGACATCAAAGATACCAGTTTCCAACTGCATTCAGTAGCCAACAAAGATAAAGTTATTGAAAAATACTGTGAAAATATGAAGTTGGTCAGTGATAGCCCACATAAAGCTTTTCATTACCAGAATGAATAACACATATTACGCTGTGATGGCACTCATTGCAGTACCTACCCTCAGAGGCTAAGAATTATCGCACAAAAGCTGGACTGACTGGCCTATCCGCCGTTTATTTAAAATTTAACACTCCATGAAAAATTTCCTGTGGAGGTAAAAGCAGCATGAATTTCAATCCTACTTAGATGTCTAAATGTCCTGGTCTTTCATTATTCAGTATGATACGGTGTGGTAAAAGTTTTTAAAAACCAATCTTAATTCTCTTTGCAATTAGGCAGTTCCCAAATTGGGGTGCGCATTTGATTTCGATTTATCACACACAATTACATTGTCTATTTAATTTCTAGATGACGGAGCTTCAGCGATGTGGTGGCGTCAGTCTGCATGTCACCAGTTCATCATGACGTCATGACGGTGGTGTGGCCTTGGAAATGTCCTACTCTGGGTTAGGACAAGCTCGTCAACGGACGAAAATCTCTTTCAAGGAGCTTGAAAGAGATATATATTTATATCACTTGTCAGTTAATATACGGTTCGTGTAAGCTCATGCAGTTCTTTTCGTTCATTAACTAATATCTTTCCCCTCAGGGGGATACAGCTATTGTATCTATGAGAATCACCACTCCCACGGGGAAAATGTGTGAGGGCCCGAGCTGAGAGTTACGTAGGCCTTTTGCGCTTCACTGCTGCCCTGTTTTTCTGCACATACTACTGTTTTCTTCAACTTTTATCTTGTTTCATGAACTTCTTTTTCAACTAACTGTTTCCATGCCTCTTCTGCATAGAATCTGCGTTCCCTTATCTCCATACTGAATGGTGCCTCCCTCCTTCCTCTCTTCGAAACGCTCTCTTTAGAGGTTGAGGAGGCTTAAACAAACATGTTATCTTACTAATATTTTAGATAGTATTCCGTTATAGTAATACTCCTCCGGGGAGACGACTATTGTATCTATAGGAGATAGCTCTCCCAGGGGAAAATGTGAGGTCCCGAGCCAAAAAGCTAGTTAGGCCGTCTGTTTGTTGAACTAAAATGCTTTTTTTATGTCAAGGACCTTCTTTTTCGGTTCACTGCTGTCCTGTTTTTCAGCACCTACATCTTTCTTCTTGAACTTCGATCTTTTTTCATGAACTTCTCACTCAACTTGTTGTTTTTATGCCCATTCTGCATAGGTTTCGCGTTCCCTTAACTCCATACTAAATGGTGGCTTCTTCCTTCCTCGCTTTACACCGCATTTATTTTGCTGCGGATAGGAAGGCTTAAGCGAACTAATAATTATCTTTCGTTATAGTAATGCAAATATAGGGATTTATTGATACAACTTTTTTGTAACAAATACTGGCAGATCGGTGGCAACATTTGAAAACGTAGTGACATTGCAGTGGGTAGAATCGATTATTTAATGCTACTTTGAATAATCTGTTTTTTCGCTCAAGAATTGGTTATTCTTCAGTATACGTGAGCATAGCATGGACGTCAGTCCATAACGTTATGTTATATTATCAGTTTGTTTTATCCGCACAACATAATTTGATACAAATTTAACAAGCCAATTGGGTTCAAAGATTCCTATGAAGTAATTTATCAATAACTTAACGCCCAGCTGTCCAATAGGTTAGCGATATCAAGTGTTGTATTCAGGGTTAGGGTAATCGACTTATTCTCGGATTGCAGCTAAAGCCAGATGGGCCAAATGTTGCGATCACAAGTAGAGCTAGCCTGGCTTGCTCCGAACACAGTTGTTGTTGGAACACAGTCATTCGGCAAATGGTAATTTATTCTGTTTTCATTTGCACAGTTAAGATTTACTAATGTATTCCAATTGATCAGATGCTTTAGCTGCAGTCGGGTATGATGAAGATAAGAAACTAAAGGCGTCAGTCATCCAAGAGGTCCTCCGTCGTTCCAACGATTGGGGTGGCTCAGAGACGGCGGATTGAGTCAGAAAAGTCACCGGCAAAACCAGTACACTTCCTCAAAGTCTACTTGCTACTCCATCGCTTACTTTGACCGCCTCTCAGTCGCCTTATTTGCTAGCTCCGTCGACATCAGGGTATGATGCTCCTCCCTCAAGCTGGGTTTTGATGGAGGGTGCTGTCCCCGGGGAAACACCCTTTTTCCCTCCCCGCCTCTTTAAAAACCCTAAATCCCCGATCTAATGCCTCCCACCCGTTCCCCATGCGTGTCGTCGCTGCCAACCTCCATGCTGGAAAAACTCAGGGGCGACTGACTTGGTAGTGCGTTATTGGCAGTCTTAAAAGTAGGGTGTATCTCTCAGCTGCTCTGCCGTCATATCCTCATATCCAATCCCAACCCAAAAAGTTTCCCCTGATCTAGAAAAGGAGCCAGGGCTTAAGTTTTAACACTGAAAGATATATTGAAAGCAAGGCGTCAGTCTAAATTGTATTTATTGTGCCTGTAAATGTAATTTCTTTATGAAGTACTATCGCTCCCAGTTTGCCGACTTTGAAATGATCTGTTGCTGAAATGATTTTCCATTTAATTCAAAAGTACGTACCTGTTAACAATCGTAACACCTGTTAACAATCGTGCTATTATTAACACAGGATGAGTCGTGATAGGACTTGGATATAATTTGTTTCACTTATTTCTGTAGTTCTTGAATTTTTCACGAATACGTTGATGTTCTTGCGCCGGCCTCCGTGGAATCGTTTGCAGGTTAAAAACATGAGGTATCGGCATAACGAAAATTTCTGTGGCTAGAATGTCAAAAAACGTATGTCAAAATATTTTTATTTACGAATTGATGAGTTCATTTGAAAACAAACAAACAAACAAACAACGGCATCTACGGATGCTTTATTTCCAATTCAAGCCTGATACATATCACCTTGTATATTGGATTTTCAAATGCCTTATAACTAACGCCAGGACGCCATGACGCTTTCCCCCGGTCAAGACCGGTACCCATTTCAGACACCTGGGTAGAGTGGGGTATTGTGCTTTGAATTTTTCCCCTATACCCAACAGAGAAAATCGCCATCCAGCGCCGGGGCTCGAACCCGCGTTTCATGCACGGCAGGCAGGGCTTATAGACACACTAACTAGTCGTTACTGATCTTACTAACTTGATGTCGGATCGGTTCATCTATTTTTGCTACCAAAAAGGACCCTATGTATGTAGATTTTTTTTTAGATTACATTTTGGTTGTATTGGACATAAAGTATCGGCATTACGAAAATTTCTGTGGCTGAAATGTCGAAAAACGGATGTCAAAATAACATTTTCATCTTGTCAGGCAACAGGTGGTGTTGAGTCCAGTTTGATATAGTTACCCATAATCTTAAGTATTTTATTTAAGTGATCTGCTCCCTGTACCCGACCTAGGTCTGTTTCTCTGCGCTGATGATTCGCCAGTGCATTTACTGAACGTTAGTTAGCCCTTAAGTTTAATTTGGAGTGTATTTCGATATTCCGATATTATTTTGATTTCATAGCTGAATAGCATGATATTTTAAATGTAATTTTGCGTGTTGTACCATGTTATGCAGTAGCTCATGTTTGTAGACACTATTTTTGTAAAAGAAAATACATCACTGTCTTAGCTGAAATGTATCTGTATATTTAAGAGGCACTGCAAAGAGATTCTGCAACAAACAACTCACATCCTGAGGTCAAAAGAGTTTTTCTTTCTCCTTTTTTAAACAGGCTTTAGTCTCTAACGAAACCTCGCCTAAAAAGGGAGTTAAGGAACCATCTTGGGAGGACAAACTATTCCGCATATTTTGTCGTAAAGGAAGACGCTATCGCAGTTCGGCGTCTCAGGGAGTTTCCTGAGGAGCCCTAACGGACTGATTGAAGCACAGACAGTTGCTCGTCTTCTCAACGGTACCACCGTAGTTTGGAAAAAACAGAATTAACTTCTGTTGCCCTAGCGGACTAATTACAGCGTAGGCGGTACCCACACGAACCTAAGGAAGGGCAGTTGCGCGGAAAAGCTAACGCCCCGGAAAAAGGTAGCTGCACAGAAGACAGCCCCTTTTCCACGAACCCTCACGTCGACCCTACGACGGTATCGAGAAATCTACGAATTAAAGAGTCCATTTGGAACTAATCGTTCCCTAAGGGGGGTATAATTATTGTATCTTTGGCAATAAGCGCTCCCAGGGGGAAGATGTGAGGGCCCGAGCTGAGAGTTAGGTGGGCCTTATTTTAGTTGAAATTAATTTCTTTTTGCTATGTTAAGGACGACTTTTTTCGGTTCACTGCTGTCCTATTTTTCAGCACCTACTAGTTTTTTCTTCAACTTCTATCTTGTTTCATGAACTTCTTTTCCAACTTCCTGTTCTACATAGATTCTGCATTCCCTAACATCCATACTGAAGGTGCCTACCTCCCTCCTCTCTTCGATACTCTCTTTTTTGTAGCGGTTAGGGAGGCTTAAACTAAACTATTATCTAATCTGATATTGAAACTAGTCTTCACTGATCGTAACAACTTGATGTCGTATCTGTTCATCTATTTCTGGTACCAAAAACGACCCTCTGTATTTTGCTTTTTTTCGTCGGATTTCATTTTTGTTTTATTGAACATGAAGTATCGGCATTACAAAAATTTCAGAGGCTTTTTTCTTAAATGATATTTTCATCTACGAATTAATGAGTTCCTTCGAAACTAGTCCTTACTGATCGTACTAATTTGATCAGGCATCTGTTAATCTATTTTTGGTATCAAAAGAACCACATAAATGTTGTATTTTTCCCGCAGATTTTATTTTCACTTAATCGAACAGGAGGTATCGGCATTACGAATATTTCTGTACCTAATAGCACCAGTTTTATGGGGAAGTTTCATTTGAAAAATTTGAGTTGTTTATTTGTTTATGATGTGAATATCTTGCAAGTTAAGAATCCTATAGAGAGCACAAACGTCGGAGCCGCGTAGAATTGGGAGGTGGAGGGTAACTTCTTCGGAAGTGGTAAAGCTGTGGAGGATAAACCCGCCCTCTGTTACTTGCAACTCGATAGCAGTATAGTGCGGGCCCTGTCGTCTCCTCATCCCAATTAAAGGTCGAAGATGTGTAGTGTTTGAGAGTGTTGGTCATTGTAGATATTTGATGTCTAAGAATGGAAGTATGCAAATTTAATTTAAAATTGGTAAAAATTTTCTTAGTAATATATATAATCGGTTGCTTGACGAGTCATTTTGTGGTGGTGGTTAATTTTAAATGAAAGCTATATACGTAGTGTTTACAGTGATGAATGTTACATACAACCTGTGATGGAATTCTTTGAGTGCCGAAGATATTTTTGTAAGAATTTATTTTAATAGTCAAATGACGGCTGTTGGAAATGAAATAAATATGTTTGTTGAACATCTGTAATGTTTTAACCTATTTGTAAGTCAGTTGCGATTTGAATTGACTTTATATTGTACTGTGAGACTTATCGTAATTGTGTCGTGTGCTACGATGAAGATGACAATTTGAACCCTCTTACTGTAGCATTTATCTGCATCACAGCTATTTTTTCTAATAATGCATTGTTACTTGTTACAATAGGCCTCACTCTGTAATACTAATCTGTTCAATTATCGCAATTTGCAAGAAACTTGACTAAATATATAGACAGTATTAAACAAATTTGTTGGTTTTAACTAAGTAATTTCGGCAATTTTTGTGCATTCTTCAAATTCGCGTTAATTGGGCAGATGCGTTTCACGAGGTGTGGCCGATTGCTTTTGGGAGCAATTCGCAATTTTTGTGGAAAATCGTTACACTGCATATGCTGCATATGAATATTCCAGAATATAGTGGTTAGAGCAGCCATTTTTAACGTTAAATTACCGCTAATTATCGTAGGTTTTGAACGAAGACCGACGATAATAACCGTCAACTACCAGTAACTAACCGGTTAATATCGTCGGTCATCATCCAAAATTTACGATTAAAACCGGTAATTTAACGTTAATCTGACGATAATATGAGATATTACCGACACCAATTCCGACGATATATCGTCAGTTTATAAGAAGAAGAAGATTATAATTACCGGTCAATTCAGATGTAAATCATCGTCGGTCAGACGATAAATTCCTGACTGGGATGCATGCACATCGTGTAAGACCTGCGTTTCTCCAAGTGATTTTAGAACGCCGTGGTTTGCAAGTATCAGATTAACAACCTCCTATTTTACTTGAGCTTATTCGAGGTACCTTGAAGCTAATAATGATGAGATTGTGGCGCTCCTTCAGCGAGTTTTATTAATTTTTGCTTAATAAAAAAAACCTCTGATACTGTAGTGTATGGCAACACTTGCCATTTAGGCGTAAGATACAAAGACTGTTACCTCGTCAGTTAGGGGCGGTAGAGCATCGTGTGCGCTTAATACTATTAGTAAATTGTTAAATGTATTATCTTGTTTAAAATTCTAAAATTTGTTTCAAAAGTATAATTAGAAAGATTTCATAATTTATTTCATAGCAGTTATTTTTCTATTTCAGACTATGTAAACATAATTAATTGAGAAAATTCCACTACTTTCTTGCCGTATCGATTTACGCCCTGAAAACCATTGTTTAAAGGGTGAGTGTTATCCTCCATTTCATCAGTATTGCCTTCTAATGTAATTCACATTTTTTTTTTGACGTACTGTACTATGTTTATATTGGATTGTAAGGCGCATGGAATAAAAAGCCGAACTTGATCCTTTCAGGTTTCGGTTTGCGGACGAAACTTTGATTCAAATCATTTATCCTGCCTGGCTGGTCATAAAACGGACTTAACCCCCACAACTGGTGACCCCAGACGTTTCAACTAACCAAACAGCCAGGCAGAGAAAGGCTGTTTCAACCAAGCCAAAGGCTGTTTCAACCAAACAGCCAGGCAGAGAAAGGCTGTTTCAACCAAGCCAAAGGCTGTTTCAACCAAACAGCCAGGCAGAGAAAGGCTGTTTCAACCAAGCCAAAGGCTGTTTCAACCAAACAGCCAGGCAGAGAAAGGCTGTTTCAACCAAGCCAAAGGCTGTTTCAACCAAACAGCCAGGCAGAGAAAGGCTGTTTCAACCAAGCCAAAGGCTGTTTCAACCAAACAGCCAGGCAGAGAAAGGCTGTTTCAACCAAGCCAAAGGCTGTTTCAACCAAACAGCCAGGCAGAGAAATGCTGTTTCAACCAAGCCAAAGGCTGTTTCAACCAAACAGCCAGGCAGAGAAAGTTATCAACTATGGCAGAGGGTGAAAGCGAGCATGCGCTCGGAGTGGCGTTAAAGCCACCAACTTTTTCTGAAACTTCACCTGCCACCTTCTTTAAAATCCTAGACGCTCAGTTTCGCCTACGAAACAAAACTCAAAGTGAAACAAAGTTTTACTACGCGCTGTCGTTTCTGCCATCTGATGTGCTCGACCAGGTTCCGCCTAATTTGATTGAGAAGGAAAAGTATGACGAGCTTTGTGCGGAAAGTGTGTCCTATTATGAGAAAACAAAGCCGGAACTATTTGAAAAATTAATCTCAACAACCGTGATGACTGGCCGACCCTCAGCGTATCTACGTGAACTTCAGAGAATGGCAGCTAAAGTGAAAATTGGAGACGACCTCGTTCGACACAAGTTTGTGCAGTCGCTGCCCTCTACGATTGCTAGTGCAGTTGCGGCTCAAACAGAGCCGACTTTCTCAACTGGGCAGTCTGGCCGACAATTTGATGCCTCTACACACGCAAGTTCACAACGTCGATTATCAACAGAGGAAGTCTCGTGACTTTTCGCGAGAGGTTGCTAAAACGCATCACTCAGAAACTGCTAAATTCGACCAGATCCCTGTTGGCATACGACCATTTCATCAAGATCAACGCCCTAAAGTGTGCAGAAGCCATCTGTACTACGCAGATCGAGCCAGGACGTGCAAGCCTTGGTGTAAATTTCCTAACAAAGGGAATTGCAAAATGCAGCCCTCATCCAGACCTTCATCTCGTTCTTCCTCACCACAACGTGACTCGCACCAGGGAAACTAACGGAGCGAGTTGTCATGGCAGTAACCAGCTCGCCACTTCTTAAGGTTGTCGCCACCGTAGGTTCTGCTTCTGTTTCGTTCATCATCGACACAGGTGCTTCTGTATCAATATTACCTAAATGCTTTGCCAAAGGCATTATTTTGAAGCCCAGTGCGGTCAAACTGAGTTCTGCATCCGGACAAACTATTCCAGTCTTGGGAGAAGCGCGCTTGAACGTAGCTTTAAAGCAGCTCAGACGCTCCTACGCATGGACGTTCGTAGTCGCTGAGACAACTCAGCCACTTCTTGGAATAGACTTTCTGAGCCATTTGTGCCTCAGCGTAAATTGCAAAGAACGTAAACTGTGTGACCTAACTACCAACTCTGTAATGACTGTTGAAGAAAATGTAGATGACGTGTCTCAAATACAAATTAACAACACTGAAGACTTATCTGAAGCCGCCAAGCCTGTTTTGAAGAAATTCCCAAGCGTTACCGGTCCTCGCAGCACCTCTCCTAACTTAACAATCGACGTGTACCACCACATCGAAACGAAGGACAGCAAACCTGTGTATTCGAGGCGAAGAAATTTAGCGCCTGATAAATTAAAAGCCGCACAAGACGAGTTCAAGAATCTGCTCTTAGCAGGCATAATTCGACCGTCTAAATCACCTTGGGCATCTCCTCTTCATATGGTACCGAAGAAAAGTCCTGGAGAATGGTGACCATGTGGAGACTATAGCGCCCTTAATTCAGTAACCTTGCCTGACAGGTACCCAATACCTTTTTTATGCAGCGTCACTTCACAGTTGGACGGTAAGGCAGTTTTCTCTAAAATTGACTTAATCAGAGCTTATCACCAAATACCCATAAATCCTGACGATATTCCCAAAACTGCAGTTACAACCCCATTTGGTCTATACGAATACGTGTTCATGCCTTTCGGACTCCGTAATTCTGGTTCCACCTTCCAAAGATTCATGGACCATATCTTCTTGAACTGTAATTGTGTTTTCATCTATCTGGACGATATTCTAGTATTTTCAGAAACTGCAGAGCAGCATACCCGTGACCTGGAAGCAGTTTTTGAAATTCTCGACAAGCATGACTTGAAAATTTCAATCGATAAATGTAAATTTTTCAGCACTTCTATCGACTTCTTGGGTTTTAAAATCTCGAAAGAAGGAATATCTCCAACTGAAGACAAACTCAAAGTAATATCTGAATACCCGATTCCTCAAGACTCTCAAGCCTTGAGACGTTTCATTAGAATGGTCGGATATTACAGGCATTTGATCCCAAACTTCAGTGAAACCGTACTTCCGTTGTCTGACCTGATCAGGGACCACCCAAAAGCAAAGTCCCTAGAGCTCCCGGAGTGCGCAAAGGAATATTTTCGTAAGATCAAACAAGATCTTTGCGCATCCACGACCTTGCCTCATCCGAAGCCAGGAGTCGTAAACTACCACTTGGTCACCGATGCATCTCAAGCGGCAATTGGTGCTGCTCTGCACCAAATCGTTAATAACGAACCTATTCCGATAGGATTCTTCTCAAGAAAGCTGACTGCCACGCAGCGGCGCTACTCCACATTCGACAGAGAGCTCCTAGCTGCGTACCAGGCAGTTCTGCATTTTAAAAGTTACATTGAAGGACGAAAGGTGACGCTCTTTACCGACCATAAGCCACTTCAATCTGCATTTTTCAGTCAGCAGCCCGCCAAATCAGACAAACAACAACGTCATCTTTCTGTGCTCGTCGAATACTTGAGTGACGTGCAGTACATTAGAGGCGACCAAAATGTTGTAGCAGATTGCTTATCTCGATCTCTCAACGCCGTTCATTGCGATCCGTTTGATTTGCCTTCCCTAGCAGAGAAAGAAAAAGAAGACGAAGAAATTCAGCGGTATAAGGAACGATTGACACCCTATCCTCTCAAGGAAAACTTGGAAATTTGGTGCGATACTTCGCTCCCTTACCCAAAGCCATTCGTACCTGCAGTTTCAAGAGAATCGATTTTTCGAATGCTGCATGGCATATCTCATCCTGGAGTTAAAGGCAAATTAAAATTCGATAAGTCAAGATATTTTTGGCCTGACATCGACCGCAGAGTCAGGAAAATGTGCCAGGAATGTATGTCTTGCCAGCAAGCAAAGGTCCAAAGACACACAAAAAGCCCCGTGAATCAATTCGCTTTACCATCAGAGCGATTTCAAACTGTGCACATCGATATCGTGGGACCACTCCCAGCCGTCAGACGGCACGGTGAACAATTCTTAAGCCCGATGAGGTATTTGCTAACGTGCATCGATCGCGCTACGAGATGGATCGAGGCTGTTCATTTGACTGAAATAACCGCAGCCTCCGTTGCCAGTGCCTTTCTCGCAGGCTGGGTATCACGTTTTGGGGTACCTCTGTACGTGGTGACGGACAGAGGAACTCAATTTGAGGCTGAACTTTTCCTCGAATTATCTCGTCTCATCGGATTCCACAAATTGCGCACTACCTCTTATCACCCTCAAAGCAACGGTTTAATTGAGCGAGCACATCGAACTATCAAAACGGCAATCATTGCAAGAAAACAATCGTGGCTTGACGCATTACCAATCGTGCTTCTAGGCATTAGAAGCGTGCCTAACGAGTCAAACTACTCGCCATTCACAGCAGTAACAGGCGCATCATTTCTGCTCCCTCAGCCGATCATCGAGAAGACTGAAACGGAAAATTTCGATAACTCAAAAATCAGTCTGGTAGCAAAGGAACTGAGAAACTTAGACCTCTCGACATCGTTGCCTTCCACGCATCACGATAAACGTAAATCTTTCTTGCCACCTGCTCTAAAGACGTGTACTCACGTCTGGAAACGCGTAGACAGAGTTAGACGGCGGCTCGAGGCCCCGTACTCTGGACCGTATCCAGTGCGCGAACGCTTCGACAAATACTTCGTGATTACCCTACCATCGGGTGCCGAAGAATCTGTCTCCATTGACCGGCTAAAGCCAGTACACGCGCAAACTCCAGTGCCGCGCATCGCTGAAACTCCTGCAGCAAGCAGTGAAGAAACTGGACCGGAGAATTGCCCCGTACGCCGACGAGCAAATCCTCTTCGCGAGCGTGATAAGGCTCGCCAAAAGGAAACGAAGGCTGGTCAGTCTACAGCTGAATCAGCCTCGCCACCACTACGGAGTACGAGAAGTGGAAGGATTGTGAAATTTAAGAAAGATGCAAATTGTCATTATTATTAGACTTAGCAGCTCCGCTGTTTGGGTGGGGAGTAATGTGGCGCTCCTTCAGCGAGTTTTATTAATTTTTGCTTAATAAAAAAAAACCTCTGATACTGTAGTGTATGGCAACACTTGCCATTTAGGCGTAAGATACAAAGACTGTTACCTCGTCAGTTAGGGGCGGTAGAGCATCGTGTGCGCTTAATGCTATTAGTAAATTGTTTAATGTATTATCTTGTTTAAACTTCTAGAATTTGTTTCAAAAGTATAATTAGAAAGATTTCATAATTTATTTCATAGCATTTCTTTTTCTATTTCAGACTATGTAAACATAATTAATTGAGAAAATTCCACTACTTTCTTGCCGTATCGATTTACGCCCTGAAAACCATTGTTTAAAGGGTGAGTGTTATCCTCCATTTCATCAGTATTGCCTTCTAATGTAATTCACATTTTTTTTGACGTACTGTACTATGTTTATATTGGATTGTAAGGCGCATGGAATAAAAAGCCGAACTTGATCCTTTCAGGTTTCGGTTTGCGGACGAAACTTTGATTCAAATCATTTATCCTGCCTGGCTGGTCATAAAACGGACTTAACCCCCACAAGATAATTTCTTTCGGGAAACATGCAGACAGACTATGTTTTTGTTCCGTTTGCCTAATGAAGTATATTAGGCACTTTGATCAGAATCTTTGCCAGGACAATTAGGCACTTTGCCACTGCGTTAAGTCATTTTGCCATAAACAGTGCAGCAGGAGAGGCCCTGCTGATGTAATCAGCGGTTAGATATACCGTAAGTGAAATCATTCAGCTGCTTACATAACAGCAAATTAATGTAAAATAGCCAGATTTAGTTACAAATAAAAGTAAGCGAGATATAACATTTTTGACATAAAATGAATGTATTTTGTATAAAACACATGGATTAAAGCTGAAAGTGAGTGTACTGTTCATGATCAGGAAAACAAAAATCGAAACAACATTTTATGAACCTTTAAGATTACGAGGGAATATGAACAGTTAAGGGAGCAATAGCTTAATATGTAATAATGAAGCATCTAATGATACAGTATACTAAAGCAGTAAAGGAGCATAGGTCGTGAAGACTTTAAACTTTCGATTTCGTTAAAGTACCCTCGGATATATTAATTTACAAGCAAAAATTTAGACAGGTTGAGGGGAAACTTCGAAAATTGTAAGAAAATGGGAAAGATACATAGAAAAACGCTGCAGTGCGCCATAAATATCAGGCACACGTGCCCAAATGTACAGAAAGAGTTATACCCATTCATTTGCGAAATTGGACCCATCCCCTTGTACGAAATATTACTTAAAATTCTGAAATCATTTGAAATGAAGATTCATACAATAGGATGAGGAGGCTTATCATGTGTCTGAGTCATTCAGCAACTGAATTCTATTCTATGTATGCTGATGTTCGGCCGGCTAGCTTCGTTAAGAAAGTGATTTACACAAATAGTAGGGCATATGATGGTATTTAAAAGCAGAACGCTCTGCGTAGTAGAAAATTATCTCGCCACTCTCAATATTCCAGAGTACCATTTATCAAAATTTTGTGATTGAAGCATGAATTTGAAAATATTTTGTATTTTTATATCAACAGAGTTTAAGTGGATCATCCCAGGCCCCTGCCAGTCCCCTGTCTCTCTGATGAACATTTGTCATGTTTTTGTTGAAAAAGGACCCTTAGGTGGTGGACTAATCGGTCCTAAAATGTTATGGCACTACGGACAATATATCCCCCGCCCCCAGGGGAATCAAAATTATCTTAAAACATTACTATCATACTAGAAGAATCAGAATTTTCATTTTCCTCTTTGTTATCTTTTATATGGGGTCAAAAATTCATGATTTTTGGTCCCCTTCCGTCCCCCTGGGGAGGGGGGAGGATCTAGTGCCCGTAGCCTCATGAAGTTTTAGGGCACAATTGCCCACCCCCTAAGGATCCTTTTTCTACAAAGAAAAAAAATTGCCTATTGGGACGAAAATCCCTTGGGGGTTTTCGGGAAAATCCCGTGGAAAATCCTTCTTAATACGTACTTATGCAACCGCCACGTTTGTTATTACGGAGTGAATGATGGCTATAATAGTTTTGAACTTGAATCAGGTCTTTAGATGAGTCATCTAGCCAACTTTCGGTGAAACTAAGAACATCAAAATTGCTGTTCAGCTCAGCTATAGTACAAAATATTTCATCTATTTTCGGATGAATGGACCTACAGTTCCAACCTAAAAGCGAAAAATCATTGTTGGTTTTTCTCATCGATTCACTGAATTTTTTAATATTTAGGTACCTGCAATTTCCAGTTTCACTCAAGTTTGGATGCAGTCTATTTGAATGTTTGAGATCTGGATCAATATTATCTAATATATCAACATGGTCAGTTATTAAAATAAACAAACAGTGAGTAAAATGTAACGTAAAAAAAGAGATACAGATTACAGGGTCAAGATAAGAATAAAGATATACCTACTTATAATAAAATTAACAAATTAAAGAGAAACAAAAACACACAGAGGTTATTAGTCTGGATGGTCTAAAATCTAGTATGATTTCATAAGGAGAGCACAAACTCAGTCCATGAGCGGGAACATTAGGGATCATAAATTGCGAATAATGAAGTAACAAGGCAGTCATATTAGTAGTATCCGCGTATAACACATAAGATGTAGCATATTACAAAATGGATTCGAATTAAAGTGACAGCGAAGGTATTTAATTAATATAAAGTTCTTGAGTATCTAAGTTATTTTCAGATTTAGAAAAATATGTGGTAACTTATAATTTAAGTCTGAGTAGAAAATTCGATATGAGCATTCGATAAAAAATGTGAAAAAGAAATAAAGTAAAAACAATTTAGTAAGCAGAAAATCAAGCTGCAAGTTCGACGTGGTTGCCTTGAAGAGGCAAAAAGGCGATTCTATCAAAAAACAAGAAGAAATAATTTTGACAAAAATCAAAATGATATTTAATCCAGTCCGTTAGTCCATAAAAATACTAAATACAAACAGTTTCTTCTGAAGACTTGCCGACATGTTGCAGCAAATACTGATCAAGCGCTTCGGGCGTGTTGACGGTCTGAGGTCTTGGAGTTGCATGTCCAGGTATCTTCGGAGAGTAGACGTTGGTATTCCTATCTAGACTTCTCGTGAGTCCTATTTTATTCTGGAAATATTCGTTTGGCCAATCTCAGAGTGTACATTATGTTTGTTCGCGAAGGTATGAGATATTTATTTATGTAGAATTTCGGTTTAGTCACACGGCAGGCTGTCATAACTTCTTGTCTCTTATCGTATTGTCGTAGCTCAAAAGTAATGTTTCTCCTATCGACGTTCCCAGAAGCAGGTTTTTTCCCCAACCTATTTGCTGTAGTGATGTCAGAGTTACTTAGGTTGATTTTGATTTGATCCTTCAGGCACACTTTCTTTACAATCTTCGCCAGAACGTGACTGTGGTAGTTCCCCTGATAAAACCAGAGTGGTTTCTTGCTGTCCAACTCTTCACGTTCTTCTTTCCTTTCTAATCGTTCCAGACGAGAGACTATGCTATATATCTACTTATTTTGCTCCTCTATCATAATAGCCTTTTGATTAAATTCTTTCTTCGTTTGTGTTTCAATCATCGTTTTCAAGGAACTGATTTCGCTTTGAAATTTCTTCATTACTGAGTTGAAGTGATCAAGTAGGATGAAAACTACTTGTTCACTCTGTTTTGGTAGTTTTTGTACGTCATAATAGCCAAGCTCCAGAGTACCCTCACTAATGTTCTTACTCGCCATCTTGCGAGAAGGGAGATACTCGCAAAAAAGAAGACGCAAGGGTTGAGTGCTTTTATTAGGGAATATAACACTTTGTTGTTCGATTTTTTGGATTTTGGTTAGATGAAATTTACTACTAGATCCTCATGGATTGAGTGCGCACTCTTTTATGTTAGAAATGCATGTTCATTAACCAATTCAGGCACTTTGTTTCGGAGCAAAGACATAGAACGTCCTCACTGTATGGAGTCACTGTTAACACCGTGTTTGTTTGTTTGTTAATGTTTGTTATTTCCAAAAATTGGTATACAAAATGAGCTTTCATTTCAGTCGAATATTGAAATTCAGTTTAAATCGCCGCACATAACGCGTTAAACTCTGCAGTCGACTGCCGACACAGCTGAAAGAGCGGCTCAGCTCACTCTAACAGCCTGAACATTGTTTCTTCTTATGAGCAAGTGCTGCTATGTTTACAGAAAGTAATATTTTGAACCTAATCTCACCAGGCATCGATGAACCGATATCCTATGTGCCGTCATCGCAGAGAAACTCACAAGTATGCGAAGGCTTCCGCTGTGGCTCATCCGAGTGTGTGGAGTTTGGCCAAGTCTGCGATAACGTCAAGAACTGCGCTGATGGCTCTGATGAAAACCTTGCTGCTTGTATCAATCGGACGTGCGAGTGAGTTATGATTTCAGTGTACCAGTGTTTCTTTTTAATATTCCATTCAGGTTTCTCACGTAAAGAGTTATCGTCTAACCAGCACAGCCCGCGGGGGGGCGAACCCACACACAAACACACAAACAATCACATCCACACTATCGCCATACTCTCAACACACAAACACACACACACACTCACGCAGAGACATTCACACATTTACACAAAAACACACACGCACACACATATATACACGCACATGCCCATGCAAGGCACACTTATCAAATCACCACAAATCAGCAGCAACGTAATGAGATACACCATCGTCTCAAGTGAAAAAATAATATATATACACGCAATGCCTTTCACTCGAAGCTATATGTTTAACTTTCAAACACCACAAGCCTTTTATATACCAACAGCAAAATCGTACATTAATGTACCAAACTTCACTAAGCACCACAATTCAGCAGCAACTCACTTAGGCATGCTATCGTCTCAAATGATAACTCAATATGTATGTATAGAATGTAATTCACTCTAACCTCATTTTGCTGAACTTTAAAACCCCTCAACCATTCCATTTAGCAAAAGCAATATCATGTATCAACACCAACGTAATACAATTAAAACCTAACCTGACCTTGCCATCAACAAACTGGTGAGAAATCATTCTTCCAAAGCATTCCCATGAATAATACAGCCTAACAAACGATGGTACCCTCATTCATTATATTACTCTGACTAAACGTATGTCTTACAATTCATCCAATCTTTGAGTCACTTTTCATGTCACACCCTATCCTATCCCCACGTCAAGGAATAAAACGTACGCTCACCCAACCTAAGGCAAGGTAAGGTCACCTAAACTCAACGAACGAAATATAATCGAAACTAACGTAAGCAACCCTAGGTTCACGTAACTTACTCCAGCCTAACTCAAGTAAACCAATCTTGCTTATATATGAAGTGAACTAACTCACCAGACATTGTTTGCACTCACCAACATACAACTAAACTTTACTAATGCAGGGTTGCTTGTCCTGTCTATACTTGAAGTTTAGGTCCCACTTTGTTTATCCTGTTTGATTCTTACGCCTTTGCCTTTATTCTTCAAGAATCCTCCACCTGTATGCACGCAAACGTTCTTTCATCCAACTAACTAATGACCACGCAATATCTTAACATTAAAACAATGCGTCCAATAAATAATTCTTAAGCGGAGAAGTTCACGTTGCATTATTTTCCTGATCAATTTTGAAGTAAGGTCTGGTTAACCATATTCAAAACCTCATCTGACGAGAAATATTCTGACGAAACATATTACATTTCGGTTTTTTCATAGCTTTACAACACACGACTTGTGCTCAGTTTCGAAAATAACAACTGCGCTTCGTTCTAATGGAGAATTGATGATGTCCAACCTATATAGTCAATGGGAATTTGTTCCTAAAAAACGACGTCTATTAAAGCATCAGATCAAATTTCGACCATTTTCCAAAAGGCTCGTTTACAATATAAACATGACAATTGTTCTTCGTCCTAATGAAGAATTGATGATGTCCACCCTACATAGTGAATGAAAATTCGTTTTCACGAATAAATGACGTCCATTGAATCGATGTCTATTGGAAAACATTAGGTCAAATTTCGATCATTTCACAATAGGCTCGGTTGCAGTATTCAAACCCAAATCTTTACGGTGGAAACACCTGCAAATAAAACAGAAATTATTAACAAAACCACTTACCATGACAACACTAAGCCAACGAAACTTAGCTCGGGTATAATAATGAAACTTTACAATCTGTGCATCAGAAAAAGGCAAACGAACATACAACGCGCTGTCGCGCTGTTAAATTGAGGACACAATAAATAAAATCTTCATTTTGGGACCGCTCCGCGAGATCTGAAGCTCTCGCGGAGCGGAAAAGTTTTCGTCTTGAAGTCAGTAATTACAAAAAAAAACATTCACTTATAAACATTTACAAACTTTTTAAAGTTCATGACCATTTTGCATTACTTCACAATTATGAGTGCACTGTACACTTCACTAAAACATTCTAAGTATCAGTGGTATGAATTTATTCTCTTAATCACAAACTCAAATTAGCAATTCCGCCTTCATTACGACCATATTATATCCGAACATATATATCAAATTCATAAACCAGATGCGTCTGTCAACATCAGCGGCTATATAGCTTCGAATCTCTGATGTTTCTAAGCCGGCTTCTTTCTCGCAAAAATCAAATATGTCGTTTGAAAATACCCATTTTTTGGTGGTTTTTTGACTTGTGGGGGTCTCCTTTGGGGTCTAGGGGTCTGGAAAGGGGTCCATAGGTCTTTGAATTTTGCGCTTTACACGCTCACCAAATTTTGAGCGCGCTGGGACCTCGGGAAGTGTGGATTCGCTCGAATTAGGGGGGTTATCTGCTACTATCTCGATGCTCCACCTTTTGGCGACAAGCGATTTCGACCACTGTTAAAAATTTTTTCTTTTCACGGGTACTATTTTTAGTCTTTTCTCGCAACCTTCCACAAAAAAAGTTCGCCAGCCGCAAGTAATAATGTGTTTGAGTGTTCGTTATCTTTTTTAGTCTTGAATGGAATTTTTTGACCCTCGAATTTGATATTAGTTGAATGTAATCGATTCAGTAAAATGCAGCGTCAGTAGTAATGTTATCAATCGGAAAATTGGACACTTTTTATATTTTCGTGCGCCAAAAATTTTGAATCGACTTCTTTACGTTCTGCTTACGAACTGGTTCTCCCCAAGTTTTAATGAAAATAATTATAAAGGGCTGTAAAAATGGAACACGCGCGTAATGTGTAGGAGTAACCTTTTATGGAGAGCTAAAATTTGACCGCTGAGAGCAGCTGAGGAAAGATTCTGTCGAGTATCAAATACCTTATAGGCGTAGAGCAATATAAGTGGAGTTACTGAGTAGGTGAAAAAAAACACTCGACATCACGATCTAGAGCAGTCATTACTGGCTGGGTAACGATTTATATTAAATAAACTCCTAGATAGAGAAAAATAGCTGGAATGGGTTATGAATGAGACAAAACCAGATGAGCAAGGAAGTCGGGATCGGGGTCGATTGTTGGACGGAGAGCTAAACTGAGAATACGGCAAGATAAAAGAAACCATGGAGGATGGAGATCAGGGACCTTTGGACATAAACGAGGCCGTGCTGCACCACTGTGTTGAAGTTGGGTGCAGGTGCTAGAACAAGTGTGCTACATATCGTCGGAGAGTAAGTCTTGAGTGTTCACGTTTTTCTCCTAAACTATAGTTTTTAACTTTTTTGTGATTGTGAACCTTTAGTTCACTTCTTTGTATGTTACAATTTTGAAAGCCTATTCATTTACAAGACTTCACCTTAAAATGACTGGATATCCTCCAGAAAGGGATTTAAATTAGTTTCTGGAATTGTGCTGTGTGTATTCATGATCGAGACTACTCCTTCCTCTTCAACGATTCATAAGCAGATCAACTCATTACTGTCATTTTCAGTCTATTTGGTCAGTCTCTCTCCGACTTCCTCCTAATTTTTGATATGATTAAAATTTATAAACTTCAGCCTCATCAAACACCATCAATTAATCTTGTCACCATAATAAACTGTGAGCATAGATTTCATCAGAGCACATATTTGTACCGCTTGTTTTTGTTGTAGACCTCTCTCCATGACATTCAAGAGTCTTTTGGTGTGTGATAGATCTCGCCTGACATCTTTTTCTCCCGCTTGCTTTCTCGCTTTCAGTCTTTTAGTGTGTAAGCACCCAAGTGGTGATTTTTGATATGAGAGCGTGGTGGTAGTAGCATTATGCTCGAAGTCCAATACTTAAGAAATGGCAAGAGACAAACTTCGCAATTGAGATTTGCGAAGAAATTAATTCTATTTCCACAAGTGAGAGACTTGCACGTTGAATTACCCGAATCAACCAGGTAAGTAGGATGGAAATGCGTACAGATAATTAACTGAATATGATAAAAGTACGAGGCTTTTGTTCGTATCAGACGAACTAATGCAAACTTTGAGAACACATGGGGCTACTGACATATGACTAAATGTCAAGTTCTTCGAAATACAAAACGCTTCTCTATTAGACAATATGACTCAAACCTAGAATTTCAAATAAAAATATGTTGAGAAATTTGACCCCGTCCACATTATTCTAAGAGTTCGCTTTGCAGCCATGCAAAGAGAATTACACCGTGTTGAAACAAAACTCTATTGTTTTAAACTCGAAATTTTGCGCGCAAAGAACTTCGGCAAGTTATAAAACTGGATAGAGTTCTATGCTTATTTTAGATTATTTAAGAACAGAGTGTTCTAACCGTGTGCTATCATTCATGCTTTAATTACTCTGGAGGATTTGCGTCAACCATTCTAATAAGGTTTCAATTTGAATTCGTCTCGAAGCTCATTTTTTACTTCCAAATGAGTTACATGTTTATATCTTCTAAATCTAAAATCGAATTTCCACTGTAAACTAATTTCACTGCTAGTGTTGTTATTAGTCAAGAGAAATTGCCTGCAAATGTTTCATGAATGTTACAATTAAAAATGCACGTAAGTTTTCAAATGATGTAGTGCTTTTAAAATCTGGACGGGTGTTTTCCAATTTTGATGAGCTGTCAGCGTAGCTTTGCCCTGCCGTCATGTTTATTCCATGTGTCCTTTGATGTTGTAAAAATAAAGTATAGAGTCTAGCTGTGGCCGGAGACCTTTTGACTCAGAAAACTTTCAAATTTTTTTAAAATGTAAAAAATTTATTTAACCTTCCGTGGCGAATCAATTATTTTTAATATCAGACGTTAGACATGTAACAGTGTTTGGAAACAAATTATGTTTATCACTAGATGTAGAATATTGTTCGTTAACTCACGAAGAATAAGTCGAATAGTTAGGGTTGAATGGGACTTATTTGTTAGGGGTTAAATGATAGCCAGAATAAGCGAAGATCTTTGAATACTCAAAGCTGTAAATTTTTAGGATAATTTTTTCAAGATGAAGTGAGACAAAGTATGCATACCAGTTACGGGAACGAAGACCTTACCTTACCTTACTTATTCACTCCCACCTTCGGTTGGTATCGGTGATACGCGATGGAGGAGTTGGAACTTTTTGTTGAATAAATTTACATTGGCATATATTAAGGTTACTGAACAGATACTACACACCAGAATTTTTCGGGCACTGTTACTGTCTTGAAAGGAGCATCTTGAATAAACAGTTCTCGCAACTTTTTTCTATATTTATATTTTCATACTCCTCTTCTTTCCCGTGATTAGAGAAATGCATTGAATATGTTATTATTGAATAACATTTACCGTCAAATTGATTTTCATATACTGGATCTAGAGATTCCAATGGCTTCAACTTGCTGAACATGCCGTGAGACAGGAAATCCTGCTTCATTTGTTTTGTTAAGCACACGTAAAAGTTAGACCTTCCTACTCAAACTCTTGTAGTTTTTTTACGATATATTGTGTTGACATTTCTTAGGAGAATGTTTTCTGCAGCTGCACCAAAATATATCTCATTCAAATTGACATAGTTTGAGGGGTTGCCAACATTTATTTTGCAATTGTCATTCGAAATCAACAGATCCCTTTATATGAAGTTGTCCATAATAATTCTCACTCTAGTGGAAAGAAAAATACATTTTTGTGAGAGGAACTTGTAGATTTGCTGATTATCTTAAACAAATTCCGTTTAATTTACCTCGCATTTATATGAAAAGTTTAATTAACTGCTAAAAAAGGGTGATATTCCTTGTTAGGGCATAATTTCTTTAATAAACTTTAAAAATCTTTAAAACGTACCAAATTTCGGTGCTTTAGCTACCGTCGTACCAAATGTTCAACAGAGTGATATTTGGTGCAGATCGTACCAAATTTGAACGAACGTACCAATTTCGGCAGCCCTGGGACTCACCAGCTGAATTCCATCCTGATGTCTTGGCGCTGTGATAACGGCGAGTGCATCAGCAATTCCTACCTCTGTGACGGTCAAGCCAACTGCGGAGATGCGTCTGACGAGACGGAATCCGCTTGTTTCCATCGCAGGTCAGACATTTCTCTTGGTAAAGTTGATCGTAACATACGCACCTCGTTGACGTTAATATAGTGTGCCCACATTTATTTTTGCTACGAGTGCGTGCGTCGTTTTATTTTGCTCACAACAGTCACAGAAAATTACTACCTCGTGTATACCACATGTATGATGGTATTGGAAGATGACATCTTATGTATATCATGTGGGTACGTTATTTTAAACTATGTGGGTACTTCAAATTTTATTCATTAAAATAAAATTTCATCATATTCTCTGCATGGTTATCAATCGAAAAAAACATAAGCTTGATACCCAGTTACTAACGTATCAGCTTCAATGAATATCAAATAAAAAAAAAGAATATTTGAGATACGTGTTTTATCAAACTGTACAACAATTGTTTGAAATTTCTGCCACCTTTGTCAGGAAAGATCTGGCACCTTTCCAATGAATGGCTCAACACGATACAAAAATTGGGCTTCTGTAGCGTTACTTACTGAGTCAGCAGGTAACGCAGCAGAAGCCAAATTTTTGTGTCGTGTCGACGGCTAGACTGCTATCATGGCGAAACGTTACATAAACTGGTCCATTTGTGTGAGACATCATCAGATATGGCACAATACTAGTAAATCTTCAAATTCTGAAATTCTACTCATCGTTCCTAGTTTTTATATAGTGACATTGATATCGTGAATGATTTTGAATAAAAAATTGAAAATCGCTACACTTCCCATCAATCTTAGCACTTCAAGTGCGATGTGATCCACCGGTGGTCACTGAGGTGATGTTCATTAAGCTGTTGACCAACAAGCAGTCACTAAATAAATTTCGATAAATGCTCAACGGAAACTTAAGGAAAGCGCAATCTATTTAATGTTCGTTATTTTCAAAATTTATTGTTAAAATTAACTATAATTCAAGTTGAATATTGAACTTCAGTTTAAGCCGACGCACTCAACGTGTTAAAGACCCTCACGTGTCGACGCAAAATTCATCACTTTCTTCCTATTCAACATGACTGGTATTATTTCTTTTCAACTTGATGGCTATTGAGCTGTACTTGTTTCACTTTATGGACGATTTCAGCCGATCACAGACCTTTAAATGTTGTTCAAGAAGTTTAGCGCCTTCCTTTCACAAAATTTAGAATTTTTGCTTTCCCAATATTAAACTCCGGTTAGCAAACATTGCTATCAGATGACTTTCGCAATAGTATTGTCGAGCTTTCAAAAAATGGATCAGGAACGTATTCAATGTCGTGAAAATTTATACGAAAACAATAAGATGTGTGATCAGGAAGAGGAAGAAGATTGGATGCGTTTCCACTGAGCCAGGGATAGGCTGTTTTAGGAAATGATTTTTGCGAAAGAGAGTGAGTTATCTGAGAAGTCTAGTACGCTTTTGTGAGTATTAAATTGTTTGTAAGCGAAGTTTACATGATATTATGTATTATGTTACAGTTTTAACACTTCATTATGAGTCGCGCGGGCTATTTTTCCGAACATGAAGATTTTGATTTGTGTAGATAGCCTTTCGGATCCTTATAAGAGAGACAATTAAATAGTAACTTTTGAACCTTCACTTTTTGTAGTGACTACATAAATCGGTTCAACAACAGACTTCATCAATAGTCGACCGGGACTGAGCATGGCAACGGAGAGGTGGAGAGATTGCTTCTGAAAAGCACGGTTTTGTGGAGTTTCCTATAAAACAAATTATTCTCCATTGACATACTGACATATTGTCGCTGAAATAAAACTCAGTTCATGGGCGAACGGTATATCATTAACGGGGAGCGTGTCTATACGAAGCAAGCACTCACGAATTTTCAAGACCATACATGGCAACAAGGGCAGTAAATGATGTGTCACCTAGAAGAGAGATTATCACAGACATAGGACAGAGTTTGCTCAAGGGTCTGAAATATACGAGGCGTTTATCGACGTTAGTCAATCATACGAAATTTGATGACCATGAACGAAAACACAAACGGGAGTGAAACAATTCCTTAACAAGTATTTATTGAATGAGCGGAAGGGTGAACGACAGTCACAAGGTTCAATGAATCCAAGTTAGGCTTTTGCATGAAATCAGCGCTTAGAAGTAGTTGCATTATGATTGAAGTCCAAAGCTTTAGAAATGGCTAAGGACATATATCGCAATTAAAATATTGTTAGGAAACTAATTCTATGTCCCCAAGTGTTAGACTTGTTCGCAGATTTTTAACTCGAATTCACCAAACGACTAAGATGGAAATGCGTCGAGGATATTAATAAAGAGCAAAAATAAACCTTGAGAGCATATGAGGCCACTGACACATATGACTAAGTGGCAAAATCTAAGAAATACAGAACACTACTTTTTGAGACAAAGTTACTCAAACTTAAAATTCCTGGTAACAAAATGTACAAAAATTCCGCCTCTTTTGCTTTATTCCAGAGCTCGCTATGCAGAGATCCAAAGAGGATTAAATCGTGTTGAAGCGAAGCACCACGGTTTTGAACTCGAAATATTCCGTGTAAAGAACTTTTGTAAACTGTAAAAATGGATTGAAGTCGGTGTTAATTTTAGATTATTAAAAAGGATTTGACTTAGACTTGGGTTATCCAGTATTACCGTTAATTTGGAATTATGAAATAACAGACTGAAAAACGACTGTTTATCTACTTTAGTTTTTCTACAATCGGAACAAGCTTCAGAAATCGACGTCAAAGAACAGTCATCAACATCGGCGGGAATTTCAGCTTCTGAAATTACCGGTCATCACCGGTAATAAATTTAGCGTCGGAATTCATACGATATCCTTTGAAAACAGAAGATAATTACCGGTCAGCCGTCGATAAAATTCGGACTGGGTATTGGTTACGGGAGCGAAGATACTTGTGAATGCAAAAAGGAATTCGATGTACAAAAATGAATGTTTAAGCTTTCTTTGCGTTGCTCTGAGGTTTACGACATGATAGTTGCTGGAGAACATCAAACTGCACGAAATGCCTAAGAAACAAGTAACCCGGGAGTCAATAGTGAGGTTTCATGGAATTTAAACAGTGGTGAACGATTTGCTGCACGAATTAGGCGGCTAAACTTTACAGTAGTTTGCGCACATCAATAGCAAATGACATGCGCATATATTATGAGAAGATGAAGTAGTACGTAACTAGGGGTACAAGAGTATCAGGTGGAGGAAAGGTAATATAGCGATTCAAACATGTATCAGAGGTCCTATGAAATTTTTATCTCTCTTCTGTTGCCAATAATTTTTTTTCGATGCAAAACCGAAGAAGAACATTGTCTTCAGTCTTTAACAGATATAACGTTGCCTGTTAGAGCCTCACACACTTCGTTATATTTGAAACACATCAGCAAAACTGCATCTTGCACTGTATTTGATGAATACAAAGTTATGCTTCTTTTTAACGATGCGTTATCTAAATGACTACTTGGGAACTTTTTTATTCCGGTTATAGTGATTCTTTGTAATACCAACGAAATAATTCGAAATTTCTCGGTAATACAAAAAGGCCTGCTCAGCTGCAGCTTAAAAATAAACTTATTCATTTCTCATTTTAGACACTGCCCTGTTTTAACTGTTATAAGTAAGATCATAAATCCCCTCTCTTCGTAAATGAACATTGATATAATCGCAGCAGAAACTGGAAGTCCAAATCCATAAATTAGACGGTTCAGCAAATTATGTACAGCCAGTAATGAACTACAACACTTTTGCATCAGGAGTGACCGGAATGGAAAATGAAAAAATACTGTTCAATAAGTCGTGATGTGGTCCCCCTGCGTCATAGAGTTCCTTAATACTTGAGATCTGTTCAAAGTAGCTCTAGAATTTGTCTAAATGTATCTGAAGGAAAAAGCTACAATCAAGCACCGCAAGGAACCACAGGAACCACAAGGAAACATTCATTTTGGAACCACAATTGATGATTGCAGAGTTTTTATTTGACAATTCATGATGCTTAGACAACGCTGCTGTAATTATCAATAATGGCGAACGTCCTACTCGTGTCCCGGCCTCACCTTTCTTGCTTCACACAGAGAGCTACAGGACGCTTATGACTACGGCCGAGCTATTGGTGAACACCTGTCAAGGAAGTTTTTGCTCTGCGTTAGCGGCGAGATGATCAGCGATGGCTACCGCTGTGACGGTCGAGCCGACTGCGAAGATGCGTCTGACGAGACGAAATTCGCTTGTATGGATCTGAGGTCAGAGAGTTCTCTTGGTTATATTGATCGTTTCATTCGTACCTCTTTAACAGTAGCGCACATGGTGTACCCACATTTTCCCTGCTTCAAGAGTTTCATTTCATTTTGCTTGCTTCCATCATAGAAAGAACTGCCTCGTGTCTGTCAAATGTTTGACGGTAATAGAAGATGACATTTTATACCATGTTGGTACGTTGCGTAATACTGTGTGGGTACTTCAAACTTTATTTATTAAAATTAATTTTATCCATATTTTCTGGATGTCAGTCTAAAAATCACAAAACCTGAATGCTCAGTTACTAACATTTTTGTTTCTAATAAATATCATAGAAAAAAGGAACTAATACCTGAGAAACGTGTTGTATAATGCTGTACAATAATTGGTCGAAATTTTGGCTTTTTATGTCAGCGAAGATATGGTACTTTTTCCAACGAGTTGATCGACACAATCACAAATTTTTTCTTCCTGCACTGATACCGGATGCGACTGCTATCATTGCGACAATATCCATCTAGGACTCCTTCTGTGTTTCAGAAATTAATGATTTCACGGGGCCCCAGAATACTAAATTTAAAGGTTTAATTCCTGGAGATCTTGGATGCCATAATACCGGTTCACTGCGCCTTCTTCTCTCATTCGGAAACATGTCGTTCCGATACTGGCGAGTATTCCTATCCGAATAGGCCGGAGCTCTGTCGTGCTGGATTTGCATTCGACGGCAAAGCACTTTGAGGCGCACCCTCCAGTAATTCAGGCAACACGTTCCTCAGAAACGTGACCCAATTGGTCCATTTGTATGAAACACCATCAGATATGGCACAATACTAGTTAATCTTCAAATTCTGAAATTCTGTTCATCGTTCGTAGCTCAAGAAACAATTGAATAGCGATATTCACCAAGATAATGAATTTAAATAGGACATTGAAAGTTGCAACACCTCCCATCCATCCTAAATATTCTAACGTGTCGACTCAAAAGTCTTCATCACTTTCTTCCTGTCCAACATTATTGGTATTATTTCTTCTTAACTTGATGCCTCTCGAGATGTACTTATTTCTCATTATGAAAAATTTTAGCCGATTACAGGCCTTTGAGAATGTTCTTCAAAAAGTTAGAAGGATTAATTTCCTAAAATTGAAATTTTTATTTTTGCACATTTTAATTACTGTTAGCAAACATAGATGTCTGAGGACCTTCCTAATAACAATATTTGGCTATAAAAAGAAACTACAAATGCAGGAAGATATCCACGTCATGAAAATTAATGTGAAAACAATAAGATATCTGATCATACAGAGGACGATGATTGGATATGTTTTCAATGCGTCAGGGTTGGGCCGTTTGAGGAAATGAATTTGTTCGGAGGCAAATAAGTTATATGATCAATCTCAAACAAACTTCTGTGTATTGGATTGTTTGTAATCGAATTTACATAGTATTATGGAATATACTGCAGTCCAAGCACTTGACTATTTGTCGCGCGGGATATTTATAGGATCAATCAATTTTGGTTTGTGTAGCTAGCTTTTCGAATTCTGGTGAGAGAGACAAATACGTGATGAATTTTTAGCTTCTACTTTTTATAGTCAGTCCTTAAATCGGTGCACAACAACAGAATTTATCTGTAATGGCTCTCAACTAAGCATGGTAACGAAGAGGTGGATAGGTTGCCTACGAAAGGCACGGAATTGTAGTTTCCTAGTAAAACAAGTTATTGTCTATTTAATAATGCAAGGATAATTACTGAAACCGAATCCAGTTCATGGGGGATAAATCTTCTATGCAATGCATCTATACAGTTGTTATACTGAGTTTGCTCGATCAGGGGTATGACGTATATGAGGCGTTTATGGACGTAAAACAATCATTTGAAATGTGATGACCATGAACGACTACAAAGACATGTGTGATATAAATTTTTGAGGCATAGCTGTAATACTTCCGTGTAGAAAGTATTCATTGAATGAGCTGGAGAGTGAGCAGCATATTCCAAGGTTCAGTGTATCCAAAAGTTCGGCTTTAAAAGTAAATTTTTGAAAGTCTTCCACGTACATGAAATCAGAGCGTGGCAGTTGTAGCATTATGCCCAAAGCCCAATACTTAAGAAATGGTAAAGGACAAACAACACAATTGAGACATTGCTGAGGAACTAATTCTATTTCCACAAGTGTGAGACTTGCTCGTGGAATTTGCTTGCACGAATCAACCAGATAAGAAAGATGAAATTGCATCGTGGAAATTAACTAAAGATGATAACAAGTATGAAACTGATGCTCATATCAGACGAGTAAATATAAACTTACAGAACATATATAGCTACTGACATATACCATAAGGTGGCAAGTTCTTAGAAATATATATTACTTCTTTTAAGACAAGATGACTTAAACCAATAATTCCTGGTAATAAAATGTATAAAAATTTCTCCTCTAACACCTCATTTCATGTTCACTAAGAAGTGATACGAAAAAGATTAATTCGTGTTGAAACGAAACACCACAATTTCAAGCTTTAAATTTTCCGGTGCAAAGAACTCTGGTGACCTTCAAAAATAGAGTTCGGTGTTTATTTCAGCTTATTGGAAGAAGATCTGAGTGTTCTGACAGCATAAAATAAAGCTTGCCATGATCACTTTGGAGGCTTTGCTCCAATCATCCTAATGAGATTTCAGTTGGATTCCGATTCTATGCTAACTTGCTATTTTTAAGCGAGTTCTAATGATGAAATTTATTTCTTGGAGCTTTAAATAGTCTGTCAAGTATACAGTAATTTACTCACAAGTTTTCGTATACGTCTAAAAAACTAACTGCCACCTTCTCGTGGGTGTTGCAAACAAAAATGCGAAGTCTGTAAAAATGACGTGCAAGTGCATTTCAAAACTGAATTTTTTTAATGTTGATGAGCTGTCAACGGAGTTTTGCCACGCCGTCATGTATATTATATGTAAACTCTGATGTAGAGAAAATAAAGTAGTGAAAAATAGAGTCTGTGGTCATAGACCTAATTGTTTGAACTCGGAACGGCCATTCCGGAAAAAACAATCATTTTTCATTTCAGATTCATTTCAGGAGCCTGTTCTGCCGCAGCTAACAAATAAACATTTTTTTCTTATTTTAAACGTTTTCAGGTTTTTCACTGTTATAAATAAGATCACATATCCCTTCACTGCGTACATGAATATTGACATATTGGTAGAAAGAAATTGATACGCTGGAAGTCCAAATCCATGAATTTATTGGTTCATTAAATTATGTCGAGCCAGTTATAAGCTACTGCACTTTCTCGTCAGGAGTAAACGGATTAGAAAATGAGTAATGCTATACAATGTGTGGTAATGTGGACCTCGTATGTCATGAAGAGTTTCTTAAACGTTAAGATAAATTTTAAGTCGCTCCAGAATTTGTGTAAATGTATGTATATGTAGGAAGACGCTACATCGAACCCGGCAAGCTCTTCAATTAATATGGTAATGGTCAATAGTTTTCCATGGCCATCCGGTGTAACACAGACAAGGTAATAGCACTGCCAATTTGTATCAAAACCTAATTTAATTGTATTTTAAGGCCGTAATAAATGGTTGCAAAGTTTTTATTTGACTAATTATGATGCTTAGACAACGATGATGTAATTCTCAATAATGGCGAGTGTCCTATTTGTGCCCCGGCCTCATGTTGCTCACTTCCCACGGAAGGGAACTGCATCCTTATGTCTACGGCCAGGTCGTGGGATACCAGCTATCAAGCAAGTTTTGGCTCTGCGATAACGGCAAATGGGTCAGCGATGTCTACCGCTGTGACGGTGAAGACAACTGCGAAGATGGGTCTGACGAGACGAAAATCGCTTGTGTGGATCAGAGGTCAGATAGTTCTCTTGGTTAAATACGATTGTTTCATACACACCTCGTTGACAGTAGTGCACATGGTGTACCCACATTTTCTCTGCTTCAAGAGTTTTATTTCATTTTGCTTGTTGCCATCACAGAAAAAACTGGCTCGCGGCTGTCAAAAATATATGACGGTCATTGAAGATGACATATTACATATGTTGGTAAGTTGTGTTATACTATGTGGGTTCTTCAAACTTTATTTATGAAAATAATTTTTTTCCTTATTGTCTATCAGTCAAAAACCACGAAACCTTGATACCCAGTTACATATATTTCCGTTTCTAATCTTTACAATATTCTGCTTGTTCCTTCCTTAATTTTTTGGTTAGTCCGTCCGCCACGCTAGTGTCCGAGCTTGTGACATTAAAAGATGGCTTTTACATGCATGATATGTTTGACACTTTATCCGGATAGATTCAGTTAGGTTAAGATAGGTAACTTAGGTAAGGTTATGATAACTTAGGATAGGATAGGCTAAGATATATTTGATTAGGATAGGTTAGTTAGCATAGGTTAAGTATTGTTGGTGGAATTTTTTCACGGGCTCACGGTTTTTTTATGTTTTACATATCATCAGGATAGGTTTGGTTAGGATAGGTTAGGTTAGAATATGAAGAGCTTGTCAGGATCTAGATACTTTGTATCTAGATACTGCATATAGATAATTTTGTGTATCTAAGTGAGTATCTAGATACATTTGGAGAGTATCTAGATAAAGTATCTTTAGATAATTTCACGAATATCTCCATAGGCACTAATTACTTTATACATATTTTTTTTAAACACAAAATTGCTATAAAACAAATTAATAATCCTGATTCCAAACTTCAATTCTTAGTATTCTTGTAATTAAAAAACAAATATACATATCACCAATCAAGAGCTAATTATTTTTCGGTGAGTTCGATTCATTAATTATAGCTTACCGTTTTCCACGTGTGTTCACAGCTTTGTGTACTTTTTGCGTATTGCACCTCTGTTTCTCATAGGTCCCCAAACTCACTTCCGAATAGAGTTTTTAATATTTCACCATTGTATTATCCTCTTATGAGTTTTTTTTGTATGTATCCTTGCAAGTTTCATCGATTATGACAAGAATTACGTCGAGTATGGAGTTTAGACTCGTGAGTCATATTTTTGTTTTACTATCATGAAAAATTTAAATAACTTTTGTTATTTTATATGAAGCCAGGTTGTCTTGTCGAATTTTTAGAAAACTTCAAAAATCAAGTTCTTGATCCTTTGAGTACCATAATAGCGTGTTCTGAATCACCAATTAATGACAATCTCCAATTTCAAAGGAAACATCCGGGTATTGTCCGGGTAGCGTTTTTGACCTTTTTTTAGATTGAAGTTGAGCTACCTCTAAAAATGTGCTACGGCTGGAGAAAAAAATTGGTGTCAAATTTGAGGGGAATTAATTTATTTCTTTAACCTCCTCAACCCACTTGAGAATTGATTTTTTAAGCTTGATTTTGCTACAATGCTCAATATACAAACTTATTTCATTTTTACTTTTTTATGGGGTCTCACTTATATAATGAAAAGAAATAACTTGAATTATAGTATTTTAGTTAAAAGGTGCATTTCGAGTCGCACGCTCTTACTGTACACAGCAACAGTTTTACTGTACACAACACACTACTTACCTCTGCTCGCAATTCCTTGCTCACCTGCTTGCACACGTCCGACCTGAAACCGAAATGAGACGATCAGCATGACCATAGCGCATAACGTATAACATGAATGCATGCTGGTCGACTAAATTCGGAATAGACATTTAATTTGCTGAGAGATCAAAACACTTTGTCTCCTCATTAAAAAAACGGCATCAGCAGCCTCATACCACAAGTGGAAAATTCAATCGTTATTTGAAGTGTCAATTCAGCATTTATATTTTGAGCAAAACGTGAGCGTTCCCTCACACGATGCACGAGAAAAAGTGTTCAAATATGTGCAAGATCGGCAATTCTTGCATTGATAGATCGCATTTAATTAATAAAGGCGGGGTTTTGAACAAGAACATTACATAGTCTTATAATGGGTGAACGGTTACATTAAATGGCACATCTCATTACATCAAGGCTTAAACAATAATTAATAGCACAAGCGTATATGTGGTTACGATGAAGCATAAGCTAAAAAGCAATAATACATAATAAATAGGTATGAATTAATAGAAATAACTCAGTAATACAACAATCGATATATAATAGTCAGGTCGTAGGTCGTGAAAGTTATCATGGTGTCTTACAGAGTTGCAGAACATGGTTCATATTACTTATGTGAACTTTCTCTTCCATTTTAATGTGAACCCAATTTTTGTGAATCTTCGTTATTACCCCTGGACCCAACCAGGATAAATCGAGCTTGTGTCTTTTTTGATGGTTGTCAGTATTACCCGATTACCCAAAGAGAATTGTTTATCCATTCGTCTCAAATTATGGCAAAAATTAAGCTCCGCTGAATTATTAATAATATTTATCCTAACATTTTCGACAATTCTGGCCGCTTCTTTTGCAGGGAATTTCACCAAGTCACTGTCAGAATTGTAATGAATTTGTCCATAGTCCTCGACACGTCTTTTTCAGTAAGAATGTAGTGTAGCTGTTGAGGTGCAGTCAATGTTATCTGGACACTGTTGCCAGTCTTGGCCTCATGAAGTTCAGTGTCTGTCAGTATTTCAGCATTTGCAGCCTGTCTAGTTGCTCGGGCGACCATGTCAGGGGTCGACGCAGGTCTGAGTCTGGTCACCGCTGTGCAGGCCTCAGTTTCGGTGGCCAGCTCTGCACAATCGTGCTTCGTTTTCTCAGTGAGTCTTTGTCTGCAGGTAATTTACTAATGCAGTCAGCAACGATAGGAACGATGGGTTACTCTTTACCGAGCCACCAAATGTGGTTAACGGGCGACGTTCGCGTATTGGTTCAATGGGTACATCCTCATTTGGTGCACAATTTTCCTGTTCGTCGAAACAACAACAGCAACCTTCACTCAACTTGCCGACCTCCGACCCACGTCTTCCCTCGCTCGTTCTTGTGTTTATTTCCGCCACGAACTGGGTTGAGATGCAAGGCCCATTGAATTCTACTGGACTAGCTTATCTTAATGCTTGATCAACTGTAGTTAGGTAGATCTCTTTTTCTGCCTCTTCCTCATTTATCTCTTCTATGTTAGTCAGCATACAGTTATCATTCAGGTTAATGACGTCATCTATAGCATTCAGTAATAATACGGGTACATTCCTTTCCTCATCCATCGTAACCAGAGATTCTGCAATTTGAATTCCAGTTCGCAATAATCTTTTATTTATTATGTTCCTTCCCGGTTTATCCTTTTCAACAAAACCAGTTCTCAACCGCAACGAATTACCGGGAATCTCTACGGCTGTGTTGTGCATTACAAAGAGGCTTTCTGTTCTCTTCTATTTCACTCGCTCTAGAGCTCGCTCAAGATTTCTCCTTCTTTTTAGCTCTCTTGGGTTCAGTGACTCTGGTGCCCTGTTCTCCGACTCTATTTTTCCTGAAGTATTTCTCGTGTCTCATACTTTGAACAATGACATCAATATCAGAAATTCACTATTATTCACAATATTCATAATGACTTCCTTATTCTTCTGCGAATTATCATTCTCATGGAAAGGTCCTTTTACTCCTTCCAAACTGATATACCCTTTCCTGAAGTCAATTATTGCATTATTCAGCACATCTCTCCCAAGAATTTAGTCGTAATTAAAAAGTCTTCCCATCGGAAAAGGACTTGATGTCTATCTTTGGGTCTTCTATAAGTCCTAGACTCAATTTCACCTCTCCAAATAATTTTTTTCCATCTTATAAATTGAGATGAAATTCCTGCCCTGTGCATAAAAGGTATAAAATTTTTATCGCTCTCTGACGGGGCTTTCACACGATCAGTTTTTCCGTCAGTCACACTCACACCACAGCTCCGCAACACGGTATTTGGGCATGCGTTCTCTCTTTGCTCTCTAACCGTCACTCATTTCCGGAAATGGTTTGACTACCGCTTTGCTCATATTCACGTGTCAGTTTTTGCCCTCCCTGCGTCTATATAAGGAAGATGTCTGTCGCTGCTCCTGCGAATCAAATGGTCTCCGCCTGGCCTCGAGTAGCGACGGCTTCATTTATTAGCTATTTTCGTGTGATGTCTGCTTTTTGGAAAGCTAAAAGCCACAATTCAAGTGCATAGATATAAGAAGGAATTTGCTCAATATGTTATTGAAGCAACACAATACTAGTTAAGTTAATTAGAACGTTTCTTCCAATAAATCTATTATTTTGCAGGGAATAGCACCTAATTTAAAGGTGTGTATTTTTTAGTATTCATAATGATGTGGGAAAAATTATTTATTTTGTTACAAGCATATCATACTGCAGACGTGTCATTGCAGTGTCAGAGCCATTTACAAAGGATTTCCATTCCTAATTAATATTTACAGAAGAAATACTGCACATGTACATTATTTTTGTTAATTAGAATACAAATAGATCAATATTCACCCATAAGTACGATTTAAATTGTTAATCCAGTATTTTTATAATAATTTCAAAACTTTGTATGTGAATTCTCCTTAATATTTAATTTCAGTACAAAAATGTTTCGTGAAATAAGTCTAAACGTTTATTAGTTTACTCGTACCGCTGTCACATTCACATACAATATTAAATATTATCACTCAGTAAAAATTTCATTTACGAGCGGCACCCATGCTGGTACATATGCGCAACTGTCTAGAGCGGGCGAAAAATATTTCCTGCACTTGAAGTTATTATAAAGTAGATTATTAGATTGGTAGTAGTTGTTAGATTTAGTGTGACCAAATTTTACAAATGATGAAGAAAGGAGGAATGCGATAAATAATAAGTGAACGAATTTTGATATTTAGCCCTAAATCTCTTCAAATCCAATTATAACATCCATTTTCTGGATGTTTAGCCAGTCAATCGTTTACCCTCTATCTATTTGCGGTGTTTCTTCTTCTTTTTAGCCGCAAAGCCCATGAGTTAGCTTACTTTGACTACGACTAACCTTTCCCGACAACGCATAGTGAAGCACTGCCAAGTGCCAAGCTTGCCTGCGACGAGCCACTTCAGTCAAGAGACGTACGTGCGAAAGCAAGTGTTTAACGGCAGTCCGTGAGTGTGTGTGACTGACGGAAAAACTTATTGTGTGAAAGCCCCTTAATTAAGCAGATGATCCTATTCTTAGCGAAGTCGATATTGAAACGTTGGGATTGGTCTTCACGCTTTTTTTAAAACTGGCTACAAGTGAGGTGAGGTTTACTAATTTAATTGTTTCTTAGCGTATTGGTGGTTGTGCAATCGTGAGCAGATTTAATAAAATGATTCCAAACATCGCAGACTGTTTGCCTAGAACACACTAGAGGCTTTGAAATAAAGGCTTGGCTAACAGCTAGCGTATCGAAGTTCATAGAAAACATAGATAACTGAAGGTTATGACCGCTTCATTGCGTAGTGTTTCCGCAGTAAACTCGAAATCTTATTGGCCTATGACTGATAACTAAACATCACTTATTCTCTCCAGTTTCGTCAATTTATAAAGGGATCAGAACGATCAATGGCTTTAAATTTGTACGGATTCATGCGATACAGGCGATACTGATTTTCGGAGCGTGAAACCATTCATGTTCAAGATTTTCAGTGTAACCTTCGTTTAAATTTTTCATTCAAGGCTTTATGTTGCTAAATATCTTCACAATTTTGACAACCTTTCAGATTTCGATGTTCAAAATGCAAAATACACATACTCGCACAGAATCACTTTGCGGGAACGTTGTCATATACATATAATGATGAACGAATCCATCTCCTTCTCCAACGGTCGGTACCCCTCGATACTTTATGTACAAATTCTTCGGTCATCGTAAGGATATAACATGAGTGAATTAACATTAATTTAATTTGTAAGAAACTTATTCCATCTATTCCAATACAAGATGCGGGTAGGAATGAGTGGCGTCCGTTGCAGAGCTAAACTTCAAATTATAACTTCGAATAACCATTGTTTTCCCAAATACAGGTTTCTAAATATAAATTCAGAAACATTTATCAATATATTTTTGCACAGTACCAGGACAAATGAATTTGCACAACTCTGTTTTTGACAGAATTGAAAAATTCACGCCATGATTTGGAGTAAAGAGGACATGTAGTTCAGAGCACATACATATATTTACTAAGATTTCAAACAGATCAAAAATATTATTGCAAGCAGTAAGCCACAAAAAAGGCATGAGCGGGGAAAGTATTTGGACATAATTAAAAACTAATCGTTATTACTTGGGGGCGTAATTTCTATATGCAATGGGCGCATGGAGCCAATTTTTGACAATAGAAACTATAGCTTGTTCATCGTTTCTGCTTTGATGACCCAATGTTGCCTTCATATGATCTTCAAATCGAAAGGATTCGGTAGACTTTATTTTGTTTAAGCAATTTTGAACAATTTAAACAATTAATTAACCACAAGTGATGCAGCAATAGATTGTATCATAAGTCTAGTACAATGGACATATTTGAGTATAGCTACTTGTGGGCCCGAATAAGTTCAGCGACTTCTAGGACATCCTATCATCAAGCTATTTTTAAAGTGTACAGTTATGTTTCACCTAATTTACTTAACCTAGGGGCATACAAGACTGGTCATTTTTCAATGCTTAATTTTCATAACGAAGAAAGAAATATTAATGCAAGCAAGATTGGAACAGGATATTCAACAAATAAAAATAATTAGTAGCATAAGATCTACATTATTATCATGGTAGGTTACCTAATCGAGATAAGGCGAATCACAAGAAGAAAGAAACTTACTTGAACTACCTTATATGATTACTAGTTCGATAGAAAGAGGGATTAAAAATTTGTTCTGAAAGCTTTGTTAGAGCTTTTTCACGGATCTCAGCAGGGATTGCATTCCAATTCTTAGTTCCAATGAAGAGGATACTGCGTTGTGACCGAGATTTTGAATAATGAGGAAGTATGAAATTACTTCTGTTTCGAGTTAAATGATCATGATGACCAGTTTGTGCAGTGAATAATTGTTTCAGTTCTCTGTCGCCATCATCAGTTAGTGTTTCATACTTGAAATTACATATGGAGGGGTTGAAGAGATCAAAAGGCTTGGGTATTTTTAAGCTTTTGAATGAATCATTTGTGTGAGCATTAAAACCTAATTTCATTACCACTAGAATGGCTCTTTTTTGCAAACCGAAGAGCAGACTGATTTTATTTTTATCAGTTCCGAGCCAAGCTTCTAATCCCGTACTGCAGATAGGGTGAAATGATCGTTCGATAAGGTATTCATAAGGCTTCTTCAGGCAGTATATTTTCTACTTATGAAGGATTCCAATGGTTTTTGATAATTTAGTACTGATATGTGCAATATGATCTTTGAATGTCAGATGTTCATATAAATAATGACCAGAAATTTACAGGAGTTGGTTTCTTCAATTTCAACATCACTAATTTGAATGTGTGGAAGAGACATATTTCTCTTGTATGAAAATATAATGTATTTTGTCGTATCGATGTCGATGCATATTTTATCGTTTTTAAGCCACATTGAAACATTTTGCTGCTTGAAAGTTTTGCGAAAAATTGGATTTTCATTTGGAAGAACCGCAGAGAGCGTGCTGTCGTCAGCAAAAATTATAAATTTGAAGAATGATGTAGATTTAACAATATCGTTGATAAAGATCAAAAAGAGAAGAGGCCCAAGGACCGACCCTTGCGGTACTACATGGCTGATTGTCAGCAGTTCCGATTGTGTATCGTCAATGCCATATTGCTTATGATTTTTTATGTATAATTTGAACCAATCATGTGCAACTCCTCTTATCCCATAACAGTGTAGTTTCGATAGTAAAATGTTATTGTCCACGCAATTTAATGCTTTTCGAAAATCAAGAAATATAATGAAAACAAGCTTTCCTGCATCTATAGTAGAATAAAGGTATTGTAAATGATTTAATACAGCCTGTGTTGTCAATTTTTTAGAACGAAAACCGTATTGTTTGTCTTCGAGAAAATATTTTTGTTCAAAATGAGAACGCACCTTTTTATACTCAATTTTTTCGAATATTTTGCTAATAATTGGGAGTACAGAGATAGGTCTTTAATTATTAATGCAATTTTCAGCACCATTTTTCAAAATAGTGGTCACTCTGGCAATTTTGAGAGAGTTCGGGAAGATACCTTGAAGAAGTGATTAGTTGATAATATTAGATATGCGCAGTGCTATTATGTCAGCTATCAACTTAAGAACTTTAGCCGATAACGTCTTTAATCCACTTGATTTATTTTTGAAGTTGTTTATGCACGTAATTTCATCGGAAAGATTAGTTGGCGTGAAAAAGAAAGAGTTCTGTTCACGGACATGGTCCATGTATTGCAAGTGGTCTGTAGGTTCACTAGCGACGCTATCCACTATATCCTATGTTTACAAAAAAGTTGTTAAACACTGTTGCAAATATTTTTTCTCGTGATATTTTACATTTTCGTGAACGATGGACTCAATTGTTTTGGTAGCATTGTCATTCGGTTTTTAGCATGAATTAAGCAGGTGGCAATTTTTTTAATATCAGTTTTGTATTCAGTAAATTTGCGCGCTAAATAGTTTTGTTTCGATGTTCGTATTTGATTTGTCACATGATTCCTGATTCTGTAATACGTTTCCTCAGATATTCGTCCATCGTATAGTAAGGCTAGGTACGCTTCACGTTTCTTTATATTGATCACAATATCTTTAGTAAGCCAGGGCTTTTGTTTATAGTTCGGCTCAATTGTGACACGGACTATAGATATTTTTCTCGATGAGAAACACGGGGAGATGGTCAAATAAGTCAGAAGTAATTATTCCGTTAAGATAATCAGCCAGATTCAACATAAAAATAATATCGAGCAACGCAACAGATTCTGATGAAACATGTGTAAGTTTCGTGATGGAAGGAAGGAGTTAGACTGAAAAACATTCATGAAGTTTGAGATTTGCTCACAGCTTTCATATTTTAGAAACACGTATTTGAAATCCCCGCTGATTACTACGTAAAGAGACTTGTTAAACTGCGATATCATGCTCTGAAGCTCGTTCAGGAAAGAGAAATTACAAGCTGTTGGAGGCCTATACACAGTCCAAAGTGTAATCCGTTTACCATTTTTGTTAGTTCGATAAATAAAGTCTCAGTATGTTCACGGTTCAAAGTAGTACTTGAAATTATTTTCGAAGATAAGTGTTTAGATATGCATGTACTGATGCCACCGCCAAGTTTATTTTTACGGAGCGAATGATGGGTGTAATAGTTTATAATTTGAATCAGGTTTTTAGATGAGTCATCTTGCCAACTTTCGGTGAAACTATGAATATCAAAATTGCTGTTCAGCTCAGTGATTGTACAAGATATTTCATCTATTTTCGAATAAATGGAAGTACAGTTCCAACATAATTTCGAAAAATCGTTGCTGGTTGTTCTCATCGATTCATTGATTTTTTTAATATTTAGGTATGTGGAATTTCCAATTCTATTTAGTTTTGGATGCAGTCTACTTAAATGATTGAGATCTTGATCAATATTATCAAATATATCAACGTGTTCAAACATTTCAATTGACAAACAGTAGGTAAAATGTGACATAAAAATATGCAGACACAGATTACAGGGTCAAGATAAAACTAAAGACGTTTTTAGTTATAATTAAATTAAAAAGTAAAGAGAAGCAAAAAACACGGAGATTATTAGTCTAAATGGTCTAAAATCTAGTAGAGATATATCACATATATGAAATCATATATACATGCAACTACATACGATTTTCATTGGACTTTATGTAAATTTGGGCCTTAAAAAAATATTTAACAATTTAACAATTTAACAATTTATTTACCACAGGAGATACAGAGGTAGAATGTTTCTTAAGTCTAGTACAATGGACAAGTTTGAATATAGCTACCTGTGGGCCCGAATAAGTTCAGCGACTTCTGGGGCATCCTACCATCAACATTATTCTAAGATGTACAATAATGTTTCACCTAAATCACTTAACCTAGTTTCGCATTTGACTGATCAGTGAGATAATTTACTCGATATCAGATATTTAATTTTACAATATAGGTTATATGGACTATATTTAACAGTATATTCGATAAAAGATTTATCAGCAGACTGAAGGCAAATTACATATTACATATTACCAATGGCAAATATCATTATTGGAAACAGTCATGTAGGAGACAAGATTTGACTTGGTGATCTTACATGACTAATATTCCGATAGGAAGTGAGTCTCGAGATTTCTTTTGAATACCTTGTAAGAATTACTGTCACGGATCTCCGCAGGTATTGAGTTCCAAGTTTTAGTTCCAACGAAGAGGATACTGTGTTGCGACCGGGCCTTTGAATAATAAGGAAGCATGAATTTACTTCTATTTCGGGTTAAATGGTCGTGATGACCAGTCTGCGCACTTAATAATAGTTTCAGGCTATTGTCGCCATCATTTCTTAATGTTTTGTAAATGAAATTACAAATGGAGATTTTGTAGAGATCTGAAAGTTTAAGTATTTGTAAATTTTTAAATGAATTATTTGTGTGAGCATTATATTCTAGATTCTTTACCGCTCTGATTGCTCTTTTTTGCAGAGTAAAAATTATATTGGTTTTATTTTTATCAGTTCCGTGCCATGCCTCTATTCCGTACTGCAAGTGTGGTGAAATGAGCGTTCGGTAGAGCATTCGTAAAGGTGTTTCAGGTAGGTAATTTTTACCTTTATTCAGGATTCCGATGGATTTCGATAATTTAGAACTAATATGAGCGATGTGCTCTTTAAAGGTCAGATGTTTATCTATTATGATGCCCAGAAACTTGCATGAGTTGGTTTCTTCGATTTCACCTTCGCCAATTTTTATGTGTGGGAGAGATATGCTTTTCTTGTATGAGAATGTAATATATTTTGCTTTATCGATGTTGAGGCTTATTTTATTAGCTTTAAGCCATAATGAAACTTTATGGAGTTCATTATTTATAATTTCCGCAATCATAGCGGGATTTTGGCTCGGAAGGACCGTAGAAAGCGTGCTTTCATCGGCAAAAAGTATGAATTTGAAAAATGATGTTGATTTGATAATATCATTTATAAATATCAGAAATAGGAGAGGCCCAAGGACAGATCCTTGTGGAACTCCATGGCTAATTGTCTGTGGGTCCGATTTTGCGTCGTCAACGACAACGTATTGCTTCCGATTTGTTAGGTATGATTTGAACCAATCATGGGCAATTCCACGAATGCCATAACAGTGTAGTTTCGAGAGTAATATCTTATGGTCCACACAGTCGAATGCTTTTCGAAAGTCAAGAAAAACGGAGAAAACAAGCTTTCCTTCATCTATATTAGAGTAAAGGTACTGTAAATGATTTAATACAGCTTGTGTCGTTGATTTCTTAGAACGAAAACCGTATTGTCTGTCATAAAGAAAAGATTTTTGTTCAAAATACGAATACACTTTTTTATACACAATTTTTTCAAATATTTTGCTCATAATTGGTAAAACAGAGATAGGTCTATAATTATTAACGAAGTTTTTATCACCATTCTTAAAAATAGGCGTGACTCTGGCAGTTTTGAGAGAGTTGGGAAAGATACATTGAGAAAGTGAATGGTTGATAATATTAGATATGCACGGTGCTATTATATCAGCAATAGACTTAACAATTTTAGCTGAAAATGTATTCAATCCATTTGATTTATTTTTCAAGTTGTTTATGCACGTAATTACATCGGAGGGATTAGTTGGCGTGAAAAAGAAAGAGTTGTGTTCACGGACACGGTCCATGTATTGCAAGTGGTCTGTAGGTTCACTAACGACACTATCGGCTATATTTTTCCCTATATTTATAAAAAAGTTGTTAAACACTGTTGCAATATCTTGTTTATCATGATATTTTACATTTTCGTGAACGATGGACTCAATTGTTTTTTTAGCGTTATTATTCGGTCTATAGCATGAATTAAGCAGGCGCCAAGTTTTTTTAATATCAGTTTTGTATTCCGTAAATTTGAGCGTAAAGTAGTTTTGTTTCGATATTCGTATTTGATTTGTCACATGATTCCTGAATCTGTTATACGTTAATCTAGAGATTCGTCCTTCGTATAGTAAGGCTAAGTATGCTTGACGTTTCTTTATATTGATCACGATGTCTTCAGTAATCCAAGGCTTTTGTCTATTTTTCGGCGTAATTGTGCGGGTGATTATATTATTGGACAACACTGGTTATATGCGGTCGTTATAGTTTCAGTTAGATTTAGTATTGCTTGGTCAATGTTAATCGCATTATTGTCTAGTTCATAGATGTCCAATGATGGCATTAATTCTTCTAGAACAGTTCGCATTGTTCCCAAGTTATATTCGTTTATACAACTATATGAAAAAGTCTCAGCATGAGGGCTGTTGCAAGGACTATAGACATTTTTCTTGATGAGAAACACAGGAAAATGGTCAGATAAGTCAGAAATAATTATTCCTGTAAGAAAATCAGTCGGATCTAACATAAAAATATTATCGAGCAGCGTGGCAGATTCAGATGTAATACGCGTAGGTTTCGTGATGATTGGAAGGAAGGAGTTAGACTGAAAAACATTTATGAAGTTTGAGATTTGTTCACAGCTTTCATATTGAAGAAGATCGTAGTTGAAATCACCGCAAATTATTATGTCATTGTATAGAGATTTGTTAAACTGAGATATTATGCTTTGAAGCTCGTTCAGGAAAGAAATGTTGCAAGCCGTTGGGGGCCTATATACAGTCCAAAGTACAATCCGTTTACCATTTTTCGTTAGTTCTATAAATAGAGTCTCAATATGTTCACGATTCATAGTTGCACTTATAATGATTTTCGATGATATGTGCTTAGATATGTACGTACTGATGCCACCACCACGTTTGTTGCTACGGAGTGAATGATGGCTATTATAGTTCTGAATTTGAATTAGGTCTTTAGTTGAGTCATCTAGCCAACTTTCGGTGAAACTGAGAACATCAAAATTGCTGTTTAGCTCAGTGATAGTACAAGATATTTCATCTATTTTCGGATAAATGGACCTACAGTTCCAACATAATACTGAGAGATCGTTACAGGTTTTTCTCATCGATTCATTGAATTCTTTAATATTTAGGTACTTACAATTCCCAGTTTCATTTAGGTTTGGATGCAATCTATTCAAATGATTGAGATCTGGATCAATATCATCGAATATATCAACATGGTCAGTCATAAAGATTAAGAAACAGTAAGTAAAATGTGACGTAAAAAATAAAGAAGATGATACAGACTACAGGGTCAAGTTAAAACTAAAGACATTCCTACTTATAGTAAAATTTAAGAAATAGAGAGAAACTAAAACACACAGAGATTATTAGTCTTAATTGTCTAAAATCTACTATGATTTCATAAGGAGAGCGCTAACTCAGTCCATGAGTTGGAGCATTAGAGATCATAAATTGCGAATAGTGTAGTTACAAGGCTGTCATACCAGTGGTATCTGCATATAACACATACGATGTAGCAAAGGACGAAATGGATTAGAATCGAAGTGACAGCGAAGTTATTTAATTAATATAAAGATCTTGGGTATCTAGATTATTTTCAGATTTTGAGACATGTGGTAACATATAATTTAAATCAGAGTAGAAAATTCGGTATGAGCCTTCTATGAAAAATGAGAAAAAGAAGTAAATAAAAAAAAAACAATTTAGTGAGCAGTAAAACAAAGTTGCAAGTTCTGCGTGGTTGCCTTGAAGAGGCAAAGGCGATTCTATCAGAAAACAAAAAGAAATCGTGTGGACAGAGATCAAAATGCTATTAAATTAGGTACGTAAGTCTCTAATTACGAGTAATTTCTTCTGAGGACTTGCCGACATGTTGTAGTAAGTACTGGTCAAGTGATTCAGGTGTGTTGATGGTTTGAGGTCTCGGAGTTTCTTTTCCAGGCATCCTAGGAGAGTAGACGCTGATAATGCCATCCAGAGTTCTTGCGAGACCTATTTTGTCCGGAAATTTTCATTTGGCCAATCTCAGAGTGTACATAATATTAGCTCGCGAAGGGTTGAGGTATTCGTTTACGTAGAATTTCGGCTTGGTCACACGGCAGGCTGACAAAACTTCTTGTTTCTTTTCGTATTGTCGTAGCTCAAAGGTAATGTTTCTCCTATCGACGTTTCCAGGGGCAGGTTTTTTACCCAGTCTATTCGCTGTAGTGATGTCAGAGTTACTAAGGTTGGCGTTGATTTGGTCCTTCAGGAGCTCCCGCACAGTCTGTTTACAGTCTTCATCAGAATGTGATTGCGGTAGTTCCCCTGTGATAACCAGAGTGCATTTTCTGTTTTCTAGCGAAGTCCTTTTCTTTTTCGTCCAAACGATTTTCGTGAAACAAGTTACAATTTATTTCATGGACATAGATGATATATTTATTAATTTGAAGAGACAGCAACATTTCTATTGATAATGCAGGAATGTATGTGTAGTAATCTACTTATATAAATTGTATTCAAAGGGAATCGTGCATAAGTATTCAGTAAGCCGCATTTGTGTATTTCTTTCAAAGATTAAATCTCAAAGGTTAAAGTAACATAATACCAAGTTTTTATAATTGACTTGTATCTTTTACGCCGGTCAAATATCTGAATCGCACTCTGCCTCCTGATGCTGGACACGTAGCCCATTTTACGACAGCTTGTCTCTTTAGATTGCAACATCGGCGGAAGTTTTATGTATTCCTCGCTGAAAGGAAAAATGATTGTCTTGCTCATCACACCCAATAGAAACATGTATAACAAAAAAATACTCGAATAACCGTGTGATCATGTCAATTCTCAACTCAACTTATGGTTGGATCATTTTGAATTTGACTCGGATTAATTTGAACTTGATTTCTATTTAATTGAACTTGACTTTGATTGAATTGAACTTGACTTTGATTGAACTGAACTTGACTTTGATTGAATTGAACTTGACTTTGATTGAATTGAACTTGATTTCGATTAAATTTAACTTGACTTGGATAAAATTCAACTAGACTTGGATTAATTTTAAGTGAAAAAGGTAGCACTAACATTGGCATGCACGTTGTATCCTACTTTAGGTTTCAAAGTATCGTTATGTCCTTATATCTGCAAAACTGAGGAATGTTGGGCATTTTATCATTCGTGGAATTGTATTTATTTGGGTTTGTCAACCCATGATGGATATTTGTCCTCACAAAAAAAAACATATAAATGATAAAACGCCATGTGTTTCTATCAATTAATGAAGAAATATATGTTTTTGTGCGTAATTTCTCCCATGTAATTACAATGGGAATCTGCTTATTGGATGGTATCATAAATATTATTCAAATAACATAAAGAACCTGACATCTGCTCACTTTTGTTTATAAGTAAAAAATATTGAGTGAAAATTTAATCTATTGTTGAGAAAATGCTGATTATGTGGTAAAATAGTAAGGCAAATTTATTAAAAACTTTTTTGCTAATAATAATTTGAATTATAATAAACAGTAGTTGCTTGCTTGATAGGTGTGTACGTCTGTGACGTTCTTAATTGGATGCTTAATGACTGTATCTGTGATCCGAGTTTGCACAAGTACAAGAATGTTTTAATCGCAGGTACTATTAGGATGGGTATATAGGTTTGTAATCTATAATTTAAGACTTTTTCAAAGGAAACTATCGATTCCCGTCATTTTGGATGAATCATGTATACTGGTAGATTGATTTAATAGTAAAACTTGATTTTTAACATCCCAATCCGAATTTTTCCGTCGGCGAACCGGTATTTATTATCGATTTCCATCGTTCATCGTAAGATTTCCGACAGTAAGTAAATTACTGGTGATCACCGGTAATTTAAGACGATATAAATGACCACCGACAATGATGACCGTTATCTACCGTCGATTTTTGACGGTCATTTCGACCATAGAAAAACGCTGGTAAAAATACGATCGTTTTTACGCTATATTTTATAATTTTAAATTAACGGTAATGCTGGATGGCACAAGCCTAAGTTTAATTGATGAAAAGTTACACAATATTATGTGATGTATTTCTAACAGTCAAATATTATTTAACTTATCCTTTACATGCAACAGTCTGACCCTCAATTCTTCCAACATGAGAGTCAAAAACTTAAGTTCAAAATTAAGATATTGCAGGAGCAAATTTACATATTTCGCTATTTTTATACGTTCTAATTTTTAAGACGTTAGAATATGAAGTTCATGTTTTCTAATTTAAGCTTCAAATGTTGAGCATTTGACATGAAATATCTGAATTTTAGCGTTTGATAATTTCTTTACAAATAAAAGGATGAATTTCAATAATACAGGACGATTATTGTGAAAATAATGAATAGGTGCATTTCATTTAAATAGGTTATTCATATCTAAAGAAAAAATCCTGGATGTATAAAATGCATAATTATATTTAGATGTCAACTGACAAAATGTACTTCTGACTTTATTCAATATTTAACTCACGCTTCAGAACGTTTCAAAGGATATTAAAGGTTCCAGTTCTTTAAAACGTGACCGTTTCGATGTGTTGGAATATCAGTGTTAAGTTCTTTTATACGGTTGAAGAGAACGCGATCTTGAACCAAAAGGACTTAATTTTAAATACATCAATTTTATGTGAATTTGTTAAGTTTTACATGTTCAAAAGATGGACGACCTATAACCCTATATACATTCACAGCATCAATTAATGAGAATGTTTTAAAAGTTGTTAATTTTTTCTAATGAAAATATTTCTTTCTCAAATCAGAGAAAAAATACGAGAAAAATTACTCGAACCTTCGCGTACAGAACACGAAGTTCCGAACGTTTATGTAGGCTTGAGTTCGAAAATTGTGCATATATTTGCAACTCTAGCTATAAAATAGCTAGATCCAGATAGGTTTCGTTCCATCTAGATATCGACTTTGGTGTTCTTGTTACTAGCTGTAAATCTAGATAGCGTAAAAATATCCTAGATAGTTTCTAGCTAAAAACATCAATAATGAGTTGGGAGCTGAAATACGTTAAATTTGACATCAGTTGAGACAATATATTCCATGTTTGAAAGGCGTTCAAGCGTTGTTTGAGTGTCGATTGTTCCTCGTTCAGTTCAGTCACGTGAGTCTGTGTGAGAGATTCAGTTTCCGCGAGAAGTTAGTTGCACAGAGAAAATACATAAGAAGAGGAACAACTTCTAAGGGGACATCCTTGCCTCGCAATCCGAATACTAGCTCTCAATTGGCTAGTCGAATGAGTGACTCTAACCAATGAGCTACTCAAATAGGAGTGACGTTTCTTCCGTGCGAAACCTCATTGGCTCTCAGGTATCATCTCGTTTAGGGTAATTACCCCAAATTAGGGTAATTTCAAAAACTAAATGGCGACTTTAACGTGAGCATTGCTGCATTTCGTAACTATGTCTAATCGTTATATAGGGTAATATCATGCACTTAGGTTATTTTCCTGCAATTGAGGGGATATTCTTCTACACGCAATGGTATTTTCTCTATGACGGAACGACGACGAATTGGAGAAATTCCTTTGATATTTTATTGTAAGGCTGCAAGACCGGCAGACTCTCGGTGGGTCCTAGAGCTGAGACCAATAAAATGTCATGTAGCACCTAATGGCGCTGTTATAAAGTTGTGATTTACAAGGACCGAATTGCTGCACATTTTTTAGTACAAACGCGTTCTAACTAAGGACAATGAACGGCAGGCACATGTTATTAAAATGGGATTAGCATATATTTCAGGAATGGTTGTTTACCGAGAAAACTTGTCCATATTTAAACTCGCGCAAATCAATAAGGAAGAATGTAGTTACTTTACGGCAAATGAATACTACACTAAACCAATGATATCAAGTAGGGGAGTTACGAACAGGATTGTGACAAGAGAATCAGAAAATAAATCTCAATAATTTCCAATGAAGTTAATATTTAAAATACGTTTCCCAATACAAATTTGAATGCTTTACAAAACAGCTCTCAAGCTTGTAAATAAAATACAATACACTGAAAAACTACCCTTAGTGACCCAAAAGGAACCCAAATGATAGAAAAGAATCACCATTACTCAGCTCATTCAATAATACAAGAAAGCCTGACCCAATAACACTTTCAATACTAGTGAATCCATCAACAATGGAACTTTACCGAGGTAAGAGTGTAGCAAAATCAATGTGCGCTAGCACCATGTACATATTCAAGATATAGGTTTAAATTTTAATATTAAGATATGAGCCTAAATTCCTAATTTCCAAATATAAGTTTAAGTCGTAATAATTAAATATAAGTCTAAGCTTTTACTCACGAGAATTCACAGTAACCTTGCATTTCAATAATTTGAACTCAAACATAAATTCAGCCGTAAAATAACTATGAAAATCGTAAATAATTTAGCACTACGAAAGTGAATAAATTCACCCAAAAACTTAGATTAGAAAAACAATTATTTTATTAAAGACCTTACGAGTCTACAATAAAGAGCATCCTTCCGCCGCACGGTTTTCAAAACAAGGGTAGACTTCCGGGCCATTTCAGTATATAAAGTAGGGCGCAACAGCCAAATATGAACCATACAAATCTACAAGGGCCAGTGTTAAGACCTTAGATACAATCGGCGTCTGGAACATCCCTTCTCTCAACATTCTCAGTGTACAATCTTTACTACACTCCTCTTTACGACGCATTCTTTTTACCACAATATCACTCCTCTTTACACTCGCTTAGTCAACACCTCTGTCATCGTCTCTGACAGTCAATAATCTCTGTCAACATCACTGACAGTCAATAACATCTCTGTCAACATCACTGACAGTCAATAACATCTCTGTCAACATCACTGACAGTCAATAACATCTCTGTCAACATCACTGACAGTCAATAACATCTCTGTCAACATCACTGACAGTCAATATTTCCGTCATCTCTGACAGTCGACACCTCTGACAGTCGACATCTCTGTCGGTTTACATTCCAATGACACGCCTTCACCCTTGCGTCATCGTCATCAGCAGCATCTCTGCCACAAGAAAATTCTCGCCTGAACAAATCCTACGAAGATCTTGGACTTGGAAGAAACTATCCTGGCCTTTGTCTGGCTTACCCCCCCCCCCCCCCCTGGACGTGGCCTTCGCTGATCTCGTGTCCTGCTTCTGCCAGACTCATTAAAAGTCAAAGCTGAGTACAACCGTGGTTTCAATTCATTTCCTCTCAACGCGATTGGCACGATACGGTATTCCCAGACAGCAATACGAACGAAAAAGTGGAAGAAAATCAATAGAATACATTTAGTCTCCTGAATAGGAGTGGTGACCCCAAAAGCATTTGGGAACCACATACCCAATTAGCTAAAACGTTACAAGCGTTAATTAAATTTTCTATTGAACTGTTTAGGTGCAGTTACTGATGTGTAATTTTCTTCACTTTTTCATTCACACTTGTTGAAGATACCCCTTTTTGTAGATGCCTAATGCATTGAAGTGTTCTACATTTTACAAAGTAATTCTGAAAATATGCGTTGACCCGAACGCAGCAAAAGTTAAATGCGGAGATGATTGTGAAGAGATTATTCACTAGTTTGCGAAACCCTATAACATGACAATAATTGTCGAAACAAAATAAAAATACTCTTTCAAAATTAATTATTTCCCCAATGAACTCTTCGCTGCAGTAATTGAGAGAAGGCGGGGAAGTTTCAACATACTCTTTAAAGCTCGTGAAGAGGTGCATAGATAAATCTTGATTCGTGAGAATACGAGAACAAGTTTCACATGAAGGTAAGGTTGATCCTTTCAACTTGAGGTGAAACTGGTTGATTTTATGGGCTATATACCCAGCGAAGTAGGTAACGGCACCATCTACCTCCATTGACTCGAACATCCCTCCAACAATCGTAGATGCGGAGAAAGTTTTGGCTGCCTCTATTTCTTGGTAGGAGAGAACAACCGCCTCAGGGGCCTCTTCAGGAACCTGGAAATCAAACCGTAACACAGCCATAAGAAATCGTGACAAAATTATCAATAAGAATCGTCCATACTTAACTTAATATCACTGTAATAAATACACATGGAATGATATACAACTAAACATTATAGAAGTGAAACATACATCACTAGAGCCCAATAACAATGGCTTAATTTGTAGAACAGCTCGTGTAAATTTACAATGGCAGTACCGTCATTTTAGAGTGTAATTAGAACTGATACGAGCCTAAACGTCAAGTATATACGCTTCATACAAGTAGCCTCAATCAGAATGAAGAATCTATGACGTTAGAACAACATCAAGAAAATTATTTATTCATTACCTCTTCAACTATGTTCCACATTTCCACATTCAGGTCTTCTTCGGCCACCTCAACATTGCTCTTCATTGGTGCCCTCATGAGAGAAGCTGTCGACACTTTGCAGTAAGCGTCAATGAAATTTTGAGGCGTTGGAAACTTCTGTACGTTTCTGATTTTACCAAAGAATTTTTCCAGCTCGTCTTGACACAGATTCCTGACGCACATGTAAGGTAGGACATCTTCCTTGATTTCTGTTCTCAACAATAAAAGTGCATTGATGGATTGAATCCACCCGTCAGGCGTTAATAAAGAAACATCTTCGTTGGGGGTTCAATGAGCGCAATTCTTGTAGCCAAGAGATGTAGTCCTTCAAGATTTCAATAGACGGAGAACTTTGTGAGAGTGGTTTCCTGAGAGGCACTTTCTCTGCAGGAGACTGAGAGTTAAAAATATCGAATAGATCATTAAATTTTTTACAGTACAAGCTGGTTGCTGACGCAGAAGCTGAGAGGGATTGTTTTGAGACGTAGTAGTCTAAAGCCGCACTTGTTGAGTTCGACAACACTTGAGTGGCTAGTTTGACTTTCATCCTTTGGGCAAATTTCAAATTGTACACATGCTCATGCGACAGACGAGGAACACATTTTATGCTACTTTTCTGTTCCAATTCAAAAAGTTGTTTGATGTGATGCCAAGAAGCTGTGGAATTTAGAGTGGGCATGATTAAATCACCTTTGAGAAGAAAGTTTCGAGCATTTTTAATTAAATGAGGAGGGTCTTTTAACACAATATACTTTTTATTTCCAAATTCTACAACAGGATTGGTTGATGAGCAGCCCATTTCCTTGAACGCTTTTTGGAAATTGCTGCCTTGGTCGCTCGTTATGCCTAAAACAACGAAGCCTTGCTTTTCCATTGCAGCAACAGACTCCCGCAAGATGTCTTTGATGTACGCAGAGGGCATAGCGGATGATGTAAAGTAGAAGCCAATTGGATGTTTCCACTTTTTGGCTACCCCAGAAGCCATAACACAAAATGCAGAAGTAGCCAGTTTTTTGCAATTTCCGGTTTTTATATTTTCATATCCTATTACGGTATCTTTTTCTTGATTATATGATAACCCTCTACGGAGGGACATTTCATCAGCGAAAATAAAGCATAGTTTATCTTTCGGGTTTGTGGGTTTCACTTTCATCTTCAAGATGGAAACACTTTTACTACTAATGCCTGGTGATAACTTGAAATTTCGCAGCACACTCACCACAGTAGTATATGAAGGCAAGGGTGTGATGTTCCTCATTAGCTGATAATGGCTGACAGATGAACTGACAAGGATATTTAGAGCCAGCCATTTATGATACATGCTGTACCGTTGTTTACCCCTCAACTTATGTTTGACAAATTCACTGAGGTACGGTCCAAGTCTGCCAGAAACGCTCCTCAGAAATGCATCGGTGTTCAATCTCCTGTACAAAACCCGTGATTTCTTACAATGCCTTCTTTCTTTCTTAGCTCTCTTTGTAGTTGATGTAGAGGAGCATTCAAGGGCAATCCGAGTTCCGGAAGGAGACTCTATTAGGCGTCTTTTGCAAGGCAACCTTGGATGGTGAGAGCTTTGCAACTCGGACCATTTCCTTTTACCTAGAGAGCTCTGAAACAATTTATAAATGATTGAAGTACAGATAAAGTTAGTTAATTTTATTAAATGTCCTAATAATAATATTGAGAAAAATTTCTACATTGCCTAAATGGAATCAAATCATCCCACAATCGGTGTTCACAGAAATAGTATACTCATGGCATATTGTTTACACCATTTTTCGACATAACTATAGATCTAAGGTTGTTCCCTCGCTTCAAGAAGGAAAGGTATAGCCAAAAGCGCCAAGTCCTAACCACTCACACACAAAACTTTGGGTTTTAGGTTGTCGAATTCGGCAGCAGGCACTTTTCACTGGTTTACCCTTGCTGTATCATGAAAGTCACGTGCACCCCAGACCTGCGCCCATACGTGTCCAAGACGTCCGCCACACCCCCTCGGGGCTGCGTCAAAATCAGGCATTCACAAGCACCGTCCATTAACATTTACCTTCTCCGAGTCATCTGGCTTCCTCAAATAACACACCACAACCACGCAATGGCCACTCCCATCCCATTCACCCACCCTAACTTTGGTCTACCTCTAATGCCCCTTCCACACACCTCCTTGGAGTTAGCACTGATGGCAGGTTCTACAGGATCAGGAGTGCCAGACGCAATAGCTGGACCTTCTTGGGCAACCCTACATTCCTCAGACGTTGCAAACAAGCGCCGTTTACAATGGATTGGAGGATTGGCACTCTTGGAAGAGCTCTGGAATAATGTACAAAACATCAATTACACTCGTTAATTTACTTGCAATCAATGAAATCCTACAGACAGAAACAGCGAGTTAAGAAAGAAGAGGAAAAACAGGAAAAGAAATGATAGCAAAAAAGGTACGAAAATTGGACGACTCAAAGTGAGCACATAAAATTAGGATTGCCGAAGGCCTTTTTATAGCTTAGGTCACGAAACAAAATCCCCTGGGGTCAACAATGCCCATAGCATAGGATTGACAAAGGTAACTAAACTAAAATTGCTTACCCTATGCCCCCTAATGGATTTCCCAATCTGTAACTGAAAATGCAGTAAGCTGTACTTTCAACATGACTGACCTGTACTGATGAAGCTATTACAATGTTCACTTTTGTGTCCTGTTGCGCAACATCAGAAGTGACAAACTTGGGTGCATTTTGTGCTGAAAGCCTTTTAGCGCAAGTAATGAAAGGTTTTGCAGCACCTGAGGTTGACGGCTTGGCAGCACCTGGGGTTGACGTCTTGGCAGCACCTGGGGTTGACGGCTTGGCAGCACCTGGGATTGACGGCTTGGCAGCACCTGGGATTGACGGCTTGGCAGCACCTGGGGTTGACGTCTTGGCAGCACCTGGGGTTGACGGCTTGGCAGCACCTGGGATTGACGGCTTGGCAGCACCTGGGATTGACGGCTTGGCAGCACCTGGGATTGACGGCTTGGCAGCACCTGGGGTTGACGGCTTGCCAGCACCTGGGGTTGACGTCTTGGCAGCACCTGGGGTTGACGTCTTGGCAGCACCTGGGGTTGACGGCTTGGCAGCACCTGGGATTGACGGCTTGGCAGCACCTGGGGTTGACGGCTTGCCAGCACCTGGGGTTGACGTCTTGGCAGCACCTGGGGTTGACGTCTTGGCAGCACCTGGGGTTGACGTCTTGGCAGCACCTGGGGTTGACGGCTTGGCAGCACCTGAGGTTGACGGCTTGGCAGCACCTGAGGTTGACGGCTTGGCAGCACCTGGGATTGACGGCTTGGCAGCACCTGGGGTTGACGGCTTGCCAGCACCTGGGGTTGACGTCTTGGCAGCACCTGGGGTTGACGTCTTGGCAGCACCTGGGGTTGACGTCTTGGCAGCACCTGGGGTTGACGGCTTGGCAGCACCTGAGGTTGACGGCTTGGCAGCACCTAAGGTTGACGGCTTGGCAGCACCTGGGGTTGACGTCTTGGCAGCACCTGGGGTTGACGTCTTGGCAGCACCTGGGGTTGACGTCTTGGCAGCACCTGGGGTTGACGGCTTGGCAGCACCTGGGATTGACGGCTTGGCAGCACCTGGGGTTGACGGCTTGCCAGCACCTGGGGTTGACGTCTTGGCAGCACCTGGGGTTGACGGCTTGCCAGCACCTGGGGTTGACGGCTTGCCAGCACCTGGGATTGAGCGTTGGGCAGCACCATGAGCATTACAACCATTACCTTCTCACAAGCAGTGCATTTATGCCTCAGTTTGTTGACACCAAACAGATCCTATATTAAGTTTTGCTTTTGTGAGGTAATTACAATTTTTGTAAGTCATCTTTCCAACACCAACAAATGATTTACAAATGCTTCTCAAGGTTCACTTCTATTGTGCCTATTGCAGATATTCTCATTTGTTGAATGAAACACCCGGTTAATATGAACTGCTTGATTTTTGCAAGAGGAGTCACTAGAAACCGGACCACAAAAGTTGATACTCATTTGCCCATTTGCAATGCAAAGTTTTTTTGGAGGGTTTAAAGGGTATGGATAGAAATTGTATGGCATTATTGTTTGATAATTAATATGAAGTATTGTAGCTTAAATTGAACAACTAATTTGCAAGATTTTATCCTAACACTAGCAATATTGCAAATACTAGATATTTCATATTATTAATGACTATGATGCAGCACTGTAGATTATGGTATAAAATTACCTGCATTGTTCTTTCCTAACATCAACTATCATGCAATTACTTTGTAATTTTTGATTGTTTAAGAACAACATAAGCATGTTCTGTACATACCCATAGAAAACATGTTCAATCTTTCCGAAAAGTAAGAGAAAAGTAAATTTGAATGTTATGGTATGTAATATGTTTGGAGTAAACATTCAGACACAAATGCACCGCTTGTGAAAAGATAACGGTTGTAATGCTACTACAGCTTTTTACCTTTAGTATAAGAAAGCTGAAGTTCAATTTAACAAAGGTAAAATTCAAGTTAACAAAGATCAAGTTTAATTTAAAAAAAAAAAGTTTAATTTAACAAATTTCAACTTTAATTTACAAAAAGGCCAAGTTTAATTTAAAAAATATATCAATTTTAATTTAAAAAAGGTCAGGTTTAATTTTAAAAAGGTCAAGTTTAATTTAAAAAAGCTCAAGTTCAATTTAAAAAACATCAAGTTCAATGTTGAAAAGGTTATGTTTCTAAAATTGCACACCTATGCAATAATAATATAATTGAAGCTTATTTGTGACAATGCATAATTGTTTAAAATTACTGGCACTGAAAATAGAGTAAATATAATATCAGACAAACAAAAGTGCTGTGATTTTGTACTTAATTTGACATTCTTCAAGTTTTACCTATGAATCATTTGCTAAACAGATCATAGGTATTTATAGCTATTTACAAAAAATGGTCCAAATAAACTTTATGTAATAAGTAACTGTGACAATTAGCAAACTGCACTGACTGAAAAGTTCAGCATTACATAGCTTCAAACTTATATTTAAACAATCAGGCTGCTACAATAGTGGTTTATTATATCATGTTATATAAAATAGTATTATACATACAATGTAATACCAAATTAGAGGCCAATCTCTTAACTAATAATTCTAATATAGCCTAATACCTAATTTAAAATATAGCCTACTTTAGAATTTTTAAATTCAACTTGAGCTTCATTAAATTGAACTTGAGCATTTTTAAATTAAAGTTAAAAGGCTCTAGAGTGGTCTCAAGTTGACACTATAGACATACCATAGGGTAAATTGTGAAATGAAAATAATTATCAAACATGGAAAAATTAGGTAGTATTCAGTCACTTGCCAGTCATCACAATAATGAATGGACCTTTCATTGCTACATTTAAACAAATGTTCACTCCTACACAACTTGAAGCAGGCAAGAGTGGTCACTCATGGGGAAGTTATGTGTCATGACTTTTTTTATTTACATATGCTCCAAATAATAATTAGTAAAAATCACTTTTAAGCACAATAAGTTTGCATTTTAGAAGCAATCTCAATAAGTAACAATATTTATGTTTCTAGGTTTATTGAAGTTCACATAGTAACCTACAATTGAAGGTTTCTGTCACTAGTTTTAGAACAATATGATTTAAAATAGAATTCCTCTGAGTTACGTGTACTAATTTCTAGTAACTTCTTTGATCAATTGACTTACTAATTTAGGAGCGCTTCAGCAGAATGATGCCCATATATTTTTACACGCAGTGCATTTGCATCAGAGTTTTGGTCATTCTCAAACAATCAAATTAATCAAAATATTTGCATTATTCATGATGTTACAAAAGAATAATGCAAATAAGTTTTAAAGCATAGGCTACAGTAAAGCATTTCAATCAGAAATAACACAATAATTTAATATCTAACCATTACCATTCAACTCCAATAAAGCCTTGCAATAATAAAGCATCCAATAATAAAGCATTACATTGTCATCATTAGATCTCATAACAAAATTGAAAACAATTCAAAGGTGTCACTCTCATGAATGAGACTGCATTACGAAATACTGAAAACAAAGACAATTGCAATTTGCAACTAGATATTTTTAACAATTACACATTACCTGGTTTGTCCACCACAGTTTGTTGTGGAATAGCATCAGGTTTTAACAAGAACTTATTTTTGAATGGAGATAACACATATGAATAATCCCATTTGCAGAAGTGTTGGGCACACACATAGTAATTCCTAATTAAATTTCGCAGTTTCAACAAGTGAAGAGCCTCATTACCGCACGCTTCAAGCCACGCAGAACAAGTTTTCTTTCTAAAATTGAAATAAACTAAATCAGGGCGATTGACGCTATTATTTTCGCAATTAGTCATACAACAACGCTTCACACGAATACAAGGCGCCATGATCACTGTGCCATGATGCAGAACTTTCTTCTAATAATGTCAACCAATCAATGCGCACCAATTTCAAAACAAATGATGTCATGAAATCTCTGCGCCCTGAGTGGTCATTGGTGATGACGTTTTTTACGTCTCCAGCTCGGAGCAAAATACTGATGAATCCCGTATCTTCTTGTATTGGGTCTGTGTTAGTTGTACTTGGGATTAGTCGGGAGTCGGTACTCGGAAACATAAGTGATCAGTTTCTCAGTTGTTATCAAAATGTGTGTATACTCGTTTGTGATACTGTGAATCCCTTGAAAATAATGAAATTTAGCCCGTCACAGTATTTAAGATACGGAAATCTGATCAAACTGTGTATGTTTTAGCTGTGAAAGTATAGAAATTTCGTAACTATTCATGCTGCATAGCTTTCACTTGCTGGCCGTGCGTGACTCATCGGGAATTCAAATTGGTAAATTCAGTTAACGGGCCTGATTAAACGCTGTAATTCCACAGTTAGCTTCTAATTTACTAGGTATGAATAGGCTCTTTATTTGATTATATTTTATATTTCATGACCTTCGTTTTTAAGATAAAATACGTATTATTGAAAAGTATTTTTATTGCATCAAGAAATGAAGTCGAAATCATGAAATAGCTCAGCTGGTAACATGAATGACTAACAAGTAGCATGCTATTTGACTTAGTTGCTCGAGTTGGAGCAGTGTTGTGTAACATATAACTCATTCTCTAGGTTTGAAAATAGTATCTTGAACTGTGAAAGGTTAGGTCAACATCGGTTAACATCGGCATCTTTGGGATGCTTTATTTCCAATCAAGCCTGATACATATGATCTTAGCATTGGTTTTTCAAATGTCTTACAACTAACCCTATATATAGGACACCATGACGGTTCCCCCGTAAAGCCGGTACCCATTTCCGACACCTGGGTTGAGTGGGTTAACCAGGGGTATTGTGCAGGAGCTTTCCCTTATACCCAACGGGGAAAATCTCTGCGCCAGCGCCGGGATACGAACCCGCGACTTCCAGCATGCAAGTCCGATCCCTTAACCGCTGTGCCACAGAGAGCACGAAAGATTTGAAAGATTTGATTCTCATTAATTACAAATTTATGCAATACATGACAGAACTAAGATCTAACTCCCGAATACTATTGTTGGTATTTGAATATTTTTCAATTGCTTCACTGCTGATGTACGATTTCAAAAATTGATTTAACGGTTTTAATGCTCACCGTTGTGCATTTACATGAGAAATGGATAGGTGTTATAAAGATTTATGTATCCATTACAAATAAGACATGACTGTGCCATGTTTAACTCTGTACAGTCATGAACAAGGATTTCTGAATATAACAGCTGACTGATGCTAACAAAATCCCAGTTTGACCAAAAATTATAGTAAAATATCATTTTACACTCATGTTCAATTGTGTTGAGGGGTAATTTCTGAAAATTTAGTTAACTTATCCTTACCAATTTAAATAATGTTTGCTTTCAACTTAGTAGAGTAAATTGTTCATGGGATGAAAATGTACTTAAATATGTATGTATAACATTTCAAAATATCAATCTACAATCTGTCTCTGAAAGATGCTGTCCAGGAAATGAGAAGCATTCAACTCTCATACATTGGATACTATGGCAATGTTTCTCTTTGGATCCTATTATTTGTATAATGTTGGTATAGAAATTTTTTGATTGGTTTCAGTTCAAAAGTAAAATTTGTTGATCAATTTCCGGTAAATCTGAAGGATATTTCAGTTATCGATTTTGTAAATTTCGATGCCTTAGCATAGTTAATTGGATCGAAATAAACAAGTTTTCTTCTATGCACTTTCCGTCTCAAATGAGTATTTTATCAGTTATAGTGGTAAATGACTTACAGCAACTCCAGTGTTTGAATCGGAAAGAAATTCTTCGATCGAGTTGTATGGCAATACTGCAATGGCGTCTCACTTCCAGCGCTCTGTCTTGAAAGACGAAACCAAACCTACCACTATACCTCGTTAAATACTCATTTGAAAAAATGTACGGAAGAAAAGTTGTTTATTTCGATGTTATTACCATGGTACAAGCAACAAAAATTCGAAAATCGATGAGTAGCTCTTTATTCGAGCGCATTCGTCATCAAAGACGAAACTAAACTTACCGCTATAAATTGTAAAATACTCATTTGAGAGGGAAAGTGCATAGAAGAAAACTTGTTTATTTTGATTCAATTAATTAGGTTCAGGCACCAAAAAGTGCAATATCGAGAACTGACATATCCGTCAGATTTACCCAATTTCCTTCTGATGAAACACATTACTCTGTCTATTCACTAAAAGAAGCTACTTACCAGTAAAAACTTGTCCATGAAAAATATAGGAACCTATATGTGAATGCCTATTTTATTCATATAAAGATAGACATTGAAATTTATTCCAGATATGTGGGAGAGGAACCAGTTACCAAACAAAAAATGATTAAGTTTATAGGACCTGGTTTTGACCGTGTGGTAACATAATTCCTATTTTGATTTAATCACTGTGTTTAAGCACTGTGTATTTATGAAAAAACTATTGGTAAATGTTAATTGACTCCAGAAATATTGTTTGAGAAAAATGTTATGAAATATTCTCACATTATGACTCATATGTACGGATAGACACTTTCTGTTGAACTTTTGCTATCTTGACTCTACAAATCTACAATATCAAAGGAGAGCTTGAGTTTGATGATTGTAAAATGAGTTCATGTAGGAGATTGTTCTCACTCTAATGATAAGACATGAATTAGTTTTTCATACTTGCCCAAGCAAACTTGTTTGACTTCAAACTTTGTGTGTACAATAAATTGATCTCAGAGTCGTCCAGTAATGCAAATGAAAGCTTAGTCAGAGATATCCCTCTAGATTTGCTTGAGTTCTGAACCTAAAGATAGAAGTTCATTTCATAGCAATTCTTCCAATGATGCTTCTATTATTACCTCAAATTAAATATTAATTCAGGTTTGCACGACCTATCTTGGTGAATTGTGAAGTATTTAGACCTTATTAAGTGAAAGCTAATGCAATACTCATTAGGCAATCCTTTCATTCCAATAATTTTAGTATTTGAATTGCTATGATGGCTCAGTGTAAAAAAAAACTTCAAAATGATTTTTCTTCTGATTAAAATTATTATCATTATTGTTCAAAACAGGAAATTGCTTTCCAGGAATATTTTTGTTTGTGAAATATATATGTAAGTTCAAATTCCTTACAATTATAAAGATAGACATAAAACTTATTATAGATATGACATCAAAAATTTTAGGTTCCAACTACGGTCAATAAGAAGGATTAAGGGGGACAACAAACTAAATTTTAATATGTGGACAGATTGCTCAGAAATTTGCCCAGCTTATGTAATTTTTTAAAAGAATAACATTTTGCTCTATGTAAATTTCGTGATTTTGGCCATAGTTTTTGAGAAAATGAGAAATATTTTTCATAATATATGGGATTTTTTTTGGACACTTCATAGGAATGGAAGTCTGAGTTTTTATATTCTAGAACAAAAACTAAGAAAGTTTTAGAATCTTTGTAACATTGCTAGCAAAGTTACATAACTGTTTTTTTCATTTTCCTTTCGTTTTCTGATGAAATGTTGGTCAAAAATTCACGGTTTTTTACCCTCACTATCTATCTTGAAACCCCTCTTTCGGGGGCTGTAGTACCCGTAACCCCAATAAATTTTAGGACACAACAGCCCCTTCGACTTAATGAACCTTTCTCAGCAAAATTTAAAATTTTTGATCAAATCACACAGTTGTCCCCCTCAAGTTATTAAGAACTTTTTCAAACATGTGGTAACACTACAAGTCCTATTGTGATTTACTTTAACTGTTTATTTTGATATGAGATGTAGAGTTTTTCAATCAAACTGATGAACACAAGCAAAATCATTGCCTGTAAAATGATTCAATGTGAATATTTTTTTAACCCTCAGAGTCATTCAGCTTGAAATTTACTTTCAGGAAATGCCTTCACAGAAACGCAAATTATTTTCTGAATTGTCAACGCGGCAGAAGCATCGAAGGATTGTTGAAAGAATTTTTTCAGAAGATGATTCAGATGAAGCAGTTTCTCATACTTTCCCAGTTGAAGATTGGTGTGATTCGAAATCTTGTTTTTATGATAAACTTATCCCAGAATCCTCCAAAAATGCTATTGAAGCGAACTGCTCAAAGTTGTCGAGTGATACTCTTCCTGATAACAGATCAGACATGTTCACTGAAGACATTGCTCCATTGAAAAGTCAAAATTCAATAGGTGATGTTCCTAATCGCATAGGGTCAATCAAAGAACCTTCAGAAGAATGTCAGAGCTCAACCAGTGATACTCCTGAGCATAGTGATATCTTCATTTCATAGCGATTCCTCAAGTGATTGTTCAAGCAATTGTGTCCGAGATTGCAATTTTAGCGTTACTCCACGAACTACATCAGACAATCTTGAAAAAATCCTCTGAAAAACAATTGTCAAGTGATTGTTTAAGTAGACTGTTATGCGATTTAATGTGATTCACCCATCTATTCCGATGACTGCCAAAGCTCTAAAAGAATCGTATCAAGGTGTGAACGTTGAAACAATGAGTGAATTTGGAGAGTATGTCCTGTACACAAATTCACGAAAATATTGTGCATATCCAATTTTAATAAAGTTTATGCACATTGAAAAGCTTGTGTGTGCAGGTTTGTATTGCACAAACACTCCTGACAAGTTGCTTCCACCACCTGAAATTTTTCTTGACCAGTTCATCAAAGACTTAATGACATGCTCCGATGAGGAGCTATTTGAAGCAAATGATGGGACACTCCGGCTACAATAGTTGTGAACGATGTGTGCAAAAAGGAGAGTATTGGGGTGGGCATGTTGCTCTCCTTGAATCTGAATGTGATGTAAGAACAAACGACTCATTCAAATCTAACGCTGACCGTGATCATCATCTCAAAGAAAAGACATCTCCTCTTCTGTCAATATTAGATTTTCCAATGGTTTCACATTTTGTTCTTGATTATATGCACCTTGCATGTTGATGATGTCGATGCTCAAAGTGAAAATAATGCACAACCTGAAGAGAACTGGGCTACATCTCGAGTGAAGAAAATTCTTGCACAGTCAAGTAAGTATTTTCTTACATATCCTTCCTTATGTTTTGTGCATTGATCGTTCTAAAATTTACAAAATTTAAATCTTTAAAGGAAACCCACAGGTTTTAGAGGACGTGTCACTTCCTCTAATGTTGAATCTTTTGAATTTTCTAATGATATTTATACACGAGAAGTATTTAAATTGATAGCAAATCAAGAATGAGTTGTTGCAATCAACAATTTAAGAAGCAATGACTCAAACTATTTGCTTCTATTATGCATGCACTAAGTATTTCATTTCTTTGGATGTTATATTGTATAGCAATGGATTTTATGTGTAGATGAGCAAAAAGCTTACTTGATATAGCTGTGGGCCTGAGAGAAATTCCGGACTGGGATTATGACCCTATCAAACCTTCTTTTGTCTCCCTTTTCTTTGGCACTGATAACCCTTGTTTGACTGGTGCACTGCATCTCACATCCCTCAGCAAATGCCACAGTAGGTGAACAGTTTCAATTCATGAAGGTATGACAAATGCATGAGTCAGGTTTAGTTGGCTAACACAACAGCTTCATTTCAAGTAGTGTTACTTCTATGCATTTTTTATTTTTCTTTCCACTTAAGCTTTTTAAATGCTAAACAAACTTCTGTAAATTTACGTAAATGTTCAGTAATAAAATTGCATCTGTAATTAATACGATGCCATTTTTTCATTCTTGCATTCAGGTACATTTAGAGGTGCTGAACTGAAGCTGTACACTCCTGGTGGCAATGAGACTGACACAGTTCAGCAACCTGAGTGTTCATCTTTTGTGTCATCGTCTGGAGCTTCAACTCAGTATACTACTTCTTCTCTTGCCGCAGCTCGGTCTATTGCATCCTCAGCTGCTTCGACTCAGTTGCTTCATCTGCAGCTACCTGTGGGGCACCCTAACAAAGTGCTTTCAAGTTACACAAGCACATTGCTCCCACACCCGTTTCAATTACAGACCCATGCAGGTAATGCTGTTAAATATAGCAGTTAATTATTATGTAATAGAATCCTTGATAACAGATATTGTCATGAATTGTTACATATCTTGTTGATTGGTCATTTATAGGCAAGAGAATGCATGAACTACATGTTTGGAATGTACAAATTATTCTATTTAATTTCGTCTTGGAATTTGTTTTTTCCCTACACATTTTCACTTATTTTCAGTAACATCTATCAGGCAAAAATGTGTAACATGTATGTGTACTTCTTTTCTCTATATCATATTTTAAAAATGGAAAAAATAAACATTCATGTTTCTTGGAGTTTCATGAGTTTCATTTTTAAATCGTGACTTATACCTTTAACTTTAAAGGGATGTTACTTGGGTTGGTTGCACTCAATTACCTGTAATAACTTTGGTTACTCAAGTTAAAGTTAACCTTTCTTTGAAATGTTAGCTGAAAAATTTTTCTATTACTCCTGTGTCTAACTATATTTTATTCTAATCTCCATAATAGACCTATGTTTATTTTTTGACTTTTATTTCAGGAAGGACAGTACTGCGATTGAGAAGATCAACAATAAGATTGAAGTTCTGCTCAACATGTCTCGCTCAAACAGACGTGACATCAAGAAAATTTTGGCCATTCTTGAACCTCAGAAGCCTTCTGCCACCTGTGTTCAGTCTGTCTCAACATTTCATCGAGCAACGTCAATGGAGGAACTTGACCAAATAGCGACCAATCAAACAGTGGTGAGGAAACCCAATAGCTATTAATAATTCAATACCACAAAAACAATCCTGAGGTTGAGTAACGCATTCTAATTTTTACGTGGATAAGATTAATTCTTCATTATGCATATGCTCCAGGCTGTCACAATACGTACATCCATACCTAGTGATTGCTCTTACGTTAATAGATGCCCCATAAGCTTTAGGAGTTATCGTAGTGTAGGGCTCAATATCCCGTACAAAGCGGAAGATTAATCTAAACTATCATTTTATAGAAGCTAATATAACTGGTATACAAGACTTCAGGACTAAAATGTCTGAGACATATTATTTTCGGTTGGGGATTTAGCAACTCTTGAATCCGTTAATGACGATCGTTAACTTTTGATGCCAGTTCAAAATAAAATATTGTTCGAGTAAAATGGCATTTAATAATAAATTATCAGACTGTACAGATTAATGGATGTTTTATTCCTGTCATGTACAATGATTATACTTCTAAGTTCCGGATGTTATGTTCTACTGACATGTTAAGTCAAATCTGAAAATGATCTCCGGAAAATTATTATTGGGTTCAACAGCCGCCCTCCTGATCTTAAGATGCATAAGTATCAAAGTATATAATTTTGACATGGAAAAAACATGAAGTTGGTCAGTGATCGCACACATTAAATTGATCATTTTTTGAAAGTAATTCATATTTTAGGCTATGATTGCTGTCTTTGCAACACCTGCTCGCAGACGTGGTGAATTATCTCAAACAAACTGAACTGACAGAGTTATTCATCATTTCTAGAGAAATAACACTCCATAGCAACTCTTCCGAAGGAGGTAGAAACTGTATGAATTTCGATTCTACTTAGTCGTTTAAATATCCAATCATCGAAGTTCCGCAATTGTTTCATTCGCTTCGTTTGTACATCCGATTAGGTGAATGAAGTTTCGTTTTAATGAACTGTCGTTAGTTTAAGAACGCTTATGTTTATGGCTTCTTCATTTCTTGTTCTCAAGTGAGCGTTGATTATAAAGGCAAATTCAACTGAATGCGTCCTGGTCATTCAGCATGATACGGTGTTGATAAGAGATTTAAATGCGATTAGAGTTTCATCCGTACAGTTAGGCCATTCCTCACATGGAGTACGTATTTTATTTCGATACTACACACAATAACAATGCATCTTCTATCACTAGAGGACTGAGCTCCAGCGATGCGTTGGCGTCAGTTTGCGGGACACCACGCGGCGAATGATGCAGCGCATCACGACGGCTGATGTAGCTAAAGAAAATGTCCTACTCGGGATTAAGACAGGCTCTCCAACGGACGAAAATATCTGTCAAGGAGCATCCAGCCTGCCAGTTGATATTAGGTTCGTGTAAGCTCATACTTTTTTTGGTTCATAGAGAACCTACATGGAAGACTGTTGTCTATTGAAATTACATTACGATCGAATACAGTACGTAAAATCGGTAATTTAATGCTATAATAAATGAAAAAATGCGCTGTTTTTTCTTTAAAGCATTGTTTATTCTTAAATGTATTTGATCGTAGTGTAATTGCAATAAACAACAGTCCTCAAAGTTGCGTTGTAATATCAGTTCCCCTCAGGGGAATACAACTATTATACCTATGGGAATTGGCATTTCCAGGGGAAAATTTGAGAACCGGACCAGATAGATAAGTGAGCCTTTTTCTTGAATAAGATATTTTTGTTTGGTCAAGGACCAGCTTTTTTCGGCTCACTTCCGTCCTGTTTTTCAGCATCTCAGACTTTCTTCTTCAACTTTTATCATTGTTTCATAACCTTCCTACGTGACATTCTGTTTCTGTGTGCGCGGAATCCTATACGGGAACACCTCTTGTGCATAGATTTCACTTTCCCTTGTCTCTAGAGGGTGTCCCAAATAAACTATACCCAATTTCACGGGCTGTAATTCAAAAACCATTAAGAAATTAGCAAGTAACATTTTGTGTCTTAGCATTTTTTCCATCTCTGTACAAAATTCCGGGAGAATTGATCCAGCCGTTCTTTGTAAGCAGTATCTTTAGTGACCGATGCTGAAAACCTGTTTACACTTTTCTGGAAAATTTTGAATGTTATGATATTGAAACCAATGTTTTAAAAGGTATAAACCTTTTATTAAATGGAAAATGCCACTAAAATAAAAAAGATATGTTACTCCTATTGTTCGTTTCTTCGGTGTGTCCTCTGTTTCTCTCAATATACAGTTGCATTCGCCTCCTCATTCTCGCCATCACTCGTCCAAAGTGAGCATCTCCTTGCAGCAAATTGGCGGGTGATGCAAATTGATGATTGCAGCAAAAGTTCCAAATCTCCTTGCAGCAAACGAACAATAGGAGGAACATTTCGTTGGTGTTCTTTCTTTTAGTGGTATTTTCCATTTAATAAATGAGTAAAAGTTAATAATAACATGGTTTTAATGTCATAAAATTCTAAGTTTACCAAAAGTGTTAGAACAGGCTTTCAGTATCGGTCGCTAAACTGCTTAATGAAACGGTTGAAAGAATTTATCTGAAATTTTGTACAGAAATGGAACAAATGTTAGGAAACAAAATGTGGCTTCCCATTTTTTTCAAGTTCAATAGTTTCTGAATTATAGCCCTGGAAAATTAGGTATAGGTTTTTTGGGACACCCGGTAAACTTAATGATGCCTTCATCCTTTGTCTTTTTGAACATCTTTGGAGTGGTAAGGCAGGCTATGACTAATTTATAAGCAATGTAATGGTTTTTTATCCGTATGAAATAATTTGATTCAGATCTGACCGCCTATAGATATAGTCAAAATTACCTTATGAAAAAATTAGCAATAGGGTACAGATATCAAGTGTTGTATTCAGAGTTAAATTAATTGACTTATTCTTTGATAGCAGCCAAAGTTCCCAATGTTGCTATCACAAGTGGAGCTAGCCTGGCCTGCTCCAAACTCAGTGGTAGCTAAAACAGTCATTGGGCAAACGGTAATTCAATTTATTTTGTTTTTATTCGCGCAGTTAATATTACTGATGTATTCCAATTTATCAGGTTCTTTAGCTGCAGTCGGGCATAATGAAGATCAGAGGCTAAAGGCGTCAGCTATTCCAGAGGTCCAGCGTCGCTGCAAAGATTGGGGCTGGCTCAAAGAGACGACGGATTGAGTCAGAAGTGTCTCCGGCGGAAACGAGTACACTTCCACGAAGTCTACTTGCTTCTCCATCTCTTGCTTTGACCGCCTCTCAGACGCCTCATTTGCTTGCTCCGTCGGCATCAGCTGGTCATGCTCCTCCCTTACCAGGAGTGAATAAAGTTCAAGTTGACTATGAAAATCCTACAAATATTTTTTTTCTACGGGTGATATGAGTGGGGGTGTATAACTTGGCGAAGGTTGTGCCTTTGAAAATCCCTGCAGGGGATACAAATATTGTATCTATGAGAATTAGCACTCCCAGGGGGAAAATAAGAGGGCCCGAGCTGAGAGTCAGGTAGGCCTACTTTTTTGTTGAAACGATCTGTTATTAGTTTTATGAAAGTCCATCTTTTTTCTTTTTCTTTCCTTACCGGTTCACTGCTGTCCGGTTTTTTAGCATCTCTGACTTTCTTCTTTAAATTTTATCTTGTTTCATAAACTTTTTTTCCAACTCGCTGTTTCTATGCCCCATCTACATAGATTATGCAGTCCCTAATAACCATACTACATGGTGCCTTCCTCATTCCTTTCTTCGATACGATCTTTTTCGTAGCGATAAGGGAGGCTCAACCCTCTAACGCCCATCAGGACTTTTCGGTCCTCCTTCAAGAATAGCCTCAATATATTATATTTCTTGTAATTTTGTTCTCTAATGTGTACTAAGGAATTCACTGCCGAGGGGTAGCTCCATCCTCGTTCTGAAACCTGTCACTCCCTGATGGCAGAGTAGGTCTTCTGATGGTAGTTATTTTTACGATTATTTGAGGAGTAAAATGCTGACGCTGAAGGGTTAAGGGGGCCCTCCCGTCAAATCTGAGTTTTGATCCGATTGGCCTGAAATTTGGCCAGTATATGTATTTTTGAAAGAAAAACATTTTGTTCGCGTAACTTTTTTATTAAGGCCTTAGTTTTTTCGAAAAATTTTAAATATGAGTTTTTCAGTTTTTTATACAGATTTCAAAAAGTTAGAAGTTCAAATGTTTTTATGGTGGAACAAATTCAAAGACAGTTTTGGAATCCTTGGAACATTTCTAAGAAAGTGATAGTCCTTTTTTGTATATGAATTTTGTTTATATACATATATATGCGTTACGATACCAATGTATGAAATATAGCGAATTTTTGTTTTTGGACTATGATAAAAATAATTAAAATGTACAAATTATAAAAAAAGGACTATCAGTTTGTTAGAAATGTTCCAAGGATTCTAAAACTGTTTTTGTTTTCTTGCTAGCATAGAGAATCAATGACTTCTTTTCTTTTGAATGTTGAAAATAAGTAACTATACAGTACAGGCCAAAAATAAAACTTTTTGTTTATGTGTAATTTAATGGAAAATTTATGAATTGAATGTTGTTTGTATTTCGATAATCTATATTCATTTGTATTTCGATAATCTATATGCATAACTTCATTTTCCCACTGTGAATATATTATATATATTGTAATTTCCTTATAATTTTTTATTTATATTTTTCATAAAAAAAATTATGATTTTTTTATTTTCAATCTGATTCATATGAAATTTGAGTGGAATAGGTACCTTTCATAAAGAAACACAATTTCTTTCATACATTTTTCTGATTCAGGCCTTAGTTTTTGAAAAAATTGACATATTGGTATTTAGTCCATTGGTATTGATGTTTCAAATGAATAGAACTCATTGAGGTTTTCTGCTAGAACAAAAACAAAGACAGTTTTAGAATCCTTGGAACATATATAACAAAGATATAGTAGCAATTTTTTATTTTCTCGTTTATTTCTTTTTTTATATGGGGTCGAAAATTCAAGATTTTGGTAGGCTTTCTTTTTGTTGAAATAAAATGTTTTTGTTATGTTAAAGACTAACTTTTTTTGGTTCACTGATGTCCTGTTTTTCAGCACCTACTGCTTTCTTCTTGAACTTTGGTCTCGTTTCATAATCTTTTTTCACAATTTACTGTTGTTATGCCCTCTCTGCGTAGATTCCGCGTTTCCTTAACTTCATACTAAATGATGCCTTCCTCCTTCCTCGCTTTGGATCTCATTTATTGCTGCGAGTAGGGAGGCTGACACTAACAACTAATCTAATTATATCTTTTATTTTCGTTTAATCAAACAGGAGGTATTTGCATTACAAAAATTTCTGTGTTGTAGCACCATTTTTATGGGAAAGTTGTATTTGAAATATTTTGAGTTGTGTATTTGCTTATGATGTGAATATCTGGTAAATTGATAATTCTAAAGAAATTGCAAACGTTAGAGCCGCACAAAAGCGGGAGGTGGAGGGCTACTTCTGAAGAGGTGTAGCTGTGAAGGATAACCTCGCCCTCTGCTACTTGCGACTCGAGTGCATTAGTGCAGGCCCTGTCGTCTCCTCATCTCAATTAATTAAGAGACTAAGATGTGTAGTGGTTATGAGAGTTTGACATAGTAGATATTTGATGTGTAAGAATGGAAGTGCGCAAATTTAATTCAAAATTGGTAAAATTTTCTTAGTTATCGGTTGCTTGATGAGACCTTTTATGGTGGTGGTGGTTAATTTTAAATGAAAGTTACATACGTAGTGTTTGTAGTGATGAATCTTACAAACAGCCTGTGATAAAATTCTTTGCGTGCCGAATATATTTTTGTAAGAATTTATTTCAATAGTTGAATGATGGCTGCTGAAAATGAAATAAAAATATTTGTTGAACATCTGGAATGTTTTAACCTATTTATAAATCACTGGCAATTTAAAATAACTTTATATTTTTTGTGAGACTTATCGTAATTGTCTCGTGCTCGACGATGAAGATGACAATTTGAGCCTTCTTACTGTAGCATTCATCAGCATCGCAGCTATTTTTTCTAATAATGCATTGTTACTTGTTACAATAGGCCTCACCCTGTGACACTAATCTATTCAATTATCGCAATTTGCAAGAAACTTGCCGAAATATATAGACAGTATTAAACGTATTTCTTGAATTAAAATAAGTAATTTCGGAATTTTTGTGCAGTCTTCAAATTCGTGGTAATTGGACAGATGCATTTCACGAGGTGTGGCCTATTATTTTTGGGAGCAATTCGCCATTTTTGGGACAAATCGTTGCACTGCTTATGAATCTCCTGGAATATAGTGGTTAGAGTAGCCATTTATAAGGTTAAATCAACGGTAATTATCGAAAGTTTTGAACGAAGACCGACTATAATAAACGTTTAACTGCCGGTAATTGACTGGTTAATATCGTCGGTCTTCGTCCAAAATTCACGATAAAAACCGGTAATTTATCGTAAATCGGACGATAATAGGGGACATTCGCGACACTAATTCTGACGATATATCGTCGGTTTATAGGAAGAAGAAGATGATAATTACTGGTAAATTCGGACGTAAATTTTCGTCGGTCAGACGAAAAATTTCTGACTGGGATTCTGTAATCAATTTAAACGACGTTCGTTGATAAAGAATATAATAAACATATGTGCAGGTTGCAACACCTGCAACCTGTACATATGTTTATTAGGTACCTAGGTAGAGTCGATGTTGGAGTCGCAAAATTCTGGATCGGTTGAGCCGGAGTCGGTGTTGGAGTCGTAAAATTCTGGAAAGGTGGAGTCAGAGTTCCCAAATTCTGGAAAGGTGGAGTCGGAGTCAGAGTCGCCAAATTCTGGAAAGGTGGAGTCGGAGTCAGAGTCGCCAAATTCTGAAAAGGTGGAGTCGGAGTCTTAAATTTATTCCTCCGACTCTGCAACCCTGCCTCCGACAAAAGGGTCTTCGGCAAACGCGAAACATTTCTTCATGTCGTTTACTCAAATAATATGGGTTCTACATGACGTGAAAGCATGCGGATTCCCTCGATGCAGTTCTCTGCAATCAGTTTATAACTGGACAAACCTCCTTTTGCCTCCACTTCTGTCTGTAGTATGTACGTTTTGTCATAGGCTCATTCGTCACCTTGGGCAATATGTAGCGCCGAGAGCGGCCGTGTTACTGCGAGGAGCTTTGACTCATGGTAGATAGGAGATTATTCCAGTCTTTCGATTACTTCGAACCATTGCAGCAATGGTTGAGTATTTAAGCTCGGTAAGTTTAGTAATTACCCTCATTACGTAGTCCAACTATTTGTTTTCGATTACCTTCAGATATTTTTCCAACTCACAGCATAGCACAATATTTACTGGACATCCATCTTCGACAAAATATGGAAATTTAAAGCGTATGCCGATCGTAGTTTGTCTATATTTATATACATGTGGAGGTTTCTTAATAATAAATTGTTAGTTTGAGTTATTTAAACAGTGTATTGAAAGAAGAATTATTTAATCTCACGTAATTTAGGCCAAAAAACGTCTGTCCCAGTGCACATATTTTTGCGAAGTTGATTTCCAGGTCGTCAATAGATTTTGTTCTATTCTGTTCAAATATTTGGTCTCAGGTTGCTTGTGTCTATCACCCTTCATCACACCTTAAAATTTTAAAGGTACAGCAAAACAGAGTAGCGCAAATACTTATGAACTTGCAATATGCATATATGTGAAGAGTTCACACTATTTAACCAAACCAATTTTATTAATTTGTCATCCTTAGGCAAAAATTTTTGTGGCGAAGCAAGTGGCAAAAAAAGTCGCAGGGCTTATAAAATTAATAGTAAATTAGTGGACTACCCTAGGCTCAAATTACCGCTTATTTTACCTGGCCCAAAAGGATTCGAGATTATAGTCTACAGCACAATATTAAACATAACTTATGTAAACTGTCCCCCAAACGGTCAATGTAGGGGAAATGGACGATGAGTCGCACTGTTTTTTCTCAAGCTCATCCTATGACTTTCTATGGGGTTCAAATCAGGAAATTGTGGTTACCAGTCCAAGAGCTTAAATGTTCCTTTGCTCGCGATAAACCTATGTTGAACATTTCCAGCCTTGTGGATTCAAACACTGTCGTCCAGAAAAATTCCTTCGCCATCATGAAAATAAAACTTCACGGAAAGATGGACGTGGTCAAAAGCACTTGTAAATAGTTTGCGGACTTCACTTTGTTATTGCTAAAAGTGACATATCCACGTAATCCCAGGAAAAACAATAAACAATATGAAAACGTTGCACTCCCTCCAGGTACCTAAACAATTGGCACGAGTCAAGATGGTTCATCGTCCTGAAAGAAGTTGAATCTGGACTCGTCGGACATTACATGCTTTCATTTTTCAATTTAAAATATAAGTTTTTTGAAGAAATCATAACCATGTTTTACGTGCTATATTTATGGTTTCATAGTGGATTTTCATTAACCTAAATTCATTTCCTCTTACTCTCGACACCCAGTTCTTTGATAAATTATTTTGATCTATACAAAACTTTATCATTGGCGTTTGTGAACGCCAAATTTTCTTCTCCAGTCTTTTCGAAGAGCATCTCTCAATGTTATCGAGAATGCCATGCCTTTCTCGCTTTTCACGAGCTGAACAGAGTTCATCATATCGTTTCAGCATGCTATTGTTCTCTGTATCTTTATGATTTTTAAGATTATTAAGGTTACTTATTCCCTATTGTATCGAGAGTTCACAGTCTAGTAACCCCCAGAAACAGTTAATGAATCTGGTACGGGAAGCTGCTGCTTCCACAAGTTCAAATGAAATAAATGTACAAGGAGCTTGCGAGACTCGAACTCAGGACTATAAATTACCGCGCCAGCACACTATCGACCGCGCTATCGGTCACCCTAAAAAGATGATCGAAGCCCAACGAAAGCAATGCTTGGCACAGTGCAGGCGCGTGCTGTCCCGACATATATTTATTCCCCATTGTATCGAGAGTTCACAGTCTAGTAACCCCCAGAAACAGTTAATGAATCTGGTACGGGAAGCTGCTGCTTCCACAAGTTCAAATGAAATAAATGTACAAGGAGCTCACGAGACCCAGATCAGAAGGTTACTGTACAGATTTACCGTGTTGACTTTCCACTTCAATGAAACCTAGTGTGTCTTTTACGAAATAAGCCATCATTATTTTATCAAACGCTGAAATGTTCTGTGAGTTTTTTCTGTCATTTCTCCGACATAATAGAAAATTCAGAATTCTATTTGCATTCAAACATGTCGTTACTACTTACCTACTTGCTAAGCAGTTTAAAATGATGCCATGTTCATTTTCACTGAAGAAATAAACTATGATATTGAATAATGCAAAATATATGAAGTAGGTGATATGCAGTGTGCGAATTTTATTGGCCACTAACATTACCACTCAGATCTAAGTCTGTGCTGCATAGCGGCCGCCATACTTTTTGTTTTTACTATGCTAATAAGAAATAATTTGACGCCAAGGAAAAAAACAAAATAATTCAAGAGTGAACTAATTAACAGCTGTAAGTGCGTAATCATGAACATTGAAACAATTTCGATCAATGAATATCAGGTAAATTAAATTAAATGTGTTCATTTTATTGTGTAACTGAACCTGTGGAAGAGTCGTGTGGAACATAAATTTTACCCACGCAACTTGAATTCGCAACTTTTGGCAGAGTATTGATATTCCTTCTTCCTTTTGAATGTAAATCCAATTTACCGGGTGGCCCAGTGAAGTGTGGACCAAATTCTTTGGTAAATTTAAACACATTTCCTGACTACTGAAATATTTATATTTATTGTAGATTTATAGTATTATCATCTTAGATTACTAATATTATATAAATTTTCAGGGAAATTAAACTTACACCCATGGCAAAGACTTTAAATGAGATCATTGAAATGCGCTGTCAAATGGGGTTGTAATCTGCTAAGATTTTCAATATTTTTAAAGGGTTTGTGAGTCACTCCAGTGTCTCCAAGGCAGTAAATAGGTTCAGAGAGACTGGTAGCTGCTTATCAAAGGTCAGGAGCACCCCAGAGAGGTCCGTAAGAACTAAAAACTCATTAAAAACATTAGAGAAAAGTTGGGACGGAATCCTGGAAGGAGCTCCAGAAAACTTGCTTTAGAGGCACATTTTAGCCGTTCAACAGTCCAGAGGGTGCTGGTAAGGGATTTTAAGGTCAAGCCCTACAAAATTACCAAACGACAATTTTTTTGGATGCCACAAAGAAGAAGAGGTTCGAAAGATCAAAGATTCTTCTGAATAAGCTTCTTGATGGCGCGCAGCCATGGTTCTCTGCATGGATTGATGAGAAATTATTCACCGTTCAAGCCATACACAGCAGCAAAATGATAGGATTTGGATTAAATTTAAAGACTCAGTGTCTTTTGAACGTCGAACATCATTCAAGAGACAAAAAACAGCTTCGGTAATGGTGTGGGCAGGGATACGTCCACAGATCTCAAAATCCCTTCGATTTCAGCCGAAGCTAGTGTCAAAATTAACCAACATGTTCACCTGAAGATTTTAAAAGATGAAGTTGTTCTCTGGGTGAGGAAAATCACTGAAAATGAAAGAATTACACTTCAGCAGGAGGGAGCAATCTCTCACTCAGCCAGATTGGTCCAGGACTGGCGCAAAGACAATTTCATGTCGTTTTGATATGAACTATGGCCTCCAAACTATGAAGCCCTAGTTTGGAGACTTTGGCCTCCATCTTCTCCCGATTTAAATCCTTTAGAATTTGGGATATGGTCTATCTTGGAGAAGAAGTCCTGCGCTGTATCCCACTCACGTGTGGAGGTTCTGGCAGAAACTGACCAAATCTCGAGCAGAAATTGACGCCGAAACTGTGCGAACCACGCGTGATCAGGTGATCCCTCGTCTCCCCCATGTTATCATGGAGAAAGGAGGATATGTTGAGTAATTGTTAGATGTTATTAAAGACAATACATTTCTCTTCTGTTTGATACATGAGTTGTTTTGGTTGGCCTTGAAATAAGTGGAAAAACATAACTTTTATTTGTCCACACTTCGCAGGGTCAACCGGTAGAAAGAATGAATAATGTTTTTGAATGAATATTTTTCCACCGGCGGCGGAACAAACAACAGTGCCAACCTCCAAAAATAATAATAATCTTGAGATAACCTTGTTCCTTCTGAACGCGTATTTTACGCTTAGGCCTATTTAAAAATCCATAATAATACATTTTTCTACACATTCTACAGTTGCACGCGTGCGCAGTTCACCTGTAAAACAGGACAGTGCATTCAGAAAGGAGACTTATGTGATGGCAAGGTAAGTTTTAAAGTTCAGTTTTTCATTCCGTGACCGTCTCTTATGAAGACAGGCTAGTCAACCTCAGACCAAAGGACAACCAGAGTAAGAGATTAATTCATAAAATTTTTCCAATGCCACTAAATTATAAACTATGCAATAGAGAATGAATGATAAAAAAGGAACATTTGATGATAAATATCGTTTTGGATTAAAATGAATTATTTTGGTAAACAAATTCTTGTAGAAGAAAGTGCAAATGTTTTAATTCTGTTTTTGGGATATATTTGAAGAAAGTTTTCATTATAGTGACTACTGAAGTTCCATTTGTTCGTCTTGACGATTGGATGAAAACGTCATTATTTTTTTCTGCGATGAATTCGCTTACATGTAAGAGGGTCGACTCATCGATTTGAAAATATTGGTCCGATTCGTCTGGAATTTGGCCAGTACATTTATGTTTTAAAATAAAACATATTTTAATAATGAAACTTTTTCGATTTAGGCCTTAGTTTTTTTAAAAAAATTGAAAAACTAGTTTTTGGTTCATTATTCCAGAAGAATAGAAGTCATTGAATTTTTATGAGAGAACAAATTAAAAGAAAGTTTTGAAATCCTCGTAACAGTGCAATCACATTGACAGTCGCGAATTTTCTATTCAAAACTTTTCGTTTTCGTTCAAATGCGATGTCACTAACTCAAGTATTCCAAAATTTTTTATTTGGAACTGAGCTAAAAAATGCACAAATTGGGAAAACGAGCACTGTCAGTTTGTAAGAAATGTTCCAAGGATTTTAAAAGTGTCTTTGTTTTTTACTAGCATGAAAACTCACTGACTTTTATTCTTTTGAATGTTGAAAAATGAGGGATTTTGAGTATAAGTCATTAACGAAATTTTTTGTTGAAATGTAATCTTTTGGACAATTTTTGTACTTGAATGTTGTTTTCATGTTTTTTATTATCTCCATGCATAATTTCATTTTTACACTGTGAATTGTATACAACAAGTAAAGAAATGAAAATAAAATATAAAAGAAAAAATTATTCATTTCTTGAAGAAGGGTGAATTTTTTATTTGTGGTCTGATTCTTCTGACATTTGAGTATATGTTTGTTTACGCATTTCTGCCAAAAAATTTGTAGATATTTGTCAATCATGAGTGGTAACCGGCTTACACTGTATCTCCATTCTATCCCATGTTCCCATGTCCGCATGATGTTGCAAAGAATATCGAGAAGATATGATGTATTTTTTTTTTGTTGTTGTTGTTGTTCCTCGGCGGTAACTTGAGTTTTCTTTGAAATTTCATTTAGGAAATTAAAAAACCATTACAGTTATACGTTTTTCGAAGTCCTTTTTCAATTCCTTACCTTTCCTCAGGTTATTTCTTACGATTCATCAATGCTTTGGCTGTCATTTTGAATATTGAAAGAGCAAGATTGTTTTTCATGCTTATTAGCATTTTTCTTATATTCATTTTCAATACGTATATATATGAATATGTGTGTTAGTATGTGCGTGAGTGTGAATGTGTGCGCACGCAAACATAAATGTCTATGTATCAGTGTACACATGCACACGTTTCGCACACATATATACGCACATGTACATATATATGTTTCTATTTCTACTTTTTGCATAAAAAGCAAAACCTCAAAACACATTAAATTTTACCTAAAGCTCTGCGATCAGTTAACACTGAACCAAATTTCAGAAATAAACAAATTGATTGCGCTTGCTTAATGATTTGTAAATAGATCTATCGTGACCCCGAAGGGCATTTCTGTGAATAGAAGAAATTAAAAGTATAAACAAACAAATGAAATAAAGCACTCGTGCAAAACATATCTCTATATTTGTATGCCGAACAAGCCATGCATTTCATTTTTGAGTGTATGTTTGTTTACGTATTTCTAGATGTGCGTGCTGTGCTGCGCGATGTTCTTTACAAATTACTTCGAGACTAACCTTTTCTCAATACTTGATTGTCATTTACGATGGTGTTTCAATCTAGTACGGTGTAGCGTTTTTTCTATTTTTCCTACTTCGATAATCTTATAAATAATTCGAATACTATTAAAGAATTCTTCGAAACTCCCAAGTTCTTAGTTGAAATTATCGAAGTAGGAAAAAGGCAAGAAGCGCTGTACCGGAATCTCTTGGAATATATAATATCCAAGAGATAATATTTTTCATTTCTCATTCAACTACACTTTACAGAGTTAGACTATTAGCACGCCACGTATGGTTTGTCTATCAGTACGCCTCGTATATTTTTTCTATTAATATGCCTCGTATGGTCTATCTATTTGTGCACCTCTGATAGTTTGTCTAATAGTACATCTCGTATAGTTTGCCTATTATTATGCCTCGTATGGCTTATCTATTTGTACACCTCGGACACCTGTCAATTAGTTCTCCTAGTGTGGAACTTTTGTTTTAGGAAGTCCTATATTAAGAAACTTTTAAAAGCCAATATGTTGGCATGTACCTCATGTGACAACTTGGAAATAAACTTTTTTTACCATCCTATTTAATTTTCAAAAAGAAACACACTTGGTTTATTTCAATTTTTCGATTTAGACCTTAGTTTTAGAAAAAAAATTAAATATTAGTTATTTAGTTCATTTATATGAATATTTCGAAAGAAAATAAGGGATTGAATTTTTATGCTAGAAAAATTCAAAGTCAGTTCAGAAGTTATCGTAACATTACAAACAAACGGACAATTCCAGAATTCTCATTTTTCGTTTTGTTTACTTTTTATATGGGGTCAAAAATTCATGATTTTTTATGCCCTTACACCCCTCCATGGGGGGGGGGATCTAATGCCCGTAGCCCCATAAAATGTTAGGGCACAATAACCCATCACCTAATGATCCTTTTTCAACAGAAAAAAATTGGTCCGTCGGGCCGATAGGGGCCTCGGATGACCCCCATAAAACATGTTCAGTGCTTGAAAATATGCGAATTTGTAATTATCAGTCTGTAGCTAAAAGAAAAGTTAGCACTATTTTGATTATTTCAATTTTTGATTACAATAGTCGCGTCTTTCAGAAAGTGCTATGATAGTATCTCCTATTATACAAATCTTGTTAGAAACTATCTACTTGATGCGCTCATGACTGTCGGATTTTCACTCACGCTTTGTGACCACACCGTAAATGCGATAATTTTTTCTTAAATATATTTCCTCATTTCTGACGGTTTCTTGAGAAAAAGCTGTAGGAATAGATATTTTGTGTTCGTTGAACGTAACATTCGCTTGATATTCTTACTGTCACCAGAAACATTGTTTCGATGGCACTGACGAACATTGGGAAACGTGCCTCGATTTCTCTCGTAATCGGACTCGGGAAATCTGTCTTTCCAGCGGGAGGAACTACTGTGCAGACCGGACCCAGTGCTACCTCAAGGTATCCATAACTTGCATTGAAGTATCAATGATACTCGTCTGATGGTAGGGCGCGCACGGTGTGTCTGCATGCACTCCCTTGATCTGCAGGAGACAGTCTTCACATACATCAATATTTTTGTTTTAATGCTTCTTGATTTTTTTGCCAGACGACGATGGGAGTCATTTTCACCCTATGTGAAAAACTGATGAGTAAATTTAAAATAAGAATTCTATTCTAAACTGAAATAGAACGCACAGCAAGGATTTTTGGCAGTCTTTGCCTTACAGTATGTCATACAAATGTTTTCATATGTGATTTAGTATTTCATGTGCTAGTATCTGAATTCCTAACGTTAATTATTTTAATCAACAGTATGGGCATTTTGTTTCAGAGGAACTTTCGTTCTTTAATTTCAGTCTAATTGTCTGGGTGACAGTATGAATTTGCTCACAAATATTCGATGAATTTGTTCAGTAAACGGTTTCTCTTGTGACCAACTTCCAAGTCAACTCTGTACGAAAAATAGTTTCATGTCTTTCTTCGGTGAGCAATTTCATGCCTGATGGCTAGATACATTTCCGCAAATACTGTTTTCTTCGTTTTACTAGTTTTTGTCTCTTTGAAGGATAGCTCTATACCTTATGTCTGACGAAAACTTCTTTTGTATTGCAGTACAGATTTCAATTCTCATTTACCACTGTACTTGTAACTTAGCGTTCGTTAGCGTATTTTCGTACTGGTTCTCTTTAGGCAATTTGGTCAGTACTCAAGATGATTATTTTAACCTAGGCTGTTCCCACGCAATACTCCTGCAACATCGATCCAAACTAAAGTATTCAATCATTCGATGGTCATGAAGAGGTCATGTTTCATTCCGCTGTGCTACTGAGAGTTTTGAGCGAATAATTTATGTTTTATCACTCGCTAGTTTTCACAGTGAGCTACATCAGTATGCTATTCATCTAACAGTCATAGTGAGTAAACTCACGAGAAACTTAGAGTTTACGTTCCCGAAAATAATTTATATTGGAGTGTTTTCAACTTTTCCTTTTTTGTACTAAAAGCGACAGCACTGTGACGGAGAGGTTAACTGCTTTGATGGGAGCGACGAAGATCCTGAGACATGTGGGTTCACTGAGGCGCCCACACCTCCCACCATCCCAGTGCCTGCAGGCACCACACCGGCACCACCTGCTCCCACGCCCTTCGATTCAGGGGAGGTCGCACCTGACACTCCAGAAGTTGTGTTCCCTGGTACGGAGACGGGAACGTCCACACTTCCCTCCTTCACACTTCCCTCCTTGTGTTCCCTCCTTCTTGCCCATGCCCCTGTGTGGACCGAGGGATAGTGATACGCGGGAGAGCTGCTAACTTTACCGATGACTGATGCTGGAGAGTTTTACAGACGAAATGCACCACTAAAAGCGCCGCTACCTAATTTACACTAGGGGGAAGTGGGTCACAACGCACAAAGTCGCTGACATACCCCCCCCCCCCCCTTCCAAAAAAATTAACGCATGAATAAACAACTTTCGAGTTAAAATACCAAAATAAAGATCAAGTTTTTAAGTTCCAAACAAAATAAAACACAAATACAATCGAAACGCATATACCTCAACAGCACAGTCTGCTAACGCAAAGAATAATAATCGTAGACACTAAACTAAAGCTAAAAATGGTGAATAGATAAAAAGCAAGGCTAAAATCGCTACCCGTCAAGTCCTTTTTAATAAAAATGATCAAATAAAATTGAACGTTTCGAACAAACTGTCCATCATCAACAAAAATCTGTAAAACGAAACCAAAAGAGGAAGAATTAATACACTAATGAAGTATCTATAAAAAATCATGTTGACCTCTTCCTCCAATATTTAAATTCTCGTCATTGCAATGTTAGATTTACTAGGGAAGACAAGACAATGATAGATTACTGTTTCTTGAAGCTTGTGTGGAGAGAGTTGGCAATACTTTTTAGTGCTCTGCTTTCCGAAAGAATACTTTTTCTGGGCTCGGGACTTGCTATTTTAGCTTTTGTTCGTACAATTTTAAGGGTTGCAGTATTCGTACTCTCGTCCATAGAGTGTTTAATGTGTGTTCTAACTTTCAATACTTACACAAAGAGTTCAATTTTTTGCGGCGATATTTTGCCAAAAATGAATTTCCTTTTTCTGTTATTGACAGGCATATTAATGAATTTTTGTCAGAAATTTATAACTTGCATTCTTTTCAATGTTGCGCACAACAAGCTTTCTTTGTGAAGTTGCCGTATTTTGGAGATCAGTCATTGAAACTAAGCGAGGATGTTAAATCCCTTATTAACAAGTTTTTCCCGCAGCTCAAAGTTCAAATGATCCTCGTGAATAATTTTACAATTGGTTCTCTTTTTCGTTTCAAAGACAAACTGCCACCCTCACTGTGCTCGTCTCTGGTGCACCAATGCAGTTGTTCACGTGTGAATCGCGGTACGTTGGTTCTACCAACACGTTGGTACGTTGGTTGGTTTACAAAATGAAACCTACTCTGAATGACACCCAAAGTGCTTTCCCGCTTCATGTTGCCGACACGTAATTCAGTTACTCAGTTTTTCCTCTACCTTTTATATTTTTCCCGTTGTTCGTGTTTTTTCAGATTTTTATAGATACTTCATTAGTGTATTAATTCTTCCTCTTTTGGTTTCATTTTATAGATTTTTGGCTGAAGAGGGACAGTTAGTTCGAAACGTTCAGTTTTATGTCATCATTATTTAATAAAAATGACTTTACATGCAGCGATTTTCGATTCTCAAGCTTAGAAGCATCAATGCTGGAGTTATTTTAGATTAGTGAATACATATATGTAGGTAAGTAACGCAGTCAGGCTAAAGGAAAAAGGACACCGCAAGCAAATTATAGATAAATGCCTTTCTTCCTAAAAACTAAAATTTAAAACGTTACATTACTACGTAACACGCGTTACATAATTTGTAAAAAATAGACACACCGTATTAAATACCGAACACGTCCGAAAGGAATTATTGTTTAAATTTACACATTGCAAAAACATGGAAATCAAGTCATCCCATCTCAAGATATTTCTATCCACTACTGAAAATTTCAAAACGTAGTCTAAATTCAAGGAAACAATATATCAATCTCACGTTGAACATGACACACTAGTATAGAAACATCGACAAAAGAATGTACCGGAATGATAACGCACATCAATACCGCAGGGAAGAATAACGAAAGACACACATTCGCAAAATAACATCATGAAAAAAAAACACTAAATGCATCAAAAAGTAAACACGTCGGATACCAATTTTTACATCGGAGCTAGTTCGCATATAAAAAAAAATTCACCTAAAAATAAAAAAAAAACAATTAATAAAAAACGCATTTAAATAAGTAAATACGCAACACATCGAAAACCTTATTACTTCAATTCACACGCAGGAGATGGCACATTCTTATTTAAGCAAACACATTATATGTTTCAACTCATCCGTTACACCAAACATGGTTCACAAACTTGGTTTCACGGATCATGGTTTCATGGTTTCAGGAATTGTACACTAAAAACTCAAAAATATAGGTAAAGCTTAATGCGTAAATATAAGCGTATACGTTCAGATAGTTGAGACTAAATTAATACAGTTAAATTAAAACTAGACTAATAACCCTGAATTTTCGACCCCATTTCGAATCCCATATAAAAGCAAAACAAAACGCGACATAAAAAATCTGAAACCGTAACTTTGTTTAAAATGCTTCAAGAATTCTAAAACTGTCTGTGGTTTTGTTTTAGCACAAAAACTCAATGAGTTCTATTCATTTGAAGAATCAATAAAAATGAACTAAAAAACCAATATGTCCAATTTTGTCAAAAACTAAGGTCTGAATCGTAAAAATGAATGGAAGTTATTGTTTTTCTTTTCAAAAGTTACATATATCATTCAAATTTAATAAGAATCAGACTAAAAATATAAAATTTCAAAATTTTTGTATAATAAAAATTTTTTTGTTTATTTTTTTTTGTAAATTTCAATTCACAGGGTGAATATGAAGTTATGCATGGAGATTATCGAAATAAAAATGAAAACAGGAATCCATTACATAAATTGTCCATTATATTACACTTCAACAAAAATTTAGTTTATGGCTTACACCCAACACCGCTAACTTTCAACATTCAAAACGCATTTCCTCATTGAGTTTTTATGCTAGAACAAAACCAAAGACAGTTTTAGAATCCTTGAAACATTTTAAACAAAGTGATATTGCAAAATTTCAAAATTTGAGAAAAAAATTATATAGCTCAAAACTCAACAATAATTTATTTGTGATGTAATGATAAAATATCGCTTATCACAAAAATTATTTTTTCAAATGTTCAAATTTTGCAATGTCATTTTATTTACAATGCTTCAAGGATTCTAAAACTGTCTTTGGTTTTGTTCTAGCATCAAAACTCAATGAGGAGAAGCGTTTTGAAATATCCATAAAAATGTGCCAAAAACTAATTTTTCGAAAAAATATGGCCTGAATCGAAAAAGCGAGATGAGCAGAACCAGTTTACTCTAAAAAAAATACATACACAGGCCAATTTTCAAACGAATCGGACGAAAAACGTTGAATAATTGGGACGATCTTATGATTAAATGATTCTGCAATTCGGGAACCATTGACCTACTACTATGTATGTAGTAACCCACCGCACACCTCCAAACAGAAAGGATCTTGTTTTTGTTCAAACTGGAACTCGTCAAGCCATATATCCGTCATATATCCGTCATTTTTGGAATGCACTCTGTTAGTCTTGGTACGGTCTTCTCTGGTGGCACTACTCTGTCGACTTGCGTCTGTGTGTCGGAACCACCAGAGAGCATTGCACTCCGCTTGTAAGTAACTGCTGCGCACACCTCGGTTTCTTCTCCGAGCTCCGAGTAGCTATCTAGGTCAGATGCAGTCAGTTGATCAGGTAACCTACTCAGACAATCGGCAACGATAATATGTTTACCTTGGAAGTGGATGGCACATTCAGAGCACTTATGTTGGTCATAATGTTCCCGTTTATCAACACGAAAACCATAGTTCCCTGTTACCAATAGGTTCAAAAAAATCTACATTTATATACCATCTCGCCATAATCGAATCGTCAGGCAATTTTTTGCGAACGAGGGAGCCAACGGTTGGTGATCTGTATAAAGAAAAATCGGGTATCCCACGATTAGGTATTTAAAAGCTTTAATAACACTCACAATAGCAAAGAATTCCTTTTTGGTGGTACTATAACGCTTTTGTGTCGAATTGAGGCTTTTACTGTCGTAAGCAATGGGTCGTAGAATCCTATCCACTCGTTATCTGGCTGCAACAAAACGGGTTCAATTCCAATATTTGAAGGGTCTTGAACACGTGAAATGGTTTACGAAAATCAGGATGCCCTAGAACAGCATCAGACATCAACGGAACTTTAATGTTGTCAAAACTTGCTTGGCATTCTGCTGTTTAGTCAAAATTAATGTTTTTTTCGTAAAAGTTGGTACAAATGACTCGCAATTGACCCAAATAGGGGTTTGTAACCACGAAAATAATTTGCTACTCCCCCAGAAATTTTTGCAACTCCTTCACGTTTTCTGGAACAGGGAAAATTTTCAATTTCTCACACTGTTTACTGCGGATACCCTCAGCTGATACGACATGGCCAAGATATTCAATCGAGTTTATAAAGAACTGACATTTATCGAGCTTCAGAGATAAATTTCCGTCCGGAAATTTGTTAAGAACATTTTGTCGGTCAAATGCTGACTCCTAGATTTAAAAATACTAATATATCGTCTAGAAAGATGAAAACATAGCTTTCCAAGAATATTTCAAAGGACAGAAGACGTCACACTCTGGAAAACGCTCGGCGAAAAGGAATTCTAAGGAATTGATATTTCTCGTAGCCTATACTGAAAGCGGTGAATTTACGGCTGTCCTCCAGTTCCACCTGATGAAATGCGGATCTTAGATCAATGCAGGAGAACACACTATTACCCCCGTGGGTGAACAGTATTTCGTTTATGCATGTGATCGGATACGTCTCCTTAACCATTATTTTGTACAGAGCTCTAAAATCAATTAATGGCCGTATCGCTTCACTCTTCTTTTTTACAACAATAACAGGGAAATTATAGTCCGACATGAAGAGTTCAATAATTCCCTGAGTGTGCATCTGCATGTTCACCTGGATAAAGTCCTCCTGTTATTTATGAGGAATACGGTAGAGCGAGATAATTGACCCTGGTGCATCAGGTTTTTAGCATGATTTAGTGTTTCATTACATACGGAACACCTATAAACTTGACTTCTAGCGGGATTACATCACGAAAATTGTTTAGCACTTCAATCAGTAATGATTTCGCCTCATTGTCGTCACAAGATACGTCATCAATTGTTAGCGGGTGCCGTTTGCCTTAAATTCATTGGGCACACTCTCGTCTCGTGCATAAGGTTCCCGTTCATCAACACGAGAACCATAACAGTCCTGCCTCGCTTGATCGTCCACCAACCCAAGTTCTTCCTTAGTAATGGTATTTAAGCTTCCACCATGGGACGCAGCGACTTTGATTGAATCCGACAGTTCATTGACCTCAAGCAAATTAGACTCCCGTACAGCTTCTTGTACTGTAGTCAGGTAAACCTATTGTTCTACCTCTAGCTCATCTACTGCTTCCATATTGCTTAGCATGCTGTTCTCACTTAGATAAACCTCGTCATCTGAGACTTTCAATAATAACACAGACACAAATCTCTCCGCGTCTATCGTAACCATTGATTTCGCCACATAGATACAGTTTTTTAACATCTTTTTATTCATTATATATCTTCCTGGTTTCGCCTTTCTCACAAAACCATTCATTAACTTCAATGAATTACTAGGTATCTCCACATCCCCGCAGTTCACCACTAGAAGTCTTTTTCTTTTCTTCTCTCATTTTTCGGAGTCTCAGTCTGCTTCACAATAGGTTTTTATCTCTATGCGCCTTTCATTTTTTTCCAGGCTTCTTTTTTCTCTCTGCCTCTTTAAACATTTCTATTTTCATATGCTTTGGGCAACGACCTCCGACGTTAAATAGTCTGTGTTATTCACGATGTTCATTATTAATTCCCTGTTACTTCCCTGTGCGTGCACCTCATGCACGTCATGAAAGGGCACCTTTACACCGTATTAGGATATAAAACTCTCTTTGAAATCGAGCATTGCATTTTTTAGAACATCCCTTCCTCGGATTTTATCGTAATTAAACTGACCGTCTTTAATATCAAGGCACTAGTATTGAAAGTTTTATAATTAGACAATGTAATGGAGAAGTCAACGTCTCCCGGTACTTGACTCATGAAATTTATTCCTCTGATGCTTTAATTACTAGGTTTTAATTTCTCGTTCAGGCACTTGATGTTACGGTAAATTATTAGACACTTATCGCTACCACTAACAATCAGAGCACTTAAAAACTGATCGTCTCTTTTCAAAATAATCGTAGGCTTTTTTGATTTCTTTAGAGAAATTAAAACATCTCCTTTTCTCAGCCAACCTGCTGTCATAATCGTAGCTGCAGAATAAACCTCGGCTATTTTTTCTGATGTTCCTCCTTCAGTCAATTCTTGTTCTTTCAATATAGCAAATTTGTTCTTGCACTGAAACAAAGGATCTGCAAACTCGGTCGATTCAGCTATCGCATTTGGATTCGCAAATGCCACATTAGGATTTACGAGGGCTGTAGGTCGACCCTCGGGTATAACTGTCAAATACTCCCTCTCAGCACCAGTCATCTCGCTCTCGTCAGAATTTACTCCAAAAAATCGTCTCTGTTGTTCTCAGTATCTTCAGTATAGTAGGCCTTACGCTTGCCACGGCCATTACAGTTCCCGTTTGAATTTGCCCTACAGTCACGAGCAAATGTCCTAGTTGTTCACACGTATAGCAGGTTCTACTTGCCAAGCTTGGTTTGCTCGGACCGCTTTGCTTGTTACATGTAGTATCCAAGTGCTCTCAACTATGATATACTGAACAGTAAGGAGTTTGTCTTGTCCTAGCCCCAAAATGATTTGGAGGTTGTCTCGAGTTCTACACTCGAGCCTCGTTACACTCCCGTGTACCTAAAGCTCTGTCGCCTACATAACCACTGGGTTTTGAATTCCTAGGATTCCTAAACCAGGGTATGGAAAACGCTCTGCACCCCGGAAAACGGCGATTAAGGGGGTCCTCCGAGGCCCCTTTTCTCTCCAATGGTCATTTTTCATGTTTTTGTTGGAAAATGACCCTTAGGTGGTGGACTATTCGGTCCTAAAATTTTATGGCGCTGCGGACAATAGATCCCCCCTGGGACCAAAGGGGACCAAAATCTAAAAGTTTCGACCCTATTTCGACCCCTTATAAAAAGAAAACAAAAAATGAAATGGAAAATTTGCGAATTTACTTTTGTTAGATATGTTCCAAGAATTCTAAAACTGTCTTTGTTTTTGTTCTAGTATAAAAACTCGATGAGTTCTATTCTTCTGAAATATCAATACCAGTGGACTAAAAACCAATATGTCAATTTTTTTCAAAAAATATGGTCTGAATCAAAAAAATATATATAAAAAATTGTGTTTCTTTCCAAAAATTACATATATTAGTCAATTTTCATAAGAATCAAACTGAAAACAAAAAATTCCATAATTTTGTGAAATAAGTAAAAATTTTTAAAAACTTTTTTTCTTTTGTAAATTACAATTCATAGTGTGAATATGATGTTATGCATGGAGATTATTGAAATAAAAATGAAAACAGCATTCAATTACATAAATTTTCCATAATATTACACTTCAACAAAAATTTTGTTTTTGGCCTATACCGTCAAGTCACTTATTTTCAAAATTCAAAGGAATAGAAGTCATTGAGTTTTTATGCTAGGAAGAAAACAAAGACAGTTTTGGAATCCTTGGAACATATATAACAAAGTTATATTGCCACTTTTTCCTTTTTTACATTTTAATTCTTTTTATCATAGCTCAAATCCAAAAATTTCGGTATTTTTGAGATATTGGTAAAATATCGCAGATAAAAAAATAAAAAAATAAAAATGCAAAATCCCTAATATATCTTTGTTAGAAATGTTCCAAGGATTCCAAAACTGTCTCTGAATTTGTTCTAGCTTAAAAACTCAATAGCTTCTATTCTTTTGAAATAGGTATAAAAATGACCTAAAAAACTAATTTTTCAAATTTTTCGGAAAAACTAAGGCCTAAATCAAAATATTTTGCGATTCAAATATGTTTGTCTTGCAAAAATACTTATACTGACCAAATTTCAGACCAATCGGTTCAAAATTTTTTTTTTTCCGGAGGACCCCCTTAATGTGCTGGGAGGTATACAACACCTCCTCGAAGGGATCCTGTACATCACTATCCGTCTCGTTAGGCACGTCCGCTAGAAAAGTCTCTGTTGCCGAGTACTGTACACCAGCCTTTGCCTGCGCAATAATCGGTTTACTCTGCGGATGATTCCGTACTGCTGAAACTATCTTGGCTAGTAACGATTCAGAGGTTAGGGAAGGTCACGAGAAAACCTTTTTTGCGAAATTTTCGTAAAGCGGCCCATAGACGATCAATTTAATTGTCAATATCATTGACTCAATATATTGACGAGATTTTTTTTTTGCCCACTAAAGCGGCCCACAGACGATCAATTTTATTGTCAATATAATTGACAATGATGAATATTGACAATTATATTGATCGTCTGTGGGCTTGATTGACGACCGTCAATTAATTGACTCAATGTATTGACGCAATAAAAGCGGTTTGAGCCCATAGACGATCAATTTAATTGTCAATATTATTGACTCAATATCTTGATGAGATATTTAGTTGCCCACTTGCGGCGTCAATCTTTGCATCAATGTAATTGATGAAAACCTGTCATTTGCTCTGCGGACGCCGTACGTGATGGACGACAAAGAAATTACCATTGTAATTGTATCGCTAGCCTTGGCACTTTCAACTCCAAGAAAATCGCCGCGTAAACGCAAGACTTGGGCCAAAAACTGGCTCAGGAAACGTGGCAGGATATTCGGAATCGACGCATTGCTCAAAGAATTTCGTGTAAATAAGCCAGAAGATTTCAAGAACTATCTTCGAATGGACACTAAATCATTTGATCAACTTTTCCATCTCTTCACTCCATATATACGGAAAAAATCAACAAACGTGCGAGAACCGATATCACCTAGCCAACGGCTGTCGCTCACGCTGAGATATATGGCGACTGGCGATTGTCACTCCCTTTAGCAATGCAATTATCAATGCTCAAATACTTACTCATCAACAATTGTTTTAATGCTGTCACAATTCTATCTGCATCACATTTTACTAATTCTGCAATTCCTAAGTTGATTCCCCTTTTCAGATATATCGCTGTAGTATACATATAACTGATACCCCAAGTAGTTTCATGATTTAAATATCATTACTTTCGTCCAATAATAAACTGAACTTATTGTTGCCATTATCATTGGTCAGTTTTTCGAAATGAGGATACAATACATTTTTGATGTTTGTGCATTTTGTTGGAGGCATTTCAACATCATCAATAGGTTTGCCGTTGGAGATGTGCTTTAGCATAACAACCATATGATCACAGTTAAAAGTTGCACTATGGTGGCCCAAAAACATGGTAGTAGCCGTCTTGGTCTGCTTCATAATCTGAACATAACGCGGCCTGAACGTGGTAAGTTCGCTATTCAAATAATTTGGTTAAGTAAATCAGCAAATATTATGAGAATGAAGTAGTAAACATTACAGCGAATGCATAATATTAATTTTGAGTAATATATCATATGCATCGCTTAGGTGTAATTCCCGCAAGATAATATCAAGCAAGCTAAAAAAACTATCTAGATTTTTTTAGCTAATATCTACAATCCAAACTTTACAGCAAGGTTTAAGCGAAAACATATAGATCTAGCTATTAAATATCTAAAGTGTCAGGATGCCTGCACAACAAACGATTTGATGAGAGAAAGCTAGCGAGCTTGAATTGATTAACATGGATTCCTATGGTATAGTGCATACACACCAAGCAAGCAAGAGAGCGAGCGCGAAAGACTGAAGATTGACTGAAGCGAGAAACCGACTCGAAGATTGTTTCACGCTTGAAAGTTGCAGCTAGAAGCTGGCTGCCTGGTAGTGCGCGGTGAGATGTCGATAAGGTTGGCGTACTGCTCAATTCCTCCAGCATACTCTGAACTTCTGATACTCGAAGTTAATGCTGTACTTCGCATTTCGAACTCAAAAAATCCAAAGCACAGGGACAGATTACAGTTTCAAAGCAATGGGATGAAGTAGGAATGAAATAAACGTTACAAACACATGCTTGTACTGCTCGTTTCTGGTATAGACATCTCTCTATGACATTTAGGAGCAAACTGTGTGTTATTTTGTGTGTGATAGATCCTGCTGACATCTTTTTCTCTCGCTTGCTTTCTCGCTTTCAGTCTTTTGGTTTGTAAGCACCCTCAGCCCTGGTTGCCATAACTTGCCCTACGTATTTTGTTAAAAGTACCAGATTTAGCTGTACGAAAGTCGCAGATTCCAAGGAAAAAGTCCCATGTTTTTACTTTCCTACATAATGCTAATAAATAGAATAATAATTATAAATAAAATTAGTTCACTAAATTCAAATGATATTTTTCATAATAAGACATAAAAAGTACCACATATTCGTAGCAGCACACTCCAGCATGCAAGAAGCAACAGATCTGCGAGTACACATAAATAAAATTCAAAGTATTTTCAGGTGCATACACTACGACTTCCAGGGCTCAGAATGAAATATTGACGCAATATATTGACGCGTCCAAATGGACGTTTCAATATATTGACGGATCATCAATAAAAAATCAAAATGATTTGATTTCGTCAATACATTGAGTCAATTAATTGACGGTCGTCAATCAAGCCCACACACGATCAATATCATTGTCAATGTTCATCATTGACAATTATATTGACAATGAAATCTATCGTCCACGGGCTCAAACCGATTTTATTGCGTCAATACATTGAGTCAATTAATTGACGGTCGTCAATCAAGCCCACAGACGATCAATATAATTGTCAATATTCAACATTGTCAATTATATTGACAATAAAATTGATCGTCTATGGGCCGCTTAAAGCAAGGGGGGCTAATACTGTCATTGCTAAACTGAATACGGTTAAATCCCCGGCAAACTTCGTTAGCTCGTTCGCGTTCGCACTAGCGACAACATAGGGATGTCTCTAAAACGCAACGTCCGAACTTGTCGGGAGATGTTCGCCAACTTCCTGATCTAAGCCAAAGCTGTGACCAGTTAAGCTGCCAAGCTCTCATTCTGTATAAAACGCAACTGATTTAAGTCAAAGGACAGTGTATTGGTCGGTTTTTGAAATGTACACATCATCTAAGATGATCAAAACCTCATCAAACGAGGAGTTTAGATCCTAATTTACCAACTTCGTTACAACAGAGTTGAATTCTCCGACTTGCTTATGTGCCGATCGCATAGGAATTCATTCTTAGCCTCATCTGAATTTATATCGGGAAGCAATGTCACGTACATTTTAAGATTTGCGATATGAGTACGGAAAGTTTTCGCCTCGCAAAATTCTGGGTCTTCTACTCGCTGACGACCTCTTACGGGGTCATTCAGGCCCCTGCCAGGCCCCTATTGGTCCGGTGAGCTTTTTTTGTTTTATTGTTGGAAGAGGACCCTTAGGTGGTGGTCTATTCGGTCCTAAAATTTTATGGCGCTACGAACACTAGATGCCCCCCCCCAGGGGGGCTAAGAAGACTAATAACCCTGAATTTTCGACCCCATTTCGAACCTCATATAGAGGCAAAACAAAACGGGAAATGAAAACTTTGAAACCGTAACTCTGTTTACACTGCTTCAAAAATTCTAAAACTGTCTTTGGTTTTGTTCTAGCATAAAACCTCAATGAGTTCTATTCATTATAAATATAAAATAATGACTAAAAAACGAATATGTCCAATTTTGTCAAAAACTAAAGCTTGAATCGTAAAAATGAATCGATGAAATTGTTTTTCTTTTCAAAAGTTACATATAATAGTCAAATTCAATAAGAATCAGACTAAAAATATAAAATTTCAAAATTTTTATAAAATAAAAATTGTTTTTATTTTGTTTTATTTTTTTGTGAATTTCAATTCACAGTGTGAATATGAAGTTATGCATGGAGATTATCGAAATAAAAATGAAAACAGCATTCAATTATATTAATTGTTCATTATATTACACTTCAACAAAAATTTTGTTTATATATTAACCCTAACACCTCTAACTTTCAACATTCAAAACGCATTTCCTCATTGAGTTTTTATGCTAGAACAAAACCAAAGACAGTTTTAGAATCCTCGAAACATTTCTAACAAAAATACATTGACTTTTTTCCAAATTTGAGAAGAAAAATTGTATAGCTCACAACCCAAAAATAATTTATTGGTGATGTAATTATAAAATATCGCTTATCACAAACAAATTTTTTCAAATGTTCAAATTTTCCAATGTACTTCTGTTAGAAATGTTTCAACAATTCTAAAACTGTGTTTAGTTTTGTTCTAGCATCAAAACTCTATGATGAGATACGTTTTGAAATATCCATAAAAATGTACCAAAAAACTAATTTTTCGTACCAAAAAACTAATTTTTCGTACCAAAAAACTAAATCGAAAAAGTGACAGGGGTAAAAAAAGTTCACTTTCAAAAAATACATATACTGGCCAATTTTCAAATGAATCGGAAGAAAAAAGTTGAAAAATCCGGATGACCCAAGTGGTAATTCTCCGCTTGACAAAATAGTATTTCCTCTAGGCAGCGCGGCCGCTACCTCTCTGGCTAAGGAGTTACTAGAGGTAATCATTGTTGTTACACTAGGAGTACTGAACGTTACAGTGAGTTGACAAGACGCTAGGACCGGCTGCCATCAGGTTCAGTCATGGTTGACGTCCGATCACTGTTAGCTCTAAATCTCAGCACCGAAACTCGGCTCCGATTAGTCTTTGTCGTTGTCGAACGAATGTATTCATAACCTAACTCAGAATCAGACATGGTTTGAAACAAGAATTACGTTACCGCTCAATATTAACACTCTTAAACACCGCAACTTAATAAAATAACACGTTATACAGACAAAAAAAACACGTCATAAAATGATTAAAATCAAATACAAAATGTATATCCTAAAGTCAATTAACAAATTACTTCCAATATTTCCCCTAACAGAACTTAGAAAAACAAAGCACAGCGATTCAAATCTACGAATTAGCGAAATAAATCGATCTTTACTGATAGCTTAAGCCTCCGAGATAAAAAACTGAACTCCGAGAGCAGGGTCACAGAACGAAGATGTACTGCCGACGTCGCCCACACCTGCCGCACACTGTATTTGCTGAACACTGTAGTTCGTGCTTTGTGCTCGCCGCGGCACATTGGTTAAGGCATCGCCCTTCCATGAAGGTGTTGAAGGTTCGAATCCCGGCGCTGCGTGGCAATTTCCCCGTTGGGTATAAGGGAAAACTCAAGCACAATACCCCACTCCACCCAGGTGTCGGAAATGGGTACCGGCTTTACGGGGGAAACCGTCATGGTGTCCTATATATGGTGTTAGTAATAAGGCATTTGAAAAATCAATACACAAGGTGAAATGTATCAGGCTTGATTGGAAATAAAGCATCCTTAGATGCCGATGTTTGTTGTTTAGTAGCTGCACACTGTACACGCTGGAGCACTTCACTATTTAACGTTCGCTGTCCAATATTCCCTTTCCACTAGCGGCTGAACAACACGTGAATCTCCAGTTTGAAACCGTCGTCTTTCTCCCACATTGAGATGTGCGCTTGAAACGTAGCGCCCTCCTGGAAAGTGAGCTCTAAAGAGGAATTGTTACACGTAAAGTCATTTTTATTAAAAATGATCAAATAAAACTGAACGAACGTTTCGGACTAACTGTCCATCTTCAGCAAGAAAAATTTCTGTAAAACGAAACCAAATAAGAGAAATTAAAGCACTAAAGTAGTATCTATACAAAATCTAAACTTTGAAAAAATACAAATAACGGTAAAAAAACATATAAAAGATAAAGGAAAAACTGAATTACGTATTGGCAACATGAAGCGGGAAAGCACTTTGGGTGTCATTGAGAGCAGGTTTCATTTTGTAAATATACAAAGATTCGAGAAATTGCAGATCTGTTTTGTAAGAGGTTCCGGCCAAGATTTTAAAATCATTTAGGGAGACCGGAGCATTGCATTCTTCCGCATGAGATCTAACAGAGGACAGTGGGGGGACCCAAGAGGGAGACCAGTTGTGCAACTACGCCCAGCATGCTCGAAAACTCTAGTCTTCAGGGTACGGCAGGTAGAACCAACGTAGCGCGATTCACAACGTGAACAACTGCATTGGTAAACCAGAGACGAGCACAGTGAGGGTGGCAGTTTGTCTTTGAAACGAAAAAGAGATCCAATTGTAAAATTATTCCTCGATAATAATTTTACAATTGGTTCTCTTTACATATTTATATATCTTTTATATTATTTTTATTTTTTAAAGTTGATTGTGTTTTTTCAAAGTTTAGATTTTGTATATAGACTACTTTAGTGTTTTAATTTCTCTTATTTGGTTTTGGTTTACAGAAATTTTTCTTGCTGAAGATGGACAGTTAGTCCGAAACGTTCGTTCAGTTTTATTTGATCATTTTTACTAAAAATGACTAACGTGTAGCGATTTTCGACTTGCTTTTTATTCTCAAGCTGAGAAGCATCAATGATGGAGTTATTTTAAAGGAATTGGCTCTTCGAAGTTGATAGTACGAAATCCGAACGACGATGCGAAGAACGTTGCTGTGGCTTCTTAGCTGTTCAAACATTTACGATTTTTCTTCAGAATGATGATTTTTTCACTTTCTTTACTAGGTTCTTTCGTCGAATAATATATCTGGCCACCAGTGTGTGGACCATGGGATAGTGATACGCGGGAGCGCTGCTAACTTTACTGATGACTGATGCTGGAGAGTTTGACGGACGAAATGCACTCCTGAGAGCGCCGCAACCTAAGCTATACTAGGGGAAAGTGGGTCACAACGCACAAAGGCGCTGATATGGTGCACGTGCCGGGTATGGTGCACGTCCTAGTCAAACTTTTTCGCCAAAGCATACATGTTTTTCGCCGCCGAAGGGATTTAATTACTTGGGCAGCGAAAAACATGCATGCAGGTGGCGAAAAAGTTAGACTGGGGTGTGTCTTCCGTGCCATGAAATCGACAAAGTCACGAATACCTGCATTCAAATGCGTGGGTATATAAATTTCCGTTAAGTATTACTATGTGTAATTAGAACTGAGAGTCCTTAAGCTATTTAATTTTTGTCTTTTTTTCATGGAACCCTAATTTTCAATTAATTGAATTACACACATTGAATATGCATGTGGTTTTGGTTGCTGTACACGTACAATTTGATGAATTTCTGTGTTCGTTTGCGCAATACGTGAATGCATCATGTGCGTAATTTTCGATTGTGCATTTGATATGATATGTGAATTATGGTTTCAGCTGATGTAGAGACATACCTTCACTTTTAACGCAGCCTATCATGTGAAGGGATCAATCTCGCCAAACAACATGTATGGAAATGCAGGCATTAGTTTTCTGTTGCAGCGGGGAATGTTGTTGTTGTTCCTTAATACACACAAAGAACCTGACCATGCTCTACAGTCTACCTGGATATGCAAATCTCTATGTCGAACAAGAGACTCGTACAATAGTCCATGATGTAATAATCCATACAACTGAAATATGTTTTTAAGTTTTTCGTTCCACTTTTTGAACTGCAGACAGTGGGACTCGTATGTGGTGTTCGGTGGAGAGACTGAGCGAGGACATAAAAGTTGACATCCTCACCTGCGGAGGACAAGGCTTGCAACAGTAAGTACGTGTGACACCACCTGCCGTGCAATATACTCTAAAGATAACGCTCAGCTAAGACAGTTACAATTGCTTTTGCGACAACAGCCAAGCAGCTCCCTTCCTCTTAGTTAAATTAATAATATTTTAAAGTTTTAACTGAACGCTTACAACACCCCAAAACGCTTACAATTTAAACGCTTATATGTATTCCTTCTTTCATCGCTTTCAGAAGTCATTAGCTTAAGACTCTCGATAGATTATTAAAAGTGCGCACAAATGTGAGCTTTACAATATTTATCGTATTCTGATACTACATGTGGAATCAGAATTCAAATTGCGCTACTTAAACAAAAGTCATGATAAAGAAAAAATAGTGCTTTTAGTGAACACGTCAATTTTCGCAGGTTTCATTGCCAATTTTCACTGGCATTTTGCAAGCAGTTTTCAAAGAAAGCGTGTCTCTAACGAACTACACCACTTCTGCAAAATTTAAAATTGAAGCTGATATAAGTCTTGTAAGTATAATGTGTCGTTTGAATTATATCACTTTATAGGCCCTAACGTTACGTTTTGCGGAGCCATGCCGTTTCTGATCAAGTTTTCGATACTTTTTGATGTCGAGGCTCTTACAGAAGACCATTCAGCATTTTCTCCGAATTTTGTATAGAAATTTGTATTATTATTACCAAATTTGTCTTTGTAAATAAGTATCAGCGCTGAGGGAAATTTTGACACATCTGTGTGAGTCAAACGGCTAATCTGAAAAATCCTGATACATATTGGTGTACCTCCTTTAACTGCATTTTTAATCGATTGAAAGAGTGAAATCCCATATTTACGTTCTAAACAGCAAAAAATTGCTATCGAGAAACGAACTGTGTAGGCATTTCACAAACGGAGTTTAAGTCAACGTAGAAACCTTGAGATCTTCGCTATTTATCTTCAAATTCTTAGCTTGTGCCTGCACATTAAACGTAGAGTTGAACTGGGGAACACTAATTTTGCTGCATTTGAAAAAATACTTCTTTCTTATGTCAATTTAAGTGTGTTGATTTCAAGTATGAAATCGGTTTTTGTACGCAAGCTACAAATTTTATGCAATTTGACGTTTTATTTTTTCACTTCTCCTTTATTGAAGGAAATTGCAATATCAGCCAAAATTGTTGTGTTCACATGAATCTTAAAACGGTATGAAAGTCATTTCTGTGTATTTATTAAGCCAAAAGAAACAGAACATTAAAATATTATTTGAGAGTTAATTACACTATTGTTGGTTGTGACGTTTTTCTGATAGCGTTTCTTAGAAAACATCATTATTAATTTTATCTCAAAGTTAGACTAACATCCTTCAAGACATCACCATAGCTGATGAACGCTTATCAATTTGTTGGTGTATTTTTTCAGGCAGGAATTTTCGTTTGTACACTTCATTTGGGCAATCTCATTTAATGCTCCAGCAGTAGTCAGCCATCATACCTTTGTCCCAGAGCCCTTGGTAGCGTTCTTCCATGACTTCTATAGGTCTTGGTGGAATCTTCCTCCTTGTTCGTCACCCACAGCCCCCAGGTTGTCAGAGAACTTATCAAGGTGTCTGTTCAAAACATGAAGCTTGATGTTCATGTTTCACCCAAGATCACGAACAGCGAGAACCATACCCTTCACAAGTTCAAGGTAGTTCTCCGCCTTATTGTTTCCAACGAAGTTCTAAACAACTGTCACGAAGGCTAACCATTCTGCCTTTCCTAAAGCGGTCATCTTAGCAACAAATTGTTTTACTAATTTGCGTCTGCTTTGATTTTCTCAAATGATAACTCTGGTAAAGCTATTATGATATGTTGGAAACATTTACCTTCGATTTCCAGTGCTTGACAAATTGCTTCATCAAGTCTAATTTTATGTTAAGAAGAGGAAAGATGATCTTATCTCCGCTTTCATTTGGGTTTTGTATGACATTTGGCATCCAGGCTTCAAGGGTGTCACGAATAGACCGGTCATTCTGGACCCAATGTTTGCCTCATGCTCGGGGCTTTCCCACGTACAAAGGAAACTTGGAAACTTGGTGAAACCATTCTGTTGTCAAAGAAAAAATTTGACCATCTTTAACACAAATGATTTAATTGTGCTCAAAATATTTCAGTAAGTCCATGGCCATTCTCATATCATCATAGTCTTCCCGTAAAGTCAGAAAAGAGTCTCCACTCTCCATTCAGCAGGACTATAGTAAGGTGCACCCAGTTTTTTGAAAAGCCCTGGGATATCATGGCAGTAAGCAAACTGTCTATCATCTGAAAAGGTCACAAAAGATGATCACATTTTCCGAAATATGATACTTTACCAGAGTGATCAACACGATTTTTGCCTTGTAATGGTGATGCCAAAAGCTCTGCTGCTTTTTTGAAAACCCTAAATCCCGAACTAAATCATTCAGTTCAGCCTGGGGAAGAGGCTGGGGACGGGGAAAGGTTCAACGTTTAAAGGACAGTTCATGGAGTGTGAACACTTTTCTAAGAATTCACTGTCACACCTGTCTTTTTTGCTTGTATCATGTCCAATGTCTTTATCGTTCATTGAAGAAAAGCCTTTGAAAACTGGAATGTGAACTTTATCAGAGTGCGGAGCTGGCCGAATAGCTGAAGAAATGTTCGGATACTTAAATCTTACGTCGGTTTCTCCTCCCAACACCCGTTGTATTTACTTATTATTGCACATTGTCTTAATAGCCAATTCCTTGGTATGTTGTAAATGTAGTATTGTAGTATCTCTTGGAGGTTTTTAATTAATCAAAGGCATACATGAGTTTTTAGATTTAGTTATATTCGTTGACAGAGTTCCTGTACGATCTCTAGATACTGTTAACTGCATGTCTGTATTGAATTATACCGAGTGTTTCGGAACAAGAGATACAAAATTGCACACCAAGTAAAAAATAGCCAAATAAACATTTTTTCAATGCAATTTTCAAAAAAATTCGGGTTTTCAGCATATTAGCTGTTTATTGTTTTAAAGGATAAAATTTAATTACACAATTACTCGCAATACTTACTCTGAATTCATTTTACAAAAATTGTTCAAAATACGTTCCACCTACATCAATGCGCTTTGCAAAGCTTAGCCTTATCTGCCATTTCAGCATTTGTTAAATGGGCCACATTACCGGCGTCGTGGTTTCTTTGAAACTGAAAAGTGCCAACAAAAAAAAAACAAGAAGTAACCTGGTGAGACGATCTGAAACATTCTAAAACCTTCTCGCTAAAACTTCTTTATTGAATTTACTGAAACTAAATTTTACTGTTGTAAACCCTCATAGAATAGAAGTGTTTGTCCAAGTCCTTTACCTCAACGAAAAAGTTTCACAAAAGCCAGTGGCGATTTCCCCTGCTTCCAAAACTAAATGTTATTGCGCTTGTAATTCTTTCAACAATTTCAATTTTAATGACTCTTAAAAATTAGAGAAAAATACCTAATTTTTATTTTTCACTAATTTTTTTGTCATGTGCACGGTCTCTGGCCGAGAAAAATTATTTATTATTTTTCGGAACACATCTCATTTACGATTTATTGATCTTGGTTTGATATGAAAATCTGTGTCATCTACTTGGGATCTTTAGGTTCATCTGTTTTTTTTCACTACTCTTTAATTTCAGATCAAGTGTAACAGATTTTCGATCATAAAGCAGTCTAGATCAGTCGGTGTATTTGACGCTCGATATTTCATGTACATTGTGTCCATGAAAAATACTCCCCATGCAGGGATCTAAAATAGCATAAAATAATTTCTGGATCCTGGTTCTGCTTTCCGTATATTTTGCAATGTTTGGAAAGTCGTTTCCGTATCTTAGAGATGATGAAGCTTGCAAAGATAGCTGGATGATCTTCCGTTGTTTTTGCTAATAACAGCGGCCTAATAATATTTGCTAATAACATTTTCTTGTGCAAATTTGAAGCATAGAATTTAAAAATTTCTTCAAAATTCTGTTGCATTCGTGCATATTTAATTTTTTTTATATTTTTATTTTGCAATAATTCGTAATTTTACAACCTTTTTCTCACTTTACAATAAACTTCCACGAATTAAAACAATATTTTCACCTTAGATTTATAATCATCGATGGTGAAGATGCAAATCTAAATTAAAAAATTTGGTTCATTGAAGACTGGGGATCTCGAGTTTACGTTTTTAATAAGGTTTGTTCTTTGCAATTTTGTTCTACGAATGACATGAAATAGGCAGAGTATCATTCTGAACATTTTGCCTCAGTAACCTAAGCTGTCTTGTGACTCTTCCAAATTACTCAGCTGACCGAACAAAGGTAACCTTCTCTAAGACGATACTCACTAAAGCGTGTCTTAGTTATCTCTTTAAAAACGATACTCACTAAAGTGTGTCTCAAGTTTTTATTTTAAAAACATTTCCGTGCCGTATTACCTGCGCTGGCGCAGTGAGTGCGTGAGTGCGGGCATGGTGCCGTTTCTGACGGTCGTCTTGGCCGACTGCTGGAGCGCCGCCTCCATCGTGCTCAGGTGAGCGGGCGTGGCGGCTTGAGCTGCTGATTTCGAGTCCATTTGCATTACCCTAACTCGACAACATTTTGTAAAGTATCAGAATTTAGCCAGATATTTATTAAATATCGTAGCGGAAATCTATGGTAAAGATCAGTTCAAGCATAGCATTTGAAGTAGAGTCATTCATTAACCATTTTCAGGAAGAGTAAGAATCATCCATTTACGAAGAATTTAATTTTTTATGTTTCCTTTGGGAACAGTTACAGCGTTTTCTTCTTCAACACCGTATCGTGGGCCAATTTATGTTGCTATTTTTATAATTTAATGATTTCAGATTTCCATAAACTATTGACAGTCCAATTCACCATTCGGTCCCAAATTCATTACAGTCGTAACCTTCACTTGCACTGTCGTACTCTGCTGCAGAAGCTTCCACGAGTAAGCACTTGTAGTAAAACGAGTCCGTTTCACGAGGGAGAATGTTACAGGCCTCTAAAAGTGCGCCATGAACATAACTTCTCTATGTTGGTGACCGCAAGTTATTCCGTCATTCAGTACCGACCATTTTACGTATTGTTTTTAATTTTAAAAAATACGCTCGCTCTGCTGCATATTTCCAAGTACAGTATACAGCTGGCAGACATTATGTTCATTGTTGTATGAGGGATATTTTTAAGGCATCTTTGATGAAGTAACTTTTCCGATACGAAGTTGGTGTTTCTACTCTGAATTTATCTTGCTGAGATCTGTTATTTCTCGTAAATACATTGCTCTAAGTAGTACTATAATTGTTTGGTTCATTAGCTACCGCACAGAAGTCATTAAAGGCGACAAAAATAGAACAATTATTGTGCGGGGATCGAGCACAGAAAGATTCTGGGGATCTCCAGTTTACGTTTTAATAAGGTTTGTTCTTTGCAATTTTGTTCTACGAATGACATGAAATAGGCAGCGTATCATTCTGAACATTTTTCCCCAGTAACCTAAGCTGTCTTGTGACTCTTCCTAATTAAGTAGCAGGTTTGTTTCGTGAGGTTTTGTACTCTGCTAACTTACTTTAGTTTGAAATTTCACAGGACTGAAAGCGTCAACCTACACTGGTGTTGTCAACCTGTTTTTTTGAGGCTTGAAACTGGATGTTTCTGTATAATTTTTTTTTGTGATTTTGGTTCGAGATCTATACGTTTTCCAGTACAGTAAGTAAGCAACTAACTGCAATTGTTTCATGTCATCCTTTTTCAGTTATTTCATCGAAATAATGAGTCTAAATTCAGTTGTAGCGTACTCGTTTAAACTTTCAACTTCACATCGTAGCCGAAAATTGTCTACCCTACAGGGATTTGTATATTTTTGGAACGCTGCTCTGCCTGCAATTAAACAGTGACTTTGATTGACGTCCTTCACAATTCTCATAATGCTCTGATGCGAAAATTTACTTTAGTTTCAATTTCACTTATATTTAATGCAACCCGTCAATCTCGTTCATCACGAATTCTTATATTCCGCATATACGAAGTCTTATATTTATTCTTTATATAAAAATGACTAAAATACGTAGGTCTAAGTTAGTGGTACAAGTACCGCCTACGTATTTTAGACCTACGTATTTTAGAGTCTTTATTCATGCATAAACTCAAACCATCTCTCATACCCTTTGAAAATAGTCAACCGATAAATTATTATTATTTTTTGTTTGTTTATTTTTTCGAGCTTATATTCTGCGCTTCTGTAATCTTGAGTCTATTGACATGTCTATTATTTTCTTCGCAGACTGTTTGTTGAGAATGAGCCAAGGCTCGAAACGTTCAAATTAAATGTTTTTAGAGTACTTCTTCTCCATTTCTTTTATTGTAATATTGATCTTCCATGATTTTGATATCCTGGTGAAAGCTTTCACCCAGATCATCACTCACGTCCTCCAAGTTTACCGGAAATTATTCAATATGACTCTTCAGGAAATGCATCTTACTGATGTTGTAATCTAATACCTGGAAACTTTCCATTAAAGGTTCAACTAGCTCTTTATTGTCCTTTGATCTCCTGTTTCAGCGAAAGTTACTTACGACAGAAACGAATGCTCCCTATGCATTTTTTTTCAACATCAGTTGAGTGAAAGCTTGATTTTAATAAGCTTCCAAATTAGAGGGTCGTCGAAAATACATACTATGAGTTTTTCTTCCGTTACACCGGGGAACGCGCCACACAAATACTTGAAACAGTCACTGTCAGTATTAGGCGACATGAGGAACTGTTACATAAGGCCGTGCTTGATATGGACGGGAAGAAAAACAATTTTTCACAGTTCACTACGGCCCCTACATTGCAGCTTTCCCCAACAGGCCATTACTTCTAAATGTAGTGCCTTTTTTTGGCTCTGCTTTCCCAGAGGCACATAAAGCAAGTAAATTTTGTAAAGCTACTTTGCAGTCCTAACGAAAAATTTACCATTTTTAGATTATTATAAGTGATCCATTTGCGTTCATATTTGAGTAGCTCTAATACCGTTTTGATGTGTTTACATTTTTCTCTCATGCAGGCATACTGAGTGTCCTATGGGTATGGCGTCAATAATATGGCCTATATGTAATAAAACCTTTTTTCAGACTCCGCTTAGATCTATCTATAAAGAGGCGCCACTCTTCCGAAGCATAACCTGGTTACTAATCCAGAAATATTCCGACAGTAGACAAATTTGAATTTAGAATCGAAGAACTGTAAGAGGTTATCTTCACTGTTACGACAGAATGTTACCTTTGCGTCCATTCCCAGTAAGTTTATGTCTTTCAATCGTGGCGCCAATTAACAGTTCTAAAAGCTTCTTAGACAAACTCAGACCTCGAACTAAATCATTGGGTTCTGCTTGAATAATGTTTAGCCTTCTGTTGATACTCCTTCTATATCAGAGTATCTGTTTGTGTTAGTTTACTCGTCTGTCAAACCAGTGTCGCATTTCCAGTCAGAGTTAAGCGAAGTAAGTTCAGTTAAAATAGGTTTTTGAACATCATCCGAATGGGGCACAGATCTGATTGCTAAATCTAGACTAGGGTATGTTCTAAGCTGCCAAGATTTACCAGTGCTACCACTAACACGAGTGAGGCAGTTACAGTCTGGGATATGGCCTCGTGGCTAATGTCATATCATCGAAATGCTGAATTTTATTTTAGTGTTTGGGTCAATCCATTGACACAAGTTTTCGTCTCAGGAATCCCATGCCTTAAGAGGTGCCCAAGGTTTATCTTGATCTCCAAGTTTCGCTTGAAAGTAAGAAAAGTAAGCTCGTTTCACAAATTCACTGATGTTCATTCTTTGCTTTGGAGTTGTGAATGTACCCTTGCACATATGTATGTAGCAAAACGCATCTGGAAGCGCCACACGTTTCCTTTTGCTTGATCGAAAAGTCATTTTTCCTTTAACAGCCTTCTGAAATATGCAAAACAACATGAATACTTCTTATAGTAATGGGATTCCATATACCATTACTTTACTACTATGTTTAATCAAAATTCTCGATTAAATGAAAATACGGTCGCGTAGCATGAAAACTTGACCGAATCTTCACAAACGAATGCCATTTTCGGAATCAGTCACCTCAAAACCACTAGAATTATGAGTCAGAACTCATGCAACCGAAAGTGTGCTGCATGCCACCTACCGCTGTACGCAGGTGCCACAGCGACGGCACGTGGGGCGAGTACGGAGTGGAGACGACTGCTGCGGAGCGCATGTGGCACATTTGCCAGCCTCGCCACATCAACTCACAAGGTGAGCAGTTCGATCTCTTGTTCGAGCATGCCAACTCTGGCTCTGACGCTCCCTGTTACAACCTTTGTTTTATATGTTTTATATCGCTGAGTAAAAGGTATTTCAAAAGTAGTGATTTTATCTCCTCATTACATCAACAGCTGCTGTTCGTATTGTGTAAAATTTTAGCAGGGAGTTTATAATGAAATTTAAAAGTTTAAAAAATCTAACTTTGTCTTTTCTATTAAAGGGTTTACAACGGTCAAATCCACATGAACAACGCACGAAGACAAACATTTGCTCTAAGATTCTGGAAACAATTGCTGGTGGGGATGTATATGTCATTAATTCTTGAATTTTAATTTAATATAATTCTTTTATTCTTCTTTAATTTTTTATTTCTTTAATTTTTTCATGTCTTCTTGAAAACTCGTACAATATAACCTTTTCTGCACACAATTGGGTTCATCAAATGATATTTATCTGCTTCATACATTCCTTTTCAGATCTAATTTTCAAAAATAGCAATTCATTTATGCACACCCTGTAAGCTGATCTCAAAATCTATTACTTGCATTAATACAGAAGTATAGAGTTATTCAGGTTCTCTACTTTATGTGCCCAAATACATATAATCTGCTACATTACGAGACTCGTACGTGAGACTTGCTCTAATATCAATTCACAAAAAAACTCAGAATACAGAAGGAAATGTTTTTGTACTTATGAAAGTAGGCGTTTTAAGTTTCTGTCTATTTGCAGCAAAAGTATATGAAATAAACTTTCCTCATTTAAATATTCAAAGTCAGTGCGGAATTTCACGAAAAAAGAGAGAATGGTGTAGGGAAACAGTACATTATCTATATACGTAAAATGACACTCGTAAACCCCTTGCGACTGGAATGAGCTGCAACTGCCACCTAATCATAATCAAAAGTATTAAGCATAAGTCCAATTAGCAATACAAGATGAAATTCTGGATTCGAGAAGAGACACGCAAGTAATTCGACTAGAATTGAGCATGATTTTTCATGTAAAGTCCGAAACGTGAATGAAATAATTTAGAATAACAGAAAGCAGTGATACAAAAATAGTAAGAGGAAAAAAAATATCAAATCTCAAATTTCCTAATTGTTTTTTCATCTTGTAAGGGCAAACTCTGCCTTCAAAAGAAAATAACTCATTAAGGTTTTCCATTTCGTTAAGATCAAAAGTTTCAAATGTTAGGAGAAAAGGGATGGCTATTTCAAACATTTCATTTATTTTTGTATTCACTGTATAGAAATGTATTTACTGAAGTTTAAAACCTTTGAAAAAGTATTCAATTAAGCATTTAGAAAAAAACAGTATATTTCCAATATAGATGGTACAAAAGTACCATCATTGGTTTTTAAAATCTCTTAAAATTAATACACTAAGATGATACACACACATGAGTATTGTAAAACTCGTGTCACTAGTCGAACATAAATGATTGAGGGCAATGTACTCCTAATCTTGCTTAATCTACATTTGATAATACGTGTAATGATAATTATAAGAGACAACACAATTTCATGGACGATGCATTTTCATTGTGAGGTGAAAACACTTTTGACAGTTTACATGTACATGACATAAAACTTCGCAATTCTTGACGCCAGGAAATAATACATGAATCGCTTGTTTCGGCCAATGTTCAAAAGTGTCATTTTAAGGAAGCATGAAAAAAATATATATATATATAAATATACATCCGTATATATATACATATATATATATTCATACATATATATACATGTACATATACACACATACATATACATGTATACACGTACACATAAGCATGAGGACCAAGAAGATTATAAGTTTTGTATTTCTAATCCAACAATTTTAACATAGCGGTCATTAGTTAATAAGCATTTTGTTTAAACAAAAAGTGGATGATCGCACAACAAATGTATAGTTTTTACATGGATGCTTTACAATAATAAAGAGATGACGAGTTAGGTAATGTTACAAGTTGAGAGTGAACAGAAAAAAGACCATTATCTCTAGTAAAATGCTAGTTGTCAGTCTAGTACACACATGAGTGCACATATACACCCAAATATATACACATACACATGCACGCACATACTTACACCAAACTCGTAAGGATACACAAATGCATTTCTATGCATCGAGGCAATACATACGCATTATATTTAGTGTCATACGCATAGCGTGCACACACGTACACATATATACAAGAAGCATGTGCGCGAATATCAGCGTAAACCAGTCAGTATAAACCAGAAATTCCAATCGAGGGAAACGGAGAAAATATCTTTTATTGTGGCATGTAGAAACAAATGAAAAATACATTAATTACTTTGTTTTTGAATACAATAAATGTGTTCAGTTCCTATCACTGACATTACTTGTACCAAAAATATTGATTTCCCCTTGAAGGATATCCTCTCGCGCTTTCATAAACCATAAATAATTATTTCAACAATAGAACCTGAAAGCAATACCATACAAATTCTCTGAAGTGTTGTATTCCAAAAATGATACAGCGAGCCTTGACGCAATATTTCATTCGGCCAAAATTATTAAAGATTGATATGATATTACTCCTAAATGATAGAGCTCTATATCAATACGTTCTTCAGTTTTTGTTGACTTGCATAATGTACTAAATAATCATCGGGAATAATCTGTTATAGTTCCTTTGATGAAAACTTCATCATTGGGTACAGTGCATAGACATGACTGCGCATAACTCTTCTTTTTCATAGTGGAAAATTTTGAGTTCAAATTTGAGATAAAACTTACGGGTGGTTGAAAAATATGTTTATACCAAAATAATTCAACAGAATAAAATGAATTGACAACCATAAGGTCAACTAAAAAAAGTGTTTGGTAGAACGTATTTCACCAAAGTTGATATTATATTAAATCTTTCTTATTTTTACACGCTTTAAGGACCTCGACTGAAAGTTTTCTACCGAGTTCAAAAACTTGAGAAGCCGATGAAATGTAAATTACTACCATTGGCAGCGATAACAGCTCCAAATTTTGTTGAAGATGAAAACTCAGTGATTCCGATGCCGAGAGCAGAAAAAGTTCTTGAAACTTTTCAGAAATAAATAGTTGGATGTCGTACTGAAGGATTAACCTATAGGAAAATTGTTGAACGTGAAAAGTTCCAGACTTTAACTGTTGGTACAATAGCTCACATGCTTTAAAAGACTTGGGACAATCTTCAGTTTCCAAAAGTTGGAACTATTCGTAAGATCATTAAACGCTGTAAGGTGACGAATGAGCTCATGATTACCCGCACTTACCAATAGAAAGAAGTAGAGCTGGCAAGAAGTTTACGCCGAGCGAAAATTGGTTATGCGAGATTTCCTTCGAAGTTGTCTACATGCCTTGCCAGTTTGCAAAACTCCCCTTAGATTGAACATGAAAAAAAGTCGATCAACGTTTGCCGACGACCATTTTGCGACCATTTTGACGAACGAATTAAACATCGGCAAGAGGTTGTATAGTCTGATAAAAGCAAAATTTGAATATTCGACTGAAATGAGGTGCGATTTTTCGGGGGAAACAGCGACTTCCTATGATGACAATGACACCCATGCACCCTACCGTCAAGCACATAAACGCAGAATCATGGTAAAGGACCTTTCCTCTGTCCATGATGGAAGGAAACTCATCTTTGATAGAAAAATGGATAAATCCATGTACCGGCAGAAACATGAGCGAAAGTATCTCTATAGCGCAGCAAATTTTTCTTCCGGCCCTAAACACACAGCAAAATTAACCAAAAATTGTGTCGGAAATTGAAAATAAGTATCCTTCTGTTGCCTAACCTATTTCATGACTTCAATTCAACTGAAAATTTTGGGCGAACATTAATCAATGACACAAAAAGAGTTTCAACAGTTAGTGTCTAGTTACAATAATCGTCTGTATGCGCTTATTCCAAAAAAAGTCACACCATTAGATACAGAAGACTTCTATTTTGGGCTAAATACTTTTTGTCCCATGCATACATGCCTTCTTCAAATTGATTTTCTGGTCGGCAAAAAATTTTGCCCTGTTCTGTTTGAATATTCTGGTGCATACGAGAACATGTTATTTAAACTACCGGTTTTCTTCATTTCCAACCAGAGCTCGAAGTTTTTAAAATACATTATAAAAAGAGTACACTCAACAGTCCAGGAACTGTACGCTATGACCTCCGCTAACAACGTCAGTTTGCTGTGCATGTTCTTAATTTAGAAGTCGCTGGATATGATATACCCTTCTTGTATTGAATAATACGGTAATACCCCCAAAAAGCATACGTTTGACAGCTTCTTCCCTTAGTTGCAAACGATTGTTGATCTTTTCGTGCTCCCCACAAAATTTTATGTCCCGATTTTTGTGTTACTTACGATTAATGCAAATTACATCATCTATTCCTCGTCAAAATGATTACTATTTTTAAACTTATTATGAAAAAATTGATATGTTCACACAGAGTATGATTCTAAGCTACATTTTTTGTCTTCTAGAGTCAAAGAAAAGTGTTTGATGTTTTTTATACGATGGTTCATCAAAGCCACTATGTTTGTGGAGTAAGAAAATCATCATCTTCGAACACAAATTTAAGCAAAAGATTTATTTCATGAACAATGTTTTCATTCGATATGTGCGATTCATTGTCACACTGCTAATCTGCTTTGACGGAATTTGTTTTTCACAAGGACATGATGTGTTTGTCTACTACATGCGTCATTGTTCCTTTGTGTTTCTGTCCTTCAGTGTGTGGACGGAAACCGCGCTACAAAAGCACGGGCAAGACTCTGTACCTACACCAGTTCTTCGCTCCGAGGAACTTGCACCCGTGGTTGGTGGGGCTGAAGCGGTGGGGACGATACGAGTGCAGCGCCACCCTCATCACGAGTACGTTGCTCATCACTGCGGCACACTGTGTTGTCAGGTAACTTTCAGGCATGTCTATCCACGTTATATACTCTTAATGTAAGAATTTATGTCATAATGTCAAAAACAAATTTCCTAAGATATATTAACCTTCCCTGCTAGAGAAAATTTTCCGAAGTAAACATGATTTAAAAGCAAGGCATTTGCCCTCATCTTTTCCGCTCTTAGGTCTGTTTTAGAGTGAGACACTGAAGTGTAGACTCCTGTGCATTTTGAGCTCCTTGTCATTTATCTGATTCATGTCTAATTAATTCAGTCACTCGAAGTTTCGATGTCAAATAATTGAGTTTAGGCTTGGTATTTAACTTTTAGATTAATGTATTGGTCAAGAGTAACGTTCATATCCGATCACTACTTTGCCAACCCTGAGTTGTATCAAGTTGGTGCAAAAGTAATGTCCAATTTACAGATGTTGGGAAAAATGAATAAGCTAATGAATATGAAAACACGTATACATTAAAATACTTTCCATTGCTTTTAATGACTTCATTCTACCTTTCAACAAGTTTTTGAATGCCTTGTAGATAAGTAAATTTTTGTAAGTTTGGAATTAAAAAAAATACACCTCTTGTTGAAGTTTTTTCTCTTGTTGCTAGCCTAAGTTTACGAAAATGATTCTGTAGTCCTCGGAACAAATGGAAATTAGAAGCAGGTGGTATGGGCCTCGTATAACAAACTTGCAATTTTCCTAGTTGTAACAGTAAGACTCTCGAACACAAGAACATTCAACTGATCGGAATCAAATGTTCTTGGACGACCTTTTTCTGCAATTTTTAGAGTAAAATTTGGACTTCGAAAAGAAGAAAACCCAGGAGGCTGAAATAATGGAGCCGGTGTCATCGTTTTAAACTTGGTCAATAATAAGCAGCAGTGGAGAAAAACATGCAGTTGTAACGTAAGTGGCGCACGCACAGTTAGTCACTGCCATTCAGTGTGGTGGGATGCAGCTCATTACGCTGCGTTCCACACTTTTTCTATATGCCACTTTCATGCACTGTGCATAAGTGCAGTAGTTCTTTCAAAAAAGATAGGTGCAAGCTAGGATTAGATAATTTGTCGCCAAGTTTTCCTCATCCCAACACTGACGACGTTATTCAATTGTTTCGAAATCCTTCCCCCGCGATGAAATTAATTAGAAATACTTTGAGAGACGAAAAAATTTTGCTGATGGCGAATGAAACACGATAAAATGAATTTACATACAGAGATTACATGAATTTCAAACTTCATTGAGAATACATTTAGCTAAAAATTAAAATTAAATAAAGATTGAGTAATTAGAAGAAAGTTGCAGCTTGTTGCCAGGACAAAGATGTTCAAAGAGAGGAAAGATGAAAGCACTATTTAGTATGGAGTTAAGGAAACGAGGAATTTTTGCACAAGGTGCATAAAAAGTGAGCTAAGAAAGAAGTTCATGAAACAAGAAAAAAGTAAAAGAAGAAAGTATAGTAGGTGCTGAAAAACAGGACAGTGGGTTGAACCGTAAAAAGATGCCGTAAGAAAACGAAAAACCTATTACATTTCAATAAAAAGAAGGCCTACTTAACATTTAGTTCTGGACCTCACATAATCCCTCAGGGAGCGCAGTCCCATAGATACTATAGTTGTATTCCCCATGGGGATAAAATTAAAGCACATAAGATTCTTCAAAAAAAGATGAATGTCAAACTTGTTGCTTAAATTTTAAGTGATTCCATTGCAAATCGATTGCAATTTTGTCTAAATAATAATATTAACGGTTGTAGCTGTAGTGAGGCAAGAATACTTTATGAGAGTATTTTATAGAGCTTCTCATATATTAAATTCCAGAAATAATAAGTCAAATGGATATAAGAAACCAGTTAACTCAAATAATGTCGGCAATTTATTTTCTACCTTTGATGAAGGCACTTTGTTTATAAGATCACTTGGCTGCCCAATGCATATAGCAAACAAATGCGCGAGTCAGTTGGGAAAACAGGATTTAGGGATTTTGAATTTGCAGTAAAAGCAATAAAAGCTTATTTTACAAAGTTTAAATGTAAATGTAGTTACAATGGTAACACACGTTCTATGAAGGTGTTACCCAATTTTGAGAGCACCTAGTAAAAGCAACCCATGTTTATCAATCTTCTTGCGCTGTGACAGAGTTTGACAATTCGTGTTCTAAGAAGCGAATAATGTCTGACGATGTTTGATGTAATGATGAAGGCAAAGAAGTTACATGTACTAAATTTATGAATAGAAGATTGTTCCAAATTTTTTTCGAATTCAGTGTATTTTTATACAGGTAGATTCATGGTAAAGAAACCAAACAATGTTCATCGTTGCGAATCATGTGTAATTGCCCTTTATCAAAATAGTGGTAATAAAAATTTATTAAAGTTCATTGATCTTAGAGAGAATGTGCAATTGACCGACCCATCAAAGGATGTCATTGACGTAAGTCTAACTGCAGAAAAGAAATGTCAGTAAGATCTTGCTTTTTGTGTGAATCCTGATACAACTTTAAAAATGTTTAATTTCACTCTTCATTTTTGTATTGAAAAGAAACTGCTCACTTCACTTCAGAACTACTCTTTCGAAGTCGATCCTCTACAGAATCATGTTTATTTATTATTAAAAGTGTTGCATCTCAATACTACTTGAAAATGTCAACACTCTATTAAACTATTTTACGGAACTATTTATAAACGGAAAAACTTTAGCCGTCTAACTTCAAATAACCTAACTTCATTTTCATACATGTAAAAATAATGCCCATATTCTCTGAATATTGATTGGTCTGTACAACAAAATTAAATTTCATTTTGGTTGTAATAATACTCTTCTTGTTAAATTGGAACACGCAGAAAAAATAATGTATTTAAAGCGTACATAATTATTTAATTTTTTACATAATTGCATGTAGGTTCTTATGCGTTATTTTTATGAAAATTTGGTTGTTCTTCATTATTCAGCGAAGGCACAATTGAAATATATGCCTAAGAAGAAAACCACTCACGGCAGACAGTAACGCAATTCTGCCGTTTCACAGCGCGGTGTCCAGTCCATGATATGGAGGTGGTAGCCGTAAGATCCCTTCGCTGTTTTACCAACTCCACAGAGTATAATGAATTTTGGTCGGCGGGGCTTGGGACAGCTGATCCGGCTTCACTTGCTTGACTGACAAAATTTTTGTGGCGTTACAGCCTCTACCTAGTCAACCTTTTGGAGAAAACCACTTACTTTCACTTCTTCGATTTACTACATCATCCCTATAAGTTTTTTGGATAGATTTCATTGCCACACTTGCATTCAACACCTTTGTGAAACTCATATCTTAGAATATTTCATATGTGATTTTCAGGTGTGACAAACACGGATGCCAATATGTATGGAAAATACGAACGTAACTGAGATCAACCGGAAAAAAATCGTTTAGTTTCGTCACAGAAATACACCACACTTTAAAAAGAGTAAATAATTGACAAATCTAATTTTAAGCATCAGTTCTAAAAATCGGACTTTACTTATACTCCAACCTGATAAAAGTTTTAATCAATTTGTCTAAAGCACTCAAGCTTGAAGCTTTTCGGGTAACCAAACAGAACTTATAATTCGTAGAGCAAAGGCGCACTCCATTTTCCGATCTTGATAATAGAGTCGAGATAACTATCGAATTTTCGTGCACTCCTTCTAATTTAGTTCTGTAGAGAACCGCACAAAATTTTTGAATTTAAAAAAATCCGTTTCCTGGTACTTTCGTGCTTGGAGGTGAACACAATGGCCGCAAAAATCCAAACATTTTGAAGGCAAAAAATATGATCGTGCGATGTTAGGTGAATATGTAATCATCATACCTGCAATGGAAAAAATTGATAGCTAATGATTGAGAACTGTACTAGCATCCATTTTACTCTACAGTCTATCTGCATTTCTTAAATCCCAACACGTTATTGTCACGAGAGAAGGTCCCGCCTCCTTATTAATTTGCATTAACAAGAAAACCAGGTTCTCGAAATGAAGGAATTGTAACACCCCCAACAAAAGTAATAAATACACCAGGAAAGACACGGGGAAATATATGGGAAACCTGAGTGCCCAATTAATTGACATTTACATAGATATAATATACGCGAAATACAAGGTTAGATACACAAACATAGAGTTCCTAAAAATACTAAAACAAATGCAGTACTCACCGATTTGTAGGGTTACCACTTACAAAAAGCGCCTCTTTCTTGCGCCATTGCCTCGGCGAAATATTGTACTGGCGTAGACGGCTTATAAAACTCCATATGGAAGGGCTAATGTTATTTTCATTATAAATGCACCCTACAACAGCCACCTTATAAGAAATTACTGAAATTGTGAATTCTACAAGTGCTGCCTACCTAATAGGCCGGCCTAATTTATTCTACGCTGCAACACATCGAAACACTTTACAAAAAATGCCTATCAAAGCGCATTCCACCGGGACAGATGATTATCAGATTCAGCCCACAAATTTATTCACTCACGTCCTGCTTCAGTTCGAATTCCTAAATCACACACAGATCAGCCAATGTTTATTATCGTCGGTGTTACAGCCACGTGCCAATTTCTCCTTGCAGAAGTATTCTTAGCAACAACCTCCCATCCTGCAATATAGTGAGATTTACCCATTACTTTCATTCTAAAATTTGCTCATGTACACATCCAATATTTAATTCACTAGCACCGGCACTAATTTCCATTATATGCATCTATCGTATCGAATAGCATTTATCATGAACAAAAAAAAAGTCTCACCGCCCTGACGAAGCAACTAATTTTCGTTAAGAAACTCCACGGTTTGTTTGAGAGGTTCGCCCCCTTCTGTAACAATACAAATGAGAAGTTATTTAATTTGATTCCCACATTTATCAGATATATATATATATTTCCACTCACACTATTATCAAGTGTTTTCACGTTATATATCAGTACTACACTTGGTTATGTTCCGGCCCTTTTCTCTAACAGGCCGCAAAAAAACGCGAATGGGGTTCGAGAGTGACGAGCCGCAACGTGGTTTATAATTTATTGGTACTTCAGAGTAGATACAGGCTTGGTAGTCTTCAAGAAACAGTGAGGTCGGACGATAGTTGCTGGTACAAGTCTTCTACAACGCATCTGTGATCTTGTACAAGTGCTCTGCGATGGTAACGCATCTGCTACTGGCCAGTGATGGCTCTGTCTAATGTGATCACCACGACAGCTGGCCGACAATGAACGACGATATCTCTCACCGACTCTATTTATATAGGAGGCGGCCGCACATATGCTCCCCCCACAATTTTTAAAAATTCTTTATTACAATAAAAATTTTTAAATCGGTATTTAATTTACTTTGGTTTTCCTGTGACTATCGAGTAATCTTACAATCCGTCGTATAACAAAATTCAGAATAAGAACGTATAAGCTTCCGAATTATGAACAGAGGTAGACAGGTATGGCCTTTGCTGTCATCATAAACAAATTTCAACGGTAATCCTACATCGTGTTAAACAATTTTTAGTGTCTATATTATATATTAGTGTCACTTCAATACCAGATTTATTATCTATAATCAGCCAAATAATCACTCTATGCACTTAGCTCAAACAATTTGTTCATTCATCATTAAGTTTATCAACTTAAATTTATCAACTGCTTTTAGAATGTCCGTTATTCGTAATAGAATTCGTGGATACCTCAAATATTTCGGATACAAAAGATACATCGCACAATTTAACATATCAGAATATCAAAAACGAACATCAAAACGCGTACTGAATAAATCAACTCAAGTTATAGAATATAAGTTTTAATACGCAAACAATACAATACTACAAATGGTAAGTTCAACTTGATTCAAATCCTACGATTCAAATTAACGTAATAATAATAGAATAATAGAGAAAAATCTACGGATTTCAATACCAGAATTTAACTATCTCGTGGCACATTTTTCTCGCGATACAGTTCTTCGTGGCACGCTGCTAAAAAATGCGTTGAATATGAAAACTCTCCGATGATGCATTATTACAATTAAATTCGCAAGTGATCGTTACATGATGAGAATATAAGTAGTTATTCTGCCTTTCTGCTTTTCAATCATTTTAATTAAATTGGTTCTTCAAATTTTCAAAAAGCTCTCGTCCTTCGCGAACTACTGGTGAACAAAACAATTCTAGGGGGCAAGTAAAACGACAAAAAGGTTATAATATTGACAGCGAAAACAGAACCGTATATAATAGAATTATTTAAAATACAACATATAGAATAGAGATAATCTAAGACATGGGGTTTTCTTACTCCTCGGGAGATTGGAATATCAGAACATGATATTTAGATCTATGTTATTCAATACAAACGTGTGAGCCTAGAATTGTAAAGTTACACGCTAACTTGAGGCGAGACTGAAGGGATCTGCCTAGGACCGTTACAGATTTCTTTTAAAGCGGTTCGACGCAATGCGACGTCCTCACCACTAATGCGGCTAATGACCTTGTGTAGATCCCGTTTTATGTAGATAATCATCACCGCAAGGATGATTGTAATTACTGTGTACAGAAGCAACATTATGTCGCTTAACTGGTCAGGAATGAGATCAACTCTTGTTTCCTCAGTGTGTCGAATAAGTTCATCCGAGATTTGGCCATTATTGGCCTTTATCGCCGTTAATATGGCATCTACATTAATATTCGATACTTTATTTCCCATCTTAGCGGGCCAGAACGCAGCTATCAATGCGGGGATTAGAATTGTGCCGCTTGAAATTACGTAAGTAGTTAGTATTGATTAATAGTGAATATCGTTTTTAGTAATTACAGATTTATTTTATCACTGGATGGTTGCTGGAAATGCAGCGATTCTTATTTGAATTACTAGTTCTATATCATTTCCGGCCTCATACACTAAAACACGTGTACGTAAAGGGGAATCAAGGTTCAGGAATATGTTTAATTTGCAATAGGCCTCCTGTAACAATTCTTTAGATACCCTAAATTTTAAAACGATAGTCGATTCCTGTGGCTGCCAGAGTTGGTTAGTAGCCCCGGTACACATCAATACAATTCAAGCAGTGAATGCGTATGTTGTAAATCGGAATGTGTAATTGTTCCGGAGATGCTCAGGAGTCGCTCCAGGAATCTGAAAAGAACGATACAGCTTATTAGCATGGCCCCAAGTTTAAAATAAACAATTTACATTTCATACTAGGGTTAGTATTTCATACTCAGGTTTCATACTAAGGCACGCTTCATTCGCATTACGACACACTCACTCCGACCACAGTGTCTGGCATTGTTTGCCAAACAATCTGCGACAGAGGCGAGGGAATTCTCGCAGTTGCGCATACACACTCTTGTGGTGACATCTCCAACTCAGTTTATCAATTCTAGCTCACGACCCGATGAGCACACTCAGATGTCGCAACGATAACATGACAACATCCTCACCTCATCATCTCGGCTGAAGGTGTTTGCGCAACAGAAATATTTCCTAGAGCAAGACACACATAAAGTCTTAAGAACTCAAGAACGCACTTACAAGCTAAGAACTCATAGAACGCATAGAACGAACTTACATACTAAATACCATTGAAATACATATATGGAATGGCATTTTCAGAATATAAAGGATGAACAGTTACAAACTAGTTTGACAATTTTACCTTTTGAATCTATCTAAAGGCAGTACATGGTTTAGATTCGATCGGATAATCTTGTTGCCAATCCTAATATCTGCATAATTTTTACCTAGCCGTTCAATGATAGCAGGACCCAAAAAATTCAGCTGTAATTTATGTTTTTTAGCGTGATTTTTTACTAGTACACGGTCCATCACTTTTAAATTTTTATCGCGGCGTTTCATATTTCTATAGGCAGTTCTTTCAATTGTGGCGTTAATGATTGCATTCCGAATATTGTTCACTACAATAGATGACTCTGTAAATTTTTGATTTTGAACATCTTCATATGAAGTAGCAACATTTAATTCTTCTAAATTAGTAGAACTGACATAAACACATGTATCTCTACCGAAAACCGTGTATGCAGGTGTATCTCCTAAGGTTTCGTTATAACTATTATTAATCGAATTTTCTACAATATCCAGCAAGCTATCCCACTCATTATGAGTAAGAAAATTTAGATATAGCTTGAGCAGGTGTCGAATATCGGCGTATACTCAGCTTAATATTTGGCGATGTGCAGATCTCGCTGATCTTCTCGTAGATCCCGTCGATCTCTTCTCGTTGCAGACGACGATGGGTAGATGGGTAGATCGTAGATGTGGGCCCTCACTTCTTCTTCTTTGAGTAGCGATGAGTAGACTGGTAGACTGGTGAAAACTGCGTAGCGTGCAAATTTTCGATTATTTTTCTCTCCTTTCTTTCTCGAAGTGTTTCTTGAAGAACTTCGATTTTCTGCGCTGACGTCTTTCTTCCTTTTCTCGATGCTCTGAAGTAATGTGATAACTGCGCGACGTTACTCCACAGGCTGACACTCTTCACACTTCACTTAAAATCACGGATCAGCAGAACTGAAGATCAATTCTTGATGTCTTCTTCTTCAATGGAGCAATGTGGCAATCTTTAATGTGGCTTCTTGATGTGGTATCCCCATACATGGGTCACCAAAATGTTCCGGCCCTTTTCTCTAACAGGCCGCAAAAAAACGCGAATGGGGTTCGAGAGTGACGAGCCGCAACGTGGTTTATAATTTATTGGTACTTCAGAGTAGATACAGGCTTGGTAGTCTTCAAGAAACAGTGAGGTCGGACGATAGTTGCTGGTACAAGTCTTCTACAACGCATCTGTGATCTTGTACAAGTGCTCTGCGATGGTAACGCATCTGCTACTGGCCAGTGATGGCTCTGTCTAATGTGATCACCACGACAGCTGGCCGACAATGAACGACGATATCTCTCACCGACTCTATTTATATAGGAGGCGGCCGCACAGTTAAACGTACTTCTTTTCCCGGTAAAGTTTCGTGTGAGACTGATTGCCTTTTATCAGCTCTACCCAGCTGTTCTAGAAAGCTGTTCTTCGCTTTTCCGTGAGACCAATCGTGTTCTCCGGGGCTTCGTGAGCGTCCGCTTACATTATCCTCTAACTTTCCCATTGGTTTCTCATGAGGTAGGCTTTTTCCCTATTTGCTGTTGAAATGTTTTGACCTGCGCGCTGTAATCTCCGCCTTCTACTGATGTTGTTTGCTTTTCGATACGACCGCTCGTTTTCTCGGGCTCCCCAAGCTTACATATAGAACGCCATAAATCTGTCAACCACTTGTGGCTGGAGCCCTTGGCCGCTAGGACTAACGCTTTTTTTTAGTTCGAGGGTTTGTAATTAAATTTCGCCGTATGTCGTCCTGCCGAAGCCTCTCAAGTTTCTCAACCACCTTCTCCCCTATGTAATTCTAACAACACCCTACCTACAAACACTTTTGTGGAAACGTTTTTTTCTGCCTATGTAGGAGATCTGTATTGTTCAGGCAGTTCGCTTTCAAGTTCCCTCATAAATTCTTTCGCGGTCAAGTCAAGTTGGCATCTACTCCAAACACTGCCCAGGCCTCATGAGATTGCTTGGACCACAAAATTTCGCTGTGCCCATACGACAGCTTCTACTACCACATGTCCACATGTTGAATTTCAAACATTTCACATACAACACGTTAAGCTACACGGTTACGGCTGGAGTGCGCTTTTAATTTTACTAGAATACAAATGCATCCTCGTAGATTGATATAATTATCCTATACAGATACACGGCAAACACAATTGAATTTTTTTTAACTCGCCAAAAATTCGTACAATAACATTTTTCTACACGGCAAACCCAATTGAATTTGTTAACTCTCCAAAAATTCGTACAATAACATTATTCTTTCTCAAAATTATGGCTCCTCACACGCACAGATATGTCCGCAGACTTATGAAAAAAGTTTGGTTTGACAATCTCAAGCACACGATACAAATAACACACTTCAAACTTGAAAAAGACTGACATACACTTCAGTATGCCAATAGCATGGAGCTAGGATATATGGAGGGAGCATAGCTGATTCCGATCGGGCTCAATTTCGCTGCAAAAGTTGAAAGACTCGGGCACTGTCAAGGCCCGACACGTCACAATTCTGAGCCGACCACAGACGCTTGGCTGAAGTTGTTCCACCCGCCTTCTCTACACCTCCGCCTCTCATTTTCCAAAGCAAGATTAGTGCCCCACCAAAAGTCAAAGGGTAAGGTGTGCGTGCAAGTCGCTCTAATTTGTTATAATCAAGGGCCTGCAATCTTAATAGTTTTCAACCCTTAATGTATCTCTGCTAATAATTTTGATATTATTAAGTGTCCTCAAGTGAGGAAACACAATTTATTATCTTTCGGAGTCTTAGAATCCCAAATTAACGATTAACGATTATGCGATCAACTCAACAGCTAGAAGAGCATTCAGCGAGCGTGAGAGCACTCTATCATAGTCAGTAGGTAACTGACTTCCGTGCTGACGTCACACTTACGAGACGACTATTGGTTACCACAGACATAGGAAAAATCTCAAAATCTGGTTTTCTACACAGGCGGCTATGCTCCCTCCATATATACTCCCTCCACGGCCAATAGTAGCCGGGTGGAAAGTGCGCACGAGAATGGCGGCTCCAACGGCGAGTTCTTACAGTTGATGGGTTTAGCTATAGATGCAATGAATAAGAAAAAAAGATTTGTTAAAACCTGTTCAAAAATCGGACCAAAAGGGTTTGCCTTTCATGGCGATACAGCTGGAAATGAGAGATGCATACACCACCCTCAGAAGCTGGCTTGGCACTGAAGTACTGTCCAGGTTTGAAACAGGTTACAGCATACCTCATCTGCCCCAAACTGTCTGCGTAAACCTGAAATGAAATGAGCGTGCAAACTCAAGAATTCAGCACCCGTCAGACATGTCCGCAGGCATATCTGTATGTATGAGGGGGTTTGTCGGTTAAAGTGAGTTTCGTTTCCTCAGTGAAAGATATTTCTTTATTATTGCTCCTCATGGCGTCCGTTATACATTTTCTCACCAACAATGACGCCTGGTTGCTCGTTTTCTGAGAATCAGCAGAGATCGTATCAAATTTTTCAGGAATAAAAAACAATCAGGCCCGCTTTTTCAGCAAAATAAGCGATACAGGACTTAGAGATCTGGAGTTGAGATAATTTGAACTTAAAAGTTAGGGCCGACAGTAGCACAGGTTTTTGTAATGGTTGTACCTGCAAGGTTTACTGTAGCTATGGTCAGATATAAAGAACAAACGCCGTTTCTATCAGACGACTTTCATTTGTCTATACTAAGTGAAATATGAAAAGCAGGGAAGTACAAAATCGACTTGAAAATGTAAACGTACAATTTCAATTGCGAGAGTACAATACGTGCAACCCAAATTTCATCATTGCCCGAGAACCTTTATGCCTTTGCTAGTTTCTTCCGCAAAGATCAATGAGAGAAAACGAGAGGGAGAGAGAGAAAGATGAAGGGAAAGATGGATACATCAAGAATAGCCAATTTTATCCTATGTTAGAAATTAAATTATAAGGTCTTGATGGTGTTACTTACACGAAGATATCTCTGAATTTGAAAATCGAACTCGGGGCACGACGTTTCCAGCCTCTGGAGTCGTGATCCTTCTTTACTATATCTGTTATAACAAAATTGTACCTTAAGTTTCTGTTAAATTTATTTTTTACTATCAACACTATTGCCTTGAAGCGTTTTCAAATAAGTTTATGTCACGCTTCATGTTAAATTTTGAATTTAAAGATCGTCTTTTTGTCTTCGTGGATTAATCTAGCAATATCATAGTATTATACAAAAAAGTTAAACAAACTCAACTTAGACAAGTTGAACCTGACACTAATGCAGCCGTAACGACCCTAAACATTGAATGCTATAACGAACATGCAAGAGACCGCTGCAAGAGATGGAGTCACATCTCACTATAGACCGACCGGGGTTGAAAATTTGGCCGGGGCCGGGGCCGGGGTCAACAAATTTGTCATGGCCGGGGCCGGGCCGGGGCCGGGGTTAGCAAATTTAACACGGCCGGGGCCGGGGCCGGGGCCGGGGTTCAGACCGTGTCAGGACGTGTCACGACGACGTAATGAATAACGCCGGTTAGTGGCTCAATGCATGTTGAATTACGGTTGCGGTTGGGTGTGTATTTATGTCAAGTCAATAAAGTTTGTAGACTTGAAGTTGCAGTGCTTGTTGAATTAATTAATACAGAAACAATTATAATAATTAAATGTACCGGGTGTTCCACAAAAATGTCCCCGACTTTTTAATTGTTTCTATCTCCGCTTTATATTAACATATTTGAACTGTCTGTTTTTCACAATGTGGTAAATCTTGTTTCCCTTTCGAATAATTTAATAGAATTAAAAGGGCGATTTTTGGGAAATCTAATACGTAAAATGAAAAAAAAGAAGCAGTATAAAATGGAACATTCTTTTAATGGCAAACGCTTCGAAATCTCTGATTCCATCATCAGTGCTGTAAAACAAGAAATAAAAAACGATAATGAACAAATTGCGAAAAAGCTTTGAGAAATTAAAATCACTATACCTACATCGAAAAATAGCTATGCCTAACCATTTAAAAAATAAACACCATTTCTCTTGAACATTCGAAGCCATACGTACACATACACCTAAATTCTAGCAATCAAACCAACACACAATAACATATACACAAAGTAACAAAACTGCATACACACACAAACACGCACAAAACACACACACACGGACACACACATTTTCCAAGACACTCTTATTTACACAGTTGAGGCAATATTTAATTTCATCGCACTTTGATCATTATTTAGCTGAGGTCTATGGGTAAAAATAAACAATGATTCCAAAATTCTAAGGTCAAATTCGTCTACAGTTCTACAAAGTTTGGAGAAATTGGAACTTTTGAAAGGGTGGTTTGAACTATGACAATGATCTCGGATGGCTGACTGGGAGGGAGATGAGTATGGACGGCCGATTCTATGGGAGATACCAGAGTGTTGGCTGTGACGAATAAATTGCTGGAGTGTGATACTTCCAACATAAGACTGCAGGCAGCAATCACATTTATACAAGTAGACACAACTATTTCTCAGGCACTCTTCTAAACGCTATTTCCTATTGAAAAATGAACTATTAAACTATTTAAAACTATTTCTATAAAATGGTAACACGTCAATGAAAGGAAAATGAGAGTGTATCAGAGATAAAGATCCTTTCTCATCTACTTGAAAAGATAGCCCAAGAAAGAGAGCTCGTCGAAAACTTTCTGGTTTGGTGAGGTCAGAATTGTACACGGAGAGGATAGTTTTTTGTCTAAAAACTTTTTAACCAGATTGTTAATTAAAGATACAGGGTATTTATTTTGTACAAGTAACTTTGTGAAATATTTCACTTCGTCATGAAATATTTTATATGAATTTGAAATACAGGATGCTCTATGCAATAATGTAGTGACACTTGTTTTACTATTATCCTTGTAAATGCAACTGAATAAATTGGTACATAATCCCGTAAATGTAGGTTTTCTATAAATAGAGGTGGTGAACGTTGAATTAGTTTTCTTTACGAGAACGTCTAAAAATGGCAATTTATCATTCTGCTCAGTTTCCAATGTGAAATTTATCTTGGCGTGATATCCATTTATGTAGTCAAAGAATTTTAAGGCCTCTTCCTGTGAACGAAACAAAACGAATGTATCGTCTAGGGACCGCAGGTACCTGGACGATCCTAGACTTTAAATGGAAAAACTATCTGTTCATAGGAAAAGTTTTAAAAACAACACTGGTGATCTTTTTCATTTCTCAATACCTATTGTGAAGGAACGCGTTTTCAAAACATCACCTCTATCATTAATAATTCTTCGACAAGGAGTTGAAGTGTTTCAAGACTAAAAGAAAACGGTGAAATGATCCGCAAAACTCTTCGTTTAATCGTGGCTAGAAGTAATGCTTGCCTTGAGAGAAATGGTGTGTACGTCGAAGGGTACTAAATTACTATTTTATTTAAACTTTATTTAATGTATTGATTTGTTACTTTTTAAGTTTTTGTTTGTTCGATTTTTTGGAAAGTGCAAAATAAGGAAGAATATCTATGTTGTTTTAAAATGTTTTCAATGTTTTAGTTTTTCTATCCGTTTCAGTTAATCGATCAATGTAAAGTGGTTATTAAACGATTTTCAAAAACATCAACTTTTTCGAAAATAAAATAAAATTTACTACATTGTGAAAAAATGAAAATTAAAATATGTAAATTTAAAGGGGAAATATAATCAATTAAAACTCAGTGACATTTTTGTGGCACACATGGTATAATGACTAAAAGTAGTGCGTCAGCAGTATGGGATTACTTTCACAAATCGGCGAAGAGTGTAGAAATTGAAGTGTGCACCATTTGTGAAGCAAATGTACGACGAGGAGCGGCTGGCGCATCTTAGAAAACATTCTCAAATAAATATTTATTGGGCCATCTAAAATTGACACAAAATGATCAATTCCTGGAAGCTGAAGAAAAACCAAACAACGAAAAGGAATTGAAAAATTGAAACAAAACGAACAAGAAGAAAAACTAAATGTCTATGTATTGAAAACAAACACAGTTTAGGTTGCAACAGTGACAAAACTGCCGATTGTAGCAAGTCGTCTTCGTCTACTGTCAAACGGCTGACTTTAAAAGAAACATTTACTCAATCTAAAAACTGGGAGCCAAATAATACTGACCAAATACATAGAGAGAAATTGTTAATTTGCTGGCTTTGTGACGCGCTCAATCCTAACGACCCTGTGGAAAAGGACATTTTTTTAATTTTGTAGGTTTTTTTTTTAATTTTGTAAGATGAAGTTTCAAGTTCCATCTGAGAAGGTAATTACAACAAGACTAATTCCGGACCTTTGTTATTTTAAATTCACTTTGTCATTTCAGAGGAAATACAACAGCAAATTAACGAAAATAACGTTTTCTCAGTAACTGCTGATATTAGGACCTCTCCAAGTCAAGATTCTTTCATGTCAACAACTGTGCACTGGATTATAATTACACTGGATGGTAGCATAGATACTGTTTTTTCTTCTCAGTGACTGCATGTTCTTTAGGATTGCAATGAAATCGCAAATCTCTGGAGAAATCATTTTAAATCTATTTAAAAGCCACGCGAATTTTTCACGCGCGGGTAGCCGGGCATTTCGCTTTATTCACTTAAAATTATTAATCCAAGTCATGTTCAAATTAATCCAAATCAACTTCAATTTAATCCTAGTCAAGTTCAAATTAATCCAAATCAAATTATATCAATCCAATTCAAGTTCAAATTAATCCAAGTCAAGTTTATATTAATCCAAATCAAGTTCAAATTAATCCAGCCCCAAGTTGAGTTAAGAATTTACATAAATCCCTCGTTAATTTGAGCGTTTTTTGTATTAAAAATGTATCTATTGGATGGTGTTGCGATACAGAGAAGAGGGTGGGTTTAGGACCCCCTTTCCATACGCTGAGGGAATTCCAACCCCCGTACACATTTTATAATATTGTCCTTCATGCTTGCGTACACCTGCATACCAGACATGGAGAATAAAAGAGTTAGCAAGATTAACACGAATTTATTGGGAAACACGTGGATAAACACACAAGGCATGGGGACGAAATGATTTGAAATGGCACAAGGCGTCAATGAAAAGTACGTAAGTTTCTACCGCCGCAAATATTTAAACACGACATGACACAAAGGTGATGCTTACCGAGCATTCAAGTTACAAATACTCCCTCGTTGACAACGATTCACGCATCCACAGTAACACAAATCATAATATTTGCGAGAATAACACATCACGATTTAACCTGGAATTGTGACACGGTGTCGAATCATACAACGGGAAGTCGATCCTCGACTAAACAGACACAGGAAATTGATAGCCAAAAATTAGAAGATTCCTCGCGATACTTTGAAAAGCACTTTTCTGTGTGCTGATCTACATCTGAATTTGAACTTCAATCACCACCTAAAAGAGCTCTCACAACTATAAAACACTCGCCCTTTTGATAATAAATGATTCACTGATGGGTATCCACTGCCGATGCTATTGCTCACTGCTGATGTTCCGCGTCGTTCACAGCCGATGTTATTGCTCACTGCTGATGTTCCGCGTCGCAGCTTAGGCTTGCTGCTGGCGTAGGCTGATCTCTTGCTACCTCGCTGCAGTGGTGCCCTCCCCCGCTTCTTTCTACGGGTAGCTGATCCCTTGAAGCGGTTGTGAGCTGATTCATTGCAGTTTCATGCGTTGAACTTTGCAGTGTTGGTGAGCGATCTTAACTGTTTGCCATTTGCAATGTTGACGACTGCCGCTGAAGTTGATTGTGAGTTCGACCCCGATGCACAGATGTTGATTGCTCTTGGTTGAATCTCCGACGCGTTTATTCATGACGATCCCCGATGCGAGGCTGGTTTGCTTCGATTAGGCTTCCTTTGTAAGACGGTGCTCCAATGACTTCCGACGTCCAACGTTGTTTTATGTGCCTCGAATTATTAACTTTCAAGTTGCAGTTGGGTATAAGGCCAGCCGACGAGGCTGGCCTATTGTGTAGAACACCCTCAGACGTCTTGCGCAGTCTCTCACGTGTGTTCAAAAATTCCTCTCGAGGCTTCATCTCGCATCCTTATATGTGTTTCGCTTCCCTCTTTCGAGATCAGTCTCGAAGCTTCTATTCTACAGAGGCATCATCTGTATCCTGATTGGCGGCATTCTTGTTTGTTCTGACGTTTGGGACTCCCATTGGTGTGGGCTCAGACACACCTTCTTGCGTCATTCCTTTGGCAAGCGGTGATTGGCTCAGGTCGTGCGGGCCTCTGTTACTCCGTCACGCCCGCCTCCTTGCTCTCCAAAGCCTCGGCTTGTGTTGTGCCTGTGTATGTGTGCTTCGATGTGTGTTTGTGTTGTATGGACGCCTGGACCGTAGAAGTTTGGACGAAGCGCCAACCGCCTTGTGACACCTTGATATATGACATCCTGTTTCAAGCACTTGAGAGCGCTGCCCAAAGAGCCGACCCTCGCCGATACGACACACAACACATTCCAATGTTTGTAGCCCCGCAGAATGTTTACCCTTCTTTAAAATGTTATAGCATCGCGGAATTTAGCCCAAAAATGAAATTTGATGTGATTTTGCCAAATATATATATACCTAATTTATTCTATTTCACCACACATCCTCGCGCCCTTCACAAAATTTGAGCCATCGGTTCAAATTTTCCCTATGACAATATCAAAGTATTATAAGATTCAAAATTTTCACCCGTTAATTTCAATTATGACCGTGACCTACCTCTTACGTTAAAATTAGAAAATGTTCACCCCCCTTTTCCAATTCCTTCGCTTTTCCCGACATCAAAATATCCTTACATATCACCTCCTGGTTTACCTTCTTGCAACACGGCGATGTTGACGCATTTATAAAAGGTTCATTAATGCCTGACACACACACTACATAATTGAAACACACATTTCTTATACACATTATTATAGAACGCAAGGAGAAAAGAACACATCAAAGATAACTCATAAATCGGACAACCTCAACGCACAAATAAAACGCACATGACATATTATTCTCGACTTGCTCTCGGCAAATTCATCGACATTGATAAACATATAAATTAGAGATCGAAAATCGGCGAATTTGTTACAAGCAGAGACATCCTTTCAGCTTTCTCGGATGCAATCCACCCAAAAACACAATCTCAATGGAGGCAATTTTCCAACCTCAAATCTTTTCTTCATCATAATTATTATTTCCTCCTGTGGTTCAAAAGTAGACGTTTTCCTTGCAACAAAAAACTTGCTGTTGCTCCTCCTGCGCGCCTAGCTTCAGCTTGCTGTTGTTCCTGTGACTTGTTGCTCCTCGGCTTGCTACTGATCCTGGCTTGCTACTGATCCTGGCTTGCTACTGATCCTGGGCTTGCTACTGATCCTGGGCTTGCTACTGATCCTGGCTTGCTACTGATCCTGGGGAGGGCCCCCTGCTGAGAATCGAAGTTACTGAAGCTTTTCCATTAAAAAATTCATCCTTGGCGTCACGTGAACTCGTGGAGATTCCGTAGATTCTTGTTGCGTCAAATCGCGGACAAATCCTGTAGTTTACGGCGTCAATACGCATTGGACTCCCACGTTGGAGCTCATAAGCTCTTTCATTATAATTGTAGAAAATGAAGCACATTTATTAGCGAAGACCTTCAGGTTTTGTTCTCAGTCAGCTTGTCGACTAGCATGACATCAACCCCTTAGGTTCGCGTTATAGTGCTAAGATCAACTTCCGTAAATACGCGTTCAATTGTCTAACATGGTTACTTGGTAATCGAGAGACAGCGCATTACATGGTCGCTCAACGTAAGAATGGTTCCTCGGTTTCCTTCAAATCTGCCTTGAGTGAGGCGGACGTGAGCTACACGAAGAATTCCTACATACAAACATAAAATAGTTACTTTCCGGTATCCTCAACCAATCCTAGACAAAGCCGAAATTCGTTCGACGGTGCAATTACTAATCGGTCAAATCACCTCACAAGACTATATGAACATTATTACACATGATGTACGAACTCGCAGGAGATTTACCTTGTAGGCCGAAATCCTGAATACGCACCAATACAAAAAACACATACGAGTATACATTGGGTATTGTCAAGGCGTCTAACTTTACATTATACTCTGCCGCGAAGGCTTTTCTAACGATCAGACATTATGACAACACCGACACACCAGAAAAAATTACACATACATTGGGTACTATCAGGTCATCGGACTTTACGTTATACTCGGCCGCGAAGGCTTTTCTAGCGATCCGACATTCTAACAATACCGACATACCAAAAAAAAAAATTACACATACATTGGGTATTATCAGGTCATCGGACTTTACGTTATACTCGGCCGCGAAGGCTTTTCTGGCGATCCGACATTCTAACAATACCGACATACCAAAAAAAAAATTACACATACATTGGGTATTATCAGGTCATCGGACTTTACGTTATACTCGGCCGCGAAGGCTTTTCTAGCGATCCGACATTCTAGCAATACCGACATACAAAGAAATGCAGAAATAAAATAGACATAACACAAAATTTATCCGATTCTCAGCCCCAGATTCAGAGCAGCACATTTAAATGATTCCACGTTGCTCGACGACATCGTTCGTACATACGATTTGTATATATTCTTTCTGTTTCAAAGTTTCACTAACGTCGTTAAACAACGCATTAAGGGAATTATCACCCTAATGATTATCATGCCTACATGACAATGAACAAAAAATGAAATTAATGACGTATACCAATGATGTTTGAGAATGACCAGCGTCAGCGTCAACAACATTATGGGGAAAGAGTGATCAAGAAATTCCCACACAACGGCGCTGACACCTTCACCAGTTTGACTCAGCTAACTCGTCATTTTTGATACGACACATTTATAAATCAATGTTACTGATCATACTCTCTCAGACATTTCTTACTTTCATATCCTACATTATAACCTCACGTAATACCACACTTAACTTCACGCACAAGAGAATTTTATAGCCTTGGCTCAGAACGGCCATAAATTACATAGCTTCGCTGCACCGCAGACTGTCACGCTGATTCTTATTGTTAAGATAAATTCCATGTGTTCACTGCAATGCTTTTCATTTCAATTCTCACGCTGTATTAAATCCATCTAACAGAAGATAAAGTCTCCATAAGGAATATTGTACATTTCCGACAATGTGAAACGCTCATATTTCCGTGAAGCTAACTCGTTAACTTTGCTTAAGCAAGAACACACTCTCAGTGTTACACAATAATTCAGTTTGAATTACCGACGAGAATGGACAGCATCATTTAAGAGTTTATAAAAATATTAAATGCATTACGCTTGCAACTTCAAAAACGAAATTTATACATCGAGTATTGTAGCTGACTTCATGAAATTCTCACTTTGATACAGCAAAAATCCTCCTTGATACAGCAAATCTCCTCTTTAATTTTCATTAACTCCTTAGGAACAAACTCCAATTGGGTGGTATATTCCAGTGTTAACAAAATTATTAAAAGTTTCAATTCATCATGGTGAGCATCAACTTGAAAGTTCCTATTCGGGGCAATCAACGATTTAAACAAAAATGCGAGCTCAAAATTCAATACGCGCTCAAACTGATACAGAAAAATTATTTTATCGCTGACATGTAACCGTTTAGACTACAAAAAAATTGCATTTAATCCACGTGTTTACCTTTTAAAATCTGCAGACACTTAATATAATAAAAATTCCTTCCTACCTGAAGGCAGCTAGGATTGAATAATCTTAAATTACCACGCTCTACCGTCGAATTCACATCAAAAGGAAATTTTTAAACATCATGAATTTATAAAAGTTAAGGAAGCAAAATTTTCATGCTCAGTGAATTTGATATAAAGGTATATATTGACTCATGTCAGTGTCGAAATGGATTGTATAATTGGCAAATGGGAAAATTACCCAAAATATTCAATGATTTAGTGTATTATTATTGAAGCAATTATTTAAATTCTCACTCTGATGTACTGGAGCTTAGCACAATGATCTTGTGAATAGAAACGGAGGACGAATTTACTTTATTTAACACACGAGCAGCGGTGTAATTTCTATCTAAGCAAATAAAATTAGACCACGAACTAAATTCGCAGCATCGTTGAAAATCATCACTTACTTTAAAACACTACATTTAATTTTTATCCTAAGCACCGCCACTTAATTCATTCAACAGTTTGCAACAAGAATTTACCACCCCTTTGATAGCAAGGAAATTGATTCTCAAAATTCCCATTACTGCTTCTCAGCAGATGTCAATTTAAATAATTGAAGCACTCAAATATCAACGAATGAAAATATGAATTATGTTGCTAAAGCTGATTGGAGAAGCTTGACGAACACGAGGCCAAAACATTCTGCAAATTATTTTGAGTAAGGTGTCATTAAAAATGAAAATTCCAACTAGATTAATTACTAAATGTCTCAAAGCCCGAAAAATGTAAACTTGTTTCAAAGATTCACTTGAGATAAGGCGTTGTCTGCTAAAATTACGGCGTTAGTTTCCAGAGCCATCGCTGCACACCTAAATTCAGTTAAACCTAAGAATTGTGCAGATCATAGAAAATGCAACCAAAAATTCAGCACTCAAGAGAATTTTTATAGAACACAGCGTCAAGAAAATAGAGCAAGTATTCTCCTAGTAAACGCAGCAGAGCTTATCTACTGATGCACAATGGTTATTTCTACTCATAACACATTCAACTGTAAATTTACACTGAAGAATGAAGGATATTTAAATATGATGACTCACTGCAGCATTTGACAGGATTTTGATGGTTTTGGAAGTTCAAGGAAATGAGAAATGCTCAGGAAACCATGCTCCATCATTCTAAATAATTGGGGCTAGATTCGCTGTGGAAAGTTAAATCAAGTCAACTCAGCATTATGACGAGCTTGAACACTTTGTGTAATACTGATGAAGTGAGTTTCTTATTTGATTTATAAAAACTAATGTTAATGGATCACTCAGCTTCAAATGACTTAGTCGCGCTCGTTTAAATTAGCCACTTTAGGAAATGGTCTGGCTACGACCACAAGAATTTGGTTTATCGCCTTACGAGCAGTGTCCAGTGCCTGCCTGTCTCCTCAAACTCTGGGCCGTCAATTAGACGGCACTCAAAATGCATCGAGAAAAAAATTCAACAGGCAGAAATTTCTATTTAACATTGAGCACTTATATGATTGAATTGACTGTTTGATCATTACACACACAAAAAAAATATTCGGACACCGCATAAATCATTTAAAAAATTCACCCATGCTGACAAATAGATATCACGAAGCACACAATCCAATTTGCATTTCATCCTGTTACGGAACGTGGCCAAATTATGCTGCCTCTCGGATGCACCAAAAAGAAAATGGGCCAAGAAGACAACGCTATCAATTGAACTTTGATTTAATATTTTCTCAAACAACATTAACTGAATCAACTCAGCGGCACGAGAAAACTGAGCAAAGATCTCGGAAAATATCAATTCCTCATAGCATTTCGAAATTAATGGCCATGGATAACACTTAGTCAAGTACACTTCAAATTAGGCGCTCAGATTTGGTCCGACTGCAGCTGCCAGAATCTCAATTTTATTACTCCGTCCTCCAACTGCGCGACCGGCGTTAGGCGTCGGTACAGCACGTCCACGGCACCGCTCTCTACGTTAGAAATTTTACTCCAAGTTGGAATGCCCACGAAATGACACGGATGAATTGTACTTGCAGAAAATTCTGCTTAATTATCGAGCGACTATTTGACTGAATTAAAAAAAGAAGAAACAGATATTTTTAGACAACTGAAAATAATAAAAAAAATCTCCATGTTGATATACAGACAGTACGCTTACATAGGACAATTAATATATATTTCTCCTGTTGCGATACAGAGAAGAGGGTGGGTTTAGGACCCCCTTTCCATACGCTGAGGGAATTCCAACCCCCGTACACATTTTATAATATTGTCCTTCATGCTTGCGTACACCTGCATACCAGACATGGAGAATAAAAGAGTTAGCAAGATTAACACGAATTTATTGGGAAACACGTGGATAAACACACAAGGCATGGGGACGAAATGATTTGAAATGGCACAAGGCGTCAATGAAAAGTACGTAAGTTTCTACCGCCGCAAATATTTAAACACGACATGACACAAAGGTGATGCTTACCGAGCATTCAAGTTACAAATACTCCCTCGTTGACAACGATTCACGCATCCACAGTAACACAAATCATAATATTTGCGAGAATAACACATCACGATTTAACCTGGAATTGTGACACGGTGTCGAATCATACAACGGGAAGTCGATCCTCGACTAAACAGACACAGGAAATTGATAGCCAAAAATTAGAAGATTCCTCGCGATACTTTGAAAAGCACTTTTCTGTGTGCTGATCTACATCTGAATTTGAACTTCAATCACCACCTAAAAGAGCTCTCACAACTATAAAACACTCGCCCTTTTGATAATAAATGATTCACTGATGGGTATCCACTGCCGATGCTATTGCTCACTGCTGATGTTCCGCGTCGTTCACAGCCGATGTTATTGCTCACTGCTGATGTTCCGCGTCGCAGCTTAGGCTTGCTGCTGGCGTAGGCTGATCTCTTGCTACCTCGCTGCAGTGGTGCCCTCCCCCGCTTCTTTCTACGGGTAGCTGATCCCTTGAAGCGGTTGTGAGCTGATTCATTGCAGTTTCATGCGTTGAACTTTGCAGTGTTGGTGAGCGATCTTAACTGTTTGCCATTTGCAATGTTGACGACTGCCGCTGAAGTTGATTGTGAGTTCGACCCCGATGCACAGATGTTGATTGCTCTTGGTTGAATCTCCGACGCGTTTATTCATGACGATCCCCGATGCGAGGCTGGTTTGCTTCGATTAGGCTTCCTTTGTAAGACGGTGCTCCAATGACTTCCGACGTCCAACGTTGTTTTATGTGCCTCGAATTATTAACTTTCAAGTTGCAGTTGGGCATAAGGCCAGCCGACGAGGCTGGCCTATTGTGTAGAACACCATCAGACGTCTTGCGCAGTCTCTCACGTGTGTTCAAAAATTCCTCTCGAGGCTTCATCTCGCATCCTTATATGTGTTTCGCTTCCCTCTTTCGAGATCAGTCTCGAAGCTTCTATTCTACAGAGGCATCATCTGTATCCTGATTGGCGGCATTCTTGTTTGTTCTGACGTTTGGGACTCCCATTGGTGTGGGCTCAGACACACCTTCTTGCGTCATTCCTTTGGCAAGCGGTGATTGGCTCAGGTCGTGCGGGCCTCTGTTACTCCGTCACGCCCGCCTCCTTGCTCTCCAAAGCCTCGGCTTGTGTTGTGCCTGTGTATGTGTGCTTCGATGTGTGTTTGTGTTGTATGGACGCCTGGACCGTAGAAGTTTGGACGAAGCGCCAACCGCCTTGTGACACCTTGATATATGACATCCTGTTTCAAGCACTTGAGAGCGCTGCCCAAAGAGCCGACCCTCGCCGATACGACACACAACACATTCCAATGTTTGTAGCCCCGCAGAATGTTTACCCTTCTTTAAAATGTTATAGCATCGCGGAATTTAGCCCAAAAATGAAATTTGATGTGATTTTGCCAAATATATATATACCTAATTTATTCTATTTCACCACAATGGGATGAGCAAGAAAAACGTTTTTCCTTTCAGCAAGGAATACATAAAATTGCTGCAGTATTAAAAAAAGCTGTCGTAAAATGTGCTAAGTATCCAGTATTAGGAGGCAGAGTGTGATTCAAATCTTTGAGCGGAGTAACAGTTAGAAGTTAATTAGAAAAACTTCGTATTACACTACACAGTAAAGTTGTTTTATAATTCTAAATTAATTGCAGTATGCATCCATTCAAATAAACTTTTATGTTACAGATACACATAGTATCGAGGATTCATTTGCACTCATTTAAAGATTTACATGCCTGAAATTCCACTTCATCACATTTATGAAATCATATGTGCATGCAATTACAAATGATTGCCACTGGACGATGTGTAGGTTTAACCTCTAAAAGAAATGAGCAAATGCGATTCACTGAGTACTTATGTACGATACCATTTGATTACAATTTATGTGAGTACATTACTACAAAGATACAATCCTGCAATAGCAATAAAAATTGTGTCATCCCTTCAAATCAATAGGCCTAAGTAAATATATCATCTCCATCGATGAAAAAAATTGAAACTTGTCTTTAGAAAAATCGTTTGAACAAGCAAAAACAGACTTCGTTGCTCTATTGCTTTTTAAAGGTTAAATCTACATTTCATCCAATGGTAATCTTTCGTAGTTGCATGCATATATGACTTTATATATGTAATAAAGCGAATTTTCACGCATATAAATCTCTATATGAGTAATTAAATCCTCGATACTACTATGTGTATGTGCATGTGTAACATAAAATTGTCTTTGAACATAAATATTTGAATGGATGCACACTGTCATTAGTGTAGAATTCGAAAACAACTTTAATGTATAGTTAGTACTAAATTTTTATAATTGATTTCTATATGTTACTCCGCTCAAAGATCTGAATCACACTCTGCCTCCTGATGCTGGATACTTAGCGTGTTTAATTTGAATTTAACTTGCATTAATATGAACTTGACTCAGATTAATTTGAATTTGACTTGGATTAAATTGAACTTATCTTGGATTAAATTGACCTTGACTTGGATTAATTTGAAGTGAAAAAAGTGTGGTAAAAAATTGAAAACCCCGGCCAAAACCCCGGTTTAGGGCACTATTTTGCCGGGGCCGGGGCCGGGGCCGGGGCCGAGGCCGGGGTTTGCAAAAATTGTCTGGGCTTGCCGGGGCCGGGGCCGGGGTCAGCCAAAATGGCCGGGGTTGGCCGGGGCCGTGGTCGGGGCCGGGGCCCCGGTCGGTCTATACATCTCACCAACACCCAAACATCTTGAGGGCTACGTGCTGCGTCAGCACGACTCCCCTCAGTAATACCAACATATAATGATGATAAATAATCCCATTAGATGGAAGCAGGGTTGTGGAGTCGGAGTCGGGAGTTGGAGTCGTCGGAGTCGCATGTTTTAGAGTAGAGTCGAAGTGTTGTACATGTTGAAGTCGCAATTAGCTATTAGAACGGAGTCGCTATTTTTGAGTGTTTTTGCTTCTAATGTTAATGTTTGCTAAAATCTATTTGTAATTATTCAAAACCGAAACTAAATAAAACAGAGTTGAAATACTTTACTAAATTACTAAAAAGTATGCAATGTTTTTGTTGATCATTTTGTTCAAAGTTCGAAACAACCTTTTTATATCTATTACTCCTCAACCCTGGATGCAATGCTCCGCTCTGATTTTGATTTTGATTTCGACCATACAACAAATGATGCCCAACGACTCAGTCATTTCCGTGTTTACTTGTTCTCCTTATTTTATTTAACAATTGCCCAATTTGTCTCACTTTCTGAGTAGCTTTCAGTAAGACTACATTGAACATCATTAAAATAACAGCATTTAGTTGTTTAATGTAATAATCGCATATGTGAAATGCAACAATTTTATTCCACCTAGGATTTCATCGGTGCATATGTTTGTTCCTCCTTCCTCATTTTGACAACGCTAATATCACTGAGTTGAAGAAGTTCGATATAACTTTTTATGTAAGTGGAATGGTTTAGAAATTACCAGTGGCGCAAATAACGATTTATCCACATAATCGGCCGACCATCGAAAGGGTTAAATGTTGAATGACGTAGGGGTGAAATAAGAGGAATATGCAAAATATATCATGTTCGATTTTTCTCGTAAGTGTTCTTTTCGCTTTTTCGCTTAGAATGATTGTCGAGTCAAAATATTTTCGCGCCTCTGTTAACTACAAATTTTGTACTACAGAAATCAGGCGAGGAACAATGAGACGATTGATCCGCGCAACTTGAAGGTTCAACTCGATTCTTGGCCCATCAACGACCAATTCGTGAGTCAATTTTGTCCCGTATATAAGTCAGTTTAATTTAGTAAGTCCATTTCATCTCGCGTGTAGGTGTCGCGACAACAATACTTTTGGTTAAGCACGTAACGCAGGAGGAATCGCAACCTCCACAAATAAATGTAATGTACACCTTTGTGCTCGCTCGTTACCCACATAAATAAGCATGGAAAATAATGAGCATTTAAAGATTAAACATATTTATTTAAGATGAACACGTGGTTGTGGGCACAGAGAAATATATATCGCCACAATAATTGCACACCAATGCCCTCAGGCAAGATGCTCCTGATTAGCGACATAGTTTTATCCTGCGCAATGAGATAACTTCACCTTGGCTACATGGAATCTCTTGGTTACTATCAAACAGTGAATTTAGCACCATGAAGGAAAATTAGAAACGTGAAATGAATATCCTGGCTAGCGCACACATAAAATAAATGGTTGTGCGGGAAAATAGAACCTTGACTCACAGCAAAGTATCAAAATATAGAATGCTTCGTATTATACACACCACAAAACTAGAACCTGAGCTGCATAACCGCATCACACAAATCACATTTAATTGCACGCAACTCGGAACGCACTATTTCATGTGCTAGCTGTACTAGAACTTCCGCACTTGAAAATCACTTTTCTGAGTTCCAACCCAGTAAATTGGCCTAAACCCTTTCTTGCAATTGTACATCACGATGAATTAAACGCTTCCAAAACTGCTTGAGAATTTATGTAGTGCAGATCAGACCGCCCCATGGTCCCGAAGTTCCTTCTCGCTCTTCGGCCGGTCGTGGTGCGGAGCTCTGCACTCAGTTCCCATTTCGATCTCTGAGTTCCGCGTCTGCTTGACCACTGCCGAACTCGTAGTGGCGGCATCATTGTAGACTCTGAAGGCTGTGCGGCTTCAATATTTTATGCTGGAGTTACTTGTGAGCCCAGGATTGATGTAGAAGCGTTTCGAATGCTTTCATGATTGACGGGTACTGGGCGGTTTCCTCCGTGAGGCCGATGTGCTTCGTGTAGCCGATGTAGCAAGATTGGTGCTTCGTGAGGCTGAGGTGCTTCGTGTAGCCGTTACTGCAAGATTGGTGCTTCGATGATTGATGATGATTATCTGGGTTTCTTGAAAGTTTCGATGTCCTACTCATACTTGCTGCTCATGCCGAATGCACCCCGGCAGCGTGCCGGGGTCGCCCGTTTGCGTGCCCCTCTCAGATACGTGCACCTCTTCCACCCTCGCTTTCACCAAAAGAACCTTGATTACCCTCTTCTCACTCCTTTTATGTGTGTCGCCTCTTTTTTTCTCGAAGGCACTGGATTCTTCCTTGTAAAGATCACGTGTTTCCCTCGTGATAGGTGGAGCCTTGTTTGTTTCGGAGATTCTGAAATGTAATTGGTTCGCGCTCTGACACACCCACACGCGTGATCCCTTCCCGAGCGCTGATTGGCCGAAGAGATGCGGTGCTTGCCGAGGTGCGAGCGTTCCCGCGCCTACGTGTCTACGTGTGTGCTGTGCGTTTGTGTATCGATGTGCGTGTGTGCTTCCATGTGTGTTTTGTGTGTGTGTGCCTGAGATTTGTGTTTGTGTGCAAGACTGTGTGTTTGTAGACGCCTGAGCCTCAGCAAGTTTGGGCGAAACGATGACCACTTGAGCTCGACAGATATTTATGACCCTCTTGTCCCTTCGAAATCTGAGAACACTTCGCGGCGCTGCGTTGATCCACACCCCACATCCTACACATTTCAATGTTTGTAGCCCAGCCGAATGTTTGCATTTCTTAAGATGTTGTAGCTTCACGGGATTTAGCCAAAAAAAATCATGTCAAAAGACAAAAGAAATAAAACATCTAATATGAATATATCTTTACGTGATTTAGCCAAAAAATATCATGAAATATGAATGTACATATATATCGTAACATAAGTCAATTGAGTGTGACAATTTTGAAACGAGTTTAAGTCAATTGAGTGAATCAAATTTGTCTAGCATTTTGTTGTACGACATAACATTGTGTTTTCACTTGTGTGGGGCACCATAACATGTCCTGTACCTCACCAACCAAGGAGGTTGCTACGAGGACGGAGCTCAGGAGGAGGGTAGCGCAGCTCCGGACTCGCAGCGCCGTAGCGTGCCCACACGTCGAACTTAGCGCCGTGTCGTGCAAACGAGGGCGTTTAGCAGTGATCCTGTAGAATAATGGGGCAAAAATTATTTAAAATTCATCGTCTGCGAACAAATACTCAGGATCAATATTTTTTTAGGGTATTGTTCGGATCGAACAATTAATTTGGTTTTGTTTTGAATTGTAGATTTTTTCTTAGATCACATGAATAAGAGAAAGTAATTAACCCATTGAGTTCTGAAACTTAACTCTGGTCGGAAAAATTTCTAAGAATTAGCTTCTGAGCTTACTGGAGTATGCTTGAAATTACTAGAATATCGGACATTTCTCCTCGCAAAGGGGGGCGTTCGTTTTTAATGGGCAGATTTGATGCTCTCCAAAATAGGTTGTTGAGCGAGAAACGTATTTGTGATGCCTGAAGTAATGTGTTCCATTTATTTGCCATTGATCAAATTTGAACTGAGACTAATCTGAAAGTGAATAAAATAAAATACCTCAGTTGAGTTACGTCAGAACTGTCATGAAATGTGCATCTCCTGCCAAGGGGCGCAATTTATTGTGTATTAATGGCGAATTGTTGCTCGAGGATATTGTAGGATAAAATACAGTTTCGTAACTTCTGCTAATTTAGCTAAGTTTGTCCATAAATTCAAAAATACGTAACTAAAAATATTCGCTGCCGTGAAGTAAACGACAGCACTAACCTAAACATCACAGGACGTATCACAAGGCGCTGAAATATTTATTGGGATATCCATAGACTTTCGTAGGGTTATAAACAGCATCAAACCATCTCCCGATCTTCTGTTATAAGATAATTCAATAGCACTCTTATAACAATTGAAAAATTTGTGTTTCATCTTCGACTCGCGCCTCACTAGGAGGCATCAAAATGCATACATACGGAAATCATGTCTCACACTAAATCACCCTAATCATGTCTCTCCCAATATCACTTGTCTCTTCCTAAATTCGTCGGTCACTCATCATTCGGCGTCTGCATGGGACTAATTAAATCCAACTTAAATTAAGACCGTGAAGTAATTAAACCTCGTGTGCACACCTTTCCTAAACTCTCTCGAGCCGATCAAAAAATGTGCTCTCCGAATTACCACAGGAGCATTTGAAACTTCTATATTTTCTCATTTTTTTGAAACAAGAATTCATTCACCAATCAAGTTTAGAGGAATTAAGGCGCTGTACTTTTATTAGCATGCACTGGCAAGTTCAAATACAATTGTTTACAACATCATAACTTTGATGGATTTTGCTGTTGAATAATAAAAAAATAATTTAAGGAAAGTTATAACAATCATCAACTCCTAAAATTTCTCGCTCACTTCCATCCATTAGGAGCAAATCACGGATGTCTCACCGTGGAAACCCCTGAATGTTCGCTTCGCACCCATACATTCCAGTTATCAAAATAATAACTGACATCTCCTTCTACCAAAAATATGCTCGTTGTTCATGAATGCTCTATTTCAAGCATCTTCTACAGTCTAGACTAACGGGTCACGAACAGAGCGAGGGGCTGGTTCTGATGTGTACTTCGAGGAGGAAACATTCTCTTAGAAAAAAAAAAATCTATATTTATTTCCAAGTTGTCACATGAGGTACATGCCAACATATTGGCTTTTAAAAGTTTCTTAAATATAGGGCATCCTAAAACAAATGTTCCATACCAGGAGTACTAATTGACAAACCATCCGAGGTGTACAAGTAGATGAGCCATACGAGGCATAATAATAGACAAACTATACGAGGTGTACTAATAGACAAACTGTCAGAGGTGTACAAGTAGATAGACCATACGAGGCATATTAATTGACAAAATATACGAGGCGTACTAATAGACAAACCATTCGTGGTGTTCTAGAGACTACTGTCTGTGCCTAGCATGCATGCTATCGAACCATTTACCTAATTATTTACAATGAGTACTGTGAAAGCTTCTAGAACTCTGCTTTCACATTACTCTTTTATCCTACCAGGCTGTAGCAGAATCTTGCAGAGCTGTTTAAACTAAGTACACAACAATCCATTGTTAGCTTAATTCAAATGCATCATTTCCTTCGAAGTTTTTCTGTTTCTTTTGGGTCCCCGTCCACTTGATCAGGGAAAATAAACTTGCTGAGTGGGCTGCGTTGGAAGCTGCTACATGCTCATACTATACTGTAGAGTAGAGGAAAATCGTTCGGAATAATCTAGCGTCTCACTTCAAGAGCATGGTCTGATCGGCGGCATTCGCTGTGGAGCAGTATGAGAAACAACTATATGCACAATTAAGTACTCTTCTCCACCCTTTTCCTTCTTCGACTGGAGACGATCGAGAGTGGAAAGTTGAACTGTGCAGACTAAGCTTGAACAGACCCGGTACACTCATGAATTTCTGGTGACGGGGCATCACGTCTCGTACTGCGATGACCACTTTGTGCACCTCATCATCTGCCACTTCCTCTTCGAGGGCTCAAGCTACTGAGAGTTAAGGCAGAAACATTTAGGCATCCTCTTCTGCCAAAGTTGTACAATATTTGGGCCATGCTCCTTGATTTTTCTTAGAGAGACCCAGATATCTCATCAAATTTGATTTATGAAGATTATTGTATGAGTAAAATTGTGTATATCTGGGTCTGGGATGCTCGGGGTTGTAACATCCGATACAATATGATTCACCAATATTCATATTTTTTGTATGCATTCAAACTAATTGAAATTGATTCTCTTATGTGAATATATTTCACTACCTCAACAAAAACCTTGTATGCCTAAAGATAAAACGGTGAGTGTTTCCGGTAGCAGCCATAAAGCCAAAACGTACCGTACTGATATGATCGTAATATGGTAATAGTACGGTACTAGGTAATATGGTGGTTTACCCGACTCTCAGCGTTTGAATTACCCATGAATTGGTGACAATGGTTAAATATAGATCATAATAATAATTTTAATGATAATAATCTACTTGCAGAATAAATTCATCAAAAATATCGTTTTATTTGGGCTGACTAAATATCATTACAGTCATTCCACTGTGGGACATTTTACCCCGCTTTCTTGTAAACACTCACGGATGGTTATGGGGGCACAAATCATTCTCAATAGTATCTCGTATTCACTGAATACTCTTAGCTACGCCAGTCCTTCTCCAATCAGTCTGGTCTAGATCATATTTCACTGGTGCATTTGGTATGTAGTTAAAAATATCTTTTTTTTATTTCACACTTCATTTTCAACAAAACTTTGCATTAGTTCTTTTCAACAAGGAAATTCAGCATTCCAATTTAGTAATCAGTAACAATTTAATTTATAATTATGAAAGTTACGTCGTGACTTATTAGAGTGAATGCATGAATAATCTCCACTGAGCAGGTGGACGAAATTTGGGTGCACCCGCAGTACGTGCCAGGCAGTCGGCCCCACAATGACATCGCCCTCATCAGGCTGGAGCGCCCGCTTCCCCTCAGTGGGACCAGATACCCTGCCTGTGTTGACCTCAACGGAGACGGCTTTCTCACTTCGCTTTTTGCCATGGTCAGTAAGGCGTTTCTTAACCAGGCGTTTCTTTAGTGTCACGCGCACCAGTATTTTCAGAATTTTAAAGTAAGTATTTTTTCTCTCTTTAGAACATTCCTCATTTATATGCTTCTCTAAGTATTTATTTATTTATTTATTTGACCGTATTTGAAGCTGTAATTTCACTCACACAATAATTGTGGTGAAAGTTTCATACAAATAAACAATATGGGCGACGATAAAATTTCGGAACTTCATGACCGCGTCCGTCCGTCTGTGTGTCACACCCACCAGCCGAAAGTGTGAGATGAGCGTATCTGTGATACAAGCTTCATCAACTCCACAATTTTCAGTGACTTTAACCCAGCAGACTGGGAGTTGGAATGAATATGACGAGTATTGTTAGGCTAGATTAGGTTGTATAGAAAATCAGCAGTTGAGACTTAGCAAAGTATTGGAAAGCCATAGAATAGCATGGGAAATCTCGGGAAAGCCATGTTGAAGCTCAGTTGGTCCTATATCTAATCCTGTCATTTTTTTGACGGGCCGTGTGCACTCGTAAATTTTAAATCTAAGGCAATTCCATTCTATCAATATGTTCTTTTAGGACAGGTAAAGTTCAATTTCCTGCGTATGAAGTGAAGTAATTAGTTTGCGAGAAAGATGCTACTGCATGTATCCCTAGAACAAAATAGGGAAAGCAACATGATGTAATTCACTTCAAGAAAATCTTGTGACCTGCATGCCGAATCATTACATAATGGTACTAATCAGAAAATTATGTCTTCAAAAAATTTGAAATTTGATATGTTTAATCGTTACAAAATTCATTTTTCTCAGCTGTAATTGTACTAATTTTATTAAATGAATAAATTGCAATAAATCAAGAGATAACTGCGAGCAACGCTCATTGAAGATAGAATTTGAATATTAGAGAGAAGAATGCTTTTAGATTTAGTTATTATGTTTACTGACAGAAAGGCACGCTCAAGAGCCGATAGTTTACGAGACATAAGAGCCCAGTAGTTAAGACATAACTTACATCAAAGATTACGACCCGTTCACACAATGAACTGAGTGTTGGAGGGCGTGTTAGTGCGCGTGTTCTTTTGATTCAAGTTGCAGGCTAATTTTTTGAGACTTTTGATATTTTAAATTCAATTATTCAATATCTGACTAGGTGATAGCTTAGCGAGGGTTGTTTACTTTATTGGCTACTTAGTTTATTGAAAATTTAAAGCTGTTTGGTCGTCGTGTTGTCCAAATATGTTTAGCTGATAGGCATTCGAAGCTGTTAGTTAATTGGTATTCCATTCCAAAGCTTTTACAAAAATTACTTGGTTTAACGAGCATCTGTTTTATGTTTGAAAAATTTGCAAAGAACTTCATGCTAAAGAACAAAAGCACTGCGTTTGTAACTAAGTCGCCTAGGATAAAACTTGAAAGATTCAAAATTCTCAAAACTAGCTATAGCGTCAATGTTGAATTTGACATGGCACAAGCCCCTTAGTCATTGACCCTCTATAGAGTGGGTTTGGTTCAACAATCGCGCTAATCGGATTAAGGGACATACTGTACTTATTCAAACTATTTGAGTCGAACCCATAACGTGTGCTAGAAGAATCCATGAGTATTCCGTGCCTTGTATTTCAAGGTTAAACTACTGAGGAAGTTCTTAGTGAAATATAAACGATAAATTTGAGTATAGCTATTTATGCAAATGTATTTCTCACTGCGCAATACTGATTGGTGGTATGCAGCTGAAATTGGAGAACCAAACAGCTTCACGCTTTTCAAAAATTTTTCCATCCCGATGAAGTATCACTGAAATTTAAAATATTTAAAAGAATGTTGCATTCCGTTTAAAATTTTATTCGACGATTAAATTCAAGAAGTTTGAACTGAATAAATTAACCAAACTAAGAATCGACGGTTAAAAATTCGGTTGTTGCTTGAGGAATAACAGGACCAAAAGGAATCTACAACTTTGACTCCTCTGTTCTGTGATCGAAACTTTGAATTTCCAAAACGTATCTTTTATAACAACCCGACTCTCTAAGTGCTTACTGATGTGGATCAGAGTAGATATACATTCACCATAATTTGAAATTAAGCACTCAGTTAAACTGGGTATTTCGAAATTTTAATAGTTTATAGTCCACAGCGCCACAGCGATGAAAAACCAAGCTGTTACACTATTTTTTAGGCTTTAGAGCATACTCAAAACATTTTCTGTCCATATATTCATTTATTTTTCAAGCCCTTCTTTTTGCTATTTAATCACACTGTTAACTATTTCTGTGCACTTTATGATTTTCGAATTAACTTCTCAGCATTTTAATTAGAAATTCTCAATTGATTTTCTGGTTTCCTCAACTACTCTTAAATTTCTTATGTAGTCTGTTCTGTCCACTTCCTATTTTCTTTACATTACATAGCATTGATGCTCTCAGTGTATGTTTGTTTAACGATCTCAAGAAGTTCGTTGATGGGTATTTCATTAATTTTACTAATTAGTCGATGTGCTGCTCTAAAATTTTATTAAAATCAAAAGCATGTATGAAATTGAGTAATTAAGCCCATGCAGCTTCATACTCTCTGCTATCACGTGAGAGCTTTACGAGCATTTCAGTAAAGTGTGAACTGTAACTAAACTAAATTGAAATAACTTTAAACCAGGGTTGCGGAGTCGAAGGAATAAATTTGCGACTCCGACTCTACCTATTCCAAATATGGCGACTCTGACATCGACTCCGACTCAACCTTTTTAAAATTTTCCGACTCCATCACCGACTCCTCCTATTCTCAATTTTGCCACTCCAATTCATTCTTTTCACAATTTTTACGATGAATATTTTATTTCCTAATTTTCGCAGGGGTTGAAACCTGTATATATATTCATGTTCTTCAATTATAAATGAACTTTTATTTGAACACAGTACGTTAAGAATCAAGGTTTATTAGATAAATATATTACGAACACGTGCCTTCCGAGTAGGCATGGTCGGCAATTCCTCCCCTGAAAAGTATAAATCAGCATCAACAATTTCGTTCTGTGGCTTAAGATATCCAACGAAATTAAAATAATTGATCTACTTTCCTCGTAATACCAATTTTTTATATATCTGTAGATAGAGTAGGCACGATTTGCATTGCCGTTTAATAAGTGTGTGAAGACGAGCACACTACGCAGAGTAGCAATGCAGTAAAGGTGCCACATCATTGTTCAACACTGTTATATTACAGCCATAATAGACAAAACTCGTTCTGCTTCCATCTCGCCAGGCCTGACGTATCTAATACGTTTTGTTTATAAATAAAAGCCACTTATAGTTTCTTGGCTTATGATATTTCATTTTTTATTCACTTTTAAGCTTTTATTATACACTAGTCCACCCCCCTTTATTTGAAATAAGAAAGAAGGAAAAATGAAAGAAAGCCCGTAAGAAAAAAATGCAATCTATAGAGAGTTGACGAGGCCGAGTGCACACGCCCGTCAAAAACGTTTAATAATGTTCGAGCCACACATGACACACGGAACGTTCCCATTTCTTAAGAATTCACATGATATTCATTCCTACTCGACTCTGATGGATTAATGCACTGGAAATTGTGGAGTTGATGAAGCTTGTATTACAGAAACGCTCATCACACACTTTCGGATGGCATCGGACAGACAGACAGGCTGACACCCCTCTTATTATCGTACAGTTTAGAACTTATCTTATTTTAATAATCGCTCATTTTTTATTCATTTTGTATTTTTGGTTGAATTTGGGACGTTTTCTCCAAGATATTTTGTTCTATCGCATAAAATGCAACAATCTTTGCTGCTGAGGCAGTGCGTTGCTCTCAGTTACAACATTTGTGTGACTAAGGAAGGTTTTTGCTCGTGTTGGCTTATTATTTTAATAATATTTTCACATGTCCCAATATTGAAATTGATTATCTTAAAAATTTTCTAAATTTTCTTCATGAAGAAGCAATTAATTATATATGTATTACCGAAAAACAGATGCTATTTCAGTTGTTAAAATTTTAAAAACACAATTATAAAAATTTTCATATTAGCATAAGCTAGCTTACTAAAAATTTTTGGAATACAGAAGATAAAAATAAAACAGGAAAATGATATAGTAAAAGACTATATAACTCCGAAATGACCAAACAACATTCAAAGTATATCATTAGAAACGTGCAGTAATTTCCATTATTAATAGATGTTACCTTGATCAAAGACTAGGAAGTAAACAAAACAAAGAGATCATTACGAAGTACATAAGTACTACATTTTGCTGAAAACATCAAATAATATTACAGTTAATAATATAAGATTGAGCTGATTAAATCTCTGTTATCAATAAGTTGACATACCATAAAGACTAGAAGTCTTTAGGTATAAGAACATGGCTTTAGGTTTTGGCAAATACTAGTCGTTATCAATATATTATGACAAAGAATAAAATTCTTTATGATCACAAAATAACTTAAGATTTCTGCAACGAGCCGTCATTATTAATCATTACATCATAGCATAACCAAAAGACTAGAAAATATCGTCAAAGGGAACCTCTGGGTATGGAGTATAGACACATTTAAAGCGTACAGAGTTGTCACTCTGTCTGCTTGTGAGTAAAATGTATTGCATCAGCTGAGCTGCTCTGCAAGTAGCTTTCCAAGCATTTATTACTGGGTTTACTTCAGGTATATTCATTGAAGAGGAAATAAACGATACAGAAATAAACAGAAATGATTTGCAATGCTTTCAATAAATAATTACTGCCTTTTCACTGTAAAATGTGCACAAATTATTAGTGCTGCATGAAAATTATATTTTGTCCTCGTATGTTTCATATGTATGTATGCGAACCCCAAATGACTAGATATTAATGACAGTATTAGCTCATACACTGTATACTATGTTCCGCACTTTGAACAAAATATTCATTAAATACATTGCATATTACTAAGCTTTTTAGTAAGCATTTTGACTCTGTTTTGCTTACAATAAGTTTTAAGCTATAATAGATAGATTTTAGCGAAAGTTAGAATCGAAGTAACCAAAAAATAGAAACTCTGATTTCGACCTCACCACATCCGTAAGAACGACTGCAACTCTGACTTCACCACATTCGGAAAAAACGACCCCGACTCCGACTGCACCCTATAACAAGCGATACCGACTCCCAACTACGCAACCCTACTATAAACTCACATAAAATAAACGTACTGAAAGCCTTACAGCATTTTATCGATTGCATTTTCTTTGCAGACGTTCAGCCGCCCGAATGGTGAGAACGTGCACAGGTACGAAAAGGTGCTGCAAGAGGTGGACTACGCTTGCGAGAGCCCCATCTCTCGATGTCCGTCACTCGAGATCAATATCACGCAGTTTTGCGGCAGCGACGTAGGTTAGTCACAAAAATTCAAATTTATTCGATTGGTGGTACTAAATTGTGCTTCGTAAAATGTTAGCTATATGTGTAAGCAAATGGATCTTTATTTGATGAAGCACTGGTGGGCGTTCGGATCATAAGTCCGAACTTCCGATCAAGATCGATCTTCCACATCGGGATCGGGCTTAGAGATCGGCACCTCCCGGTGGAAAAGATCGGAAGTGCGAGGATCGCTCTTGCAAAATGTAAGTCCCAACCCGATACCAGCCGTAACGGGAAAAAATGGAAACAAAACGAAGACGGCCATTCCATCTCGCGTAGATATCGTTTCTTCTCGTACGCAGCTTCAAAAACCGTATATGACGCCACTCCCCATTTCCGCTTCGATCGAGCGCGTGTTCAGCTAAGGGTCGGCCATTCTCTGACCTAAGAGGGCGACCCTAGTTGCCGAGAACTTCGCGGCCCTCGTCTTCTTAAAGGGCAACCTTCCCTTCCTCAGAAAAGCCCACGAGGTGGATGTGAACGAGCAAAGCGAGGTCTGAACGGGGCGATTCAACCAAAAAGGGTATAGACGACTTCGACTTTGTTTCATATAATGTAATTAAATTGGATAGAGTTCAGTAGAGTCGGTAGAGAAGATATCTTCCTATATGGTATATGGAATATAAATAATAAAAATAATATAAAATTTACAATCTTTCTGCTCCATTCTATATCAGTATTATAGTATATATTTGACAACGTAAACTCAAATTGGATTAGAATTCCTTTAAAAACGCTTCAAAAACCGAGGATCGCTGTTAAAATCTTAGGATCGGAAGTTCGGGATCGCTTTAGTTTTTCCGGGATCGTTGGGAAACATTGCTGGATATGAAACGATAAATTTTTATGGAAAAGTACACTGTTTCATCTCAGAGGAAAAACGGCATCGATACAATGTAATAGGTAATTTTCCCCTTAGATTTGAATATTGCTTCTCTAGGTAGTCGTTCCAAATTACTTCCAATGACAAATCGGAATTCCCGCCTCAGCCAACAGTGCCTCGTACTAGTTCATATGCACAAGCATATGTTTTTTATCCGCTTTCATAAGCAACCAAATTTTTATTTTCATGCTCTTTCCATCATGGTTTATTACGTTGAATAAAAATCAGATTGAATTGCAAAATCAAAAATAAGTATATCTGTCCGTAGGGATAAGCTACAAGCGCAGTAGGACAATTTCCACACAGTGAGAATCAATTGAAGACTCGACTCTTCCAGGTATATCATTCAATTTCCTCCTGTGCAATGGAAATAGTAAGGGAAAGCTACCGCGGGAATTCAACATAGAACACATTCGAAGGTAGACCACAAGCAGGTAGACCGTTACTTTCCAGAAAGATACGAATAAACTATTTCGGGAAATGCTCAAAAAAACATTTAGTAGTTGAATAGTTAGTTCGATCAATGTTTTGCAATTTACAGAAGCTCACATGAACTAGACGCGTTTGTCTTCCGAAGAACTCACCGATTTGAGCAATGAATACGCTACGACAGTTCACCTCGAAGTTAAATATCATAACTAAGACTATTAACTCCATATTAAAAAAGGTCACAATTCTGTACAAATTCTGTCGTCGTAGCATAGAGCTGGCAGCATTTGAAAATGCAATGACCTATGCGAAATTAATTGCATCTCATGTACTCGCTGGCCAAAAGCAAGAGCTAAACGAAGTGAACAAGGTCGCGTTTTCTCGCACACTGAAAGAGTAGATAGAGCAAGTTAATTATTGGGAGCCTGTGCAATTTGAAATATTCGATGGTCCCATGTCGCTCCGAGTGTTAATGCGGAATAAGTTAAAAAAACATTTTTTTTCTTAGTAAACCACTAATTTACCAGTTCATTCATTTCCACACGGGATTCACTACTTAAACTTCCAAGAACAGTAATTTGTTCACACGCAATACTACTGTAAATGTGCTTGCGGGCATAGAAATGATCGATAAATGAACGAGGTCATTAATAATACGATAACTAATCTCCTTTAGCTAAAGATATGTATCAGTAATCTGAATGACAAGAGAGCAGCACGTTGAATTTAGCTGAATATTGGTATGCGCTCGATATCGAGAATTTTACTTAATTAAGCGGGCATGATGACACTGTTGTGGGTTGTGCGCACTCCCAGCACTCAGAGGAAGCTTTGAATGCAAGAAGAGACAAATCTTTTCAAGGGACTGCGTCATTTAGAAACTCAGGTGAAATGTTGAATAATAACATGCTTGTGGTCTACCTTCGAATGTGTTCTATGTTGAATTCCCGCGGTAGCTTTCCCTTACTATTTCCATTGCACAGGAGGAAATTGAATGATATACCTGGAAGAGTCGAGTCTTCAATTGACTCCCACTGTGTGGAAATTGTCCTACTACGCTTGTAGCTTATACCTACGGACAGATATACTTATTTTTGATTTTGCAATTCAATCTGATTTTTATTCTAATAGTTTATTCATTCTGCGACAGCTTCTATTACAAATTCAGTGAATGTGACATAGGTTCTCCATAAATTCCCAGGGGAACATCTTCTTTCAGGTACATCTATTCACGAAATAAATACAGGTTGAAGGGTAGAAAAGGATTCTCCATTTAAATTTTTAAATCAGGATAGTTTTCGGCCCCGTTACTTTCCAGAAAAATACGAATTAACTATTTTGGGAAATGCTCAAAAAAACATTTTATTACAATAAAATACAACTGATTTCAAGAGTATTTTCAAGTGTAAACAGTCAATACTCTCACCAAACGAAGAATAAAACATTAATGAAAAAATAATATTTCCTCTTGATATGCTCACTATATAGAGCTGCTTTTAGGATGCTGTTTAGTCCTGTTATTAAAAGAAAAACCAGGCAAATGATGACCATTTCTATTATATGTTCAACAACTCTGATATAAGCGTTCGGTACATTTACATGGAGCCCTCATATCGTGATGCGTAATGCGCTCGGCTCAAATTATGTTGAGGAAAATAGTCTTTTGGTGCGCTTATTGTTCAGAATTGTAGAAAAAGAAAGCTTTCCGTATAAATAGAGACCTTTGCCAGAAGATAATAAGTATTTATAATAATTTTTATCTGAAATATAGTCATTAATTGTTTTTAAAACTAAGTTAAAACATTGACGCATGAAATAACACCGGTTTTATTTCATATGATGAGTACAAATGGAACACGAGCTTATTGATTAAGCTCTTGAAAAACGGGAGAAGGTGACCATCGGCGGAAAAACACAACTGGAGGAAAGTAAACTTTTCATGAACGCATATCAGACGAAAGTGTTTTTAAGTATCTTTTTCAAATTAGAAAAATTTGAGCATAAATTGAACTTTTCTATGTATCTAACTTGATTTGAGTCACCATTTTTGAGCCTATCAATTGCTAGTTAGGATTTCTTTTCTGCCATGTATGAACACGTTGACTCCAGCATGACCCCCGGTTTCTATAGAGATTTTCAAAACGGGAGTGACCCATCGGTGTTTACCGACCCAACTTTCCTGTGTGCTTGATCATAGCCAAATGCAAGAACCACTCATTTAGTATTTGTCATAGTCAGGATTGAAGCTTGAAATTGGCCTCGATTTATCAGTTGACGTGATGAAGTAATTTGAAATATGGTTCATGATTTTAAAGTTTTAAATGATGTCTTCAGTTATCCAAGGCCTTTGCTTATCTTTCGATTTAATTATGCATGTGACGATCATATGATCTTACTACATTGATTAAATACAGTATAAGAAGCATCAATTGAATTATGGTTGTTGATTAATTAGATTGATATACCGTTGTTGCAGTTTGAAAGTCAATGTCTTGTTGCTGAGTTATGTATTCTATTGGAGTTAATCAACAGTATTTGTGACTAACAGCAAACGAAAGGCACACTGAAGCTATAGATTGATAACACAATCTTGCTCTTATAATCACCGAGCTTTAAACTTGCCAATAGAAAGCATCAGTACTGTTCGTGCAATTTTGTCTCCAGTCGTTTGCTCAATTTTCTACCATTCATCATTAAATTTATTATTGTTTTGCGACACAATAAATGTGCCCTTTGTTTATGGAAGAGTGTGAAGATGTACATTTTATACATCTTTGCATTTCTCCATAAGCATGACCGTAGATGTTCGACGAGGTAAAGACCCGTTAGTTGAAAAGGCCGCTCGATAACAATCATTTCTTTCTATGAAACCAGTTTCGATACTTGGAAAGAATGACCTGGAGCATAGTCGAAGTATAAAGTAACTCCGTATAGTATATTATTATGAAAAATATTACAGTATGAGGATACGCTCGTATACATACTTCAATTATATAATTTATTTGCCAAGCTTAATCAACCACATGAGCCCTCATTTCAATAATGTTATGGTTTGGGTTCTTTTACCCTATGATCTACTCAATATTAAGAAAAATATAATAACCACATATTTTAACACTCAAAATTTGCGAAAAATGTTGAAAATTAATTGTTTAATAAGTAAACTTTGGAATCACATTTTTTTAAATCGGGGAACTTGCTTCATTCTGAAAAAAACAGAGCGAAGCCCTTTTTTCAACCCTTCTGTTTGTGATATCAGCGTATATGAGTTGGATTTGCCAACAGATTTTTAACTTTTTGAAACCTGCCATGAAATTTTGTTCAAGGCTGAATTTCCATTCAGTCGAGTGGAAGAACACCATCTATGTTGTTTCTTGAACAAATTTTCTTGAACAGAGAATACAAGTTCATAGGTAGCTAATGTTCATTCCGAATGTTCAGAAATGTTCCCCACTCTCAATTCTGTCGTCTGTTTACAGAAAAAGAAAAACATCTCATTGGCGGGTCATCGGGCAAAACCTTGGCTCGGATTATACCGAAAGCTGGGCTGTGTCGGGCATCGTATCAACCGAGGTGAAAGTCAAGGGTTGCGAACTTCCCTTCACCATTTACACAGCTGTTCATAATTACAAGAACTGGATTCAAGAGGTTATCACTAGTGATTCTTTGTTTTAAATATCTGTGACATTGGTAGGAGGGTGAGCCTCCCCGGGACTACTGTAGAAACGTTAGAAACGAGTGGATGTCGAGAAACAATTTCCAAATCTAGTTTCCAACAGATTTACGAATCGTAACTATCTTTACTACACAAGTAAACGAAAAAAAAATTCCAGAATATCATTCAAAATGTCCAAATAGACGTCACTTGCTTTAATAAACCTGTCCAGTCAATTGCAGATTTTTCCAAAATACACTCAACCATTTTTGACAGGATTTTATCTTCGTATTTCGTCTCAATTGCACGGAAACTTCAATATTAACAAAAATAAGAACGAATAGCCTGGATCAAACAAACAAGGAATGGAAGTGAATATAAACGAAAATATTCCGTTATAATTTATCACATGAGACAGTTTTTATCATGGACCTTGTTATGGATGTGTCGGTATATATCCTTCCAGGAAGATTTGCAAGTCAGTGAATAATTTGTTTCCTACTTCAGTAATCAAATTCATTGTGAACTTATGTAGGAAGTTTTACTCATTCTCAGCTAAACGGATTATTATAACATACTGTACGACACCTTTTTGTTTTGTCTTAAGTTTTTTTAACTTGATTGTATCGTACAAATAAACTGTTTTTGGTATGTTGTTGAGGACTTGTCGCTGCAGCCCCTTTCGTTGGACTGCCACAACTAAGCATTACGTGCACGCTTTGCTTGCTCTCGATTGGAGCTATTCACGCTTTTTCATATAATAAATATTTGATGCTCATGTTGTTGAATTTTTCCATCCGATCTGGTAGCTGACCTCTTGTTATCTAACGTACTTTGATAGCATGTGTCTCCCTCACTCTGTGTGTTCATTTGTTGTACTTAAAACTTTACTTACTTATTTGAACGCGCTACTACATATCATCGACTATTGGTTTTTGATCTAATTTAAAATGTGTGTTACCTTACTGTCTCTATTGACGTAAAATCCGCCATCGAAGTAATGATTCAGTGGCGAGGAATTAAAATGAAAGGAAAACCCTTCTTAATTTCAGAGGTGTATAATACCCGTACATCTAACAGTATGTTTGTCGTAAGAGCTTACCATAAATGCCGTTCTCTCTATGTAGGGTGGTTGCTAAAAATGTATACCTTCTAAAATTACTGTAACTTGTTTCATAGACAGGATAGGGAAATAAAACTAATATTGTGGGTAGGAAAAAAGTTAATTTTTCATTTTTATTTTACTCTGCTGGACGTACGATTCAAAATGCCCGTCACAAGCTGCGATACATATCTATATTCATCTTGAATTAGAGTTCTCACTCTTTTAACATTTTCTGCTGAGCGTTCACAAACTTTTCTTCGAGATCTTCCCTTACTAATGTTTCTCACAATAAACAGAGATTGCCTCCATTGGAAGTTCCTCTGAATCGTTATTTTCTTAGATTTGAATCATTATTCGAAAAAAATATCCTCTGAGTCCCGACGATGGATCCAGTTTTCGTCATTTCTTCGATGATGAACTTGCGTCGTTGAAGAGTCAGTTGTGTTGTATTTACTGATTACAAAAATCTTCTCTCCAGCACCCTTGATGCGTACGAGTGCACACAACCCGTCAAAAAATGTGTAAAGATGTTCGTGAAATCACGTGACACACGTACCTATTTCCTTACAATGCACGTGATACTCATTTCGACTCCTAAGTCTGATGGATTAATACCCTCAAAATTGTGGAGTTGATGAAGCGTGTATCTCAAATACGCTCATCACACTCTTTGCTTGATGTGACGGACGGACAGACAGACCTGTCAAACAATTCCGAGCCCACGGTCCGTCAAAAGTGTCCGTCAAACAATCTATACATTTTTATACGCTTACCTGTGCGTCACACCCTTCAACGTCATTACGGTATCTATGATACGGGCTGGGTCGCGTCGGGAGAGGGAGAAACAGGGGGAGAGAGAGAAACAAGGGAGGGAGGGAGAAGGGGAGAAGGAGACTGACTCTAAGTCCTTACGATGACATTGGTTGAAAGTGACATAACCTAGCTTTACGATGACATTGGTTTAAAGTTAGATTAGAATAGGATAGGTTAGGTTAGGTTAGGTTATATAGGTTGCGCTATGTTAGGTTGGGATAGATTTGTTTAGCATAGGTTCGGACAAGACAGATTAGAATGTGTTAGGTTAAGAATAGGTTAGGTTAGAATGTGTTATTTTAAAATTTATTAATCAATGTTGACCGAATTTTTTCACGGGTCTACCTAGCTTATTGATAACATTGGTTAAAGTTTGGTTAGGATAGATTTAATTAGTATAGGTTAAAACAAGATAGGTTAGAATGTGGTAGGTTGAGATAGGTTAGGTTAGAATATGCTATTTTAAAATTTGTCAAGTAATGTTGACGGAATTTTTTCACGGGTCCACCTTGCTTATTGATATCATTCTCGTGTGATATTTCCACGGGTCTTGCTAGTTCCGTAAAATTGCCAAACGCCGTTCAAGGGTCAAGTTAGTTGCAGCTTCTCGTTGGCAAGCAGCATTGCTTCGTCTTGCCATTTCGCGTTGTTCGACCGAAAGTCTTCAGCGTCTTACTGTCAAAGTCTTGCAGCTTCTATTTTACGGTTGGATACGTTTCTATACATGTTGGCATTTTTTGCCGGAATTTTATTCTTAAATATTTTCTATTATCTCTTTGAAACTATTGAAGAAAATCACAATTCCGAAAACAATAACTCAGTTTCATATATATCTGGCTTATACTATGTGGTAGCCAGGTTACTAGTTTTAACTAATTTAAATTTTTTTTCACACTATCAATTGAAACTATCAAAGCATCATGATGAATTTAAACTGAAGAAATTCCAAAGAAAATTTCTATTTAAGTAGAAATAAACCGATAGTGTGTTCTAGACACCATAATGCAAGTGAAAGGGAATTGAATTGTCACCGAAAAATAATGCATTAGATTGATTTCTTGTATTTCCGAAGCTTTATCATTGTTGTTATCACAGTTATCGATTAGAAGAGTGTGACACACGGACGAACAGACAGACGGACGGACGCGGCTCTTATTATAGTGTAGATCTGGAGGGTTTACCAGATACGCATGAAAGCAATGAATTCTGTCCTTTCGGATGTTCTATGTTATAGTCTCCTATTTCATGCATTTAAAAAGTTATTGGAATTTTGAAAGGCATAAATCTCTGGCAACCTTTTGTAGACTTCGTTTTTTAGGTCATTTTCTAAGAACCTCTACCCATAAATTTTCAAAGTGCCTATAGGGACTAGTTCTCCAATTTTGGTTGCCAAAATCAGGAGATATGTGAAAGTTGTTATTCTCCTGCAGCCTGCAAAACAATTCCACATCAGTACACCTCAAAAACCAGTGGATGTGCCGCCTATTTGACAACAAGAGCCTTTGCTCACTAGCTAACACACTGATAAAAAGAAGCGCAAAAGAAGTAATTATTCCGATGCACAAATAATTCGAAATTCAAAAGTGATTGCTAATAGATTAAAAATGACAGTAAAATTCTCCAATAGGACTAAATCAGATTAAGTGAAGTAACTTTGAATAACTGGTGGAGATGAATTCATATTAGGTATTTTTTATGTAATGAAAGTACTAGAATTAAATGCGAAATAGTGATGAAAACATTACATTTTGAGCAATTTGTCACTAAAAATTAAACTAGTTTTCTTAAATTTTTCAAAATGAATGAAGACAGTAAAAAACTAAATGAAAGCTTCAAGTTCAAATATGTTGTAAATAAAACGATACATGCATTCCTTAATTGTAAGAATTAATTTACTTCGTTTGTTATTCATTGTTACAGGTAAGAGCAAATGACTGCGTATGTCGCGTTCGAAGACAGGTTACTGTAGGAGCGCAATATCAAGGTTTAGGTGCAAGGAGCCTAAAGATGAGAATACTTAAGGAAGCAATCGACCTTACTCAAACATTAATTTGCATAAAAAATTAGTTTCCTTAGGCGTATTGGAATGTTGATGACACCAATTGTTTGTGTTTGACACAAATGAAACAAATTTACCTCTTAGTACCAGAATAATAATACAACCACCGACCTAGTAATGCTCTTAGCGCACATCTGGCTTTGTTGGTGATCTGCAACGTAAAATGAATATCATTCGTGTTGCGACTGAAGGAAATGTAATGAGCTTAAGGCAAAACCTGATGAACGTGAGGACGAAACAATTTGAATGGGTCGAGTAAGTAAATACAAACCACTTGAAAACAGTAACATTTGAATTAACGCACCAATAGACCCACGTGACGGCTTACGTGGGATAATGCTCTAGGCGAAAACGTCTTCTGCAACTGACTGAGTGTGGCAAATCGCGGGAGTCTTCTGAAATGTGGACACAAGATACAAGGGCTTCCTTTTCATTCTGAGTAAGCTACGCAATCCTGCTCTGTATGATGCGCTAGAAATTGTCTTATACATTATTTTTACAAAGTTATATTCCGTGATACATTCCTCATGCCGCTCTGGAACTTGTGAAATGTACGACTTTTATGGCGCTGTTTTTTTTATTGTTACTCCTTCCCGCTCGCGAAAAGAAAGAATTCGAAGCTAGATCCTTATTGAATAATTTTAAATAACTCGTAATTTTACTAAATTGTTGAGAAAATGGACCATGTGTTGCAGGGAAACGGATACAGAGCGGTGCTCGCCGTACATAGGTACTAAGCGCAGACTTCGAAATGGAGATAGTTTCAAAGCAATGGTTGTTTTATCTACTGACGAGTAGTCTGAGAAGTCAACCACTGTCGGGTTATATTCATGACGATAAATTCTTAACAATATAGGTTTCGTCAAGAGCGATAAGGCCGAAGTGAAAGTTTTAGCTTTACAATGACAAATAGTGTAAAAAATGCTGGCAATTTAAAGCAATGTCTAACTTGCCATACGGTTCGTTAGCACGTCTGCCCATCGGTGACGATTTTACCCTCTCACTGTGAAGGTCAAACAATGGAATGTGTTTAGCAAATTTTATTAGTAAATTTTACTTAATATAGGACTTCAAACCGGAGTCAATTTTTACTCTGGGAAGTGAAATAGTAACATTTATTAACAAACGATATAATGAAGAAAGGTACACCTGTATGATAAATTTATAGTCATTCAAATTGGCATAAATTATTAGTGTCGAGTAGCTACGTGGCATAGCTCTGAAAATTGCTTTCGCTCTGATTTTGCATCTCGGTGTCACAAAAATGAGAAAGAAGTAAATTTTTGTCAAATCAATTTGAATCAGAACTGGTTTACCTCATTGTACGCCAAATTTAGGAAGCAAAAAATAAAGTTTTGCTAGTTAACCATTATAAGCAAGAAAGGAAACCTGTAAATATTTATCAACAACACAATGAATAATTGAAGTTGCATTCGCATACTCATGCCCCACCCTGCATATGGTCGAATATTATATTCTAGCTTCGAAGCTGAAGTGAACAGAACTGTGCATCATCCAGCATTCAAACTTGAGTTTTCTTAAATTATTTGTTTCTAGAGTTCACATAATACAACAATGTCAGTCATTTTCGCATAATCATGGGCGCGTAATCAAAGCGTCAGCAACACTGTTATGAGAAACCTAAAAAATATATTTTTACAAAATGTACTGTATGGTACGCAAGTGAGCACAAAGTTACTTATTTACAAAGATATTTATATGTTACTAGCAGTATGTAGCAGCATGATACCAGCAGAAGTGTGAGCATCGTCTGTGCACAATTGTTCACTAGGTTCTGGGCCATAAATGCATACCGGCACCACCTACCTACCTCAGGTTATCACGAATGTTTGGGACAGTTTGATATCCTTCGGTGTATGTGTAATGGTTACAAAACCTTGCGTTCCCCAAAGGTCCGGGTTAGATTTCCAGCTTGGGAGGAGAGTTTATGAGCTACCTGTCGCACACGTGAACGTGCGAAAGATTCGTACTAAGGAAAAATAAAACTTTATTAAAAATGGGAGTAATGAACTACGTTTACGTATTAAGGGTATTCTATTCCGTTACAAAGAGCAGAACGGTCGTCAGCCCTTGCTTTTGCATTCGAACTTAATGATGCTCCTGACCAGCAGGTATCTCGATAGGAAGTTTCCCTCGCTCTTTTTACCCAAGTGTAGACTTCTCGAGTGAAAGCGTTCTCAATAGAACTTCATCAGCAGTTGGTCTTCTTGTAAATCAATAACAATGTTATATAATAATTATTGTATAACAATGGTAATGGGTTATAATCCATTACCAGTACTGTACAATATATATATGAATATATTATACATATATATATATATATAATATATTTATATATATATTATATATATAATATATTATATATATATTATATATAATATATTTATATATGTATATATTGTACAGTACTGGTAATGGATTATAACCCATTACCATTGTTGTACAATAATTATTATATATATATATATATAAATATGTATAAAGAACAGATATGTGTAAATCATGATGATTTTTAATCTTTAATAAGATCGATTTACCAGACGTGGCACATAGAATCTCAGGTTCGTTGTCTGTTTGTCGACGATCTTACAATCTGCTAGCTAACAACCGATCGCGTTGCAAGGCATAGAACTCTCATATTTCTTCTAGGTGAATTTTAAAAAGATGAAAAATGTTTTTCTAATGATTGAAAAAAAGCATGGGATAAAATATATCCAAGAATTTTTTGATAATTTCACCTTTTTGAACTGAGGCTATGCAGAATATATTCATCTAAACTTGTAATTGCGCATGTCTGAAAATCCTGACTGTCTGCCCGACTGGAGTGAAGTGGTTTGCGTCATCAAGTGTTTTCACACCAAAGAATGAGACGCAGCAATTGAATTTCGAAGACTGCACCAATGAATTCTAGTAAATTTTGCTGCTCTCACATTAATTTCGAATCGATAACTATACTACCTAAAACACAATGCAGAAACCATCCTTTTGAAAAATGAGCATTTACTTTCGCTAATTTTGGAGTACATTAAATGAAAACCGAAAGAGTTTTCTGTCTAATTCATATATAATCAAACATAAACAAGTATGAACTGATGCTATGAACGTGCATAGTGCAGCATTTATTTGCGACCATGCCAGTTTTCCCACAGCATAAATGAAATATTTAAAATTATTTATTATGCCCACAAGATCATATTGGGTACGACCTTTATTATTTATATGTCATTTTATTTATTTCATTACTTATTTCTCACAACCGTGAGAAATAAAACAGAATATTCATTTAATTTCTCTTCGACTTCGCTCGGTTTACAGAGAAAAATCATATTCCTTTTCATTTTCAGTGAAACGACCACAGTAATGCTAGCACTGAAAATGTATAGAGATACATAAATAAAAATAATTACAATCGCCGGAAATAACTTTTTGAGTAAGCTTGTATTCGAAATTAGCTATGCTGAACAAATATTGATTCTCATAAAGATATAGATAAGTTGTTTGAAAAAATTTGTACACAAAATACTGCGAAAAAGTCTGCTTAAATACTCTTTGCGTTGTTCCGATGTTCATTTTTGTGAGGCAAAGTGGCTGCAAATTTTATTGATCATTATGAGTCTATTACCTGAATTTTCTTTAATGGGCCTGTCACCGATATTTACTGGCGGAACGAATGATCTTCGTTTAAACAACGAAGAACATTTAATTTTGTTTCGTATACAACGGCAGCTTTAAGTCATATTAAGACTTGTGGCGGTTGAACAAGTCTCCAATTCGGGATGTCATTATTTGTTTTTCTTAAGATTTAAAAAAAACGTGCGATTCTCAACGAAGAGTATCAAATCAAAGACGATGTGTACATGATAATGTTGAAATGTAGCGAGTAGGAGACAGGAGAGATCTTCCACTCACTCGGCTTCTAAAATTACTAGTTAACCAGATATCTCTTCACCTGATGAATATATCATATTATTACGAAGTGTTGGCACGACTGAACCAATGGAGCTCTCAGCTGTCATGGTAGTAAAATCGAGGTCATAATGTACAGTCATTTAATTAATCAAACGCTGTGTAACAATCAAGAAATGGTAAAAATTCATTTATTAAAATTGAATTCAGGTATGGTAGGTTATTCATGAATGACATTTCTAGGAGAAAGATCAGAAGTACGCCCCATTGTATCCGCACTAAGGAATGGTTGTGCGTGAAAAAAACTGTTGATAATATTTGGACACTACTCAGAAAAATGACGCGGTAAAAACTTTGGCATCTTGTGCCTCAGTGTAAACAAAATTTCCCAGTTAAAAAGCCTCACTTCCAAAGAAAGAATTTGAAGAAAAGATGACACGTCCCGTTTCACCAATCCCAACTGTGTGTCGCAATTCGTGCTCACAATGTAATACCAAATTACTTCCTCTCATAAATCAACACTTCTTAATTATCGGTCAAATCATCTGCTCGAATACTCATGAGCAAATGATGGGATTTCTTGTAAGCGTAGCGTTAAAGCGTATTTTGTAAATTAGTAAAAGATTTGAAATAGCTTAGCTCGTGATTCAATTTTGGAGCCCTACATGTATTTTCTGCGAATATTTGAAAAGGGAAAGTGTACGAAAAACCTTAAATGTTCTGTGGCTTCTATTTGAACTAAAATAAATTTTTCAATTCTGCAAGTTATCGAGACTCGTTTGGCTTCAAATACCATTATTCCGTAATCCCTGCTTCTCTATATCAATGTAATCCTTGATTTACACTGTTACCACTGCATCAGTATCTCTTGTTTTAAATTATTCCCATTTCACCAGAAATCATTAATATACATTCCATTAGAAACCATTGACAAATAGTTCTGTTAACTATGTATAAGATAGTTTTGTGAAGTTAGATGAACGAAGTAATTCTCCTGATGGTGTGCAAAGAATAAGAATTGAACTACAAGTTTATAATATCAATAAATCGTAAATAGCGATTTGATATTGACTCATCGACGTAAATGTTTATTCAAGTGTTCTCTTCGTCTCATAAAATACTTTTTCCATCCTATGCGACAATTCATTTTCGTTCTCTTTTGTCAATAATATTTAAGAGTTAAGTTTGATAACTTTATTGTGGGACAAGGCTTGTGGTTGCACTTATCGGTACAAACGAGTTACTGTTTATAGGTACTCGTCAACGTTGGTACTAAAAGTTAGTTTCTGATTTCCGAGAAGTTGACATTTTGTCCTATTGCCCACCTCAACTGGTAGTAGTTTCAACAGCATCAGATGCTATTGCATGTTCGTGATCCTCATTTATCTACGTAAATAGACTGTCCTCGATGCTAATGCACATGTAACCACCATGTACATGGAGACTATATCTTCTTAGCTTGTACAGCAGGTCTGTAAAAAAAATTGTCAGGGTATTTTGATTTTTACAGACCAGCATTTTGATTTTTCAAGGTATTCATATGGATGCCTCATTTACTCGTTTTGGCACAAGTATATTAGCTTTTCTCAAAATGAAAGTATACTAATTAAAGGAGTACATACATTCTTCTGATTGTCTCTCTTTTTTTCGCCCACCATTGAAACTGCTATTATGACTCCTATTATGGTATGTTGACAGACTAGTGACTTTGACGTTGACATTTTCAACACCCTAAGCTGCAACACATTTCTCGCATCAACTCTAGGAAATAAAAAGCTTTTCTTTGTTTTTTTTTTTGCACAGGCGGAATAGGGCTATCGTTGTTTACTGACGTTATATGAGAGAGAGGACATTTAATCACTATCTATTTCTATAGAGTGCGTGTAGTTTGCGAGCTTCTCTAAATTAACTGAAAGAAAAAAATTTGCATTATCTGAAAGAATGGACGAAATGATGTATTTGGTAACATCGAGTAAAAAATTAAATATCCTTTGCACTTATTATAAAGTTATTCATGCCGTAAAACATGCTGAAAAAGTACCGTATTATAACGAGAGCTCAGAAGCCTTTTCATTCTCAATTGATTTCATCGAGAGCTCGTTTTTGTAGATGTTTCAGCTTCGCTCAAAAGCAATATTAGGAATATCTTTTCTGCTAAGCAGTTTAACTATAAAGGTTATAGCAAAGAAGAACTTTAAAATCATTTTAATGAAACGTTTCAAGCCTCAGCTCATCATCAGTCATTTCTGAAAGTACAAAATATACAGTATTGAATAAGAGCAAGACAAAATCATAAAATTGCTCATTCTTCATGCATTCAAACAAGTGTCTAGATAAAAAAGACATGACATAAAAACTGAATAAATCAAAATATCTAAACTTCACTGACTAGAATCGTAAATGTGAGTTAAAACGGAAAATAAGAATACAAGAGTACGACTAAAATGCGGAAGGGTCATAAGGTCAGCTTAGTAGCTCAAATAAAATCTAACCAAGAAGAGAGACAGAGGGAGGGGGAAAAAAAAGAGTTAGAGAGAAAGTGAGATAGAGAAAGAGAAGCCAGAATATAAAGGGGGAAAAAAATATATATATATAGTGTACATTGAATATTGCTCATTAAGAACCGATAATTTTTAAAGGATAAGCACTCTGCATATCATTCAGTGCCGGTTTCAATCTGTGTATATAGAGAGATTCTAGCATGCGCAGTTCACAAGAATTCGAAGCGTAGTCTAAAATTTTAAATCGCTCTTTACTGATAATAATTATTTGTTCGCATTGACCCATACAGTGCTGCCCTATGTTGGAATGTGAAGGTGCTCCTAACGGACGTCCAGTGCGATGACTCCTTCCGGCATGCTCAGCAAGCCCTTGGGAAGGTCATCTTTGAAGCGAAAAAAGGATCCAATTGTGAATTTATTCAATAAAATTATGCGAAAGCGAGTCGTGGGAATTAATTTACCGAGGACATTAGGTAGTTCATTTTTCAACTTTTCAGACTGATAGCCAAAATATGGTAGAACGCAATATATAATTGAAGAAATTTGTTCAGACTCTCGAGGCTTTACACATTTGAAAGAAAAGTATTAATAGATTTGTAAATGGCAACAACAGGGAAACCGTTTGAAGAAAAGTAAGATTCGAGGAACTCATACTCACGGTGAAGGTTATCATAAGTGGAACAAATCCTATAGGCTCTGTTGATTAAAGTGAATAGACTATTTCTTTTAAAAGATTTGGAACAGAAACTAAAAAAGCTGAGACCTAAACCGGTAAAACTTTGTTTTCTATAAACCGAGGTAAAAAATTGAATTTCCGCCCTGCAAACTTTAACGTCAAGAAAATTAAGACAATCGCCGTGTTCTAAATCTACTGTAAACTTAATACTAGGATGTTGTACATTCAAATATTGCAGAAATAATTGCACAACAGTTGCACGTTTGAACAGGACAAAGGTATCGTCTACATAACGCTTGTACAGGATAGGCTTCAAAATGGACGGACAGTTTTGGAGCCACAATTTTTCATGGAAGCACATAAAAATGTTCGCAAAAGTAGGACCGAGCGGAAGGCCCATACCCAAGCCCTCAATTTGTTTATAAGCAATACCGTTAAAGAGAAAAAAGGAATTAAACACAGCAAGTTCCAGAAGACTCTTGAAAAAATTCCGACTTAATCCTATGACTAGAGAAGCTGGACTAGTAAACAGGGAACTGAGACAATTAGATACCTACCCGGATAGGGTAGGTATCTAATAGTTTCCGATAACGTTGATAGTTTCCGACAAAGGAACGTTGGTGAATAAATTTATAATATCAAAAGATGCCATATAATATTCATTCGCATTTTCTATGTTCGTGATACACTTTACGAAATCTGATGAATTGGACAGAGAATATTCATTAGCCGTTAAAGGACTTAGTATTGGTACTAAAAATTTTGCTAGTTTGTACGTGGCACAGTTGTACGCAGCAAAAATCGGACGAAATTGAAAAGAATTGAAGAAATCAGGTTTATGGATCTTCGGTAAACCATACATAACACCAGGCCCTGAACCAGAAACGAACAGTTGTTTATAAAGATCTTCATTAAGTAGGTCAAGAGACTTTAATTTGCGTAAGAAATTGTTAATTTTATCTTCAGCTCTCATAGAATACTTTAGAACACATTCAGTGATCGGTAAAAATTTGGTAGTATCTGAAATCATTTCTTGCATTTTGGTTAAATAAGTAATTTTATCAAGAACCACAACTGCTTTGCCTTTATCAGGCCTTGTAACAATTATATCTGGATTATTAGCAAGTTTCTTCAGTTCAGTTATATTTATCGTTTCATTAAAATGATTTTAAAGTTCTTCTTTGCAAAAGCATTATGTTTTAAACAGGTCCCTTGTTGGTATTTTATTTAAGAGTTATTTTATGACTTAACTTTTTGAATTCATCTTTACATTTTCTTCTTTTTTATGAATAACCAGAAATGGTGCATATTAATAAAAATCTAAATTGACTTGGAATGGATTTCCAACAGTTTTTTTCCAGGGATGTAAATCTGTTCCACACGTTTTATCGTCTGCAGAATTAACTGAAAACAAACTTTGTTGAAATGTATCAATTTTGTTCGCTCAGTATTTCCTGAAGGTCTGATGTTTATTCGATGCTCTCTTGCTGTGTTATAAATATTATCTCTTGATATTTTCTTACGAGATCTATGAATGACGAACATTCATCATATCATTTACGTATATGCAAACCTTATTTTCGTAAAGTTGAAAATATTTTTTAAAATATCGTTATCAATTTTACAACTGGGCTGAAAATATGTGTAGGAATAAATTTTCCACCTAAATTAATAAGTTTAATTTAACTTGGCGTACATTTTCCGTTAATTTTTTGCTACTTTAGGTATCTAATTACGGGTCTCGAAGATCTTCAAGCTCATAAAAAGCACTGAATCGTGGTTTATTGAATCGGAAGGAAATAGTTGACATTTACACTGTCATGAATATGAGATGAAACGAAACTGGGCACCTGAACATGGCAAAACGCGTCCAGACCAAGTTCATTTTGTTACGAATTTAGCCAACGGCATAATACATTCATTTTCAATTAGCTTCGAATTTAAACACCTCAAAAGATTGCCCTCATAGTCATTCGTCTCTGAATCATAATATTTTTGAAGAGATATTTGGGTTTAACCGAAAAAATAGTTACATTATACCATAAAAATAAAAATTTGAAAAGTCGCATCTAAATTATCAATTAAACTTTTGACAAGAGATTTTCTGAACTATAAACATAGTTAAACCATGATGAAGGCGGTTCATTACGTCACATTCTCCGAAAATCTGATAACTGGCTAATACCATTAAGAAATTAATAAATTTGTAGGTTAATACAATAAAACCAAAAATGTATTTGCTCGACAAAAAGGTGTTAGGCGAATATCAAAATTAAAATTTTCGTCTAACGTGCCGTATGTACCGGCTAAATCATCGCAACAATGATAAAACATGATTTTTCATGTGCCATTTTATTGCTTTCGTAAATCATTCTAAATCTAAACTACCATTCAATTAGACGACGATCCTGCGTATTTTGGGATTATGGAATTCCTTTCCTCCCAATTGTGACTTAAGTTGGGGAATTTTTTGCAATTCGGTCGCGTTGATTCATGGTTGTTACTTGAATGCCATGTTGAAGAGCATTGGCTCAGTTGCAGAGGCCTGACCATAGAAACTTTCAGCGACATCTGCTCGCACTGTATAGATATGACAATTTTCAGCCCGGCTCCGATACAGCACGGGACACCAATTTGTGTCGTCGCAAACACGCGATGGTGTTCCTTTTGACCAATCAGTTTCCTAGTGTATTTGTATTACTGTATTGTGTCGGAAGAGAGACAACGATTTGTAAAGTAAAGTGGAAAATTTAAAAAACAGATCATGGATAATTAGAGATGTGCTTTGCACTAAGAAAAAGAGAAAAATTATACCTGATTCTATAGGTGATTGACTTGTGAGTGAAAAGAGTGTTTCCATTGACTCACAAACTGTTACAGTGCAGTTCATTAAATGATCGTTGAACACCTTATATAGAATAGTCATTTTCAGAGCTATGCCACGTAACTTCTTGACACTAACAATTTATGCGAATTTGAATGACTTCAAATATCTCATACGGGGGCACCTTTCCCTATTATAGCATTTGTTAATAAATGTTACTTTTCAATTTCCCACAGTGAAGCTTGACTCAAATTTAAACCCCAATACTAAGTACAATTTCTTGTTAAAATTTTCTAAACACATTCCATTGTTTGACCTTCACAGTGAGTGGGTAAAATCGTCACCGATGGGCAGACGTGCTAACGAACCGTATGGCAAGTTAGGCATTGCTTTAAATTGCCAGCATTTTTTACACTGTTTGTCATTGTTAAGCTAAAACTTTTACTTCGGCCTTATCGCTCTTGACGAAACCTATATTGTTAAGAATTTATCATCATGAATATGACCTGCATGACAGTGGTTGACTTCCCTGACTACTCGTCAGTAGGTAAAACAACCATTGCTTTCAAACTATCTCGATTTTGAAGTTTGTGCTTAGTACGTCTGTGCGGCGAGTACCGCTCTGAAGCCATTCCCCTGCAGCACATGGTCCATTTTTCACAACAATTGAGTAAAATTACGAGATATTTGAAATTATTCAATAGGGATCTAGCTTCGAATTCTTTCTTCCTGCGAGCGAGATGGCGCGTCATTCCATGACCACAAAAAAAAAACAGCGCGATAAAAATCGCACGATCACAAGTTCCAGAGCGGCATGAGGAATATACCACGGATTATAACTTTTTAAAAACAAGGTATAAGACAATTTTCAGCGCATCATACAGAGCAGGACTGCGTAGCTTATTCAGAACGAAAAGGAAGCTCTTTTATCCTGTTTTCTCATTTTTGAAGACTTCCGCGATTTGCCACTCTCAGTCAGTTGCAGAAGACGTTTCCACGTGGTGCATTGCCCCATGTAAACCGTCACGTGGGTCAATTGGTGCGTTAATTCAAATATGACTGTTTTCAGGTGGTTTGTATTTACCTACTCAACACATTCAAATTCTTTTTCGTCCTCAAGTTCATCAGTTTTTGCCTTTTAAGCTCAGTACGTTTTCTTCAGTAGCAACACGAATGACATTTATTTAAAGTTGCAGATCACCAAACAAGCCAGATTTCCGTTAAAAGCATTACGAGGTCGGTGATTGGTATTATTATTCTGGTATTATCGTGGTAAACAAAGTTCAATTTACGTCAAACATTCCAAAACACCTAAAATAATTTTTTACGAAAATTAATGCTTGAGTAAGGCCGATATCTATATGAAGTATACTCATCTTCACGCTCCTTGCACCTAAACCTTGATATTGCGCTCCTTCAGTTACCTATCCTTGAACACAACATACGCAGTCATTTGCTCTTAACTGCAACAATGAATAACAAACAAAGTAAACTAATTCTTTAAAGGAGTGCATGTATTGTTTTATTTACAACATATTTGTTCTTGAAACTTTCATTTAGTTTTTTACTGTTAACATTCATTTTTTTAAAACTCTGAGTAAACTATTTTAACTATTAGTGACAAAGTGCTCAAAACGTAATGTTTTTCAGCACTATTTCGCATTTAATCCTGGTACTTTAAAACTTCAAACAATACCTATTATGAATTCATCTCCACCAGTTATCCTAAGTTACTCCACTTTAAATCGGTTTATTTTTACACAAATCGAAATTTTCTTTTGAATTTATTTTGTTGAAACTCATCATGATGCTTTGATATTTTCAATTGATAGTGCGAAAAGAAATGTTTTAAATTAGTTTAACCAGTAACCTGGCTACCACATAGTATAGGGCCAGAGATTTTTGAAACTGAGTTATTGTTTTCAGAATTGTGATTTTCTTGAAAAGTTTCAAAGAGATATTAGAGGATATTACAGAATAAAATTCAGGCAAAAAAGGCCAAAATGTATAGAAAAGTGTCCAACCGTACGATAGAAGCAGCAAGACTTCGACTGCAAGACGCCGAAGACATTCGGACGAGCAGCGCGAAATGGCAAGACGAAGCGCTGCTGCTCGCCAACGAGAAGCTACAGCCAACTTTTAACCCTTGAACGGCGTTTGGCAATTCTACGGAATGATTTGACGGACCGTGTGCACGGAATTGTTCGACGGGTCTGTCTGTCCGTCACATCCAGCAAAAAGTGTGATGAGCGTATCTGCGATACAAGCTTCATCAACTCCACAATTTTGGGTGTATTAATCCATCAAATTTGAAGTCGAAATGAATATCACGTGTATTGTAAGGAAATAAGAATGTGTGTCACGTGATTTCACGAACATCGTGGCTCATTTTGTACGGGTTGTGTGCACTCTTACTCATCAAGGGTGCAGGAGAGAAGATTATTGTAATCAACAAATACGGCAAAACTGACTATTCAACAACGCAAGTTCATCATCGAAGAAATGACGAAAACTGGACCCATCGCCGGGACTCAGATGAAATTCTGCTTGGAATAATGATTCAAACCTAACAAAATAACGATTCAGAGGAACTTCCAATAGAGGCAATCCCTTAAATTGTGAGAAACATTAATAAGGGAAGATCTCGAAGAAAAGTTTCTGAACGCACAACAGAAAATGTTGAAAGAGCGAGAACTCTAATTCCAGATGAATCGAGGAATGTATTGCAGCTTGTGGCGGGCATTTTAATCGAAGGTTCAGCAAAGTAAAAAAATGAAAAATTAACTCTTTTTCTTGTGAATAACATCAGATTCATTTCCCTATACTGTCTATGAAAAAGTTGCAGCAATTTTAAAAGGTATACATTTTTAGCAACCACCCTACATAGAGAGAACGGCATTTATGGTAAGCTCTTACGACAAACATACTGTTAGATGTACGGGTATTATACACCTCTGAAATTAAGAAGGGTTTTCCTTTCATTTTAATTCCTCGCCACTGAATCATTACTTCGATGGCGGATTTTACGTCAATAGAAACAGTAAGGTAACACGCATTTTAAATTAGATCAAAAACCAATAGTCGATGATATGTAGTAGCGCGTTCAAATAAGTAAGTAAAGTTTTAAGTACAACAAATGAACACACAGAGTGAGGGAGACACATGCTATCAAAGTACGTTAGATAACAAGAGGTCAGCTACCAGATCGGATGGAAAAATTCAACAACATGAGCATCAAATATTTATTATATGAAAAAGCGTGAATAGCTCCAATCGAGAGCAAGCAAAGCGTGCACGTAATGCTTAGTTGTGGCAGTCCAACGAAAGGGGCTGCAGCGACAAGTCCTCAACAACATACCAAAAACAGTTTATTTGTACGATAAAATCAAGTTAAAAAAACTTAAGACAATACAAAAAGGTGTCGCATAATATTTTATAATAAGCCGTTTAGCTGAGAATGAGTAAAACTTTTTACCTAAATTCACATTAAATTTGACTACTGAAGTAGGAAACAAATTATTCGCTGACTTGCAAATCTTCTTGGAAGGATATATACCGACACATCCATAACAAGGTCCGCCATAAAAACTGTCAAATGTGATAACTTATTACGAAATATTTTCTTTTTTATTTATATCTTACACTTCTTTATGGAATCTAGGCTATTTGCTCTTATTTTTACTAATATTGTAGTCTGCCGTGCAATAGAAATAAAATACGAAAATAAATCCTATCAGAAACGGTTGGGTATATTTTGGACAAATCTGCAACTGACTGGACAGGTTTATTGAAGCAAGTGGCGTCTATTTTGACATTATGAATGTTTTTCTGGAAAAAAATTTTTGGGTTTACATGTGTAGCAAAGATAGTTCAGATTCGTGAATCAGGTGGAAACTAGATTTGAAAATTGTTTCTCGACATCCACTCGTTTCTAACGCTTCTACAGTAGTCCCGGGGAGGCTCACCCTCCTACCAATGTCACAGATATTTAAAACAAAGGATCACTACTGATAACCTCTTTAATCCAGTCTGTGTATTTATGAACAGCTGTGTAAACGGTGAAGGGAAGTCCGCAATACGCCCTTTCCACCGCGAATGATACGATGCCGGAAACAGCCCAGCTCTCGGTATAATCCGAGCCAAGGTTCTGCATGAACGGACCGCCCGATGACCCGCCAATGAGATGTTTTTCTTTTTCTGTAAACAGACGACAGAATTGAGAGAGGGAACATTTCTGAACATTCGGAATGAACATTAGCTACCTATGAACTTGTATTCTCTGTTCAAGAAAATTTGTTCAAGAAACAACATAGATGGTGTTCTTCCACTCGACTGAATGGAAATTCAGCCTTGAACAAAATTTCAGGGCAGGTTTCAAAAAGTTAAAAATCTGTTGGCAAATCCAACTCATATACGCTGATATCACAAACAGAAGGGTTAAAAAAAGGGCTTCGCTCTGTTTTTTTCAGAATGAAGCAAGTGTTGCGATACAGAGAAGGGGTGGGTTTAGGACCCCCTTTCCATACGCTGAGGGAATTCCAACCCCCGTACACATTTTATGATATTGTCCTTCATGCTCGCGTACACCTGCATACCAGACTTGGAGAATAAAAGAGTTAGCAAGATTAACACGAATTTATTGGGAAACACGTGGATAACCACACAAGGCATGGGAACGAAATAATTTGAAAGGGCACTGACATAAATGTGATGCTTACCGAAAATTCGAGTTACACACACTCCATCGCTGACAACGATTTACGCATACACAAAACAGCCAGCTCCACAGTAACACAAATCATAATATTTGCGAGAATAACACATCACGATTTAACCTGGAATTGTGACACGGTGTCGAACCATACAACGGGAAGTCGATCCTCGACTAAATAAACACAGGAGATCGATTGCCTATAAAATTAGATGAATCTTCGCGAAACTTTGAAAAGCACTTATCTGTGTGCTGATCTACATCTGAAATTGAACTTCTATCACCACCTAAAGAGCTCTCACAACTATAAAACACTCGCCCTTTTGATAATAAATGATTCACTGATGGACATTCACTGACGATGCTGTTGCTCACTGCTGATGTTCCGCGTCGTTCACAGCCGATGTTATTGCTCACTGCTGATGTTCCGCGTCGTTCACAGCCGATGTTATTGCTCACTGCTGATGTTCCGCGTCGCAGCTTAGGCTTGCTGCTGGCGTGGGCTGATCTCTTGCTACCTCGCTGCAGTGGTGCCCTCCCCCGCTTCTTTCTACGGGCAGCTGATCCCTTGAAGCGTTTGTGAGCTGATTCATTGCAGTTTCATGCGTTGAACTTTGCAGTGTTGGTGAGCGATCTTAACTGTTTGCCATTTGCAATGTTGACGACTGCCGCTGAAGTTGATTGTGAGTTCGACCCCGATGCACAGATGTTGATTGCTCTTGGTTGAATCTCCGACGCGTTTATTCATGACGATCCCCGATGCGAGGCTGGTTTACTTCGATTAGGCTTCCTTTGTAAGACGGTGCTCCAATGACTTCCGACGTCCAACGTTGTTTTATGTGCCTCGAATTATTAACTTTCAAGTTGCAGTTGGGTATAAGACCAGCCGACGAGGCTGGCCTATTGTGTAGAACACCCTCAGACGTCTTGCGCAGTCTCTCACGTGTGTTCAAAAATTCCTCCCTAGAATGTACTTGTCCGCCGCTTATATACTCTCGCTTGTTTTCTTTTCCAGATCATTCGCGATTGTTCCCTCGCAAAGATCACGTGTTTCACTTGTGATTGGTAGAAATCTTGCTTGCTTCGGGTTGCCGAAATGTAACTGGTGCGTTCTCTGACACACCTCCTTGCCTACTCTACTTCTTGATTCTCATTGGTAGAGCAGCCGCGGTCACCCCATGAGCCAGCCCCTACCTCCTCGAAGCTAACCCTCGCTTGTTTGAAGGGGGCTCGCTCACGCCTACCCGTGTGTTGTGTGTGTGACTTGTGTTGTGTTGCCTGGATGTGTTTTGTGTTCAAGATTGTGTGTTTGTGTTTTGTGGACGCCTGAACCGTAGAAGTTTGGACGAAGCGCCAACCGCCGAGTGACTTTGATCTATGACATCCCGTTTCAAGCACTTGAGAGCGCTGCCCAAAGAGCCGACCCTCGCCGATACGACACACAACACATTCCAATGTTTGTAGCCCCGCAGAATGTTTACCCTTCTTTAAAATGTTATAGCATCGCGGAATTTAGCCCAAAAATGAAATTTGATGTGATTTTGCCAAATATATATATATCTAATTTATTCTATTTCACCACACATCCTCGCGCCCTTCACAAAATTTGAGCCATCGGTTCAAATTTTCCCTATGACAATATCAAAGTATTATAAGATTCAAAATTTTCACCCGTTAATTTCAATTATGACCGTGACATACCTCTTACGTTAAAATTAGAAAATGTTCACCCCCCTTTTCCAATTCCTTCGCTTTTCCCGACATCAAAATATCCTTACATATCACCTCCTGGTTTACCTTCTTGCAACACGGCGATGTTGACGCATTTATAAAAGGTTCATTAATGCCTGACACACACACTACATAATTGAAACACACATTTCTTATACACATTATTATAGAACGCAAGGAGAAAAGAACACATCAAAGATAACTCATAAATCGGACAACCTCAACGCACAATAAAACGCACACGACATATTATTCTCGACTTGCTCTCGGCAAATTCATCGACATTGATAAACATATAAATTAGAGATCGAAAATCGGCGAATTTGTTACAAGCAGAGACATCCTTTCAGCTTTCTCGGATGCAATCCACCCAAAAACACAATCTCAATGGAGGCAATTTTCCAACCTCAAATCTTTTCTTCATCATAATTATTATTTCCTCCTGTGGTTCAAAAGTAGACGTTTTCCTTGCAACAAAAAACTTGCTGTTGCTCCTCCTGCGCGCCTAGCTTCAGCTTGTTGTTGTTGTTCCTGTGACTTGCTGCTCCTCGGCTTGCTACTGATCCTCGGCTTACTACCGATCCTGGCTCGCTACTGATCCTGGGGAGGGGCCCCCTGCTGAGAATCGAAGTTACTGAAGCTTTCCATTAAAAATTCATCCTTGGCGTCACGTGAACTCGTGGAATATTCCGTAGATCCTCGTTGCGTCAAATCGCGGACAAATCCTGTAGATTACGGCGTCAATACGCGTTGGACTCCCCCGTTGGAGCTCATCAGCTCTTCCATCATAATTGTAGGAAATGAAGCACATTTATTTGCGAAGATCTTCAGGTTTTGATTCTCAGTCCGCTTGTCGACCAGCCTGACTTAGACCCCTGAGTTTCGCGTTAAATTGCTAATGATCTCCTTCCGTAAAATACGCGTTAAATTGTCTAACCTGGTCCATTTGTACTCGAGAGACAGCGCATTACATGGTCGATCAACGTAAGAATTATTCCTCGGTTTCCTTCAAATCTGCCTTGAGTGAGGCGGACGTGAGCTACGCGAAAAATTCCTACATACATACATAAAATAGTTACTTTCCGGTATCCTCAACCAACTCTAGACAAAGCCGAAATTCGTTCGACGGTGTTACTACTCAGTTGATTCACCTAAATATTTCGAAGAAAATAATACATCTCATTCCAGTAACTTACGACCAGCCCCATTTTCCAATCGTAGGCGTCGATTACCTTGGCACAAGACTATATGAACATTCTTACACATGAGGTACGAAAGAGCAGGAAAATCACCAGGCAGGTCGAATTCCCGCATCCGCACCAATAAAAAAAACATATACATTGGGTATTGTCAAGGCGTCTAACTTTACGTTATACTCTGCCGCGAAGGCTTTTCTAACGATCAGACATTATGCCAACACCGACACACAAGGGAAAAATTACACATAAATTGGGTACTGTCAGGTCATCGGACTTTACGTTATACTCGGCCGCGAAGGCTTTTCTAGCGATCCGACATTCTAACAATACCGACATACAAAGAAATGCAGATATAGACAAGATGTAGTGTTACCAACCCGTCAAACTTTACACCTTACTACGCCGAAAGGCTCTTCAGACGATCTGACATTGTGATATCACTGACACAAAATGCAAAAAAAAATAGACATAACACAAATTTTATCCGATTCTCAGCCCCAGAGACAGTGCAGCACATTTAAATGATTCCACGTTGCCGCAAGATTATATGAACATTCACACAAATATTGTACGCTAAATCGGGAGATTTACCAAATAGGCTGAAATCCCTAACGCACTTAATGTACACATGAATACACAGTGTGTCATCACTCTGTTAGACTTTACATCATACTTTTGCTGAGAACAGCCGTTCTGATGATCTAACATCCTGATAAAACACACAAAAATGCAAAAAGACATGATTGTTCACCTAATTCTCAGCCTTTGAGTTGCACAATTGTTATTTAATGATGTCATTTCTTCATCGTCCTTCAATTACTACGCATTTATCTCAATGCTACTGATAACATTTAATAAACATTCCTTCCTTGTTCTCACAACATCCTACATTCTTGCGTTCCGTAATACCACACTAGAGTTTTAACCACATCAGCTTGAACGTACCGCCACAATTTCTTAATTGCTTGTGCTATCCATAAAGCAATAAAATTCCGGCAGAGGCTCTCTGCCGCACGGTGTACCTCTCTTACATACATTCTCGATGAAGATTTCCCTTGTACAATCCAGTCGCTATGCATTTTCAATTTTTTTTAACGCCAGAAATCAATTCCTTTGCAGAAATTACACTCCATCTTGAATATTGAGCATTTTCGTGCTAGAAAATAAACATATCCTAATGAAGTTGATAAGTACATCGTTATTATGCAAACACTCTATCGCCATCAATTAACGCTAGAATTTCAATTATTGACGAAACGGTTCACACAATTTGATTAAAGTTACAACTAAACCATGTCAAATTCAAAGCATTGTCGAATGTTTCTGCTCCTCCCATCTTACGCTCAAACATTAGAAGGCACGCCAGAGCTACTTTTGTTGATCAGGCAAAACCGACCCCAACGAACCTGTCCAAAATCCGCGTACGAACGAGAGAAAATGCGTAGACAAATACGAGGAATGCATTATAAAATCCAAAAATTATTCTGAAGAATTCTCATGGATCTTCCGTTCCCCCGATTTAATTCAATACCGAATGTTAGGTCATTTCCGCTTTCAGTACAAGTAAATTTCTCTGTTTAGCGAGACGATACTCCCAGACGTACGCAAGGAATATTCATCTCTCACACGAGGCAATACTTTACTCTGCGATAAAATGAGGTCGAATACCACTCGAGAAATGGCGTAGTATTTCTTCAAAAACTACACAACTCTATCTCTTTCGCTGTAGTAGAATTCAGTTTCAGTAAGATATAATTTGCACCTCTCACATGAGTATAACTTGAACATTCCCCCAGACGACGAACGATTTGAAGAAAATACACAATCTTCCAATTAACGCACACTTAAAAATGAAAATTAATTCATCGGTGACATGTAACTGTTTAGACTACAAAAATTGCATTTAATCCACGTGTTCCCTTTAAAATCTACAGATGCTTAATACAATAAAAATTCCTTCCTACCTGAAGGCAGCTAGGATTGAATAATCTTAAATTACCACGCTCTACCGTCGAATTCACATCAAAAGGAAATTTTTAAACATCATGAATTTATAAAAGTTAGGGAAGCAAAATTTTCATGCTCAGTGAATTTGATATAAAGGTATATATTGACTCATGTCAGTGTCGAAATGGATTGTATAATTGGCACATGGGAAAATTACCCAAAATATTCAATGATTTAGTGTATTATTATTGAAGCAATTATTTAAATTCTCACTCTGATGTACTGGAGCTTAGCACAATGATCTTGTGAATAGAAACGGAGGACGAATTTACTTTACTCAACACACGAGCTGCGGCGTCATTTATGTCTAAGCAAATAAAATTAGACCACGAACTGAATGTGCAGCACCGTTGAAAATTATCACTTACTTTAAAACACTACATTTAATTTTTATCCTAAGCACCGCCACTTAATTCATTCAACAGTTTTGCAACAAGAATTTACCACACCTTGGATAGCAAGGAAATTGATTCTCAAAAATCCCCATTATTGCTTCTCAGCAGATGTCAATTTAAATAATGGAAGCATTCAGATATCAACGAGTGAAAATATGAATTATGTTGCTAAAGCTGATTGGAGAAGCTTGACGCACACGAGGCCAAAAATTCTGTGAGTTATTTTAAGCGAGGCGTCACAAAAAATGAAAATTTCAACCGAGTTAATTACTCAATGCCTCAACCTTGGTAAACTTTAACTTGCTTCAGAGATTCACTTGAGATAAGGCGGTATTTGCTAAATTACGGCGTTATTTCCAGAGCCATCGCTGCACACCTAAATTCAGTTAAACCTAATAATTGTACAGATGATATAAAATTCAACCAAAAAAAAAAATTTTTCAGCACTCAAGAAAAATTTTATAGAACACAGCGTCAAGAAAATAGAGCAAGTATTCTCCTAGCAAACGCATCAGAGCTTATCTACTGATGCACAATGATTATTTCTACTCATGACACATTCAACTGTAAATTTCCACTGAAGAATGAAGGACATTTAAATTTGATGACTCACTGCAGCATTTGACAGGATTTTGATGGTTTTGGAAGTTCAAGAAAATGAGAAATGCTCAGGAAACCATGCTCCATTATTCTAAATAATTGGGGCTAGATTCGCTGTGGAAAGTTAAATCAAGTCAACTCAGCATTATGACGAGCTTGAACACTTTGTGTAATACTGATGAAGTGAGTTTCTTATTTGATTTATAAAAAACTAATGTTAATGGATCACTCAGCTTCAAATGACTTAGTCTCGCTCGTTTAAATTAGCCACTTTAGGAGATGGTTCGGCTACGACCACAAGAATTTGGTTTATCGCCCCACGAGCAGTGTCCAGTGCCTGCCTGTCTCCTCAAACTCTGGGCCGTCAATTAGACGGCACTCAAAAATGCATCGAGAAAAAAAAATTCAACAGGCAGAAATTTCTATTTAACATTGAGCACTTATATGATTGAATTGACTGTTTGATCATTACACACACAAAAAAAAATATTCGGACACCGCATAAATCATTTAAAAAATTCACCCATGCTGACAAATAGATATCACGAAGCACACAATCCAATTTGCATTTCATCCTGTTACGGAACGTGGCCAAATTATGCTGCCTCTCGGATGCACCAAAAAGAAAATGTGCCAAGAAGACAACGCTATCAATTGAACTTTGATTTAATATTTTCTCAAACAACATTAACTGAATCAACTCAGCGGCACGAGAAAACTGAGCAAAGATCTCGGAAAATATCAATTCCACATAGCATTTCGAAATTAATGGCCATGGATAACACTTAGTCAAGTACACTTCAAATTAGGCGCTCAGATTTGGTCCGACTGCAGCTGCCAGAATCTCAATTTTATTACTCCGTCCTCCAACCGCGCGACCGGCGTTAGGCGTCGGTACAGCACGTCCACGGCACCGCTCTCTACGTTAGAAATTTTACTCCAAGTTGGAATGCCCACGAAATGACACGGATGAATTGTACTTGCAGAAAATTCTGCTTAATTATCGAGCGACTATTTGACTGAATTAAAAAAAGAAGAAACAGATATTTTTAGACAACTGAAAATAATTAAAAAAATCTCCATGTTGATATACAGACAGTACGCTTACATAGGACAATTAATATATATTTCTCCTGTTGCGATACAGAGAAGGGGTGGGTTTAGGACCCCCTTTCCATACGCTGAGGGAATTCCAACCCCCGTACACATTTTATGATATTGTCCTTCATGCTCGCGTACACCTGCATACCAGACTTGGAGAATAAAAGAGTTAGCAAGATTAACACGAATTTATTGGGAAACACGTGGATAACCACACAAGGCATGGGAACGAAATAATTTGAAAGGGCACTGACATAAATGTGATGCTTACCGAAAATTCGAGTTACACACACTCCATCGCTGACAACGATTTACGCATACACAAAACAGCCAGCTCCACAGTAACACAAATCATAATATTTGCGAGAATAACACATCACGATTTAACCTGGAATTGTGACACGGTGTCGAACCATACAACGGGAAGTCGATCCTCGACTAAATAAACACAGGAGATCGATTGCCTATAAAATTAGATGAATCTTCCTCGAAACTTTGAAAAGCACTTATCTGTGTGCTGATCTACATCTGAAATTGAACTTCTATCACCACCTAAAGAGCTCTCACAACTATAAAACACTCGCCCTTTTGATAATAAATGATTCACTGATGGACATTCACTGACGATGCTGTTGCTCACTGCTGATGTTCCGCGTCGTTCACAGCCGATGTTATTGCTCACTGCTGATGTTCCGCGTCGTTCACAGCCGATGTTATTGCTCACTGCTGATGTTCCGCGTCGCAGCTTAGGCTTGCTGCTGGCGTGGGCTGATCTCTTGCTACCTCGCTGCAGTGGTGCCCTCCCCCGCTTCTTTCTACGGGCAGCTGATCCCTTGAAGCGTTTGTGAGCTGATTCATTGCAGTTTCATGCGTTGAACTTTGCAGTGTTGGTGAGCGATCTTAACTGTTTGCCATTTGCAATGTTGACGACTGCCGCTGAAGTTGATTGTGAGTTCGACCCCGATGCACAGATGTTGATTGCTCTTGGTTGAATCTCCGACGCGTTTATTCATGACGATCCCCGATGCGAGGCTGGTTTACTTCGATTAGGCTTCCTTTGTAAGACGGTGCTCCAATGACTTCCGACGTCCAACGTTGTTTTATGTGCCTCGAATTATTAACTTTCAAGTTGCAGTTGGGTATAAGACCAGCCGACGAGGCTGGCCTATTGTGTAGAACACCCTCAGACGTCTTGCGCAGTCTCTCACGTGTGTTCAAAAATTCCTCCCTAGAATGTACTTGTCCGCCGCTTATATACTCTCGCTTGTTTTCTTTTCCAGATCATTCGCGATTGTTCCCTCGCAAAGATCACGTGTTTCACTTGTGATTGGTAGAAATCTTGCTTGCTTCGGGTTGCCGAAATGTAACTGGTGCGTTCTCTGACACACCTCCTTGCCTACTCTACTTCTTGATTCTCATTGGTAGAGCAGCCGCGGTCACCCCATGAGCCAGCCCCTACCTCCTCGAAGCTAACCCTCGCTTGTTTGAAGGGGGCTCGCTCACGCCTACCCGTGTGTTGTGTGTGTGACTTGTGTTGTGTTGCCTGGATGTGTTTTGTGTTCAAGATTGTGTGTTTGTGTTTTGTGGACGCCTGAACCGTAGAAGTTTGGACGAAGCGCCAACCGCCGAGTGACTTTGATCTATGACATCCCGTTTCAAGCACTTGAGAGCGCTGCCCAAAGAGCCGACCCTCGCCGATACGACACACAACACATTCCAATGTTTGTAGCCCCGCAGAATGTTTACCCTTCTTTAAAATGTTATAGCATCGCGGAATTTAGCCCAAAAATGAAATTTGATGTGATTTTGCCAAATATATATATATCTAATTTATTCTATTTCACCACACAAGTTCCCCGATTTAAAAAAATGTGATTCCAAAGTTTACTTATTAAACAATTAATTGTCAACATTTTTCGCAAATTTTGAGTGTTAAAATATGTGGTTATTATATTTTTCTTAATATTGAGTAGATCATAGGGTAAAAGAACCCAAACCATAACATTGTTGAAATGAGGGCCCATGTGGTTGATTAAGCTTGGCAAATAAATTATATAATTGAAGTATGTATACGAGCGTATCCCCATACTGTAATATTTTTCATAATAATATACTATACGGAGTTACTTTATACTTCGACTATGCTCCAGGTCATTCTTTCCAAGTATCGAAACTGGTTTCATAGAAAGAAATGATTGTTATCGAGCGGCCTTTTCAACTAACGGGTCTTTACCTCGTCGAACATCTACGGTCATGCTTATGGAGAAATGCAAAGATGTATAAAATGTACATCTTCACACTCTTCCATAAACAAAGGGCACATTTATTGTGTCGCAAAACAATAATAAATTTAATGATGAATGGTAGAAAATTGAGCAAACGACTGGAGACAAAATTGCACGAACAGTACTGATGCTTTCTATTGGCAAGTTTAAAGCTCGGTGATTATAAGAGCAAGATTGTGTTATCAATCTATAGCTTCAGTGTGCCTGTCGTTTGCTGTTAGTCACAAATACTGTTGATTAACTCCAATAGAATACATAACTCAGCAACAAGACATTGACTTTCAAACTGCAACAACGGTATATCAATCTAATTAATCAACAACCACAATTCAATTGATGCTTCTAGTACTGTATTTAATCAATGTAGTATGATCATATGATCGTCACATGCATAATTAAATCGAAAGATAAGCAAAGGCCTTGGATAACTGAAGACATCATTTAAAACTTTAAAATCATGAACCATATTTCAAATTACTTCATCACGGCAACTGATAAATCGAGGCCAATTTCTAGCTGCAATCCTGACTATAACAAATACTAAATGAGTGGTTCTTGCATTCGGCTATGATCAAGCACACAGGAAAGTTGGGTCGGTAAACACCGATGGGTCACTCCCGTTTTGAAAATCTCTTAGAAACCGGGGGTCATGCTGGAGTCAACGTGTTCATACATGGCAGAAAAGAAATCCTAGCTAGCAATTGATAGGCTCAAAAATGGTGACTCAAATCAAGTTAGATACATAGAAAAGTTCAATTTATGCTCAAATTTTTCTTATTTGAAAAAGATACTTAAAAACACTTTCGTCTGATATGCGTTCATGAAAAGTTTACTTTCCTCCAGTCATGGAGCTAGGATATATGGAGGGAGCATAGCCGATTCCAATCGGGTTCAAATTAGCTGCAAAAGTTGGGAGACTGGGGCATTGGCAAGGCCCCACACGTGAGCCAACCACAGACGCTTGGCTGAAGTTGGCTCCTCCTCGCCTCCTCTACAACTCGTTCATTTGCCAAAGCAAGATTAGTACCGCTCCACAAATCAAAGGATGATGTGCGCGTGCAAGTCGCTCTCTAATTTGTTATATTCAAGGGCCTGTAATCTTTACAGTTTTTAACTCTTAATGTATCTTTGCTAGTAATTTTGACATTAATAAGTGTCCTCGAGTGAGGAAACACAATTTATTATCTTTCGGAGTCTTAGAATCCCAAATTAATGATTACGATAAACTCAACAGCTGGAAGAGCAATCAGCGAGCATGTGCGCACCCTAACGTAGTTAGTAGGTAACTGGCTTCCGTGCTGACGTCACACTTGCGAGACTGCTATTGGTTACCACAAACATGGGAGAAATCTCAAAAACTGGTTCTCTTCACAGACGGCTATGCTCCCTCCATATATACTCCCTCCACGCCTCCAGTTGTGTTTTTCCGCCGATGGTCACCTTCTCCCGTTTTTCAAGAGCTTAATCAATAAGCTCGTGTTCCATTTGTACTCATCATATGAAATAAAACCGGTGTTATTTCATGCGTCAATGTTTTAACTTAGTTTTAAAAACAATTAATGACTATATTTCAGATAAAAATAATTATAAATACTTATTATCTTCTGGCAAAGGTCTCTATTTATACGGAAAGCTTTCTTTTTCTACAATTCTGAACAATAAGCGCACCAAAAGACTATTTTCCTCAACATAATTTGAGCCGAGCGCATTACGCATCACGATATGAGGGCTCCATGTAAATGTACCGAACGCTTATATCAGAGTTGTTGAACATATAATAGAAATGGTCATCATTTGCCTGGTTTTTCTTTTAATAACAAGACTAAACAGCATCCTAAAAGCAGCTCTATATAGTGAGCATATCAAGAGGAAATATTATTTTTTCATTAATGTTTTATTCTTCGTTTGGTGAGAGTATTGACTGTTTACACTTGAAAATACTCTTGAAATCAGTTGTATTTAATTGTAATAAAATGTTTTTTTGAGCATTTCCCAAAATAGTTTATTCGTATCTTTCTGGAAAGTAACGGGGCCGAAAACTATCCTGATTTAAAAATTTAAATGGAGAATCCTTTTCTACCCTTCAACCTGTATTTATTTCGTGAATAGATGTACCTGAAAGAAGATGTTCCCCTGGGAATTTATGGAGAACCTATGTCACATTCACTGAATTTGTAATAGAAGCTGTCGCAGAATGAATAAACTATTAGAATAAAAATCAGATTGAATTGCAAAATCAAAAATAAGTATATCTGTCCGTAGGTATAAGCTACAAGCGTAGTAGGACAATTTCCACACAGTGGGAGTCAATTGAAGACTCGACTCTTCCAGGTATTTCATTCAATTTCCTCCTGTGCAATGGAAATAGTAAGGGAAAGCTCCCGCGGGAATTCAACATAGAACACATTCGAAGGTAGACCACAAGCAGGTAGACCGTTACTTTCCAGAAAGATACGAATAAACTATTTTGGGAAATGCTCAAAAAAACATTTAGTAGTTGAATAGTTAGTTCGATCAATGTTTTGCAATTTACAGAAGCTCACATGAACTAGACGCGTTTGTCTTCCGAAGAACTCACCGATTTGAGCAATGAATACGCTACGACGGTTCACCTCGAAGTTAAATATCATAACTAAGACTATTAACTCCATATAAAAAAAAGTCACAATTCTGTACAAATTCTGTCGTCGTAGCATAGAGCTGGCAGCATTTGAAAATGCAATGACCTATGCGAAATTAATTGCATCTCATGTACTCGCTGGCCGAAAGCAAGAGCTAAACGAAGTGAACAAGGTCGCGTTTTCTCGCACACTGAAAGAGTAGATAGTGCAAGTTAATTATGGAGCATGTGCAATTTGAAATATTCGATGGTCCCATGTCGCTCCGAGTGTTAATGCGGAATAAGTTAAAAAAACATTTTTTTTTTAGTAAACCACTAATTTACCAGTTCATTCATTTCCACACGGGATTCACTACTTAAACTTCCAAGAACAGTAATTTGTTCACACGCAATACTACTGTAAATGTGCTTGCGGGCATAGAAATGATCGATAAATGAACGAGGTCATTAATAATACGATAACTAATCTCCTTTAGCTAAAGATATGTATCAGTAATCTGAATGACAAGAGAGCAGCACGTTGAATTTAGCTGAATATTGGTATGCGCTCGATATCGATAATTTTACTTAATTAAGCGTGCATGATGACACTGTTGTGGGTTGTGCACACTCCCAGCACTCAGAGGAAGCTTTGAATGCAAGAAGAGACAAATCTTTTCAAGGGACTGCGTCATTTAGAAACTCAGGTGAAATGTTGAATAATAACATGCTTGTGGTCTACCTTCGAATGTGTTCTATGTTGAATTCCCGCGGTAGCTTTCCCTTACTATTTCCATTGCACAGGAGGAAATTGAATGATATACCTGGAAGAGTCGAGTCTTCAATTGATTCTCACTGTGTGGAAATTGTCCTACTACGCTTGTAGCTTATCCCTACGGACAGATATACTTATTTTTGATTTTGCAATTCAATCTGATTTTTATTCAACGTAATAAACCATGATGGAAAGAGCATGAAAATAAAAATTTGGTTGCTTATGAAAGCGGATAAAAAACATATGCTTGTGCATATGAACTAGTACGAGGCACTGTTGGCTGAGGCGGGAATTCCGATTTGTCATTGGAAGTAATTTGGAACGACTACCTAGAGAAGCAATATTCAAATCTAAGGGGAAAATTACCTATTACATTGTATCGATGCCGTTTTTCCTCTGAGATGAAACAGTGTACTTTTCCATAAAAATTTATCGTTTCATATCCAGCAATGTTTCCCAACGATCCCGGAAAAACTAAAGCGATCCCGAACTTCCGATCCTAAGATTTTAACAGCGATCCTCGGTTTTTGAAGCGTTTTTAAAGGAATTCTAATCCAATTTGAGTTTACGTTGTCAAATATATACTATAATACTGATATAGAATGGAGCAGAAAGATTGTAAATTTTATATTATTTTTATTATTTATATTCCATATACCATATAGGAAGATATCTTCTCTACCGACTCTACTGAACTCTATCCAATTTAATTACATTATATGAAACAAAGTCGAAGTCGTCTATACCCTTTTTGGTTGAATCGCCCCGTTCAGACCTCGCTTTGCTCGTTCACATCCACCTCGTGGGCTTTTCTGAGGAAGGGAAGGTTGCCCTTCAAGAAGACGAGGGCCGCGAAGTTCTCGGCAACTAGGGTCGCCCTCTTAGGTCAGAGAATGGCCGACCCTTAGCTGAACACGCGCTCGATCGAAGCGGAAATGGGGAGTGGCGTCATATACGGTTTTTGAAGCTGCGTACGAGAAGAAACGATATCTACGCGAGATGGAATGGCCGTCTTCGTTTTGTTTCCATTTTTTCCCGTTACGGCTGGTATCGGGTTGGGACTTACATTTTGCAAGAGCGATCCTCGCACTTCAGATCTTTTCCACCGGGAGGTGCCGATCTCTAAGCCCGATCCCGATGTGGAAGATCGATCTTGATCGGAAGTTCGGACTTATGATCCGAACGCCCACCAGTGCTTCATCAAATAAAGATCCATTTGCTTACACATATAGCTAACATTTTACGAAGCACAATTTAGTACCACCAATCGAATAAATTTGAATTTTTGTGACTAACCTACGTCGCTGCCGCAAAACTGCGTGATATTGATCTCGAGTGACGGACATCGAGAGATGGGGCTCTCGCATGCGTAGTCCACCTCTTGCAGCACCTTTTCGTACCTGTGCACGTTCTCACCATTCGGGCGGCTGAACGTCTGCAAAGAAAATGCAATCGATAAAATGCTGTAAGGCTTTCAGTACGTTTATTTTATGTGAGTTTATAGTAGGGTTGCGTAGTTGGGAGTCGGTATCGCTTGTTATAGGGTGGAGTCGGAGTCGGGGTCGTTTTTTCCGAATGTGGTGGAGTCAGAGTTGCAGTCGTTCTTACGGATGTGGTGAGGTCGAAATCAGAGTTTCTATTTTTTGGTTACTTCGATTCTAACTTTCGCTAAAATCTATCTATTATAGCTTAAAACTTATTGTAAGCAAAACAGAGTCATAATGCTTAATAAAAAGCTTAGTAATATGCAATGTATTTAATGATTATTTTGTTCAAAGAGCGGAACATAATATACAGTGTATGAGCTAATACTGTCATTGATATCTAGTCATTTGGGGTTCGCATACATACATATGAAACATACGAGGACAAAATATAATTTTCATGCAGCACTAATAATTTGTGCACATTTTACAGTGAAAAGGCAGTAATTATTTATTGAAAGCATTGCGAATCATTTCTGTTTATTTCTGTATCGTTTATTTCCTCTTCAATGAATATACCGGAAGTAAACCCAGTAATAAATGCTTGGAAAGCTACTTGCAGAGCAGCTCAGCTGATGCAATACATTTTACTCACAAGCAGACAGAGTGACAACTCTGTACGCTTTAAATGTGTCTATACTCCATACCCAGAGGTTCCCTTTGACGATATTTTCTAGTCTTTTGGTTATGCTATGATGTAATGATTAATAATGACGGCTCGTTGCAGAAATCTTAAGTTATTTTGTGATCATAAAGAATTTTATTCTTTGTCATAATATATTGATAAAGACTAGTCTTTGCCAAAACCTAAAGCCATGTTCTTATACCTAAAGACTTCTAGTCTTTATGTTATGCCAACTTATTGGTAACGGAGCTTTAATCAGCTCAACCTTGTATTAGTAGCTGGTATACTAGTTGATGTTTTCAACAAAATATAGTACTTATGTACTTCGTAATGATCTCTTTGTTTTGTTTACTTCCTAGTCTTTGATCAAGGTAACATCTATTAATAATGGAAATTACTGCACGTTTCTAATGATATACTTTGCATGTTGTTTGGTCATTTCGGAGTTATATAGTCTTTCACTATATCATTTTCCTGTTTTATTTTTATCTTCTGTATTCCAAAAATTTTTAGTAAGCTAGCTTATGCTAATATGAAAATTTTTATAATTGTGTTTTTTAAATTTTAACAACTGAAATAGCATCTGTTTTTCGGTAATATATATATAATTAATTGCTTCTTCATGAAGAAAATTTAGAAAATTTTTAAGATAATCAATTTCAATATTGGGACATGTGAAAAGATTATTAAAATAATAAGCCAACACGAGCAAAAACCTTCCTTAGTCACACAAATGTTGTAACTGAGAGCAACGCACTGCCTCAGCAGCAAAGATTGTTGCATTTTATGCGATAGAACAAAATATCTTGGAGAAAACGTCCCAAATTCAACCAAAAATACAAAATGAATAAAAAATGAGCGATTATTAAAATAAGATAAGTTCTAAACTGTACGATAATAAGAGGGGTGTCAGCCTGTCTGTCTGTCCGATGCCATCCGAAAGTGTGTGATGAGCGTTTCTGTAATACAAGCTTCATCAACTCCACAATTTCCAGTGCATTAATTCATCAGAGTCGAGTAGGAATGAATATCATGTGAATTCTTAAGAAATGGGAACGTTCCGTGTGTCATGTGTGGCTCGAACATTATTAAACGTTTTTGACGGGCGTGTGCACTCGGCCTCGTCAACTCTCTATAGATTGCATTTTTTTCTTACGGGCTTTCTTTCATTTTTCCTTCTTTCTTATTTCAAATAAAGGGGGGTGGACTAGTGTATAATAAAAGCTTAAAAGTGAATAAAAAATGAAATATCATAAGCCAAGAAACTATAAGTGGCTTTTATTTATAAACAAAACGTATTAGATACGTCAGGCCTGGCGAGATGGAAGCAGAACGAGTTTTGTCTATTATGGCTGTAATATAACAGTGTTGAACAATGATGTGGCACCTTTACTGCATTGCTACTTTGCGTAGTGTGCTCGTCTTCACACACTAATTAAACGGCAATGCAAATCGTGCCTACTCTATCTACAGATATATATAAAAATTGGTATTACGAGGAAAGTAGATCAATTATTTTAATTTCGTTGGATATCTTAAGCCACAGAACGAAATTGTTGATGCTGATTTATACTTTTCAGGGGAGGAATTGCCGACCATGCCTACTCGGAAGGCACGTGTTCGTAATATATTTATCTAATAAACCTTGATTCTTAACGTACTGTGTTCAAATAAAAGTTCATTTATAATTGAAGAACATGAATATATATACAGGTTTCAACCCCTGCGAAAATTAGGAAATAAAATATCCATCGTAAAAATTGTGAAAAGAATGAATTGGAGTGGCAAAATTGAGAATAGGAGGAGTCGGTGATGGAGTCGGAAAATTTTAAAAAGGTTGAGTCGGAGTCGATGTCAGAGTCGCCAAATTTGGAATAGGTAGAGTCGGAGTCGCAAATTTATTCCTTCGACTCCGCAACCCTGGTTTAAAGTTATTTCAATTTAGTTTAGTTACAGTTCACACTTTACTGAAATGCTCGTAAAGCTCTCACGTGATAGCAGAGAGTATGAAGCTGCATGGGCTTAATTACTCAATTTCATACATGCTTTTGATTTTAATAAAATTTTAGAGCAGCACATTGACTAATTAGTAAAATTAATGAAATACCCATCAACGAACTTCTTGAGATCGTTAAACAAACATACACTGAGAGCATCAATGCCATGTAATGTAAACAAACATACACTGAGAGCATCAATGCCATGTAATGTAAACAAACATACACTGAGAGCATCAATGCTATGTAATGTAAAGAAAATAGGAAGTGGACAGAACAGACTACATAAGAAATTTAAGAGTAGTTGAGGAAACCAGAAAATCAATTGAGAATTTCTAATTAAAATGCTGAGAAGTTAATTCGAAAATCATAAAGTGCACAGAAATAGTTAACAGTGTGATTAAATAGCAAAAAGAAGGGCTTGAAAAATAAATGAATATATGGACAGAAAATGTTTTGAGTATGCTCTAAAGCCTAAAAAATAGTGTAGCAGCTTGGTTTTACATCGCTGTGGCGCTGTGGACTATAAACTATTAAAATTTCGAAATACCCAGTTTAACTGAGTGCTTAATTTCAAATTATGGTGAATGTATATCTACTCTGATCCACATCAGTAAGCACTTAGAGAGTCGGGTTGTTATAAAAGATACGTTTTGGAAATTCAAAGTTTCGATCACAGAACAGAGGAGTCAAAGTTGTAGATTCTTTTTGGTCCTGTTATTTGTCAAGCAACAACCGAATTTTTAACCGTCGATTCTTAGTTTGGTTAATTTATTCAGTTCAAACTTCTTGAATTTAATCGTCGAATAAAATTTTAAACGGAATGCAACATTCTTTTAAATATTTTAAATTTCAGTGATACTTCATCGGGATGGAAAAATTTTTGAAAAGCGTGAAGCTGTTTGGTTCTCCAATTTCAGCTGCATACCACCAATCAGTATTGCGCAGTGAGAAATACATTTGCATAAATAGCTATACTCAAATTTATCGTTTATATTTCACTAAGAACTTCCTCAGTAGTTTAACCTTGAAATACAAGGCACGGAATACTCATGGATTCTTCTAGCACACGTTATGGGTTCGACTCAAATAGTTTGAATAAGTACAGTATGTCCCTTAATCCGATTAGCGCGATTGTTGAACCAAACCCACTCTATAGAGGGTCAATGACTATGGGGCTTGTGCCATGTCAAATTCAACATTGACGCTCTAGCTAGTTTTGAGAATTTTGAATCTTTCAAGTTTTATCCTAGGCGACTTAGTTACAAACGCAGTGCTTTTGTTCTTTAGCATGAAGTTCTTTGCAAATTTTTCAAACATAAAACAGATGCTCGTTAAACCAAGTAATTTTTGTAAAAGCTTTGGAATGGAATACCAATTAACTAACAGCTTCGAATGCCTATCAGCTAAACATATTTGGACAACACGACGACCAAACAGCTTTAAATTTTCAATAAACTAAGTAGCCAATAAAGTAAACAACCCTCGCTAAGCTATCACCTAGTCAGATATTGAATAATTGAATTTAAAATATCAAAAGTCTCAAAAAATTAGCCTGCAACTTGAATCAAAAGAACACGCGCACTAACACGCCCTCCAACACTCAGTTCATTGTGTGAACGGGTCGTAATCTTTGATGTAAGTTATGTCTTAACTACTGGGCTCTTATGTCTCGTAAACTATCGGCTCTTGAGCGTGCCTTTCTGGCAGTAAACATAATAACTAAATCCAAAAGCATTCTTCTCTCTAATATTCAAATTCTATCTTCAATGAGCGTTGCTCGCAGTTATCTCTTGATTTATTGCAATTTATTCATTTAATAAAATTAGTACAATTACAGCTGAGAAAAATGAATTTTGTAACGATTAAACATATCAAATTTCAAATTTTTTGAAGACATAATTTTCTGATTAGTACCATTATGTAATGATTCGGCATGCAGGTCACAAGATTTTCTTGAAGTGAATTACATCATGTTGCTTTCCCTATTTTGTTCTAGGGATACATGCAGTAGCATCTTTCTCGCAAACTAATTACTTCACTTCGTACGCAGGAAATTGAACTTTACCTGTCCTAAAAGAACATATTGATAGAATGGAATTGCCTTAGATTTAAAATTTACGAGTGCACACGGCCCGTCAAAAAAATGACAGGATTAGATATAGGACCAACTGAGCTTCAACATGGCTTTCCCGAGATTTCCCATGCTATTCTATGGCTTTCCAATACTTTGCTAAGTCTCAACTGCTGATTTTCTATACAACCTAATCTAGCCTAACAATACTCGTCATATTCATTCCAACTCCCAGTCTGCTGGGTTAAAGTCACTGAAAATTGTGGAGTTTATGAAGCTTGTATCACAGATACGCTCATCTCACACTTTCGGCTGGTGGGTGTGACACACAGACGGACGGACGCGGTCATGAAGTTCCGAAATTTTATCGTCGCCCATATTGTTTATTTGTATGAAACTTTCACCACAATTATTGTGTGAGTGAAATTACAGCTTCAAATACGGTCAAATAAATAAATAAATAAATAAATACTTAGAGAAGCATATAAATGAGGAATGTTCTAAAGAGAGAAAAAATACTTACTTTAAAATTCTGAAAATACTGGTGCGCGTGACACTAAAGAAACGCCTGGTTAAGAAACGCCTTACTGACCATGGCAAAAGGCGAAGTGAGAAAGCCGTCTCCGTTGAGGTCAACACAGGCAGGGTATCTGGTCCCACTGAGGGGAAGCGGGTGCTCCAGCCTGATGAGGGCGATGTCATTGTGGGGCCGACTGCCTGGCACGTACTGCGGGTGCACCCAAATTTCGTCCACCTGCTCAGTGGAGATTATTCATGCATTCACTCTAATAAGTCACGACGTAACTTTCATAATTATAACTTAAATTGTTACTGATTACTAAATTGGAATGCTGAATTTCCTTGTTGAAAAGAACTAATGCAAAGTTTTGTTGAAAATGAAGTGTGAAATAAAAAAAAGATATTTTTAACTACATACCAAATGCACCAGTGAAATATGAACTAGACCAGACTGATTGGAGAAGGACTGGCGTAGCTAAGAGTATTCAGTGAATACGAGATACTATTGAGAATGATTTGTGCCCCCATAACTATCCGTGAGTGTTTACAAGAAAGCGGGGTAAAATGTCCCACAGTGGAATGACTGTAATGATATTTAGTCAGCCCAAATAAAACGACATTTTTGATGAATTTATTCTGCAAGTAGATTATTATCATTACAATTATTATAATGATCTATATTTAACCATTGTCACCAATTCATGGGTAATTCAAACGTTGAGAGTCGGGTAAACCACCATATTACCTAGTACCGTACTATTACCATATTACGATCATATCAGTACGGTACGTTTTGGCTTTATGGCTGCTACCGGAAAACACTCACCGTTTTAGCTTTAGGCACACAAGGTTTTTGTTGAGGTAGTGAAATATATTCACATAAGAGAATCAATTTCAATTAGTTTGAATGCATACAAAAAATATGAATATTGGTGAATCATATTGTATCGGATGTTACAACCCCGAGCATCCCAGACCCAGATATACACAATTTTACTCATACAATAATCTTCATAAATCAAATTTGATGAGATATCTGGGTCTCTCTAAGAAAAATCAAGGAGCATGGCCCAAATATTGTACAACTTTGGCAGAAGAGGATGCCTAAATGTTTCTGCCTTAACTCTCAGTAGCTTGAGCCCTCGAAGAGGAAGTGGCAGATGATGAGGTGCACAAAGTGGTCATCGCAGTACGAGACGTGATGCCCCGTCACCAGAAATTCATGAGTGTACCGGGTCTGTTCAAGCTTAGTCTGCACAGTTCAACTTTCCACTCTCGATCGTCTCCAGTCGAAGAAGGAAAAGGGTGGAGAAGAGTACTTAATTGTGCATATAGTTGTTTCTCATACTGCTCCACAGCGAATGCCGCCGATCAGACCATGCTCTTGAAGTGAGACGCTAGATTATTCCGAACGATTTTCCTCTACTCTACAGTATAGTATGAGCATGTAGCAGCTTCCAACGCAGCCCACTCAGCAAGTTTATTTTCCCTGATCAAGTGAACGGGGACCCAAAAGAAACAGAAAAACTTCGAAGGAAATGATGCATTTGAATTAAGCTAACAATGGATTGTTGTGTACTTAGTTTAAACAGCTCTGCAAGATTCTGCTACAGCCTGGTAGGATAGAAGAGTAATGTGAAAGCAGAGTTCTAGAAGCTTGCACAGTACTCATTGTAAATAATTAGGTAAATGGTTCGATAGCATGCATGCTAGGCACAGACAGTAGTCTCTAGAACACCACGAATGGTTTGTCTATTAGAACGCCTCGTATATTTTGTCAATTAATATGCCTCGTATGGTCTATCTACTTGTACACCTCTGACAGTTTGTCTATTAGTACACCTCGTAAAGTTTGTCTATTATTATGCCTCGTATGGCTCATCTACTTGTACACCTCGGATGGTTTGTCAATTAGTACTCCTGGTATGGAACATTTGTTTTAGGATGCCCTATATTTAGGAAACTTTTAAAAGCCAATATGTTGGCATGTACCTCATGTGACAACTTGGAAATAAATATAGATTTTTTTTTCTAAGAGAATGTTTCCTCCTCGAAGTACACATCAGAACCAGCTCCTCGCTCTGTTCGTGACCCGTTAGTCTAGACTGTAGAAGATGCTTGAAATAGAGCATTCATGAACAACGAACATTTTTTTGGTAGAAGGAGATGTCAGTTATTATTTTGATAACTGGAATGTATGGGTGCGAAGCGAACATTCAGGGGTTTCCACGGTGAGACATCCGTGATTTGCTCCTAATGGATGGAAGTGAGCGAGAAATTTTAGGAGTTGATGATTGTTATAACTTTCCTTAAATTATTTTTTTATTATTCAACAGCAAAATCCATCAAAGTTATGATGTTGTAAACAATTGTATTTGAACTTGCCAGTGCATGCTAATAAAAGTTCAGCGCCTTAATTCCTCTAAACTTGATTGGTTAATGAATTCTTGTTTAAAAAAAAATGAGAAAATATAGAAGTTTTAAATGCTCCTGTGGTAATTCGGAGAGCACATTTTTTGATCGGCTCGAGAGAGTTTAGGAAAGGTGTGCACACGAGGTTTAATTACCTCACGGTCTTAATTTAAGTTGGATTTAATTAGTCCCATGCAGATGCCGAATGATGAGTGACCAACGAATTTAGGAAGGGACAAGTGATATTGGGAGGGACATGATTAGGGTGATTTAGGGTGAGGCATGATTTCCGTATGTATGCATTTTGATGCCTCCTAGTGAGGCTCGAGTCGAAGATGAAACACAAATATTTCAATTGTTAAAAGAGTGTTATTGAATTATCTTATAACAGAAGATCGGGAGATGGTTTGATGCTGTTTATAACCCTACGAAAGTCTATTGATTTCACAATAAATATTTCAGCACCTTGTGATACGTCCTGTGATGCTTAGGTTAGTGCTGTCGTTTACTTCACGGCAGCGAATATTTTTAGTTACGTATTTTTGAATTTATGGACAAACTTAGCTAAATTAGCAGAAGTTACGAAACTGTATTTTATCCTACAATATCCTCTAGCAACAATTCGCCATTAATACACAATAAATTGCGCCCCTTGGCAGGAGATACACATTTCATGACAGTTCTTACGTAACTCAACTGAGGTATTTTATTTGATTCGCATTCACACTAGTTCCAATTCAAATTTGATCAATGGCAAATAAATGGAACACATTACTTCAGGCATCACAAATACGTTTCTCGCTCAACAACCTATTTTGGAGAGCATCAAATCTGCCCATTAAAAACGAACGCCCCCCTTTGCGAGGAGAAATGTCCGATATCCTAGTAATTTCAAGCATACTCCAGTAAGCTCAGAAGCTAATACTTAGAAATTTTTCCGACCAGAGTTAAGTTTTAGAACTCAATGGGCTAATTACTTTCTCTTATCCATGTGATCTAAAAAAATCTACAATTCAAAACATAACCAAATAAATTGTTCGATCCGAACAATACCCTAAAAATGTTTTGATCCTGAGTATTTGTCCGCAGACGATGAATTGTAAATAATTTTTGCCACATTATTCTACAGAATCACTGCTAAACGCCCTCGTTTGCACGACACGGCGCTAAAGGCCCCGATACACTGGCGTTCATGACTCGAGAAATTGCGGCAGTGGATCCCTCCGCCAGTTGAAGTGAGAACTGGCGACATGATACACTCAGCACGCAAGATGAAGCACCGCGGACTGCAATGCAAGGCGTCAGTCTGCCTCAGCGTGTCGTACGGGTAGGTGCGCGGTTGCGACCAGCCGTATGGAGCGCAGGATTAAACCAAAGCGCACGTTGCGCTGTGCTTTAAGGCCCCGATACACTAGGCAAAAATCGCGGTGATAACCGCCAGCACGCCCTTCAATGTGCCACCCATCCCTGCACACCAGCCAGTTGGCAGAGTGGCCACCGAGCTTTCAGCGATCCGAGCATGTCTGGATTAGGACGGTCGTCACTGCGACGAGCAGTACCGTTTTGAACGTTGACGGGAGAGGTGCACAGCCGTGTCTTGCTCCGCAATTGAGTAGACAAAACTCGAACGCTGAATTCTATATACGCATTCGAAAAATTCGACGGCTCGCAGAATGTGATCAGCAGCGCTTACAGAAGGCTAAAGCACAGCGCAACGTGCGCTTTGGTTTAATCCTGCGCTCCATACGGTTGGTCGTAATCGCGCACCTACCCGTACGACACGCTGAGGCAGACTGACGCCTTGCATTGCATTCCGCGGTGCTTCATCTTGCGTGCTGAGTGTATCATGTCGCCAGTTCTCACTTCAACTGGCGGACGGATCCACTGCCGCAATTTCTCGAGTCATGAACGCCAGTGTATCGGGGCCTTTAGCCTTCTGTAAGCGCTGCTGATCACATTCTGCAAGCAGTCGATTTTTTTAAATGAGTCTATAGAATTCAGCGTTCGAGTTTTGTCTACTCAGTTGCGGAGCAAGACATGGCTGTGCACCTCTCCCGTCAACGTTCAAATCGGTACTGCTCGTCGCAGTGACGACCGTCCTAATCCAGACATGCTCGGATCGCTGAAAGCTCGGTGGCTACTCTGCCAACTGGCTGGTGTGCAGGGATGGGAAGCACATAGAGAGGCGTGCTGGCGGTTATCCCCGCGATTTTTGCCCAGTGTATCGGGGCCTTATGTTTGACGTGTGGGCACGCTGCGGCGCTGCGAGTCCGCGGAGCGCTGCGCTTCCCTCCTCCTGAGCTCCGTCCTCGCAGCACCCTTCTTGGTTGGTGAGGTACAGGGCATGTTATGGTGCCCCGCACGAGTGAAAACACAATGTTATTTCGTACAACAAAATGCTGGACTTAACGCGAGATAAAATGGACTCACTAAACTGACAAAACTGGCTTACAATTAAACGAAAAATTGACTCACGTATTGGTCATCGGATATCTGAGAACTGAGCTGAACCCTCAAGTCGCGAAGATCAATCGTCTCATCTTTGCTCTCCTGATTTCTGGAATACAAAATTTGTAGTTAACAGAGGTGCGAAAATATTTTGTCTCGACAATCATTCTAAGCGAAAAGAACACTTACGAGCAAAATCAAACATGATACATTTTGCATGCTCCTCAGATTTTACCCCTATGTCATTCAACATTTATGAACCTTAATTTAGGCACCAGTGAGCTCATCAAAACAATCCTTAGTCTCACCAAATTTTACAATCCTTTAGTTAGTTAGATTCACTTAATTGTACTTATATCAACGAATAACCTAAAGATAATGAGCATTCAAGTACCGCACAGTCATCTTTCCATCACCGTTAAGCACGAGTGTGGCGAATTCGTCACACAAAAACTACAAGATTTTTGTGTACTAAATTACAATCAACGTTTCTAAGAAATGAAGTGACGACTTAGGTATACATGTTATCGTCAAGCAAAGTTTATAGTTGCTCCGGTTTTACGTGTGATACTTCAGTTATCAAATACACTTCGTGTGAGTGGGACGTGTACGTAGTTCCAATCACTCCTTGTCGTGCACAGAAAAAATTACGAAAATATACATAACCGATGTAAACAGAGAAATTTTAGACCAAATTCCCACAGGCCACATGGCAGTAACTCATAAATATCATTTCAGACAGAAAAAATGGGAACAGTGGTTCGGTGTCCGGTCCTGTCTTTGGCCCGGTTTCTGGTCTGGTATCTCGTCCGTTCTCTAGTCCGGTCTCTGGTTCGGTTTTGGTCTTGTCAAGTTTGATCTAATCTCAGAATGTTGAAGCATTCTGAATCTTTCGGTTTATATAACGTTGTATTTTGTTTATCCTAAATTATATGACATTGATTTCAGTAAAATATATCACGAAGAAATGGATACCGTTTGCAAATCATAGCTCAACAAATTATTATTTAGCACAGAATCTCGTCCATGGAAACCTCCTAAACAATAACTACCACTGATAAGCAAATATGCCACAAAAAATAAAACCTCTGTTCGGTAGAAAATTAATTAATCGGTATTCTAATTAACATAGAGTTGACGCACAATGCACTTCAATATTTTCTTGCAGTTGATCATCAAAATTTTTGTTAAGCGCAGAAGGGAACGGTCATAATATGCTGGCAGGTACTCCAATAAAAATCATTCTAATACTTTTGAGAAAGTATTTGAGTAGATTGTATGTTTGAATTCTAGCTTTCCTCATGGTATACATATATGGCCTTGGACGATTCTCTTTAAGTCATGTTCATCCGTGAGAAATACATTCATCATCTTATGTTTAGTTTTGAATCATGAAAAGAGCATTTCTCCTTATGTCTGCTATTTTACTGCTTTTGATACTGGCTAGCCAATTTTGGGCACCTTACTGAACACCTTCGAAGGAACCTGTGAATAATTGTTACCCGTACAAATAGCGTAGTTTCTGAACAATAAGACGTGCAATCTTGAAATTAGTAACAAATTGATGCTCATGACGGATACAACATTTTTATGTACGTTAAATATTTCTTACGTTCCCGTGGGGGGCAGGGAGCGAGGTTCCCGTGGCCTCTCAATATGTAACTATTGTCGTCCCATTTTCTTGATAAGTCTCATTATGCAATGATTCTAATTTCTAAACTATTGCACCTACGAACTTCAAATTGGTTTCAATTTGAACATCAAATTATTTTCCCCGACGAACGGTATAATAAAGCTCTTATACGCTTCTTGTTTGGAGGCAGGGATAGAGGTTCCCCAACCCCCTCAATGGTTGGCCGATTTTGTCGTTCAGTCGTAGTTTGAGCAACAGCTAATTTCTAAACCATTCCACTTACATGACAAATTATCGAACTTCTTCAACAAAGTGACATTAGCGTTGTCAAAATGAGGAACGAGGAACAAGCATGCACAGTTGAAATCATACGTGAAATAAAATTTGTATATTTCACATATGCGATTTTTACATTAAACGAATAAATGCTGATATTTTAATTATGTTCAATGCAGTGATACTTAAAGCTACACAGAAAGCGAGACAAGTTGGGCAATAGTTGAATGAAACAAGAAGAACAAGTTAACACGGAAATGTCTGAGTCGTTGACTATCATTTGTTGCATCGGTATCAGAGCCGAAATCAGAGTAGGAGCCTTGCATCCAGGGTTGAGGTGTAATAGGTATAAATAAGTTGTTTCGAACTTTGAACAAACTAATCTACGAAAACATTGCATACTTTTTAGCAATTTAGTAAAGTATTTTAACTCTGTTTAATTTAGTTTCGGTTTTAAATAATTGCAAATAGATTTTCGCAATCATTAGGAGCGAAAACACCCACAAATAGCGACTACGTCTGCATAGCGACTTCAGCATGTTCAACACTCCGACTCTACTCTAAAACATATGACTCCGACGACTCCAACTCACGACTCCGATTCCACAACTCTGCTTCGATCTAGTGGGAATATTTATCGTCATTATATGTTGGCATTACTGAGGGGAGTCGTACTGACGCTGCACGTAGTCCTCAAGCTGCTTGGGTGTTGGTGAGATGTGACTCCATCTCTTGAAGCGGATAGTCACATGTTCGTCATAGCATTCAATATCCAATGTCTTTACGGCTGCATTAGTGTACGTCAGGTTCAACATGTCTAAGTTGAGTTTGTTGAATATTTTTTGTACCATGATATTGCCAGATTAACCCAGGAAGACAAAAAGACGATCTTTAAATTTAAAATTGATCATGGAGCGTGAAATAAACTATTTTAAAACGCTTCAATGGCAATAGTGTTGATAGTAAAGAAAGTATTTATCAGAAACTAAAGATGTAATTTCGTTATAACAGATATAGTAGAGAAGGATCACGACTCCAAAGGCTGGAAAAGTCGTGACCCAAGTTCAATTATCAAATCCAGAGAATTCTACGTGTAAGTAATATCATCGAGACCTTATAATTCAATTTCTAACATAGGATGCAACTGCCCCTTTTTGTTGTATCCATTTTTCTTCCCCTTTATCTTTCTCGCTCTCCCTCTCGTTTTCACTCACTGATCTGTGCAGAAGAAACTATCGAAGGCATAAAGGTTCTCGGGCAATGATGACATTTGGGTCGCACGTATTGAACTTTATTCCCCTCTTGCAATTGAAATTGGACCCTTACATTTTCAAGTCTATTTTTACTTTCCTGCTTTCCATGTTTCATTTAGTATAGACAAACGAAAGTCTTCTTATAGAAACGGCGTTTGTTCTTTAAATCTGACAGTAGCTGTAGTAAACCTCACAATAGCATTTGAATAAATAATACTGAAAGTTAATCAAATAACAACAAATTAATTCTTGGAGCTGGATGCTTGAGAAGCCAAAGGTCAAACTCTACAATGTGACTGAGAAAATTTGAGGCCCAGGGTGTACAATATAACCATTATTGACTATAAGGATGCTAACGGGGTCAGACCGATACAGTGATATTGTCATTTCCGACCTGACCATCTGTCATTTGCACACATAAGAAGTAGATCTCCAGCATCTCCGCACAAAAAATAGGAATTCACGCCCAACCATCAGCACGTTAACGCTACTTGACCTCTCTGTTTTCTTCCGTCGTTGACACCTTTTTGATGACCATTGTCAAGACTTGTCACCATGGCTGAGTAAAGCCCCGTCCAGACCTTGCGTTAGCATAGTGCTTGATGCCGCTTAGACGAACTGCAGATGGCTCTCCGACCGCTACGGAAGAAGATTTTTCATGCTCACCACGAAGTTGAGCGTACCCGATTCTTGTCGCATGCGGCATGCGTGGCTAGTCAGTGTGATAGCGGAAGGCATTGATAAAGGTTGTAGCGCTCCGCGATCTCTCCGCGGCTATAGTCTTCGCGGCTTCGCACAGCGCATCGTCGTTATTAAACATCCTTCCCCTCTCATGTACTACGACAACCATGTATGAATAGCAATTAAGGATCTAAATCATTTTTTAGACTGCTGATAATGATAACTGGCTGTTAATGCAGTCAGTCAAGCCTGGCCAGGAGCGGTTCTTTTGCAACGCCACTGCGACGATCACAGGCAATATGGGAACGCAAGGTCTGTACGGGGCTTTAAGAGGCGGTGGCTCCTTGGGCTGGCGGCTGCGGTGGGCGTCGCGACTGCTCTCGAGCTCTGCAGAGGATGGGTCTCGCGCTCTACAACGCAGTCGCGTCACATGGGTTGCTCGGCTGCGGGCCTCTAGAGCTACCATGAGCTGTTAGTCGCCTCGACAGCACCGCACCGGTGGCACCGATGGCAACCTCTTTGACTTCCTGCAGACCACCGCGGCGGAGATTACGGAGCCAGTTCGCTTACGAGGTGGGTCGCAGGGACATATAGCGCTGTGTACGGTCGACCCTTCGTAGCGAATCCTCCATCTTAACGATGTCGGTTCCCCACTCCATCCTTACTACAAATTCAGTGTTGGTCGGTGCGGGCGTCAGGTCTCTATAGAGGGAAGCGATTGAGCTGGGGAAACTTGCTGCTAATCTAAAACGTAACTTATTGCTAATTTTAAATGAAACCTTATTGCTAAATCATTGCTAATTTATGAATGAAACCTTATTGCTAACTCATTGCTAATTTATGAATGAAAGCTATTGCTTACTCATTACTAATTTATGAATGAAACCTTATTGCTAACTCATTGCTAATTTATGAATGAAACCTATTGCTAACTCATTGCTAATTTATGAATGAAACCTTATTGCTAACTTATTTCTAATTTATGAATAAAAACTTATCGGTGAAATATTGCTGATCTGTAATTGTAAAAACAGATGAAATATTGCTAGTATATTGCTATTCTTCTAAATTTCGTAATACTTGTAAAGTCTTCAAATTGGTCTTCTTTCTTTTTAATCTCACAACATTTATAATAGAGTAATCTTTGCTTCCAGCTCACACCCATCCGCTTCCTTGGGATCCTTGTTAACCCAATTATTTGTTTGCAGCCCGATCTCGGCCTTCTAATTCGTGTGTGCCGGTGGGTCAGCCGTGGTCCTGCGCTACCAAACCTTCATGGCTTGGTCCTCCACGACTGGCGAAGGGCAGTTGTACTGCCAGTGTAAACTCATAACTAAACTGGAAACAACAGTAAAAGTGTATTGCACTGGTGCTATATTTCCTTCACCCGCCTTCATTTTCGAGACAGGGTCTTGAGCACGCGTTTGTTTAGATAGCGATAAGCGAACCTCGGAGCTCGGAACATAAAGTGCTAAAAGAAATACAATGTAAATGTTGTAAAGCTTTCCAAAAAGAGTCATTAAGTCTGATGATTTGAGGGCAGGAGAATACGATCACCAGGGTGACCAACAGAGACAGCCACGTTCAAATTGGGCGGTAATAAAATTTCACGAGAGATAGTCCCGCCTCCATATAAATTTGCATTAATAAGGAAATCAGGTTCTCGGAATAGAGGGATTGGCGTACCTCCAACAAATAACACAATACACAAGAAATGCAAGGAGATATAAAAGAACACAGTCACTAAAGAAAAAGACAAACAATTGGTACATATACCAAAATTAGGGTGGTACTCACCGATGAGTAGGGTTACCACTTACAAAAAGCGCCTTTTTCTTGCGCCAGCTGCCTCGGTGAAATATGGTACTGGCGAAGACGGGTTATAAAACTCCATATGGAAGGGCTAATATTATTCTCATGGTAAATGCACCCTACTACAGCCACCTTATAGGAAATTACTGAAATTGTGAATTCTACAAGCGCTGCCTACCTAATCGGCCGGCCGAATTTATTCCATGTTGCTACACATCGAAACACTTTACAAATTATGCCAGCTTGCGCACTCCACTGGGACAGAAGATTATCAGATTCAGCCCACAAATTCATTCGCTCACGTCCTGCTTCAGTTCGAATTCCTGAATCACTTTCCTGAATCACGTGTGTGATTCATCACGCATTCCTGACACGATGAATTCCTGAATCACACACTGAATCACAACCACGTGTCAATTCCTCCTTGCAGAAGTATTATCAACAACAACCTCCCACCCAGCAATATAATGAGATTTACCCATTACTTTCATTCTAAAATTTGCTCATGTATCAATCAACATTTAATTCACCGGCACTAATTTCCATTATATGCATCTATCTTATCGAACAGCATTTATCATGAACAAAAGGAAAGTCTCACCGCCCTGATGAAGCAAATAATTTTTTGTTAATAACCACCATTGTTTGGTTGGGAGGAGGTTCGCCACCCTTCTGAAAATAGTGGACAAAAAATTTTAATCTATTGAAAAGTACATTTCGATAAGTACTACGCTTTATATAAGTCAAATTTTAAATATTATACAGCGCGTATTCACGTTTTTCAGAGTGTAATATTATTTCCAGTTTACACTTAGTTTCGCTCTACCTTGTCAGACGGCACACCAAAATTTACTGAGTCTTCAGTCCCTTGAGCTGCTTGTCCTGATTTTAAGGACTGCCCTCTTATCTAGCTCCCCCAATTGTGTTCTACGCGGCTTCGTAAGCGTCCGCCTCCATTCCCCTCTGATTTTTCAGTTGGTTTTCCATGAGGCTGGTTTTTTTTATTTGCTGTTGAAATGCTTTGACCAGCGCGCTGTAATCTCCGCCTTCTTCTGAGGTTGTTTACTTTTTGCTGCGACCGCTCGCTTTCTCGGGCTCCCCAAGCTTACACATCGAACCCCATAAATCTGTCAACCACTTGTGGCTAGAGTCCTCGGCCGTTGTGACTAACGCTTTAAAGGGTTTGTAATTAAATTTCACCCTATGTCGTCCGGCCGAAGCCTCTCAACCCTCTTCTCCCCTATGTTATTTTAACATCACCCTACCTACAAGCACTTTTGTGGAAAGATTTTTCTGCCTATGTAAGAGATCTTTGTAGGCCAGGCAGTTCACTGCCAAGTTCCCTCATAAATTCCTTCGCCGTCAAGTTAAGTCGCCATCTACTCTAAACACTGCCCAGGCCTCTTGAGATTGCTTAGACCACAAAAATTTCGCTGTGCCCATACGACCGTTTCGACTAACACATGTACACATGTTGAATTTCAGAAATCCCACATACAACACGTTGAAGCTACACGGTTACGGTTGGAGTGCGCTTTTTAATTTTACTCGAATACAAATGCATCCTCCTAGATTGATGTAATTATCCTATAAAGATACACGGCAACTATTAAGATACACGGCAAACAAAATTGAATTTATTTTAACTCTCCCAAATAATTTTAAAAAAATTTTCGTACAATTATCCTATAAAGATCCACGGCAAACACAATTGAATTTTTCTAACTCGCCAAAATTTTCGTACAATAACATTTTTCTCAACAAAAACAAACACCTCTGAAGTACTTGCGTGATGATTGGCTTTGCCATAAGAGGATAAAAAGAACATACAAGGAAACTCTTGGACGTGGGGGAAACCCAGTTCGACTTACAAAACCGTCGTGCGTAACACGGTGAAGCGCAAGTATGTTCGCAGTGAAGAAAAGTGCTTAAAGAAAACATGAAATAAGCGTATGAATTGAGGATACTATTTTGACGCTATATTACAGCCCATTAAAGTGCAATTTTTCTTAATTCTTATTTCAGAGAGAACTTTCAAATAAAAAACAAAGAGCCACACTGACAAAAAAAAACTAAATGATACATACAAATACCCCTAGGGAAGGAGTCAGTTGTTAGAGGAAACTCATGTCGCAAGGAAAGTGCTTAAAAAACTTGTTTATCAAAGATTAGTGATATATATTCTTGGAATAAACTATTGTGAGTGTATGAATTATAATAGGAGGGACTGTACGCCGTAAAAAAAGCCCCGGCTGCCGTCGACCCTAACTTCCAAGTTGAAATCATCTCATCTCCAGATCATCAGATCCGGTATCACTTAATCTACTGCAAAAGTGGGCCCGGTCGTTTTTATTCATAGAAAATTTGATACGAATAAATTTGATCAGAAAGAAAGCAGCCAGGCGTCATTGTTGGTTAGAAAATGTATAACGGACGCCCTGAGGCGCAACTAGAAAGAATTCCTTTTCATCCAGCAAACGGAACTTATTGAAGCCTAACGAGCTGGGATTTTGGAGATGCAGCTAGACTGTAGTGCACAGTAGGGCGGGCGCTAGTACAGTTCTCGATCATTAGCTCCCCATTTTTCCCATTACACGAACGACGAATAAATATACACCTAACATCGCTGATCATATTTTTTACGTGCGAAATGTATGGATTTTATGCAGCCATTGTGTTCACCTTCAGAGGGGAAAGTACCAGGCAACGGTTATCTTTCAAATTGTAAGATTTTGTTCGGTAATCTACATTAATAAATTAGAAGGAGGAGTACTGAAAAATTGGATAGGTATCTTGCCTCTATTTTCGAGATCCCACAACGGACTGCGCCTTTGCACCCTACAATCAAGAGGTCCGTTTATATACCCTAAAAGCTTAAAGATTGAGGGCTTTAGACAAATTAAGTTACACTTATATCAAGTTGGTGTAAAAGTAAAGTTCGATTTTCAGAATAATGCTTGAAATTGGATTTGTCAATTACTTTCATTCTGCTTTAGTGTAGTGTATTTCTGAGACAAAAATTAACGATTTTTTCAGATTATCTCTGTCACGTTCATATTTTCGATAAGTATTGGTATTCGTGTTTGTCCTACCTTAAGATTACATATGAAATATTTTGCTCTACGAGTTTCATAAAGGTGTTACAAGCAAGTGTGGCGCAAAATCTATCCAAAACACTTATGGGGATGATGTAGGAAATGGAAGAAGTTAAAGTGGATGATTTTCTTGGTTCCGAAGGGGTAATTTTACTTCAAAGAATAAGCCAAAAAGAGTCGTCCAAGAACATTTGATTCAGATCTGTTGAATGTTCTTGTGTCCGCGAGTCCTACACCTTTTCTCGTTTTATAACCACACGTCAAAACAATATAGCAACAGTTTGCATAATCATACAACAGCGAATAAAAACTAATAACAGCGGCTTAAATATAACAACATCCAGTACAAATCCAGTGACGATGCTGCAAAATTGATAACAGATGCAAAATGTAGTGACAGAGACAAATAAATGTAACGTTGCTTCAAATTGTATAACACTCTCAGAATGTTGCAACAGACGATCATTTTCTTTAACAAATAGGCAAATCTTGTAACAATGCTTCAAGTAGCCAGTATCACAGGTTCAAAATAATGTAACAGATGCAAAAAATAGTAACGAAGAGTCATAAAATGTAACAACATCTTTTAAACCCTATTGACGAGAGAAATCTTTTTTTTTTTAATTCCTTGTTAAAAAAATTGAAAATAATGGGTACACCTTGAAATCCCGAATGTCAAAATTCCAGAAATCAAAATCTCGAATATCTAATTCCCGACCATATTTGGCAGTGAAATACATACTGTACAGGCCAGTTGGCAACCCTGATTACAACATTCGGGATTTTGATTTTTGGGATTTGGATAATCGGGATTTCGACATTCGATATTTTCACTTTCGGGAGCATCAATGCCACCCGACAATAAAACATATGGGACTACATATGTACATTCCATTACTTTCCGGTCATTGGATGATGTAATATCCGACCGGGAAGTACTGGAATTTTCCAGAACAACTCTGACGTGGCCGGTCCTCGTGTGATACATACATATGATGTTTATTCTTTATTGTAATTATCAATAACTTTGTATGCATAGTCTGAATATGCATCGTGTACTACGTTATATGCTACTTTACTGTTTATTTTACTTATAAAAAATTCTGTCAGAAATTGTTAATTTGTTACAATAATATACACGTACGTTACTATTTTTTGTGTAATTGTTATCCTTTTTGAACGTTGTTACAATAAACCGACTCTGTCATTACACGTTGTTTCTTTGTTTTGATATATAGTTTCACTGTCATTCATTTTGCCTGGTGTCGCTATAATTTGTCGTTGTTGTTATTTTTTGCGACACTGTCTCTATATTTCTATTCCCTGTTATACTCAATGTTTCGTCGTTGTTAAACTTGCAGTTCGTCGGTACATTTTGAAGGAACGTGGTTATAAAACGAGAAAAGGTGTACTAGCTGTTACAAGGGAAATTGCAAAATCGTTAGACGAGGCCCAGACACCTGCTTCTGATTTCCATTTGTTCCGAGAACTACTGAACTATTTTCGTAAACTTAGGTGAACAACAAGAGAAGAGATTGAATAAGAGTTGAATTTGTATTTTGATTCTAAGCCTACAAAATTTTACCAGCAAGGCATTCATAAGCTCGTTGAATGGTGAAAAGAAGTCATCAAGCGCAATGGAAAGTGTGTTAATGAATGAATTATGGAGAATTCTTACATTCCCCATTGCCTTGAGAGGCGCATAGGGATTCGAACCTTACTTTCAGATCAACGTGGCTTCGGGCAGCTGAGCTGAGAGCTTCCTTAGCTGTTTTTCATTAGATATTTTGAACCTCTCTACCTTAACCTCTCTGTGTGCGTCACCAATTAAGTGCTTTTTATATTGGCGTCTTCGGTTCGATAACCGCCGCACTTAAAGAGCAAACTCTATCTCGGGAGCAATAGTGCCTTGCGGGCTTCCATTCTTGTCGACTCACCTGGCCGTCGATCATGGTAGACTTAAGGTATGGCGTGCTTTTACGTATACCGTGCCGTCGATCCTACTGCGATGGACCTGCGGTATCTCGCCATCCTCCGTGCTTCCTCGCCCGCTTCCTCTTTAATGTTAATTTCTTAAATCCTTCTTGCTTATTTCTTAGTCGTTTCTTGCCGACTAGATTTCTACCACTTACTACTACCGTCATCACTACGCTTGATTAACTTGCTTCTTGCCTTGCTGTAATTGTGTGAATGTGAGAGTGCGTGTGTATTTAACCTTACTGCCTTTTTAAATTGATTAAAGAGTAGACTTGGCTCAAATTATCTTAAATTTCTCTTTAATTATCTTTACCTGGGGCCTGCCGGCTGGCAGCTAGTAGGCTGTCTAGGTCACCGGGTAAAACTTAACTTGATAATCTAACTCTAGCTTCCTAACTGTTTCGGCTCTACGGGAGCAATTCTCTACTTTACCTCTTTACGTCAATACTTCGTGACTCCGGAAGTGCCCACCACACTGAGGCACAACTATAACTCAGGTTAGCATTGCTGTGGTTGGGTAGGCCTTGTTAGTATTTCGATTCTTGAGCTGAACTACAAAGGCCCCAGCTGCTCTCCTTTTTCTTGCTAACCAGACTATTCATCCTTACATGCAGTATTTTCAACCTTGCATCTTCAATAACCTGGGGTGAGGAGGCGGAGCAGAGGGACGCACTGGACGGCAGGGTTTATTTCGACGCTTCTCACTGCAGCTGAGCCGTGGGACTGCAGCTGCAGCTGAGCCGGGTCCCACTGAATTGATCTGGGACTGCTTGTCTGCCTACTGCTTATACTGGTTAAGAGTCCTACGGTAGACATTCGCCTGGATCGACGATGAGCCTCCGATGACCAGAACCTCAGTCTCAATTCTTGGAGGAATATTCCCGCTGCAATACACCGCTCCCCTCGTTCGCTAGCCTTGCAGCGATGTCATTGCCCAAGCCGTGCAAGGGGACGCCAATCGCACTGTTTTAGATTTTAACCTTCGAATAATTTGATAAATGCTGTAATTCCTATTCGCTTTGAGCGTTGACATTGTTAATAGTTACGTCGCATAATTCCTTGAGTTTGCCTTCTATGTTCCGTTGAGGGCTTTTTAAGAACTTTAATTTTCCTCGACTTGGAGGAGAATAAAAATCTCGTAATTGACCTCGTCGTATTAATCCTATTTGTATGGGTTTCCCACAGAATATTTCCGTAGTCATTGGCTTATTCCCTTTCACCCAACATTTGTAAATCGGACATTACTTTTGCACCAATTTGATACGACTCAAGGTTAGCGAAGTACTGATTGAATATGAACGTTATTCATGACCAATACATTAATCTAAAATTAAATACTAAGCCTAAACTCAATTATTTGACATCGAAACTTCGAGTGACTCGATTAATTAGACATGAATTAGATAAATGACAAGAAGGAGCTCACATTGCACAGGACTCTACACTTCAGTGTCTCTCTAAAACTGATCTGAGAGCGGAAAAGATAACGGCAAATGCCTTGAACCGGAGAATCATGCTTACTTTAGCAAGTTTTCTCGAGCAGGGAAAGTTAGTATATCTAAGGAAATTTGTTTCTTACGTTACGACATGAATTTCACATTACGAGGAAATAACGTGAAGACACGTGCCTGAAAGTTACCTGACAACACAGTGGGCCGCAGTGATGAGCCACGTACTCGTGATGAGGGTGGCGCTACACTCGTATCGTTCCCGCCGCTTCAGCCCCACCAACCACGGGTGCAAGTTCCTCAAATAGTAGAACTGGTTTAGGTCCAGACTCTTGCCCGTACTTTTGTAGCGCGGTTTCCGTCCACACACTACGCGACAACAAAACATTATCACTATGACACATTTCGACGACAAACATACGTTGCCCATGTAGAGAATAAAACCCGTCAGTGCAGATAAGTGTAAGTTCCTCAGAGCGTAGAACTCCCCGCGGTTCAGCGTCTCGTTCGTGCTTATGTAGCGCGGTTTCCGTCCACACACTACGCGACAACAAAACATGAGCAGAATGACGTACGTCGATGACAAACATACGTTGCCTATGTAGAAAACCAATCCCGTCAAAGCAGATTAGCCCTGGAAGAATGAATCGCACACATCCAATAAAATCATTATTGATGAAATAATTTTTTGTACAATTTTCGTACGAAGATAATTTTCTTACTTCAAAAACATACGTGGCTTTAAAGAGCCATCGTATAGAACATCAAACACTTTTCTTTGACGATAAAAGAGAATAAATGTAGCTTCGAATCATACGTTGTGGGACAAAAATAAATTTTTTCATTACAAATTTAAACAAAATATCATTTTGACGAGTAATAGATATAATTTGCATCAAACACGAGTAACACAAAATCGGGAACTGAAATTTTGTACTGTTACAAAAAGATATAACAACACTCGTTTGTGATAGCAGAAAGAAGCAGCCAAGCGTATCATTTTTTTAGGGTGTTGTCATATTATTCAAACAAGGATTGTATACCATATCAAAGGACTTATAAAATAAGGGCATGCGCAGCAAACTGACTTTTGCTTCGCGGAAGCCATCACACACAGTCCCCCCAAAGTCGCGCATACTCTATTTATAATGTATTTTAAAAATGTCCAGCTCTGGTTGGAGATGAAGAATACAAATAGTTCATACAACATATACTCGTTTAACCCAATTGAAATTCTTAGCCTTTTACAGAGCGTTTTCAGTCAGTTGTGAGCCAAGATACAAGTCTTTTTCAAGCAGTAAATTAGCCCTTTCAGGTCGCTATGTCACCTGTTTTAAGCCCTGATAAACGGCTATTTATGGGCATCGAAACGGCTAATGCAACGGCCATTTTGGGCTTCTCTACTACTTGAACGAGGCTATTCATGACCTTTTTTGGCTTTTCCATTGCTTGAACGAGTCTCGTCCTGGCCTTTTTGGGCTTCCTTACTGCTCGATCAAGGCTAATAATGGCCTTTTTGTGCTTCCCTACTGCTTGATCAAGGCTAATAATGGCCTTTTTGGGCTTCCTTACTGCTTGATCAAGGCTAATAATGGCCTTTTTGGGCTTCCTTACTGCTTGATCAAGGCTAATAATGGCCTTTTTGGGCTTCCTTACTGCTTGATCAAGGCTAATAATGGCCTTTTTGGGCTTCCTTACTGCTTGATCAAGGCTAGTAATGGTCTTTTTGGGCTTCCTTACTGCTCCATCAAGGCTAATAATGGCCTGCTCCTGCTTCTGTACGACTTATAGTGGGCCTTGCAACGACCTTAAAATGACCAGGCTACTGCCTCGAAAGACCGTCTGAGGTCCACTCAGCACTATACCTTATGGCAGCATAAGAGCAACAGCATCCTGCAGCTGCTAGATTTGCAGCAAACAGCACATTTGTGACAAAGAGCTCCTGGGTGTAAGTAACCACAGCACTGCTGCAGATGAAAAGGTCGATGTTGAAAAACTTTTTGTTGGCGGATTTCCCTTTATTGAAAAAATATACAAGAACTTCTTCCGTTGGTTCAAACCAGAAATACTGGCGAAATACTGGCCGTGCAAGATACTGAAGACATCTGGTACACAAAAAAAATCAGTATCGACGCGAAATGCATCGCCTTAGGAATATCGATGTTACCGGTACCCATTTGTTGGCCGATACCGATACTTGGAAATTCCGATACTTTGACCTATTCCGATACTTTTAAAAATTTACAATTGTATTTAAATAAAACTATTATAAGCCCTACATGGGTGTTATAATAAAATAATTTACTAATACCTAACCTAATAATACCTGTTGTGTGTTTATTTATACATTGGTTTGGTGTTCGCTTCTTAAAAAACATAGGTAGGATGTGTGAGTTTACGGTATCATGGATACCGAATTCCTCAGTGTATTGAAAGATGGCCTTACATGCATTGATATGTTTGACGTTTTATCAGGATAGATTCGGTTAGGACATGATAGGTTAGGATAGGTAAGTAATGTTGACGGAATTTTTTCACGGGTCCACTTAGCTTAACGATGACATTGTAAGAGGAATTTCCACGGGTCCTGCTACTACCTAATAATACCCTTGGTTTATTTGTTTGGAGTCCGCTTCTTTCATTTCTTTTTCATGCTCATAAGGATAGTTATAATGACCTTATCTGTGATACGATTTCACCAGTGCATAGGTGAAGAATATTTTTTATCACGGGTACTGTTAGGATGGATATTTTTTGTTTGTCATCTACATCTGAAAATTTTCTTCAAGAAACGTATGGAATCCCGTCATTTTTTGTGGGCTGTGCACACTAGTATCTAAATATAACAATATTGACAATAAGGTTTTCGATCAGAAAAGATGAAACTGCTCTGGCTTTCTTAACTATAACGTTTGATTCGTTTCCCGCACAATTATTTTCGATTGCGTCATCTTTCCGGTGTATTTTGTATGAGACCGTTATCAGAATGTATGAACAAACAAGTATTCACTGTTCATCAATCTTCATTGGCCAACTGAGGTTATTATCCGACTAAATTATTAAAAATATTTTTCTCAATTTACAGGCGTAAACTATAGTAGTATAATGTAGCATTTAGTCTCAGAAATAGCAGCGTGAATGCAAATAGTACACAGTAGTAGATTAGATTAGATTATTGGTTAGTTAAAGCCTCCCTATCCTCAACAAAGGCTATCCAAAGAGAGGAAGGAAGAAGGCACCGTTTAGTACGGAGTTAAGGAAACGCGGAATCTATGCAGAAAAGGCACAGAAACAGAAAGCTAAGAAAAAAGATCATGAAACAAGAAAAAGTAGAAGAAGAAGAAAGTAGTGGGTGCTGAAAAACAGGACAGCAGTGAACCGAAAAAAGATTGTCCGTAACAAAACAAAAACCTATATTATTTTAACAAAAAGAAAGCCCACCTAACCTTTAGCTCGGGCCCGCACATTGTCCTCCTGGGACCGCTAATTCCCATAAATACAACAGTTGTATCCCCCTGAGGGGAGTATACAGTAGTAATAGTAGTATAGCAGTACTAACACACATAGTTGGCAGAAGCAAACCAAGCTCTTTTCGCTTTGGGGGCCTATCGAATTTTCTTTTCTTTTCGCCAAAGTTTGTATTTTGGTTTGAAAACACGAAAATGATAAAAATTTTGTGGAGAAATTATTTATTACGCCAGAAATTTGCTTATATCCATTAATATTTTATGAAAATCTTGCGGTTTCTCGGTAAGTTTTTGCCACGCAAATTCACACAGATATGAGTCCATCATTTGTCGGTGAGTGCCTCCCTGACGTTTTTTTCATTTTTAGACTATGCTATGCACTCTCAATCATTTGAGTGTGTGCACATGTAGTAGGGTCCACGAAGTTTTCTCCATGATTAATAGTGAGGTATTTGAAATTATACCCTTGGTGAGGTGAGGTTAGGTTAGTACCACTTATTGAATAATTTCTTCACAAAATGGGTTTATTTTCATGTTTTTCACACCAAAATCCATACTTTGGCGAAAAGAAAACATTAAAATTCGATAAGCCCCAAAACCGAAAAGATCCGCAGGTACGCAACCAACTATAAGGTTGCTCGTGAATTTTTCAAACATCTTAAAATAGAAGAATAGAAGAAAAATGCAAGAATCGTAATGTACGGCGATTTACATGTGAAATTAAAATGGAATTTTCAGCTACTTCTATATTAATTTCAAAGTAAAATTTGCTGATGGTGTCAACACTTAGGTATGAGTAGGCTCTTTATTTGACTACTAGTGTGCACGGCCCGCCAAAAATGACGGGATTCAATCCCTTTCTTGAACAAATTTTCCAGACGGGGATGACTAACAAATATATTCATCATAACAGTACCCATGATAAAATATATCATTGTACTTGCGCACTATTGAAACTCATATCACAGATACGGTCATTATGGCTACATTTATCACCATGACAGAGAAATGGAAGAAGTGGACTCCAAACAAATAAACCAAGGGTATTTTTAGGCCCCGCCAAAAATGACCAGTGAAAATTCCATGGACAATGTCATCGATAAAGCTAGGTGAACCCGTAAAAAAATTCCGTTAACATTACTTAACCTTTCCTGTCCTAACCTATCCTAACCGAAGCTATCCTGATAAAATATCAAATATATCAATGCATGTAAGGGCCATCTTTGAATGTTAGACTGAGATGTTCGGTATCCATGATACCGTAAACTCAGACATCCTATGTTTTTCAAGAAGCGGACATCAAACAGATACATAAATAAATATATAAATAAACACCAGCGGGTATTATTAGGATAGATACTTTTACTTTCACGATTTATGACCTTCAGTTTCATGATAAAATACGTATTATTGGATAGTATCGGTAAAGTATCGGCCGAATTTTGCCGATAACGATACCAGTAAAAATGACCGATACCGAAACATCGGTACATCACTACTTTGGAAAAACTGAAAGTGCACTAACGAAAGTTGAGAATGTTTGTGGCTTGGTGAATAAATCCACGGGTGACCCCTTCACCAGAGAAGTCACTGCCAGAAGTCGTAGCTGCACCAGTTGCTTCATCGATGACACGGTTTCCTGAAGCCAAAAAAATGAATTAAGTATTGAATACATAGACCTTCCCATTTGCCCTCCATTTGCAAGAGGTAGTTTAACTTTTTGTTCATGTACATGAGTTTGATGCAAGTGATAATGGTACCCAACCAGGAGGCCTTGCCAAGTCTGGCCACAGAACAACTGTAAATTTACTGGTTTAAGTGATGTAGTAATAGTAGTAGAAGTAGTGCCATGAATTTGCTAGCGCTTCAGTAGGTCCTACTATATCGCGCCGAAGGTCTCGCGTCACAATTATCGACCTATCGGTCACATCACCGCTGTGGTACAAAATAACCATCAATCATAATCACTGAGCTACATGTAACAAATTCAAGAATACGCAAACAGGTTAGACATTGCAGCCACAAACACAACAAAAAATCAGTCATGACAAGCTCAAATTAAATTCAGTTGCATCAAACACAAGTGCTCCACCAGTTCAGTCATAAAATCAAGTATCAAGTCCCCGGAATTATTCCGAAAAAACAGAAAATCAGGTTACATATGCATTCATTGGGCAGCCGAGCCCCAGGGGGTTTCAGCTGGTTTAAGTGACAATATGGTATGAAGTTTAAGAATTAAATCATAAGATTAGTTTATGGGTCTCACGGGCAATACTCGTTGCAACAAGAGAGCGAAGTGTAAGGCACCATCCAGTACGGGGACACGTGCATGGGGAATCTATGCACAGGTGTACTCCCGCACAGGAAACCCTCCGCATAGAAACAGCAGGTGCCGAAAGAAGAATGGAAAGAAGTGAAAGTTGAAAAAGATAGCAAGAGGTGCTGAAGAAAAGGATGGCAGTGAACCGAGAGACATATGGTCCTTAACTAGAAAATAAACCTAATCTATTAAAACAAATGAGTTTTAGGGAATTAAAATCTTACACGTGAGGTGACTTCCACACCTGTTAGTCCTAAATGGGAACACATGCTGTGTCCATGTGATGCATAAAAATCGAAAAAGCATTAGAATTGAGAAAACATCGAGAGAGTAGTACCATAGTTGCTGAAAAAGACACGAATGAGCCAAAAGGAAAAAGAAGCCTATGACAAAACAACGCTAACCATAAAGACTGTCAACCAAATGATCGGATAACAATTGGTTGGGAACCCTAGGCCCCTCTTCACCAGAAGACGAAACTAGATCTGCTTGCTTACAGGAGCAACAAGCTATTGACTGATGCGAAAATGATTGTTTATATTCCCATGTACTGTATGCGTGTATAAATTTACTGTTTCATAGCTATTTAAAATTATATGCTCTTACCATTTTCTGTCTCCACCATTCTAGACTGTTCTTTCACATGCTGTCGACCACGCCAGTCGCCGGCATTTTTTAGGGCATGGGTGATGCATCTGTAGACTTGCTTCCTCGGCGTATTGCGGTACATTTCTGATGACACTACAGCATCTGAAAGTAGTCGAACATAATTTAGTAAATGTAAAGATAACAAGTATTAAAATGAAACCAGTCAATTCATGACTGTGAAGCTGTGAAGAGTTCTATTCAAACCTTTGTACAGGGACTACAGGGACTCTAAATAAAATGAGTTATATGTTCTTCAAACGATGGATTTCATGAGTTTTAATTTTTCAAATATATTTGTCTGCCTCTTATTTCAACTGTAATTGATAATGCTTACGTTCAACAGCTCGGAAAGCAGGACTATTCTTGAAAGGAATTTTTTCCTGCCCTCTAGAGCGGCCCAACCCAGTTAGAGAGTACTTCAGTGCTAATTCTTTAGATAGCAGAAAATTCAGTATGTGAGTTAACGTCCTGGAGAGTGTACATTCCTGGGTTTCTTTGATCAGCTGAATCTGGCATGGGGTTGAATGAGAAAACTAACATTAAATGTAAATCCCCTTTGCAGGTATCAGTGATCTAAAATAAACCCCACTAAAATAAACCACAGTGATCTAAAATTAACCCCACATTTAGTCCCCACCTCACAATTTGCCACCAAACTCGACCCAGGTGCCAGACATAGCATTATGACAATGCAACAGCTACAAAACTTGCACAAAACATACTTGGGAATTAGTTGCCTAGAATTAAATCAAAGCACCATTAAATAAATATATCCTATCATGTTATTTTTCACCGATATTTTTTCATTTGGCTGATATTTCAATACATACCCTTCTGGAAGAAATTCCTTGGTGTTGAGCAGAGGCTAAGGAGAATTAATGATGTGCTCACTCTCACTGGAATCTGAACTATTTGAATCCGATACACCTCCTGTGAATGAAACAATTCAGTATTGAGACAAATAGTAAATAAGAAATACCTACATGTTATCAAGATAAACACTAATATGGAATTATAATTGTGTGACCTAATCTTTCAACAGACATTTGTTTTCATCAAACATAAACGTTAGTACAATAATATTATTCTTATTATATGAATTGTTTATGCCTCCGTGCCCTAGTTTTACTGGGATTCAGAATACTTTGAAGAGGCAGGCTTCTGTCTTAAATAGGCCTAGCAATGTCTCATAAATTTTATTTTATATAAATGTAACTACTTCAATACAAACCTACAAATTTTTTTACCTAACATATACATTCATATTTTGCACTTATCTGTAATCAAAACATAAAACGTATGATCAAATGTTCTTTAATTGCAGTCGTAGTGAATATAATGGACAAGAATAAATTTTCTTTTTATACATGACAATTTAGATGAAGAATTTTTACGGCAATGTAGCATGACTCATCACAGTAAAAAGATCCCACTGTTAGCATATTCAACAAAAAGAGGGTTATAAAGTTGGGTAGGAAAGGTTCATTTAGAAAAAAATAATTACACTATTTTCATGTAAATGCAACACATAAACAAACATGGCGGGACAATGGTGAATACCTACGTCTTATTCCTACTGCAACATGAAATGCATTATAGCTAGGCCTAGGCTCAAAAGACTGCATTTCTGATGGAATGGGCACTCTTGTAAAATATCTTAAAATGGATCCTTTTACATAGAGATGACTTTAACATGTAGAAAATCAATAGCAGAAAATAGAAAATCATGCTATAGAGAATCCTTGAAGATACCATTTCAACTTAAATGCCCTAAGAATTGAATAACCTTAGAATTGGAAGGTTTCATCAAATTTATGATAATCAAGATTTCTTTAGCCAAATATATGACTTTGAATTTATCATTATTTATTAGGAGGAATTGAAATGAAATAAGTTTGAATCAGGACTTACTCATCTGATATTGTAGCATGAGTCTCTAAAAGTTAATTGACAATAATTTGACTTCTGTGCTAATGTTTGTGAATAAAATACTCTAATTTCTGAGTATCAAGTGCACAAAAAAAACAATTATACATCCATCCATACTTTATTTTCAATATTAATCCCTGATATTACAAGTTCCTAAGCTTGTATTTCAATTTAAGCACGCACTAATAGAAGTGTTTTTGACAATGCACCGTCACTGGTATTACATTTTTTAATTTATATTTATACGATTTATGAAACCTTGATTACCGCATCAAAGCGAAAGCCATTTTGAATAGTTTTCTCTCAATAATTTTTTATTAATAAAATGGCTCAAATGAACCTTCCATCATAAAACAACTTGATAAATTTCAGCTCAAACTAAATTAGAAATGAACTATTTTTAATGTCTGCAAAAATTTGGGAACTTTTTTCTATTTTGTATCTTCTAATCCTAAAATTACACTCCACTTAACAGGAATATTTCCCATTAACCGAGGCAAATTTCGGATTATGGGAGAAATAAATTTTAAAAAATCTTCATACTCTATGTACATATGTAACATTAATTTAATTTTTCAGAGAATAACTCCACTTCACAATTCTTTACTCCCCAGAGGCAAATTTTATTACTTTTGACCACTTTTTTTACTGCTTTTCAAATTTTACTACTTTTTACTTCTTAACTACCTAGTGGACACCGTGTCATATTACTGCTAGGTCCTAGCCTCGGCCTAGGTTATGTATTCATCTCTAAGTAGGCTATAAAAGCAGAATTTGGCAATACAAATATGGCCGACCAAAAGTATTAGTTAATAGTTACCTACTAGCAAAGAATAGCATCATGCAACATGTAAATTAAATTCAAAAGGTAGTATTACATTCGCTGATTTCATCACAACACTAATAATTCACTGAATCACGCGATTGACTTATAATTCTCGGTTTCTCCAGCACAGCAAACAGCTGCGTCACTGACTTCGTCACTTCGAAACCCGCCAAATCGGCCGCCAAACAAGGATCCCTCAATGAAAACTCGGAAAATCCGCACTCGCGGCCTCAAAAATAAAAAAACAAATGGAACCTATAGTCCATAATTAAACATCAAACAATTAAAAATTTAACACAAAAACATCATTCATCGACATGAAATTACACTATGGAAATTTACCTAGCAGGCAATGAACATCATTTATGTACACATCTTTAAGAACAGATTTACAAGTTCTATCTAATCACATAATTCAATAGTATGCAAGAACATAACTTACCCAGGCCATTTTCGGCGTAGGACACTATAAGAACGCTTCGTTAGAGAGAGCTATGGTTGAGTAAGCTGCAAACATCGTTGGGACGCTTTATATAGGAATGAATGACCGGATGTGGGTTTTCAACGGATGTCGGGCAGAGATGAATGTGAGGCGTAACCAAACGTAGGGGCATTACCGGATTCGGGGCATCACCGGATGTGAAGGAGAAATATTGCTGGATGGGCGAAAGAAATTTTGGATTTTAAAGTTGATAATTTATTACGAAAAATAATAAGCGTGGTGTACCATGTACAGAATCTGATGCTGTGGCTATCTGATCTGCCAAAACATTTACTGAATATAATGCGATTTCTTTATTCAGTAAATGTTTCGGCAGATCAGATCGCTCAAACATCAGATTTTTTATACGATATGAAGAGTTGAATGCTCAGCGTTCGACAACCCAAGTGTTCGAACAGTTAAATGCTATCATTCATACTTATTTTATATAATGCATTAATAAAGTGCCTTTTGATGTTATACTCAGTAGTTAGCTTTTCTGTCCTAGTTTTCATGTTAACTCGATTAATTATTTATAGTATTGTTGAAGATTTATTACGAATCGAATAAAAGTATATTTTGTATATGTTTCATTGGGTAAATTCCTCCTACTTGTTTATCTTAGTGTTGTAATGTGTATGTTGTACGATGAAGTAGTAAGACCGAGAGAATTAAAAGAAAAGTATCTAATATCTAGATACTTTTGGAGAAGTATCTGGTATCTAGATACATTTTCAAAATACCTATGACCAGCTCTGGATATCTACAGGAGTATAATATTTTTTTAATTACAAGCCGAAATTTATAGTGATAATTCATTGATGAAACTAATCGAAACTAACTTTGGCCACCCTTACCTAACCTAACTTTACTAAGTTAGGTTAGTTGAAGTTCATTTAGTTCTTTACATTTACTGAAGTAATACGATATGTACAACATTTACGATTACAAATGTTTTTACCATCTACTACGCGTCCAAATAGAGGTCATCGAAAAATGCTTGAAAACGAGTTTAAACGACTCGAATGAGCCCTAAAACAGCCATTGACTAGAGTTATAAAAGGCCTGTTGAATGAAGGGCCCTTTTCAAGCCCTAATAGGCCAAGTATAGGTAGGGGTCGGTTTGAAGTCGTGATTTTTGGCCCTTTTGGACCGTTTTGGACCTTTTACGACTAATTTCCTACTTGAAAAGGGCGATAATTTTCAATTGGGTTGTACCCGAATATTTAAACTGAACAGTTCAACATTTTTTGACAATCCTGAAAATCAACTTGAAGACATGTATGGGACGGACAAAAAGTACAATGAAATGAATCTTTGACTTTCTAAGTGTGTTATGGATGTTCAGGTGTCTCATAAGTAGCCAGAACATCTCAAAGAGAAAGCAGATGTCTCATCGGAAGTGCGACCTTTCGATGAGCGCTAAGTGCCTCTAAGTGCTGTCTACGTTTTATTGGCAATGATAATGTAAAGGTATTGTTATCCCTCTAATCTGACTTTAGTCATTAAAGTTTTCAGTATATGTAAAATGCACCAATTTAATTTCTTTTGTATAGGATCTGGCTTCTACTTTGAGTTGCATCTGCTAGACTTTAGGGGAAGCTATTGTGAGACCGCAACAGCACTGAGCCAATTGGAACGAAACGGCGCAGATAGTATCAGGCGGTCTTACAACTGGTGACCCAGAGCAGCTTCTGCAACTGCTCTTCAGTAAGTTCACCAACATCTGCTGTCTCCAGTAGCATCTGCCGCTGCTTTCCAGAACATTCGAGAACGTTTCTAATTAAGAGTGAAACTGCAGGCTTCAGGAGCGTCAGCCATGCAGGGCAGTGTAATGCTAAGAAAAATACCCGTAGAGTTTTCTGTGAGACACCAGTCAAAAATGTATCAAACTGAAGCTCAAGCGTCTCATCGATGAGACACTGAAGCATTTTTAATGAGACACTGGAGCATCTCATGGTCGGGTCTGGAAACTGGTACGCATCCTAATCTTGGGTATCTCATTGATGATGCATCTATGTGTCTTGGTTTTAAGACAAACGTCAGATGCACCTGTGTGTTTTAAAATAGGGCCAATATTTCTTTCACTGCATTTAGCCCGAACTATGAGTCTTCTGTACCTAGTGGCGCATTGGAATAAGGGCATTTTGTGGTGATTTATGGAGTAAACGCATACAGAGGATTATTGTAACTGGAAACTAACTGTTGACACTCCCTTTGGGGCATCTATTCCCATACTTGCTTGCCGATGATCGGTAAATCAGCACAGTCCATTGCACTTTTTTTAAGCATAGCTTTCGAATGGTCGCCCAGAACTTTCAGTTGAATTAATTAAGGTCAGGTGATTGGTTTGGCCATGGAAGGATATTTATTTTTTATTTCCGAACCCATCTGTTTGTTAATTTTGCTGTGTGTTTAGGGCCGAACAAAGTATTTTCCTGTGCTATAAAGGTACTTTCGCCTACGTCTATGCCTGTACACGGAAAAATCCATTTTTCTATCATTGATGAGTTTTCTTCCATCATGGACAGCAAAAAAAAAGATATTTACCATGATGCTGCGTCTTATTATGTGCTGTGAGTCAGAAACGGTACGAAATGCGTGCGTTCTCACTTTACAGCCAGTAATTGTTGTTATTTACCGTAGGGTGGATGTCATTGGGATCATAGGAAGACGCTATTTTCCTCAAAAAATCACACTACATTTCGGTCGAAAATTTAAATTTTGCTTTTATCAGACAATACGACCAGTTGCCAAAATTCAATCCATTTGTCAAAAGGTTCTTCGGCAGACGTTGAACAATTTTTCTTACATTTACTCTTAGAGGAGTTCTGCGTATAGAGTCAAGACATGTAGACCACTTCGAACGAAATCTCGAGTAGCCAATTCCCGATTGACGTAAACTTCTTGCCTGCTCAACTTCTTTTTGTAGGTAAGTACGGGTTATTATGAGCTCATTCGTGAAAATGTATCGTCGAGGTACGTCTAGTGATTTTACGAGTAGCTCCAGCTTTAGCAAATTGAAGACAGTTCCAGTCTCTCGATGCGTGCGAGCTATTCTACCAACAGTTAAGTATGGTACTTTAACACGTTCAACAATTTTCATGTAGGGGAATCCTTCAGTACGACATCCGACTATTGACTTCCGAAAACCTTCAAGTTTTTTTCTGCTTTCGGCACTGGAATCACTGAGTGTTCATCTTCAACAAAATTTAGAGCTGTTATCTCTGGCGATCGTAACAGTTTACATTTCATCGCCTTTCGAAAATTTTTGAAAACTCTATGAAAAATTTTTCATTTAAGGTCGTTCAAGTGTGTACAAAATAAAAACGATTTTACATAATATCAACTTAGGTAAAATACGTTGTACCAAACACTTCTTTTTTAGTTGAACTTATGGTTATCATTTCAGTTTGCTTTGTTTAATTATTTTGGTAAATACGTACTATTCAACTACCGGTACGATTTCTCCCAAATTTGAACTCAAAATTTTTAACCATGAAAAATAGAGTTGTGCGAACAGTCATGTATGTGCACGGTATCCAATGATGAAATTTTCATTTTCAAAGAAACTATAACTGATAATTCCAGAAGATTATTTAGTACATCATTTAAGGCAATGAACACTGAAGAACGTGTTGTTATGGAGCTCTATCATTTGAGAGCAATATTATAGCAATCCTTAATGATTTTGGCAGGATGAAATACTGCCTCAAGGCTAGCTGTACCATTTTTTAAATTGAACACTTCAGAGATTTTTTATGATGTTGGTTTCAGGTTTTATTTTTGAAATAAGTATTATTGGTTAATGAAAGCCAGAGAAGGCTATCCTTCGAGGAAAAGTCAATACTTGTCGTACAAGCAATCCCAGTAATGTAAACTAAATACATTTAATGTAATCAAACACAAAGTAATTAATTTATTCTTAATATGTTTCCAAATGTCTAGTTTAATGCGTTTTTATAAATTTTTAAACTTCAGTAAATACATTTCTCTCATATTTCTCTCGTTGAATATTGAAACTGAAATTAAGTGTAGGCATGGTTTTTTGATAAAGATAAAATCGCTTCCGAGAAAAAATATTTGCTCGGCGAACTTTGAAATCTTTGTAAGTTTTTTTTGTCTTCCGGAAACTATTACTGCAATAACTAAAAAAATAGATTTTCTCAAGCGGTACTAACAAGCACAGTTTTTTTAAAAAATTGGCCCTACCTTTGCTGCCTAAAAGACGGTGAAAAAACCAGTAGAGAAAATATACTTAATCACTAATTACCTTCATTCATTCAAATAAAAAAATATATAATACCATAACAACTCACTTTTACGCTCTCAGTAATATAGATTCATTTTAATGTTTCAGTAACCTGAAAAGTTGTTGAAATAAAGAGGAAATAAATTACAAAACTGCCCGTTATCTAAGTATAGAAAATGTAGAATCAAATAAATGTTACACTCTGTTATGAGACAAAATACTGAAAATATCCAACCTGAAACCAGAAGTTTCTATCAGAAAGCCATAATATCAACTTCTGGACAGTTTTGTCGCTAAGTTAAAATCGCTCCACTGTGGTAATCATTATCATACAATCTTTGAGTCAAGAGCAATAGTAGCTAATCAAATATCCACGAGTAAGACATACCTAACTCATTGCACAAAAAAATGAATCCCATTAATTAATCAGAGAGACCAAAATTGCTGTTCATTTCATTGAATCATACTTATGTGAATTTTTGCATCAGTTTCAGTGGAGGAAATTTCTGTGCAGTGGTGCTTCTGTCAAATAGTGTTATGCTAGTTTTATGCTTTGTGCTGTCTAACACATTAATGTTTAGATTTTTTATTTCTTCTGGTATTTTCGCGAGTGAAGACTTGGAATAAGTGTGAAAAATGAATATGTGGTTTGTATTTGACGTTTAATCAATGTTTTAGCCACATTTTTTTAAAGCAGAATTTATGGTGTTAATACTAACTTATGAAATCATTGCTAAGCGTATTTCTTACATTCATTGGACAAATTTACCAAAACAAGTGAACATTCTAATGTTATATGATCACCGCTATCAACTTCCTTAAATTAAAATTGAACTTTAAAAAAATATTGTGTGGTACTAATGATTTTTTAAACTCATTCATGAATAATTAACTAGCACTAATTTCATTGCGTATAACGGAGTCTAAATTGAATACTATCAGATACTAGAATTCTACTGGAACCCTTCATGAATTAGATTTAAAGTTGGTGGGTTCATTTCATACAAGACTATTATTCTTTGGCATCTGAATTTTTATGGAGACCAGAAGGCAAAAAAATATATATTTAGGCCATGTATCATAGTGGAAGCTCAGAAACGTGTTTCTGATGCATACTTGATTTTTTATGCAGGGCTTAGTTTTTATTTTCATCTTGTACAATACCTTGTATGGCTTTATTCGAAGAATATATTTTATTGAAATAGAATGAATGATTTAAAATGAAAATATATCGCCATCCAAGCAGGAAAGATCAAAAGGGAGAGAAAATGACTTCATTGCCAATGAAAAATAAATCCAGAATAAAAAACTAACCGACGACTGCAAATGAAACGAGAGTGCTGGAACGCATCCGAAGTAATTTGATCATAAAACACGACCCAAGACTCAGGGATGCCCGATAATTATCATCTACACTATTTTAACAATTAAGACTCGAAAAGTAGCAAGTGCATGCTTTCATGCCCTTATACTAATATTATTTCCAATAGGGCGATTCTTCGAGAATCTTATTCGTAGAATAAAAAGTATGTGTGTGTGTGTCTGTGTGTGTGTGGTGTGTTTCGCTGTTGTATCTGAATTTGCGTGTACATGTGTGCTTGTGTGAATTAGGAGTAAGCTGTTGTTTGAGTATGAATGAACAAATTAGGTTTTTTAGACATTTAGAAAATCTTGTGGAAAAAAAAGATTTTTATTTTTTAAAATAGACAATTTTTTTCTCTCCTGTGTTAAGGAAAATTTGATTGTGTGAATTTTTTTTGAAAAGATTAGGGAAAAATTTAATTGTGTATTTTGGAGAATTCGACGCAATTTTTCGCTACATGAGTTTGATTGTGTACTCATGGGTTTTGCTTCGCGTTTGTAAAACATTGTTGTTTTGTAAAACATTGTAAGATTCGCGTTCAGCAGTACTAAGATTGGTCGAAAGAATTTTGCAGTTAGGCCATTCTGGAGAGCCATGGGCAGTGTTATGGGGAGATGTCAAGCGCACCGCAATTTATGGGAAAACTGAGCAGCGTACTGCCTGGACTACAAAGATCTCTTACATAGGCAGAAAAATCTTTCCACAAAAGTGTTTGTAAATACGGTGCTGTTAAAATAACAAGGGGGAGAAGAGGGTTGAGAAACTTGAGAGGCTTCGGCCGGACGACATAGGGAGAAATTCAATTACAAACCCTTGTGAGCGTTGATCACAACGGTCGAGGACCGCCGCCACAAGTGATTGACAGATTTTATGGGCTTCGATGTGTGAGCTTGGGAACCATGAGGACAAGCGGACAACCAATTCTTGGTGCTCGAAGGGGTAGCGACAGGTCTTGAGAGAGGTCGGGGTTATTCAAGCACACTGCCAATGGAAGACAAGAAGATCACAGGAGGGAAAGTCGAATGGTAGAACTAACAAATGAACAGCGATCTCAACTAAGAGGGAGGCCTCGAAAGAGCGCTTACGAAATCTCTGAAGATCCCTGATTGGTTATGGGTGAAAAGAAAGGAGGACCTACTATAACAAGTACGCAAAGCTAACAAACCGAGGGCAGTCTAACGCGATATTTCAACGGGCAAAGAAGTACGTGGAACCAAGTGTCATACTGAAAATCACTTTCTGAAAAATATAGGTGAAAATATTAAATATATTGCGAGTATGGAGGAAGTTGAATAAGTTTTTTTGAGCCCGTAAATTAGAAATGAGATTAAAAATGTCACGTCTATTTTTGCAGAAATGAAAAACATCGTAACCAACTGTACAGTAAATGAAGTGCTAAGTTTCGACGTCAGTTGGGAGGGTAAGGATTGTTTTCGGATCATAAGATATGCAGTTCCCGTTTGAAAAAATGTTTTTTAAATAAATGTCATGGAAATATAATGTCACATTAACGTAAAGATTAAAATATTTTGAGCACAATTTTTGGCAATTAAAAGAAGTAACGAGGTGATAAATTATTTGCAGATGTCGCAGATGTCTGACGTGAAGGGAAGGTTACGTGCTAGAAGTCAGAAGTGGAGATTTGGGAGGCGGTCGTCATAACTTTTGAACTGTGAATAGCTCATGAAACTGAACAGAAGCTGTGCTTGTGAGAAGGAGCTTGTGAACGCACGTTATGACCACATCTTGTACTGCTGAACGCCACGATAATTGAGGGGTATTCTGTCATGTTTTATGTGTGGGAAAAGTGAGGGAAAGGGCTGGCCAGCCAGATTTACTACACTGAGAAAAAATATAGGGTCATTTTGACACACTTAGGCGTGTCATACGTTTGTCACAAAACCGGCACACAATTGTGTGTCATGGAGGCGACATGACACACTTAAGTGTGTTACATGACACACTTAGGGCCGTCATGACACACCTAGGGGAAATCTACGGAACCTAAAACATAGATTCAACTTACTCCTACCATACCCCTCTGACTCGCCCGTGGATCAAGAAAAATGGTTAAACAGGATTATTGAACTACGAGTATTTGAGGCTTATGGTATATCAACTCTTGACTTTCAAATTTAAAATTATCACTATATTTCCACAGAACAAAATCAGTTCCTAATAAAGTCAGCGTAATAAGCAATTTTACAGACAGCATTAAAACATTGCATACCGTAGTGTAGAGAAACTTCAAAGATTTATTGAGTAGAACAGATTAATTGAAATCAGCAAATAAATTGAGAACAGCTTCAATAACTTCTCCACAACAATGTTAAATGTATATTAACACGATATATGAGCTTGAATCACTGTGACGGTTACAATACCTATACATTCATCGAACGAAGAAAGCCCTGAATTCATAACGAATTGTATTCTAAATAACTAAGAACTTTCACGTGCTAAAGATAGGCTTCAACATAACCACATCCTTCATTCATTCAAATAAAAACAGCATCAGTTCAGTTCGCCCATTTTATTCAACACTGAAATACACATTTTCTCGGTATTCATTTCTCAGAAAATTAATAGTTGAAGTCTAAACACTAAAAAAGGTGAAACAAATTCAGCACTAAATGTTTATCTACTTAGAACTGGAAGTGATAAAAATTATTCAAAATTTAGGATAAATTCTGTGTACATCTGTGAGAACCTTTCCGCATGCGTAATCAAGAAATGTCCTAACAATTAAAAACATATTTTTTCAATTTTAATTTCATATTTAATATGAAACGTAAAGGTCTCATGCTGTAGTACAAGAATTCTCTATTTTGAAACGAAAAGTTCCCAAAACAAAAGTCACACGAGTAACATTCCACTTTCTCGCAATACCTTTAGAAATGTTAAATCGCATTTTACACAAGAAAGAAATAAAATATTTTTCTATCAATCACAGATCAAGTTAATGAAGAGTATTATTATATTATGGTGAAATAAAAATTATGGTGAAAAAAGTGAAATAAAAAATTCTGCTCTATACTCATTTCCAGGTGAACCTAGAATTATTCATACAGAAGGAAATAGTTTAGTTCTGCTATTAGTTTCATAATTAATTTAAGTTTTTGTAAAATAACGCATGTCTTAAGCAAAGGTGAAAAGATTTCATTGCGAAAATTAAAATAACTTTCCAAACACTTATCTCGCACAAATGAAATCATGATTCATCTCCACACAGAATGATAATGTTTTCATTCAATAAAAACTTTGACAATTATTTATACCGGTCAAGTTTTCCACTTTGACACAAGTAACGAAATGAAAGTGAAGAATCAAATATTAAAACGTCTGTTTGAACGTTCCTGAATAAATCCAGGAGCTTTCGAAAGAACGGAAAATATATTATTTTTCACTTTGGGTTCCGTAAAAAACAGGAGTTGTTGCAGAATTGGACAAAGTCTTACAGTACTGTAGAGAAAATATTCTTCAAGTTGTAACAGCCAAAAGAATTCTACCCGATTTGATCACTTATAAGAATTCTTATAATAACTGTAACTCAACAGCTTAATAATAGTATTTTTACACGACTAATAGAACATTACATATTACTAATCGCAGTTAAAGGAAATGTACGATATAAAATCAGATAATTCTACTCCTTTTTCACTTCAAATTAATCTAAGTCAAGTTCAATTCAATCCAAATCAAGTTCAATTCAATCCAAATCAAGTTCAATTCAATCCAAATCAAGTTCAATTCAATCCAAATCATGTTCAATTTAATCCAAGTAAAGTTCAAATTAATCCAAGTCAAGTTCGAATAAATCCAAGTCAAGTTTAATATAATCCAAGTCAAGTTCAATTTAATCCAAGTCAAGTACAAATTAATCCAAGTCAAGTTCGAATAAATCCAAGTCAAGTTCGAATAAATCAAAGGCAAGTTCAAATTAATCCAAGTCAAGTTCAAATTAATCCAAGTCAAGTTCGAATAAATCCAAGTCAAGTTCAATATAATCCAAGTCAAGTTCAATTTAATCCAAGTCAAGTACAAATTAATCCAAGTCAAGTTCGAATAAATCCAAGTCAAGTTCGAATAAATCCAAGTCAAGTTCGAATAAAATCCAAGTCAAGTTCAATATAATTCAAGTCAAGTTCAATTCAATCCAAATCAAGTTCAAATTAATTCAAGTCAAGTTCAAATTAATTCAAGTCAAGTTCGAATAAATCCAAGTCAAGTTCGAATAAATCCAAGTCAAGTTCGAATAAATCCAAGTCAAGTTCAAATTAATCCAAGTCAAGTTCAAATTAATCCAAGTCAAGTTCAAATTAATCCAAGTGAAGTTCAAATTAATCCAAGTGAAGTTCAAATTAATCCAAGTGAAGTTCAAATTAATCCAAGTCAAGTTCAAATTAATCCAAGTCAAGTTCAAATTAATCCAAGTCAAGTTCAAATTAATCCAAGTCAAGTTCAATTTAATCCAAGTCAAGTTCAAATTAATCCAAGTCAAGTTCAAATTAATCCAAGTCAAGTTCAAATTAATCCAAGTCAAGTTCAAATTAATCCAAGTCAAGTTCAAATTAATCCAAGTCAAGTACAAATTAATCCAAGTCAAGTTCGAATAAGTCCAAGTCAAGTTCGAATAAATCCAAGTCAAGTTCAATATAATTCGAGTCAAGTTCAATTTAATTCAAGTCAAGTTCGAATTAATTCAAGTCAAGTTCGAATTAATCCAAGTCAAGTTCAAATTAATCCAAGTCAAGGTCAAATTAATCCAAGTCAAGGTCAAATTAATCCAAGTCAAGGTCAAATTAATCCAAGTCAAGTTCAAATTAATCCAAGTCAAGGTCAAATTAATCCAAGTCAAGTTCAAATTAATCCAAGTCAAGGTCAAATTAATCCAAGTCAAGTTCAAATTAATTCAAGTCAAGTTCAAATTAATTCAAGTCAAGGTCAAATTAATCCAAGTCAAGTTCAAATTAATCCAAGTCAAGGTCAAATTAATCCAAGTCAAGGTCAAATTAATCCAAGTCAAGGTCAAATTAATCCAAGTCAAGGTCAAATTAATCCAAGTCAAGGTCAAATTAATCCAAGTCAAGGTCAAATTAATCCAAGTCAAGGTCAAATTAATCCAAGTCAAGTTCAAGTTAATTCAAGTAACAATCAAATTAATCCAACCCTCAGTTGAGTTAAAAAATGATACCATCACTTGTTAATTTGAGCTTTTTGTGTTTTATATGGATATATTGGGTGTGATGAGCAAGACAGGTTTCGAGGTTTTATTTACACTCGAATGTATTTATATACGTGAAATTTCACTTAATCACATGTATGAAATCATATATGCAAATACAAAAGATTATCATTGGACGATATGTAGATTTAAACTTTAAAAAGAATATAGAAATGCGATTCACTGAGTACTAATGTACGATTCCGTTTGAGTACAACTACATTACTACCCAGATACATTCCTGCACTAGCAATGAAAATATTACCACCCATTTTAATTCCTTGTTAGTCAATGTGAAGAAATGTAGGATCCATTTACAATACACAATAATAATACAAGAAACAATAATTCTAACATAATGCTGATATTATTAGTGTGTTTACAATTCAATATATAATTTTATCAAGACTTGAATATTTTCATTAAATGATTATCATAAAAGTTATTTAAGTCTTGAAAGCATCATATATCGAATTGTAAACACACACAAATAAAATCAGCATTAAGTTCGAAATATTGTTTTTGTATTATTATTGTGTATTTTAAGAGGATCCTACATTTCTCCACATTGACTAACACGGAATTAGAATGGATGGCAATATTTTCATTGCTAATGCATGAATGTAACAGTGTAGTAATGTACACCTTTGAATTGTAATCAAACGGAATCGTACATTCGTACTCAGTGAATCGCATTTCAATATTCCTTTTAAAGATTAAACTACATACCGTCCAATGATAATTTTTTGTATTTGCGTATATGATTTCATACATGTGATAAAGTGAAATTTCACGTATATAAATATATTCGAGTGTAAATAAAACCTCGAAACCTGTCTTGCTCATCACATCCAATCGATCCATATATAACACAAAAAAGCTCGAATTAACAAGTGATGGTATAACTTTTTAAATCAACTGAGGGTTGGATTAATTCGATTGTTACTTGAATTAATTTGAACTTGATTCGGATTAATTTGAACTTGACTTGGATTAATTTGAACTTGACTTGGATTAATTTGAACTGAAAAAGGTGTGGTGACCATTAATTTTTTTTTACAATAGTACGGATATTTCTACATAAATTAGAGAATGTATGAACAAGCGAAAAGCTACATTAATCCTTTTAGTATCATATTTACTTCAAGTTCACGAAAAAGGTCTCATTCAACATAAGGAAACATTCTCTCTATTCTGAAATGGTGAAATAATTTCCTATTTCTTATTATCGCACAAATGAAATTCTCATTCACTGTAAAGTAAGCGTGTTCCTTTGGATCTACATACGAGTTTGAACGAAAAATGTTTACACCAAACTAAAATTTCACAACGCAACCTTAAGCTATGTCAAATGGCTATGACTCGGATGTGTTGACGGCCACTGGCAGCGATACCGAGATCTTTTGGTGGAGGTGAGGACTGGACGAGGTTGTCGCATCTCCTGGTCGAGTTACGGGCACCGGATCCTGCTAGCCTGTCCTGCTCAAGTAAGAATTCATGCAATAAATTTTTATCAACAAATTTGACACATTATTTATATGATGTTAGTAAAACTGTTGCTTTGATGAGCATCTATGGTATAGGTAGACACAACTTCATAACAGTGTAATTAATCAGTAGGGTCAGATTCGTGGTCTTGCTGAAGTTCAGTTATTAATTTTCATTGATAATTTATTCGTACGCTTAATATTAAGATTCTCTTAACCACAACATACGCGATCCAAAGAAAGCAAGGAGAAGAGACAAACATTTAGTAGATTAGATTAGATCAATAGTTAGTTTAAGCCTCCCTATCCGCAACAAATTCAATCCAAAGAGAGGAAGGAAGAAGGCACCATCTAATATGGAGTTGAGGGATCGTAGAATCTATGCAGAAAAGGCACAGAAACAGTAAGATGAGAAAGAAGTTCATGAAACAAGATCAAAGTTCAAGAAGAAAGTAGTAGGTGGTGAAAAACAAGACAGCAGTGAACCGAAAAAAGATGGTCCGTAACACAACAAAAACCTATTCTATTCCAACAAAAAAAAGAAGCTTACTTAGCTAACTCTCAGCTCGGGCCCTCACATTATTCCCCTGGGAGCGCTAATTCCCATAGATACAACAGCTGTATCCCCCTGAGGGGACAAACATTTAGTATCGACTGTTAAAAAACATTGAACTTATGCACGAAGGGATTCCCACCAAGGGTACCCTGCACATTAAAACAGCAGGTTAGTATTGCAATAGAAAAAGAAAAGGCATGAAAGTCAACGAAGAGGATATGAAAACTAAAATCCTAGGTGGCTGTGAAAGAAAGAAGTCTCACGGGCCTATCAATAGATGAGGTAACCCAGCAGTATCCTATTGCCTTTATAATGCCTCCTACAACTTGCGCTATGAATTGTATGATCTGCTCTGAGATCAGCTAATCAACACTGAACCTTGATCAGCTGATCAACGCAACCTGGAACTAGAAAGGGAAGTTCTGCTTTATAATGAAATTTCAATTTTTTTTTCATGAATGATACAAAGGAGACTGTTTGAATAATTAAGACTTTATACTAAATAGGTAAGTTTGTTGGGGAAATGAGTGCTGTGAATTTCACTATCTTCGTTAGACGGAGTATAATGCGGAGTGTACCTTGAATTAAGAACTGGGTAGTCAATACCTAAATTTTCTGAACAAGTATTTAATCACAGTTGTACAGCTAATGACTTCGACTCCACCTTAGGGTTATATCAATTTGAATTTCACTTGGATTAATTTAACTTTGGCTTGGATCAAATGGAGCTTGACTTGGATTAAACTGAACTTGACTTGAATTAATTTGAAGTAGGCTTGGATTATTCTAACTTGACTTGGATTAATTCGAATTTGACTTAGATTAATTTGAAGTGAAAAGGTTTAGTCTGAAGACGAGACCTAATTGTCACTTACTTGAGTTTTATCTTATGGAAAGTCGCGCAGCAGCATTTAGGATGGCAGCAATCGAAACCGTAGCAACTTCCACCCTCGACTGCTATGTCAGTGTCCTTCAAAAGCGCAGACCTCTCCTCCTTCTGCCACAAGTCTCTCGCATGTGGCCGGAGCCAAATGTTTGGACCGTCGAAGATGATCATCGGTAATGGCTCCTGGGTGAAAAAAGAAAAATTTTAGTATGTGTGTCATTTATAATCTTGAGAAATTTGACCTGAATTCAATAAAACTTTTATAATTTAGTTTATTTAAATGCTTGCTTGGTCGTTTTTAAGTTCATAAGCATCTATGATATGCTTATGAGAATAACGTTCGACTACATTTTCAGTCATAACGTAGGGTTCAAATAAATTTCCTCGCATTGTAGTAAGAACATGATGGGTTTAAATACTTATTTTTCTAGATCTTCATATCTCTAATATCTTCCATATGAAGACTGACTTGATGGGTAATTACTTGTTATGATTTAACACTGGGTCAATATTCGTTAAAAAATATTTATCTCCAAGACAGCAGCGAAATCCAGGATTCCTCCATTAGTGTAATAATTTAATCTATACTCTGCACGCCAACTCTACAATGAAGGAATAATTATGAAATTATAACAAATAATTTTCACTTTTTTCAAATGAAACTTTTGCCTTCATTCTTGCGTTCGCTTGTGGACTATTTTAACAACTGCCTTTAGAAGACAAATGTTTCATTTTCATTTTTTTCTTAATAATTGAGGGACAAAATCTGCCAAAATAACAATAGAATGAAATTCTTACCTTTTTACTTGTCTTCACAGGGCGAGGTATGGACACCTCACGAGACACTTGAAGTATTCCAGCTGCATATTTCCAGGAGATTACCTCGCATTGCATCGATGATATTCATCTCAGTGATTCCCACGAATTCAATGCATATCTGAAAAAATTAAGGTCATGTTATTATTCAAGAAAGACAAAAAATATACTCTCGCATGATTTTTTTCCTCACCTAGAGAGTTTTCGTCGAACAATTATTATTGTGTTTTATTTTCATCATCACAATGTGAAACATCCGATAGCCAAAATTTTCATTTTGTGGACGAACGTCAATGCTCGCCCGCCTTCGTTGTGTGCGGAATTCGCGAAACATACGTGCTGAAAACCCAACGTTAAAATTTACGAATTTTTACGATTAGTTAATTCCAGTTACTCTGGAACATGGAAATGTAGACAGTAACTTTATATTGTCAGACGTAATTATTGGTTAGAAATTAATACTAAAGTACTTCTTCTAACATACCTATTCAAGCTATTATACTTTAAACTATGTTCATTCTTCATTTATTTGTGCAGAAAACATAAGTGCAATCCACATCTTCTTATCAAAATCATCTTCTGATTGGATCTATTTTAGTTTCAAGAATTTCCAATCATGAATTATGAATTGGTTAAGCTAACTGGCAACTCTATGTTCAGCATATTTGTTGCTTTGATTATCTATACATATATACAGTATGAACTCGGCTGTCACATATATTGGAGTAAGTCAAAACATTTATTTTGAAGATAACAAAGAATTTAATACTACTTTTCTTCATTTTGCATAAAAAAATCCTCTGTAGCCTGAACATGTTGAAAAGAATTGTAGACTGTAACAAAGATTTAAATTTTCATTGATTATCAAGCACTTTTGAGTTGGAAGTTGTGCACAATTATTTCATTATAACAAACTTTTCTGAGGACAGTCTTCTCATTTCCTATTCTGTAGGTATATATCCTTGAGAGGGCTGCTATAAAGTCATTATTTATAGATATTTACATTAAAAATATCCTGTACAAAACATCAAACTACAGAAAATTAATAGAAATACTTTCACGTGCAACCAAAATACTTGATTATCTTTGGATCCTATATTACGCTTTAGTTAAAGCCTTTCTTTCCCATACCTACTAATCAGTAAACTCTACTGAAATTGGATTAGAAGAAAAACTATTTTCAATAATTTATGTACCATTTACAAGTTAATAACCTAATAATTAATATAGGCTAATCCAATAATCAATTATAATAAGAATTTCATGCAGAGAAAATTGAAACACTAATAATATAATGAGCATTAGTACTTACATGAGTTTTCGTCCTTGATTGAGTGAACTCAAAATCACTGGTTAATGGAGAAGGCTCACTCCGAGCACAAGTTGAAGGAACTGAGAATAATTTTATCAAGCCATTACTGGGCCAATGATCTGTTTAGTTGAATAATATTCAAGTAAAGCTATAAATCTGGACTTGCAAGAATGAGTGACCACTGTTTGTAATTCATTTTCAACAGCTGAAAAAATATCAAAAACTTTTAAAACAAATTAGGATATATTTTTGAAAAAGAACATACCAAATGAGTATCAAGTAAGGTCTTAGTGAAAAGCAAGCAAAAAGAAAAAAGTTAGGCTATCCAAAAATATGACTAAAGCCAATAATAATTGTAAAAAAATTACATTCATGGTTTTACCAGGTTCTTTTAGCGTGACTAATAACTTTAGCCTAGTCCAAAAATCAGGTAATATAGTTTTATACCTGCTTGTTTGGTTTTCTTCAAAGCTATTTTTTTGAAACATATGGCCATTGCTGAATGTAATATTGAACTTGAAATTTCATGAGCATGATTGGATAAATGAATTTCCCAAAGCAAGATACATATACCGTGGCTGCGTTTAAATGAATTTTCATATCAATGATAATTTTCAGTAAAATAATCCTATCATACCTGATTTTATCTAATCATAATACTGTTGCTGATTATTCATTCATTACCTATTAACAAAATAACATGATTTTGACTGCAAAGGTTGATCCATGTCCCACACACATGAAACTGTAACACATGGTTTTGTATTTCATCCCTATTGCTTTTGATTCTAATTAATTACTTCTTTACACATTCGCATCATTAAAATTAATTACCAGTAATTCAAACCCATTTATTTATATGTCAACATAAATTATTGCACTATTCCTTCCGAAAACGATAAAGAAATTCGAACCGTCGAGGATGCGACCTTGAAATGGAACGCCAAGGTCGCATAACGACGCTTAAGATCAGTCACCTGTAATCTATCAACCCACAAGCCCGTATTTCGGCTGATGCAGAAAAAATCACATTTGACGCTCAAATACATATCCTCTTTAGACATGAAATAAAATCAAAACATTAAACAGGCTTTGGAACGAATGACTTTCAAATTATCATCATGAAGTGAATGAACTAGGTTAGCCCGGGTACAAAAATCATGGCGGCCAGAAATGAAGATGCCACAGTTGCTGTTTCACTGCTACGTAATTGAATGCAATATGTTTTAACAGGTGCACAAGTACATATGGCTTTCATTATACACCAAACAAATCACTCCGGTCTTGAATGAGACCATTAAGATAGTGGACACCACTTTCTTACGAAAAGTACGCTGGATATGGGTGCTTCGCGGATTACACATGCACGCGTGACTACACGCAATGACAGGCTGACCGATACTAATTAATCATGCGGCTTATTCATGCCATTGCATGCATGCATGGTGGCGAGGCCGCGGGATATCTGCGTGAGCTGCGGTTGCTTCTCACGAAGTTGAAAACAGCAAAAATGAGCTATTTACTTCGGTACTTGATAAATAGATCAGTGATCGACGAACTGGAGATAATTTCACTCATCATGCGCTATTTCTTAATAGTTTTCATTCTGGCAAGCACTTCATTTTCTTAATATGAAAGGCCACGTCTAATTTAACAGCATAATTCTGCTGAAAGTGCTAGTTAATTTATTACACCTACAAGCTTGAGTCGTAAACAAGTGTTGCATTATAAATTTTTCATAGTGAGTTCCTTCTCGTATATCGGCATTAATATCTTGCATTTTAGTTATTAACACGTTCACCGCGCTTTTGCGGTTGTTAATGGTTGGTTTGGTTACGTTGCAAGTGGCAGAATTGGGAAATAGATTTCCCTGCTTGCACACATTTTATACTTCTTGAGATATGTGAGAAATACAAATGCGTGATAACATTTCAGCTCGTAATGTAAATATTTTTCTTTTGAAAAGATCTTGATTTAGATAAACTGTCAATAATTTAAACGGGTATGGAAATAAGTGATTTACCTAGTGGTACACATAGTCCCAAAACGCAAGAAACTTGTCACTTGAAGTGAAATCTTATATCTTGGAATGAACTGAATAAATTCGTTTATGCGTGCAAAAAAACGTACGCAATTACCTAACATTTTTCCATTATTCACCTCATTAACTTCGAAAAGTGAAAGAAACTGGACATATATTTGCCTACATTTAGTTGTTATGACTTATTAATTGAATATTTTCTTGAAAATGGGAAATTTGGATCAACAAAACCCCCAAACAGGTAACTGATACTTATGTCTTCCTGGCCGTGACTTTACACTCTCGCCCGACCTGTGAGTGCGTCAAGGTTGACACACCTGGGTGTGTCAAGATTTCTCTGAGTGTAGGATATGAATTGTTGTGAAAGTTATTAGGTTAGGGCTTTGAGGCAGGTTGTAAATTGCACTGTTTCCTAATAACATGTTCATTGAGTGTAACTCTCCGTTCTCGTATTGTATTATCTCTGCCGTAATTATAAATTCATGCTAAATTCATATGGGGTATATAAATACCCGTCAACGCAAAGGCAGCTCATCAATACAGGTGCGCACAGAAACGCGCTGACGTAAGTAGTGTCTCTACTCATCGCTGAGTTCAGCCCTAATTTTAGTATATGTACATGTTGTTTGTTTTTCCTTAGTGACTGTGCTCTTTATATTCCCTTGCATTCTTGTGTATTGTATAATTTTGTGGAGGTATGCCAATCCCTCTATTCCGAGAACCTGATCTTCCTTTTAATGTAAATTAATAAGGAGGCGGGACCATTTCTCGGGACACCTGTTTCAGGACTGATGATGGAATTTTAATTCTGAAACGTTTGCAATAAATGTAATGTTCGATTATACTAAAAATGTACAGACAACACAAACACCTTAAAAAGTCTCTGTGGAGCACTGCTCAACAATGGTTTTCAAGCCTCTGGGCCATTTGTCAACCTTTCGGCTGACTAAAGTCCTCTTAGATACTGTTCTTCAAAGGTTGTGCTGTAAAATTATATATCTACTCTGCGTCTGGAATACTATTCTAGACGTCATTCAGTAGCTAATTAGTTTTAGATTTGATGAAAATAAGAACTTTGCCAAGAGAAATGTGGTGTTCTCCCCCGCTCGGAATCACAGAACGCCAGCTGTGCATGTTTCCCTGTAGTTGTCGTATCGGCAATCTTAAATACATGAGAATTTATTGAACGAGTGACAATTGCATAGAATGAGCTCGTATATTATGACAGTGGATAGTCCAGTTAGAGTTAAGAAAATAACTCCTGAAATGATTATTATGCACAAATCCCTGAAAAAGAGGTCAAAAAGAGCAGTTCTTTATCGGAAAGAAATACATAACTGTTCCTCTTGTAGTCATCATATCTGCACAATAAATTACACAAATAAAATGTCACGTCTAATTGATCGATTTCAATTAAATTTTAGGTTTAATAAAGCTATTATGAATTGCGAGCTTAAAAATTACTCGATGAATTATTTTAACTTTATTTGGCAAGTTGTATGATTACCATACTTTGATATTATAGGGACCTAGAATTCTGTGGTGGATCGAAGGCGAAAAACAAAAAGAAGAACCTGAACGAAATTCAGTAATTATCATGAACAGCAATGCAAGTACTAATTACTACAAGAAAAAGAAATTAAACTTCATGGAGACAAAATAAATCGTCAAGGGCTGCTTTCCTTTCTAGGCCGAAACATGTGTAACTGTTTATTTGAACGATTTGGAAAACCTTGAAGAGTTATATTTCCCTGCAAGCGCGTATGCCCCTTCCTAAAAAAGTCAAGAAATTTTGGTTGAAATTTGTTTTCCCCTCGCTATTTCTGTATCACTGCCTTGTGTTGTTCTTATTTATTTTATTCACGTTTTGGACCATACATGAAAAATAACGATTAATTTTACTCGAATTACGTGCGCTTCACTTTTTGAATTCAGAAATTCATAATGTCTTACAAATTAGGTGTATGTTTAATACTTCAATTAATTTCAATAGGGTGGCTCTTGCTGCACATTCCAGTAGCAAGTGGTTGTACGTTTATAATGTTGTTATATGTTTATGAATAATGCTTTGTTTCTGTCTGACCATTTCTCACTGTTTCGTCAAATTTTACCGTTACTTTGAACATTTAAATGAGGAAAGTTTGCTTCACATTTTTTGGTTGAAAATGGGTTGAAACTCGAAACGCCCACCCTCATAAGTAGGAAAACATTTTCAAAATTTTAGTCTCATTTTTATGTGAATTCCGATCAGGAAAAGCCTCGCATAATTTACTGAATTTATGTACTTGGGCGCATTAAAAGAAAAAATCTGAATGAGGTCATTTTTTATGTTACTGCAAGTTATGGATAACGAAATCAACTTTCAAGTTGTTCATCGATAAATTGAAATTTTTGAAAAATGAGATCTTAAAGAGAGTTTGATGACGATGAATGTCATTTAATTAGCAGTATAGCGAGTAAAAGAGTTTTACTGATCGAATTTTGAAGAAGAATAATATTGAAAAAATATGCTACACTGCTAGCGATTGTTTCCGAAATCTTGGAGCAAATGTTCGTGGCTCATTAATCATGCAGATGTGTCGCTTAAAAAAATCTTTATGCAGGTGTTAGCTTCTTGAAACTGTTTTAAATTCTAGACACATTGCTTAAATTTTAAACAATACGAACGGTAGCTGTTGATGTGATTCGCCAATAAAATAACAAGTTTTTGGAATACCTAGTACTCAGTGATTTAAAACAAAGGTTGTAACGGGGAGCATCAGAGCCAGAGTTGGCATGCTCGAACAAGAGATCGAACTGCTCACCTTGTGAGTTGATGTGGCGAGGCTGGCAAATGTGCCTCATGCGCTCCGCAGCAGTCGGCTCCACTCCGTACTCGCCCCACGTGCCGTCGCTGTGGCACCTGCGTACAAGCGGCTGATTTTATACAATCCATCGACGTCCTCCAAAAGCAGGGGATATGCTAATGCCTACTGATGTTTTGGGAGCAAGTACTCACAAGTTTAGTCCTTGTAGATATTTGCATGTAGGTGGTTGGTAAAGTGTGTGAAATGAAATAAGTTGACATACAGGAGATCTCAAGTTCGGTATAAAAAAGAAAACCAACCTATTGTGATTAGAACAACCGTTTCGAATTAAACAAATCCATCTTCAGTAATATGGAAAGAACATTAAATTTTAGTGTTCACTATTAAAAGACTAACTCCCATAAGTGAATAAACAGAATATCAAACATGGGTAGTTCTAGATCGTCACGAAAAGTTGAAAATACTAACAAACCATGATAAGTTTAACCGGTAAGTTGAATTCGCTTATCGACAGAATTTTATTTACAAATCTATGCGCATAAACTAAACTGCGGGTAGCAGTCATACTTGGGTTTGAATAAGAATTTGGAATTTTGTGGTCAAAAAACATGATGTAAAAACGGTGCTCTCCGAATTAAGAACTTTGATTCATAAATTGAATAAATCGTTTGGCTGCACTGGAATAACCTAACCAAGCTATCCTACACGTCAATTAGAGAACGATTTTCTTATTAAGACCATGCTTTTAGGATTTCAAATTTTTAATTTTTAATTTTGGGGAATCAATCTTAAATTGATGTGATTTCTGCATTTTAGCGTCCATGCACATTTTAAAAATAAGCGAATGCCACACTGCAAAGTAACTTCCCATTTTTTTTTTGTTTATTCAACGTTTATTATTCGAATATTATCTCCCATATGAGGATCAGCACATCAAAGTACAAACTCTGCTTGATAAAATTAAAGAAAAAAATCTACGAACGCTCTGAAGAGAATTCTCAGGGCAGAAGGAGTTGTTGTCGCAATACGCATTCCCGTTATAAAAGAATGGAAAGCCAGCGAAGCATATGAATCCGTGATGTGCGAGATTAACGGCTTGCATTAAATATAAGCGAAAATCGAACTGAATAAATTTTCGCGTTAACGCATAATGGGTGATGTAGAAGACGTCAAATAAAGTAACTGTTTTATCACAAGCGGAAGATCGTTTCCAAATTACCATTATATAAAGAATGTTAGACTACGGAGTGAAAGTGAGAGTTTAAACCAGAACGCTACAACTGAATTTTAACTTATTATTTCAATGATACATCAGAAAAGGAAGACATTAAACGAGAGTTAGAACGCAGTTGGTGAAAACGTACAGTACTAGAAAACGTAAAAATCTCGAACTTTCATAACAAAAATGGAACGAAAACATCTTGTTTTAAGCCTCACAAAGACAGGTTGATATTACCAATGGTTAGAAAATGCTTTCGGTGTAGTGAAATGGAAACCAAGGTGAATCTGCGGAGTACAAAGCTTTCCGACAAAAAACCTGCCGCTTAATTTTGAAAAGTAACTAGACAGCATGGGTTACTGGGACGGAATGCTCACAATGATACGAATGCTTTTTCACATCATTCGTAGAACAAAATAGTAAAAAACAATGCTCATTAATAGCGTACACTGGAGATCCACAGAATCTTTTTGTGCTCGGTCCCCGCAAAATCGCACAATTCATCAGGCTTGCGAAAATACCCCTCAGACAACAATGAACAGAAAATGTACAAGCTGTATTCTGTACTTGTAAATACGTAGTAGAACAAGCGTGTCTTTTTAAATTGAACACACTCAATAAACTAGTCAGTACTGAATTACAGAATAACTCGTTGCGGTCACCGAGAAGAGAAGTTACACTCATGGCGCACATTTATAAACCTGTAACATTTTGCCTTGTAAAATTGACTTGGTTTTACTCCTAATGCGTACTCGTAAAAGCTCCTGCAGCAAAGTGGGACAGTGTAAATGAAGGTGATGACTATGATGAATTTGGGACTAAATAGTGAATTGGGTATTACACTATAGATAGCTGATAGTAATGTCAAGCATTAAGTTATAAAAATATCTACATTGACTGGACAACGACACGGTGTTAGAACGAAAAACGCATTAACTGTTCCTAAAGATTGCAGACAATTTGCGGCTCTTCGTAAATGGATGCTTCCTCCTAATCCTGAAAATAATGAACGAACAACTCTATACGTTGCATGTTATCCTTGAGTTTTTCTTCTTTATTGATTTATGATGCGATGTTAAATGAATAATATCTGGCTAAATTATGAGATTTTATAAAAATGTTGTCGGGTAAGTGTAATGCATGAGGACTCAAAACCAGCAGCCCAAGCCGCCACGCCCGCTCACCTGAGCACGATGGAGGCGGCGCCCCAGCAGTCGGCCAAGACGACCGTCCTCTCCGGCACCATCATTTTCGTACTCGCGCATTCACTGCGCCAACGCAGGTAACACGGCGCGGAAATGTTCGAAAATTAAACTCAAGAAAGCCTTAAAGAGTATCGTCTTAGAAGAGGTAGTTTAAACAATACTCTACAATTACCATTGTTTGGTTAACTCAGAGGTTAGTCAGCATAGAAATAATTAATAAAGGCATTAGAAAAATCCGAAGAAACCTGTATAAAATCAAAGATTTCAGTTTTTAATTTACAATTTCATTTTCACCTTGACTGATTTTAAAACTGAGATGAAAAATTGCACAAACTCGTGAAAGTTCATTGTAAAATTGGAAAGAAGTTGTGAAGTTAGGAAATAATGCAAAATGAGATAGTTATTAAAATTTAATATGCCCAGTGCAACAGAATTTTGTGAAATTTCTAAAGTCAACTCTTCAAATTTGAACGAGAAAATTCACAAATGAATTAGAGAGAGTGTGCAGTCAAGCCGCTGATGTTGGCAATGCAAGGGAAAATTATCCAGCTATCTCTTCAAGCTTCATCATCTCCAAGATGCGGAAACGACTTTCATAGGTCACAAACAATGCAAATACGCGTACGTAAAGCATACACAGGATCCTGAAATCTTTTTATACTGTTTTGGATGCCTTTGGAGCATGTTTGATGGACGTAATCTACGTGAAAAATAGCTACAAATTTGCCAACTGAGCAGCACTACTTCAAGGTAAAAAATTTTCAACACTTGATTTGTGAAAAAGAATCTCAGATGAACCTAAAAATACCTAGTAGATGTCAGACTGATATTCAAGTCAAACCGAGATTTATAAATCGTAATTGAGATTTGTTCCGAAGAACAATAAAGAATTTTCTTATTCTAAATACGTTGAACACATCAAAAAAGTTTTTAACAAAAATTTAGGCATTTTCCTCTAATTTTTAAAATTCATTAAAATTAAAATAGTTGTAACAATTACAAATGTAATCACAGCAAGTTTCAGAAGAAGTAAAACAAGCTACTGATCGTTGTAAAATCATTTGGATGATGTAAATGATTTGGAGTTGCGTTTCAGCAGTTGGTACTGACGACATAACATCGTAAATGAGAGATGCATCCGACTAAAAACACAACTACAGGAAGAATAGTATTTGTAACTCTATCAGTAAAAAACTATAACGATTTAACGCCAATTCTTGATCAAGTTGTGTTGTGTTGAAATCTTCTAGACAATCTTCAACTGAAAATGAAAGTCAAGATATTCGATCTTCAAAACTCAATAAATTTGAACGTTTCGCGTAGGCTGATATCATTGTCAAAAGCTGTGAAAGGAAAATTAAGAACAAAGTACAATTATTCGCTATAGAATGAGAACGTTTCAAAAAAGTATAAACAAGTGAAAAAAAACGTTAAAGAACCAAGTAAAAGTAAAAAGGTTAATAAAAGCTATTAAAAGCAAGATTTTTTTTCTGAAGTGTTCATATTCGAAAATAAATTTATTTCAAATTTCATTCTCTTTTTACACTTGTTGATAATGTCAGCTGTAACGTTCAAGGTTAAAAAAACGTTTGTATGATTTATTATCTTATACAACAATTTAATTTCAAAACTTTTTAAAATATTTTATTCCTAAAAGCGAATTTTGTATAGCCTAATATCAAAAAAGCGAAGTCTATTTATAAAATAGTTCATGGAGTTACAGGCTTACGAAGGCTGGATCTGGCTATGAAATTGGGGAGAGTGGTAAAGATTTTCTCGCTTTTTAAGGAAAACAGAAAAACAAGAATGAGCTCTCTTTTCCACTCCCTTGCATGTCCTTCCTTTAAAGGGGCAAACTCATTACCTATGAATTTTCCTCTTGAAAGCTTATTTCAAAATTAAGTTGAATAATTTAATTCGGATCGAGTTTTTTAGCAGCAACTAATTTTCGCTTATGATTAATTATGACTCATAAAACAGAACGGAATATCAAATTATCAAAACTTTTAAGCTAAGTTAAAACCCTCTTTCCTCGGTGACGAAAGGAAAACGGTTTATTTCCAATAACTGCAATTCCATGACACACAGTCCTCCGGGCCTATCTTGTTCTAGATTTGATCCACAAAATCAATTGTCTTGGCACACGATCAAGGTGTTGGTAGTTGTATCAGTTATAGTAAGTTATAAATCGTTATCGTAGTACTGTGGATGTTGCGTTTTTTTTTGTTGCACTCAAGGAAATTAGACATGCATGGTCGAATGTGAACCAAGAATAGTGCTCTTCCAGCCCTCCTTTTGCCCTCAGGTCTCGTAACGTGATAAACCGACTGCAAAAAAAATGTGCTTCGCGTTTTGTTACTTCCAAGTGTGTGGGTGTTTCTAGTGTAAATACTGTAACGCTGAGGGCATAACTTGGTGAAGATACAGCTAATGTTAGTCCCAAGCTCGTGTTATATATGTGATATGTTTTGATAGTTCTTGTTGACCGAATTTAAAAATATGTAGTAACTGACTCTAGAATCCCAAATAAGATATTCTCAAACATCACGTCATTGGCGCTAATTTCATGGCCATCTCTGACAAGAAGTTAGTAAGCGATTGTAATTATGAATTAAACTAAGAGTAATTATACCAGCTCGAAATTTATGTGCCACAAAGATATCACTCGCTTTACCCTCTGTCTCACATGCCATCTACATGGCCAAAATACGACCACGGTTTACCATTGTCAACTCTAGATCCAGATGAGCAAAGAATGACCCACGCGTCTCAATTTTCCTCAACTTATTGGGAATCCCTTTCGAAGGTGCTGAAGTCACTGCAGAAATAAAAGTATGATCTCTTCTACTGGGTATTGGAAAAAGTAGTTATTTTTCAATTTACTATGAAATGAAATACCATAACACCACAAAACACGGAAATATTTTCTATTAAAAAACTTCGGAAAATAATTTTAAACAAGCAATCATGGTGGCTTCTAAAACTCTCACTCTCACTGTCCGTCCTAGGAAGGATCAAAAGTAATTTGTTTTGTGATGGAATAATTCGTTTTTTCTAATGAACATCTAGTTTCTTGGAACTTGCATCATCTGTTTCGTACTGATATTACAAGACAAACATATCTCCATCAAGATCAGAGTCAATATTATCAGCCTAATAAGCGTTTCTCCCTCCGTAACTTTGTTTGAAATAAACATTACATCATTGCACGATTTTTGGTCACTTTTACACAGTATTCTTAAGCCTAAACACGTGATCAGTATAGGAGAACTCGGAATTGAAGTACAATAGCATATAAGTATAGAAGTATATTCAAGTATAGAAGCAGTATAATAATAAATTTGAATCGTCCCTGCAGAGTAAGAGATTAACAATAGTAATTAAAACAAAACTTATCTCCTCACATTTTTAAAACTCATCTTTTCACTTGTAAAAAAATTTGGGTCGATGAAACAGCATATAAGTAAAACATCATTTAGCTAAAGGGAGATCAAACATGAGTGACAATTCTGAATAGTACAAAATCTGGCGAACTAAACAAAAAAAAACTAACATTACCAAAGTTTTTCCAGCTTTCCAAATAGGGAGGTTTTATTATTCTGTAGATATGATACCGGATGCATGGAATATGTTGCTGTATTTGTGTCATGGAGCTAGAATTACTGGTGGGAACATAGCCGATTTTGATCGGATTCAAATTGGTTGCAAAAGTTGAGAGACTGGGGCATACCCAAAGCCCACAAGTGAGTCAACCACAGACGCTTGGCTGAAGTTGGCTCCTCCCACCTCCTCTACAACTCCGCCTCCTATTTACCAAAGCAAGATTATTACCCCGCCATAACTCAACGAGTAGGATGTGCGTGCAAGTCGCTCGGTAGTTTTTTATATTCAATGGCCTGTGATCTTTAGAGTTTTCAACTCTTAATGTATCTTTGCTAGTAATTTTGATATTATTAATTAAGTGTCCTTGAGTGAAGAAACACAATTTGTTATCTTTCGGAATCCCAAATTAATGATTAACGATTGTGCGATAATCTCACCAGCCAGAAGAGCATTCAGCGAGCGTGTGCGCACTCCATCGTAGTCAGTAGGTAACTGACTTCCGTGCTAACGTCACACTATGGAACGCTATTGGTTACGTGGTTACTACAGACGTAAGAGAAAACTCAAAATCTGGTTCTCTTCACAGATGACTGTGCTCCCTCCATATATACTCCCTCCACGATTTGTTTCATTAATACAAATCGACTTTGAAAACGGCTGCCTCTGCACACCATGCAGAAGTTCAGCTACGGGAAAGATTCTTCGGAAGAGAAGGGAGAATCATTACTGAAGCTGTCACCAAAGTGACACGCTTTTGTGTCTCAAGTTGTCACAAAATCGTCACAGAAAAGTGCGTCCTCAATATACCGCGGGTATCCCACAAAAATGTAATCGACTTTTTAATTAGTACCTCCGCTCTAAATAAACGTATTTGAACTGTATTTTTCGCAATGTAGTAAATTTTGTTTCCTTTTCGAATAAGTCAAGAGACTGAAAATCGGTTGAATAACCACTTTACAGTGATCGATTTTCTGAAAGTGGTAGAAAAAAATTATAGTTCAAAGGAAAAGTTTCAAAAACAACACTGGTGTTCTTCATTTCTCAATACCAACTGTTGAAAATAATTTCACAATGTCAATGATGTATCCTACATACCACCAAGTATGTTTCACCTCCATCATTTAAAGTTCTTCGACAACGAATTGAAGAAGTATTTCAAGAATTGAAAGAAAACGGTGAAATAGTCCGCAAAACTCTTCGTTCAATGGTGGCATACTTGCCTTGAGAGAAATGGCGGGTATGTATGTCAGAGGAGGGTTTGTCGATTACTTTATTTATTCAAACGTTATTCAAGGTAATGATTTCTTACTCTTTTAAATTTTTGTTTGTTTGTTTTTTTGGAAAGTACAAAATAAGAAAGAATATCCATATTTGTTTAAAAATTTTTCCTTTCAACGATTAGTTTTTTATCTCTTTCAGTGAATCAATCACTGTAAAATGTTGATTAGACCTATTTTCAAAAACTTAAATTATTCAAAAATGAAACAAAATTTTCTACAGTGTGAAAAAAATACAATTCAAATATGTTTAATTTAGAGAGGAGATATAATCAATTAAAAAGGCGGGGACATTTTTATGGGACACCCGGTATACCATCAGCCTATGTATTGTGACCCACTTTTGTGTGTCATGGAAAAATACGACATACGTAAGTGCGCTACGACCATGACTTATTAAGCGTATGTCAACATTTTTTCGCATAAATGTTTCACTTTTTGAGACGCTATTGATTATCCTAATGTACAGGCACTATTTAAGAATTTGAAAAGAAATAGTGAAAATCTTAAGGTTTCTTTGGGGAGAATCATACTACATTCACAAAATCCCAACACAGTTCTTTTTACAACAGAATTTTTTTGGTATTTGACACATATATATGTGATTATTTATCTATCAGGATTTTTCTGAATAACCGTTAGACACAAAGATTTATCATAATTCCTCTCAGCGCAGTTACTTATTTACCCTATTATATTTGAGAATAATGCAAATTTCTATACAAAATTTGGAAAATGATGTTGAATGATCTTCTTTGAGAGAATCGAAAGCAAAAAAGTAAGGCAAATTTAACCAGAAACGGCATGACTTGAAATAAAGTAGCGCTAGGGGCTGTAGAGCGATATCCTACTAACGAGACAGTGTACTTACAAAACTAAAATCAGTTTCAATTTCAAACTTTACAAAAGTTTGGTAGTTCGTAGGAAACACGTTCTTGCTGAAAACTGCTTGCAAAATGTCAGTTTGCGATCACAATCAATATGTTCATTAGAAGCATTGTCTTTTCATCCTTACATTTGTTTGAGTTGCGTAATTTGCATTCTGATTCCATATGGGTATCAGAATATGATAAATGGTGTAAAGCGCACTTTGTGCGCACTTTTATAATCTGCGCTGCTCATGGATCTGCCACATTTTGCCGTTATACTTATTCGCTTTCGAGAGTCTCAAACTGATGACCTTAGAACGGGAAAATAGAAGGAATACATGAAGTGTTCAAATTAGATTGTAAGCGCTGTGCAATGCTGTAAGCGTTGTAAGTTTCAAATTTAAATATTAATACGCTTAAAACTAAGTTCGTGTAACGCTCTCATCAAAGTTTGCGGTTTCATGGATACAGAATTCCTGAGTGTTACATAAAAAGATCACTTTCACATGCATTGATACGTCTGGCATTTTATCAGGAGAGGTAGGGTACGTTAAATTAGGTTAGTACATTTATTATTTTTACGATTATTTTCTTTACATATATTTATTAGTATTGTTATTTAATTTTTTTCATAAGTATATATTTTCATGTTTTTTTAAGTTTTTTGTTTTTATTTATTTTGTTTGTTTGTGGATTTTTTTCCCTAGTATTCTTTTCATTTTTTATTTTATAACCTATTCAATTTGTTCCATTCTTTTCTCGTTTTATTTCTTTTATTTTTTATTGTTTAGTTTTTTCCAATTAACGTTATTTTTATTCTTTATTTCTATTTTTTTAATGTATTCATGTCTTTCATTTATTTTATTGATTTTTCTTTATTTATTCTTTTTACTTTATTTTCTTATTTTTCATGTCAATTTTCTTCTATTATTTTCATTTTTTTATCTATATATTAATACTTTTAAAACTAAGTTCTCGTGTAACGCTCTCATTTGAGTTTACGGTATCATGGATACCGAATTTCTGAGTGCTACATAGAAAGATTACCTTTACATGCATTGATACGTTTGACATTTCATCAGGTTAGCATTGTTTAGGTAATGTTGATGAATTTTTTTTACGGGCCCATGGTTTTTATGTTTGATATATTATCAGAATAGCTTTGTTTAGGATAGGATAGTAGGATATGTTAGGTTTGGCTGGGTGAGGTTAGAATAGGTTATGCTAGAATTTTTTAGGTAATGTTGACCGAATTTTTTCACGGGTCCACACTTAACCCATTGATAACGACCCTTCAAATGATTCAGAATAGGATATGTTAGTATAGGTTAAATTAGGTTAGGTTAGGATAGGTAGGGCTAGGATAGGTTATCTTTTAGGTTAGGATAGGATAGGTTAGAATAGGTTACGTATTGTTGACGACATTTTTTCACGGGTCAACAGGTTTTTATGTTTGACATGTTATCAGATAAGCTTCGGTTAGCATAGAATGTGTTAGTATATGCTATGTTAGGATGGGTAAGTTGGAATATGTTTTGTTAAAATTTTTTGGGTAATGTTACCCAAATTTTCTCACGGGTCCACCTAGCCTAACGATGGCATTGGTTAAGTTAGGTTAGGATAGGATAGGTTAAGATATGTTAGGTAATGTTCACAAATAATTTTCACGGGTCCACGTTTTTTTATGTTTGGCATATCATGATAGGTTCGGTTAGCACAGGTCAGGAAGAGATAGGTTTGAATATGTTAGGTTAGGATAGATTAGGTCAGAATATGTTGTGTTAGAATTTGTTAGGTAATGATGAAACTGTTTCACTGGTGCTCAGGTTTTTTTATGTTATGACATATTATCAGGATAGGTTCCGTTAGTGTAGGTTAGGATAAATTAGGTTTGGATAATTTTGCATAGGTTAGGTATTGTTGTCGGAATTTTTTCATGGGTCAACGTTTTTTATGTTCGACGTATCAGGATCAAATCGGTTAGGATAGGATAGGATAGGTTAGAATATGTTATGTTGGAATTGGTATGGTAATGATGACCGAATTTTTTTCACGGGTCCACATAGCATAACGATGGCATTGTCCGTGGAATTCCCGCGGGTCCTGCTAGTATTATTAATTTAACTAAGGGAGGAAGGGGACTACTTGGGTGTTATCGCAGAAGCAATTGTAACTGTCTTTGCTGGGCGTTACGTTTAACAGAGTATGTTGTCCGACAAGTGAAGTCGCTTGCACTTACTGCCGCAAGCACTGTCCACCGCAATTGAGGATGTCGATTTTTATGTCTCTGTGTCGTTGCTCCACCGAACACACCCGAGCCCCTCTCTCTGCCGTGCAAAAAGTGAAATAAGAGACTGAACAAAATTTAAAATTGAACATGTTAGTACATTTTCCGCTACGATTGAATCAGAATGAAACATAGTATTAATACTGATAGAGTAAAGTTCATTGAAGAGTAAATTTCGTTGGCATGTCCGTATGACATTCTACTGACAGGAACAATGGAATGTTAACCGGATAAAATAAAATTGCTAGAATGACTAAACTCTTTCCTCGAAGAAAGTTTTAAAAATAAATAAATTTGTGGCTTAGTGAAGTATGAGATGAATATCCCTGCCTGGCAAAACAAACTCTTTGAATACATAAGGCCAAAAACTGGAGGAACTACAGTAACGAGCAAAGACATAAAGAACTTTTCATTTTTTCATGCATTTTTCAAAATATGTCAAAATGTTTCGAGCCAATTCTTGTTGATGATACATCTCATGATTCTATTTCTTGGACGCTGTAATATCTAACATTCTAATTTCTGCTGCAGAATTAGAAGTTTCCTTGTCATGAAATGAGCAATATAATAATCTATATAACGGACAAACACATTCCTGAAGTTTTCTACACGAAAACTTTCATTCAATTCAAAGCTCAGAAGTTTCTTTAACATGCCTAGTGTGCGAAGTCGAAATGTGAGACCATTGCGATTGTTTACTGCTTACTGCAAAGGCAAAATAATGTTACATGGATTCAAAAATATTTCAGGGACAATTTCTTTGCTAATTATGTAGATTACAGGGTTGATCACCTCCTGTGTTTCACAGCAAATTTTGAAGAATACGTAAGTTTCGCATAAAATTGTATCGCAATATGTAGAATACATGCCTTTTGCATCACAAAAGTATAATGTGAATTGCTATGTTTTATAAAATATTCATGAAAAACCGTTTGATCATATTGCCCGCTACGAAATGGGGGACACAAAAAACAGGAACTTTTTAACAAACCAAGAAATCCAAGATTGATGGAAGAAAAATATTACATTCTTAGAAATTGGAACCTTAAAACATGCAATTTGAGAAACAGTGATTGAATTTTTATTTTTTTAAATTACGTCCCGTAGATGGTGATCTCCTGTACAAATGCATTCATAAAATCTGCTGGTGAGATCCCTTTTTGACCGCTGCATTATCTAAGTTGGAATTCTATGAATTTCATCCTGGATTATCTTTTTTAACTCATCGAGAGTTCTTTGTCGAGTCGTGTGCACTTTACTCTCGAGATAGCACCGCAATAAAAAATCACTTAAAGGAAAAATCTCGCGATATAGGGGACCAGGGAACGTTGCTGAATTTTGAGAGCACACGGTTATCGAGCAATTCTCTCACAGCCTCAATTCGTTAACCGTGTCATTTCAAGATTCGGTAACGCAAACAATGTCAAATTTCTGAAAAAGTCTCAAGAAATATAAACATTTGTTACGTAAACATCTTTACCCGGGTAGGTAAACAGAGAAAAGAAAGAAACGAAAAATAATTTATTTCCAATAAAGATGATACAAAAAGGCACATTACTAGTATTTAAAATATCATAAAGGAAGGACCCTCAGTTAAAACACACACATGAGTATCGTAATGCCCACGTAACTAATCGAAACAAATGATTGAGTGGGGACATGGGGACCCACTAGGTAGGTGGGGACATGGGGACCCACATGAGTATCGCAATACCCATGTCACTAGTCGAAACAAATTATTGAGGGCAATGTTGCTTATCTAGGCTTGATAATATATGAAACTGCATAAGAAGACATAATTTCAATGACGATGCACTGCTGAAAGCACTCTTTTTAGAGTCTACTTATTACTTACAATGAAATACAAGCCAGGGGACATGGGGTATAAGGAATTTTTTTAAAGCGAAACAGATGGATTAAAATAATTCTGCGTCCAAGACCACGAGCTTGACATTTAGAAATACATTTTCACTCCTACGTATCAATTAGTATCCCAATCAAAGAGCTCAGAGAAAATGTTTTGAATCATACCACGAATTTGTGATAGTTCGAAGCTAATAATAGGGACAAAAAAGAATCTACCTTAGTCAGAAACATGAAAAGGACTGTTCTAAAACGGCAACCAAGATATTCACAACACAAATGGAGTAATACGTGAAATTAACCACTTAGAATTTGTTGTCATAGTACACTCACAAGCGTAAAAATGATAAATAAATTGCACCACACAAGGCTAACAAGAACATATTTTTAGGACGTGAACAAGAGAAGGAAACATCAATGTCCTATAACATTAACACAGTAGCTAAAATTGCATTATTTTAAAAATGTCTTGATGCAGCTGTCCTCAATTGATCAACATACGTAGGCGCCATGACGGTATAGTTCAATGCTGGTACGAAGGCTGAGAGAAAAACATAAAAAGGTACCCATAGCTAGTCAATTGAAGTTGAATAATGTTTGTTAATTCATGAAAGCAATAAAGATAAAGATAATGAACCTTGGAAGATGAAAACATTTATGAGAGTTTACTCGTATATTGACGTTAAAGTTTTTGCTTTCTTGACATCAGAGAATAATATTTAAAATTTTTGATACTGCAGACATTCAAAAATATCTTTTCGAGCGAACATGGAAAAATAAAAGCGAGTAGATTGCCTAAAAAAGCATGTTTTCACTTGCTCAACAAATTTATGAGATTTCTCATTTAAATACTCCACAATTTTATAGGAAAAAAATTGAAAAAATTCGGAAATAATAAGACAAATGCAAGTCGCTTGATTAGAAATTTTCTAGAAACTAGAAATATATATATATATATATATATATATATATATATATATATATATATATATATATATATATATACATATATATGTGTGTAAATAAATATAAATATACGTGCATAGATACTGAATACAAGTATGAAATTGCAAGTTTTTCGAATCAAATATTTTAACACAAAGGTCATTATAGTTAATAAGCATCTTACCAAACATGTACGGGTGAATCACACAACAAAATTATATTTCTTAAATGAATGATATACAACAATAAAGAGAAAGGATGTGTTAGGTAGCGTTACAAGTTGAGAGTGAATAGGTAAAGAGGGGTAGTAGTAATGGAACCACCAATCAGGGCACAATTCACAACAATTAGCTTGAAATGGAAATTATTTAAAAAACAATTTCAAGAAAGATTCATTCTCTGACGAATTTTGGAGTTTCATAAGGAAATATGAGTTACACAAACGACTAAGTCACTTTTAGATATAAATTTCAATTTTCTTAATCTAACCAAAAGGGTTTCATCAATAAAAACTATATCCGTTTTATCATTTTCCTTATTTGCAAAAAATTGTTCGAAATTAATTTTAGTTTCCCGTTCAACTATTTTTTCTAAAGCGTACATAGAAAATGAACTGAGATTTCGTGGTAGACTTGTCAAATTTCAATCATATATGATTACGTCTGAACTATTACATAAGAAACTATTGAAAACAAACAAAATTGAATTTAAAATTATAAATAGAATCTTGAACAGAGATGTTAAAACGATATAATTTATATAATGAAGACACATTTAAAATGTATACACAACAATTTCACGCACCGTTTACATGTTGTTGTAGCTTAGTGGTCTGAGGCGCAGCAGCAAAATCGTAAGGTAAAGATATCACGGGTTCGAATCCCGCCAAAAATCACACTTTTTTATGTTGACAAAACGAAGGGCTGATACGTAAATTAAATATTTTCTATTTTTTCTCTTTAACGAATGAAAGTAAAGAAAGTTTTAACATGACTATGAATTGTAAAAATCGAAGCATTTTTCTTCAATATTAAGAAAAAGTTAGCGGAAATAGACCAAAATTCTCCATAGTAAAGTACAGCTATTTCGTCTACTGGTTAACGCGTTGGGCTTGTGTTATGAATGGGATCACAGTTGATGGTTCGAATCCCGAGAAAAGACAGGGCTTTTTCATGGTTACATGGACCTGTAATAAAATTCCAGGAGAAGCTGGATATACGTCACGAAGCAAATGGAGGGAGATTCAAATACATCAAATGAAAATTCATAAGTGCATAATTACATAGAAGATTTATTCGTTGACGAATTTTACTTTTTATAAGCAGAAGCGACTTAGACAAACTACTAAGTGTATTTTAGATATAAATTCCTATATTCTTAATCTAACCGTATGTAGCATATGACATAAATTTTACTCCATTCAGGAACATTTCAGAAAACCATTTTTAGTTCAACGGTTCAACGGTTTCTCGTCTCAAAGTATTCTCTAACGATATTAATCTGTTTTTTATATCAGCGTAATCATCCTCCAATTTCTGCGATGGCTGTTTCAATTTTTCTATTTCATTTGTATTTATGATAGTTTCTCTATCCTGTTCATGAAGATTATTTCTAAAAGTTTCAATGTATGAACTCATATCGTTGAATACTCTCTCGAGATTTGCATAGTCTAATTTCACACTTTTTTTTTCTTCTTCTTCCAACCTCTTTATCTCATTTTTCAAAAAGTCTGTATGTTCTAAAGTACCTGTTCGAATCACCTCTATTTTTTCTCAGATATTCTACTATGTTCATCAAGATTTGTCATAATTTCCCTGAGTTTTTCTTGAAAACCTGTAGTATTCTCATCAATAGATGTTTGGATGGAATCACTTCTGAACTGATAATTTTCATTGATAAGATTTTCTCTTACCTCTATATATTTTCTTAGATGAAGCCTCAAATTTTCCAAAACTTCGTCAACATTTTTTTTATTTGTAGCGTCAAATTCTTCGATTGGAAAAGAAATATTTGCAAGTCTTCTATTATTTAAATCGAAATTTTGATCTTCATCAATATATTTAAAACCTATTCCAGGAGGTCCTGGTTGTAAAGATAAAAGTGATTTTTTCCTTGTTGTCCAAAAATATTTACGCCTATCATTTTTTATTCATAGAATTTTCAATTCTCTAAATTTTCTCTAACTCTCATAGATATCAAATTGTTTACTCGGTCACTCAAACTTTCCACTTCCTGGTTTAATTTTACATTTTTATCAGTTTCATTCTGAAGCATTAATTTGAACTGACTGATTTCATTCTGATTTGAAATAATGTCTCTTGAAAACTCCTGGAAAAGACTTTCTACATCACTCAAGTTCATAGCTAGTTCTTCTGTTTTTCTTAATGGGACTGACTCTGCTCGTAATTCCATTATAATTTTGTTAAGATCATTAAATTTTTCTTCGCTGGATGAGGTTATGGTTGACTCTAAATTTTTCAGCTTATTGTCAACTTCAACAAACGAGGTGCTAAGGCTACTGTTCTTTCCATAACAAAAAGGTTTCTATCACTTAATTCAGTTAGATGTGCCTCTAAGCTTTTACTTTTTTCTTCAACAGTATTGTTCAGTGTTGATTCTAAACTCTTCAGCTTTTCTTCAATTTGATCATTAAGTGATGTCTGCAAGCTCATTTCTTTTTCATTCACAACATTAATTATACTAATTTCTTGTTCTTCAACTTTATTACTTATTAATTTGTTCTTTGAATCAATTTGATCATTAATTTTAGTTTCTAAAGTCTTCAGTTTTTCATCCATTTGGTTTTCTATCCCTGACTCTTGATTCTTGAAATTCTCTTGAATCTCAGGAATTTTAACATTAATCAAATTGATTATCTTAGAGTCCACAAGCTCAAATTTAGCTTCAACTCCTTTAATCTGATCGGTTAATGCTGACTCTTTAGCTAACAGCTTTTCATCAATTCTAGTTTCAATACCTGACTCTAGACTCTTCAATTTGTCCCCAATCTCTGGAATTTTTACGTCTGTTAGGTTGGTTATGTTTGAATCAATGTTTTCAAATTTAGCATCAATTTCATCAATTTTCTTCATCAATGTTGAGTCTATGCTTGATAATCGTTCATCATTTGAAACAATTTTTGGTTCAAGAGCAACGAACTTTTCAGATAAATCATAAATTAACGTCTCTAAGAATTTAACGATTGAGTCTACATCAGAAAATTTCACTTGCAAATCTGTTTTCAGAGTTACATATTTCTCATCATACTCGTTTATAATTGATTCCAATTCAGTTCTTTCATTTTTGAGAGCTTCAATTGTGTCTTTCAATGACTCTATATTAGAATCTTCAAGTAAACTTTTTATTTGCTCTACATTCTGCAAAAGTCCTTCAGAATTATTTTCACTATTTTCATGTTCATGATTTTCTTTACAGGAAGGTAAAAAGACCAACTTTGCTGCATAAATATTTCCACAAGACATTTTTTAAAGAAAAAAAATTAACTTTAGTTTATTTTCTAAAAACTAGTTGGGGTTTTATACAGATCTAAAAGAATTGCATGTGAAAGCTTTCATTTTCTAAACGCTTCAGCATTTCTAGACATAAATGTCCACAAATTACATCACCTATTTTCTGGATTTTGTAAGTAGAGAAAATTATATCAACACAATCTGTTGAGTAGTCTTTAGATTCAATTGGATAAATCAAACCATAACTGTCAAAGTAATAACATATGTTATCTTTCTTATACCAACAAGTCCAATGCGTTCCTAATCCTTTTTCAGTGTCTAAGTTTAGGATTCCGCATTCCGTTTCTAGAGGGTGTTTAGGTAAAGTATCTCTCATGGAAATACCTCGAAAATTCGGAATTTTCAATATATTTATGTAGTATTCCAAATCATGTTTAGATAATGGTTGGTTAGGTATTACTTCTTTGGTGGTTTCAAGTAGAGACCCTTTCCACAAGGTTTTTTTTTCTCGGAGTTATCCGTATACCTGAACCTTTTTTACTTTCCATTGCTTCATTGTGCCTTTTAGTTTCTGACAAGAGTTTATCGTCAGCTTTTTTCTTATTAACTGCGGATGCTATTGCAGCAGCACCTCCAGCCAAAGAGCCAGCAGCCCCAAGGCCAGCTAATAAAGCTGGAATTGTAAATTTAAAACCCCCTTTCGTCGCAGTATCTTTAGAAACAAAAGAAGTCTTTGTCTTTTTACAAATAATACACATACCTTTGACCAGTATCTTATTGTTCTTTGTAATTAAATATTGAGGATTATCAGTATCAGTTTTCTTCTTACACTTTACACAATACATTTTTTAAACATTTTAATGTGAATATATTTTAATTTTCAGTAGTTTAAACTCATTTTATCACCGTCAGTTTGCAATCGAATTACTCTGTCAGATAGAATCAGTGCATATGCATGTGTATCATCAGGAATATTGGTTTTAAATTCTGCTTTAATTTTAAAATCAATTGTAGTTTCCTTGATACGTTCATTTTGTCTGCTGATATCAAACACATAGATGGGATACAAATATTTAAAGTGTCTGTATTCGATAGCACAATTTTCATTAGGTACATAATCTATTAACATCTTATAAGCTGTAGCATAATTGTTAGAATCGAAATCAATCTGTAAATTGTGATCAGGGTATCGTTCATTATTCAGCTGAACATATGCATTCGTCAAGTTACAATGATCGAAAATTGCATTGTTTACAGCTTGTGAATTAGCTTTCTTAGTTTGGAACGCTAAAATTATATATCGAGGTCTTTGAGTTCCTGAATTTGGAGTTAAAGTCCAATCTAAGAATTTCTGTTGAGAGTTTACAATTGTTTGTTCCAATTGTCTATTCAAATAAGGAATAGGTAATGTTATTTTATCCTTAATTTGACGATATAGCTTTATTTTATACTAATCAGACAGTTTGTAAGCTGGCATTTTCCAAATTAATTTTGTAATAGTAATTTTACCACCAACTACTTTATCTTGCTGGGTTGCATCTTTCTCATCTGATTTGAATATAGCATTAGAATTATCACCTCTTCTCAAAGTCAGAGCATGTTTCACTCCATAAATTACCTTCTTATAATTTTCACAAAATCCAAACACATGTTCAAGTGGGATAGCAGCGCTGAATTTCCCATTAGCTGAACTTAAGTAGTCATTTCGATCGCTAAATCCTTCGTTTGATTTTTCATTCTTCTTAGTATCGACGCTCCAGAAAAATATCATGTTTTCTTTAACATTTCGGGGATAGCTAACTAATCCTTTTAGAGTTGTTGTAATTCCAGGGTAACTATAACCTTCAATTTCTTCATCTCCAATTCTGTAAGAAACTCTATCAAACAAATGCATTAATCCATTGTTGATTATTGTTATTTTTTCATCTTTAAAATTATAATCACTTCCATCTTCTTTATTCAAAGCTCCTTCTATATATATAAAACTTTTACTAGGTAATACAAACTGATCTTGATTCTGGATAATGATCTTGATATCATTATGTTCACGATTCAAATCAGTACCTATTTGTGGTTCATAGTTATGCGTTTCAATTTTTTTAATTGATTCATCAACTTTAATATTTTCATTCCATCTTAAAGAATCCATTTTTTAAAGATAATTTTATCAAACTATTTTAATTTCTAGATCTTAGGTGTAATCGAACAGTTACTTCTTCACCTCTAGTATTCAGAGCATGTCCATTTTGATCAGTAAGCCAAATTCTCAAATCATGGAGTAAAGGTTGATATGTCGGTAGATAAATTGGTTTATTTGGATTTTCTACAATTTTATATCCTGGTGGGACGTTTGGGAAAAAGGAATATAAAATATTATGCAAAGAACCGTTGAGGTATGAGCCGTTAATTGCGCTACAATGAACGAGTATTGCGTTAACAGACATTATGTTCACTATATTTATACTTTCTTGTTCTCCAACACCTTCTAAGATAATTTCTCCAAATCCTAACATTGTATTTAAAGATTTTTCTTTATTGAAAAATACTTTTAACGTAGATGAATGGAGAATTATGACGCATTTCAAAGTATTAGTATTTGCTTTGATTTCGCTAAAGCCTGCCAATGTTTTTTGAATGAATTCGTTTATACTTTCTATTTCATAACATCCTGTTGGAAGTGCAATTACATTTTCAACACCATTTAATTCATAATAAAATTTATTATTATTTTCATCAACGTTAGAAATAGAATGATACATGTCTAACCCAACCAGTGCCATTTCGTGAAATTTATTTTTGTTCAATTATATTGCTGGACTAAAGTTTATACTTATGTCACTTTTTCTTTCACTAATTACAATGCTTTGAGATTCCATTTTTTAAACAATAAATCATCAAACACCTTTACTTCAGCAGTATTTAATAGACCTTGCTTTAAAAGTTCATGCGTAAGTATTTGCAGTTCATTAAAAACTCCTGTATTTCCAGCGGTAAACGAACCGAACAATAACTGGTGTCTTTTTACAAGATCATTGATGTTAGATGGTAATACAATAATACCTGATCCTGAAACGTCTGAATCCTCTCTGTGAGGATGACGAGGAGGTATAGGAGAAGATGTAGGAGAAGGTATAGGACTAGGAGTTGGTCTAAAAGTAGACCTTAGTGACGGGTCGAAAATTGGTCTCTGACTTGTTGAAGGAATTTTGTGTCGCCTGAAAATTGAAGATTCTACTATTCTTGAGTTTCTTAAAGGACTTGGTTCAGGGCTTGATTCACGACTTGATTCACGACTTGATGGACTTGCTGATCTAATTGTTTCAACTGCAGCTTGAGCGTTTTTTCGTTGAACTATTCGATAGAAGGGTTTGATGAATTTAGAATATTTCTCACCCCTATTTGCTTTTATGGTACTGTCATCCTTCAAATAAGCATCAGTTGAATACAGCATATCATAATAATTATTTTTATCTTCGTCCCTAAAATCAATAGGATTTTGCTTTGTTAATAATTCCCATAATCCAGTTGTGCCTTCGTAAATTCTATCTCCAATTTTCAAATCATTACCCAAAATATCTCCCTTTTTATTTCCTAGCATAACTTTACTTCCATCCCAACGAATGCCGTAAGCTTTGTCATACTCATTTCCATGTTTCCATGCAAAACGCCAGAAATCCAATGCGATAGGCCCAACTACAGTGTTGGATTCAGAAGATGGCAAAGCTAGTTTCTCAACAGGTTTTCCTTGGATAGATTCAAGTTTTTCATGAGGTATATCGTTTATTGCCAACCTAGTTTGTTTAGTTTCGTCAACAATTTTAGATAAAGATTCAATCAATGGTTTGTAAACTTTTTTAACATCATGGTATAAATCTTGTTCGATTATTCTATCATTTGTGAATTGCATTTTCAAACTCTTTGCTAAGTTTAGTAAATCTGATTTAGTTTTGATATCAATCAAGGCCATTTTTTAAAAAGAAAAATTCAAAAAGACTTTAACTTAATATAAGTTCACTCTGAACTGACATTAAATTCAGTTGCTGAGATCCATGAAGGTTCATCATAACCTTTCCACTTGACCAGAAGTTTTCCTTTACTCTTCTTGAGAATTTTCTCAATTGCATAAACATCACTAGTATATTTTGATAGTTCTTGTTTATAAAAACTTCCTTTTATTTCTTCACCATCCATATCTTTTAATCTATAAGTAATTGGTTCAGTAGACAGTATTTCGGATACAATGAATAACTCATTAGTGAAATTTGGCAAATAACCCTTCCGAAAGTCTTTCCGTTTCTTGCTTATTCTTACTCTATCCCCAATTTTGAGTTTCGGTGATGTGAAAGTTGGTTCGGTTGGAGGGAATAAGTTATCATAAACCTTTTTACTATTCTTTTCCAGTGATGCTTGGTTAGGTGTCATTTTAATTGTTCTATGATAGCTATTATTGTAATTTTGCAATAAATCTTGTAAAATATTCACCCATTTTTTAGTTTTCATGTGTGTAAAATATTTCCACATTTTAGTTTTTAACGTCCTGTTGAAGCGTTCCACAACTTGAGCTTTGGTTTCATTTTCTGAACTAAACCACTGAATTTTATGTTTCTTGAATAGTTCTTGAGTGGATTTATTTGTCAACTCTAATCCTCTATCTGTCTGAACTTTAGAAGGAATTCGTATTTTAAATATTTTTTGAAATGAAGTTTCGATTTCTTCACCTGTCTTCTTACTTATTGGAATCGCCCATGCATATTTACTGAAAATGTCAATTACTGTTAAAATGTAGTTTTTTCCTTGATCTTTATAGTTTTGCATGTCAACCAAATCAGGTTGCCATTGATCATCAATTTTTGATACCTTCACCCTTCTCGTTTTGAAATTATGTTTTATTGGTTTATGTAGAGTGTGAGTTTTTTTAGTTTCTAACCAATTTCGTACGAGAGTTGAAGATAAGCCGGATTTTTTAACAAGTTGATTCATTCCAGTATAACCAGTCTTTGGATTATAATATAAGTCATTCAAGATTTTATCGCTCACATCAGTGAGCGTGTTTAAAAGTTTTTTGTCGACGAGAGGCCCATTCCTGCCCAGCTCTTACCTGCCATAATTGCGTTAACTAATTTAGCATCTTGTCGAACGTGTTCTGATTCATTTGGATCAGTTGCAATTTCAGCGGCTCTTTTTGCTAGAATATCATCAGCATAATTTCTGTCTTTCGTTGTTGGATGTTGTGAATAAAATATGTCATGATTCTTACAAGCCTGATCGAGTGAGTTAACTCCTCGATAACCTTCTTGAATTCGCTTCTGCACCTTAGTTCCTGGACCGCAAAATGAGTAGGTATGTTTATTGTTGAATGAACCGTTCGGGACTTGTTCAGATTGAATATTAGATGGTAATTTCAAATGCATTTCAGGTAATGGAAGTTTTCTAAGCAATGTATTTACAATACCCTCTCCAGTTTTTCTTCATTAACTATTGATTTCAAATCACTCAAATACTGTTATTTGTAACAGATAATAAATCTTGGTTATAGAAGTCATTATTGTTGTAGATAATCATTTTTTATACTTTATTTATTGAATATATTTTATAGTGATGTAATGCTAGTGTGTTGATACCATCTGGTAATATATGTCGCTTGTCATCATTGCCATTCAATGCAATCTTATTTATTTCTTCAGTATATAATTCGTGGTTAACACTTTGGATATTGTACATCGTTTTGTATATTGTTTCATTATTCAATGCTCTCTTATATTCATCCATTGTGATATTGTGCTCAGTTATGTTCTTACTTAAGCCTTTTGCTTTCTTACTCACGGAATTTTTCGTCTTGTAACAGTATAGTTTTGCTCTAAGGCCGACGAATTCTTCAATTGGTATTCCACAAGTTTCGTCTTTCATTTTCCCAATTACTTTCATATTATCAGTTGAATATAGGAAGTGTTCTTTAGAATAGTTTGATGTATGATACAAGTCTTTATTTCTTTCCATATCTTTGTACAAATCTTTTGTTTCGATGTCATAACATAATGAATCTGTATCTGTAAACAACAACTTTGCCTTATTACCATATTTCTTTTTAATATGATTATAATGGAAATCATACATTAATGTTTTACTTATATCCAATACAGATAACCCTACGTAGATTGGTTTATCAAATTTCAGTCTTTGTTTTTGCATATGACATGCTATCAAATTTTCTGAGAATATTTTAGAACTGGTAAAGGCTGGTTTGTTTGCTAATTTCATTAATTCTTTCTCTGACTTTACTAAACACACATCTACTCTATTTCTAATATTTTCCATTGTTTTACCAAATACTGAATTGTTCATCAGCTTGTAGAAGTCTTTTTCAAATTCAGATTTAGCTTGCTGACGCATTTTTGTGTTGATATCAATATATGATTTCATCCATGGACTTTCATCAAACTCTAATATTCTATGAATTTTCTCTAACTTCAATCCTAGATCTAGATATTGTGTTAGAGATTTAAGATGTACAACATATTTTTCTCGTTTTCCAAGATGTGGAACTAATTTATTTACATCGCTTACTTTAATATTTTCTGGAGCTAATGGTAAATCATTATGTAGAGCATGTATGTCATTTGGATAACTTAAATCCACTTCTAATATATAACCTTTATCTGCTTTGAGTTTCGACTTTGGATCTTTCCATTTAAAGTTACCAGTAGGTAATGATCGACACATAGCCCATCCGTAAAGATTATTTGCATCTATGTATGTGATAAAACTATTTGGTTTTCCTTTATCAAATGTTTCTGGAATATATGGATTGTTTGCTTTTGCATGTCGTGTTGATATTGTAGAAATCCCACCTCTTATTCTTTTTTCGATTAATAGGAGCATATCAGGATCTTCAAACAAGTCCAATTCTATTTTTGTATGTTTCAGTAGAGCATCGAAAGACAATCCGGGAGCTGTAAAATAATGTGCTGGATCCAGAGAATAAGTTTTCATGCATGTTAGTCTAAATTCTTCAAATACTTCGGCTAGTAATAATGCATCGACTTTAAGATATAAATTATGGTAATCTTTGAATGTTGTACAATTAAAAGCTCTCCACACTTTGAGTGCATGCTGATATTCATCTTCTGAAATATTTTTATTATTAATCTACTGTAGAATTCACTTTTAGCTGGTAAACTATTAACGTTCATTTTTTCATAACTATTTACATATTCATACGGATAAATACCTTTTTTGTTGATCAACTCTAATTGTTGTTCATTGAGAAAGAACTTCGACAATTCTTTGTGCTCAGATAAATTCTTCGAAAGTTTATCTAGAGATGAAGGTAAAAACCTGTAGCTGTCTAAGAACAGTAAGTCTCTGGTGATATCTTTAATTTTTCCTGTATATTTACATACATAGGAATCTACTTTTATGGTTTGTGTAAAACTAATATATTCTTCATCTGTTTGTGGAATAACGTTCAACTTTCCGAATATATTTCCCAAGTCTTTCACGAACAAATGAGCATCGTAATTAGACAGATTGTGTAGAAACACAGGTATAAAATTAGGATTCCTAATTTTTAAATTACATTTTAAATGACCTGGACCTCTATAATGACCTGTCAAATGATTGTGGTCTCTAACTTTATAGTTATCTTCCGTAAATTCTCCGCCACATACATAGCATCTTGTGGCTTCTTTATATTTTTCGAATTCATCTGATGGTAAATAGATTTTCTTATTTATTTTCAACAGACTATAAATTCTCTTGGTTTCTTTTTCTAAATATTCTACAAACTTTTGGGAAGCATCTTTACCATTATATATTTCTAAACGGGAATATTCATCTGCTTCAGATTTTGTATAGCAACAGAATGAATTAGGATTGTGCTTCTGAATGTTCATGGTGTAACTCGAGTTTTGATTTGGTTGACACGTATCTATTTTTGTCAATGTTGATTCGAAGTCAGCATAAATTTGAAAGGATGTCTAATTGTTTTTTGGTAATGTTTAAATTTCAATTTACCTCCTTCAAGCACATACTTTGTTGGAGTGTGAACTGAACAATCATTAATGTGGTTTGTTAATAAACATTCTTTTGTGAATGGCCATAAACAATATGGACAGACATGTTTTTTATGACCATCTTTAGTTTGCATAAATGGACTTAATGACTTCATTAATACATAATGACTTTTATTTTCATCTGTTAACAATAAAAGTGATATAACATCTTCATTTTTTACCTTTGTTATTCTCAGAGGACATAATTCTTTCAAGTAATTAAAGTTGTAAACATTTACTGACACATTATTGTTTCTCTCAAATTTATCGATATCTTTAAGTTTTACTGGGAATGTTATGTCTCTGAAATTTAACTTTTCAGCTTCAGTTTTTAATCTTTTAGATATTCTATTGCCGTTTTTTTTATCTCGGCAATAATATCTCGCTACACTCCACATAAAGCATTTATTATCGGTATTTTTAATTTTAATTAGTTTATAAGTCGACTTTTGAAACTTTTCAGGTAATTCTATAGAACTAGAACCTTTGATAGGTTTGTATTCAATGACTTTTACATTGAAGTCTAATAATTTATCTGTTATCCAGCCCGAGGAGTTTTTTGTATATTCTTCAACCTTTCTAATAGCTTCTTTATACAGATCATCAATGTTTGTAAAGTTTTTCGATATGTCTACAAACTTACCTGTATTCATCCATGCTGTTGAATATACTTTTTCATTTTTTCTTTGTATTTATAAAATTGAACTAAAATTGCCAATTGTATCTTCATATTATCAAACTTTTGCTCTCTCAAAATTGATTTCACAACCGGGGTCATATTCCTCATGAAAATTGTCGGATCTATAACTGATATATCAGAGAACATATATTCCAGGCATTTTTCATTTATAGCACATTTTTTTCCTTTGAATTTACAGCCATAAACGTTTCTAAAATGCTTCTTTGATTTCTTATGCTGTTCTAGATTTTTTACTTCTACTTTACATATTTTACACACCTTTTTCTCAAAATATGAATCGGAAATTAATTCTTGATTTATGTTTTTAATATGCCTAGTAGATTTTAGATGTGTTTTTAGATTAGAGACATTTATATTACATATATTAGAGAAACCTTTGTTTTTATCAAAATACAGATCCGAGATTAATAGTTTACTCACGTTTTTATTGTGTTTCATGCTTTTCTCATGTCTTCTCAAGTTTATGATGTAAATATTACATATATCACAAAAATTGTTACTTGAAGTCATCTTTACTGAAATTTTCTTTAAATAATTATGCCTTTTTGTATTCTTAGTATTAGATAGATGTGATACATTAAATGATTTCATTTTTAATAAATTATTTTCTCAGTATATTTTAAAAATTTCAATTTTTTTCCAATGTAAATTTTAAAGTATTCTGAAAATTTATATTAATCAAAATGAAAAGCAATATTCCATATGAAGTAATAGGTGCTCAAAAATTTGCAAACTCGATGTATTTACTTTATTTGCAATCAAAGGTAGCTCCTTCTCTCGTTATTGACTAACGAGACAACCATAAAAAGAAAAACACATTGAAGAAATAAACTTAATAAAATGGAAGATATTATAACAGATTACAGATATTCAAATAGAAGTTGTTCTCAATACTGCAAAAATAAATCAATTGCAATTAGCTGTTGATCAAATTCAAAATGATGTCGAATTAAATAGGGAAGTTATAACTCAATTAGAGTCAAATATCATTCATCTTCAAACATTAATCATTAACGATTCTTATGACACCAAAGGTAGCTTTTTCTCTCGTTATTGCCCAACGAGACAACCAATAAGAAAGAAAAAACATTGAAGAATTGAACTTAATGAAGTAGCAAATTTAAAAAAACAATCTTTACAATTGCTACAAACAGGAAATAAATTTTGAAAAATCAGTTGTAGTTTATCAGTTAAATAAAATGGTGTATATGTGGAAAGACAGTAAAAGAAATACTCAAAAGAATCACTTCATTTTTCCTTCTCCTGACTTGAGATGTCTCATCGTAGGGAGATCAAACTGTGGTAAAACTTCTCTATTAATAAAGCTTCTGTTAAAAAAATTTGTCGATTTTAATCATCTTTTTCTGTACAGTATATCAATACATCAACCAGAATATAAATTGTTAAAGAATGCTTTTGATAAAGGCTATAACCAATCTGAAATAATTGAATTATTTGAAAAGGGCAATGGTAATATTGACGATTTCCTTGAGAATTTACCTATTAAAAGAAACTCAAAATCTAAAATTGAATATTTTCAAGATATGACAACTATTCCTGACCCAAGTGACGTAGATTCAAAAAAGAAAATTCTTTTTATTTTCGACGATATAGCAACTGAAAGAGATCAAAGTCCAGCTGATAGCTTTTACACTAGAGGTAGACACAACAACTGCTGTTCAATCTACTTAGCACAAAATTATTATTTATTACCGAGACAAACAATTAGAACAAATGCTAACGTTCTAATTCTTTTTGGTTTAGACTCAACTGATATGAAGAACATTTACACAGATATCATATCTCAGGACATGCCCTTTGATGAATTTAAAGAGTTTTGTTCAACACATACAAAGAACCATATAATTTTATCTTTATTAATAAAGACAGACATCCACTTCAAGGTAGGTACTTTCAAAACTTTGATAAATTATATATTCCTAAAAAATACTTCAGAGAATGGAATTATTCCTAAACATGCTATTTATTGTTTTCATTGATGAAACCCTTGTGGTTAGATTAAGAAAATTGAAATTTATATCTAAAAGTGACTTAGTCGTTTGTGTAACTCATTTTGGCTTATGAAACTCAAAAATTCGTCAGAGAATGAATCTTTCTTGAAATTGTTTTTCAAATATTTTCCATTTCAAGCTAATTGTGGTGAATTGTGCCCTGATTGGTAGTTCCATTACTACTAGGGGTATTTATAAATCAAATGTAAGTTGCCGGTTTAGTTTAGTACACATATGCAGATACAGTATATGCACAGTATGGTGGTCCTTATTTGTACATGAAAAAATTATTTTCCATTTGACCCGTTCAATTTGTTCCATTTGGTTGAAAAACACCCTGTGAATAGTTTGATTGATACCTATTCATCTATAAAGGTGGCTCATTGAATCTGAAGTTCTACCCCCATGAGTTGGGAAATACACAGTAATTTCACTGTTAGGTTTCTTCCCTATACTCACAAACCTGGTCCTCACACTGGATCATCTGCTGTGGATATTAGCTGCTCATTGGAAGGGGTGTCCTGATGACCAATATCACTCATTGTTGCCCAGTAAGGTCCTTTTAAGAGTGTCAGGGAACTTTTTGCGGTGTTCAGCAACAACACTCACAACAAACTGGAGTTGTTCATCTTTTGTTACGGCTAGATAAATCCTCGACCAAGGCAAAAGCATGTTCAGCGCGGTCATTAATGACAGCCAATATGCTGACAAACCTTTTTGCAGCTCTGAAACTGGGATGAAGCGTCCAATGATCTGCTGGATACGTCGATTTTTATCGGGTGGTGCATCTGATATTGCTTCTGTAACTTCAGGTCTTCCTCGGGGCCTTCGAACCGATGCTGGCTGTTAACCACGCTTCCACGTAGATGCAGAAAAGAAAATGCAGTGTTCTCGTAACACTCAACGCTCGCGTGCTGTCAGCTCGAACTGTAAACGAAACATCCAGGCTTTGAAGGTGAAGATCTCTTTCGCCCTTCACTGGGTGTGATTTAATACTCCGCTAGCTGCAAAGTGGATGCCTCGAAGAGGGTCAGCTTTAAGGAAGATGATAGTCATTTCAAGAATTTCTCTGTAGTCATCTCTGGGCTGAGGGACTTTGGTATCTGTCTCCAAGATCTCCACCATCTCATCTTTGAAGTCGGCCACAGCGTTGCTCGTGGAATCATCAGTTGACGAGTCTTCATATGTGTTATTGTCAATATTGTGCCATCTTGTTTTGAAACGCTTGAATAATAGAACATCCGGAGCAGATGAAGTCCCCACGGCTTGAGAAAAGGCTGCTCCAGCAATCAACTCCAAGATATGATGGTGACAAGCAATCTGCAGCCGTTCGTGACCGAGAAGTTGTTTCAAAAGAAAGCTCGTTCCTTTGTGCCGACCGGTATTAGAGCTGATATGTCGAAGCACATTCTGGATCTTTTCCTCTAAATTCCAGACTTTCTGAACAGAATAGAGTTTGTGCTTCTCCTCTTCCCGGTGTTAGCTTTGGGACTGAAATAAGCTGTGATTTACCTTTACTTGTCACTAGTACAGAGAGGTTACTAACATTAGCTTAGTTCCATCTGTCCACAGAATCAATGCCAGCGAGATCTGGGATAAGCTTCCCATCCCAGTGCACGATGAGGGGGAACTGTGAGTCAAATTTTTCCTGAATTTTTCCGAGGTGGATTTACGATGCGGTCGTTGCCGTGTGATCCAGGAGCGGTTCAGGGTTGATATCTGGACTTCTTGTCCCAAACTGCGGACAGTTTCACCAATTTCAATGACAGCAGCTCTGTCTGACACTTTATTTCGGTCCAAAGTTATAGAAAGTTCTAGTGACAACACTTGGCGCCCTCGTTTCGAAGGACCTGGTGTCGTGCAGCTGGTACTTGGGCCCGCAACTGGATCATTTTCGTTTTCACTAATACTGTCACTTGTGCTGCTTTTTAACACTGCTAGAATGTAAAAAGGGGCATCCTCTATAGCTCTCTTGCGCTGCTTCATAGTTTGCTTTTTTCTTTTCCTTTTTCTGTCTTTTTTCTCCTTCAAGCTAACATCTACTGATACCATCTGTAATGATACATGTAAAATAAATATATTCGTAAACCTACACATGAGCCGCAGCTAGCATCGAAAGCGCGGGAAATACAACCGGATGCGTCTGAGAGGGAAATAGGGGTGTGTCTCACCAAAAGAAGGGGGGAGTTTGCGAGGGACAGGAGCAGAAGGATAGCTAGTTCGTCCATCTGCTTACATGAAGAATCGATTACAACATAAATACGTAGCATAGAAAAGGAAGGGGTTAAATTTCATTCTCTACGATTAAGGGAACAATGATTTTTTGGGCTCTCAAAAAGTATTGAGAGGGCTGTGCGTAGCAATATTAGATGGAAGCGAGAACGCGCAAGGATGAGCCAATAGGAGAAGGCGGATTTTCGCGGGCCCCCGCACAGCCCACATCGCGCCTCAGTTGAGCGGCGGCTATATAATAAGAATTGTGTCACCCTTGTGCGAGTCAAACGGTTATCCAGGAATTCTTGGTACATCTGGGTGTATCACTTTTGATTATTTGCTCAAAAATCAGAAAAGTTAAATCACATGTTCACGAATCATATGGTGAGAACTTTCTCATTAAAAATGCTCAGTCAATGGAATTTACGAATGAAGTATAATTCTCTTCAACACGTTAAAATAATTGCTCTTTTTCATTCAAATCGTTCGTCCATACGGGTTTTCATCAGCCAATTTGAGAAAGTGAAACATTTATGAGAAACAATGCTGACTTGCGCTTTGTGTGTCATGGCTGGCACGCTTATGTGAGTCGTATTAGCCCATGTGTCAAAAATCTTTGATTGATGTTGTATATCGATAACACTGTTTTGTGAGTCAGTTTTACAAATTACCACATAAATACGTGTCTGTCTTGTGATAACATTTTCCTCGGTGTACGTTTGATAACTTTAGAAGAAACAGGACTGTTCAATTTAAGACTGTTTGATTGTGTAGTGTTCCGCCTGGGTTTATAACCAGTTACGCTAAAAACCAACTACTGTTTTCTGTTTGAAGTAACTCTGTTGAATTATGTGCAGAATTTTCTTTCACTGGAGGACGTTCGATGTTTTCGTATACCGCAATCGTCTTCCACTAAAAATTGCGCAAGGTGCAACGTATCGTAGCAAAATCCCAGTTAAATTTCATTCAGTACAACGAAATTCAAAAGTGAAGTCATGGATTATTTTACGAGTCGCTTACACGATAGATTTTCTTTTAAGTGCAAAGCATGTTCAGGTTTTTTTAATATGTTTGGGAACAACAACATCCATTTCTGCTACAGAAATTTAATGTCTTTACATGTCCCTACGGGTCTCTGTAGTTTGGCGAAGGAGATCCCTTCAAATGACAGTCTACGTGAAAAGTGTAGTTTCCGTCCCTGCATCTGCTGAATCCTTTATTTACATTTCATAGCAATAGCACCATCGAAAAGCACACACATGATGCACACACACATCGCACGAATGCACACCGAAATTCATCTAATTGTACACGTGCAGCAACCAAAATCTGACACATTGAAAGTTTGTGATGCATTCATGCTGAAAATTGGTTTTTCATGGAATAAAACGTACAAATTCAACAAGTTAAGGAGCTTCAGCTCTAATTACACGAGTAATACTTAACAGAAATTCGCATACTCACTCAATTGAATGCAGGTCTTCGTGACGTTGTCGAGTTCATGACACGGAAGACACACGTGCTCCATACCCGACACGGGGCAGAGGCAAGAAGGAGGGTCACAACGTGTGGGCGTATCCGGAGGAGGAAACACTATTGAACTGTTAGAGCACCCACATATCTCAGGGTCTTCGTCACTTCCATCGCGGCAGTCAACCCAATCGTCACAGTGCTCCCGCTTTTAACGTGCGTGATATAAAAAGATGAAAACACTCAAATAAAAATAATTTTCGCTAACGTTAACACTGTTTCTCAAGAGTTCACTCACTATTACTGTATATTGAAGAGCATACTGATGCATTTTGCTGAGAAAATTGCCGTGCGATTGCCCTTAAATTATTTCCTGAAAGATCTCTGTTGCACAGCGGAAAGAAACATGACCTCTTCATGACAATCGAGTGCTTGGATACTTTAGAATGATGTTAGCAGGAATGTTTTGTGGGATCAGCGAAGATTAAACAATCGTCGCTAATACTGGTCACATTGCCTAAAGAGAAAAACTCGAAAATACACTAATGCAAGCTAAGTTACCGCTACAGTTTTGAATGAGAATTAAAGTCTGCTTCAACACAAAAAAGTTTTCGTGACATATAAGGCATAAAGAAATTTCTCAAAGAGACGATAAATAGTTAAACAACGAAGAAAATAGTAGTATAAATTTACCTCGCTATCAGGCATAAAATTAATTACTGATGCAGCAACTTATGATAGAGTATGAAATGAGAAAAGACAGGAAATTATCGATCGTACAGAGTAGACTCGGCAGTTGGTCACACGAGAAACCTGTACCAGCAAATTCATTCAAATTTTCATGAACAAATTTACACTGTTACCATGACAGTTGGGCTGAAATAGATGAAAATGAATTACTCTACTGCGAATTACTCCAAAACGTAAATGTACCTCAATATTAACGTTAGGATTACAGATAATAGGACATGGAATACTAAATCACAAATGAAAACATATGTACTTCAATTGCATAAAGTAAAGAACGCCAAAAACCTTGCTGTGCGTTGCATTCCAGTTCAAAATAAAATTCATAATTAGAAATTTAACTTATTACTTTTTCACACACGGCGGAAATGCCTCCTATCATCGTCTGGCAAAAAATCCCGAAGCATTGACCAAAAATATTGAAGTATATGAAGACTGTCTACAGCTGATTGGGTGACGTGCGCGATTGGGACGATCATTGCATTGACACTCCAATGCACGCTACAGATACCTTTCGGTAGCACTGGGTCCGGTCTGCACAGTAGTTCAGCTTAGGAGGAGGGCAGATTGTCCGATAACGCAAGAAATTGCGGCACGTATCCCTATGTTCGTCGGTGCCGTCGAAGCAATGTTCCTGGTGATGATAAGAATATCAAGTGAATATGTCACGTTCAACGAACACAAAAATCAATTGCTGCAGCTATTTTTCAAGGAACCATTAGAATATGATGAAAAATACCAGATTAGGAAGAAATTACCTCATTTACGATGCGGTCACGAAGCGAGAGTGAAAACCTGCGAGTCACGCATTAGTAATTGGGCAAATACGAGTAGTATCCAAATAGACTTGTAAAATAAGGAATACTATCGTATTACGTTCATTAAGACACGACCGTTGTGATCAACAATTATTACAATTAAAGAAGCTATTAACTCTTCGTTTGGATGCCGACAGTCAGTTTACTAATTTGGATATTTCAAGCACTCATCATGTTTTAAATGTAAGCAAATACATCATATAAGAAATTAATGCCATTTCCCTCCAATCGTCTAGGTATACACCATGGTAGAGGAAATAAGGTAGGGTCAAACTATTCTTTTTTTTCGTCGACTGTGTGGGTTTGCTGACGTCACGGCAACGAACCAATGGGAGCGCTCATATTACTTCTGGTAGCACTGCTACTCCAAATCCGTCTCCACTATTGGCATAACGACAGGGCATTTTGGTGACGTCATAAAGTTCATTTGAAATAAAGCCTTTCTATTGGCTAGCCGAATAAGAAGAAGTGTATTATTCCTCATAGAAATGACCCTACCTAGTTTTCTCTACCGTGGTATACACACAGAACTTCATGTATTCGGTAATGAAAAATTTCATTGAAAATAGCCTTAAAACAAAATTAAAACATAGAGCCTTTTTGCTGGATTTTTTGCAAAATTATTAATTTAATAATTATAATACATGTTTCATCAAATTTTCCTTTTTATTTCTCATTCCATATTGCAAATTTTTCAATTTAGGAGTATTAGAAAAATTATATGGATTACTCTTTTACTCTGTTCGTCTTTTGGTTTGGGATCTGTGAGAAATGATCAAGAAATGAAGAACTGAACTTTAAGACTCACCTCGCCATCACATGCGAATCTTTTCGGGATGCATTGTCCAGTTATGCAGGTGAACTGTGCAGGCTTGCAACTGCAGGATGTATAGAGACACGCACTGTTATGCATTTTCAAAACAGCGCAAGTGTAGCAGCGTAAATTGACCAGAGAAAAAATTCCTGTGTATACCAGAAAATCAATAACTCAATATCATTTTTGGGAGTTGGCGCTTTTGTTTGTGACACCACCGTTGGAAAAATGGTCATTCTTAGCAATGAAAGGTAAGTAGATTAATACACGTAAATCATTATGAATCTACATTCAAAAGGAAGAAGTATCAATAATAGTCTACCAGCAGTTAAGAGTTCAGGTTGAGGGGGTGAAACTTGTAACCTTATCATGAGTCTCAGAGGAGTTTACGAAGTTCAGTTATCCAAGGAAATGAATACTTCTAATTTGCCTGACATTCATACTTCGGAATTATTTAGATGCAGATGAGCACACATCGATTGCTGCTAATGTGTTGACTCTTGTAAAATGTTGTTCTTTTTACAGGCCTCAAATTGTGTCCTATTAGCACAATGAAAACAAAAAGAATGCTTTCCACTATAACGGGTGTTCCACAAAATGTCCGCTATGTCTCCGCTTTAAATTAACATATTTTAATTGTTTTTTTTCACAATGTTGTAAATTTTGTTTCTTTTTCGAATATTTTAAGTTTTTTAAAAGCGATTGAATAACCACTTTACAATGATGGATTATCTGAAAGGGGTAGAAAACTAATTGTTCAAAGGAAAAGTTGTTATGACAATATTGATATTCTTCCTTATTTTGTACATACATATTCCGGGCTTATCCTCCCCATGGGAGGGTAGCCGACAGCAGGCCACTATCACCACACTTAGTCACTAGGAGGCGAGAGAGGCAGCACTGGCCGCACCTGAACTGCCAGGATCAGCAGCAGCCCAGCACAACCACCTTCCACAGTCAGGCCCGACAGCAACAGCTGGTTTACCCCGACCGCTTCATTGAGTGCAGCCCCTCTCCCGCACATGACAGGTCAACCCCATCACACGCGGGCAGCTTCAAGTAACGCGTCAAAAATAAAATTACCTCCTTATACACTGCCCCCACTCACTTCTGTCCGCAGCCATCCCTCTCGCCACGTCCACAGTCAGACCCCTCTCATACAAAGCACGTCGCACCCCATCCATCCAACTCATCCGTGGTCTACCTCGCGCTCGAAGACCGCTCACTTCCGACATATAAATCTTTTTCACCAGCCGCTCAACATTCATTCTTTCTACATGCCCAAACCATCCAAGCACTCTTTCATCCACTCGCCTGCTCAACTTTTTGATAACACCTGTCTGCTCCCTAACCAACTCATTCCTGATCCTATCTCTTCTAGTTACTCCATACATGCTCCTCAAACACTTCATCTCAAACACATCCAACTTCCTCCTCTCAGCTGCCCTCAACCCCCAGGACTCTGCTCCATACAACAAAACTGGCACAATCAAACTTTCATACAGTCCCCTCTTAGCATTCATACTCAAACTCCTGCATTCAAAAACTTTCCTCATTGCACCCAATGTCTTACAACCTTCACTCACTCGATGCTTCACTTCTACTTCCATACTATCCTTAACAGTAACATCCGACCCGAGGTACCTAAAATGCTCTACCTCCTCTAAAACGTCCCCATTCAACCTCACATCCAAAGTTCCAAACACTCCACCTCTTGAACATCTCATCACCTTACTTTTATTCACATTTACCCTCAATTTCCGCCTTTCGCACACTTTACCAAACTCTGTAACCAGTCTCCTCAGTTTTTCCTCTGAATCAGCCACCAGCGCTGTATCATCTGCAAACAACAGCTGACACACTTCCCATTACATACCATTTCGTCCCACCAACTGCGCACCTTTTCCCAACACTCTGGCATTAACTTCTTTCACCACACCATCCATAAACAAATTAAACAACCACGGCGACATCACACATCCCTGTCTCACACCTGTCACAACTGGGAACCATTCACTCACCTCATTCCCTACTCTCACACATGCTCTGCTATCAATGCAGAAACTCTTGATCGCATTCAACAGTCTCCCACCCACTCCATACAAACTTACCACTTGCCGTAAAGCCTCGCGATCCACTCTGTCATACGCCTTTTCTCTAGATCCATAAATGCCCAATATACATCCTTTCCCTTTAATAAGTATTTTTCATTCACCTGCCTCACAGCAAACATTTGATCCACACAACCTCTACCACACCTAAAACCACACTGTTCGTCAGCAAGCACACGATCCGTCAACACTCTCCCTCTTCCAATTAACACTCTTCCATACAGCTTCCCAACGACACTCAGTAGACTTATACCCCTAGAATTACTGCACTCATACCTGTCACCTTTCCCCTTGTACAACGGAACTACGCACGCGCTACTCCAATCAACCGGCACTTTACTAGCCTCGAAACACACATTTAATAAACGCACCAACCATTCTATAACCACATTTCCTCCTTTCTTTAGACATTCAACCGTGCAGCCATCCAAACCTGGAGCTTTCCCATTTTTCATTTCATCCAACGCACATCTCACCTCTGCACTTCTTATTCGACTTCTATTCACTTCACCAAACACAGGCATTCTAACATCACTTCCAACAGCTACTACTCTCGCAGTCCTATCATCCCTCACGTTCAGCAGTTCCTCAAAATACTCCGCCCATCTCTTTCTCACATCACAACTCTCCACTAGCAGCCTACCATTTGTATCCTTCACTCTTGCCTCATTCTCCACCTGACCCTTCCTAATTCTCTTCACTTCCTTCCAGAAAACCTTCCTTCTCTCCATGAAATCCCCATTTTGTACTTCCCTCATTCCTCATTTTGTACTTCCCAAAAAACTGAACAAACCAAAATTTAAAAAAGTAACAAATCATTACCTCAAATAACGTTTAAATGGATAAAGACATTTAGTATCCTTTACATACCCTCCATTTCTCTCAAGGCAAGTATTACTTCTAGCCACCATTGAACGAAGAGTACTTGCCTTGAGAGAAATGGAGGGCATGTCAAAGGATACTGAATTTCTTTTTTTATTTAAACGTCATTTTATGTGATGCTTCGTTACTCTTTAAAAATTTTGTTTGTTCAGTATTTGGGAAGCACAAAATAAGGAACAATATCAATATTGTTTTAAAAACTTCTCTTTTGAACAATTAGTTTTTCACCCCTCTCAGTAAATCGATCTTTGTAAAGTGGTTATTCAATCGATTTTCAAAAACTTAAAATATTCGAAAAGAAACAAAATTTACCACATTGTGAAAAAATTACAATCTAAATATATTAATTTAAAGCGGAGATATAATCAATTAAAATGTCGGGGACATTTTTGTGGGACACCCGGTACAGCATACGCTTCGATTCTGAGTGGTTCTGTTAGTGAGTTTCGAGTGGGCATGAGTTCTGTTGGTGGCCAGTCAAATTTGTACACTGCATTTCACCTATTATCTAAACTATGTAGTTGAAATAAAAAAGAGGGCGAAATGAGAGAAAGGCCGTAAGAAATAAAAAAATACAATCTCTCGAGCGTTGATAAGGCCGCGTGAACACGGCCCGTCAAAATATATAGGGCTGGAGCTTGTGTCACAGATACGCTCATCACACACTGCAGGCTGGCTTCGGACAGACCGACCGACGGACGGAAGCGGCTCTGATTATAGTATAGATTTTGTGTTATTTAGTATCGGAATTTATTTTTTCTGTGCAACTGAACATGACAACATTGTAAGGTGCTTAACAAGTATTAAAGACCTGTTTTGAGTGCATGTATGTAGAATTCAAAATTTTCGTTGATAACGGAGAAATTACAGAAAATACTGACAGTACATGTCATTAATTGATAAGTGATGGCTCATCGCGTATAAGAAAAACATCGGGTTTCATTAAAGTGGAAAATTATCTCGGCAAATCTGTACAGTAACCGCTATACTCTCAAATATCACAACAATACAGAGAACAAAAGGACGCGGGAAACAAGATAGCGAACTTGGTTCATCTCGTGAAAAATAGAGAAGGCATGACATTCTCAGTGACAGAAAGAGATGCTCTTTAAAGAGACGGTAGAAAAGAAAAATTGGTGATCATGAACACGAACGATAAAGTTTATGAAGATCAAAATAATTTATCAAAGAACTGGGCGTGAAGAGTAGGAGAGAATGAAATTAGGTTAATGAAAATCCGCCGAGAAGCCATTAATATCAGCAAGTAAAAGAAGTTTGTTATTAATCGATAACATCGATGTTGAACTGTTGTTAATGAAAGTATGTAATGTCCGAAGAGATCAGATTCACTTTTCAGGAATATGGGCGTGTTAACGTAGAGCGACAACCTCATGAAGCTGTGGAAATTGTCATTGTATGCCATCTGTTCAGGCAGCTGGAGGGAGTGCAACGCTTGCGACCTGTTTTTTTTTGTTCTTGCTGGGATGAATACGGATCTGTCACTCTTTGCAATGACAAAGTGAAGTCCAGAGACAATCTGGAAGTGGCTTTGACCACGTTCATGCTACCATGGAGATTTCTTTTCCTGATGGCAAATGTATTTTTCAGGACGACAATTTTTTCAGTCATACTTTTTAAAATGTTTAACACTTTTCACTACAAACAAAGGAACGTTTTAGCTCATGGAACAGCCGTCGCAAATTTCTGATTTGAACCCCAGTGGAAAATTATTGGTTGAGCTTGAGAAAAAAACAGAGAAGCTCATCACCCCTTCAACACTGACTGCATGGGGGAACAGCTTAAAGTTAAAATTGTACTGTGGATGATCCAAAATTCTGTTGGATCAGTGCCAGGTAAAATGGAAGCTGTAATTGAAGCTAAAGGCGGTCCACTCGCTTACTCATAAATTTCTGAGCCACGCAACTTTTTTTGCCACTTTATGTCGTTCCAAAACTTCTACCAAAAGATTACAAATGAATATAATGCGTTTGGTGAATTAGCGTCAATCCTTCACCTATATACACGATGCAAGTTCATGTAGTATTTGTAAAACTCTGTTCTGCTGTAACCTGAAAATTTTGAGATCTTATTCACGGTGATGTGCACAAGCTATTCGAAAACATATGTGCAAAATGTTTAAACAAATTAGAACAAAACCTACTGAAAACCGGAAAATCGACTGCACAAAAAATGTGCGGGGCTGCAGTATTTTGGTCTATATTTATGTCAGACTGAATAATTCTTCTTCAAGTACAGTGTATAAATAACTCAATAAAATTATTTTTTATCACGCTTCCAGAAACTTTCACAAGCACGCTGATGCATGTAAACAAACGACGATCGGCGCAATCTTTACCTTTCCCGATATTGTCGAAGATAGATGTTCAGTAAATATTATGCAGGAAGTCGAAGAAATATGCAAAGCTATCCCAAAACAAATAGTTCGACTACGTTATGAGGTATTAAAATATTAGTTAATACTGAAAGTTAAGATTCCATGCTCAACCATACGTGCAATAGTTCGGAAGGATCGAAAATCTGCAGCAATCTCCTATCTGCTACGAGTCAGAGCTCCTCGCAATATCACGGGCCGTTCTCGACGCTACGGGCAGCGAGAGGTGACGAACGTGTCCATGACAATGCGACATAACTAAAAGAAGATGTGAAGTAACAAAATTCTCCAGCTGAAGAACTGTTTCTAGAGGACTGCATCGACGAGGTCCACATGCTTTCACTCCACGTTGAACGGTTCTTACAGTAAAAGATGTGAAGAACTGTTTAATGTTTGCTGAAGATCATTTTCCAGAGGAATACGTGTTAGGGCTTGATAGGGTCCAATAAAAATAGATGCTAGATGCTAATTCGGAAGAAACAAAGCTGGCCATGGTAGGAGGGCCGCAGGAAGCACCTACAACCCCGAGAACGGCACCCGTACAGTCAAGCATGGAGTAGGCAGCATCATGAGGTGTGGCTGTTTCACTGTCGGTGGTGGAGAAGAATTTATCATTTATGGAAAAATGGGAAGTCCATGCGCAGGCATAAGAAGTATATCTCCCAGCAAGACAATGGCCCCAAACACACAGAAAAATTAACGAAAGAATTGTTGGCAAAAAATTTGAAAATGTTTTCACCGTTGAATAGCCAATCGCCTGACCTCAACTTCGATTAAAAATCATTTGAGAATAGTCGAAATTGCTGTGCGCAAAATAAAGTTTACAAAATCTTAAAAATTTGAGGATCATCTGGAGGCAGGAATGAAACAGAAGAGCAGAAACGAACGAAGATTCACAAGTTAGTTTCATTTACAACAATTGTCTCCATGCTCTTATCCCGTATAAAAATTCTGCCACTGAATAATCGAGATTTGTTTTTAGTTTTAGCTAAATACTTTAATCCCATGCATTTTATCACTGATTTTCAGCTTTCAACAATTTTTTCTGATATGTTTGAATATCCTAGTAAATGTATTTTCTCTGAACTACATGTCTTCTTTACTCAAAATCAGAACTTGAAACTTCTCAATTCCATTAAAAACAGAATGGTGAAATGAAAATGTTTCGAAATTGGAATTTGGGAAGTCAGTGGAGCAGTATTTTTATGTGAAGTTATAATTTGAAAATAATTTCTACAAAAGTTGCCTTCGCAGATTTTGATCAGAAGAGATGGAATATGTTTCTTACAGACAAAAGTAATTGTCAATTTAACTCATGTTTTATTTTTATGATGTGATAAGAATTAATATTTATGGGATCGAGTGGTCCCGGACGATGACGAAGGAGATGGATATACCGATCATTATAAACGACGTTCCCGCTCAGCGGTTCTGTGCGGATTTGTGTATTTTGAACTCTGAATACCGACATCTGAGAGGTTCTCAAAACTGCGAAGAAATTTTGCAAAAGATAACATTCAATAAGACACCCCAAAAAAAGATTACACTGCAAATACGGAACACGAGTGGTTTCACGATCAGTTGTACAATATCGGGTATATCAGATGAATCCGTGCGAATTTAAAATCATTAGTATTTCTGATCCCTTGAAAAAATTAGCAAAGCCTAAGCGCGTAAGTTTATGTTTAGTTATGTATGAAACAGACGAACAGCATTTAGGTTCATTACTCAAGCATTGCGCAAGGAAGCAATCAAAACAGAATGTTCAGTTATCTAAGAACTTCGCTGAGCCCAGCCTTTATTTCAAAATGTCTCCAGTGTTCTAGGCAAACAGTTTGCGATGCTTGCAATCGTTTTGATACATCTGTCCTAGATTGCACAGCCCCCAACACGTTAAGAAACGATAAAATTTGTAAACCTCCTTCGTTGCCGGTTTTAATAGAAGCGTCAAAATGACTTTGGCTAATAATGGAATCATCTGCATCACGGCAATTCAAAAAACCCGTGAAAGATATTAGATTCTAGTGCATAAGGTAGGAAACATCTACTAACAAATGAGTTTTGAACTGATAGAAGACCCACAGTTCGGACATCGAGTACATTTCTGTTGAGAAGATTTTTACCAATGATGGGGCTCGTAAGAGAAGTAATGTAGTGATCTTTGGATTGTTTCTATACGAGGAGTGACTTTCAACCAACTTGCTTCATGACCCTATACGCGGTTTCTAGTGAGGGTGATGTCTTTACCCACTCCTTCGCCGACAACGGAAAAGTAGATACGAAGTCCTACACCAACGTCCAGCAAACAGAAACCATTCCACACATGAAGGCCAACGTTTCAAATGAGAAGTTCATGTTCTAACTGAACTCGACTCTCACAGGACGAGCCAACCCGTTGACATACTCAATTAGACCAGTGTGTGTTCCTGGGCAAAAGAGTTGGCTGTCCTACTCGTCTGACCTGAATCCGTTAGATTACTATTTTTTGTCCCAAATCTAGGTCAACGGTGGTGAAAAGCTCCGCAACAGCGTCACGGTCCTTAAGAAGAATATCGTAAAGCCGCGGAGGCATTCTAAAATACAGAAGTTGTCTGTGCTGTTTCCAGCTTCCAAAAGAGGATAAAAAAATTCATCCTGCCTGAAGGTGACCTTATGGAATGAAACTTTGATTCTGCTCATTTGATAAATAAACTGTGGAAATTTCGAACTATTGTATTAGGATCTTCTTGAGTTATTAGGATTTAAGTGTGAGAAGAGAAATTGAACGTATTCATCTGAAAGATACTGTGAGCCTATTCGATGAAGACAGCCACAATGGTGGCATCTTCGCTTAGAAACAATCCAATACACAAGATTGTATTAGATTTTTCAGATAACTAACATCTCCTCCGCCGAATTAATTTCCTCTCACAACCCACCTCCGACACATTGGAAACGTAACGAATCTGCGTCCTCTTTATGATCACACATCTTATTGTTTTTGCATTAATTTTAACGCCATAGGATGCATCCCAATATCCGTTTATTCTCTATATAGCTCGACAATTCTAGTTGGAAGGTCATTAGATAACAATGTTTGATAAGTGGAATTGAATAATGTGAAAGCCGAAATTAATCTTAGGAAAGTATAATGCTTACAACTTCTTGAATAACATTAATAAAGGTAGCCTGAAATCATTCATAAAGTTAAACAAGAACATCTCAAGAGGCATCAAGTTAAAATGAAATAATACCAATAATGTCAGATAGAAGGAAAGTAACGAATACCTTTGCGTCTGCACATTAGTTTTCTCGATAGATGGGAAGTGTGACGATTTTCTACGTCCGATTCCAAATCATTATCAATATCACTATTTAATTGTTTTTGAAGCTAGGAATGATGAGCAGAATTTCAGTATTTTAAGATTTACTAACATTTGCGCATATCGGATGCCGTCTCACGCAAATGGCCCGGTTTATGTCACGTTTCTAAGGTACGTGTTGCCTGAGTTGCAGGAGGATGTGCCTCAAAGTATTTCGCCGTCGAATGTGATTCCTGCACGACGGTGCTCCGGCCCATTCTGACAGGAATGCTCGCCAATGTCTGAACGATATCTTCCCGAATAAGTAAATTGGCGTAATAGCCCGGTATTATGGCCTCCAAGATCTCCAGACATTAATTGGTCCTTTGAATTTATTTTTCTGGGACTTGGTGAAATCATTGACTTATGGAAAACACCAGGAGTCCGAGATAGATTTTATCGCATTTATAGCAGTCACATCAGGCGACACTGCAGATGCAAAATTTTTGTATCGTGCCCAGCAATACATTGAAAAAAAGAAGCCAGATCTTCTCTGACAATGGCAGCAGAAATTTCGAACAACAATTTATTTTACAGTTTGATAAAATGTTTCTCAAGTACTAATTTTTTTCGTCATGGTATTTATTAGGAAGGGCAATGTTAGCAACCGGGCATCAACGTTTTGTGTTTTTTTATTGACAACCAGAGAATATGGAAAAATCTGATTTTAATTATATGAGGTTTGATGTATCCACATAGTATAACACAATTAATGTACCCCTATAGTATACGATATCATCTTCCATGACTACCATACATTTGGCACACACGAGGTAGTATTTTTCTGTGATGGCTGTACGCACAATGAAACGATACACTGGCAGAGAAAATGTGAGAACGCTAAGTGCATCACTGTTAACGAGGTACGTATTATCAATTTAACGAAGAGGAATATCTGACCTGCGACCGGCACAAGCGAGTGCAGTCTCATCAGACGCATCTCCGCAGTCGGCATGACCGTCACAGCGGTAGAGATCGTTGATGCACTCGCCGTTGTCGCAGCGCCAAGACTTCACAACGGAATTCAGCTGCTTCGAGTCATCGAAATCCAGCACCGCCCTGTGTGAAGTGAGAAGCGTGAGGCCGGAGCGCGAGCAGGACACTCGCAAACATTGCGCGTGACAGCGTTGTTGTCTAACCCAGCAGAACCCAACCACCTTCTGACTTGTTCAATTTTGTTCATATGATGAAATATAGCTAGTTATATGTCTTTTCATATATTTATGAAGTATCATTAGCATTGGTTTATTCTAATTATGATTTTAATGCATGACCACATATGTAGTCATTTACCTTTGGGCATTAAAATGGGGATCACTGACTTTCATTTATCTATCTTTATTTCATTCTGAAAAGTTGTTATGAACTCAAACACATGGTTTATAAAAGAGAGCAAAAACGATACATAAAATAAACTTTGGCAAACATGCAATGAAAGCATTGAGAGATAATAAAAAATAGCTCTACCAAAATAAAAGAAAACACTATAACACTTTATACTCAATGATCTTTCTTTCTTCGTTATTTTATCAATTGAAGTCATTGTACAAGCGCTGAGACGATTGTTTCTAATAGTTTCCGTTGCTCTATATCCCTTTTCTCGTATATAAAGAATCAAATCATACGATGAGAAGAAGTTATCGAAGAAAATGTGATGATCTGTTATTGTACAAACAGTTACGCATTCATCAACTACGCGCATTCCAAGCGGATCTACGGACTCGCTCTTACCTTTACCCTCATAAATGCTAACATAGTAAGGCATTCCACTCGAACTGCTTATTACTCAGAGCTTGTACCCTAATCTGATGGGCTTACCGCGTATAAATTGTTTACAAGAATGGCGCTCAAAGTATTATCCCATGGACTCGTCAATTGAAAGATTTTCGTTTCCCACTCCAACATACGTAGGCTCTCATTCAAAATAGCGTATAAAGGAGAAACATTTGCTAGTTCAATTATCTCATCATCCCCAAGAGATTGATTATTACCAGCATGAAACATGGATTTTATTTGTGTAAAAATATTGCGACTCTTACATTCCGAAAATCCTTTGCACTCAAGCTAGATCAAAAGACTTATTCCAGTAGTCGCGAAAATTTAGCCCAATGTTGTATGCAGATAAAAAGAGCAGGCAAATAGAATTCCTCATCTCATTTTCCTCGATTTTGCGGTCATGGTCATTTTTCTGTTGAGCACACCTGTTTGTTCAACAACCAAGTGATCGAGGATATTTTTGAATGCCTTTTTCAAATAGCTGCCATTTTGACGCCATTATAATTTCAGTATGATGTTGACTCGAATTTCTTTGCATCTGTCTCATCAGAAGAATAACTTTTATTATTTTCATGAAGGGATATGTGATGTCTTAAAATTAAGGATGACTAATTTCCTTCTCTTAGAATGAGATTGGGTCTGATCTGGAGCTGCATCTTTAGGTTCAGTGTAATGCATAGTCTCCAGTTCTCCTGCAACTTCATTCGACATTGCGCCAGCTTGTGAATTATATTCATCAACGTCTTATACGTTACTTCCGTCAACGCCAACAGGAGGACTAGTTATCACTATAACAACAGGGCCATCAACTTCAACAGCTTCTTCAATTGCATCTTGGAGAAATGTGTGGCGAACATTTGCCCCGTAAAAAATTGATGTGGGAAGAAGCATCCTAAAAAAATTTTTGCCTGTTTTTTAGAAAAACATTATGGTTCGTACAATACAAAATTTTTATTTCCCATTAGAAAGTTGTTAGAACAAATTAAACTAGATATTTTATCTCGAATATCATTGTATAAGAAAAAGTGTTTCAAATGAGAATCGACCCCTCATATGCCCAGTGACTACAAATGTAGTCATCCAAGTTTCAAGTCACCTGAAAATCAAATTTGTAACAGGAGGGATATCTGGATACACTTGCCCTGCCCTTTGAACATGTGACAGCTCACCTAAGTGTCTACCAAAACAATACCGGCCTAGCGTAGCAAGTAGCAACAAAATTACTAAATACACTCAGCAACTTTCGAAAATCTGAAAAAGCAGTAGCTTCATTAGCGAATAAAATTTTCAATAATCAACAAATGGGATTTATATTGATTGTAGACATACTTCGTGGTTATTTCTATGCAACAAAACCAATTACTTATTCGTATAGCAGATTGGAGGCCTATGGCTATATGTTTAAGTTAGGACTACAAATGTAGTCATTGGGCTCTGCTGGGCTTAGCATCCTAAATAGTCAAATGAAAATTCCGCGATCATGCATTGTGGTTTCAAAATAAAATAATACATGGTTTTGAAAAAAATTAGCAGGGATGTTTCCTTGTCGAGATCTGTGTTACATCGGGTGGTCATGGAAAAGTCTTGACTCTCACCCTTTTAATGAAAAATAGCGTACTGTGCTGTAAGGTAGCTTTATCCTTCAAATTTACTTAGACAAATTCTGGAGCGACTGTGAATAGATCTTAACGATTGACAAAACTCTTATGACGCACGTGGGCCACATCCCCACACATTGTTCAGCATTACTCGCCATCTAGTCTGGTCACTCCCCCGACCATGTTGAGGAAGTGCAGTATAGTTTATTACTGGCTCTCTATAATCTTCTGAATTATCATATTCATAGTGATGGACTTCCAGCGTATTTTCAAATTTCCTCCTGCCATTAAAACAATATTCATGTGCGAAGTAAAGGGACTTATATTTCATTTTTATCATTGAAAAATATGACAGTGTATAAAGTCAGAAAGAAAGATGTTTATTTTTCGCTGCTGCCGAGCAGGCGCTGTATGTTTTACTCTGAAATTCCCAAGTATTTCGTCGGTATTACAAAGAAACGCTATTTCACCCAAGTAAAAACATTTCAATCAGCCATTTTGGATACCGCATCGTTGAAAAGAAGCGTAGCTGAATTCATCAAATACAGTGTAAAATACACTTATGCTGATAGGTTTGATCATAACGATGTCTGTGAGTCTTTCACCGACATCCTTATACCTGTTAAAGACTCAAGACAATAATTGTGCTTCATCGGTTTAGCATCGAGAAATAGTGATTGGTAATCAGAAGCGAGATACAATTTTTTTAGTACATGTCTGAATCGCTTCCTTACCTTTCCTCTCACCCGGTGCTATCTTTTACCTCAAGTTACTTTCAACTTTATTTCCTCTTAATATGCGCGTATCATTGGTTGTTCGGGCGCGCAAACTGTGTACTATGAAGTTCAGCTTCATAATTCTTGGAGCAAATCGTTCACAACTGTATTAACTTCATTAAACCTCCCTTCTGACTTCATCAGACCGCGTCACTCAAATTGTATAGGCTTCGGGTACTCCATTTCGGGCGATTTGAAGTTATCCAGCAACTTTCATATGTGAAGCTTCAGCACAACACAAAGAAAGTTAAAACACTCATTTTCTAATGCGAGTTGTTCCCATTTACCTCAATAAAATCGCCCTACTAATTCATTACTTTGAGTTCAAGGATTCTCCCTTCTTATCCTATGAGCATCAGTCTCATTTCCTCCCTACCTATTCGAATCACACTTCGTGACTTATCAAACAATTTTTTACATCTGGTAACGAACTCAACAGCTTCTTTCTAAAAACTGTCACAGGTATATCGTCTGAGAAGAAAACTGATTGATTTTGCGCAGAAGGGCTGCTTTCTGCGTAAAAAAGATTAGGGCAATCACCACAGTCTCTATCCATTATTTTTACATCAGATGACATAAGGTATAACCATGGTGTTGCAAAGCTTCGTCGACAGATTTTTTACTTAAAAGTAGAAACTGAGCTTCGATATGAAATCTAATCTAAATTTTATTAAAGTGAATGACACAAAGCCTCCAGAGTTATTAAATAGGGTTGGTATCATACCGTCAGAACACTCTGATCTTTTTTAATAAGCTATAATGAGCGCCGAACTCTATTCATTTCAACAGCTCACCAAAGTTCTTCACACGGGAAATTTTGAGTTTAAAACCGTGGAGTTTCGTTTCAATACAATGTAATCCTCTTTGCATCACTGCATAGCGAGCTATGGAATTGTGTCAAAGAGGCGAAATTTCTGTACATTTTCTTACTAAAAATTCTAGGTTAAGTCATCTTCTCTTAAAGAGAAGTGTATTGTTTTTCAGAGAAGTTTCCACTTAGCCATTAGTGTCAGGCTGTCAGCAGCCACAGTCATACTGGATGTTCTCAAAGTTTATATTATATGTGGTCGTCTGATACTAACATCAGCCCCATGCTTCTTATCATCTTTAGTTAATTTCCACGACGCAGTGCGTGCTTGTATGGTTGACTCGAGTGAGCAAATTAAACGTGCAACTCTTACACTTGCGGACAAAGAATTAGTTTCTTGGCAATATTTGAATATCGATATTTGCCCTTTGCCATTTCTCAAATATTGGACATTAAGCATTATGCTACTTCTCCAATAAGCGATGATTACATGTACATTGGTAAACTTTCACTAGCTAACTTCTCCTGCTGAACTTTGATCCTTTGAACCTTGTGATGTTTCGCTCACTTGTTAGCTTACTCAATAAATACTTTCTACGCGAAAGTCTTACAGCTATGCCTTAAGGATTAGTTTCACTCACGTCTTTGTTGCTGTTTATAGTCCTCACAATTGTTCATACGCTTGCTTCACGTCGATAAACACCTCGTGTAAGTCAGGCCCTTGAGGAAACTCAGTCATATTTCTGTGATAATCTTTCTTCTGAGGAAACCGACATCATTTACTGCCCTTGTTGTCATGTGTGGTCCTAACTATTCGTGTGTGCCTACTTGCTTTGTATCGATATGCACCTCGTAGATAATATATATTGATGATATTGAGTCTAGTTTCAGTTATTATCCTTGTTGAAGTAAATTGATAATAATTTGTTTTATTATGAGACTCTACAAACCCAGCGTCTCGTGGGTTTCTCCTTCTCGTGGGTAAATCTCTCCTTCTTTCCGTTACCATGTTTGGTCGATTACAGATGAATTCTGTTGTTGCGCAGTTTTATGGACTGAGTACAAGAAGTGAAGGTTCAAAAGCCACCACTTATACACTCATAGGGATCCGTAACACTAGCTACACAAGCCAAAGTCATCATATTCCGAAAAATCGCCAACATCACACAAACTCGTATACTCGTATAGCCAAGTGTTGGGACTATTGTACATTAAACAATACCATGAGAACTGTAACAGTTGTGGTGGTTTCTAGTGATCTCATTTTCCAAATCTCCCCTGAAGGTATTCCTTTCGAAGACGTAGTGCTTCGAATGTTACCACGCCGACACAAAAAAAAGTATTCAAGAATAGTAAAAACATCTCTCAAGTAGTGATTTAGATTAAAGGAATTAAGTTTTCAAATAAGTCTCTGCTCATTCTCAGTATATGTGATGAAATACCAATTTTATTGTAACATTAAATATTACATTAAATATTTAATTAGGTTTCACTAAATTAAATATTTAATTTTAAATAAGTAAATTAAATTAAATTAAGAATTAAAAATACCAATATCTGTATTTCTGAAAATCATTATGTCTCCGAAGGAATTGATATTCTCGAGCCGAAGTACTGTCAGCAAATTAACCACTGAAAATTTTTTATCCCAGCTTCAGTGCTGGCAGTTATCCTTTCAGCAAAGGGATGCCTGCACTTCTACAAAGTTGCGTAGTCTATAAGCACGCATGAAGTCATGCAGAGTTACGTTACACTTGGTGGGGAGACTACCTGCTATTCAATGAAGTGTAGTTCTAAGCACAGAGTTTCTGATCGTTTATTTAAGGTGACAGGGAACAGTTGCAAAGTAATATTGGAGAAAAACTTGTCTCAGATTATTGTTTAATTCATTGAAAGAATTTTTGAATTGCAGCATTAGCACGATGTTAAATTAGAAGGTAGTATTAACTTCCATCAAATATAACCGACATTATTTGAACCAGATTTTTGTGTACGTCTTATATTTGAGGTTTGGCCTTCTTTCAATATTATCAATTTTATCAAATGACAACAACTATTTCCTTGTTAAACTCGAAATACGTAGAAATTGACATTGTAATAAGTAAAAATTCATGTTTCATCCAAGATACAGAAAATGAGAATAGACGTACAAGAAAATTTTCAGTGTTTAACCTTACATTAAAATAAGTAAAAGGTAGAACAGAAGGGAAGGACGTCCAATATATACGCAAGCTTTTTAATCCTTATTGACTTTGAAGGTTAGATTGTTAAACAAAACTGGATAAATTAAAATTTAAATGACACGAGACAGTATTTTGAGGAATAGGCTACTTCCAATCTTTGTGAAGCTTAAGAAGATGAAATGAGAGGGAAGATACTCAGAGCGACGCATGTCAGACAAAAGTTTCCAAGAAAACCTCAATGCAAGAGAATAGGTCTGACGAAGCTTCCAGAGGGCAGGAAAGTGGGGGCAAGAGCGCATAAATGCCTGGAGACCCGTGGTGACAGAACACCATCTGCAGCAGCACAGGATGCGATGGTAGGAACCACAGCTCACACAAAAAACGATGCGGAAACTCTCCCAGTTCGGGGGTTCCGAAAATAACCGAAAATTGGAGCGTAGAATTTTTTTAATGAAGAAAGTGCAGAAGTAGTAACGCGCTCTGAGTACTGAAAATGACCCAAATTTCATTATCAAGAATCAACCCCCACCATAGATCATTAGGTTTTAAGCACTCCACGGAATTAGGCTGCTTGTGGCGCACAGAGGGCCATTCAAGTCGTTAGATGAGGCTAAAGTTGAGAAATTTGGACCCGATCAAAAATGAGGGAATAGTCAGAGAGAGGCTGACTAAATAGGATGAAAATGCTTTAAGGAGTTTAGTTAGGAATGGGGAGTCTGTTCCTGAAAAATTGAAGAGGAAGGAGTAATCCTCTTACAAAGGAAGGAGACAAATTTAATTTCCTTCATGAAGGATATCCACAGTCGTTCTAAGGTGGAGCCTAGTAAAGTGAATGAGCTTTTTTTTAAGTTTTAACACGCATAGAAGTGATCTAAAGGGTCACATTTGCAAAAGTACTGTATTTGAAAAAAAAGAGTTCAGAAAATAACATGAAAACTCTCAGACTTACTCAGCGACTAGCCTTATAGTTGTTCTAGCAACTGCACATTACTGCGACTCTGTGCTGCAGCACAGTCTCTTTTATTTCCATAGGTCTTTTTTACTTCCATAGGTCTCTTTCATTCCCGTTGGTCTCTTTTATTTCCATAGGTCTCTTTTATTTCCATAGGTCTCTTTTATTTCCATAGGTCTCTTTTATTTCCATAGGTCTCTTTTATTTCCATAGGTCTCTTTTATTTCCATAGGTCTCTTTCATTCCCGTAGGTCTCTTTTATTTCCATAGGTCTCTTTTATTTCCATAGGTCTCTTTTATTTCCATAGGTCTCTTTTATTTCCATAGGTCTCTCACATTTCCATAGGTATCTTTCATTTCCATTGGTCTCTTTTATTTCCATAGGTCTCTTTTATTCCCATGGGTATCTTTTATTCCCATAGGTCTCTTCCATTTCCATAGGTCTCTTTTATTTCCATATGTCTCTTTTATTTCCATAGGTCTCTTTTATTTCCATAGGTCCCTTTTATTTCCACACGTTACATTCAATTCCATTGGTATCTCTTATTCCATCCTCCATGGCTCATATCTTGTTTGATTCTCAGTTGAGCTTTCCTTTCAACAGTCGATCCCGAGCCCTATGATTTTTTTTAAAAACATTATTAACCAGCCCGTAAGGACTACTCTAGATCGTCGTGTCTCGTGATTTTTTTCATTTATTGAGTTGCGCCCCTTATGTCGTCTTACACCTCGTTGTTATTTGATATTCAATACAATTTTTCCTCAGCTGCTTTCAGCGGTCAAAATTTAGCACTGCATAAAAGGGTACTCTTTCAGCTAACGTCCGTGTTCATTTTCAGTGCCCTTTAGAATTATTTCCGTTCCATCTGAGAGAGAACCTGTTACCAAGCAAAACATAGATAAGTCAACACAATATATTTAGCGCACCCAAAGAAAAATAGCTAATATTCGATTGATAAAAATTTCTCCTGATGATACAATGTAGAGTCGATTACATTCAACTAACATCAAATTCGAGGGTCATAAAATTAAATTCCAGACTTACACAGATAACGACCACTGAAGCAAAAAAATTTTAGAAGAGAACTCTTTGCGTGAGCAGCCTGCGGGTAATATTAACAATGAGCGTTAGAACATTGAAATGATAACTCACTCGCACGTCCGATTCATACAAGCAGCCGCGTTTTCATCAGAGCCGTCAGCGCAGTTCTCGACGCTATCGCAGATTTGGTCATACTCCACGCACTCAGATGAGCCGCAGCGGTAACCGGCGCATACTTGTGAGTTTCTCAGCGATTGCGGCACATTGGATGGCGGATCTCTGATGCCTGAAAGGATTTGACGCATAATATAACTTTTTGTACACATAGAAGCATCTACTCAAAAGAAGAAACCAATGTAAGGCTGTTAGAGAGAGTTGAGCCACACTTTCAGCGATGTCTGCAGTTGAGTTTGAGTTTTACACGGACAGAAAAAAAATCCGTTGTAAAAACTACAGTAATTAATCCAAAACAGATACTAATTACAAGTGAATTAAATTTTTTTTATTTACAGTACAATTTATAACTAGCTACACTCAGCAACATCTATAAGCTCAGAAAATTTTCTTAAAAACAAGCTTATGATCCCGTTTATTTGTGAAATAATTTTCCAGTCTATAATCCAAAAACAATTATTTCACTGAACGCGGAAATTAAAATTAAGGTACTGCATCTATCCTAAATACAAGTTGAATAAACATTTTTCCTTTTTCTGTAAATGCATCGTATACCTGACGTTTCAAAGTACGTAGATCCCAAGCGTATTCTACGATATGAGTAGGACAGAGTAGGGATTTGTGAACCAAACTTTTGAGTTTGCTTTATATTTTATATAACCTATGTTCATACCTTTAAATTGTTCTCAATGAGAAATTTTTCACGAAGTTTTTGTCGCTTTCAGCATGAAGCCACGATATGCCATCTGTTCCCGCAGGAAAATTATTTTATAATTTCCATATGTGTCTGAGCTCAATCAGAATAACAACGATGAATTGAAGCATCAAAATGTAAGTAAATGAAACTGCAAAAAATGTAATATTATCTTATTCTTTTAGTGCATTGATACAAAAAAGAAACGAAACGTGCAAAACATCAACACTTTCAACTCCCATTTCGATGCCTTTCGTCATTCATTTCAGAGACTGCAATATTTTTCGATCAGATGCTTAGACGCTTAGTTATCGTACATTGACTTCTAGCACTTATTTATTCGCGAAGAAGCGATGACTACGTCAATCATTACTGACCGTTCCGAAAACAAAATCGAAGGGCACGACGGTAAGATTTAGTACAGCTATCACCTCGAAACTCAAGCGTCTATTAACTTCAGTTGTCTGACCATCGTTGCGTGTAGTTAAATTCCCATGAAACAAAGCCACCATCTTCCACTCTATAGGCTTTAGTGTTTAACTTAGTAAATACTGACAGACTAACAGCTTTCGAAACAGGCTTCTTGAACTCGTTGCAACAGCCGTTTTTCTTTTGTGCCACCCTCTTCTGGAGTTGGTGAGTTTAACTCTACTGACAGAAAAATACCAGAAAATTTCAAGTTCAAGCTTCAGTCGCAAATTGATTATAAATGGTTCACTGTAATGTTGAGAATCACGATCGAGAAAAATTCTCTGCTACACAGAGAATTTCGCTTCTAAATACTATAATATACCTTTCTCTTTAAATAACTTTTTTTGAAGCTAGCCGGCTGACCATCAGGATACACAGAATAGGGGGTAGTTGGTGAATGATTTAGATACATGATCAGCCTCCTCATCCTACTGCATGAATCTTCATTTCAGAATTATTAGTAATTTTTCATGCATGGAGTGGGTCCAATTTCTTAAATAGAAGGGGATAACTATTTATGCTCATATGTAAACGTGAGTCTGAACTTTACGACACACTCCAGTTTTTTCTGCGTATCTCTCTAATTTTTCTCACAATTTTTTAAATTTCTCCGGCTCACTCTACATAAATTTTTACGTAGAAATTAGTCTATCCTAAGTTGCTTCAAGGAAAGTTGAAAGCCTTCACGAGCTATGTTTGAATGCTGCACTGATATAATATCAGATGCTTTATTATATGACATGCCACACTATTGCTTCTTTCTCTGAGTTTAAAACTCGAACCGCTTTGCAACGTAATCTTTAAGGAAAAAAGTGTATTTAGATTTTTGCTTTCCCAATCATAAACACTATGCTCATTTTCAGCTTTAAGCTATGTGTTTTGTGAAAAAATGCATGCATCTTAGGTCCAAAAGTTTATTTTTTCCTGCACTATTTTCCTTTGTAACCCAGCCTTGCTATTTTTCATCAGTATGCTGCTATAAAAGCTGCTTAACGAGTGTCACTTGTAGTATAATTAAACGCTTATTACATTAACTCTACCCCTCAAGCTGCCCCGGTTAGCAAAGTGTTTAGTTGCAGAAGTAAAATAGCTTAGCAAAGTGCATAATTGCAGAAGCAAATTTCCTTAGCAATGTGCATAATTGCCGTAGAAAAAGGCCAGATGTGCCTCATTTTATATTTGGCAAATTGAACAAAATACTAGTCTATCTGTTTAATAAAAGAAATTCACTGAACATTATGAGCTCCTAAGTGGTTCGAATAAGCTCGAGAAGAAAAAAGTAGTTATTAGCCTGAACCATTTGTTGTAATCCATGGCGTTTTAAAATCACTGGGATAAACTTAAACCTTACCGTTGCACGATGTGCCTGGCACGAGGAGAAGCAGCAGGAAGGGCGCAATACGGAAAAACCAGACGGAGTTCTCTGAGACGGCTTGGCATCTCGTGGCAGGATGTAGACGTGCCTTCTGCATGTCTTTCTGGAAGTGGGATGAGTTATAGCAGGTGAGATGAGTTATAAATAAAGTGCAGCTTTTGCTTAGGAGTGACTGGCTAATTTCCAATGATACGCCGTGGGAGTAATTTATTGTAATATGTGAGTAAAAAATTTTCATGCCATTCTTTGATAAAAAAGTTCGATAGATATTGTTTGCATATAGTTGGTAAGAATTGCTAGCGAGTGACGAAAGCGCACATAATCGTTAACTACATTTTACCAAAAATGAAATTTACTGAACGAAAATGAAAACTACATTCTAGAGGCTAGGTAGTTCGAGCAAATTTCGATTTACCACCTCAAATTAAGTTTGAAATGCTTAAATTTCATGTACGATTGGGTGTAAATTACTCAATCATGCATATTGCTGCGTAGAAATATTGCCCTGAGAAATTCAATTCTGAAAAAAGAAATAAATACATAAACATAAAACATCAATGTTTCTCGATCATCGCTTGCTAGAGAAACAAACTTTTTGGTACAAATGGTTCACGAGTTGAGCCAAGCAATAGAATATGGGACGAACGTTAGGCAAGGAATAATAATTTGTGAATGCGATAACTACGCTTGGTCAGATGGACAAACTTTTCCTACGGAAAAGTGTATAGTCAGCACATTTCTGAATTTGATAATCGCAGAATATGAAACAGCACGCAGTTACTCAAGTGTGTCATGGTTTTCACATTTATGTGCCACGTACGCATGACACTCATAAGTGTGTATAACATGGAAAACCAGACGGAGTTCCCTAAGAAGGCATGGCGTCTCGAGGCAGAATGTAGGCGTTTCTCGTAGACAATGATAGGACAAACTTGAGGCATGGGACAAATGCCTATTTGAAAATGCCTTTGATGCATATTATAATGGGCAAACTTGTTGTGTCAAAGTGTGTTTAAAGTGCGTCAATCTCCTAAGTGAAGTTATTAAATTCATTTGAAGCAAATCATGTCGCTTTATTACTTGATGAACGATCGCCAATGATTTTAATCCTTTCTGAAGTGTGCAACTCTCGTTAGCAGAACGAAGTGCAGTCTGTGATAGGAATATAAAGAACACTAGAGATTTATTTTGTCTATAGCTTTAACTGCTTTAACTATGACTGTGTAAAATATCCAATTGAACCGGGTAATGTGATAAACATAATTATATAAGGATGTAAGTAAATGTAGAACCAAGTGAGCCAACATGTGATGACAGTTTTGGAATTAGTGTTGTTGATACAATTATTTCTATGTTCGAGCAGGTGATCGAACGACGACCAAAGTAGAAATCAACCTGAATGTTAAACTTGAGCAATAAACTATTTACGTTAGCGTTAGGGACTTGAGATTACTTAGGATGGAAGATGGAGCTCTTTGTGTTTCTAAGGCCGGAGTGAATGGTCTTGTGTTGCGGGCACCCTCCTGTTAGCTCTCTCACAGCCATGGCCAAAACCCGGAGTGATGTTTGTTTCACGGACTTGAGCTGTATAACCTATTGCGCACATAAATTGCGCATGAAAAATATGATGGAAATTAAGTCTAAAACGCAATTCATATTGAGAAGAGGCGGTCAAAAATGAACCAAAAAGGGAGGTGCTTGAAACAAAATCGCTTCTGAATGGGCTCGCCCTTAGGCTAAATTTGAGGGGAAAATTAATATAGGTTTACTTCGATAAGAGGAGCTCAAATAAGCAAATGAAACTTTTGAAGAATAAAAGGTATTTCGAGCTCATCCATCGGTAAATATGTTTCATGAAGTGTTGTATGTTTTCCAAGAAAAAATTTTACTAACGATCTTAGCGAACAGAAGTGAAATTTGAGTCGTGCTGGATTCCTTTTAAAATGAAATGACGATGTGACAGAAAACCACAATATCATTAACTGGCAACTACACGTTAGTTCATGGATCTTTTGATATTCAGTTATTATTGTTGTAATTTTTTTGGAAAGAAGTTTTGAAAATCAAACGTATTAAAATGTTTCGAATTCATATTTAGAGGTGAATGAGCTTCATAATCTATCTACTAGTTGAAGAAATATTGATAATAACTTTCAAAAATGTTTTGAAGTTAATTAGGTTCAACCGTTGTTCCTCAGATGTCAATGTATTGCAATGTGACAGGATTAGTCTGGAAGAATGCAATTTAGATAAATATCATCTCATATATGTTCAATTTATTGAAAGTTTCTGAGGAATGAAAATATAAGAACATCAAAATATATCTCAGGAAAGGATTATTGGAAAATATATGTTGATCTTAACTCAACATGGAAGAGAAGTGTGATGTAGAATATAAACCTTACTCGACGGTTGAGGGTTTACATCGCGAAGATAACCTCATCCAAATCGCAGAGGAAGTTACGCAGCGGTCGTGGAAAGCGTTAGAAAAATTTACCTTTTCTGAGAATTAAAACGATTTGGTTCACCGCGCTCAGTTTTCAAATCGAGAACTGACGTCGGAATAAACTGAACTAAATGAGCATCCAAGGAAAAGCATTAGAAGGAATTAGAAATAATTTGCGTGTAGAAGGCTATCATTTTGTATGTTATCATCTGAAGGGCGTATTTAACTTTAGTTCTACGCTTAGCTGATGCTCTCAATTGTGAAATATAGTCATTTGGGTGGGCAGTATTAGTTTCTACTGCGTTATTAATTGATTACTGGAAATTAAATTGCAATAGTGAGTTTTCTGTTGAGCGCTTTCTTACTATAAGGTGCATTTCGTACGAGCATAATTTAAAAAAATAACACAGAATCCCAAATAATGATTAGCTCATACCCAAGTATATGATCTAGTGTACAAGTCCTGCCTTCAAGGATTCCAGGAAACCTTTAGAAACACTGCTTTGGAGTTGTAAGACAATTTGAGAACGAAGTGTGACGAGTGCTCGTAATAATTTTCATTTGTACCGGTGACCTTTGAAATTTTTAATACTAATGCTGTATCTTATATCACACTCCGACAATTTAATAAATTATATTTGTTCATGAGTAGAGGTGTAATTTACCCTTATCCCAGATTTTCGTGTCAACTCGAGTTGGCCAGCGAGAAGCTACATCTCGTGGCATAAGCTACTGTTTTTATACTTTGTTTATTCCATTGGGTGCTTCAAATTCAGCAAGTCAGAAGTGAGAGAAAAATCAGAACACAAATAATGTGCCTTGCGTTCATCATAAATTTTGGAATAAAATGACGCCTAGTAGAAATTCATTTTTTGTCCTGAAAGCCGATGAGAATAGTAAAATATCTAAGCCTGAGGTCGGCGAAAGTAAGTCAGTCAGTTACATCTAGAGCCAGCCTCAAGACGTAACATACAATCCAGACAATTTCATGAAAGGCTAAGCAAGCCATTCAGGAAAGACGATACAAACGAATTTCATCCCTACACCGTGCATCGTCTCATAAATGGAATGGAGAAAAGTTTCAGCTCCATGGAGAAACAGATGAGATGTTTCTATTGAAAGTGACCATATCTGAGACAGTGTCCAGTATAAAGTTTACACTACCAAAATGTACCGTTTCTTTCATCAAAAAAATTAGAGAAACTCATGATACTCATATTAAAATCATTTTGAACAAGTTAATGCCACGAGTCATAATACGGTTTACGATTCCGGAGACGAATTTTAGTTAGAATTAGCCATTTAAGAGGTGCAGCCGCTTAAAGGGGGTCCTCCCAGGCCCCTTTTCTCTCCGATGGTCATTTTTCATGTTTTTGTTGGAAAAGGACCCTTAGGTGGTGGACTATTCGGTCCTAAAATTTTATGGCGCTACGGACAATGGATCCCCCCCCAGGCGGGAAGGGGGGTAAGGGGACCTAAAACTTTAATTTTCGACCCCATTTCGACCCCATATAAAAAGAAAACAAAAAAAATGGAAAATTTGCGAATGTACTTTTGTTAGATATGTTCCAAGGATTCTAAGACTGTCTTTTCTTTGTTCTAGCATAAAAACTCAATGAGTTCTATTCTTTTGAAATAGCAATACCAATGGACTAAAAACCAATGTGTCAATTTTTTTCAAAAACTAAGGCCTGAATCAAAAAATGTGTGGAATAAATTGTGTTTCTTTTCAAAAGTTACATATAATAGTAAAATTTCCTAAGAATCAGACTGAAAACAAAAAAATACAAAATTTTTATGAATTGAGTAAAAAAAATTTTTAATTGTTTTTTTATGGAAATTACAATTCACAGTGTGAATATGAAGTTATGCATGGAGATTATCGAAATAAAAATGAAAACAGCATTCAATTACATAAATTTTCCATTATATTACACTTCAACAAAAACTTTTGTTTTGGGCCTGTAGTGTAAAGTTACTTACTCTCAAAATTCAAAGGAATAGAAGTCATTGAGTTTTTATGCTAGGAAGAAAACAAAGACAGTTTTAGAATCCTTGGAACATTTCTAACAAAGTTATATTGCCACTTTTTCCATTTTTACATTCTAATTTTTTTATCATAGTTCAAATCTAAAATATTTTGGTACATTTGATATATTGGTAAAATATCGCATATATAAAAAATAAAAAAATAAAAATACAAAATCCCTGAATATAAATTTGTTGCAAATGTTTCAAGGATTCCAAAACTGTCCTTGAATTTGTTCTAGCATATAAACTCAATGACTCCTATTCTTTTGATATATGCATAAAAATGACTCAAAAAACTAATATTTCAAATTTTCCGGAAAAACTTAGGCCTAAATCAAAAAAGTTCTCGAACAAAATATGTTTTTCTTTCAACAATACATATAATGGCAAAATTTCAGACCAATCGGATCAAAACTCAGATTTGACGGGAGGACCCCCTTAACGTGAATGTTTCGGAAGCGTACAACGTAGACATTAAAAAATGTTCTGACTTAAGCTTTTGTGAATGGAGTAATTAATTATTGTTGGTGAGACTCACAGAAAAGGTTCATTTTTTCGGCCTGCAGTGAGTGCTAATTTCGTTTCATAAATCAACATTTACGAGCCCATACAAATCTCTTCATCATTGACAGCCACTGATGAGAATCAGTAGCATTAAAAATACGAATGAAATGTATTCTGTAGAAAAATTAAATACTTTTAGCTCGAAAAATCGAACCTCTATACACTTCAAACTTCAGAATTCCTCATATCTTTACATTTGCTCGTCTTTGCTATTCCAATATGTCACCAACAATTATTTTAAGGAGTTCTGCAAGTGTGCAGGAGAATAGAAAAGCAAGATAATGTGAAACTCGAACTATAACGAGGGGACGAAATGCGGTTGGGAATAGTTGAAATTGAAGATTCTGACAGATTTGGTCGGTAACTTTATAAAAAAAGTTTTACAGTCTTAACTGTGTGTCAAACAATGACTGTTTTAGTACATAATGAATTTTTATCTCATAATCTAAATCACGCTTAAGGTTATCAGACAATTAATAACCATAATTAACGTACTAGGTATTTTTCAAAGGAAATCGGACATAAAAGAAAAACGATACGTTCATAATTTGGTCAAAGAAATGGCCAATCTGACAACCCTAATCAAATAAATGTTCTTCCGTCAACCAATGAGTTGCCAGTCGATTTGGGGCGTTCTGGAGTTGGTGTTGCGGTTACGAATGTTGATATCGCAGGAAATGCAGCATGACGGCATCCAGGGTAGAGACCGGGTAGTAATGTGAAGGGCATTTACAACATTAGCTGAGGCGTGGGAGTGGACGAAATCATGGTCCATGCCCTTAGGAGTTTGAGTAGCGTTAGGATAGGGTGCGGTACAACCGTTATCTCACCTTTTAAGTTTGTCTGAGGTCGGAGGCAATCCTATGGGTGATGACTTGTTCTTCAGACACTGTTAAATTTTTAACATTCGATGGTGTTTCTGATTCCGTTTTGGATTCAATTCAGCATTTTGGTTCGAATTTAAATGTTCACAAAACGAAAGATTTTCAGTTAGCGGAAGCACATTTAAATTACTGAACCTACGAAGAGTTTTGATCTGAAAACATCGTTAATCAAAGATTTAGTTCTAACGATAGTTCTACGTAGGTTAAAGTCAAATATTACAAAAAATCAATCTTTTGAAGGACTGATATTCTCAGCGCTACAAAAACTAATTAATATACTATCGATTTCAACAAACTATATTTTCATTCTGAATATATCTGTTTTCGTGAGCATCAATGTTAATCTTGATTAATTAATGTTTTTTTTAAAGCTCATTCAGCTCTGTCTAAAGATTATCCTTGGCTAGAACAGTTGGAAGAATCTTGTACCAAAAACTGCCTAAGTTGCATCATTTCAAATTGACCGTCGTGCATGGGCATTTTTAAAAGCATCCTGCATGTACTTCCCGACCTAAATGTTTGTCACACCATTGTAAGATGTAGGAATAATTTAAAAATTTTAAACAGGTTTCATCACAACATATTTCAGGGAAAAAATATTGTCACGAAAGTGCCAGTGGTAGTCAGTACTGTATGCGACACCTAGCACAAATAATCCCGGTAGAAAAAAAAGCTTCCAAACAAACCTCTGTATATGACAAAGAACAAGTTATAGGCTGGTTGACCGAGCTTGGAAATTGGGAAAAGGAAGTGTCTCAAATGACATTCGTAGAAATTAGGACTGTGTGAAGAACAATTGTTCAGTGAAAAAAATGATGATGAAATGCAGTTATTTAGCGGTGATAGTGGTTGAACAGAAATTCTGAGTACTCGCACTAGGTGTTCTCTGAAGTGACTGGTGAGAGCAAACCGGCGGAAAAGTGCTCTGGAGTTGATTTGCATGTTGAACGAAGAAGGACTGAAAGGAAAACGTTTGAGGAGTTTTTGCCGCTACCAGGAAATCATTGGTCAATAAAATTGATCGAACTGAATGGCCCCAATTGGCACAAGACAGCAAAGACTTGACTCTAAAACAATGGAAACACGTCTAACAGTCGGTTAAATCTAGATTCACTTGATTCCTGATAGTTGGCGGAGTTAGAGAGAGACAAAGCTTTCAGTCTTTCTCGCATCGCCCCTTTATATAAGTACGGGTGTCCAGGGGCAGTATGACGATCTAAAGGTGATTCACAAGATAGGATTAGGTACGGCAACCTTGCGCAGCAACAAAATGAAATCTCAGTACTTATTTGAACATTCTATTGACCAAATACTGTACATTTGTCTTAGAATAGGTCATTCCCTGATATAGTACTGGTATTTTTCAGAACAACGACGGTCGCATCCACCGGTCTCATGCAGGGAAGATTGATCCACGAATCATAAATCATTTTGTTTCTCACGTAGATTGGCTTCCACAGTCTCGTGAAATAAACCATAACGAAAATTTGTGGGGCCAACAAAAATGGAGCTGCGAGCCTCAACACTTCTTCCGTCTTCGTTCGAAGATTGTTCTCGAAGTATGCTCGTACTTTTGACGAATAAGCGTTTAGACTGCTTTTTTAATCTTGTAGAACGTGTGCCTAACAGAATGAAAACTGTAATCAGTGAAAAGATGGTCCAATAAACTATTAAACATGATCGTTCTTTCTGCATTCTCATATCATCTGGGTGCAACAAATTTCTGGTTACTCATAAAAAATTCGGCAAAATGAATACAGAATTTATAAATAAACGTGGAAGTCACATGGATCAATCGATTCAAAACCAATTTCAAAAACTATGTTTCACAGCCCAGTTTTGACACAGTTTTATATTTAATTCAACATTTGAATTTAAGTGTCCGTAGCGCGCGAGAGTTTCCCTTGGAAAGCAGCGCACTCATGTTACAGAAACTAAGAAAACAATGGATCAATTTAATACAATGGATCTACGATCATTTGTCATTCAAGATATTAAAGAAAAATTGAATACGAGCGAAACTTATTTAAAGTATTCGAAAAATTTATTTGCCAGTAGAATAAAAAATGACTCATATAACACCATAAAAACAGTTTAAGGGGAACGACCCAGGAATTTTCGGGCCCAATTGACCATTGTTTCTCTGTTGGAAAAGAATTCTTAGGTGGTGGGCTATCGTGCCCTAATATGTTGTGGGGCTACGAGCACTAGATCCCCCTCCCAAGGAGGTGTAAGGGACCATAAATCACGAATTTTTCATCCCAAATAAAAGAAAACAAAAAAGAAAATGAAACATCTGGCACTTTTAGTGTGTTAACAATGTTTTAAGGATTCTAAAACTGTCTTTGGTTTTGTTGTAGCATGAAAACTCAATGACTTTGAAGCATCAGACAAAATTACATAAAAAAACAAATATTTCCCATTTTCTGAAAAACTAAAACCAAAATCGAAAAAAAACTAAAAAAATGTGCTTCTTGTTATAAATTACATTTAATCAGAAGAATTAGGCCAGATATGGAAAATTTATCATTCCTCGGGAATTAAAAACGTATTTAATTTAGGCATGTAAATTTAAGCTTGTAAAATATGCATGCAGAATATTTGTAGATGATAATACAACATCATAATATACATTCCAGACGATAGTACAACATTCCGGGTAAAATTTATGCTCATGCCTCCTACGAAAAAAAACATTTTCAACATTCAAAAGAATTGTTGAATTCAGTGAGTTTTCATGCTAGGAAAATAACAAGGACAGTTTTGAAATTTTTGGAACATTTCTAACAAACCTAATCCTTCGATTTCCTAATTTGTATATTTAATATTTTTATCACAGTTTAAAAAATCGTATATTTTACTTAGTGGTCAAAAATCGCATTTCAAAAGATAGCAAAATAAAATTAGAAAATTCAAGGATTTTAGTTTGTTTGCAATGTTTCAAGGATTCCAAACTGTCTCTAAATTTGTTCTAGCATAGAAGCTCAATGACTCATACTTTTTTGAAAATATAACTATAAATGAACTAAAAATTAATTTTTTAAATTTTTTCATAAACGAAGGCCTAAATCGAAATAGTTACATGAGTACAACTAATTTTTTTCAAAAAAAACATACACCTGCCAAATTTCAGGACAATCAGATAAAAAAAATAAAAATGGGTTTTCCTTTATAAATCAAACACTGAACAATGTTAGCACTATGGGCCATGTAGTCAACAAAGCTTCTATGGCTACCTATCAGATATCAAATTCAGGTAACGTGAGATAGATATGCCTCAGGCTGCTTGCTCGATCAATGGGAAGGCTTTGGAGGGCTGACAGGATGAATGCCCCCCGTCATCTTATTTAGCTTGCACAAGTTCTACGCTTCAAGCAAATAGATAAATAAACTAATAATGAAGGAAATGGATAGGTATATGGTCAAAATACTAGGCCAGACCGTGAATGTTTACAAAAAGCTTACAAATATTCGGCACTGCTGTGGTTAGACACAACTGTATCATTATTGATTTTCATGAGTGATGAATTTGGAGTAGAAGAATCGATCACGAGGTACTCAGGCGTACTGAGCTAGCTAACAAAACGTTTGAAGAGTTTTTGCCGCTACCAGATAATCGTTGGTCAATAAAATTGATCGAACTGAACGGCCCCAATTTGCACAAGACAACAAAGACTTGACTATAAAAAAATAAATATACGTCCTTTAGTCGGTTAAATCTAGGTTTACTTTATTCCTGAAAGTTCATTGTAACAGCATACGTTACAACGAAGAGCTCACAGAACTTCTCAAAACCACACGTCATCTGCAGTGTTATGACACGAGGAAGACCTCTGCTTCTTGGCCAGGCAACCAAATCCTTCATCGTCACCATTCGCAAGAGCGACGAGTCTCGTCCCAGTTCAGACATTCATGTTCTGAGCCTGGCGGTCGCCTTAGCGATGAAGTGAGCAAAAATATTCCTCACACCAGATGACGTTTTCTCGCTGTCGTACACAAGCGCCTGACTCGTATTAGGATTTCTCAGCCCGCGCCATAATTGCGATTCTAAAAATTGCACGAGAGTAAATTTTAAAGTTTTCCAGAAACAACAATTTTGAGAGAGCGTCGGCTTTAGTCCAATACGTAGCAGTTTGCCACAGATGAGCTGCAACTCTAACTCATATGCAAGAACGAGCCTTGAGGATGAAAAAATTATCTTTAACCTCTGCTTAGTGATCTAATACATCTCTACGATCGTGTAAGGAAGCATCGACTCTATCTTGATTGCTAGTGTTATTGAGTATCATGCGTGTTATTTTATATAGCTAGATAATTTTAGTATTATCTCTACCTTCGCAAGGAAAAACTTACTTTAAGCCGAACCAAAGCCTATTGAAACTATGAATGTCGGAGAAAACATGAAATTTGTAGAATTGAGTTCATATGATAATAATTTTTGTCGTGAAGCTATAAGATTGACATAAGTCTAGTTTCTTGCATAATGTTTGAAATCAAACTTCAGTGATACTAACCCATTGTATCGCTTGCTTGATACACTACGTGGATGAAACCATGTTTCTTTCGACAATATTTAACAACCAGACGAGTTGAAATCTAACATGACCTTGAGAATACTAGTGTGACGATGCGGTAAAAATAGGAACTCAGAGAAAACAAAACACGGCATATCAATAATATGCCGTGAGAAAACAAGACACGGCATATCAATAATAAATATCACAGATAAACATATTGAAAGAACACAGCGTCATACACGAGTCCATTGCACTACCATTACGTGCGTACATCAACGAGTTGCACAGTTGTACTTTGCCATTAATTGCTCGTCAGATTCTTTCGAGGATATGTTACCCAGTTTTAACTTATGGTGCACTATTTTCAGAATGTGTTGAAGTGATTTGAGAAAAACTTTTTTCATTAAATTAAATGTTTTAGGCCATTCGAACATCCACTTTTAAGTTGTTGCATAGGAGAGAAGCGGTCGACAGTGCATGTGGCCGTACTACGTTCGAAAAGTTGCTGTTATCTTATGACCAAAAGTTACTGTTGTCTTACGACCAAAATTTGCTGTTATCTTACGACCCAAAAGTTACTGTTGTCTTACGACCAAAAGTTTGCGATAACCTTCTATGGCCGCCAAACTAACAAACATCAAACTCACTCAATGTGAGCTTCAGCCAACATATACCTTCAGCCCCAATCGTGATCTGCAATGAATAATTTTAACAGACTGTGAACTATGATATATGGGACTAATCACAGAATTCAAAATCGCATTAAAAAACAACTCCAGAAAAACAGTTTCTTTTCAGGAGTAATCATATTACTCTTCATAATATTGTCGAATTATTTATCAAATCGAAACGTGGTCAGCAGCAAACGACTTTTTCAGTGCTACATTCCGCATTTTGAAAAATAAGTGCATCCGAAACTTCGTACCCACCAAACATTAAAACGAATAACAAGAGAGAACTAGTTATATTTCTGAATCTATTGCTATGAATCATTTACCATCCTTTCATCAATTTTGAACGATGCACGGCTCAGCTACACCCCACACACACAAGCTCCAACAAGCAACTATTGTGTGCTACCCATGATAGTGCTGCCTCTGTACTGACTGACTGACAGCAGGACTCAAGTTCGTTTTTCGAGGAAGTGCAGGGCTTCAGAGCTCTGAGGAGTAAGTAGTTCGACTGCCCAGAAATCATCAAAAATGAACTGAAGTGGAAGCTAAAACTGTGAATAATACGCCAACAAAATATATTAGGTGCGAGGAAAAGTGTGATTAAATAGCATGCGACTCAAGATAATCGTGATGTTAGAGTTCTGACGCGATACAGAGGACTGTTTTATGTATTATTGATTACTTGCAACGATCTTGAACAAATAACGTTAAAAAGCCATGTACGAGGGAACAATGGGTTAAAAATCTAAGCTATTGCAATGATGGATGTAGTAAAGGTCTCCTATCAATGAGATTAGTTTCCTACAATGCAACAAAGTGATAATGCTATTTATCATATACGTGCATATCAATCTCTACTAATGCCACTCAACTTCTGATATTTTCACTCTTATAAAACTTCCTGTCTGAAAAATAAATAAACGGTTCAGAGCTTTTGTTGAATTTTATTCATTTTCGTGAAAGTGTACAAAAATTTAGGTTATGCGCACATATGTCTACGTATAAATGAATATTTAGCAAAAGTTAAGAAATGAACTAATCTCATGAGTCCGATGATTGATTGAGCGGCCACATAACTAGTTTCTCGTACGCAAAAAAACTAAATATCCAAAGCGAATTAAGATTGTGTTTCAGATACACTAATAAAGATGAACAGGGGGTACACTCACTAATCGACTCAAACACCCAACGTTGCAAAAAACAGTTTTAGGACGTTTAGTGAAACAGACGTAGTGAAACAGACGCAGTGAAACTGACGCAGTGAAACAGACGCAGTGAAACGGTCTCAGTGAAACAGACGCAGTGAAACAGACGCAGTGAAACAGACGCAGTGAAACAGCTCTGATATTGCACTCTTGCAGTTGTCTGTACACTACACTATTTTCATTACCTAAGCTTGAAGCCCGAAGTAAAACTTGCTACAGAAAGATCATGTGAAGCTTGTGAGTGAGTTCAGCTTGTATCTTCTTTTGCTCTGCAGTATGTTAGTACGAGAAAAGTTTCTACGAAATTTGTGGAAAACCAATTGAGAAATAAGTTCTAATTTATTCAGCACGATAAGTAATGGGATGTAATTTTGTATCCTTCGTAGGAACATTAGAAATAGGTTTGAGATCGAAATATGATTGCATACATCAAGCAATAACGGGTAGACTACGATATCGTAGAAAAAATATTCGAATATTTACAGCAAAATATCGAGTTTCTGCATTTGGGTTACCTACCGCGTAAGAAGGAGACTGCGAGCAAAGATTACTATCAACACTTGGCGTATTGAGCAGCGGCCCTTTTAACGCTGCTGAGTTTGAAAACTATGATCTTATTCATTACGAATTAATCAGAATAATAAAAGAACAACCGGGGTACATCATCTTATAAAGTACATCGATCAACATCAGAGCTCTTCGGATTCAGGACACAAAACGAGGTTGCTAAAATTTTATGTCTTAAAAGAGTCAACGGAAAAAATCTTACGACTTTAAATAGGTGCGTGCCATATGTAAGTTTTAAAAATACTTTTTTGCGCGATATCATCTTTAATTTGTGAATACTGCACAAAGTAACAATTTCTATGAAGATCATGAAAGTTGATACGAACTCGCTGTCACGAAACTTTGCACAGTGTAGCGTACGTGGCGCTGGTCAGGCGCCTACACTGTGTTAGTTCGAATGGAGGACTCGAAACCTCCTTAGTAAGAGGGGAAAAATGAAAATACCAGAGCGGAAAACACAGCAAGAGGAAATGGTAGAACAGTTGGAAAAATAGAGAAAGTAGCTACTGATCTGCTCACCCACACCAATACCTCAGTTCAACATGGAAATGAAACACTCGGTTAATGGTACATTATTGATTACTTTATTTCGAGTTAGTTAATGAACACGTGATTGGCATGAGACACTCTCGGCAAGCAAAGAAATTTGCGACACACAATATTAGCGAAAGTTACTGGCGCGCGTACCTTGTAACGCCAACACAAAACACCAACCAGAGACATATCCTGCACAATCCTAGGCAATCGCAGCGCGCGCGGAAGGAAAAAAAACACAGTCACCTATGGCCTATTATCCATGACTTCTCTTGATCGTTCCGAACGAAGCGTTTCCAAGGCATACCCCGAGCTCCTCTTGAATTTCAGAGAGCCTGAACATTTTCTAAGCTCTATTGCTTGCATAACTTCCCTCTCAGTGTGACTGGTAGGCAGTAGGCCCTGGCACTTCAGCTTGGTAAGCGCCATATGGTCAGGTTGCTCTGCAACCCGGAGTCGCCTAGTCCCACATCGTTGAAAACTCCAAGCCGCTCCACACTCAAACACCCGACCCCTCCTGGGAACAAGGATTATATTAAGTGACTACACTCCACTTCAATCTTTATTCCTTGCAATGCCCCTACTTCAAATCGAATTGATTGAATTTTACCCCCCTTTGATCCCCAAATCAATCATAAAATTTATTTATTTTCCCTCTGAGAATAATTGGATTATTTCACCCCGCTTTACAAAACAAATCACAAAGCACTCTGTTTCGAGATAAGTTACATGAAAACCATTTAGCCTACACTTCAATAGTTCAATAAGACACGAATATTCTGATTTCCCTCTAAAAAATAATGTAATAATTCTTTCATTCCCGTCATTAAAGTGAACTCCAAACACGAGAACAATTCGAGGATGATTTAAAATGAAAACCCAAAGATCAAATTCCAATATTAACAATGAAAATTACTGCGCCCCACCTAGACAACAACTTCAATTACAATAAAAATTGTCAACCATTTCTACTTAAATCACTCCACTCTTTTTATGAACACAAATTTAATAAGCTGCATGAGAATCTTCAAGGAACAAAGAACAATATCTCACCTCCCCCTCGAAGAACTCGTATCCCTACATCCTGCACTGAGTCAGTAAATCGACGAAGTAGACCGGCTCGCCTTCTCTCTGCGTTATTTATACGCCCCTTCGAACAAAGAATGCGCTCCGTGGGCTTTGCTACACCCGCGAAAACTGAAAGTGACGTAGCGTATCGCGATTGGCTAACCCTCAAGCGTCACCTCACTATACTGACGTGTCCCTTACCTCACTATATTGCTACGCATATATCTCTAAAATAAACCCAGAAACCTTTGATTTCCTGACACGTAGGCACTTCAATTTTAAATCCACCATTTCCTGTGCTATGTTGTTTATTTACAACAACTCCCGTATATGTGATGTATTTTGGACTAGCTCTCGAAATAGCTTCTACCCCCCTTTACCTACTTCTCCCTGCTCCTGTACCCCCTATACCTCTCGGGCAGCCTAGCGTCGACCTGCCGGTTGTCGCGCTTATCCTCTCTACGTATATAGATAACTTTTGTTGAATATATCGTTACATCCCCGCGCCCTTCGTAAAATTTGAGCCAATGCAGTTGGTTCAAATTTTCATATGAAAATATTAAATTCTTATCAGCTGCAGCTGCAAAGTTTTCAATTAATTCAGTGGAACGCTAGCCTTGACACCGTGTATCACACAAGCCGTAAAATATCATTCGTACATTGAAAACATACATGGATACACAAAAGGAATGAAAACACACACATCATATTATTAAGGCCCCCTAATAAAGAACACAATGCTCTTGAGAACCGCATCTGTTTCATATACTCTTACATACTCCAAAAAAAACGAAGAAAACTCGCATCCGCTATGTATAATCTTCCATTTGCAAAACGAAGGAGACTCTCATCTCTTACAGATAATAGACGCACAACGACATCGATAGAAAAAAAATCCAACATTATCCGCTTGATTTGTCTTCATAAATTCAGTAACATAAGCAGAGAAAAGAAAACACAATGCGATCAATTAATACAGCGAACTTTTCACAAGGACATAGACATGGTAAATCATTCCTTCACTTGGCATTCACGTAGAAAGATCTCAAAGTTAAATAAAGTTTACTCTTGAAACATTATATTCTCGATGAATCTCAATTGATAATTTCCATCTTGTTATTTCTGTACAAGTCTTTCGGGGGGTACCCCTGGGTCTCAGGTGATCAAAATATAGCAATGCTCCAAAATTCCTCATCCTGCGTGTAGTCCATCACTCCTGTGGTATTATCGGCGACTCGCGTTAATACGCTTATAGTTCCTTTAGGTGGGCTCATCAGCCTGTCTCCTCGATGAAAGTTGATCATTTATGATTATCTACAAAGCCATCAGGTTAGGACAACTCATTTCCCGCCGGCTGGAAGTGCAGTTTAGACCCCTGAGGTTTGGATATATGACATCTCTATTGACGGTACAAGTCTACTCTATTGGAGCAGAAGTTACCCATGAGATTTTCTAAATGTAGCAATAACTTGGCATCAATCAGCGACAAGTTTAAAAAATAATTTTTCAATAGTGTCGCCTAACAAGTTGCTATTTCACCTACAATATATTTCGTAATACAAGTAAATACTTTCAAGTTTTTCCCGCAACATTGCGAATGGCCCGTTTTTATCCGATGCCTTTCGATCACAGGGCCACTAAAAATGCAAAACAAAACACATATTTAATTTCACATACATAGGTGCTTGTGGATTACCAAGAGATCTACCCACTGGGCCGAAATCTTTTACCTGAGAACAAGCACACAAATACATGTAATATTGTGACGTTGATCAGACGTGTGTCATACTCTGCTGCATACAGCCTTTCAGACTTTGACGTTGATTAGACGTGCGTCATACTCTGCTGTACACATCATTTCCGACAATCCGACCAACACACAAAAAAAATTTATGAAGTGCAAGAATATGCATTGTAAACATCAACCTGATCCCAGCCCCGAGACTGTACTCTTCGTCTTCATTCATCTCTCTAGATGAGAGGTACTCCGTATTCCCCTAACAAATTTTCTGTATATACAACGTTCGGGTCAGCAGAATTATATGGAATCCGTTAATTTAACGGCAATGTTTGTGTCTTAAAAGCTACGTGTGATTTGCATATCCTTCAGTTCGGAGTATATAAACATTCAGTATCTTCAATCACGACCGGTGCGGAGAGTCAGCGAATTTTAAGTTCACACCAGATCGTATTAAGTACTAAAGTCAAAACTCCAATTATGAAACCCGGGCATAGTATCAACTGCCTATTGTTTCCTTTAAAAGATGGAAGTTGTGATGCACTTGCAGAAACACAGACATTATAATACACGTTCCCTTTGCCAGTAGACAATCCATGAAGACGCAATCGATTAGTTAACCACCCACAACCACTTGCTTGGATATGCACAAGTATGTTAGTTATGAGTAGGCAAAAACAAAAGTCACATTCGGTAATTAAATCACAGTTCCTATGTTAACCCCACAGTCAATGCTCACCAGGCGAAAAGCAAGAAAATTCCTGATGACACACATGTTAGGTTCGGGAATTAGGAACCATTCTTACACTATAAATATAATACTTAGAATAAATGAAAACATCCTAGCACAGTCAAATCACGGGATCAGCTCAGCCAGAACATGAGGCAGAAGACACCGAGCGAACCCTCCTGAATTTCAGCGACCAGGAAACAATTTTCATTTGCAACTTAAATAACTACTCAATATGCTTTTGAATTATTTACAAATATTCATGCGTTGACCCGAGAATTTATATTTTCTATATGCTGCCTAGTTGTACCACTCGACGTCTGATCTATCGACCAAAACAACCCTAGCAACACAATTTTATTATTTGCTCTGCTCCTTTCAAAAACTGACACACAGGGTATGGCACGCAGAACACTTTTCAAATTTAAGAACTCGTAAAGGGCAAAGCAAAAAAAACGAGTCACAATTATTTCAAGTGAAATCCCGGCCATTTAAATTTACATACATATTTTCAAATTTTACTCATCGTCAGTGTTACTTTTATTTTAACCTATTGCGCTATCACATTCATTCGGCTCGTACGGGCCTCACTCTTGACCTACTGACACAGACAACGAGTGCCCTGGTGCCCGAGCGCACTTTTATGATCCTTGCGTAGAACAAGTTGTAAAATTCGAACACACCCTCAGCTTCACCCGCGGTTATACACACTCAGTTACATCCTACTATCAGCCTCACAGAACCAAGATATCGCTTGAGAATATTTTTGCCTGCCCAAGCTGATATGAAACACTCCATGGACACATTACACTACATGTATAGGAATGGTCACTTGGACAGTATAACACAAATACAAGGCATGAATTCATCTTCCCAATAGCATTCCCGTCAATTTTAGATTCCTCTAAATTTTTCAACGTAGATAAAAAAATTGCAACATACCTCTCACGTGTTCATTAAAATAATCACTAAATTTAATTAAGACTCCTTCCTCATTTCGAGGTAGATCAATGAGATAAGAAAATCCTACATTTACTCGCCAATGCACGGTAGACATTCTATTGACATTTCTATTTTTAACGTAAATTTTTATTTATAATATTCTGTGAAGGAGCATTACTTCTACTGCAATTCACTTTGGTAATTTAACATTAGCAAGAAGTGCGTAGTTTCTCCATCCACCTTCCAGATATATTTAATTTCAATCTCAACAAAATCAAATTAGTTTATCAATCAAGTTCCGCAACAAAATATTTGATGACTTTTAATTTCTTGAGAAATTCTGTTGACTTTGCCAGATGAATAATTAGCATCTCGTTTTCTATACAAATGCTTTGGAATTATTAAGCTTTAAAGAAAATTTTGTATGTTTCATGTATCTAAATGACAATTTCACAAGTTGTCAACCGTGCAATAGACGCTAACCTACACTAAGGCACTAAAATTAAGCTTTGAGCAGCACGAGCAACCTCCTAAAATGCTATCACATAACTTGTGAAATTTTACATTCCCATGTCACTGATTCGCGCGCTCCTACATAGATCTATTTTCCGTGTCTATGTTAATACTTCTGCAGCCAAATGCCGCCTAATACTACTTTAAGATGCCTAATACTACTTTAATATTGACATATGTGATTATCCAAAAATATTTTGAAATTGTACACGCAGCACACTATTAAGAAAGGTTTTAGATAATCTCTTTCTATTTCAATGCCCAAGTGCTACGTAATATCATCATCTAGTCTGAGAAGACACATTGCATCACTCACATAAAAAAAATTGGCAAGCGGTACTGAACAAAGTAGAGAAAAATAGTTTGAGTTAGACATGATGTACAATACGATTTTAGCAGCTGTTAAATACTCAAGATAATTCCCTCTATAAGTGGGCAAATTTTTGAGCGAATATCTGAACTCGACCCACGCTCTCCCTCCTACGAGACATGCCGCTTGCGGTTGCTTTATGGCTCAGGAATTTTCTGATGAACCTCTCATGCTTGCAAAGCTCGACAATGGATAGCACCGAGCTTCTTACTACAGAATATTTTCAAACAGATATTTGCCAAATTCAGGGAAATTACGTTAATACACAAATTAATGCGATATACTGCAAATAAAATCATGTTCACTGTAATTTATCTGACATCCACGGTAATTAGTCACTCAGTATTCTCAGCATTCAGATAAAGCACCTACAGCTCATGTCTTGAGAATTTTAAACAAGAATTGGAAGTGTAAAAACATAAGATGATTGACTTCACCAGCATGAGAGTTCACAAAAAAACACAGTTTAGAATGCACATAAACAATAATTACAATTTGCAATGCATTGACTGAGAATCGGTATTAACTGCTCAAAACACTGCATCATTTTCACAGAAAAATTGCATGACGTGCATATATTATCTACCACCCGCCAGACTCATGATATCATTCGAGCAAAATTCAATTTCTGTTTTTCAACATTTAGAGAGCAAATTCAATTTCTGTTTTTCAACCTTTAGAGTAGAGAGAGCAAATTCAATTTCTGTTTTTCAACCTTTAGAGTAGAGAGAGCAAATTCAATTTCTGTTTTTCAACCTTTAGAGTAGAGAGAGCAAATTCAATTTCTGTTTTTCAACCTTTAGAGTAGAGAGAGCAAATTCAATTTCTGTTTTTCAACATTTAGAGAAGATAAAAAAAAATCACTGCTTGAAAATACCGGTCACACTGAAACACGCTACTTTACACATGCTCTCACTTAGCATTATTCACTGAGCCATTGCATACTTATGCCACTCAAACCTAACTTATATGCGCGCTGCTGATGCCTCTACACTTCAAACTCGAATTTTATGGAGCCAGCTATGGAATGTGCTTACAGACCGTACAGCTCATTCGAACAGGAAGCCAGAAACCGCAAGCTTAAGCCGCTGCTTTACTGTACCCCAGTCTCAGCATCCACTACAGTTTTAGAGTGCTCGACTGGCTTTGAAGAATCACTTTGAGTTATTATTAAATTTTTATCAAACAGAAAGAATTACGACACAAAAAAAAATTTCCCATGTAAACCGAAGTACCGGGTGGTAAGCAGAACAGTATATAATTAAATTCAGTTTGAGGTGTCACGAAACTTTGCACAGTGTAGCGTACGTGGCGCTGGTCAGGTGCCTACACTGTGTTAGTTCGAATGGAGGACTCGAAACCTCCTTAGTAAGAGGGGAAAAATGAAAATACCAGAGCGGAAAACACAGCAAGAGGAAATGGTAGAACAGTTGGAAAAATAGAGAAAGTAGCTACTGATCTGCTCACCCACACCAATACCTCAGTTCAACATGGGAAATGAAACACTCGGTTAATGGTACATTATTGATTACTTTATTTCGAGTTAGTTAATGAACACGTGATTGGCATGAGACACTCTCGGCAAGCAAAGAAATTTGCGACACACAATATTAGCGAAAGTTACTGGCGCGCGTACCTTGTAACGCCAACACAAAACACCAACCAGAGACATATCCTGCACAATCCTAGGCAATCGCAGCGCGCGCGGAAGGAAAAAAAAGCACAGTCACCTATGGCCTATTATCCATGACCTCTCTTGATCGTTCCGAACGAAGCGTTTCCAAGGCATACCCCGAGCTCCTGTTGAATTTCAGAGAGCCTGAACATTTTCTAAGCTCTATTGCTTGCATAACTTCCCTCTCAGTGTGACTGGTAGGCAGTAGGCCCTGGCACTTCAGCTTGGTAAGCGCCATATGGTCAGGTTGCTCTGCAACCCGGAGTCGCCTAGTCCCACATCGTTGAAAACTCCAAGCCGCTCCACACTCAAACACCCGACCCCTCCTGGGAACAAGGATTATATTAAGTGACTACACTCCACTTCAATCTTTATTCCTTGCAATGCCCCTACTTCAAATCGAATTGATTGAATTTTACCCCCCTTTGATCCCCAAATCAATCATAAAATTTATTTATTTTCCCTCTGAGAATAATTGGATTATTTCACCCCGCTTTACAAAACAAATCACAAAGCACTCTGTTTCGAGATAAGTTACATGAAAACCATTTAGCCTACACTTCAATAGTTCAATAAGACACGAATATTCTGATTTCCCTCTAAAAAATAATGTAATAATTCTTTCATTCCCGTCATTAAAGTGAACTCCAAACACGAGAACAATTCGAGGATGATTTAAAATGAAAACCCAAAGATCAAATTCCAATATTAACAATGAAAATTACTGCGCCCCACCTAGACAACAACTTCAATTACAATAAAAATTGTCAACCATTTCTACTTAAATCACTCCACTCTTTTTATGAACACAAATTTAATAAGCTGCATGAGAATCTTCAAGGAACAAAGAACAATATCTCACCTCCCCCTCGAAGAACTCGTATCCCTACATCCTGCACTGAGTCAGTAAATCGACGAAGTAGACCGGCTCGCCTTCTCTCTGCGTTATTTATACGCCCCTTCGAACAAAGAATGCGCTCCGTGGGCTTTGCTACACCCGCGAAAACTGAAAGTGACATAGCGTATCGCGATTGGCTAACCCTCAAGCGTCACCTCACTATACTGACGTGTCCCTTACCTCACTATATTGCTACGCATATATCTCTAAAATAAACCCAGAAACCTTTGATTTCCTGACACGTAGGCACTTCAATTTTAAATCCACCATTTCCTGTGCTATGTTGTTTATTTACAACAACTCCCGTATATGTGATGTATTTTGGACTAGCTCTCGAAATAGCTTCTACCCCCCTTTACCTACTTCTCCCTGCTCCTGTACCCCCTATACCTCTCGGGCAGCCTAGCGTCGACCTGCCGGTTGTCGCGCTTATCCTCTCTACGTATATAGATAACTTTTGTTGAATATATCGTTACATCGCCAAGTAATGAGCAAGCCATAATTAACAACCCAATACCCTAATTACCGAGCCTATAGAAGTTTTAATGAATATAATGACCAGCGAAACCAAGAAGATAAGAAAACAAAATACAGCCACTCTACAGTCAAGGCCATCCTGCGAAGTACCACAGGGTACGATGACGAGTGGCACCGACCAACCACCGGCGCTAACGACCGCCCGCCTTGAGAGAAGGTCTGGCAAAGCAGGGTTGTCAGTTATGATCAGAGGCAAGGACGCGTCCGTTCAAGTTGATCGTAAGCGAGCAAGAGCTGAAACTGACTAAAACCTCTCCGAGGAAACAAGTGCCTGGGCGATAATGGTTTCTAAAACAAAACTTAACCTCGCGTACACCCTGTGGGAATTTTTTCCCCACACTATCTTACCCGCTCATCTTAATACCTTATTAAATTAACTTATTACTTAAGAAAACTGCGTGAATGTGTTCGAGCTCGTGAAGCTAATTAGAATCTTTAACTTATTTCTGATCAGCTTTGCGAGGACAAGCTGATAGAACCAAATTTAATTTCTCCACTAAATACATTACCAGCTGTCATTCGTCTCCGAGTAATTCTGATGAAGCACTTACCTGACCCTTACTAATAAACTGCCTCTGCTCTGAAGCATCGGTTTTGGCTCCACAACAACGACTACAAAAGGTCCGGTCACCAGAGCCTTAGATACACACACACACACACTATGTATTCTGAGGGCTGTTTCATGTGAGATTGAAAATGTCTTCCGTACTGAAAAGAGAGTACGAGAACGTGCCTGCGTCCAAAGAAAGGGAAAAAGAAGTAAAAGAAAAACAGTTTTTTCCAAATAAATTCGACACATAAAATTTCATACATCAAATCGGATTTTTAAAAAGTTCTAATACTAAGGACCTTAACTGATAGGCAAATTAAACGAGGCGAACAATAGCCGTGTCATGGGTTTCAACGTTCTCAACTTTATGTTAAAGTTTGTTCAACAAAATGCCGGTTACTCTGGAAATGATTATCTTACTTTTGGTTTTGTTTGGTAAGAAAATGGTTTGCTTTTGCCTAAATTTAAAGAGTGAGCTATACCTAAAATCAATAAAAATTAAACTAGAATCTGGTGATAGATAACGAACTAAATCGTTGATAGTCTAATTTCACGTCGAAGTGAGCGATTTATTTAAACTCAACTAGCCTAAACTAACCCACCAGATAAACTATCAACTGTACATAAAAATTAAAGAAATTAAATCCTAATATGTTGACGGATGACAAACAAGCACTGAAAACAGTTTTCTTCAACAGGAGTCAGCAACAATAGGGTACGGGCAGCCCAGATCAATTGGGAGACGTCGCGTGAGCATTGCCTGCAGCCTGCGGCGCAAATCGTTTGGAAATGCCTGAAATGAGATGTAGCATCTTCAAGGAGTGATAAGTAAATCTTTCATTTCAAATCGGATCACGAATATTCACCCTTGGTAAATGAATTAGCTGTATGAGATTTTAAGGCAAGTTGAGAATAAGCAGACACTAATAATTGTAAATATGGGTGTCTCAAAATAATGTCCTCACACTTTAACTGTTCTAACATGCTGCCTATTCTGAATTGCACGTGTATTCAATTCATCACAGCTTAACGGGAAATCAACTTAGCCTCGAAAAGAGGAAGTTTGTACTAAAATGTTATTGGAAGACCGAACACGCAATATTGAAGTGCAAGGACGATTCAGAACTGAATTCGCAAAGCCGCCATCAACGCGCCATACGATTGCTTGCATCAGAAACAAATTTGAAGCAGATGGAACCGTCCAGAACGTCAACAAGAAACGTTATGGACGACCACGGACATCCACGAGCCCTGGAAAAGAAGAGCAGGTGCAGGAAGCACTCTTTCGATCACCACCGAAATCTCCTCGACAAACTGCTCGGGAAACCCGCATCTCAGATGATAGCGTCTATCGCATCATGAAATGTCTGCACATGCAATACTACATTCCAACACTTATTCATGTTCTCCGCAAAGATGATCCTGACCGGAAAGTTCAATTCTGTGAATGGTACCAGGTAAAATGTGCAGGAGGTGCAGGATTTCTACACTAAATTGTGTGGAGCGATGAGGCATCCTTCAAATTAAGAGGCTTCATTAATCAACATAATTGCACATACTGAGGACCTGTAAATCTTCATGAAAAACTTGAACGCCATGTAAACTAACCAGGAGTAACAGTGTGTGGTGGGATATCCGCATTGGGCATCATAGGGCCATTTCTTAATGGAACTGTCACCTGCGAGCTTTACCTCAACTTGCTTCAGGAGTTTGTCGGTCCACAATTTTCAGAAATGTTTGGTGATGAAGACGAAATTTCCTTTCTGTAAGATGGAGCACCTCTGAACTATCATCGTGATGTACGAGGTCTCCTCGATGCAGCCTTTCCAGACTCATGGATTGGACGAAGAAGTACCATTGAATACCGTGCGAGTTCCCCAAACCTTACGCCGATGAAAATCTTTTCGTGAGGATATCTCATATACAAATTTTATCTCACCATGCCAAGTACAATAAATGCATTGAAATTAGAAATTGAAAGACAATTTCGCGATATTCCTAATGACTTGTTTTGTGACGTTCGCGAATACCTTGGTGCGCTTTATTAGCGTTGTCTGAACAAATATGGTAATCAATTTGAGCATTTACGATCATGATTCTTAAATTACATTTGTCTTCTGTATTCGAAGCCATAGCGTTTCCCTCTATGTTTATAAATAAAAGTTTCCTCGTCATTCGAGGTGTGAGTACATATTTTTTCGACACCTTGTGTTAATAATTGTGCGAGGTGTAGAAAATACGAAGCTATGACTATAGGCATAATCACCGCTCCTATATATGTTTTCGATACTTTCAGTTCAGTTCAGTTAGCGTAGGATTACATTCACGGATGATAATATCCAACTAGTACCCATGAAACGTAAAGAAAAAGGTTTTAGATTTCTTTCCAAAAGTAGTTCAAGTTTACTTTTCCCTCTGGCAGCTTCAAAGTTCATTTTTAGCAGTTTCCGCCGAATACCGTTTTCTTTCGCTAGTGGGATCCATATCTGATTAGACTCATTAGAGCCATCGTATTCTCGCCAGTTCGCAAAAGACATTTGTTGAAGGCGTCCGGGGCTGGGTTCCCAATATTTTGATGCAGAAGCAGAATGAAATCAACACATGCATGCAGGCGGTTGAAGTTGCAACAAACCAAAGCCAACGTTCGTCTTTAGGAGGCGAGCAAGTTGAGGGTATTTGATGAAGCGCACTCAACTTTGAAATCTTAATCATCACTGTATACCTATCATGTTATCCTAGAGTTCATGATAGGTGGCATGAGATATATATTATAGATATTGTCCTTCTGTAATTTTGGACTGAAATGTAACACGCTCAAATCTCCTCAGTAGAGAATCAGTGTGTTTTCGCTTTTTTTTTGCAACTAGTGCTCAAGGCCCGTCAAAAATGACGGGATTCGATGTTTCCCTAAAAGAAATTTTCCAAACGTGAATGAAAATAAATATATTCATCTTAATAGAACCTGTAATCAAATTATCTTGCACATTTGGACTGGTGTAACTCGTATCACAGATACGGCCCTAAACGTGACAGAGAGACGGACTAACTATCCAACCAAGCAATAACTGTGTTTTCTCATACAGTGGATAGTGGTTCGTTTTTCCCTACTTAAGCCTATATTCTATCCGCACTTTTCAAGTAAGAAGTTTTCAAGTTTGACTCGAGGTGAACATTTTCCTCTTGCACGGTACATATACTTTTCACCATGTTCTTGCTAATACGCATGAACAAACCCCTTTAGTATGAAATTAACAGTCGACCATTTTGTTTTGAAAATAAGGTGGCCAACAGATCGTAAATGGCAACGAGAGTGCTGTCCGCTTCTTGATTTGTAATGTAAGTGCATCATTATACTAACTATGTAGTCGACCCCCCTTTATTCGAAATAAGGAAGAAGGCGAAATGGAAGAAAGGCCGTAAAATAAAATAAAAATTCAATCTCTCGAGAGTTGATAAGACCGAGTGCACACGGTCCGTATCACAGATACTCTCATCACACACTTTCGGCTGGCTTCCCGGCTCTTATTATAGTATAGATTTAGCTCGTAAATTACATATGTGAATGTAATGGCCTTCTAAATCACTAAAATATAATTTCTCTAAGTAGATTTTGCGATAATTGTTGAGATAAATAACTATAACTTACCCATATGTGCACTCCATGCATGAGCACATTCAACATATTTTACTGTGTGAATATCAGAGAGACAGTACTACAGGTTCAGCTGCAAGATCGCTCGAGAACGCAATAGGAAAGAATCCATCCAAAAAAACTGAAGAACTGAGCAAGGTTCTTTGGTTGTTTAATCGGGTGTTCAATGTGAACAGTATGACCAACTATCGTGAAATTGTAAGACTTGATAAAGTCTCTAAGGCTTGAAAATAAGTTCCACACGATCTCTCAGAAAAGAATCTCCAAAAACGTATGAACTGCTGTCTCACTGCATTCTCGTCAGCTGTTAGCACCATTTTAATCAGAATCGGTACTGGGAATGAAATAGGGATAGCGCTATAGATTAATATTAAGTGTGTAAGATAGTGGCTCAGTGGCAGTTCTAAGCCCATGCCACAGCCCCCTAGTGGTCTCCATCTGAAAAAAATTCTTCTCTGTGTGTGTGGTGGGACATGAAGGGATTGTTCAGTATGAGCTGTTAGATGGCAATCGAACCATAAGTCCTGAAGTGTTCCGCTAGCAGCTAAACTGTTTAATTGAAGACTGTTCAGCAGGCGAAATGACCTTCGATGGTGAGCAGAAAAGAGAGATCCTGTGATATTATAAAGCTTTTTTAAAGTTTAAAGTTTTTAAAGGGTAGCGGATGTTGAAACTACGTATTCAGAAATATGTTGCTCTTTCTTTTCTATCAGATGGTTTATTATGATAAAACTATTGTTCTGAAATGAAATTGATACTTAGTGCTTTCTAGAATATGCAGTTCTCGCTTGAATCATGTATACAATAAAGTAAATTTACATTATTTTTCATTCTCTTTCGCTAGTAAACTATTTGGTCAGTCTAGTGAACGTTTAACATAAGTGTTCTAGGTTAAATGATAATGCGTTCGTAGAATTAGATTTCCAAAGCATGTCATAGAATTCCCTGGACTTAGAAGGGCCGATAAGTAGTTATTTCCAATTTCATCATCATAGTACTCATAATTAATTACATCATAGATGTATCGCTACTGGAAATGAACTGCTTGTAGAGTAAAAAAAAGACATTATTTGAATTCTGCCACTTCTCTTTGGCCTTTGTTCAACATAGATGTATGTATAATGATGGGTAAAGTTTTAATTGTTATGTACACAATAGCTGTTAGTTAATAAAAATTATTTGACTAAAACTTCAAATGGCATTGTCTCGTGGCTGTGAATGACAGCCACCGCTAACATACCAAGGACCACGGTCGGCAAAATTTGAGCTCTGAGCTGGAAAAGCTCTTTTTTATTTTTATTTCCCTTCTTCTCTAGAAACTATATTTCGGAGCAGCCTGCCCCTTTCAAAAATTTTCTGAAGGGAAAATGAAGGAGTTGGGATTGGTATTTTTGTCAATATGTTAAATAAAACCAAAGGTTTGACTCTTTAAAATAGATTTCACAAACGTGTGACTCCAAGATAGATAGCATTTATTCCAGGTAGAAGTTAAAATAAACTGGTGTATTTATTACAAAAGGATATAAATAAATTTCTATATATTGTGTTATCAACAATTTAACTATTACTGACAATGTTAACAGAACTGTCGTAGTTAAATGACAATAAATTAGGGATTACTCACGGAACACATGAAATACATAAACTGAAACTCCATTTTTTCCTAGATTATCAACGCTATACACGTTGTGTTTCTTACTCCCATCTATGTTTTTCGCATCTTCGAACGATTGTAACGCTACGAGGGAGGACAGCAACTGGCCAATTCGATTAGGGATTTTACCTCTCGTGAGAGATGTATTCTTGTCATAATAACTATGCATCTGCGAAATCTACTAAGATTATGCTGATGATTTGCAACGCATCAATAATATGAAAACTCCATTGCCAGTTTTCGCCTGCACAACATAAATCGACGTCAGGTGAATGCTTACCCTTCCCCCCACACCTCATCTCCTGCATCCAGCTACCCTAAAGGAGCACCACGTACCCTTCTTAGCTTCAAAGCATGTAGTGCTTTGTATTTGTAATGTTAATCGCGTAAATTTTAATCATCTAATAGAAATTAAATGTGGGACTTAATTCTTTTTGGATTAATTAGGATTGTGGGGCTCTATATACTTATTAACTGTCGACAACTCGCCTAACGCGCTTGTTCTAAAACATTGAGGTCATGGCTAAATTGGTTACTGCATGAGGGCTAAGCACAGCAGAACGGATAAGGCTGGCTTGACGATTACAACACATTGGTGTTTCCTCTTAGGATCATCGCCGCAGGCGGTAATTCGTGATATTCCGAAAAGGCCTACAACACCTAGAATTAGTCTCGCTCATTTGACTCGTCATGAAGGTTCTGGGGATAAGGAGATCAATCTCCTCCCCTCGCTTACACTCCATCTATTCTTATTAAATAGAAGATCAGCCTTTCCGTATTCACATTACCGACTCTGAAATTAACGCGTAAGATTGGTCATTATAATTTTCTAATCCATTCATGCAATGCTCTCAGCAGCTTTGTTATACATGGTAGTCCCTAGTTGTTAGCATTTATCAGTTTCAACCAGGAAATAAGAGCATTTACAATGACTTTTGTAAATTATGAGAGTGAGAGCGGGGAATGGAAACGATAAGACGAAATCCGAAAATGATACTGACGATCCTGATAATGCACGGATAACTGAATGTCTTCAGAACACGGCTTCCTTCATATATGTTTTCGACACGATTACCAAAAAAATCACTTGAACACTACAACGGAAACAAATAATTCAATCACTTTATTCATTGAATAACTTATGAATACACTACAGTATGGTTTGTCTCATGGGAGGCTGGTGGCAGTGGACACCAAATGTTTAATTGAAATTATTCCTAACAGCGTAATACGGGTCGAGCAAAATAAAAGCTGTAACATATGATAACACAGAATCCCTCACAACTGGTATCTCGGGAGTACATAGAAGGGAATACCAACCTAAACAGAACTCTTATATAGACACACCTCATTATGCTTCATCAAAATTTCTGGTGTCTATTTGGGTTATGTTATAAATTCAGTTGACTTCACGTGTCAATAACTTTGAAAAATTATACTGGGCTTAATCTCAGCACTGCATCAAGATTATTGTACTCCTATACGAAAAAATATGTGCAGTTTCAGAAAAATGGAGCCCTATGCATCTATGCATTCATGTAATCCAAATCACCAATCTAATTTTTGGGTGAGATGAAGAGTGATTTTTTTTCGGCAGGTAACGATAGCATGGAAGATATCTATTCAAATTATTGTTCCATCATTCTCGAACTGATGAAGACAAATACCACTATAATTTTTTGTGAAATCCACGTGGAGTATTTTAATAGAAGTCCTACTTTGATTTTTTACATTTCAATTGACAGAACTAGTGAATACTTCCTGGTATTGCATTTTCTTCAGCGGAAATTTGACTACTTCCAATTTGTACATTTACCAAACGCCTTATCAATTCATGTCTATCGATGGGCTATAAAAATTTATAAGAATCAGTCTCCACTAAGAGAAGAGGTGGTAACAATGTCCACTGTAGCGGAGGAAGGATAAAAAAACGAGCTGTATGTTAACAAAATATGTTAATATGAAATTTGAAAAAAAAGCAATATGCCAACAAAATTTCAGCAGAACGAAATAATTTTAGCGAAATGGTTTTCTTTCGAATACTGATTTTGCTCAGAATTTTTCTTAAATTGAGTGTAACGTCTAGAAAAAGTGTGATAGTCATTGCAAAAATTCCGGTGACACAGGGAAAATGTTGACGTATTCAGCTTGCACTTCGCACGAGAAGCAGTTGGAGTTTGATCATCAGAGCAGCAGTTCCGAGGATCTCTAAGTGTGAGTAGAAGGTGACTTGCGATTTTGATGCATGGGGTATCGTAACATCTTGCGTGAGTCGGTATTGTCTTCACACATATATGAAGAGTTGGGAATGTAATTACCTTCTTGAGGGGATGATACCTTAGTTGGTGCACTACATCAGGGACGTGCGAACGTCATGTAATGTACGAGGCAGCTCTACTCTAGTTCTGTCCATTTGAATGCAGTGATGGTGAAAGTAGGATGGATTCTAGGTATTGGTGTGAATAACTGTAAGACATTGATGCCTCTATGTGCGTGAGTCTATGGGATGATACTGTGGGCGATTTCATATATGATGAGGCCCATTCACCTGCATTGGAGTAACGGATGTAAATAGTAAAGGGGATATTCTAGTGGGAATCCTTCAGAGAGAGAGGAATGATTGTATAGCCCCCTCTACGACCGGGTGACAGTGTTCACGGTGATGTTTTCATTCCTTTTGGGAATAAGTTGTTCGAACTTTCAAAACTATAGACGTGTCTATGTCAATTCCTGTAGGTACGTGACTATTTATGGCAGGACTAGGAACTACTGATTCTGACTTCATAGAACTTCGCTGAAGATATGACTAAAATAAATATAATGCACTCTCATGTGCGTGTGTCGGTTGTTGTGCATTTAACTTGGTCCCTGGTAGTTACGGTGAACGGTAAGCGTTGAGCGTTGCGTAGTAATGTTTTTTTTTTAATTGTCGGTGCCTGATTAAGAGTGAAGTAGATAGAAAATAAAGTTTTCTTCTATGGACTTTCCGTCGGAAATGACTATTTAACAAAGTTGTAGCGGTATGTTAATTTTCATTTTTGATGACGAATGCGATCGAAGAAACCGCTATTAATTAGATATCCATTTATTGTTTCTTTAATCATGCAAATATAGGCGAAATGGCCTTTATGTCGATGAAAATGTAGTGTTTGGTGATCTACTTTTGGATATTTGGTGCTAAAACGTAGTTAATTAGATAGAAATGTTTTCTTCTATGCACTTTCCGTCGCAAATGAATGTATGGAGTTTTAGCGGTAAATTAGTTATGGACTCTAGTGTATGAAGCGGCAAGTAATTCATCGACCGCATGTCCGGCATTACCGTCATGGACGCTCTGTTCCGACGCGCTCGAATGCTCGAGCGGTTCCCGCCATCGCCGACGAAAGTTTACATACCGCTACAGTTTGTTAGTTTTTGGTGTTTGTTTCCATCCTGTTAAGGAATAAAAGATCCTAGAAGAGAGTTCAGGCTCTGCAAGCTCCGCGGGGTGAGCTGCTAATAATAAATTAAAGTTTTCAATCATACTCGTAGCAGCTCAATCTAGCTAAAAATAAAACGTACCGCTCTAACCTGTAAACCGCTACCGCTCAGAATTTGCTCTACCGCTCTAATTTCCTGCACAAAGTGAATAGAAGGAAAGTAGTCCATTGCAATGCTATTATCATGATTCAAGCAACAAAATATCGTAAATCGATTAGCAGCTCGGTATTCGAGCGCATTCTTCATCGTAGACGAAACTAAACTTACCGCTGTAACTCGTCATTTACTCATTTGCGACGGAAAGTGCTTAGAAGAAAACTTGTTAATTATAACCTAATAAACTTAGTTTAGGCACAGAAAACTGGAAAATCTATTCTTACCAAACGTTACACATTTACCTTTTTTTCTACACTTCGTGCGGCAAACAGAGTAATTTTTTACCGAGTTCCGGTTGGTTTTATTTTTTTGCGTGATTGAGCTGTTGAAGTACATTTGAATACTTGCTAATTTATTATTAGCTCACCCCCCCCCCCCCCCGGACCCTACGAAGCCTGAACCCACTTTTTGGATTTCTTAGTTGATATCACTACAGAAATTATCATCCAAAAATTTAGTTATATAGGTATGTGAACTTTCGTCTTGGGTTTCGGGAATGCGCTCGAGCTTTAGAGCGCGTCACCAAGCGAGAGTTCATTGCAGGGTTGCCATACGACGCGCTCGATGAATTTCTTCCCGCTTCCAACGCTAGTTGCGGGAAGTCATTTACCGCTATAACTCGTAAAATATTTATTTCCGTCGGAAAGTGCAAATGAAGAAAAACTTGGTAGATTTCCAACTATGTTTAGGAACCGAAAACTAGAAAATTCAACACTTCCAAACGCTCAACATTTGCCGTTGTTACTGTAGACATTACTTGAAAAATGTTTTCTTCCGTTCAAGTCATTTGCGATTTTAGGCGGTAAATTTGGGAACTACCTCCCGGAATCAGATTTCTGAAGGATGATCGTGCGGGTAGAGGACTTTAGAAAGAAAGCGTTACTCTGGCGTGGAAATGTCACCTGGCCCCAAATGTAACCCTGGCGCAATGATGCACAAAATTTTGAAAACTTGTGCGTAGAGTTACCTCAATCTCTCGCATCAGCATAGTCATGTAACCTGAACGAATGCTTTTCAATTAACTCTAGCGTTTCGTTAAATTGATGAGAACTTGAATGCTGAACTCGTTTTCTTCTCTGCAGTGTCTCCTACGGAGTAGAAACCTTACCGAAGTTCTTCGTGAGAAATCTAAAGCGACCCTTTCTAGCTATGTAGAGCAGACTACATAAAATGAGCTATTTATGTGGGCGTGCAAGAGGCATCTGCTGGAATCAAAGACCTTGTTAAGTTTGAATGATTAACTTGTTACAATTGCTGTAAAGATTCCCGCTCACAGAACCCAAAATCCTTTGAATTGATCTCATGTACAGCGAAATCCTTCCCTCGTATCATGGTGTACTACTGCTAAACACTGACAGAAGAAAATTTGTTACTTGGATCATTCTGTCAAAAAGTTTCGTAGAAAATTTACGCCTAAAAACGCCAGCGCTCGTTCCGGCCGTGTGGACCTTGCAACCTAAAATTTACGGCTATGCGAAGCTTTGAGACAAAGGTTATGAACTGTTCAGTGCAGATTGAATAAAGACGTTAGTACTTTATTACTGCTGGTGAATCTTGGATAAATGGTAGATAGCGAGGCTCTAGTGAATAAGGAAATATTTCAACTAGGTACTCCAGTACGTTCGGTAGTGTTCCGTGGAGCGTCGAAATAATAGATTTACTCATTTCCCGTATTAAATTCCCCCTTACATTCGCATTGTGAACATTAAACGGTCTCTGGACACGATAACAATTTTCTGACGCAGAAGACGAGGGTTAGATGTTTAAGCTGTACAGGCTGTAGCGGAAACAAAACCTTCGAAAAGGATTTTACTCGCATGATCAACCAAGAGAAATTGTTCTTGAGAAAAGCTTTATACTTCCATTTCAGTAACTGCGATGGCTGAAGCTCTGAATGTACTCCGGGATGTGAAAAGCATCATTCTGGGCATAACGAAGCCTTCGCCGTCATTGGTGAGTTGAAGTGCTGTCGTATACTGTCAATGATTTAACTGATTTTTAAATAATCCTCTCCGATAGAACCCTGTCTGCTCATTCCTCAAGTGCAAGGGTCATTTTATTAATTTTGGCCTAGTTTAGCCTTGGAACATATTTTATATTGATCGACTCTGATTCACTGAACTTGTACCAGAAATTTCTTCATCGAACCACTCAGATGTGCTAGTGTCCACAGTTCCTCAAAGTGAAACTCTGAATCTGCAGAGTGATTGCTTGGGTAGGAACTAGAATTAGCAAAAGGAATTTTCTGCAAGTGCGTCTTTGTGTCCCGATGTAGTGAGCAATTTTTAAACTTGACCCGATTGTTTTCCTCTGTGACGTTTTAAGGGTTGCTAGCTCGGTGTCGGCATGTCTACCTGTTCGGTAACTAAATTTTAAGAATTTTTAGCATGATTTTTCAGTGAGTAGCATTTCCAGCTTTCGATATTACTGATACAAGCTTAAGATTAGCTTCAAAACTGGAATACGTGCTGTGATGGTTTCTTCGTGAACCAGACTGCATAACAATTTTGAAGTCCTGAGATGGTCAAGTTGGCTTCCCTCCTGTTTAGACGACTCCTTCTTCCAGATTCTCAACCAAAGGTAAACTGCTGTCCAGGAGGGCTAGTTACTATATTGAACTTGAATTTATATTCGTGAACCTACGTCAATTATTATTGCTTAAAGGGACGGTCTGGGGGGGGGGGGGAAAACGTCCGTTTCTCGACGGATTTTTTCAAGATTTTCTAAATAGGTGTCAATTGATGCGGCATTTCTTTTTGGACTAGTGTTTTTTTCGTAAATTCAAAAAAGATTTTAAAAAATAAACTGAAAAAAGGGTGTTGCGGAAAATGGACTTTGCCCACAATTTCAAAGTTACTAAACTATATGAAGATTTTCTAGGTAGCTGATTGTCTTGTCTTTCGATCCGGTGGTATGGCTTTTCAAGAATTCGATTTTTTGAATGAGAAATTTTCTCCCAAAAACCGACCACTCTTTCCGTTTCTTCAAATTCTTCTGCTTCTAATTTTCAACTTGATTTGAATTTCGAAAAACTAGACCACCGCCTCTCTGAGATAATTCAATCGCTATAGATTGATAAATTTGCCATTCCTGAACTTCAAAACTGTGAGGCAGGTGTCTCTTAAAAGATCAAAAAGTTAACTTTTCAAGAAAGCCATTTTTCTAAAAAATATTTTGGTTTATTTCTAAACCAGTAATTTGTTTTCAATAAATTTTACAGCTGTTGTAGATCTCTCCAATCTCTATCGATTGCTATGTTAGCCATTCCTGTAACTTTGAAACTGTGGGAAAGGATTCGTATCAAGAAACAATGAATCCAAATTTCAGAAAACCTGTAATTTTTAAAACAATTTCTTAATTACATAAAACTTTTTATTTTTTCAACACGTTCTGCTAGTAGCTCTTCTTGAGCCCTTTCGAATGATACATTTGCCATTCTCATACCTTCAAAACTGCGGGAGGTGATAGGTTTACACAACAGCTAATTAGCTGACGACGCAGGGCAGACGGACTCGAAACGGTTACATGATCATAATCAACACTGAGAGTTGGAATGTTTCGTTTGAGTACTAAAGCATTTCAAGCAAGGCCATGAAGCAACTCTCTTGCTATTCCCGTAGAGAAACCCTCTATACTGACTCGTAATGAGGGGGGAAGAGGGAAGTCACCCATCCATTGGCGCTCCCCAAGGTCACGCTAGTGCGCGTTTTTCACCCCGTCTAGAAGACAAACCAATGTACGTACTTTAGAGCGAATTATACCGTTGGATACGCAAGAAAATACTCGAGAATATGAATTTAAAAACCAAAATCCTACCATAATCCGGAAGTGGACCCAGACCGTCCCCTTCTAAATGTTCAGGGTGATGCTCTTCGTACACCCTAATTGACGCTAAATTTCAGCGCGTTACCTGTGACTGGAAGGGATTCAACCGCCAAATTTAGAGCCACGTAGGTTTTCATTTTCAGTCGCCCTTCAAGGGGGTGGGGGGGGGGGGGTTAAACCATTGTATCTATCGGAATTTTAGTTTCCAATATGGATAAATGCGACGGCCTGTGTTGGGGGTTGAATAGACAATCATTTTGTTAAAATGAGATTTTACGTTAATAAAAATCTTTTTTGTGTTGACTGCCGTGCTTTTTTTCAGCACCCACTTTCTTTTCTAACTTTGATCCTGTTCAGGAAGTCCCATGCTCGACTTGTTATGCCCCATCTGTTATAGGTTCCGCGTTTCCTAATCTACACACTAAATATTTGGAGAGCCTCCCTCCTTCCACTTTGAATAGTCTTTGTGGCGGATAGTGAGGCTTATACTAATGTATAATCTGATCTAATGGTAATTTAAAGTCGTGACAGACTTTTGTTGTCAAAGTAAAGGCAAAGGAAAGGGATGTTTTCAGTTCAGATATTTTGCGAGTACCGACAGCAACGAAAACAGACTGATACGCTAAGATATGCCTGCAAAGCTTGAGTTGCAACTCGTGAAACGGGTCTGAAAATATTTTTTAGCAGAATTGGCTCTTGTTCTGAATTCTTGCTGGTGGCTGTATTAATGGCGATTCATTCTCGAGTAATCAGTGTAGTTAGTGGCATCTCTCGATTGAGAGGGCAAGTGAATGAAGTGAGTTTGGTCTCTAAAAACTGGAACTGATTTTTCATTTCAGATTTGTAGCGCTTTCTACATATAATCTCTGTTGGAATAGATGCCCAGGTTTACAACATTTTCAAATAAAAGATCTTACAGAGGGGGCAGCCGGTATATTTCTAAACTTTAGAGTCGTCGAAAAGTGATTTCTTCATTTCATTCTAAATCTGTAGTTAACCGGCTGCAGGTTCTAAAACAAATTTTGCTGTTGAATATCCTGCATACTATAAAACTTCGTAAGTAATGGTTTTTTAAATTGACAATTGAATCTTCAATTCCTACGGGGCCTCGGTGGTAGACACGGAAGATGCTTTGAAAAGCTCGTTCAGCCACAGCACACCTCCTATATCGACATAGTTCTGTCCTGAATCTTGCAGCACTGTCATGCCCTTATTAAGATGGGAAACGCCGTTCTAAAGCATTTCTTGCCCTCGAGCGATGTAGATAGCGTTGTCAAGTTAACTCAGGAAGGGACTAGCTAGCTCTTCAACAATCTGAAGTTGAACATTAGCTATTCTTCAAAAACTGTGGCTCGAACAAGTTTAGCCTAACAAATATCTCATTGAAAAAAATTTGTTTGTTTCGACCATTCATTCATCTTCTACAGATTAGTGTACTGTGCCTTCACGAATAATTTGCCTCTTTTTTACAGAGGAACTTGTTCAACATTGAAACTGCACCTCTAGAGCGCACAGTCGGGAGAGTCATCAGAGGGCGTCTGGTAGCAAATCCTGCTCTTTGCAAAGTTCAGATGCTAGTCAGAAAGTTGAGGAAATTGCCTGTTAAACATCGGTCCTCTGGGAGGCCAGGCGCCAAACTATCGGAGGTGAAGAGCATGAAGGACCTACTCCCAGAAATAGGGTTGGAAAACTTGGATGTAGGGTCGAAAAAAATTGACATCCTCTATTCTTCGGCTAGCACTAACGACAAGCTGGAGTTCTACCTGTCCATCGTCCAGCATCTCATAGCAGTAGGAGAACTTGGACCCCAAATTGATGGTGTGGATGAAGTGGCTCGCTCCGATGACGAGGACTCCGATGATGAAGGAGAAGGAATTGAAGCATCAGAAGCCCCTACACTCGAGGAGTTGGTAGACCCTGGGTCCCCAATAAGGCTGGCGTCACAAGCTCCACCAGCGCCAGTGGACGAACTCAAAGTGCGTGCGTACGCAAAGGTTATTATGAACATGGAAAAGATTAGACTCGAGACCACAAAAATTCCCCAGTTGATGGACGAAGATGCGGACGCACGGAGTAAAGCAACCTTCTCAGAAAGTCAACTAGCGGCAATGGCGGGACTGGATACAGACTTCTATTTTGCTATGAAAACGTACATGACTCCTTTCTTTGAGGCGTTCACAGTGGAGCAGTACAGGGTAGCGCTCAAAATCGGCTTCCGAACTAAAGATACAGACCTCTTCCGAGTATCAGTGTTCAATCATTACTATCCTGACATGATCCATTCACCCGTAACGCGCCATATGATAACTCATGATTTTACACTGTGTGTCTCCTGGTTGGGAATGTGGCGTCGAATGAAGGACGAGAATATCGAGAGAAATGAAGCAGAGCTTGAAGAATTACGTCGCGAAGCTATCGCAGCTCTGAAACCCGACGAGGATGTAGAGAGGGAATTGTCCGAGGAGATGAAGGCTTTGCGTCGCAGCAGCACGAGCAGTTCACGCACGCTCGAAGAACGTTTGGAATTCGAATGCTTCATGTGCCTGCGCACTATTCAACCTCTGGAACAGATGATTACAGATGCTTGTCAACATTTCTTTTGCCGAAAGTGCATCAAGGAGTACATGGAGCATTATCGATTTGTGGAGTCTGTGTAAGTAACGGTTTACGACAGTATAGTTAGTGACGTACAGGGTCCGACATTTTTCTAAATGGAAAGCTTCTAAACGGTTATAGCTGAAGCTACACGTCACAGGTTTCTCAAATGACTAATTCATAAACGGCTTGCTGAGGAAGCGTAAAATATCTGTTGGATTACTACTTTTTAGAAAAGTAACAGAAGCGGCTGGTTTTAGGCAGTGCTCCCAGAGCTCGAAAAACGAAAAAATCACCAAGTTAGCAAGTAATTCTTTCGACTTTTCAGTTGAAAGCCGTGCTTTATGTTTAGCAAGAGAAATGCAAACCTTAAGTTATCTTTTCTTCAACCTTCTGCATTTCAGATTCTCTGAACAAGCAAGAACGGTGCCGACTCGTGTCAGGGCCTTTAATTGCTTCTGCTCGCTGAACAGTGAGATCAAGGGGGGTCGGATTTAATATGCAGAACCTATATATATACACGCTCAGGGGGACTTGATTTGTCGAACCTATGTATGCGCTAGGAACGAGAGCACTTGGAGGCAGCCTTCCGAATCGCCTTTGGCTATGGGTCGGTCCTTGATGATAGTTTATGGCCCTGCATTAGTTTTTTACCATTAACGCTTACGTTGCCCCTTTTTACCAATCAGTGATTTTATGCTCCTGGTATTTTGCGCGAGAACGCGCTCTGGCGTAGATTGCCCGTTTGAAGTTCAAGCATGGGCACGCAAAATTGCATTTGTGGCAGAGAATTTTAACGGATATAATAGTTGTGTAAGAATTCATACGACTAGTCTTGCATGATAAATCGCTACACTTATTTACGAGTGCTGTGAAATTCCACAACTTAAGAATATCTGTGAGCTATAATCCTATTTCATAGATTTACAGCGCTTCTTCCCGTTGTTTTGAATAAGTTCAAGTAATCTGCTTTAACTGTCATTCGGTGATGTGCTCACCGTTCAAATATTCTCCCTACTTATGTCGGACGTGATTCTTGAAATTTTCTTTGAAAACCGTTTCTCTCCAGAGAATATGAACTCGCTAAAGGAACGGTAGTTGCAACCTCTTTATGTACTTGTTCACATATAACTACTCTTCAGAGACATGAGTCTGTGGGAATAGACTGAAGCGGGAAGAGACGAGCTTGCAACCAGTCGGATGGGCCTTCATTTTTTTCCTAGAATGACACGTTTAGTCATGGACAAGCTTTACGAAGTTAGCTGGTGCTGTGGTTTTCAGCACTTTCTAAGTTAAAGGTTTGTCGCGTTTCATGAACTTCTTGGCTAGCCATTACTGTGACTTGATCTTGTGTGTGAACTCTTGTATTGTCTCGGCTCATACGGGTTTCTTTTTCTGAACACCTTTGTTATGGTTATGTAGAGACGTGTGCGCAAACTTAAAATCTAATCTTGAGAATTGCGTACGCTAAGCTTCAATGCCGTGATAGTTTTTTTATAACTCCTTCTTTCCTTACCGCCGCATTGAAATGGATATCTGCATTAGCAACAGCGTTCCTACTCCTCGTGGAGCACAGCCTGCCGAGTGACATTTTCTCCTGATTTCAGTTCAGAGTTGTTGTGCCATGCAGCGCAACTTCAGCCCTTGAATCGTTAACCTGTTTTATTCCTAATCTATTTTCGATAGTGGAGAATAAAGCATTTTTGTACAAAAGTTGAAACCTGAGCAGCGCATTTCGGTAAGATTCATTCTCGGGTTCTGTTGGTACGGATATCATCCGGGCATGTTGATTTCTTCACTAGCATGTTTGCCCACCCCCCCTCCCGAAACTAGGGATTCGCCGGACTGACACTTTTATAGTGATTGGCTTGTTATTACCAAATTTTCTAAAGCGGTTTTCGTTTTACTGTCATCAGAATATTTTTCTTTTGCAGACCTTGCCCGACCTGCACGAAGGAAATCAGATGTTGGATGTCCCGCGCAGACTATAAATACGCTAAAGAAAAGCTCACGGTGAGCGGCGCTCTGAAAAAAGAAATTCCGGCTCAATACTACAAGTGCGTGTATGCTCCTCAGGTTTACCACTGGAAGGTCCGGAGGCCTCGAGCAGGCAACTAATTTTTTTTAAGTTTGGAATGTTATGTTTTTATAAGAGTTCGTGTTTTTGGTAATAAAGTTGAGTTTTCTTTAAGACAGACGCTTATCTTCTCCTAATTTGGTCAACTCAATCCAGAGTTCGGTGAATTGTGAAGAAAAATTACTCGTACGTGTAGAGTATTTGAAATAAGTGATTCAGGACTGCTGAATGATGTAGACTTCTTCCTTATAACGACAATTTAAGATTGAACTTTACACAGGCATTGCAACACGGAATGATTCGTGCACTTGGAACCAGCCTCCGTTAAGGAAAGTATTAAAGTCTACTGTCAATGTCACGTTCCTTTCGGCCTTGAACTAAAATGATTTCACGTGCAACAAAACGTTAGTTTTGTGGGAAGCTAGGCTTTGAGCTACTGCTTCGGCATTTCAACGCTTCATTCCTCGAAGTGTTGTCACATTTGTGATGAAAAGACTTCTTTTTTAGAGTAGACTGAACGCTTATAGTGAGGGCTGGCTTTCATGCCTGTCATGAAAAATCAGATCCGCAGTAGTGTACCGATTATATCGGCAATTGAGCGCTGAACATTCAGCTAGACTTCCATAGCGAGAAAGCCCAGAATAATTTGAACAGATGATCTCCCGCGGCTGGAGAAAATTTGGAATGAATGTTTCGGAAAAAACCTCGCTAGCTTCGATGTCTGCTTAGATAGTTGCTAGAAGAAGTGAGAACAATCCCTTTCAACAGATTCAGATGTCCTCGGCTGGATGAAATTTAAGCATGGGGTGTTGTACATAATAATTAGAGCTGTGCCAATATGCACATGCATACATGCACGCGCATATGAAAGCATGAGCGCATAAAATATGCGACTTCGAGTTAGATGTAGGCGACTGCGGAGTGTCTTACGCACAGCACTCGCATTTATATGCAAACAATTTGCGATCAAGTCTTGCACATGCACGGGTGAATGACCGACTTCAGTTAGCTAACAATTGTTCGATATTTTAAATATTGAACTCTAAGGTAATAATTAGTTGTGCCATTGCATTACTTGCATATATGCACGCCAAGAGATATGCAGAATGTTTTATGCAATGCAATGAATTATCTTGTGCATATGCGAAATCACGTATGCAATTTCGCATATGCAGTATAACAGATGTAATATGCCAAATGCATTGTGCATATGCACGATATCATTGCATATATGCAGCAATGTGAATGGTGTAATTTAATTTTTTTTAATGTAAAACTGCAAATTTTTTCCTTGATCCAGAAATTTTGTACATAGGGGGACCTCAACGTATACACACGATCAGTTAAAGCAACATCTCCAGTTTTATCCGGTGCGCTAGGTTCAGTACCTGATGCCAGGTTTCCTTCGTGACCTGTGCATCAGTTAAATTTTATTCATGAATAAAACAATAGAGGTATCGGAACTGAATTTAACAGAGTTTGAACTTTTCAAGAATTACGTGGTGTAATAGTTTTTCTACACCTAGTGAGAGTTTTCTTGTTTTGTTCTACACATAGGCCTCCCTATATGTACGAAGTGTTGAGGTAGAAATGCAGCTGTGAAGTTTGTATAAATTCCAGAAACATATGCGTTTAGTGAATTATTAATATATATCGTTGTGCTGTGCTTGTTCATAAAAAATGAGAAATCTCAATAAGGTAATCCCTCAAATTCCGAATATGCCACAAATTCCTAAAATTGCGTCATTATAGTGATTTAGCTTCCTGGACTTACACGAGGACAATCAAATTTGCAATTGACATTTAGTGATCATATGTTGATTTAAATATTCCTGCAATATTTGGTTGTTCAAAACCTAATGCAAATGTTCGGTATTCGTGGGGTGTCCGGAATGAGGGGATAACCTAGAGGAAGATAATAAGGACTTTAAAAAAATTTCTCGTTCATTTTTGCATTGAATTATACAATGTACTGGATAAAATGTTGTTGAATGAAGAAATGAACAAATTTCTTTTAGTATTCTGATGATTACCATTATTTATTAGTTACGCCATCCTAAAGTACCACAAAGTGTAAGGAATGATACTTTCATGAATGAATTCCCAGAATATGACTTTCGAGATTGAAATCTGTATTGTACTTATTGCCGGAAAACTGTAAGCTTTTTATGTAATATATTATGAGAGTATACGCTTATTGTCAAAATATCTGCTGTGACTTCATAGATATGAATAACTAAGGTAATCCTTTTGGCTCAGCATAAATTTAACCAATATTGACCCACTTTCATCTACGATAAAATCACGGAAAGGCGGAGGTTTAAGCTTGATGTCTCATTTAACGTACAAAACCGACTTTTAGTGCTCGCCGTGGCCGAGTGGTTAAGAACACACCCTTCCTTAAAGGTGCCAAGGGTTCGAATCCCGGCGCTGCGTGGCGATTTTCCCCGTTGGGCAAAAGGAAAACTAGAACACAATACCCTACTCTAAACAGATATCTAAAATTGGCACCGGCTCGGCAGGGGAATAACCGTCCTGTGGTAGTTATATGGCATTTGAAAAACCAATGTAAAAGATGATATTTATCATGCTTAATTGATTGAAAAAAAGTTTTTTTTTCTAGATTTCTAGCACGAGAAGATCTTCCCATGATTAAGAATGTAAACTCTATTTTGCATAGCTATCCTGTTGAGGAACAAATACAAACCAACCAAATTTGTTGACCAACGCAGGAGATGGTCAAAAGTATTCATGCCGATAAGCGAAAAAGTGTCGCATTTGAAAACATTAAAAAATACATTATTATTCGATGTAACCACATTGGTTAAACCTTGTTCTACTTTGAAATCTTGGGTAATCATATTTTCAGGTTTTCTTCATTAGTAGCAAATGCTCGATATTCTAAATATTGAACACTATTGTATTGAATCATAACCTTAGAGTTCAATATTTATAACATCAAACAAGTTCCAACTAACTGAAGTCGGTCATTCAGCAGTGCATGTGCAAGGCTTGATCGCATATTGTTTGCATATAAATGCTAGTACTGTGCATACGACACTCCACAACCGCATATATGCAACCTCAAGCCGCATATTTTATGCGCGCATATGCACTTGCATATATGTAAGTGCATATTGGCACAGCTCTAGTAATAATTAATTCATTACAATGGTGTTCAATATTTACCATATCGAGCATTTGCAACTAATAAAGAAAAACTGAAAATAGGATATCACAAAATTTCAAAGTAAAACAAGGTTTAACGCATATGGCTACATTTAACAATGTACTTTTCAAGGTTTTTAACTTGAACACTTTTTGCTTATCGGCAAGAATACTTTCGTATTGCGAAAACACTCTTTCTACATCGTCCGACACCAGGGGAGCAAATTCAAGATTCTCCATGTCATATGGAGAGAGTTGACCAGCTAATTCGTTGGTCAACAAATTTGGTTGGTTGGTCTTCGTTCCTCAACAGGATAGCTATAGAGAGTAAAGTTGACATCCTTAATCATGGGGAGATCTTCTCGTGCTAGTTATCTCGAAAAAAGGATGCGTTATTCCAATCAATTTAGCATGATAAATATTATCTTGTAAATTGTTTTTTCAAACGCCTAACACCAGGACGGTTACTCCCCGATCGAGCCGGTACTTATTTCAGATATCTGGGTAGAATGGGGTATTGTTTGAGTTTTCATTTTACCCAACGGGGAAAATCACTGCGCAGCGCCGGGATTTGAACTCTTGACGCCTTCACTGAAGGGTGCGTTCTCAACAACTCGGCCACGGCGAGCACTAAAAGTTGGTTTCGTACGTTAAATGAGACATGGAGCTTAAACTAGCAGCTTTCGGTGATTTTATCGTAGATGAAAATGAGTTAATATCGGTTAACTTTCTGCTAAACCAAAAGGATTATCTTCGTTATTCATATCAATGAAGCCGCAGCATATATTTCGACTATAACAGTGTATACTCTCATAATATATATGACAAAGTTACAGTTTTCCGGCAATAAATACAATACAGGTTTCCGTCCTGAAAGTCGTATTCCTAGAATTCATTCTTGAAAGTACAATTTGTGGTACTTTGGGATGGCGTAATTAATAAATAATGGTAATTAAAATACTAAAAGTAATTTGTTCATTAATCCATTCACCGTGCCCCAACGGCCTCAAAGTTCTGAAAATGTTCTGAAAATGCCATTTTTCAGAACTTTGGGGCCGTTGGGGCACGGGTTAACGATGTTCAAATGGTCTAAAACTTCACCAGTATCATTTTTTCTATCAACCTCACCTTTTTAGGGGGTCCCGTCAAGAAAATTCTGTGAAAAAAAATCTACCCTATGAGTACTGGCCACCCTAATGCACATGCATATATGCACGCGCAAATGGAATCACGATCGAGAGCAAAAAATATGCGGCTTCATGCTAGACATATGCTATTGTGGTGAGGTGTGTGCACAGCACTCGCATTTCTATGCGAACACGTTGCCATCCCGTGTTACATGTGCACTGCTGAATGACCGACTCCAGTTAATTAGAGCTTGTTCGATATTGGGAATATTAAACCTTAACGTAATGATTAACTAGTAATTAATAATTACCAACATATGCATGCATATATGCACGCGCATATGAAATCGTCAGCGCATAAAATATGCGGCTTCAGGTTAGATATATGCGATTGCGGAGTGTCGTATGCACAGTACTCGCATATATATGCTAGCTATATGCGATCAAGTCTTGCACATGCACTCTTGAATGACCGACTCCGGTTAGTTGGAACTTGTTCGATATTGTAAATATTGAACTCTAAGATAATGATTCACTTCAATAATGTTCAATATTTACTATATCAAGTATTTACTTCTAATGAAGAAAACATGAAAATAGAATTTCACAAGATTTCAAAGTAAAACAAGCCTTAAGATATGTGGTTATATTTAATAATGATGCATTTTTTATTGTTTTCAAATAGGACACTTTTTCGCTCATCGGCAAGAATACTTTTGTACTGCGAAAACACTCTTTCTACATCGTACGACACCAGGGGAGCAAATTTAAAATTCTCCATGTCCAATGGTAGGAGTTGACTAACTACTTCGTTGGTCAACAAATTCGGTTGGTTGGTCTTCGTTCCTCAACAGGATAGCCATGCAAAATAGAATTGACATCCTTAATCATGGGAAAATCTTCTCGTGCTAGAAATCTATAAAAAATGTTTATTCCAATCAATTAAGCATGATGAATATCATCTTGTCCATTGTTTTTCAAATGCCGTATAACTATCACAAGGACGGTCACTCCCCTGTAGAGCTGGTACCCATTTCAGATATCTGGGTAGAGTGGGGTATTGCGTTTGAGTTATCCTTTTACCCAACGGGGAAAATCGCCGCGCAGCGCCGGGATTCGAGCCCTTGACACCTTCACGGAGGGGTGCGTACTCAACAACTCGTCCACGGCGAGCACTAAAAGTTGGTTTCAGACGTTAAGTGAGACACGGAGCTTAAATTACCAGCTTTCGGTGATTTTATCGTAGATGAAATTGGTTCAATATTGGTTAACTTTATGCTTATCTAAAATGGATTATCTTCATTATTCATATCTATGACGTCACAGCAGATATTTTGACAATAACAGTGTATACTCTCATATTATACTGCAAGACAAACTTACGGTTTTCCGGCAATAAGTACTATAAAGATTTCCGTCTCGAAAGTCATATTCTGGGAATTCATTCTTGAAAGTATCATCCCTTGTACTCTGTGGTACTTTGAGATGGCGTAACTAATAAATAATGGTAATCATTAAAATACTAAAAGGAATTTGTTCACTAATCCATTCATCAACATATTATCCAATAAATCTGTAAATTTCAATGCAAAAATTATTAAAAAAATATAAAAAGTTCTCATAATCTTCCTTTAGGTAATCCCCCTCATTCCGGACATCCCACGAATACCAAACATTTGCATTAGATTTTGAATAACCAAATATTGCAGGAATATTTAAACAACATATGATCACTAAATGTCAATTGCAGATTTGATTGTCCTCATGTAAGTCCAGGAAGCTAAATCACTATAATGATGCAAATTTTGGGAATTTGTGGCATATTCATGATTCGAGGGATTACCTTATTGAGTTCTTTCTCATTTTTTATGAACAAGCAGAGCACAAAAACGGTATTTAATTACTAATTCACTTAACGCATATGTTTCGGGCATTGATACAAAATTCACAGTTACATTTCCACTTTAACACTTTGTACGTATAGGGAGGCCTATGTGTAAAACAAAATAAGAAAACTATCACTAGGTGTACAAAACCATTATACCATGCAATTCTTAAAAACTTTAAACTCCATCAAATTCAGTTCGGATACCTCTATTGTTTTTTATTTATGAACCAAATTTAACTGAAGAACAGGTCAGGAAAGAAAGCTGGGCATCAGGTACTTAACACAGCGCACCGGGTAAAACTTGAGATGTTGCTTTAGAAATTGATAATGTGTATGCGAGAGGTCCCATCATTGTACAAAAATTCAGGATCAAGGAACAAATTTGCATTTTCACATTAAAAAAATCAAATTACACCATTCGAATGATAGCATGTATGCAATGATATCGTGCATATGAGTAATGCATTTTGCATATTGCATCAGTTTTATTGCGTATGCAAAATTGCATATGTGATTTTGCATATGCGCAAGATAATTCTTTGCATTGCATAAAACATTCTGCATATCTCTTGGCGTGCATATATGCAAGTCATGCAATAGCACAGCTCTAATAATTACCGTAGTGTTCTATATTTACAGTATCGAGCATTGGATACTAACAAAAAGACATGGAAACGGGATTTTATAGGATTTAGGATTATAATTTGGAACAAGGCTTTTAGTATTCGGTTACATTAGATAATAATCTACTTTTTGTTTTCAAACAGGAAACTTCTTCGGTTATGGGCAAGAATAGTTTTGTATAGTGATAAGTCTTTCTACGTCGCACGACACCAGACGTGCAAATTCAAGATTCTCCATGTCGGTTGGAGAGAGTTGACCAACTACTACGTTGACTTCCTCAACAGGATTGCCATGCAAAATAGAGTTGTTACCTTTGACAATGGTGAACCCCTTATTCTTAATTGATATTAAATTCATTTTTTGAAAATTTTTCTGGTCACAATGAGATTTGAAAGCGTTTTCTACTTTAGCGACATTCTCAATAGCTTCTGCAATTCCCATTCCTTATGCTTCCAGTTTTACAATTGTTGTGGAAATCATGGTAAATGTATTGGTTATGGAGTTTGAACTAATTTTTGATCCAACACCGTTCTGCAAACTTTGAGCTTCCTCGATGTTCACTGCTTCCTGAGGATCTTATGATTTAAAACAATAACAGCAACAACAAACATCGGCATTTAAGGATGCTCTATTTCCAATTCAAGCCTTATACATATCACCTTGTATATTAATTTTTCAAATTCCTTGCAACTAACACCAGGACGCCATAACGGTTTCCCCCGGTCAAGACCGGTACCCATTTCGGACACCTGGGTCGAGTGCGGTATTGTGCTTTGAATTTTTCCTCTATACCCAACGAAGAAAGTCGCCACCCAGAGACGGGATTCGAACCCTCGATGCCTTCACGGAACGGCAGGTCCTTTAACCACACGGCTATGACGAGCTCATAATAGAGTTTATATTCTCGAAACGATCTGCATAATACTTCACACCGTCCAACCATGTTTACCAACGAGTTATGGGCTGGCGCTGGAAACAATGGTACGTACGCCAGGAGCCATCTCTAGGAACTCCTGAACTCTGTGGAGAGCTTTCAAAAATATAGCTTTGGTGGCAGACATAAATCGATTGCCCTGGGGATAATTATTCCTAACTATCTCTGCCACTCGGTGAAGGCCGTGAACCAAGCAGGTCACGTAAATCCTCCTTGGGAATAAGACTTGCAATCCGTTCATTGCCTTAACCATGTATAGAGCAGCATCAGTAACAACGAGAAGAATTGACTCGTACACGATTTACTCAGGCAAAATTAATTGCAATGATTCATAGAAAATGCTGTCACTGTTGAATGATTCACTTTATTTAACTCAGCTTCATTAGCCAAGTAGCTCTTGTCACGTTCGTGTTCTTCCAAAATACCAAAGACGAAAGCTATAACAAACCTTTAGTGGTTTCATCTCATGAAACCCAGATCTTTTTGCTCTTATCTTTATTACGCAGCTCATTCATATTTTCTTCATAGAATCCCGTAGGATCTTCTTGGTGTATACGGATCTTCTTGGTGTATACGGATATGGCACAGTCCTACCTGTATACCTTTTAATAAGCTGTATGGATTTTTCAGTTGACAATTTATGTAAGGGTATATCACAAGATAGCATGGCATCACAGAGATTTCTATTGAAGTTATGAGCAGAATTGGAATGTTGTCTCACTGGCGTTTGGCTCACTGACGCTTGGCTCACTGACGCTTGGCTCACTGACGCTTGGCTCACTGACGCTTGGCTCACTGACGCTTGGCTCACTGACGCTTGGCTCACTGACGCTTGGCTCACTGACGCTTGGCTCACTGACGCTTGGCTCACTGACGCTTGGCTCACTGACGCTTGGCTCACTGACGCTTGGCTCACTGACGCTTGGCTCACTGACGCTTGGCTCACTGACGCTTGGCTCACTGGCGCTTGGCTCATTGACGCTTGGCTCACTGACGCTTGGCTCACTGACGCTTGGCTCACTGGCGCTTGGCTCACTGACGCTTGGCTCATTGACGCTTGGCTAACTGACGCTTGGCTCACTGACACTTGGCTCATTGACGCTTGGCTAACTGACGCTTGGCTCACTGACGCTTGGCTCACTGACACTTGGCTCACTGACGCTTGGCTCATTGACGCTTGGCTCACTGACGCTTGGCACACTGACGCTCGGCTCACAGGTGCATGACTCTCTGAACCATCCGAATCTTCATGACATTTTCTCTTACTAGTTCATTTCGGATATGACCCGTACCATTAAATGCGGGACGACCGAAGATCTTCTCGTACTGGCAATCTGGAGAAAGTTGATTTAGTAAGTTTAATGACTCATGGAGCTCAAACTATCGGCTTTTAGTGATTTTATCGTGGTTTAGAATGAGTCAATATTTGGTTAACTAGATGCTGAACCATAAGGATTATCTTCGTTATTCATATCTTCGAAGTCAGAGCAGATATTTTGAGAATAACTGTGTATGATATGCTCTCATAATAGATTACATGAGAAGCTTACAGTTTTCCGAAAATAAGTGCAGTACAGATTTCCGTCCCGGGGATCATATTCTGCTAATTCATTCGTGGAAGCCTCATTCTTCGCACTCTGGGGTACATTGGGCATGGTGTAACTAATAAATAAAGATAATCATTGGAATAATGCAAGCAATTCGTCCACTTCTTCAATCTTCATCATATTATCCAGTACATCTGCAGTTTCCATACGAAAATTAATACGAAAGGTTTCGGAGGAAGTTATATTCCTTCACTAGGTTATCCCTCTCATTCTGAACACCCCACGAATACCAAACATTTGAATTAGATTTTGAATAACCAAGTATTGCAGGAATATTTAAATCATGTGATCACTAAATGTCAATTTCCGATTTTTGTCTTTATGTAAGTCTAGAAAGCCAAATCACTATAATAATGCAAGTTTTGTAGATTCGTGGGATGTCCGCAATTCGAGGGATTACCCTATTGAGTTCTTTTTCATGTTTTTTTTATGAGCAAGCAGTTCACAACCACGGTATTTAATATTAATTCACTATACGCATATGTTTGACAGTTGCATTTCCACTTCTACCCTTCTGTACGTGAATCTGTAGATCAGAAAAAGAAAAATATTTCTAGGTATGCTATGCAATTGGTAAAAACTTCAAACTTCATAAAATGCAGTTTGGACACATCTATTCTATTTTATTTTTGAACGAAATTTAACTACTGAATTTAACTACTGGTCAGGAAGGTAACCTGGGCATCATGTACTGAACAGATCTCGAGCGCACCGGGTAAAACTTGTAATGTCGCATTAGCAGCTGATAGTACGTATGCGAGAGGTTACGTCAATGTACAACATTCGCATTACAGCCTATATGCAACGCTATCGTGCATTTGGATAAAGTATTTTCTATAATCCATCTGATATATTGCATATGCATACTTACATATGAAATTTTGCATATGCATAAAACATGTTTTTGCATTGCGTATAACATTCTGCATATCTCTTGGCGTGCATGTATGAAAGTTATGCAATGTCACAGCCGTGTTTCTAAATATGAATGATGAAGATGCAGGTAACAACTACTCGGATAGTTATATTTCAAGTAACACAATAACTCTCCATCTGTAAAGAAATTTTAAACTCGGTCGCACAGGGATTACGTAGGGAAACGTAAGATTTCGTCTGAGTTTCTAGCTGGATGAGTGAAGCTGTCAACTAACCCAAACCAGCAAACTATCCTTCCTAAAACGAGTTCATATCGATGAGTGTGATATCGAGCATATTACATATATATGCTTTTGAGCATATTTTAGATTGCCCAAAAAATACGCGCAACTATTTATGCAATGTGGGCATATCGCATATTTTTCTGGAAACATAAAATATGACGAACACGCATGAATAACTGTAAGTCGCAGTAAACTGAACCCTAGTGAAACTTTCCCATTACTTTTATATTTTTTTTCATCTAAATATACATAAAAATTCTTTTTGTATAACAGGAACAATTTTTTTAAACTGAAATTTTTCGTAAATCAATTAAAATTGTAAAGTGCTACAGCTACTTCATAAGTTTATTTTAATTGTGAAGGAACTAGCACAACATTAGTTACCTTATGAAGTGTATTTGAGATTAGTACGGCTAGTAGTGATCTACAACCATGCCGAAGGTGAACGAGACAAATGCATCATTCTTGGACTACTCCAGGGAATGTGCAGATTTTCAAGCCGAGGAAGGATTTCTCTATTGCATTTATTGCGAGAAACAGGTGAAAGATAAAACTGTTTTCTCATTCAGAACATGTTAAAGAAGTTTTGCGTGGTACAACGTTTTAGTTTCTAAATATTGTCACGTAGAACCATGTTGCGCTTATAATACACACTTGACTATTTCCTTATTGTATTCGAAGGATATGAATTGCTCTTGCATAACTACTTACAATGGCTGGAATGGGAAAATACTTAATTCAAAACTGCAACTTTATAAAGAGCATAAATAATATTGCAGGGAATAAGTCTAATAGATTTCTGATATTGCATATTAACATTAAATTTTGATATGCACATGGAACAAATAGGATTTTACATCAGTCTGTAGTTTCATATTAAATGTTTTTTTTTCGAGTGTCCTGTTCGCGGAGGTATTTGGTTACTCAACATTCGAGAACTGCAGGGCATATTAAAGGGAAGGCCCTTTAGGAAAGTCGCAACGATAATTTTGGCATTTCTGCTCACATCCACAGTCAACCCGTTCAACCTGAGTCGGATGAAGCCGAGTCTGGTAATCCCGTATTAAGTGAAATGGAATTTGGCGGAAAGGGGTCTTGCAAAAATGGATTGAGGCAATTAGACTTTAGTCGACCAGGATGTACTCAACCAGACCCAAATCAACCAGAGCCAAATCAATCTGGCCCGAGTGAGCCAGGGACGAATCAACGTGGATCTAGGCAACCTGGACCTGGCAGTTCCGATGCTCACAGACGTAGTACAAGCTTTAACAAGTCCGGCACTCGCTACATCTTCGCGCAATGTACGTAAAAGTTGCTCCACATTCAATGCAGAATTGTGTACCGCCTTAGGTTCTAGTGATATACCTCTTCACATATTGAGCAATGGTGATTACAGGAACTTTCTTTTAAGTACACCGGCAAAAAGATTCCAGATCGAACCACATTGAGGAAATATTACTTGTCAGATATGTACATGAATAAGTTGAATTCCCTTCGACAAAAAGCTGCCGGTCACAAAATATGAACCTCGAGGATAAAGTACACATATTGAACAACGATACATTGATTGTTTTGTGTTTCGGCGTTTTGGATGATCAGTCAGAACTTGGCAAATGCTACTTGGCTAACATTGGAATTTTACCAGTCGTCAACCATTCGTCTGTGGCCGCATTTTCCACAGATTCTCTCTGGGTTATTTGGCCCGAGCAAATCCTGTACGAAAACGTACTTCTCGTGTGTACAGATGCTGCAGCGTACATGATAAAAGCTATGAACGGATTCCAAGTTCTCTTTCCGAAAATGATTCACATAACCTGTTTAGCTCACGGTCTTCACAGATTGGCGGAATTAGTGAGAGTAAGCTATCCTGATGGGAATCGATTTATAACTGCGGCGAAAAGCGCATTCGTCAGAGCACCTCAGAGATCGAGTGCAGCGTTTCAAGGAACTTGCTCCGAACACTCCCATTCCTCCAACACCAATTGTGACAAGGTAGGGTACTTGGTTGAACGCTGTCCAATATTTCACTATGCATTACGATGAAGTACACCTTGTGCTCATGTCCTTTGAATAAGATGAAGCGCATAGCATCAAAGAGTGCCGGAATCTAATGGAAGACTCTCAATTACCATTAAGTCTTACATTCATTGATAGCACATTTTCTGTGTGGCACAAGGGGCCAGAAACACAGGGACTTCCTATTTTGAGAGCAATAACATTAATGGATATCGTAGAGGAAACAATGAAGAACAGATATGATAAAAGGTATTATCAAGAGTTTAAATGCATTTTGGTGATAAACAATGGTTTTGAAAAGATAAAAACAATCAACTCAATTTTGACTCGTGAGATCTCTGACGCAATGCATGAATCCATTAAGGAATATTCACCTTCCGAACTAACTTGCTTCACTTTTGCTCCACTTGTTTCTTGCGATGTCGAGTGGAATTTTTCGCAACATAAAACTTTGCTGGCAGATAATCGTAGAAGATTTATTTTTGAAAATCTCAAATACCACGCAACTATTAAGTGCAGCCCTCGAATTTGATGCTAAAAAATATTCCTCGTATAAAAGAGGTGCTAAAATATAATCCTTGCATTCATGAAAACTATTACTTCAGAATCAACCTTGGATCAGATTACTTTTTTTCGTTCGTTATCATCGTCCTTAACTCGTTCAAATTAGAATTGTTTCTGTTTCAAAATGTTCATGTTCAGATAAGTTATAAAACTTCCAATGTTAAACCTTTCATGCTTCAACTCAATTGGAAATAGACTGTCTTTCTTTCTTTATTCTTCCTTATTATTTCTTTCTTTATTGTTTCCTATTCTTTCTCATTCATTCTTTCTCATTCATTCTTTCTCATTCATTCTTTCTCATTCATTCTTTCTCATTCATTCTTTCTCATTCATTCTTTCTCATTCATTCTTTCTCATTCATTCTTTCTCATTCATACTTTCTCATTCATTCTTTCTCATTCATTCTTTCTCATTCATTCTTTCTCATTCATACTTTCTCATTCATTCTTTCTCATTCATTCTTTCTCATTCATTCTTTCTCATTCATTCTTTCTCATTCATTCTTTCTCATTCATTCTTTCTCATTCCTTCTTTCTCATTCCTTCTTTCTCATTCTTTCTTTCTCATTCATTCTTTCTCGTTCATTCTTTCTCATTCATTCTTTCTCATTCCTTCTTTCTCATTCCTTCTTTCTCATTCTTTCTTTCTCATTCTTTCTTTGTCTTTCCCACTCTTTCACACTCCTTCACATTTTTTCACATTTTTTCTTTCTTTCAGTCACATTCTTTCTTTCTTTCATTCACTTTTCTTTTTTTCTTTCATTCACTTTTCTTTCTTTCTTGCTTTCTTTCTTTCTTTCTTTCTTTCTTTCTTGCTTTCTTTCTTCCACCATGAACGACTGCAGCTGAAACTTCTGATGAATTGGAATACATCCGAAATACAAACCGTGCAAATAAAAACTCAATAAAATAAATAACTCATTTATCGGCTGACTGTGCCCCGCCAACCATCGTGGTCAGAGCCAGCCAGGCCAGCTTTACTTACTGTGAGCGTCACATTTGGCACCTCTGGCTACGGCTGTGTTCAGAGAACGTAAGTCGACTCACCCAACTCTGAATACAACTCTTGGTATCGGTACCCAAGAGCACAGCTGGGCGGTTGAATCTGACAAATGATATGGTGGGGAAAAACTATCTGATATTAAAACGCAACGCTGAGAATCGATGTCCACGCAATGTAAATAACCGATATTTACTTTATAGTAAGTATCAGCATAAATAAATATTAGGATGAAAAAATATCAATTTAAATTTTCCTCAAAATACGATTTTGCTCGCATGAATCAGCAGCTTGATTCATGTATACACCCACCTTCCTCTTGACTATTTCAAGAAACACCGCTTAGGTGTATCATAATATAAATTTTAGTTTTAACAAACAACCTAAGAAGCAATTGAAAATGATAACTTAGACGTCTATCTGTAACCAATAAATTTTCTTAATATATATCACACACGCACATATAAACATATAAAGGGCAATTTTCACTTGTGAATGCACAGAAAAATATTTAAATAGTGAAGGTACAGGAAATAATTTTGAAATCTTACATTACCAGTAACACAAATCAAAACGACTTAAATACCAACATTATGGGAACTAGATCTTGGTCGACATATTATCAGCTACTCAACAATCTCAACATTGAAACCTTAAATAATATTTTGTAGCAAACAAGAAGTGAGCAGTTTCGACATTTAAACTTGGAGCACCGTAATCAACAACAAGCAATGTGAATCTATAACAGTATACGCAGAGCCTTCAAACTTAGCTCAAATGAAAGCTCAAACGCGTGAAGTTTTTAACAATTTTTCTTTCATTTGTAAACTGATTTGAAAGTGAACAAAGTAGCATTTTCATAGGAGAGTATTAACTATTTTCATAATACATTCATTAATTGGAGCTGTGAAATTATAAAGGTTTTGAGCTTCTATTTTTTGGATATGTTCGTGTTTAACCGCTCCACATCAAATTGTTTCATTGTAAAATAGGTCATTCAGGTTTATGATTGTGATGAATACGAACGTAATCAACAATTGAACCCTGGAATTTTAACTCTTTAGAAATGAGAAACGTTTTAAAGCCTGAGTTATAAAATGAGTAGAGCCTGAAATACATTTAGTTCATCAGAATCAAATATAAAAGTGAAAGAAAAAGCGATTTAGCAAGAATGTTCATTTTTCATTTATTTAACACAATGGCTGCATATTTGGTAATTTTATCGACTTAATTTCAATTTAAAGTACAAAGAGTTAATTTAAAATTAAAAAAATAAAAATTAAAAATTTAATTTAAATTAAAATTAATTTAAATTTAAATTTTAATTTAAAAATTAAAATGTGATGAAAATATTTGATGTTAAATCCAAATCACTTGAAGCCTAAATTAAAGAATATAAACTTCATATTACAATATCTAAAAATGAAATTGAAATGTATAAATATTGAGTAATAAATCAGAAGATGCAATTGATATATCTCAACTTCGAATTAAAGTTTTTCACTTTGATAATAAAAGAATCGAAGCTCAAATTACATCATGTGAAGGCTGCGTAAAATAAATTCTGTCATTCCATTTGACAGCGAGAAATACATAACGTAAATTAATCTGACTCGCAATTATTGATCAAACTTAGACCTGGGCCATCAAGTATTACCGTTAATTTCAAATTTTGGGGTATAGTCTGAAAAACGATCTTATATTTACCGTCGTTATTTCACAGTTGGAACGACCGTCGGAAATCGACGGCAAACAACGGTCATCATCGTCGGTGGGTATTTCAGCGTCTGAAATATACCGGTGATCACCGGTAATGTATTACCGTCGTAATTCTTACGGTAAACGACGAAAACAGATGATATTTCCCGGTCGGCCGACAGTAAAATTTTGACTGGGTATAGAGCAAACTTGCATTCGCTTCTCTGCACTATAGTTCATTCAATAGCATAGGGCTTAGGGATTGGCCACTTTTTCAGGGGGAAGAGTGAGCAATCAGTCTTTTCCAAATTGACCAAGTGAGAGTAGCTTCCCACTCACACCTCTCCCTGTGGAAGAGTCGCCGTACTGCCGGTGTGGAAAAAAAACGTTCGAGCATGCATTACCTAATGAGAAGTAAATTTTAGGAGCCAACACACGAATTACCGAGGCAGTATTACACCGAATAATTTTTTCATCGCTCGTGAAGAACTTTTTAGGAGGCGGAGTTTTCAACTCGTCCTCAACAGAGTATTTGAAGAATTTTGGCCCAATTCCTAATTGATTCGGTAAAACTGTGTGGACTATGAGTTAAAATTGAAATCTTTTTTGTACGTCTCACAAGTTATCATATTCAATCCTTCACTCATATTAAATTTAATCAGTATTTTGTTAATGGTAAGAAGCGAGTGAGAATGGGCTGACTATTGCTGTGTAGCTAAGATCGCATCTGAAATATCAAATTACAGTATACTTCTTGGCCACGTCCGCTCAGTTCTAGAAGTTTTCATATCATACGTGTCACGATACGTTGCGGGTTAAGCACGTAACGAAGGGGAATTTAAACCTCCAATAGTCAGAGAATAAGAGAAAGTAAAGATATGAAATGCACAGTAAGAGAGTTGGACAGAAAAGGTAGGAAATTGAACAGTGGGTTTTACATTGTGTGTACTTCGCGAATACCTAGTCATCTTGCATGGGAAAATGACAAAACTTGAAAGATTAAAATGGGTTTTATTTTAATAAACACGTGGATCAAAAATGCGAGCACGCAAAATTATCTCAATGCAATGATTACAAGAGCACGAGAGCACAATGATAGGTATGCATGACCTCACCAACATAAAATTCACCACGACATGGCATTCTGATGAATGTGATGCTCACCGAGAATTTCAATCATCAACACTCAAGCGTTAACACGATTTACGAATGCACAAAATTTAAGGCAATCCCTAAGCAACATAAAAGCACATAACAATGAGGACAATACATGACGGTTGAACCTTGACTCAAAACAAGGTATCCAAAAAGGTGTGAACATTTCGCATTATATCGAATTAACACAAGACACATATTTCATCAAACAGCGCGCCAATTTTGAATGCACTGTTCCATGTACTGCCTGTATTTGAACTTGCACCACTATCACCACTTTACAGAGTCTCACAAATCAAAAATTATATACTTGCACTCTTCTGTAACATGTGGCAGGCGTCGGCCCAATACCGCTTCAATACTGCTTCCACTTGAGGTTTGAGGGATTCGTGCAGGGGTGATCAGTCCGTCTCCGTTGTTCCTTCGCCATCGTAGGCAGTGCTGATAGTCGGCGGTGCTACACCCATAGTTCCCATGAATTTGAGCATCGTTGGCTGAGCACCAAACCGCTCGACCGCTGCAGGACTCGCAGTGCGTGGCATTGTTGCAGATTCTGACGGCTGTGAAGCTTCAATATTTTATGCTGAAGCTGCTTGTGAGCTCGGGATTGATGTAAAAGTGTTTCGAATGCTTTCATGATGCGCGGGAAATGGGCGATTTCCATCGTGAGGCTGAGGTGCTTCGCGCAGCTGTTGTTGCAAGATTCGCACTTCGATTATTGATGATGATCAACGTGGTCTTCTTGAATGCTTTGATGTGCTAATCATACTCAGATGTTCAATTTGTTGCTTATGTGGAATGCACCCCGGCAGCGTGCTGGAGCGCCCGTTTGCGTACCCCTCAGAAACGTACCCTTCCTCTCAGGTACCAGCTTGCCACAAAGAACCCTGATTCTTCTCGTCGCACCCTTCTTATGTGTTTTCACTTGGCATTTTCTAGAAAGATCGAGATTGTTCCAAGTTTCTGCGACAACATTTTAACTCTCATTGGTAGAACACTTGATTGTCCTGCCGTATCGACATCTAATTGGTGCGTTCTCTGACACACCTTGTAGAAGCTTCACGTTCATTCGTATAGGTTATGCGGATCTTCATGCTCACGTTACTTTCGGCGCGCTGAGTGGCTGTAAGACGGAATGCTCGCTGTGTGTCACGCTTCCTTGTTGGCCGTCGCTGGTTTCACTCGAAAGCTATCGCTGGTTTGTGTTATAGGACCTTGTGTTTGTGTGCGTGTGTTTTTGTGTTGTGTGTGAGACTGTGTGCTTGTATTTTGTGGATGCCTGAGCCAGCCGTCTGGTGAAGTGCCGACCACAAGCTTTGACATTGACGGATAGCTAGCACTTAAGATCGCGAAGCAGAGCCGAAGGCTGCCAGAAATTTTTCTTATCTGGTGTTCAACGTTTACGGCACTTGATACATTCCCACGTTTCGATGTTCTTGTAACGGTTTTCTTAGAACAGTGAAAAATAGACCTTGAACATGCCTGGGCAAACTTTGCTTGCTATGTTCTCACGTACAACGCTAATGGTTTTGATATTCCTAAATATGTCGTAGCCTTACGTTATCTAGCCCAATTTTACCATGTTTCCCAATAATTGTATTTCCGAAAGTATTTTCAACATATGTACATAACAGGTAGTTCAATCCCGTGTTCACTTTGTTCGTGCGCTTCCTTCAGAAAGCACGCTCAACGTTTTGTTAAAGGGCCCATTCACGACACATGCTACCAACTCCAACTCAAGTACAGACAATTATGGTTCCATGGAGCTGCGACTTGCGCAAGCCTGCTTCTCCACTCACGGTACAAGCGCAATCTTTCAGTTGCGCTGCATTTCTGGATGTCAGATCTCGACTCGGACCACGGTAACCATAACTCGGACGATCTATTGGACATCGCTGCTTTTTTTAAGATGCTGTCAGCGAGCGCAAAAAGATGTCGAAGTGGTTCAAGACTAGGCTTATGAAGAGGAACACGCTTTCTCATAATCAATTATTAGAGGAACTCAGATCAAAGCCCAAAAATTACAGGAATTATTTGCGGATGGATCACAACTTATTTGGAGCTTCTTTCTTTGGTAGCACCAGGCATAAAAAGATAGTATAGCGTGATGAGAAAAGCCATTTCACCCCATAAACGCTCTTTTCACCAGGTCCTTCCTCATGGCATCGCACTTCACTTCTTTGCATTTATTCACTAGCGCTTCTTATGCAGAATTTTATAATTATTGATTTCGATATCGCACGCTTTTAACACACCAAAGGCAAGGGTAGCTTTGATAAACCTTCTTAATCCTTTGAGGAACGCTTTAGAATCCATTTTACAGATTAATTTTGGTAAAGAAGAGACCGATACCTCACCAGGAGCTATATCGCGCAAATTTTAGTGGTTGCCATTTTTTCCAGACAGTATGCAGGTTAATACTTTTCCTTTGAATATCTAAAATGTGTGAAATGCAGGGTTGCGGAGTCGGAGGAATAAATTTGCGGCTCCGACTCCGACTCCGCCTTTTCAGAATTTTGCGACTCCGACTCCGACTCCGACTCCAACTTTCCAGAATTTTGCGACTCTGACTCCGACTTCGACTCCACCTTTCCAAAATTTTGCGACTCCGACTCCGACTCCACCTTTCTAGAATTTTGCGACTCCGACTCCGACTCCACCTTTCCAAAATATTGCGACTCCAACACCGACTCCACCTATTCGCAATTTATGAGATGAATATGACAGCTTGCAGGTGTTGCAAACTGTACATATGGTTATTGTGATCTTTATTTACGAACGACTTTTAAATTGGCAATAGAATGCTAATAATCAAGTTCTACTAATATATATCTACTAGTGTACATGATTCTTCAAAAATGACGGGATTCGATAGTTTCCTTTAAAAAAGTCGCAAGATATAGATGACAAACAAATTAGATCCACCTTAATAGTGCCCGCGATGAAAATATTCTTGTACTAGTGCACTGGTGAAACTCGTATCACAGATACGGTCATTAAGCATTCTTATGAATGTCACAGACGCACACACCAACCAAGCAAGCATCAACTGTGTATTATATTTCAAATTATTATTAGCAAGGAAGTTTTCAAAAAATTTGCCATATCTTTTTTATACGATAAGCTGCACTTTCTCACTAATAAGATTCAATTTTCAAGCAAAAGTTTTTACTTAAAAACAAAGAGAGCAGATACCAGGTTTTTCATATCATTTGAATGGTATTTATGATATCATCTAATCAAACTAATTCCCATCGTAATAACATAGGGGAAATTACACACAAAAACACATTTATTTTTAAATTGATAAACACACCTAGCGTTTCATTATATACAAAGGGTATTTTTTGTGAGGCGAATTTTCCACCATAGGTTGAAAAACTCAAAACAAATCAATTTTTACGAATGGTAAAATGCCCAAAACTCCTTAGTTTTGGAACTATAAAGACTTAAAAAAAAATTTGAAACCTGAAATATGATACCATGTTCGCGCCTATGTTAGCGCTACCTTTTTCACTTCAAATTAATCCAAGTCAAGTTCAATTTAATCCAAGTCAAATTCAAATTGATCCAACTCTAAGTTGAGTTAAGAATTCACACAATCACTCGTTAATTAGAGTTTTTTGCGTTAAATATGTTTCTACTGGATGTGATGAGCATGACAATCGTATTTCCTCTGAACAAGGAATACATAAAACTTCCGCCTGTGTTACAATTTACAGACAAGCTGTGGTAAAATGTGCTAAGTAGCCACCATCAGGAGGCAGAATGTGATTCAGATCTTTGACCGGCGTAAAAGATGCCAGTCAAACATAAAATATAATCAGTTCACTTGGTACTCTACTACTCATTGAAGTTATTTTAAAATTCTACATTAACGATAGTATGCATCCATTCAAATATTTATGTTCAAAGGGTAATTTTATGTTACACATAACAATATCGGGGAATTTATTTACACTCATTTAGAGATATAGGTACATGCGTGAAATTTCATTTTTTCACATGTATGAAATCATATGCATGCGAATCCATAAGATAACTACAGGACGATATTTAGATTTAACCTTTAAAAGAAATATACAAATGCGATTCACTGAGTACTTCTGTACGATTCCATTTGAATACAATTTAAAAGAGCACATAACCACACTCATACATTCCTGCATTAGCAATAAAAGTGTTGCCATCGCTTCAATTTAATACGCCAAGGCAAATATATCATCTATGTCGATGAAATAAATTGAAATTTCTTTTTACGACAATCGTTTGGACGAGCGAAAAAAGGACTTCATCGTTACATTTTTTTTATATATTAAATCTACATATCGTCCAATGATAATCTTATGAACTCGTAGTAGCATGTATACATGATTTCATGCATGTGATAAAGTGTAATTTCACGCATATTAATCTCTATTTGAGTGTAAATAATTCTTCGATACTTCTATATGTATGTGTAACATAAAGTTACCTTTTGAACATAAATATTTGAATAGAAGCAAACTGCCATAGAAGTATAATTTTAAAGAACTTTAGTGAATAGTATAATAAGAAGTTTTTATAATTGACTTGTATCTTTTACGCCGCTCAAAGATCTGAATCACAATCTGCCTCCTGATGCTGGATACTGAGCACATTTTACGACAGCTGGTCTTTAGATTGCAGCATCGGACACCGGCAGAAATTTTATGTATTCCTTGCTGACGAGAAAAACTATTGTCTTGCTCATTACATACAATAGAGGCATATTTAATACAAAAAACGCCCAAATCAACGAGTGATTACGTCAATTCTTAACACAAATTAGGATTGATTTAATTTAAATTTGACTTGGACTAAATTGATTTTAACTTGAAATAAATTGACCTTGACTTGAATTAATTTGAAGTAGTAAAAGTGGTCTCGATGGGTGAAAAGGTGAAAAAGGTAAAGGTGAAATCTTGAAGTTCCTACCCCACTAAGCCAGGTTGGTGATATTTTTACTACAAGAAATGCAAGTATTTTACGGCTGAGAAAAGTTATTCAAAAGTTTCAAGCTATTAAAGTTTCAAGCTATTATTAAAAGTTTCAAGCTATTAAGTATTAAATAATGTTTGCAGGTTTTATTCATTTAATGAAATAGCTACTACAGTTTATCATTGACAACTTAGTGCTAATTTTCTAACCAACGTCTATATTGCAAATTTTTCGTAATCGTAAATTGCTTGCAGGTTTTATCATAACAATAATAAATAAAAAATAAATTCGTAATGCTTTAGTTAGTGCGTTCGGAACTATCATGACAAGCGATAACATTGGCGCGTACGAGGTCTCCTACTTTGAGTTTTATAGTTTCCTTATGTCCTTATAACTCGAAAACTAAGGCGTTTGGCATTTTATCATTCGTAAAAATCGATTAATTTTGAATTTTTGTACCTACGGTTGAACTTTGTCCGCACAGAAAAACACCTTATTTAGTGTTGATTATTCTTATCGAATGAAATGCCAAGTGTCACCTAAAACAAATAAATGAATAAATAGTTTTGGGTATTTCCTGTGCATAACTTCTATGTTATTACAATGTTTAATTCAGTATTAAACAAATAAAATTGGTTGGTCCGTCTTGGTTGGTTGGTCTGCAACATGTCCCTTTCACGCTCTGAAAGGATGCTAAATGATCGTATTTGTGATAAGATTTTCATCAGTGCACAAGCACAAGAACATTTTAATCGTGGCTACTATTAGAATGGATTTATTTATTTGTCATCCACATCTAAAAGATTCGTTTAACGACAATATCGAATCCCGTCATTTATGTCGGGTCGTGTACACTATTATATATATATATTACTGACAGGTGTCTCCTGAGTAGGGAAAGTAGGCAGTGCATACCCTGATAAGCATAGATAAGTATCAACAGTATGATCAATTCCTAAGTATGCTCCGATTCAACGAAATTACGATAGTTGATTCAATTACTATTCTCAGAATCCCCAAAATTATGATATATTACGCACACATGTAGCTAAGGTAGGCAAGATTTGCACACTGCCTTTTCTTTTCTGTACCTACACTATGCTAGGTAACAATGCAGAACAAGTGACATTTTATAGCCCGACGCCATTTTACATCTCGGCTGTAATAGGTAAAAGTTGTTCATGTTCTGCTTTCGTTGCAGTGGTCTGGCGTTTTCGGAACGTTTTGTTTACTAATAAAAGCCACTTTTAGCTTCTTTGTGTGTAATATGATACTTTTTTTATTCTCGTTTAGCTTTTTACTGTGAATTTGACACTTTCTTATTTCCTATACCTACGTAGACGTTCTTTTTATTTCGTATTTTTGCTAAAATTTGGTACGTTTTCAGCAATAAAATTTGTACCATCATGCATAAATGCAACAATCAACAAATGATTGCAACTGAGATAGTGCATTGCTTTCAGTTACAATATATGTGTGACTAAGTGAAGCATTTGCTAGTGTGTGATATTATTTTCATTGCAGCTCTTTCGCGTTGTATTTTACTTTTTCTTGTGTCCCAATACCGATTTGATTACCTTACAACAATTCTAAAACTTCCTTAAGAAAAAGTCATTAATTATATAATGATGAGAAACAGACACTATTTCAGTTTTTAAAATTTTCAAAACATGATTATAAAAATCTCCATTTCAGTGTATGCTTACTTAGAAGCCTGGGAGCAACCAGAAGATAAAGATTAAAAATGAAAATGAAATGGTGACACAAAATATTACTCTTGAAGAATCAAACAAAATTCATGGAATAACTTTTGAAATGAGCAGAAATTTTCATTATTAATGCATGTTAACTTGACCTAAAGACAAGGAAGTAAACAAAACAAAGAAATAAATTTGAAGTACATAGGTACTACATATAGCTGAAAAAATCTACTAATATTTCAGTTGTTGGCATCAAAATAAGATAATTTAATTTTCATCATCAGTAGCGATTACGTAACATGAAAACTAAAACTCTTTATTCATCAGACCCTAGCTTCAGGTTTTGGCAAAGACCAGTCATTATCAATATATCACAACCTAAAGACTAGAAATATTTATGCTTACAACACAACTTTTGGTTACTGCAAAAACTAGTCATTATCAATCAATACACCAAAGCATAACCAAAAGAAACACTAGCAAAAATCGTTATAAGGAACCACTGGTGTAGAATATAGACACGTACAGTAAGAGCGTACAGAGTTACCACTCTTTATGTGAGTACAATATATTAAATCAGCTGAGCTGTTCTGCAAGTAACTTGCAACACATTAACTACTACTTTCTAGATCCTATGTATTAATTGAAGGGGTAATGAGAGAAACCGAAACAAACAGGATGAATTTACGAAGCTTTCAATAACTAATTCCGGCTCTTTCACTGTATATATTAATATATGCATTATTGCTCCAGTACGAAAATAATACTTCGCGCTCGTAGGTATCACATATAGATGTGTGCAAACCCACAATGACTAAATATCAATGACCGTATTGGTTGATAGGTATAAATACGCTGTTTCGAACCTCGAATAAATTAATCAGTAAAAAATTGCGTGTTTTATACCTTTTAAGTAAAGTATTTAAACTTTGTTTTGTTTACTTTTGGTTTTAAACAATTATGAATAATTTTTTGCAAAAATTAGATTCGAAGACACTAAAAAATAGCGACTCCAACCTCGACTCCACCACATCCGAATGAACGACTCCGACTCCCCCAAATCCGAATGCACGACTCCGACTGCGACTCCGACTCCACCACATTCGGAAAAGCGACTCCGACTCCGACTCCTACTCCACACACATTCAGAAAAGCGACTTCGACTCCGACTCCACCCTAAAACATGCGACTCCGGCGACTCCGACTCCCGACTCCGACTCCGACTCCGCAACCCTGGTTAAATGTGACAAAAGGGTATTATAGCTCGTTCTATATTCGCAGTAGTATTCAACCAGAATGAAAGGGCAAAATACGAGTAAAATGACGAGTTGGGCATTCCGAACCCACTCATGGGTCAGGAGCAGTGCAAGCCGTAAGCTCCGCTAACAAAATATCAGGAAAATCTGATCAGCTCTAACTCCAACTCATGCCTAGAAATTGGCTTGAGTTGGAGCATGATCGTACCCACTCACGACGCAAATTGGCATGAGTTGGGGTTTGCGCACTGAGTTGGAGTTGGCGGCATGTGTTGTGAATGGGCCCCTTTAGAATGGGGTCGGTCCTCAAGCTACATAAAAGATGACTCGGTCCACGCTTGCCTACATAAGAGCTCGTGAAGACGATCTCTTATTCCTGTTAGGAATAAGAGATCATACATACCCTGCACTGTCGAGTAGTTATAGTGTGGATTCCACTTCGTTTTAATAAATTAAGAAAAACCTGAACGACTTCCAGTCCTTGAAGAGGAATATCTTAACATGTAGAATTTTGTCGACAGACGCTTCAATAACCCTAGTGGAACAGAAGATGTGATCGGTGTAGTAAAACGCGCGACACCCAGATATGCGTATATAGAGGAGATAGTGTCGCGCATCTTCTCTCCTTGTGGTTAACTAAACGAGAAAATTAAGCCATCAAATAGCAAGTGGAGCGCTGTTTGGATGGCTGAGTGAAATTCACACTTGCCGGAAGCTTTTCTGGACACCTAAGTGAGGGTTTCAATAATTCAGCTTGATATAACTCAACAGGTAGATAATTGTAAGGCTGTGAAACTTTGAAATCAATTCAAATGCTCAAATGTATGCGCCTGAGTCGATTAGTGCTTCTAGTGCCTATGAGGACTCGTAACCTATGGTCAATGGGTAATATTTTTTGTTGGGAGAGAATTTATGACTATAAGGAAGTCTCTCGGTCAAAATGAACTAAAAACCAAACGTAAAGACAAACATATTGCTCTTTTTTCATACGGGGTGTCCGCTTCGTATGTTTACATAATTTTATTGCATGTTGGTTTTAGAGTCGTTGCAAATTTTACGCAGCCATGAATCCCCAGTTAAAAATGTTACCAGTAACTGAAAATTACAAATAATTCGAAACGCTTACTTTAGAAATCTGATTTTTAAATTTTCTTAGTACATAATACTGTATGTCGCTCATTTCTAATAGCTGAGCTAAGTGACGTTTAATTGCCCGGCCCAACTCCGTGCTAATTAATATTCAGACCTGAGGCCTGGCGTTTTGAAATGTATTAATGGAATCATGAAGTTCTGACTGCAGCTAATTAAATCTGCTTTTCACTTTCAGCTATACATACTTATAGTACCAGTGAATGCCGAGTGTACAAAATTTTGTGACAAGCCGCAGAAGAAAGAAAAGAAAAAAAAAGAAAAACAGTTTATTTCCAATAGAGATTGTACAATATTACAATCATTGGTTTTTAAATTCGTTTAAATTCGAAATTGATTCGTTGGTTTCAATTTTTGTGTATTATGTTTTTAGAAAACTTTATTTGAGCACCCAATTCCCACGAATAAATGCCTGCATTTGCTTCAAACACTGGGAATGTCGCTGAGTCAGAGCAATGCATTCCCATTTGTCCACTGCAGGCTATATCCGAAACGCGGAGGGTTTCATTTCAGTAATTGCAGTTCTTTGGAATTAAACAGGCTAAATTTATATTTCAGGGAATAAAAGAGCGATGAATCATCACCCAATATCGGTAACAAAAAAAGTTTCATCGGCATTCTTGTTGACAAATACTGTATTGCTCCTAACTTGACTTTTTTCATGTAATTCTGTCATTTATTCGTTTTGGTGGAAGCAACTGGTTGAAATAAACATTTGAGTATTGTACTAGATAATATCGCAACATTATATGTACATTTCCAATGAAATGAACCAGCAAGGTAATATGACTCGTGTGTAAAGAAATAGTTATGTAACAAAGCGTATTCTTCGTTAACGACAATTTTACACCGTTCAGAAAACCCGTGTAAATTTCGCCGGATGTAAGTACAATACGCAATTCCTACGTGAGAGGTGAAATTTCGTGCTATAGTTGTCAAAATTCCTAATTCGTGACCAGGGAAGCCTAGGCATGAGCTGTGCGTATCATTTTCATTAGATCATGTTGGAATTTCAGGCTCCTTAACCCCATCAATAATCGAGAGAGGAATTTCTATGGATTCAGGAGTTTCAACCACGGCGTGGGTAATCTTTTATTACGCCAGGGAAACCAGCTTAACCGTTTAAACTAATCGTTACTCTGATCATAGTTATAAAATCATAGCTTTGATAATTTAACATTATGGCCCATCCGTACTTTTAGTTGAGAAGAAATGTTGAATTGAAGCTTCGATGTTAATTATCGGTTTATGGTGTTGTGTGATGGTTCACTATTAATGAAGCCACCACAGTAATCAAATCGTCATTTAAACTAACTTAAAGCTAGAGATTCGGTTCTTACCTGCATTTGCCCATGCACTGATCGATAAATAATTATCGTTGCTTAACAACTACGTGAGCGCTGTACAAAATTTTGTAAATATATCGAGGAATCGCAATATGTCGCTGGCTAAGTCAACAAGGTGACTCCTAATGATTACTTCATTTCATAGCGCAGGAATTTAGGCCCTATTCGTACATTTTAGATAGGCATGATTTTGGATGTGTAATTTTTTTACTTGACTTTCTACTTGAAATTTTAAATAGTCTTCATTGAGTTGGGAAACATTCGAAAGCTAAAATTGGTCACTGATGAAGAGTCGTGTGAATTTAGGGTAAATCTGAAGGAGATGACAGTTGTCGATTTTGTAAATTTCGATGCCTTAGCATAGTCAATTAGATCGAAATAAACAAGTTTTCTTCTATGCACTTTCCGTCTCAAATGAGTATTTTATTAGTTATAGCGGTAAATGACTAACCGCAACTCCAGTCTTTGAAGCGGAAAGAAATTCTTTGATTGAGTTGTATGGCAATACTGCAATGGCGTCTCGCTTCCAGCGCTCTGTCTTGAAAGACGAAACCAAACCTACCGCTATACTTCGTTAAATACGCATTTGACGAAAAAAGTGTATAGAATAAAAGTTGTTTATTTCGATGTTATTAATATGTTTCAAGCAACAAAAATTCGAAAATCGATGAGTAGCTGTTTATTCGAGCGCATTCGTCATCAATGACGAAACTAAACTTACCGCTATAAATCGTAAAATACTCATTTGAGACGAAAAAAGAATAGAAGAAAACTTGTTTATTTTGATTCAATTAATTAGGTTCAGGCACCAAAAAGTGGAAAATCGACAACTGTCATCTCCTTCAGATTTACCGAATTTAGCGGCGATGTTGAAATGTAGACAGCAAAACAAGTCATGAGCTACCAGTTTGAGTTTAGTAAAATTTTGCTTTACTGCGTAAAAATTGAATTCCTGCCAGTCAAAGGTGAAATAATTTCTTTGCATTCTTGAACTTAGAATATAACCTTCCTTGACGAGCAATTGCGTAAATATGCATCGGGAAAATATTTTAACTATATCCAGCGTGTAAATTTTGAGAATATCATCGAAAATGCAGCCAAGGTCTGATGACAGACGAGCTCATAATTGAGACATGCAGTGCTCTGAGCTCCTCCAAGGGCATAAGATGGGTAAAACGTTCAAGTTAGTCAAGCTTGCCAATGCTGTGAGGATTAGCGTTCCCGAGAGGGACATATGGTTTGGTTGCCTCAGCGACGGGTAGGCCTTAGGAGTTCGTCATGTCCTCGATGCCTTTGGTGTTAACGATTTTCGTGCCTTCCTAGCAAGATATTTTTTGCCAGGTTCTACCTTCCCTCATGAACGTGTAACTAATGTATCTTTGCGAATAAACATTGCGAGGGACATTTTGCGAGGTCCTAAGCATAAAGTCGATAAACGTGCCTACCTTTCATTTAAATTTTTTTTTACTCGAATCGTCTTCTTAAATTTACTGACACTTTTATGCAACGCCTAATACTCGCATCTTTGTTGTTTTTTGTCTTAAATTTCTTTTATTTAGCTTTTCCTATGCACAAGATGTAGATCCGACTACAGTAGCGCGTGGATTCTCAAAAAAGAGGCTGAAGTTAATTCTTTTATTCCATACTAAAAGTACATTCCTGCTTCTTTCGCGCACACTCCACTTTGACTAAATAGGCTAAGACAATCTTGAGTCGAAACTAGGTTTCTTTTTCCTTGTTACCTGGCTCTATCTATGCCCTGGGCGTCCTCACGTTCAAAAAATTAGTTTTGTCTCTTTGCATTCATGATATTTTCCTAGTTGTGGATAAATCATTAACTAATGTGCTCCCCGGGCCAACAATTGATTACCAATTATTTCGAGAGTTGTAGGTATTTATAACGTTCATAAATATGTGCTCGAACCGGTGGCCGAAGTTAAGGTAAATCTGAAGGATATGTCAGTTATCGATTTTGTAAATTTCGATGCCTTAGCATAGTTAATTAGATCGAAATAATTAGGTTTTCGGTAAATCTGAAGGAGATGACAGTTGTCGATTTTGCAAATTGTAATGGCTAAACATGGTTAATGACACCAAAATAAACAAGATTTCTTCTATGCACTTTTCGTCTCAAGTGAGTATTTTATTAGTTATAGCGGTAAATGACTTACCGCAACTCCAGTCTTTGAAGCGGAAAGAAATTCCTTGATCGAGTTGTATGGCAATACTGCAATGGCGTCTCGCTTCCAGCGCTCTGTCTTGAAAGACGAAACCAAACCTACCGCTATACCTCGTTAAATACTCATTTGATGAAAAAAGTGTATAGAAGAAAAGTTGTTTATTTCGATGTTATTACCATGTTTCAAGCAACAAAAATTCGAAAATCGATGAGTAGCTGTTTATTCGAGCGCATTCGTCATCAATAACGAAACTAAACTTATCGCTATAAATCGTAAAATACTCATTTGAGACGAAAAGTGCATAGAAGAAAACTTGTTTATTTCGATTCAATTAATTAGGTTCAGGCACCAAAAAGTGGAAAATCGACAACTGTCATCTCCATCAGATTTACCAAGTTTTCTTCTATGCACTTTTCGTCTCAAATGAGTATTTTATTAGTTATAGCGGTAAATGACTTACCGCAACTCCAGTATTTGAAGCGGCAAGTAATTCAAGGAGCACGTCGGACAGCAACACTGCAATGCGCACTCGCTTCCAGCGCGATCGTCATCAAAGACGAAACCAAACCTACCGCTAACCCTCGTTAAATACTCATTTGACGAAAAAAGTGTATAGAAGAAAAGTTGTTTACTTCGATGTTATTACCATGATTCAAGCAACAAAAATTCGAAAATCGATGAGTAGCTGTTTATTCGAGCGCATTCGTCATCAAAGACGAAACTAAACTTACCGCTATAAATCGTAAAATACTCATTTGAGACGGAAAGCGCATAGAAGAAAACTTATTTTGTTTCAATTAATTAGGTTCAGGCACCAAAACGTGGAAAATCGATAACTGTCATATCCTTCAGATTTACCGAAGTTAAGGTTACATGCGAACGCCGAAAAGGCGTCAGACATACGTAAGGCCTGCCTTGGTATAAAAGATTTCTCTTAATTACTCTGCCATAATGGGACGGAAATATGACATTTCTTAGAGGCAAAAACGGCTATTGCATTTGGTATGAAGTAAGGCATGTATAAAGTAGTAGAATTAGTATGAATTTTCATGCTGCACTGTTATGCGGGTCGACCAACTATAGAAACACTCGGGTGCATGCGGTAACTAAAGGCAAAACTGTAATAGAAAGAAAAGTTTGATAGGGAACGCAGCCGCGTATCCGAATCGTTACCGGAGTCCTTTTGCATAAGGGACGGAACTACTGCTTAACGCCAGTAATGGTTTTTCGGTTGTTTCTGAGCGAACTCCTCGTAAGAAACTCCACGCAATCGATAAATTGAGCAGAGTGGCTCATTAACGGTCAATGCGAACTCCTGCCTACAAGACCACCCGTTCAAACTAGCCTAAATCACGTACAAGACTAGAAAAGAGGTGTCATGTGGTCCGATGACTTGAGATTCTGTCGCCAAAGCCATGATGTGCGCAGTCTTGTCCATCGAAGACGTCTTGAAACCACCAGAGAAGTTGGCGAAAAGCGATACACCTGTCCAGTCATGTACTGGGCTGTTTTAAGTGGGTCCTATGTTCAGGTATCTCTTAAAATTAACCAGCATGGGTACACGAAGCCTCAAAAAGACTTGAAGGATTTTTCATGTCACTGCTGCGAACCGAACTTGTATTCTATTCCTTTAACAATGTTTTAATGCTTTCAGCTAAATCGTTACTTTTTCATCGCTCCTGAAAACGCTTCAATGAATTTCGCAATTTTCAAGATAGTTGTGTACCTAAATTAGGAGCAGAAGCCTTGCATATCAATTTGAAAGCTATGCCTCTACTCTAAAAGATCTACCGCAAGCGTGTTCGCACCATTTGCCACTTTCACGGAACAGATCGAACGCCAAAGGTATTTGAAGCCAAGGTATTTCATGAGCAGTTGTGAGCGGACTCATGACGCCCGCTTTATGAAAAGATTATTCAGTAGGAAAGTGAATACGTAAGACGTTGCCTGCACAACAAAATTTGAATTCACTTTTCCTTTTTGCATGAGCTAATAGTCCAGAAAATATTCCCTAGGTTCCTGAGGGAATTGTATTCTGAAACTACGTACTTGGTGTGCTTCCAGGCACTTACGGAGTAGAAGGAATAGTTAGCTCAATTTTTCCATCATCAATCTCAAAATCGGTGCCACGTAAGATATACAAGGTGCCTCAATAAAGTCAGTACATTTTACACTGGCATAGAAAAGTTTCTCATCTACACGGTTTAGTTTTAAAACAAATTTGATAGCTTAAACAGGCGTCAGATGTGGTGAGATGCTGCGAGTCTCCCGGGAAACTCAATGGTCTTTTCCGCTTTGAAGAGTGTAAACGGGGAAAAGAACATGCCACTGCTTTCTGATCCACTTTCCATGATATTCTTGTAGTGAACGGTAATGACGCGTTTCATTCCCGAGAAGACAGTGCCTCGCCGCACTATCACCTAGACCTTGTGCATTCACGTGGATCATAATGCACCAGGCCAGGGGATACGACGCCATGAATAAATAGGGTCGTGCACGGTCTTCACATTTTACGTTGCTAAATGCCTTCATGGAGTTGGTGAAAGATGTCTACCGTCGTAGACCTTGTAACCAGGATATAATTTGGGTTTAGATTGCAGCCGTGTGCGCAGAAATCCCATTGAATATTTTCGTGCAAAGTGTGGAATTATTTCTCGTGTTTTGATGAGCAGCGACTTTAGACCAGCAGTTAAAACGCTTCATACAAGTTTCAGAATATTTATCGTGTCCATAAAGTATTCATAATTTTCAAATTGAAAAATTTTACGGTTTTCAAAAATTCTATTGTACGTAGAAAATTAAGTTTTCTATTATAGTTCAAAGTACGAATGATATATATCTTTTTGAAGCGCTGAGTGTTTGTGCAATAGCGCCACAAATTCGCCTTTTTTTAATTTTGAGGCACGATTTTGACGAAAATTTTTCATACCTATGTAAATATTAGTTCTTTAAGTGAACGTACAAATTTTTTTTCATGTGTTCCCCTTCCGAGATGGAATGTATACGTAGGCCTAGTTTCCGAGACTCGCCTCACCTCAGGGGGATACAACTCGTGTATCTATGGGAATTAGCGCTCTCAGGAGGATTATGTGAGGTACTGAGCTGAAGGTTAGGTAGGCTTCTTTTTGTTGAAATAGAATAGGTTTTGGTTTTGTTGAGGACCTTCCTTTTTTGCTTCACTGCTGTCCTTTTTTCCAGTACCTACAACTTTCTTAAACTTTTTCTTGTTTCATGAACTTCTTTCTTGGCTTGCTGTTTTTATGCGCCTTGTGCATAAATTCCACGTTCCCTTTCACTCCATACTGAATGATGTCTTCATCCTTCCTCTCTTTGAACATCTTTGTTGTGGTTAAGGTAGGCTGAAACTATCTCATCAATCAATCGGTTATGTTACGCTAATAATTCATTCATTGTTAAGATTATTTCGGGCACTCGAGGAGATTGGCCTTCAAAAAAAATTCTAAAATTGCAGCCGAAGCACTCCATGCTAAAGCAGCTCTGGCGCCTCGTTAGCAAAAAAAGATTTAGACAGCAATGAGCGAAATGATCAAAATGTTGACGAAACCATTGATGTTAAAGGATTGGAAAGTCCTAATGAGAGAATAATTTCAACGGGGAAAATTTGTCTCCGATATAAGCACACGCCCCACTCACAAATTCCAACTACTGAAACTATAGTATCCGGTTTCGAAATGATCTTCGATGACCTAAAAGCAATTTTGTTGTCTAAAATCTTCAATTAAATTTTTTTTAATTTGGAATCGTATGGCATTTGAACATTGACCCTCTCAGGGGGCATACAATTACTATATCGAAGGGAATTAGCACTCCCACGGGGAAATTAAGAACCGAGCTGAGAGATTAGCGCTACCAGGGGGACTATGTGAGGGCCTGAGCTAAAGGTTAGGTAGGCTTCCTTTTGTTTGAATAGAATAGGTTTTTGTTTTGTTACGGACCATCTTTTTTCGGTTCACTGCTGTCCTGTTAATCAGCACCTACTACTTTCTTCAACTTTTTCTTGCTTCATGAACTTCTTTCATAGCTTCCTGTTTCTGTGCACCTTGTGCATAGATTCCGCGTTCCCTCAACTCCATACTAAATGGTGCCTTCCTCCTTCCTCTCTTAGAACATCTTTGTCGTGCAATAAGGGAGGCTAAAAATTTCTTATATAATAATAATAATAATAATAATAATAATAATAATAATAATAATAATAATAACCGAGCTGGGAGCCTAAGTAGGTAGGCATTCTTCGTGTCGAAATATAATGGTTTTTTTTTATGTCAAGGACCATCTTTCTTAATTTATAGCTGTTCTATTTTTCAGCACCTACTACTTTCTTAATTTATAGCTGTTCTATTTTTCAGCACCTACTACTTTCTTAATTTATAGCTGTCCTGTTTTTCAGCACCTACTACTTTCTTAATTTATAGCTGTCCTGTTTTTCAGCACCTACTACTTTCTTAATTTATAGCTGTCCTGTTTTTCAGCACCTACTACTTTCTTAATTTATAGCTGTCCTGTTTTTCAGCACCTACTATCTTAATTTATAGCTGTCCTGTTTTTCAGCACCTACTATCTTAATTTATAGCTGTCCTGTTTTTCAGCACCTACTACTTTCTTAATTTATAGCTGTCCTGTTTTTCAGCACCTACTACTTTCTTAATTTATAGCTGTCCTGTTTTTCAGCACCTACTACTTTCTTAATTTATAGCTGTCCTGTTTTTCAGCACCTACTACTTTCTTAATTTATAGCTGTCCTGTTTTTCAGCACCTACTACTTTCTTAATTTATAGCTGTCCTGTTTTTCAGCACCTACTACTTTCTTAATTTATAGCTGTCCTGTTTTTCAGCACCTACTACTTTCTTAATTTATAGCTGTCCTGTTTTTCAGCACCTACTACTTTCTTAAACTTTTATCTTGTTCCATGAACTTCTTCCTCAATTTACCGTTTCTATGCACCAATTGTGGATAGATTCCGCGTTCCCTTATCTCTGTACTGAATGGGGCCTTCCTCCTCTCTCTTTGAAACGCCTTTGTTGCGGTTTTAAACCAACACCTACGCCAATCTTCTGTCATAAAACCTACTTCATGCTGAGGTCGAGTTACGGTGAGCTTGCTCGTCATCGTTATGGGCTTACGTAGTAGCATATAAAATCAATGGATATCGCAGCTATTCATGCGCGATAGTATTTTAGTTTTGTAGCTTATGTTCTCCAGCCAAGGTTGCGAGTCAATACTCTTATTTTCTAAAAGGCCAATGTAAATGAGTATTGTATGTACTACCTCAAACTCCTCTTTGCCACTTTGCAGGAAATGTGGTAAATTCATTTTAGTATATTTTTTGACTGCGTAATTTTTAATTTAACTTGTTAATCGGACTGTCCACTTCAATATTCGTGTTTCTCGACACTGATTTAACATGGCTGAAGCGCTGGATGAGGTATGTTGAAATTTGATTATTTTGATACGTGGCTCTAATATGCAGTTAAAACTTGAACATATTGTATAAACGACGTTGCTTTATGGTTGGAAATTGTACAAGATTGCATTTAAATATAGGACTAGGGTTCTGAAAGAAGCGATAATTTCCTCAACATTGGATGGATTTTAAAAGCGAAGTATTTATGGTTGAAGACTATAGTGTTCGGAAAGTAATTAAAATAAAACTAGGATTTCTCAGGATAGCAGGAGTGCTTTGAAATTAGAATCCATCCGATATTGTGAAAATTGATTTTTTTCAGGATCCATGTTTAAAAATTGCCTTGCTATTTAGTATCTTTTTTTTTTTGCTCAACTAGGATGCGGAAGCGAAACATTCTGCAGCCCTGAACAGGCTGAGAGCGGAGTGGGACGTCGCAGAAGCGGAGCCAAAAATTCAGGCAAGGCAGAATGTTTTTTGCACGGCAATGCAAATGCTTCGAAGTGCTTGTGCTTAGAAAATTCTAAACACTTAATAAATACATAATTACATATACTGTACATACATGCATACATATATCGGGCTTTCCTCCCTTTGGAAGGGTAGCCGACAGTAGGCCACAATCACCACATACACTAGGAGGCGAGAGAGGCAGCGCTGGCCCCACTTCAACTGCCACGCTCAGCAGCAGCCCAGCACAACCACCTTCCACAGTCAGGCCCGACAGCCATAACTGATTTATCCCGACCGCTTCATTGAGTGCCGCCCCTCTCCCCGCACAGGACAGGTCAACCGCATCATACGCGGGCAGGCTTCCAGACCTGCTCTAAAAATAAAATTACCTTATGTACTGACCCCACTCACTTCTGTCCGCAGTCATCCCTCTCGCCATGTTCAGTCAGACCCCTCTCGTACAAAGCACGTTTCACCCCATCCATCCAACTCATCCGTGGTCTACCTCGCGCTCGAAGACCACTCACTTCCGACGTATAAATCTTTTTCACCAGCCGCTCAACATTCATTCTTTCAACATGCCCAAACCATCCAAGCACTCTTTCATCCACTCGCCTGCTCAACTTTTTGATAACACCAGTCTGCCCCCTAACCAACTCATTCCTGATCCTATCTCTTCTTGTTACTCCATACATGCTCCTCAAACACTTCATCTCAAACACATCCAACTTCCTCCTCTCAGCTGCTCTCAACCCCCAGGTTTCTGCTCCATACAAAAAAACTGGCACAATCAAGCTTTCATACAGTCCCTTCTTAGCATTCATACTCAAACTCCTGCATTCAAAAACTGTCCTCATTGCACCCTTCACTCACTCGATGCCTCACTTCTACTTCCATACTATCCTTAACAGTCGTATCCGACCCGAGGTACCTAAAATGCTCTACCTCCTAACACTTCACCATTCAACCTCACATCCAAAGTTCCAAACACTCCACCTCTTGAACATCTCATCACCTTACTTTTGTTCACATTTACCCTCAATTTCCGCCTTTGGCACACTCTACCAAACTCTGCAACCAGTCTCCTCAGTTTTTCCTCTGAATCAGCCACAAGCGCTGTATCAGCTGCAAACAACAGCTGACACACTTCCCAATACATACCATTTCGTCCCACCTACTGCGCACCTTTTCCCAACACTCTGGCATTCACTTCTCTCACCACACCATCCTGAAACAAATTAAACAACCACGGCCACATCACACATCCCTGTCTCACACCTGTCCCAACTGGGAACCACTCACTCACCTCATTCCCTACTCTCACACATGCTCTGCTATCAATATAGAAACTCTTGATCGCATTCAACAGTCTCCCAGCTACTCCATACAAGCTTACAACTTGCCATAGAGCCTCACGATGCACTCCGTCGTACGCCTTCTCTAAATCCATAAATTCCCAATATACATAGTTTCCTTTTGCTAAGTATTTCTCATTCACCTGCCTCACAGCAAACATTTGATCCACACAACCTCTACCACCCCTAAAACCACACTGTTCTTCAGCCAGCACACGATCCGTCATCACTTTCACTCTTCCTCACAGCTCCCCAACGACATTCGGTTGACTTATACCCCTAGAATTACTGCACTCTACCTGTCACCTTTACCCTTGTTAAACACTTTTAATAGCGTCTCTTAACTTGTCAAATAGCAGAGTAAATTGCTGTAGGTTCCAATTTCTATGTTCGAACTGGTAGTATGTTCGGTTGTGTAGCTGTATGGTTGATTTGCCGGACGGTTATGGAAATTCAGTAAAGGAATATTTTATCGGTATTAAGACATGGAATAAAATCCGGCAGTTTTCTCCACTGTCTTTCTGCTTCTTATTTACTGCTCAACCGCAGTTTCAAAAAGTGAAGGAGAAACGTATTGAATGAATTGAGGGTCAGACTCCTCGGGTGGAATACAATTATTGCATTTATGGGGATTTGTGCTCACTAAAAGTTGTGAGGCCATACGCTGGAAGTAATGTATGTATGCCTTGCTCCTGTTTTTAATGAAATAAGTTTTTGCTTCGTTGTGGATCACTCTTTTTCGTTTCACAGTTGTCCTTTTCGGCACCTTTCACTTTCTTCCTCAACTTATGTCTTGTTTTCTAAATTTATTTCTCAATTTTTTGTTTCTATGTGTAGGGATCGATCGAGTGCGGGAACACACTAGTGCGCAGATTCCACTTTCCTCAAACACCATATTAGATGATGCCTCCCTCCCTCCTTCCTCTCTTCGAAACACCTTTGTTGATGTTAGGGATGCTTAAACTACATTTTCTTATCTGCAAAAGTTAAAATTTTTAGTTTACGAAGAGTTGTTGCACTTTTATTGCGAATAATACATTTTAAGTAAATATATGTATATATATATATATATATAAAACACATAATTTTAAACAACTTTTACATGAAGGCTCATGAAGTGAGCTCTTGCTGTTTGGGCGAAACGTCTTGGCACTCGACGGCGCGCACACTCCGCTCGAGCGAACTAACGAGCTTCCTACTGCACCACGATCATTTAACGGCACCCCTGCACGTAAGCACGCATTGCAGGCGTCCGGGGTTGCTATACGACTTACACGCGGCCGATTCTAGCTCAGATTGGTTTATTTTTTATTTGTTTATTTCATAGAAGTTTGTTTATTTTTAGGCCTCTTCAATTCAAAACTTTCTAGAAACATTTGGTTGTAAATTTTAAGCTACGCAAGGTTTCGTTTTTGTAAGGATTCTAAAAATAGTTGAGGGATGAACAATTTGAGGAAATACCAATGTACCCTGTTCGTTTCAAGCCCTAATTGGCATCTTCCCGATCTGAGTTAGGTAGTCATTTTTTTCTTAAAAATCAAATAGGCTATTGCTTCGTTATGGAAAATCACTTTTAGGCATTACTGCTGTCCAGTTTTTCAGTTCTTGATACTTCCTTCCATTTTTCAGTTTCGTAAAATTTTTTTATTGCTGTTTGTGCGCGCGAAAAATCCCGCATGGGAAATGCACCCGTATATGGAACACATTTTTCCTCCTTCCTCTCTTGAGAACAAATTTTTTGCGGTTATAGAGGCATACACTAACGTGTATTCTAATAACGTTACTTAATTTTCTACTATCCGCTATCGCAATTTAACGGAAATCCTCATGAATTCTTTTTAACCCCTAAGATGTTGCAGCACCAGTTTTGTGTTCAAAAGTATGCGGGCGTATTGATGACGTGCCACGCTATTTGACCGTGCCACGCTATTTTTTTGGCCGTGCCACGCTATTTTTTTGGCCGTGCCACGCTATTTTTTTGGCCGTGCCACGCTATTTTTTTGGCCGTGCCACGCTATTTTTTTGGCCGTGCCACGCTATTTTTTTGGCCGTGCCACGCTATTTTTTTGGCCGTGCCACGCTATTTTTTTGGCCGTGCCACGCTATTTTTTTGGCCGTGCCACGCTATTTATTTGGCCGTGCCACGCTATTTTTTTGGTCGTGCCACGCTATTTTTTTGGTCGTGCCACGCTATTTTTTTGGCCGTGCCACGCTATTTTTTTGGCCGTGCCACGCTATTTTTTTGGCCGTGCCACGCTATTTTTTTGGCCGTGCCACGCTATTTTTTTGGCCGTGCCACGCTATTTTTTTGGCCGTGCCACGCTATTTTTTTGGCCGTGCCACGCTATTTTTTTGGCCGTGCCACGCTATTTTTTTGGCCGTGCCACGCTATTTTTTTGGCCGTGCCACGCTATCTTTATGGCCGTGCCACGCTATCTTTTTGGCCGTGCCACGCTATCTTTTTGGCCGTGCCACGCTATTTTTTTGGCCGTGCCACGCTATTTTTTTGGCCGTGCCACGCTATATTTTTGGCCGTGCCACGCTATTTTTTTGGCCGTGCCACGCTATTTTTTTGGCCGTGCCACGCTATTTTTTTGGCCGTGCCACGCAATTTTTTTGGCCGTGCCACGCAATTTTTTTGGCCGTGCCACGCAATTTTTTTGGCCGTGCCACGCAATTTTTTTGGCCGTGCCACGCAATTTTTTTGGCCGTGCCACGCAATTTTTTTGGCCGTGCCACGCTTTTTTTTTGGCCGTGCCACGCTATTTTTTTGGCCGTGCCACGCTATTTTTTTGGCCGTGCCACGCTATTTTTTTGGCCGTGCCACGCTATTTTTTTGGCCGTGCCACGCTATTTTTTTGGCCGTGCCACGCTATTTTTTTGGCCGTGCCACGCTATTTTTTTGGCCCTGCCACGCTATTTTTTTGGCCGTGCCACGCTATTTTTTTGGCCGTGCCACGCTATTTTTTTGGCCGTGCCACGCTATTTTTTTGGCCGTGCCACGCTATTTTTTTGGCCGTGCCACGCTATTTTTTTGGCCGTGCCACGGTATTTTTTTGGCCGTGCCACGTTTTTTTTTTGGCCGTGTGTCGAGAATCTGTTAAGAATAATCAATTTTCGAATTAAAAATGAGAATTTAGGGAAAATCTTAACCAGGTGTAATAAATTCGAGTTTTTGATCATGTGTAACAAATTTACGTGTAACAAATTTTGTACTTTAAAAAGAAAAAAATACGTCAGTGGGCTGTGCTTTATGTGTTGTAAAAACATTGTGGGGTGCGCATTCAGCAGTACAGAGAGTGATCGAGTCCACACGTTCGTTGAAAGAATGTTTTGGTAAGGCTATTCTGAAGAGCATCGGGCAGTTTTGTATTTATTTTACCACGAAGGAATGTGTGAGGGAACTTGGTTACAAGATCTCTTACAGGGCAGAGAAACCTTTCCACAAAAGTGTTTGTAGACAGCGCGATCTTAAAATAACATGAGGAGAAGAGGCCAGCGAAACTTGAGAGGGTTCGGCTGAACCACATGGAGAGAAATTTATTCGAAGCACTTGTAAGCGTTGGGGCTGAGGACGCTGGACAGAAGAGGGTGACAGATTTATGACACACCATGGTAGGCTTAGGAGGTCCGTTAGAGAGCGAGCGATATTATCGAAAAGCAAACAACCTCAGAAGAAGGCGGAGATTACGGCGCGCTTGGCAAAACATTTCAACAGCAAATAAGAAAAGGACAGCCTCAGGGAAAACCAATGGGAACGTTAGAGGGAAGTCTAGGAGGACGCTCAAGAAGCCCGTGAGAACACGATTGGTCTCACAAAGAAAAGGGGGAGTACAGCTTTTGAACGGAGGGACAGAGCTGATGAGAGGCGATCAGTCTAACGCGGTGCATCATCATAGAAAGAAGTACGTGTAACCAAGTGTCATACTGGAAAAGCATTTTGAAAAATATTAGTGAAAATATTGAATATATTGAACGTATAGAGGAAGTTGAATAAGTTGTTTTGAGCCCGTAAATTAAAATGAAATTAAAAAAATGTCACGTCTATTTTCCAGAAATGAAAACATCGTAACCAAACTGTGCAGTATATGAAGTAATAATTTGAACGACAGTTGGGCGGGTAAGGAGTATTTCGGATCATAAGATATACAGCTCCTTTTGAAAAGAAGTTTTGAAATAAAAGTCATGAAAAATAATGTCACATTAACGTAAAAATTTAAAATAATTTTGAGCACAATTTTTTGGCAATTAAAAGAAGTAACGAGCTGATAAATCATTTGCAGGCAGGGCGGTCGTCGCAGATGTCTAACGTGATTGGAGGCTACGCGCTAGAAGTCAGAAGTGGAGATTTGGAAGGTGGTCGTCATAAATTTTTTGAACTGAGAATCACTTGTGGAGACTGAACTGGATTCGTGCCTTTGAGAAGGAACGTGTGAACGAACGTTATGACCACATCTGTACTGCTGAACGCCACAATAATTGAGGGGTATTCTGTCATATTCATGTGTGGGAAAGTGAGGGAAGGGCTGGCCGGCCAGATTTACTGGGATATCAATTGTGTGTAATTCAGTAGGGTAGGCTTTGAGGCAGGTTGTAAAATTGAAATGGGTTCTAATGACATTTTCATGGATTGTGAGTCAATGTTATCGTATTGTATCAATTCTGCCGTAATTATAAATTCATGTTGAATTCATATGGCGTATATAAATATCCGTCAATGCAAAGGCAGCTCATCGATACAGGTGCGCACAGAATCGCGCGGATGTAAGTCGTGTATCAACTAATCGGTGAGTACCTTTTCTTTTTTAGTATATGTACGGTGATTGCCGATTATTATTCATTTAATTTGTGTTGTGTATATAGCCTGGAGGTGTGCCATTCCTCTATTCCGAGAACCTGATCTTCTTGTTAATGAATTGTTAACAAGGAGGTGAAGGGACCCTTTCTCGTGACATCACAATTTGGTGAGATCAACACGATCGCTTTGTAATTTGTGTGAATTTGGTGAGTGTAGTATAGCAGTTGCATTGTATTTTTTTGCGTTTGTTATTTCATGTGCAAAACGTACAGAAATTCAGTAGAGGTACATGACTCGTGGTGATGAGTTTCGGTGTTCCGGTGTGAGAAGCCAGCAAGCACACGGCCGTATAGATCAAGAAAGCGAAAGTGGTTATAAAAGTGATAGGTTTGAGTGAAAAATTCTGGTGTGTTCACTCGATTAATTTCAAAGTTTCAGTAAAAGTTTTACAGTGAGTAGGTGTGGAAAACATTTGAGTGATCGCAAAATTTTGAGTTTTTGGAGAAAGTGAATTGGAGAAGATCGACACTATGCCTGCGCGCGGGAGAAGGAACAACGACCGCAGAAATGCGCCAGCAACGCCACCACGACCCGAAGAGGAAGCAGTAAACATGCCCGTGGTAACGAGTTGCGTGGGAGCCATAGGTGCCAAATTTAGGAGGGGCGACGATGTAGGGGAACATATGGCAAGGTTGAAGTTTTTGAAGGGCAATCTGAATAACAGCGAGCAGGTGAATGCCTTCTTCCTATGCCTGGGTCCACAAGAGGCAAAGGAATGCAATAAAATAATTGGTACACTAACGAACCTACGAGAAGCAGAAAGATGGCTGCGCTCCTACGTCGACCAAGTAGAACATCCGACGCAAGCGCTGTTTGAAATAGTGACCAAGAAGAGAACAAGCCGAGAAGGAGTTTCAGAGTACCTGACGCGCCTAGAAAGGCTGTACAACGAGAATTATCTAGAACATCCGGGACGAGTCCTTGTAGATTTGATGTGGCTCGGATTAAGGGAGAACATCACAAGACCCTTTCGAAGTGATGCGCGACCTACGACAGTACAAGAATTGAGGGACATGGCAATCGAAGTGGAAAATCGACGGATAGTACCAGTACCAAGGGAAACGACAGAGAAGAGGGAACCGGAGAGAGAGAGAGCGCAGCGAAGCGAGAGGAGGCCACAGCATGAGACTGCACGTGTCGGCCATACGATGCGGCATTCACCACAACGGCCTAGAGGGTACCGCCATGAAGTGCCACCCTGGAGAGAAAGGAACAGACAGATACGCCACTCTCCTTATCATCGAAGAGGAAATTATGAAGCACCCCACTGGAGCGAAAAAGGCAGACTTAGGAGTCATCAGCACCAAATTTACCACGCAAGAGAACCACAGCCGCAACCGGAAGTACCACCTGCACCTGCAGTGGACTTGGCACAGTATAGAGCAGTTCCACCGCCGTGCGTCAACTGTGGAAAATTTGGGCACCTAAGAGCTGATTGCAGAGTGCAACAGTTTGCAGGACAGCCAAAAAACGGAATAGGAGACCGTTAGCTCCCCTAATAAATCCCAGCGTGATACTCCAAGTGAATGGTACACCTGTTACCGCACTTCTTGATACCGGAGCAAATATATGCTTGGTAAAAGAGCGTGTGGTTGCGGGAATTAAAAATGCTAGTGTGAAAGGAACATAGACTGCATTAAAAACAATTGGAGAGGAACCCGTACCTGTGCTGGGAAAAGTTAATGTGCCAATCAAAGTTAACGGTCAGAAAATTGTACAGAGATGCTTTGTTGTGAAGGAAAATGCATTCCCAGGAGACCTGCTAATAGGAGTGGAAGTAATGAACAAAGTCAACGCAAAGCTAGACTTCGGAAAATGTAGGGCATCCTTCTTTGGTACTCACGTGAACATGTTTTCAGCACCAGGACACGCTTCTCCGAAAATTCTGTGTGTAACGAGGGAAGAAACATCTGTCACTCTGGCTGAGGATATTACAGTGAAGCCTCGCGCGCAAACCATGGTGAAGTGCCGAGCAGATGGCAAGTTTGATGGGAAGGAAGTAATTTTAGAGCCTAGAATTAAGTGGGCGCCGTACGTCGGAGCCACCGCTGCAAAGGTACAAAACGGGTATGTTTTGATGCCTGTACTTAACCCTTTTGCCGGAGAAATCGCTCTGACTGAAGGAGCAATAATTGCAACATGCCACGAAATCTCGAATGAAGATGCAACTGCAGAAGAAAACAATGCGGAAAATAGCGAAGCAGAAAATTGCCGCAGAGAGAAGCGCTTTCAGCAAATTGATGAGCTTAACCTCAGCCACTTGGATGCTGAAAAACAAGGACAAGTCAGAAACCTGTTGAAGGAATATCACAAGACGATTAGTGCAGACGAGATGGATATTGGCCACGTGAAAGGAGTGAAATACAAAATTTTGCTGAGTGATTACAGGCCAATTCAAACGAAAGGATGGCGTATTCCGTACTCCAGCCAAGAAATTATTGATAAAAAGGTCTCGGAGATGATCGAAAGTGGAGTTGTGCAAGAGAGTACAAGTGCTTGGAAAAACCCGCTCGTACTCGTAAAGAAGCCAGGAGGAGGCCACAGAGTTTGCCTTGATTTGCGAGCTGTAAACATGCGGGTGATAAACGAACATTATCCGATTCCACACATTGTAGGGACACTGGAGGAGGTGGCTGGCAAAGAATACTATTCCATTGTCGATGCAAAATCAGCCTTCCATCAAATTGAGCTAGATGAAGAAAGTAAGCAGTACACGGCGTTTCAAACTCGACAAGGCAACTTCGAGTTCTCTAGGCTACCTATGGGACTTAAGTGCTCAACATCAGTGTACCAGAGAGTAATTTGTCATGTTCTGAAAAGGCAACTTGGAAAATTCGCCGCTATTTACTTGGACGACGTGTGCGTTAACTCTATGACTTTTGAGAGTCACCTAGAAAATTTAAGGGAAGTGTTGCACGAGTTTCAATGCGCCGGAGTAAAAATAGGCTTGGACAAGTGCAAATTTGCACAAAAACAAGTAAAATACCTAGGATGTTACATCAGTCGTGAGGGACTTATTCCAGACCCCAAAAACGTGGAGGCAACGCAGAGTTACCCTAGGCCGACTACCGCACGTAAAGTGCGCTCGTTCGTGGCAGTGCTTAATTTCTACCGGCGCTTCATTCCGCACTTTGCCACAACAGCTTCACCCCTTATTGCGCTGACTAAAAAAAGGGGCAAGGTTCCAGTGGAAGGAAGAACACGAACAAGCCTTCTGCAAACTTAAGCAGCTCATGATTGAAGCTCCAGTTCTGAAGAAGCCTTCTCTAAATGAGACGTATTACTTGAGCTGTGATGCCTCAAATGAGGGCTCTGGCGCGGTCCTTGCGCAAAAATGTAATGGTAAGGAACAACCGATTGGATACTTCAGCAAAAGATTCAATGATGCTGAAAAACGTTATTCAATTACGGAGCGGGAAGGATTAGCAGTGGTCGCCGCTGTAAATCACTTTTCACCTTACCTGTACGGCAATAAATTTGTTGTAATTACTGACCACACGGCTCTCAAATATTTGTTCAAAGGTAAAAATACCAAGAACAACAGAATTATGAGATGGGCCCTAACACTCTCTCAATATGATTTTGAGGTGATTTATCGGCCAGGAGCTCAGAACGTGGTGCCCGACGCGTTGTCGAGAAATATTGCGAACGATAACGAAGAAGAAAATCGAGACGACGAAGCCCCTAAAACAGTGTTCGTCACGACGATGATAAATGAAGCGCCCAATGTACAAGAGGCGGAAAGTAGTTTGCAGAAAGAAAATGTGAGAGCAGAACAGTTGAAAGATCCCGTTTGGGGGCCAGTTCTGAGGTATCTTGAAGGTGACAAATCAGGGGACGCACCAAGTCTCGCTCTGAAATCCGAAATCTTCACTGACGGAGGCATCTTGCATTTCAGGAAGACCCAACGAAAGCCTAACAGAACAAGGCACCTGATCGTGGTGCCAGACGCTCTGAGAGAAGCAGCAATAACGTTAGCGCATGATAGCACAATTGGTGCACACCAAGGTCGTGCTAAAACGTGGAAAAAGCTCATGGAATTCGGGTACTGGATTAACATGGCGCGTGACGTTAACAAGTACGTCGATTCGTGCATGCAATGTCAGAAACGTAAGATCAACAATCGCATTTGTGTTAGCATGGGTTCATTCCCTGAAATTGACAAGCCTCTGGACAGAATAGGCGTTGATTTAATCGAAATGCCAGTGTCGAATGAGGGCCACAAATACATCCTAACAGTGGTCGATCACTTTAGTAGATATGTTGCAGCGTTTCCGCTCAGAAGCAAGACGACTGAGGAAGTAACGAAAGCGATGACTAAGTTCGTTACTACGTACGGCCCAGCGAAGACGCTCATCTCAGACAGGGGCACCGAGTTCACGTCAGCTTTGTTCAGAAATGTGTGTGAAAAATTGAAAATAAAATACTACAACACATCAGCATATCATCCCCAATCAAACGGAATGACGGAACGGCAGAATCAGAATATCAAGACTGTTTTATCACACCTTGCCGCCAATGATCAATCTTCGTGGCCTGATGCACTTCCTTGGACGTGCCTGGCACTGAACACCAGCTACCAAAGTGTCATTGAAGAAATTCCATTCTATTTATTCTTTGGTAGGGATGCAGAAATTCCTGTTGTTGACTGGTTAAAAACCCCTCGCATGGATTACTCTCTAGGTGAGAATTACAAAGCCGAGGTAAGCGTACGACTCCACAATGCGTTCAACATGGTGAAGGTAAAATCTAAAGCCTCACACGATAAATCGGTGCAGTTAAAGGAGCGCGGAGTGAAGAACAGTCAGGTGCAAGTTGGCGATATTGTGTTGCTGCATAATCCAACGGGAAAGGCTGAAGTTGCAAATGCATGGCCTACCGACTGGCTCGGCCCTTACCGGATTACAGTAAAAACAGAGACGAATGCCACAATAAAGGCGCTCTATAGTAACTGCGAGAGAAGAGTTCACCTCGATAGATTGAAAATTGCCCACTTGAGAGGTGGAGCTTACCCCTGCAACCAGAATGCCGCAGCGCCGCCAAATGCCGGATGTGAAGCTATCGACAGCGAGGACGAAGATATGCCAGAAAACGCTGCGAATGAACAGGCTACGTCGGTGACGCAGCGAAAATATAACTTACGTTCTAGGTGTAGGTGAATCGTCGGCCAAAAATGATCAGCTGCAATGAATTAAGTTCATGAATTTTTTGATTTTTCAGAATGTTTGCTCCGTGTGTAATTTTAGATGTGTTCTTCAATAGGAAGACGTGTTCGAGTTTCGTATTATCATAGTTTGCACTCGCAAGAGTGAGATGTGTTTTTCAGTAGTTGTGTGTGTTACTAGCTGTGGGTGAAGTTGAATTTCTGCTCACGAGCGATCTTGTTGGAAAACGAGAGGCTTGTAGGAATGTTCTGATCTCACGCTGTACTTGAAATTTCATTCTATTGTTGCTAAGAGAAGAGAAATTGAGCTTTTCAGTAGTTTGCTGTCGTGTGCTTCTCAAAAGGAATGCCATGTGACTTTTCGTAGTATGCTTTCATTTTTCGCCAGCATCTCGTAAAGCGTACGCGCTTAATACGAAATAACACTAGTGAATTAATTAGTTTAATCTGAAAGTGCTTAGGCTGAGGTTATCTCAGGCTTGCTAATTTTATCAATACCTTAGACCGTTCAATTTTCGTAACGGGGAAAACATGTTTAACGGTAGATTTAAGGTTGCGTGTTCTTTCGTGCCGTAGTGTTGAATTTTCTGTTCGTGCCGTAGTGTTGAATTTTCTGACTCTGTGTCTTTCCCTTGTCCTGAAGGAGTATCGTAAACACGGTATTCCGGGAGGAATTATTCTTATCTCACTCTGTAGCGTGTAGCACATTCCTTTTTCAGACTTAAGGAATTAATTTCTTGGTAGATTAGCGTGGTATGTACTTCAGCACAGAACAGGCCGGAACAATTGCATAACACGAATACGTCTCGTATGAGCAGCAAATTAAGGAAGGATCACGTGGAATATAAGTAATTATTTACAAGAACAACTAACAGATAACAACTGTACAACATAAGGGATTCATCGCACTTGTATTGGAATCATTTCACAGTAGAACAAATTCCAGCGTTGCATTGGGAAACGACGAAGATGTATGTGAGGCTGAAATTTTGCACCATGTTCAGAAGAATGCGGAGGGCACAAGTAATTGCCTCAGAGTTGCTTGTGGTCAAACTCGCGGCGAAACACATCGTTAGCCAACAGCAGAGCCAGGAAAGGGCTGCACAAGTAATTGGTACTTAAGACTTCAAAGTGGAAAGCACCACAGAACGCCGGAGCATCATCGTGAGGAAGGAAGAAAAAACGAAATTAAAGCATGAGATATTATTGGGTGCCTAGATGTACTAGCGTTTAAAAATGCTTTTATACAGTGGGCACTCAAATGAAACAATAACAATGCTTTTATGTGCTTGAGTGTTGATATTTACTTAAGTATTTTGGAATTTGCGTCGTGACATTTATGCCTGGTGAGGCATTCCTGAAATTCGAATGCAAGTGTCCTGTGAATTTTACTAGGCAAATTATCACATTGGAATATTGAAGCCGCATTTTAGGCATCTCTATTTATACGTGAAATAAAAAAGAATTAAAAGAGATTTCGTCGGATAGGCTTTGAGTGAAGCGTACGATCTTCAAAGCATATTAACCCATGGAATTCTCGCACTAATAAGAGTGGTTACTAGGAGAAAATAAAATATGAGCTGGTGTCTGCCAGAGTTTCTACGTCGATGTCAAGGAATACTGAGATTCTACGTCGAAATCGAGGAATACTGAGAGGAGTTCCACTGGATTCCACCGCGCATACAGGATACCACCGCCGGATATACCTCGGACTCTTCAGGATTACTTCGTAGGATGCAGAACCCTATCGCGAAGGGAAACTGCAGTGAAGGAAATTATCGACGATTCGACTCGTATTTTCCGCCAGATCAATATAACTTACTGACGTATCGATTTGTCTGATCAACGAATGAGTAATCTGGCGATTAAAAAACTGAGTTGAATAAACCTCATAAAATATATGTGAAACATTGCACTTAACATGATTTGGTGGTAATTTGAATCGTGATAATGATACATCTTACAGAATGGAATCGTGCAGTTAGTGTGGTGTATAGAAATTTTATACGAGTCTGGATATGGGGCTCGTAATACTTCCTCCTGAAATTAAGTACCCATCTTCAACGCGTGTGTGAAGCTATTGAAATGGCAGAAGAGAAGCATGGAAAGAGAGCAAATTCGTCAACGATACCAAAGGAGTCAACATCGAACAGTCAACAGCAGCGTCAAGGACTTGGACAACAGAATATACAAGCGGGAATTGAAATCTACGGAATGTAAAATCATCGATACTTTAGGATGTCTGAGGAGTGGGAAAGGTGCCCGTGAAATTTTGTGAATGTTATTAGGGTTAAGTACTCAAGTATTTAGTACGCACTTTACTTCGGCGGGGAAACAACAGATACGTCGGTTAGAAGAACACGACACAATATATCACGCTGTGGCTGATAGTAATGATTGTAGTATTAATTGTAAGGTACCCTGTTTCTGCGGAACAACGTTTAGATGATAATGTGCTTAAGTAGAATTTACCATGTGTGTCTTATATTGGCTGCATACTGTAGTACTTATTATTCAATAAATAGCTAGAAGCTAATTAAAAAAAAAAAAAATTGTCAGGCCAATTTTTTTTAACTCTAGGAGGGCCGTCTGTCGAGAATCTGTTAAGAATAATCAATTTTCGAATTAAAAATGAGAATATAGGGAAAATCTTAACCAGATGTAATAAATTCGAGTTTTTGATCATGTGTAACAAATTTACGTGTAACAAATTTTGTACTTTAAAAAGAAAAAAATACGTCAGTGGGCTTTGCTTTATGTGTTGTAAAAACATTGTAGGGTGCGCATTCAGCAGTACAGAGAGTGATCGAGTCCACACGTTCGTTGAAAGAATGTTTTGGTAAGGCCATTCTGAAGAGCATCGGGCAGTTTTGTATTTATTTTACCACGAAGGAATGTGTGAGGGAACTTGGTTACAAGATCTCTTACAGGGCAGAGAAACCTTTCCACAAAAGTGTTTGTAGACAGCGCGATCTTAAAATAACATGAGAAGAGGCCAGCGAAACTTGAGAGGGTTCGGCTGAACCACATGGAGAGAAATTTATTCGAAGCACTTGTAAGCGTTGGGGCTGAGGACGCTGGACAGAAGAGGGTGACAGATTTATGACACACCATGGTAGGCTTAGGAGGTCCGTTAGAGAGCGAGCGATATTATCGAAAAGCAAACAACCTCAGAAGAAGGCGGAGATTACGGCGCGCTTGGCAAAACATTTCAACAGCAAATAAGAAAAGGACAGCCTCAGGGAAAACCAATGGGAACGTTAGAGGGAAGTCTAGGAGGACGCTCAAGAAGCCCGTGAGAACACGATTGGTCTCACAAAGAAAAGGGGGAGTACAGCTTTTGAACGGAGGGACAGAGCTGATGAGAGGCGATCAGTCTAACGCGGTGCATCATCATAGAAAGAAGTACGTGTAACCAAGTGTCATACTGGAAAAGCATTTTGAAAAATATAAGTGAAAATATTGAATATATTGAACGTATAGAGGAAGTTGAATAAGTTGTTTTGAGCCCGTAAATTAAAATGAAATTAAAAAAATGTCACGTCTATTTTCCAGAAATGAAAACATCGTAACCAAACTGTGCAGTATATGAAGTAATAATTTGAACGACAGTTGGGCGGGTAATGAGTATTTCGGATCATAAGATATACAGTTCCTTTTGAAAAGAAGTTTTGAAATAAAAGTCATGAAAAATAATGTCACATTAACGTAAAAATTTAAAATAATTTTGAGCACAATTTTTTGGCAATTAAAAGAAGTAACGAGCTGATAAATCATTTGCAGGCAGGGCGGTCGTCGCAGATGTCTAACGTGATTGGAGGTTACGCGCTAGAAGTCAGAAGTGGAGATTTGGAAGGTGGTCGTCATAAATTTTTTGAACTGAGAATCACTTGTGGAGACTGAACTGGATTCGTGCCTTTGAGAAGGAACGTGTGAACGAACGTTATGACCACATCTGTACTGCTGAACGCCACAATAATTGAGGGGTATTCTGTCATATTCATGTGTGGGAAAGTGAGGGAAGGGCTGGCCGGCCAGATTTACTGGGATATCAATTGTGTGTAATTCAGTAGGGTAGGCTTTGAGGCAGGTTGTAAAATTGAACTGGGTTCTAATGACATTTTCATGGATTGTGAGTCAATGTTATCGTATTGTATCAATTCTGCCGTAATTATAAATTCATGTTGAATTCATATGGCGTATATAAATATCCGTCAATGCAAAGGCAGCTCATCGATACAGGTGCGCACAGAATCGCGCGGATGTAAGTCGTGTATCAACTAATCGGTGAGTACCTTTTCTTTTTTAGTATATGTACGGTGATTGCCGATTATTATTCATTTAATTTGTGTTGTGTATATAGCCTGGAGGTGTGCCATTCCTCTATTCTGAGAACCTGATCTTCTTGTTTGTCATGATTCTGTTGTGGCTATACTCTACGCTGTGTTTAAATAAGCGTTAAGAAGAAAAAGTCTGCCTAGCTAGCGACTGAAATTCCTTCGAAAAGACTGGCTTCCATAGAAATATCTTCTCGTCGGTAAAGGCTGCATATTCTGATATTCACGATCTTCGCCTAGACATCGTCAACCGTCGTCTTCAGTTCTACCAACCGCCGCATTCAACAGTGAAGGCGCACAACCACACCCTCTATGAGCGACACGTCACGAAATATCGACAGCTGGCCGGACTGCCTAGTGCCTCCATTTGCTCAACATATATTCTTTCCCTTCATTAGAGACTTAGGATCGTATTTACTCTGTGTAAATTAACTGTCATCCAATTGTAAGTCTATTCTCTTCTAATTATATGACGACGCTTGCCAATTCCGATTAAATTAACTACATATATTCTTTCCCTTCATTAGAGACTTAGGATCGTATTTACTCTGTGTAAATTAACTGTCATCCAATTGTAAGTCTATTCTCTTCTAATTATATGACGACGCTTGCCAATTCCGATTAAATTAACTAATGTAAAGTATTGTCTATAAAGACATGTTTGTTCTCAAAGCGGACAGCGTCTCAGGCTCCTGCGCTTGGTAGACGACGATCGGGGAGAAGCGTCCGAGCTATCGCTAAGCACAGTCACGTCAGCTTGTGTTCTCCCACCTTGCTGCTGGCAGGCTTGCCAAGCAGTGAGGGTAGGGTTATTCTCTATTATTCAATGAGTCGTGTATTGACTCTTGAGCGCCATCAACGACCGAGCTAAGTATCCTAATGTTTTCGTATTCCATACATTCTATCCACTTTGCTTCGCGTGGTAGGTTTAGGTTCTGTACCCAAAAATGTATCGCGTCAGGTTTATTGATGAATTGAATGTTCAGTATTTTGCAAGATAACTGATTCCGCGGAGGCTTCACCTCATATAAAATGTACTTATCGTAATTGTCAACGTATTAAGGTTCAAGTAATGAGGGCTTCACCTGTTTATTTTGAGATCATGATGCGATCTCCTGTAACTGTATTTTCTGATAGATTAGAGTAGTTTTTGAGATTTGATGGTGTCACGATCATCTAGATTCATTAATATGACATGTTGTGCATCGTAAGTCAATCACTATCCTAACATGTAATCTATTGCTATTAGAAGGACGTCATCATTTTAACAGAAATTTACGTTGTAATTAGCGTTGTCACTATCCTTAACGAGGCCCTATTCGATTTACTATAATATTATATTTAATTGTAACTAATGACATTGAAAAGTCACTGCATATTTCGATCTTTAATGAAATTACAAAAATAGAATAATTGAGGCCTTCTGTCTCGACTATTGATCGAAAGTAAATGAAACCGAAAAGAAATGACGATGAATAATACGATCAAAGAATTGCCTCCTGAAAATCGCACGATGAAAAAATGTATGATGAAAATTACGATCACGGCTTCGATGAGAAACCACGTTCACGACATATGGTGGCAGCGGTGGGATATAATTAGAAGAGAATAGACTTACAATTGGATGACAGTTAATTTACACAGAGTAAATACGATCCTAAGTCTCTAATGAAGGGAAAGAATATATGTTGAGCAAATGGAGGCACTAGGCAGTCCGGCCAGCTGTCGATATTTCGTGACGTGTCGCTCATAGAGGGTGTGGTTGTGCGCCTTCACTGTTGAATGCGGCGGTTGGTAGAACTGAAGACGACGGTTGACGATGTCTAGGCGAAGATCGTGAATATCAGAATATGCAGCCTTTACCGACGAGAAGATATTTCTATGGAAGCCAGTCTTTTCGAAGGAATTTCAGTCGCTAGCTAGGCAGACTTTTTCTTCTTAACGCTTATTTAAACACAGCGTAGAGTATAGCCACAACAGAATCATGACATGTTAATGAATTGTTAACAAGGAGGTGAAGGGACCCTTTCTCGTGACACGTGCCACGCTATTTTTTTGGCCGTGCCACGCTATTTTTTTGGCCGTGCCACGCTATTTTTTTGGCTGTGCCAGCCACGCTATTTTTTTGGCTGTGCCACGCTATTTTTTTGGCTGTGCCACGCTATTTTTTTGGCTGTGCAACGCTATTTTTTTGGCTGTGCAACGCTATTTTTTTGGCCGAGCCACGCTATTTTTTTGGCCGAGCCACGCTATTTTTTTGGCCGTGCCACGCTATTTTTTTGGCCGTGCCACGCTATTTTTTTGGCCGTGCCACGCTATTTTTTTGGCCGTGCCACGCTATTTTTTCGGCCGTGCCACGCTATTTTTTTGGCCGTGCCACGCTATTTTTTTGGCCGTGCCACGCTATTTTTTTGGCCGTGCCACGCTATTTTTTTGGCCGTGCCACGCTATTTTTTTGGCCGTGCCACGCAATTTTTTTGGCCGTGCCACGCAATTTTTTTGGCCGTGCCACGCTATTTTTTTGGCCGTGCCACGCTATTTTTTTGGCCGTGCCACGCTATTTTTTTGGCCGTGCCACGCTATTTTTTTGGCCGTGCCACGCTATTTTTTTGGCCGTGCCACGCTATTTTTTTGGCCGTGCCACGCTATTTTTTTGTCCGTGCCACGCTATTTTTTTGGCTGTGCCACGCTATTTTTTTGGCCGTGCCACGCTATTTTTTTGGCCGTGCCACGCTATTTTTTTGGCCGTGCCACGCTATTTTTTTGGCCGTGCCACGCTATTTTTTTGGCCGTGCCACGCTATTTTTTTGGCCGTGCCACGCTATTTTTTGGGCCGTGCCACGCTATTTTTTGGACCGTGCCACGCTATTTTTTGGACCGTGCCACGCTATTTTTTGGACCGTGCCACGCTATTTTTTGGACCGTGCCACGCTATTTTTTGGACCGTGCCACGCTATTTTTTGGGCCGTGCCACGCTATTTTTTGGGCCGTGCCACGCTATTTTTTGGGCCGTGCCACGCTATTTTTTTGGGCCGTGCCACGCTATTTTTTGGGCCGTGCCACGCTATTTTTTTGGGCCGTGCCACGCTATTTTTTTGGCCGTGCCACGCTATTTTATGGCCGTGCCACGCTATTTTTTTGGCCGTGCCACGCTATTTTTTTGGCCGTGCCACGCTATTTTTTTGGCCGTGCCACGCTATTTTTTTGGCCGTGCCACGCTATTTTTTTGGCCGTGCCACGCTATTTTTTTGACCGTGCCACGCTATTTTTTTGGCCGTGCCACGCTATTTTTTTGACCGTGCCACGCTATTTTTTTGGCCGTGCCACGCTATTTTTTGGCCGTGCCACGCTATTTTTTTGGCCGTGCCACGCTATTTTTTTGGCCGTGCCACGCTATTTTTTTGGCCGTGCCACGCTATTTTTTTGGCCGTGCCACGCTATTTTTTTGGCCGCGCCACGCTATTTTTTTGGCCGTGCCACGCTATTTTTTTGCCGTGCCACGCTATTTAGCTGCTAGAGGAATTGTTCCATCATGGGAAAGGATAAGGATTACAGCAAATTGAGAATAAAGTTTACATGAAGGAAATTTCTTGCAAAGCCCTTGCCAAGTGTATTGCTCGAAGTTGGCATTTTGAAGTACTTACTGACCAAGATCTACATAATGTTGAAAGGCAGCTCTTCACGAGAAATAGAATATCCCATCAGCATCCAAAGCTTGACGTACGATGCAGGTTGCTCAGAGGCATGGGGAAGAACATTACGCCAGAAGAAAGACATCCATTGACGCCACGACATAAGGATAAGGTTTTCCGGATGGAATGGGCTGAAAGGTTACGACTGACGTGGAGCCGGTGATATTCATAGATGAAACAAGTTCAACTCGGGACGCACCTGACTACTGGGTGAGAGGTTGGATCAAAAATACTACAGAGCGTCATCGTCATGTCCAAGGATTTAGTGAGGAATGGGTAGCAATGACCTAATTGGATCAGTTTCGAGCACTGGAACGAGGAAATGCTACTCCCATGTCCTACCGCCAGCTCTTGGAACCGCATTTTCTCCCGTGGTTGGATGACATGCCTTTGCAGAGACGTAAAAGGCTTGTGTTTCAGCTCGATTAGGAGCCGTCTCACTTTACAGACCCGCAAAATTTTCTAGCTACCATGGGTTCGTTGGCAGATATTTATAGCTCTCCCGATTCTAACACGATTGAGAACTTGACGAGTATTCAAAAGTACATTTACCGGGATGAAGGCAATACACGGTAAAAGATTATAGACCTATTCAGGTGTCTGCTAGTAATGTTCTTCGTGATGAAGTACGAAAATAAACTCATGCTGATGGACATTAAATTGTGAAGGTTCTTGAAGCCCATAGCTCTTAAGTACAACAATAAAAATTGGTTTGTTGCATGATGTACCATAACTAGTTTGAGTTGATAGAACATTATGCATGCAATCATTGGCCCCTACTATTACCCATGTTCCGTTTAGTTGAAATCTATTTTTAAAGTAGATGCTGGTATCGTAGGCAGACTCCATCTCTGACAATATGCCCGAACGGAATTTTTTGGTTGTGACCTAAATCAGATACTGAAAACCTAACTGAAGTACTGAGATGCGTTGAGCATGTACTTTAGGAGAGGAATTCATTCATAACTTTAAATAACGGAAAACTCTGAAGTTGGGGTACGCTAACACCGTGCACAGGATGTGTTTGTCGAAAAATAATTTTGAGCAGCTGAAAACTTCTCATTTCAGCTGTTTCAGAATCTCCAGCATGAGCTGATTTAAAGCTAGTAGGTCATGTGACAATATTTGTCATTTCAGCTCTTTTTTTCTGATTTCTGCGTTTCTTTCCAGGAGGATGACGAAAGGCTTGCGTGGAATCTAGAGAGCTTCGATGGTCGTGTAAAATACCTGATAGCGGAGGCGTGCAATCACCATCCGATAGATGTGGCCAAAGGATTCACTTACACCCTCTCAGTTTTTGAAAATAAACCAAAGATTTTGTATTGTATTGGAGTGAAAATTATTTCACCAGCTTCTACTGAACAAAGACACGAAATATTTTCTACCTTGACCAGAGGAATTAACTTGTTGCGGGTGAACGTTGAACGGTGGCTTGACAAGAAAACCTCTGCAAGGGAAGTCGCCGACCTCATCTTAGAATTGGACAAAGTGAGGAAACGGCTTCTCGGTTTTGGAAATCGGATTCGCACATCTGGCTTCGGGAACTCGGAGATCCCAAATAATTCCTCTGATCTGTCCATCCAGAATTTAAAAAGGAGCTTCACTGAGGACCTGCAAGAAACTCTCAAAAAACTCGTAGCTTCAGACTTTCTCATGCAGTTATCCAAAGCATGTGATGATCAAGAGAGAGACCTTTTTCTCCTTATCTACATGAACACGCAAGAAATGATACTTGAAGAAACACGAAGAGTAACAGCCAACTTCTTCTCCATCTACAGACACGAATGTAAACTGTGGGAGGACTTGTGGCTAAAGGTCCAAGATTACAGCTCAGACGATGGCCGTTTCGAATGCTTGGTGTGTGATGAGGAGCTTGGTAAAGAATTCGCCATTTTTGGGGGATGCAGTGATTTAATTTGCCAGCGTTGCCTTCCGGACCCGTCTATAAGGTGACTCAAATGGGCTACGCTAGCAAAGTAGAATATTCTTTCTAGCGTTGTCCCTTAACTCGACGTACTCATTACATTCGCTAGTTACCATTTTTGTATAGAGACCCGTTGATCGCATCCTACGGAACGAGCGTTCTTCGGGTATGTTTATTTTGCTGCACATTTCTGCTGAAGTGTACTCGCACCTTTTGACCCATGGTCTCCAGTTACTTATGGAAACTGACGCTCCTCGGCAGTAACAGTGTCTACCCACCGTGAAATCACTAACGGATCGCAAGGGTCCGTTGTGGGTTTAAACCCCCAAAAGGAGGATACATGTGTTGCAGTTATTTTATGGGGATTGGCTCGCACTGGGTGAAAAATATAAAGTCACGAGAGGAGACTTGGATAGGCTTTCTCTTTTTTTAAAGTGGAACGTTTTTATGTTGAGGATTATCGTTCTGTTCACTGCTATTCTGTTATTCAGCACCTACTACATTCTCCTTAGCCTTCTATCTTGTTTCATGAAGTTCTTTCTAAATTTGTAACTTCATCTTCTATGCACCTCATGCACAGATTCTGTGTTCCCTCAACTCTTATAGGCGCCACCGGTGTCCAAGGAGAGGATTTTCATGATGCTACTGCCTGATCAGTATTCACAAACTCGGTTTTCTTTATTACTCAATTAAAGCCAAGAAAAGGTTCGATCCCGTTATCGTTTACCAATTCTAAAATTGCTTGCTACAATTTAATTTAATTATGAATTGAATTATGCTATTGAAATTAACCAATTGTTTAATCCGCACTACATGGTGCCTTCTTGCTTCCTCTCTTTTGAAAACCGTTGTTGCGGTTGGGGGTAAGGGAGGCTTGAACTAACGTTTGATCTGATCTAAAAGATTAGATGTGTAGTTTCGCAAGCATTTTTTCTTTTTTCACCATTTTTTCTCGTGTTGAGATACAGACTTGCCTCGTAACCAACCTCATGCAAAAGAGCATTAATTTTGTTCATTTTTAACCCGAACTTTGTTTCAACATGTTTGCATGAGACATTTTGACTGCTTATGCTGTTGCTACGGTATGCTCGGTAAGGTTGGAAGTAGTGGAATTGAAAAGAGTTCAGTTTGATCCTCTCTAAGAAGTGGGAAAAAATATAATTGACTTACATCATTTTAACGTGTACTCAATTGTCCGATTTAAATTCAGTTCCTGAAATAATTAAATGGCTATAGAATTTAGAATGGAAACATACCCGTGCTAAAATTTCCAATTATTTTAATTCCAAACTCCATGGTTCTCTCGTCTTGACTAACTTGAAAACATTTTACGATGCTTGAAAGCCCAAATAGCACACAGTAGGGTGGCCAGTACTCATAGGGTAATTTTTTTTCACAGAATTTTCTTGACGGGACCCCCTAAAAAGGTGAGGTTGATAGAAAAAATGATACTGGCAAAGTTTCAGACCATTTGAACATCGTTAACCCGTGCCCCAACGGCGTCAATGTTCTGAAAAATCGCGAAAAATGCCACAGAGTCTATATAAGACAGTTCACTAAGATCCCACGCGTCATTCCTAGTTTTACTTGCTCGGCAGATGTACTTGTAAGTATTCATTATCAATTCTACGTCCGTCAACAACGTTTTCCGTCTCTGCAGTAACTCACGCTGTCGCAATGCACTATTTTGTGTCAAGTATCAGGAACGTAGGATTTTTTCTGCATTGTAGTTACTAAAGTCGCGTGAAGTAGACATCTCCCGTAATTCTTTTAACATGTACTAATAGAAGTAATGCTACGAGCACATTTTTTCAACAGGTAGAGAAACTCTGTTCTAGATTTTTTACTGTCATTCATTTTATGTGTTTGTGACGCATCGATTTTTAGTCGATCATACTTGGATATATCATTTAGAAGATTGCGTATTAGCCTTTCGTGTTATTTATTAGAAGATTGCCCCCTTGCCGCAGAGACTGCATACGCTGTCAACGGCCCACCAAGTACTACATGATGAAGTCCGACGTGCTGAGCTGCCGTGGTACCATTTATCAGTACGAATTTGAGTGGACCAGGAAAACGTACTGCGAACTAGTAGACTTGCCGTTCGACGGGCCTGCTCCCAGCTATGATGATGATGATTATGAAGATGATGGTCATGATCTTGAACTCCGTGAGACGGAAGTGGAACGTCTCTGGCGATTTTACAAATTAACTTAAACTAACATAGCAGAAGATGATTCCAAAGGAAATTTTAAGTAAATCACAAGCAAAAAGTCTCAAGGTGATGAAACTCGCAATAGAGCCCTTGTCATGAATATTTAGTTTTTGTGATGCAAGACAACGTTGTGGCGTTTATCTTTTGTAGGTCTTCAATTTAAGATTTTAAAATGTCCGGAAAGTGAAGCGCACGCTAGCGTCAATTCAAAAGTCTTGGTGAAGAGGTACTTGGCGTACTGACATTTTTTAAAGCATTTTCTGAGCATTTTCTGAATTTTTGTTGCCAATTTTTGAGCCTTTTTCTGGGCCACTTTTTGGGGACCTTAATTTTTTCGGGCCATTTTTTGCATTTTTTCTGAGAGTAAATAAACGCGATGTGAAGCGCCGTCAGTGCTCTGAAATGCAGAAAAAAAAAATCTAATCAACGACTTGTCCATGGATTTGGATCCGCTCTAAGTTAAAATAGGAAAAACCTAAATTCCTGTATGTCGGTAAACACCCTCCTCCCCTCCCTGCCTCATCCCCGATAAAATGATTTTATTGGGCCAGTCGCTCATAGTGGGGGCTTCAACACTACATTATAGTCGTATCGCTTTTTAAATAAAGTGTTCCTTCAACGGAAAACACACTTGTGATGCTTTTCTGAATAATTATAATATGCACTTATTTTCGAAGTCTACTTTTGTCTTCCCAAAATAGTTCGATATTTTCTAGTTAGTTATATGAACATCAGGTAAAACGGACGAGAGGTTGAAGTTAGCCCAACAGCTATTAATTGAAATCTGATCAATAATCGACAATGACCCTCCGAATGTCTTCAGATGTAACAACTTTTCTCTACTGATGTCAGTAATCTTAATGCTTTTGACAGCTTGAGCCTTGTTTTTTTCCTTTGCACGCGTTCTGCATCGGTGTATTTTTGCTCCGCTTGGCTAATTACTCCAACGGTGGTATTTTAAAAGAAACAAAAAGCCATCTTCAAATATATTTCGATCATCGGCGGGAAGCCCGAAAATCTTACCCTCTTCGAATTCCTGAATTACAGCCACAGACCGTATTACGACGCCAACGTATCGGAACTAACCTCTAAATTTGCTACACACCTCATCCTTTCATGTGAGCACCAACCTTGAATCGCTGGATAAATTGAAATGCACGTTTGAGCTCGGCTACCGACGGTTTGAATCGCTGCCTATTCCGGCGTTGAATATTTCTTTTTCATATCGCAGAAGACTTAATAAGTGCTTCATAATTCTGTGTGCAGCAGAAGATAGCGCAAGTTTTTATTAGACAGTTAGAGGGAGTATGCGCTCTGAAGCGGGAACTTTTCGGAATGATTCTAGAGGAAAAAATGAAAAATCCTTTGAGAAGTGCAAACCACCTCTGGCGTAAAACTTGTAGTACTCTGACACGTGATTTACAACGAGAACATTCGGTAACTTTTCTACGGTTCAATGAACATTTTTAGTTTCACATCAAATCGTCGTAGTGATGTGCGCAGTTCAGTTTGAATTCTAAAGAAATAAATACGAATGTAGTTGAGTTTTACGCACATAATTTACTTGTACCATTTTTCGCTGTGGTTATGATGTGGGGAACGCGACACGTGAAGTTTGAAATGTCTGGCCTAGAAAAGCTAAGTCCGTCTTTAGCTTCTGATCAGCAAATTGTGCGGAAATTTGAACAAGAGCTTTGAAATTATCGCACTTAATGTTGGCGGGTGGCGCATTGCCTTTCCTTGCTGCAGTTATGGTTTTGGCATGAGAAAATGAGCGACTCTTCTTCAGCTTTGAAGGAGGCTGAACCTGCAGAATAATGGAGGCGAGACTAAAATAGAATAAAACGTGTATCGATAAAAGCCTAGTGGCCTATTTCCAGGTCGTCCCTTGCAAGTTCCGTACTATCAGACGCCAATCACAAGCCGGCAGCAATCCATTAATCATATTTAGAATCGTAAGTTTTCACGCACAAGCAACAGTACATTCAAGTCTGCACAGTATCTCCTATCCAGGCCATAACGCAAGATGTCTGTCCATAATTTGTGTTGGAAATACTAGCGCCAAGATCACCTTTTTACGCCCCGTTGACGCTACTATCCGACGCAGCATTACCAAACGCAGCATAACTGTATCGCGCGAACAAATTCTGCTGCCGCTAGTTTCTACTGAAGTACGCACACGAAGTCCTCGGTGCCTAAAAGACCTGCTTAGGTGATATCTTCGTGATTACTGAAGTGTTGCTGGGAAAGAGCGTGAAATATTGGTGAAACGATAGAGGTATGAGGGCTTGGTATTTACGGCGGACATGGCTAGAGTTCCCAACCAGGTGTAAATATATTTATCGTCTGTCTTTCAAATGATGATGCAACACGTCGAACGCTTGTTTATTATGATCAGCATATTCATTTATCAATATTCATATGCATTTATTAGGTATTTTTAGGTAGGTGTAGAATTTCAATGGTATTTACGGTGTAATTGAAATTATACCTCGCAAGGTATCAAAACGGGCGTTTATTACCGAATATCAACTTGCAGTTTGATGTTCATGTATTACTAACACATCCCCTCAGGGGGATACAACTATTGTATCTATGGGAATTAGCGCTCCCAGGGGAACCATGTGAGGGCCCGAGCTAAAGGGTAGGTAGGCTTTTTTTTTGTTGTAATAAAATAGGGTTTTGTTTTGTTACGGACCATCTTTTTTCGGTTCACTGCTGTCCTGTTTTTCAGCACCTACTACTTTCTTCTTCAAATTTTTTCTTGTTTAATGAACTTCTTTCCTAGCTTACTGTTTCTGTGCACCTTGTGCATAGATTCCGCGTTCCCTCAACTCCATACTAAATGGTACCTTTCTCTTTCCTCTCTTGGAACATCTTTGTCGTGGTTAAAGGAGGCTAAAACTTTCTTATATTATAATAATAATAATAATAATAATAATAATAATATTACTAACACATTTGTTCATCTTATTTTAGAAGAAACTGAAAATGTAAATTACTTTAAGAAACTAAATTGTTTCGGATTGTAACTATACGTTACTGGAATCGTCTAACGAACGTCATGCCTAAAGTTGGGTTAGAAAAACGACTCTCTGAATATGAGAAAGAATTTTAAGACTACGGAGTCATTGACAGTTCACTGTTTTGTAACTTTTTCAAAAAGACCGTAAGGTACCAGCCGGGGAGGTACAGATTGTTACACAGATTGTTACACAGATTGTTACAGCACCATTTTAAGAAAGTAACAGAGTACATTCGCTCTGGGATATAAAAACGAGAAAATTTTTTTTACCACACAGAAATATTTTAGTTTGGTGCAAATTCATCTTCAAAACATGAAAATGAACAAATGGAACGTGTCATCTATTGGTGAAAATCGTCTCAAAGATAAATTGGAATTAAAATGAATTATTTCATTTTAACTCCAATTTATCTATTTTTTTTATCTCACGATTTGGTAAAGAATGTTCGCTACCGGAGCAAGTGTACTCTCAGCTACTTTCTTAAAAATGGTACTGTAACAATTCTGTGCACGCTAACCGAATACAAGTTTTTGTATGAAGAGAGAAATATTTAGTAAACACTCTGGTCTTTGCAGAACTCAACTTTCAGCCATAAACTATGAGCTATAATAATTTAACATTCGGATCGTTTCTTTTTGGAACTCCCTGTATTGCTTGTTTTGTTTTTGTAGTTTTATGAGTGGAGGAATAAAGAGGAAAATGCTATCTGGATAATATTGCAGTTCTATCAAAAGTGAACCACAGTACTGTTGCTGCATTTTTTAACGATCCTTGCAGTCTATATGGGCAGGAAAGATGTAGTGTGAAAATGTTGTACAAGTATTTCTCGACGCTGCTTCTTGCACGATGAAAGCTGTGGATGAGTTGAAAGTCCTCTACCCTAAGATGATCCATGTTACATGCCTAGCCCACGGCCCACATAGAATATCTGAACTGTTGAGGAACAATAATTATCTAGACGCAAACATTGATTTTTTCGTCTAAAAGTATCTTCGCCAAAGCTCACTCACCGAATTAAAAATTTAAAGAAAGCATCCTCACGTACCCCCCTCAGGGGGATACAACTATTGTATCTATGGGAACTAGCGCTCCCAAGGGGACAATGTCAGAGCCCGAGCTGAGAGTTAGGTAGGCCTTCTTTTTTTTTAAATAAAATGTTTTTGTTATGTTAAGGACCACCTTTTTTCGGTTCACTGCTGTCCTTTTCTTCATCACCTACAACTTTCCTCTTCAACTTTGGTCTTGTTTCATGATCTTCTTTCACAACTTACTGTTTCTATGCCTTTCTGCGTAGATTCCGCGTTCCCTCAACTCCATACTAAATGGTGCCTTCCTCCTTCCTCTCTTTGGATCGCATTTTTTGCTGGGTAGGGAGGCTAAAACTTACGACTAATCTAATCTAATCCTCACGTACCATTTTCACCAGCGCCAGGAGTGACTAGGTGGGGCTCTTGGCTTTAACTTCGCCGGGTACCATGCAAAACATTATGATATAGTAGCTTCGGAGGTAATATCCTTTGATGGCAAAGAAAGTAGCAGCATAAGGGAATGCCAACAAATTTTACAGAGCATTGACTTGAAAAACAAGTCTTATGTTCGTTGACGTGACATTGTCTTTACTGTCATCTACCACAGAAAAATTTGAAACCAAAGGACTACCTACATTAGGCGTCATCGCGCACATGAACCACGTGCAGGAGACTTTACAAAACGCCTGCGACCAAATAAATTTTGAGAAATTCCAGTCCATACTACGTAAAAATAAAGGCTATAAAATTATAAAATCTGTGAATTCAGTTTGGCCGGAAATCGTGATAAGAATTCCTCCGATGTGATTTTTCGGCTATTTCGACAGAGGTGCACTGCCTTCTGAACGCCCCTCTAGTGTCTTGCGATGTAGAAAGGGTATTGTCCTAGTACAAGGCTACTCAATAACAATAGAAGAAAATTAAATTTCAGAAATTTGAAATATATGGTAATAGTTAAATGCAATTAACTATCGGAGAATAAAGTAAAAGTTCTGTATGTCTTTAATGTAATTATTAGAGCTGTGCCAATATGCACATGCATATATGCACGCGCATATGAAATCATGAGCCATAAAATATGGGGCTTCAGGTTACAAATATGCGATTGCGGAGTGTCGTATGCGCAGAACTCGCATTTATATGCAAACAATATGTGATCAAGTCATGCAGATGCACGGCTGAATGACCGACTTCAGTTAGTTAGAACTTGTTCAATATTGTAATCATTGAACCCTAACGTAATGATTCACTACAATAGTCTTCAATATTTACACTATCGAACATTTGCCACTAATGAAGAAAACATGAAAATAGGATTTCACAAGATTTCTGAGTAAAACAAGGTTAAACGTATGTGGTTACATTTAATAATAATGCACTTTTTAATGTATTCAAATACGACACTTTTTGGCTTATCGGCTGGGTACTTTTGTATTGCGAAAACACTCTTTCTACATCGTACGACATCAGGGGAGCAAATTTAAAATTCTCCATGTCAGATGGAAAGAGTTGACCAACAAATTTGGTTGGTGGTCTTCGTTCCTCAGCAGGATAGCCGTGCAAAATAGAGTTGACATCCTTAATCATGGGAAGATTTTCTCGTGCAAGCAATCTAGAAAAAAAGCTTTATTCCAATCAATTAAGCATGATGAACATCATCTTGTTCATTGTTTTTCAAATGCCGCTTAACTAATACCAGGATGATTACTCCCCTGTCGAGCCGGTACCCATTTCAGGTATCTGGGTAGAGTGGGGTATTGTGTTTGAGTTCTCCTTTTACCCGACGGGGAAAATCGCCGAGCAGCGCCGGGATTCGAACCCTTGACACCTTTACGGAGGGGTGTGTTCTCAACAAATTGGCCACGACGAGCACTAAAAGTTGGTTTCGTACGTTAAATGAGACATGGAGGTTAAACTACCAGCTTTCGGTGATTTTATCGAAGATGAAAATGGGTCAATATCGGTTAACTTTACGCTAACCTAAAAGGATTATCTTCGTTATTCATATCTATGAAGTCGCAGCAGATATTTTGACAATAACAGTGTATACTCTTATTAGACAAACTTACAGTTTTCCGGCTAAAAGTACAATACAGATTTCCGTCCCGAAAGTCATATTCTGGGAATTCATTATTGAAAGTGTCATTCCTCACACTATGGGGTACTTTGGGATGGTGTAACTAATAAAAAATGGTAATCATTAGAATACTAAAAGAAATTTGTTAATTTCTTCAATCATCAACATATTATCCAAAACATCTGTAAATTTTAATGCAAAAATATTACAACATTTTTACAAAGATGTTCTTTTAATGTTCTCTAGGAAATCTCTCTCATTCCGGACATCCCACGATTACCAAACATTTGCATTAGGTTTTGAATAACCAAATATTGCAGGAATATTCAAATCAGCATATGATCACTAAATGTCAATTGCAGATTTGATTGTCCTTATGTAAGTCCAAGAAGCTAAATCACTATAATGATGCAGATTTTGGGAATTTGTGGCATATTCGGAATTTGAGGGATTACCGTATTGAGTTCTTTCTCATTTTTTTATGAACAAGCAGAGCATAACAACGGTGTTTACTATCAATTCACTAAACGCAAATGTTTCGGGAATTGAAATAAACTTCACAGTTTCATTTCCACTTTAACACTTTGTACGTATAAGGAGGCCTATGTGTAGAAAAAAAACAAGAAAAGTATCACTAGGTGTACAAAAACTATTACACCATGCAATTCTTAAAAACTTCAAACTCCATTAAATTCAGTTCGGACAGCTCTATTGTATTTTATTTATGAACCAAATGAAGAACAAGTCAAAAATGAAACCAGGGCATCATTTACTGAAAATAGCGCACCGGGTAAAACTTGTAATGTTGCTTTAGCAACTGATAGTGTGTATGCGAGAGGTCCCATCAATGTACAAAATTTCTGGATCAAGGAACAAATTTGCAGTTTTACATTAAAAAAATCAAATTACACCATTCGTATTACAGCATATATGCAATGATATCGTGCATATGCATAATACATTTTTCATATTACATCTGTTGTATTGCATATGCAAAATTGCATATGCGATTTTGCATATGCACAAGATAATTCTTTGCATTGCATAAAACATTCTGCATATCTCTTGGCGTGCATATATGTAAGTTATGCAATAGCTCACAGCTCTACAAATCCCTACAATGATGCAAGTTTAGGGGATTCGTGGGATGTCTGCAATTCGAGGGATTACCCATTGAGTTCTTTCTCATGTTTTTATAAATAAGCAATTCACAACCACGGTATTTAATGTTAATTCACTATGCGCATATGCTTGACAGTTGCATTTCCACTTCTACCGTTTTGTAAATGAATGTGTAAAACAGAAAAATAAAACTTAATAGGTATACAAAAACTACTCACAATGCAATTGGTAAAAACTCTAAACTTTATAAAATGCAGTTTGGACACCTCGACTCTTTTTTATTTATGAACGAAATTTGACTACTGAAGACCCGGTCAGGAAGATAACCTGGGCATCATGTACCGAACAGAGCACACCGGGTAAAACTTGTGATGTTGCTTTAGCTACTGATAGTACGTATGCAAGAGGTCATGTCAATGTACAACATTCGCATTACAGCATAGATGCAACGCTTTCGCGCATATGGATAAGTATTTTGCATATTACATCTGATATATGTGTTATGTTTTATCCCCGTTGTCAGGTCATCGTTACGTTTTCTCGTCGTTGTCGTTTGAATACATGATTTATATCTCAATTGCTGCTGATATTTTCCGTGATTTTGATTGTCGTGACATTTGTTATTATTCGTCACTTTCTTTTATTTTCTAGTCTTTATAAATCACGGTAGCTGCCACCAGTCCGATACCCGGACAAACAATATTTATATTTATAAGACATGTTAATTTTAAGATGTTCGGTTAGCGTTTGGTCTCAGAGCGGAAGGCTATTATTAGATATGTGCTTAGCCGTATTTCATAGCTTCGAACATTAATCATACTTTTCTATATCCTCTTTACCATCATCATTATCGTCGTCAACATCATCATCTCTTCTTCCTAATTACGGGGAAATTAAGGACACGAAAGATTTAGACATTTCACTATTGACAATAAAAGAAATTAAGATGTTATTGGTTACATATTGTAATCGCACGCATCCTATCCTACATACTTAGAGGTTCTGTAGGGGGGAAAACATCTACACACACGGTGGATAAGGAAGGACACTTTTCTGAAATCCGCCGGCATTTGTTGACAGGCCGGGCTCTCGCAACCAGGTCGCCATTTTGGAGTGTCAGGATCGACCGTTACGGTTGGTTGTATCCAACAGGGGCTATGTTAGTTGTAAGTTATTCACAAACTGAATGAAGGCACAGAGGTTTTCATTAGCATCCAAAAGGATATGAATGAGTAGTAACAATTGTTTTATGAGAGGCAAGCCCCAGTCCAACTGGACTGAGGTGTTTAACGTTTACGCTGGTCACGTCTAGGTCTTGTGCCCTCTAGTGCGTAACTGACTCCCACCTCGCAAGCAACCGCCACGGGAACGCTACCATTCGAGGTACTAACTAGTAATAATGGTATCGCAAGATGGACATATGAACATAAGATATTTCCTAAAACAATTCAAATACATTGATATATACTTCTGCTAATATATTTATACTAAATCTCCCCAAAGTATAATATTAAGAAAACATTACACGAAATTGCTCGTAGAAGTTCCTGGCATTTTCTGTTACCAGTCCTTGTTTCATCAACGTCCGGTCGAGGTCTCTTCTAGAAGGTATAGATGACATGACGCTTCTTCGTCGATTCTCAGACTTATATGGTTCTTTTCGAACTTTTTATTGTACAAAAGCATTGGCCAATCGCTTCGTCAAATTCTTAACGTCGCTTCTTTTACAGTCATGTTTTAAAAACATGACATATGGCATATGCATAATTCCACATGTATGCGTGCATATTTGAAAATTTTGCAATGTCGCAGCCCTGTTTATAAATATGAACGATGAAGAGGCAGGTTGCAACTACTCGGCAAATTATATATCAAGTAATACAGTAACTCGCCATCTGTTCAGAAATTTTACACTTGGTCGCACAAGAGTGTTAATGTGGGGAAGCGTAAGATTTCGTCTGAGTTTCTAGCTTGATGTGTGAAGTTGTCAACTAACCCGAAACCAGCAAACTATCCTTCCTAAAACGAGTTCATATCGATGAGTAGGGATGTTACATCGAGCATATTGCATATATAATATATGCTCTTGAGCATATTTTAGATTGTATAAAAAATGCCTGCAGATATATATGCAGTGTCGGCACATCGCATATTTTTCTTGGAACAGCATAAAATATGACGAACATGGATGAATAACTGTAAGTCGCAGTAAGCCAAAACCTAGTGAAACCTTCCCTTACTTTTAAATTCTATTCATTTTTTCAACCAATTTTATATAGTAATTATTTTTGTATAACTGGAGGAATGTTTTAGATTGAAATTTTTCTTAAATAAATTATAATTTTAAAGTGCTACAGCTACTTCAAATTTTGATTTGTATTTTGTGGGAATTAGCACAGAGATTTCTAGATATAGTTACCTTATGTAGTGTACATTAGATTAGTTTGGCTAGTAGGGAACTACAACCATGCCGAAGGCGAACGAGACAAAAGCATCATTCCTAGACTACTCCAAGGAATTTGAAGATTTTCAAGCCGAGGAAGGATATCTCTATTGTATTTATTGCAAGAAACAGGTGAAATATAAAACTGTTGTTCTCATTCAGAACATGTTAGAGAAGTTTTGCATCGTACAAGATTTTAGTTTCTAAATATTGTCACGTAGAACCATGATGGGCTTTATCAAGTTATTGTTATCAAAGAATATGAATTGCTCCGGCATAACTACTTACAATTAATATCTTGAATGGGAAAAATTTAATTCAGAACTACAAATATATAAATTGCATGAATAATAACGCAGGGAATAACTATGAAAGATTTCTGATATTCCGCATTGGCAATTTATATGCACTGGTACAAATAGGGTTTTATATGAATCTGTAGTTTCTTTTCGGATGTTTTTTTTTCAGGTGTCCTGTTCGCGGAGGTATTTGGTTACTCTACCTTTGAGAACTGCAGAGCATATAAAAAGGAAAGCCCTTCAGGAAAGTCGCAACAATGATTCTGGCATATCTGCTCACATCCACAGTCAACTCGTTCAACCTGAGTCGGAGGAACCCGAGTTTGGTAATCCAGTATAAAGTCAAATGGAATTTGGCGAAAAGGGTCTGGCGAAATTGGATTGAGGCAATCAGAATTTAGTCTACCAGGATGTACTCAACCACGCCCGAATCAACCAGAGCCAAATCAACCTGGCCCGAGTGAGCCAGGGCCGAGTCAACGTGGATCTGGCAACCTGGATCTGGAAATTCCGATCGTAGAATGATTTACGGATCCCAACTGAGTCACATTTCTCAAATAACCTTTACCAGGCTCTTCTTCAACTCTTAAAATACCGAACACAAAGCATGCCACATATCTCTCTCTGCTCAACACCTGTAGTTTCATCTAGTGAAACCCCCAGCTTCTTCCCAGCAACTTTACTTCGAAGAACCTCAAGAGTACTTTTATAAATATCGGGAGCATAATATTTCGTATGAGTACTTTGGTTAGGTACTGTAAATGACGTGTATTTCTCCAAAATTTCGATAATTTCCCTGTGCTCTGTTTATTCAGAGCAATATCTGATATGATAGCTTCGCGCAGGTCCCTCCTGAATTTGGAAATTTTTCGTGTTGGTGTAGGTTGCGGCTCCTTAAGCACATAATGTTGATTTTCATCCACACCTTGAAGATTTTCAGGCAACGTGTCGTCTTGATATTTATTTTTATTATCCTTGTGCTTCTTTGTTTTCATATGTTGTACTACAGCTAATTTTTTCATGATACGGAACCGGAAATGACACATTCCTCCATCAATAACATGTTTTCATCGGTTATGTTCAGTTGGGCCGTATGAAGCATAAGTAGGTAACTTAATTGTCAAAAATTTAATGTAAACCTGTCAGGGTAAAAGCGGCGACATCAGTCACACCGCCATTTACAGTCACATTAACTATTAAATAACAGTAATAAGAACTCTACCTAGTAAAGTACACTAACCAAATTCATAAAATATGCTTTTGACAGATGCCTTACAAATAACCTGCTAGAAACTTTTCAAGAGATTGGATTTCTTAGTGACGAAATGGGGGTGAAATATGTTTATGAAATTATGACAATTGTTAGTTCGTTTAATTTTATGGTGTGTGCATATTTTATTACAACAACTCACTTCGATCTTTTTTTCTATATTGTACATTACATGTGCTATAATGCACTGAAAGTTTATTTATTAAACATGTGGGCTTCGTCTAGCGCGTGCCTTTTAAAGTGACAAAATATATCGCTTTTACCCTTATTAATTTACATATTTACTGACACAAACTGGTTCATATTTGAGTGTTCAAATTACCTCGCCTTTAATTGACAAAATTTGCATTAAACATCGTCATTGTCCATTTCCAAATCTGTGAATTCGGCCAACATTTTAGCCCAAAGTTCAGTTTTTCCAATTTTTGCATGTTGTGCAAGATAAAAAATAACGCTTGATACTGGGTGACGTCTCGGCAATTAGCTAGCAGTCTTCTGAAAATACATCATCAAAATGCGTATTCTTTTTCAAAAGAATATTCTTTATTTTAGAGCATAAATGAACATTCTTTTTTATGCTTAATCTGCCCAAGTCTGCCCAAGAATTTTCTTTTATGCTTTAAACATATTGTCGCAGCCCTATTAATTAGGGTACTCGCTGATGCCGATTGCAATTCAATAACCTTTGGGCGACACCAGAGGTAAAAGGACTTGAAAAAAGCATCTAAAAGGACGTCTGTTTCCACGTCACCTGGAAGACTGTTCAGTGCCAGGGGACTTTGAAAAGAGGAAATATGAGAAGTTGTAAGCATGGGACTTTGAAAAGTTGAAGAAAATTTAATTCTTTGCCAAGAAAAACCGCGATTTACACGGTTCTGAAGGATTCCAACGTCATTGGCAAGAGTTGCATCCGCTGAAGCGTTTCCTACGAGGTTCAGCGGTGGAGGTTCTGTCAAGGTGTGGGCAACCTTTTCCTCCGAGGACGGGATGAATAAAAATAATATTCAGCTTCAGCAGGAATGTTGACCAACGGCTAATTATGGTGGCGTGTTGCAGAGAGCATCGGTTGAGACGGAGGGCTTTAGTTTGTGTGATGAATAGTTCTTATACTTGCAATACGTCTATTCTTATGGAATCTAACGCGTACGATGAATAGGAGTACCGATGTTAAAATGTACAATTTTACTATTTTTAAAATCAAACTTATCGTTATATTAGAATTCCATCATTTTCAGCTTTTCAATCACCCTTTCAAAATTAATAATTCCTCTACTCTGTGCATTGCAAACGATGAACAAGATCACCGTGTTTTGAAATTTTTTTTAAATCCATCCATAAGCCTAACCTAAATAAAGACTTGACTAGACCCCGCGTCTGTGTATGCAAGGTTTCCACGAGTTAATGTGGGGTTGAATGTGCTTGTGCATCGGGGGTGTAAGTATGCCAATGAGGGTGTGTGTCAGTTGTGCTTGTGTCTGAATGCGGATTAGGATCCAATTTTTTATAGAAGTGTCTTTGTTTGTTTATTTATCTTTTTCTGTAGATTCTTAGTTTTATTTTTTCTTTGTTTTATGTTTCAGCACTGAACTTGGAATTCTAATATTCCAAAACGTTTGCCATGAAAAGTGGCAAAAATGTACTTGTTAAAATTGGTTCTCCTTTCCATCGTATGGATGGTATTTTCGTCAGGTTAAATACTACGATCTACAACTGCCTGATAAACAGTTTATTTCAGGATAACGTCAGCCTGCCTGTTCTTCAGATTTGAATAGAGGCAGAACGCATGGTGTAGATTGTGAGGAATATTTGCAGAAATGACCTACAATTTGAGAGAAAATAAGCCTTTTGAGTGTCATCATTACCGTTTGGGGTTATCTTCCCTTAAATTTCCAAAGCTACCAATAAGAATGAAGGCAAGACTCGTTACTCAGTCCTTATTTTGGCAATTTCAAATTCATGGGAAAGAATTTATCCATTTTTCGTGTACTGGTCTTCAATTTTCATCAGCAGGCCAGCAGCTCTGTAACTAAAAAATGGGATTCCTAATAGATTTGGTTAGGCAAAAATAGCTTATTTTCTTCATCCTTTATCTCAATTAAAAACTTGAATAAACTTTGGAAAACTTTTAAAGTCTTTCCATGGAAAATAGCGCTTGTAGAATTATCAACTGGTTGCCAACTTTAATCAGAAAGGTGGAATTGAAAGATACGAACCAGTGAATAAAATAACATGTCAATTATATTCCCCTGGATCAGTAGAGCAGAAACACCGAACCACTACATTTTGCATAGACTGATTGTGGTTATACGGAACGAATTCGTACAAACATCGTACTCAAACGTTTGTGAATGTACTTTTTTAGTAAAACGCGACTCGTGTGCGTTAAAGAACTACAAGTTCGAATTCTTCGACGATTTGTTTGTAATTATAAACAAATGTTATGACTGCTTATAATTACCGTAGGCCGTAGATCATTGATTATTAATGCCAATGCAAATGATGGTTGCATTTTCTAACTTGATAATTTTACTTTCAATTTGAAGTATTACGAGTTAAAATGAAAACATTTGAAGCCTAAATTAAGGAACATAAACATCCTATTACAACGTATGAGAATAAAATTAAAATGTATAAACATCAAGAAATAATGGTCAATGTGAAGTTTAATGCAACCACGGAAAATAATAATTCGGATCCAAAGAATCACTAAAGGAACACATTTGAAAATGTTTTATATGAATGACATTGTGCTCGCTGATGCTTTCTTTTCGAATTATTGAACTTTGAAGTTGGCCTTCCCGCGCCAAAGGAAGCGAGCGTAATTTAATTAAAAACGGAAGCTAGCCCCCTTTTACAAACGTAAAGAGGTTGGGTCGTGAGGGGGAGGCACAGTTCTTCTAGTGAAAATTATAAATAAAGCTTCTAACCCACCCATTAGGGTGACGACCGCAATTTTGTTTACATCGGGTCTAACATGGCGACCACCATGGGCGCCGCCCTCTTGGACCCGATGTCAACAAGATTGCGGTTGTCACCCTAATGGGTGGGTTAGAAGCTTTATTTATAATTTTCACTAGAAGAAATGTGCCTCCCCCTCACGACCCAACCTCTTTACGTTTGTAATAGCATCCGTTATTAATTAAATTCCGTTTCACGCGCTCGCTTACTCTGGCGCCAAGGTCAACTTCAAAGTTTAATTATTCAAAAATAACGCATCAGCGAGCAGAATGTCATTCATGTAAAACGTTCTTAAATGGGTTCCTAGAGTGATTCCTAAGATCGGAATTCTTATTTTCCGTGGTTGCATTAAACTTCACATTGACCGAAATAATATCTGAAGATGCAATTGACCTGTCTCAACTTTAAATTAAAGTATTTCGCTTTCATAATAAAAGAATCGAAACTCAAATTACATCATGTGAAGGTTAGGTAAAATAATTTCTGCCATTTCATTTGACAGCGAGAAATACGTATCCTAATTTCATGTGACTTGCAATTGTTTAAACCTAGATCTGGGCAATCAGGTATTACCGTTGTTTTTAAATTATGAACTATAGTATTTTAAGCGATCATACTTACCGTCGTTTTTCTACAGTCGTAACGACTGTGTTGGAAATCAACGATAGATAACGATCATCATCGTCGGCGGGAATTTCAGCGTCCAAAACCGGTGATCACCGGTAGTGTATTACCATCAGAATTATTACGATAAGCGACGAAAACCGATGATAATTACCGGTCGGCCGACAGTAAAATTCGGACTGGGTATAGAGTAAACTTGCATTCGCTTCACTGCACTATAGTTAGTTCATTAGCTTAGGGCTTAGGCATTGACCACTTTTTCAGAGGAAAGAGTGCGCAATCAGTCTCTTCCTAATTGACCAAGTGAGAGTAGCTTCCCACTCACACCTCTTCCAACTGGAAGAGTCGCCGCACTGCCGGTGTGGGAAAAAACGATCGAGCATTACCTATAATGAGAAGTAAATTTTAGGAGCCAATAAACGAATAACCGAATCAGTATTACACCGAATAATTTTTTCTCTGTCCATGAATAACTTTTTAGGAGGCGGAGTTTTCAACTCGTCCTCAACAGAGTATTTGAAGAGTTTTGGCCCAATTCCTAATTGATGCGATAAAACTGGGTGAACACTGAGTTAAAATTGAAATCTCTTTTATACGTCCCACGAGCTATCAAATTCAATCCTTCACTCATATTAAATTTAATCAGTATTTTATTGATGGTAAGAAGCGAGTGCGAATGAGCTGACTATTGATGTGTAGCTAAGATCGCATCTCAAGTATCAAATTACAGTATACTTACTTCTTCGTCACCTCCGCTCAGTTCTAGAAGTGTTTTTTATCATATGTACATAACAAGTAGTTCAATCCCGTGTTCACTTTGTGCGTGCGCTTCCTTCAAAAAGCAAGCACAACGTTTTGTTGAGGGGCCCATTCACGACACATGCTGCCAACTCCAACTCAAGTTCAGACAAGGTTGGAGCTGCGACTTGCGCAAGCCTGCTTCTCCACTCACGGTGTAAGCCCAATCCCTCAGTTGCGCTGTAATTCTGGATGTCAGATCTCGACTCGGACCACGGTAACCGTAACTCGGACGAACTAATGGACATCGCTGTTTTTTAGAAGCGGTCAGAAAGTGCAAAAAGATGTCGAAATGGTGCAAGATTAGGCTTATGAAGAGGAACACACTTTCCCATAATGAATTATTAGAGGAACTCAGATTAAAGCCCAAAAATTAAAGGAATTATTTGCGGGGGGATCACTCAACTTAATTGTAGCTTCTTTTTTTGGAAGCACCGGGCATACAAAGACAGGATTCCATGATGAGAAAAGCCATTTCACCCCATGAACGCCCTTTTCACTGCGTCCTCCTTCATGGCATCGCGCTTCACCTCTTTGTATTTACTCACTAACACTTCATACGTAGCGTTTTTTAATTGTTTACTTGCATATTGCGCGTTTTTAACGCACCAGAGACACGGGTAGCTTTGATAAACCTCCATAATTCTTTGAGGAACGCTTTAGAACCCATTTTAATGATTAATGTTGGTAAAGAAGAGATATATCCGTTACCTCACCAGTATAGCTGTATCGCGCAAATTATAGTGGTTGCTATTTTTTCCTGACAGTATGCTGGTTAATATTTTTCCTTTCAAAATCCAAAATGTATTAAATGTGACAAAAAGGTATTATAGCTCGTTCTATATAAGCAGTATTATTCAACCAGAATGAAAGCGCAAAACACGAGCGAAATGACGAGTTGCAAATGGGCATCCCGAGACCACTCACGGTTCAGTTGGCAGCACAAGCCGCAAGCTCCGTCCACAAAATATCAAGAGAATCTGATTAACTATAACTCCAACTCCTGCCTAGAAATTGGTTTGAGTGTGAGCAGGAGCATACCTACTCACGACGCAAATTAGCATGAGTTGGGTTTTGCGCACTGAGTTGGAGTTGGGGGCATGTGTCGTGAATGGGCCCCTGTAGAGTGGGGTCAGTCCTCAAGTTATGAGATGACTCGGTCCACGCTTGCCTACATGAGAGGTCGTGAAGACGATCTCTTATTCCTGCTAGGTTTGCGCAGTGATACATACCCTGCACTGTCAAGTAGTTATAGTGTGGACTTCACATCGTTTTCATAAATTAAGAAAAACCTGTACGACTTCCAGTCCTTGAAGAGGAATATCTTAACTTGTAGAACCTTGTCGGCAGACGCTTCAATAACCCTGGTGGAACAGAAGATGGGATCGGTGTAGGAGAACGCGCGACGCCCAGATGTGCGTATATAGAGGAGATAGTGTCGCGCATCTTCTCTCCTTGTGGTTAACTAAACGAGAAAATTAAGCCATCAAATAGCAAGTGGAGCGCTGTTTGAATGGCTGAGTGAAATTCACACCTGCCAGAAGCTTTCCTGGACGCCTAAGTGGGGCTTCAATAATTCAGCTTAATTTAACTCAGCTGATGGTAAATTGCAAGGCTGTGAAACTTTAAATCAATTCAAATACTTAACTGTAAACGCCTCAGTCGATTAGTGCTTCTACTACCTAACGCAAACTCGTAAACTTTAAATCAATTCAAATACTTAACTGTAAACGCCTGAGTCGATTAGTGCTTCTACTACCTAACGCAAACTCGTAAAACTCGTAAAACTCGTAACTCGTCAAATGGTAATATTTTTTGTTCGAATAGAATGTTATGATTCTAAGGAAATCTCTCGTTCAAAATGGAATGAAAACCAACGTAACGACAAACATATTGCTCTCTTTTCCATACGGGTTGTCAGCTTCGTATGTTTTGTTTACTTAATTTTATTGCATGATGGTTTTCGAGTCGTTGCAAATTTTACGCCGTCATGAATCACCAGTCAAAAATGTTTCCATTTCGAACGCTTACTCTAGAAATCTAATTCGTAAATTTCCTTAGTAGATAATATGACTGTATGTTGCTTTATTTACTTTATTCATCATGAAACTCATTTCCAATCGCTGAGCTAAATGACGTTCAATTGCCCGGCCCAACTGCGTGCTAATTAATAATCAGACCTTATGCCTGGCATTCGAAATGTATTTATTGAATCTTGAAGTTCTGACTGCAATTAATTAGCTCTGTTTGCACTTTCAGCTATGTGCGGGCTGTGAAACGCAGGAGGTCTTCTTGGGGGGTACACTTTATTGTTCCGTAGCAGGCGTGATACTGTGCAGTGGAGGCCAATGATACGCTTCAGGTGTTCTTGGATGGGGCTTTATTGAAGAGGAACAGGTACGGTACAGGTGAGGCACGGGTATGATTGAGCGTCAAACGACAGGTGACAACGCCTTATAAAGGCTGCGAGACGGGGAAGACAAGAGAAAACGCAAGACAATGAAGGCAAGAGTAAACGCTCGCGCACATTACTCACCCTCCTCCCCTGTGTTAATAGGCAAGTAATCGGATGAGAATAAAATTAAACGCAAACAGGGTAATCAAAAAAAATAAATAAAAGAGATCTCAAAGAGAATTGAGAGAATTAACGAAGTCGTTTGACAAATTCTTCAAAATTAATACGACAACCCTAGGCTAAAAATAGCGCTATTACTTGATGTCTGTATTTTAAACCGTCTCGCATCTCATACTACATAAAATTTAATATGTGCAAATGAATTTGAATTAATTGATTAACTATATACCATCCAAGAATTATTTGTGCTATTCAATACATGGCGATACAAGCAAAAACGAAGGCCGCTGAAGCGAACAACAATAAAAATGCCCTGTTCAAAGGTAAACGGAAACAACTCGGAACAACTGAAGATAAACAACTCTAGCCTAAACAGACACATGGTTTAAGGATGTGCACTAAATAATCATGATGAAATTAATTAATTAATTTACCGTCCAAACCTATTTTGAAAATACAGAGTAGAATTACCAAATGCTAAAATAATTTAAAAAAAATTACATAAGGCAACTAAATTTATGAACTCGGAACAAACAACGATAGAGACTAAAAATTCAAAAAAACGTAAAACAAACAGAAAAATATTATAAACACGCCATTTCCATTAGCACATTAACGACTTACACTACCTAGCAATTACCACTCACTTTTCACATTGTAATATAGTTCTTACTTGAAATACACAGAAAAAATTATTGAAAAACATAAGGAAACGCATCAAAAAATTTAGGAACCACATAACATTGCAAAAAAATGTTAATACCTCAAAAAAGAATATTAAAGACACGCAATGAAAGAAAGAGCGAATTTTTTTTATTTCTTTCATTGCGTGTCTTTAATATTCTTTTTTAAGGTCTTAACATTTTTTTGCAATGTTATGTGGTTCCTAAATTTTTCGATGCGTTTCCTTATGTTTTTCAGTAATTTTTTCTGTGTATTTCAAGTAAGAACTATATTACAATGCAAAAAGTGAGTGGTAATTGTTAGGGGAGGTACGTAAACGATTGATCGATTGAGCATAGAGAAAACATGCTCATCGCTTATATAGCCTCTGAGGCGCGCAGGGTAGGGGCGAGAGAAGCGCGCATGCACAGCTATACATTTCTATAGTACCAGTGAATGTCGAGCGTAAAAAAAATTTTGTGACCAGCCGCAGAAATTGATTCGTTTGTTTGAATTTTTGTGCAATATATTTCTTAGAAAACTTTATTTGAGCACCCAATTCCCATGAATAAACGCCCGCATTTGTTGCAAACACTGGGAACGTTGTTGAGTCAAAGCAATGCACTGTCATTTGTCCACTGCAGGCTTTACCCGTAACACGTTGTGTGTCATTCTAGTACTTGCAGTTCTTTCGAGTAAAACCGGCTAAATTTATAACCCAGTGAATAAAACAGCGTAGAAATTTCTCCAAGTATTCGAAACGAAAAAGGTCCATCGGCATTCTTGTGTACTGTTTGGCAAATGCTGATTTGCTCCTAACTTGACTTGTTTCATGTAATTGTCATGTATTCGTTTTGGTCGAAGCTACTGGTTAAAATGAACATTCGAGTATTGTTCTAGGGTTATAATGCAATATTATATACACCTTTCCTATGAAATAAACCAGCAAGGTACTATGATTCAAGTGTAGAGTAATAGTTATGTAACAAAGCGTATTCTTTTTTAACAACGATTTTACCCCGTTCCGAAAACCCGTATGAATTTCACCGGATGTAAGTACAATACGTAATTTATACGTGAGATGAAACTTCGTGCCATAATTGTCAAAATTCGTAATTGGTGACCAGAGAAACCTAGGCATGAGCTGCGCGTATTATTTTCGCTAGATCATGTTAAAATTTAGGGCTCCCTAACACTATCAATAATTGAGAGAGGAATTTCTATCGATTCAGGAGTTGAAACCACGGCGTGGGTAATGTTCTATTACGCCAGGGAAACCAGCCTATAAACCGTTTCACAAATCGTTACGGTAAATCTGAAGGATATGTCAGTTATCGATTTTCCACTTTTTGGTGCCTGAACCTAATTAATTGAATCAAAATAAACAAGTTTTCTTCTATGCACTTTCCGTCTCAAATGAGTATTTTACAATTTTTAGCGGTAAGTTTAGTTTCGTCTTTGATGACGAATGCGCTCGAAGAAACAGCTGCTCATCGATTTTCGAATTTTTGTTGCTTGAATCATGGTAATAACATCGAAATAAACAACTTTTCTTCCATACATTTTTTTCGTCAAATGAGTATTTAACGAGGTATAGCGGTAGGTTTGGTTTCGTCTTTCATGACAGAGCGGTGGAAGCGAGACGCCATTGCAGTATTGCCATACAACTCGATCGAAGAATTTCTTTCCGCTTCAAACACTGGAGTTGCGGTGAGTCATTTACCGCTATAACTAATAAAATACTCATTTGAGACGGAAAGTGCATAGAAGAAAACTTGTTTATTTCGATCTAATTAACTATGCTAAGGCATCGAAATTTACAAAATCGAAAACTGACATATCCTTCAGATTTACCATCGTTACTGACCATACTTTTAAAATTATAGCTTTGATAGCGTAACAATATGGCCCGTCCGTACTTATGGTTTAGAAGAAATGTTGAATTGAAGCTACGATGTTAATCAGCGGCTTATGGTTTAGTGATGGTTCGCCACTAAAGAAGGCACCACAGTAATCAAATCGTTTAAACTAACGTTAAGCTAGAACTCTGGTTCTTACATGCATTTGCCCATGCACTGATCGATGAATAATAATAAGTGCTTAATAACGGAAGCTAACCCCCTATTTGAAACGTAAAGAGGTTGGGTCGTGAGGGGTAGCCACAGTTCTTCTAGTGAAAATTATAAATAAAGGCGTCTAGTGACGTCCATTTATATCGACTCCAAGGTGGCTGCCGCCATGGCGCCACCCGGTACCCAAGATGGCGGCAGCCATCTTGAAGTCGATATAAACGGACGTCACTGGAAACCTCTATTTATAATTTTGGTTAATGTGAAGTTTAATGCAATCACAGAAAATAATAATTGCGATCCCAGGAATCACTAAAGGAACCCATTTAAGAACGTTTTAAATGAATGACATTCTGCTCGCTGATGCGTTATTTTCGAATAATTGAACTTTGAAGTTGGCCTTTGCGCCAAAGGAAGCGAGCGCGTGAAACGGAATTTAATTAATAACGGAAGCTATTACAAACGTAAAGAGGTTGGGTCGTGAGGGGGAGGCACAGTTATTCTAGTGAAAATTATAAATAAAGCTTCTAACCCACCCATTAGGGTGACGACCGCAATCTTGTTTACATCGGGTCTAACATGGCGACCACCATGGGCGCCGCCATCTTGGACCCGATGTCAACAAGATTGCGGTCGTCACCCTAATGGGTGGGTTAGAAGCTTTATTTGTAATTTTCACCAGAAGAACTGTGCCTCCCCCTCACGACCCAACCTCTTTACGTTTGTAATAGCTTCCGTTATTAATTAAATTCCGTTTCACGCGCTCGCTTCCTTTGGCGCCAAAGCCAACTTCAAAGTTCAATTATTCGAAAATAACGCATCAGCGAGCAGAATGTCGTTCATGTAAAACGTTCTTAAATGGGTTCCTATAGTGATTCCTAAGATCGGAATTCTTATTTCCCGTGATTGCATTAAACTTCACATTGACCGTCACGTTAATGGGTGGGTTAGAAGCTTTATTTATAATTTTCGCTAGAAGAACTGTGCCTACCCCTCACGACCCAACCTCTTTGAGTTTGTAATAGGGGGTTAGCTTCCGTTATTAATTAAATTCAGTTGCGCGCGCTCGTTTCCTATAGCGTGCGAAGGCCAACTTCAAAGTTCAATAATTCGAAAATAACGCATCAGCGAGCAGAATGTCATTCATGTAAAACGTTCTTAAATGGGTTTATTTAGTGATTCTTTGGAATATAATTATTTTCCGTGATTGCATTAAACTTCACATTGACCATAGTTTTCACTAGAAGAACTATGGCTACCCCGCACGACCCAACCTCTTTACGTTTGTAATAGGGGGTTAGCTTCCGTTTTTATTGCAAAAACAAAGACTGCTTACGCGCAAAAAAAGGCCGTTCAGGAGCGCCGTTCGTATAAATTCAAACTTGAATAACTCGAAAACTAAGAATTTGCGAGCACATTGTCGTTCATGTAAAACGTCTTAAAATAGACTATATTGCCTATCTATAGCAACAAAATTATGAAAATCGTTGACAACATTGAAGTAAAAATTGACCAAGTTAACATATCGCTATAACTCGTTATTTTTGGGTGATAATTTCTATTATTGACTAACAAATCCTAGAAGTGGGTTCAGGCTCCGCGGAGTGAGCTAATAATGAACTACAAAGTATTCAAACGTACTGTAACAGCTCAATCTCGCAAAAAGAATGGAACCTACCGCTCTAACTCGTAAACTACACATATGCTGCAAAAAGTGTATAGACGAAAAGTAGTTTATTTCGAGGTTATCACCATGATTCAAGCAAGAAAAATTCATAAACCAATTAGGAGCTGTTTATTCGATCGCATTTGTCATCTAAGAAGAAAATCAACACCTCTATAACTCTTGAAATAGCCATTTCCGACGGAAAGTGCATAGAAGAAAACTTGGTTATTTCAATCTAATTAACGGTGTTTGAACGTCGAAAACTGGAAAATTAATTACTATCAAACGCTACGCATTTACCGAATTTAGCAGTGGTGTTGAAATGTAGACTGCAAAACAAAATTCACGAGTTCCTCGTTTGAGTTCAGTACAATTTTGTTTCACGACATAAAAATCTAATTCCTCCATGTCAAAGGTCTCACAATTTCAGTGCGTTTTTAAACCTGGAATTTAACCTTTCGCTAAGAGCAATTACGTGAATGTGTATAGGGAAATATTTTAACTAGGCCTTTATCCAGCGTGAATATCTTAAGAATATCATCGAAAATACAGCTAAGGTCTGATGACCGATGAGCTCATTAATAATTATTGAGACATGCAGTGCTCTTAGTTCCTCCAAGGGCGTAAGATGGGCGATGGTTCAAGTTAGTCGAGCTTTGTCAATGCTGTGGGAATTAGCGTTCCCGAGAGGGACATATGGTTTGGTTTAGTCAGCTACGGGTAGGCCTTGAAAGTTTATCATGTCCACTATGCTATCGCTTTTACCGATTTTCGTGCCTTCCTCACAAAATATTGTTTGCCCAGTTCTTCCTTCAATCCTTCCTTCCTTCACTCATGAACGTGTAACTATTGTATCTTTGCGAATTAGCATTGCGAGGGACATTTTGCGAGGTCCTAAGCTGAAGAATCTGTAACTTTGCCTTTCGTTTAAATTTCTTTTTTGTACGGATCATATTTTCAGATTTACTGGCACTTTTATTAAGCACCTAATTACACCCATCTTTGTTTTCCTTTTTCTCGATTTTTTTAATTTTGTTTTTTCTACGCATAAGGCGTTGAGACCCACCTACAGTAGTGCATGATTTCTCGGAAAAAACTTGGGTTAATTCTTCTATTCCATACTCATGGTAACTTCCTGCTTCTCCTTTTAGGCACACCTCTATTTTGATTAGGGAGGCTAAGACTAATCTATAGTCGAAACTAGGTTTCTTTTTCCTTGTCAACTGGTTGTTTCTATGCCCTGGGCGTCTTGACGTTCATAGAAAATGGTTTTCTCTTTCCATTCATGACTTTGTCCTAGTTGTAAATGTCGCGATACGTGAAAAGCTTATTAATCACGTACGCATGAGAGGATTTTCAACCCCTGAATAAATATAATGTACACCTTTGTGCTCGCACGTTACCCACATAAATAAGCATGGAAATAATGAGCATTGAAAATTTAAACCTTTATTTTAAGATAAACACGTGGATATGGGCACAGGGAAATATATGTCGCCACAATAATTGCACACCAATGCCCTCAGGCAAGATGCTCCTGATTAGCGACATAGTTTTATCCTGCGCAATGAGATAACTACACCTTGGCTACATAGAATCTCTTGGTTACTATGAAACAATGAATTTCGCACCATAAGGAAAATTAGAAACATGAATTGTACATCCTGGCTAGCGCACATATGAAATAAAAGGTTATGCCAAAAAGAATAGAACCTTGACTCACAGCAAGGTGTCAAATATAGAATGCTTCGCATTATACACAACACAGAATTCGAACATGAGCCAATTGCCCGCATCACACAAATCACATTTGATTGCGCGCCGCTCGGAACGCACTATTCCATGTGCTGGCTGTGCTAGAACTTTTACACTGAAAGATCACTTTTCTGAGTTCCAAACCAGTAAATTGGCCTAAACCCTTTCTTGCAATTGTAGATCACGATGAATTGACACACTTCCAATGCTGCTTGAAGAATTTACGTAATGTGGCTCAGACCGCCCCACGGTCCCGAAGTTCCTTCGCCCCTCGGTCCCGAAGTTCCTTCTCGCTCCCGAAGTTCCTTCTCGCTCGTCAACCGACCGTAGTGCGGAAGCGCTATACTCAGTCTCCATTTAAAGCTCTGAATCCCGAGTCTGCTTGACCACTGCAAGACTCGTAGTGGCGGCATCATTGTAGACTCAGAAGGCGGTGCGGTGCGGCTTCAACATTTTCTCGCTGAAATTGCTTGTGAGCCCGGAACTGATTACTAATATTCTGTCTCCTCTCCGTGGCATGGTTGCTATGTTGATACTGGACGATTCCACCACAAAGCTGAGGTGCTTCGAGCAGTCGTGTTGTAAAATTGGAGCTTCGACGATTTATGATGGACGACGTTGCCTTTCTTGCAAATTTCGATGTGCTCAGGTATTCGATTTGCTGATTATGTTGGAGGCCCACCAGCAGTGCGCCGGCGTGCCTGTTTGCGTGCCCCTCAGATACGTGCACCTCTTCCGCACTCGCTTCCACCAAAAAGAACCCTGATTATCCTCGTCTCACTCCTTTTATGTGTGTCGCCTCTTTCTTTCTCGAAGGATCTGGATTCTTCCAAGCTACAGAGAAATTCGCTCGATTTTCTCAATTTTGATTCGTTGGAAACTTGCCGGTCCTGAAGTTTTGCCTATGATTGGTTCGCGCTCGACACACCTCCACGTGTGATGTCTTCGCGAGCTCTCTTGATTGGCCCGTGTGTTGCGGCCCTCTCTTTATCCTTCACCCCTTCGAAGTTCCCCCTCGCACTCGCGGCGCTGTCTCCCATTCTCACGCCTATATCGGCGCCGGCTTAACGGTCTAACATTCCTTTGTCGTAACCCAGCAGAATGTTATATACGCAACATGTCTTAAATATGTTGTAGATTTACGGGACTTAGCCAAAAAAAGATTATCACGTAAAAATAAAAATATCATCTAATATGAACATGGCTTTCCGTGATTTAGCCGAAAATATGTCATGTGATATAAACATACATATTTCGTAACATGAATGAGTCATGAACTAATGTGCTCCCGGGGCAAAAAATTGATTACCAATTGTGTTCTGAGTTGTAGTTACTTATAACATCCATAAATCTGTGTCCGAAGTTAAGGGTACATGCGAGCACCAAAAAAGCATCAGTCGTCAAAAAAACCTGCCTAGGAATGAACGATTCTCTTGATTACTCTGCCATAATGGGATGGAAGTAAGACGTTTCTTAAAGGTGGAAATGGCTATGGTATTTGGTATGAAGTAATGAATGTATGCAGTAGTGGAATTCGCATTAATTTCATGCTGGACTGTCAAGCGGGTCGACCAACTATGGAAACACTCTCGTGCATGCGGTAATGAAGGCAAAACTTTGAACGAAAGAAAATTTTTAAGAGATAGGGAACGCAGCCGCGTACACAAATCGTTACAAGTCGTTTTGATTAAAGGATGGAACTACTACTTTACGCCAAAAATGATTTTTCAGCTGTTTCAGAGCGAACTCTTCGTAAGAAACTCCACGCAATATGTAAATGGAGCAGAGTGGCTCATTAACGGTCGATGCGAACTCCAGCCTACAAGACTACCCGTTCAAACTAGCCTAAATAACATTCACTCAAGACTAGAAGAGTGGAGGTGTCATGTGGTCCGATGACTTGAGATTCTGTCGCCAAAGCCATGATGTGTACAATCTTGTCCATCGAAAACTTCTTGAAACCACCAAAGAAGTTGGCGAGGAGCGATACACCTGTTATGTACTTGGCTGTTTAAAGTCTTCTGAAGTGGGTACTGTAGTTCAGGACTCAGGGTTGCGGAGTCGGTGGAATAAATTTGCGACTCCGACTCCGACTCCACCTTTCCAGAATTTGGCGACTCCGACTCCGACTCCACCTTTTCAGAATTTGGCGACTCCGACTCCGACTCCACCTTTTCAGAATTTGGCGACTCCAATTCCGACTCCGACTCCACCTTTTCAGAATTTGGCGACTCCGATTCCGACTCCGACTCCACCTTTTCAGAATTTGGCGACTCCGACTCCGACTCCGACTCCACCTTTTCAGAATTTGGCGACTCCGACTCCATTTCTCCAGAATTTGGCGACTCCAACACCGACTCCGCCTATTCACAATTTTGTGACTCCAACTTCACCTATTCATAATTTATAAGATGAATATTTTATTTCTTAACTAGTGCACACAGACCGTCAAAAATGACAAGATTCAATACTTTTCTTCAACAAATTTTCGTTTGAGTGGAGTTTCCATCCTTTCAGCTTATTCCAAAGGTAACTTAATTATCTTATAAGAGTAATAAACACTCAGAACACAGCATTTTTGAGCCGCAAGAGAAGTAGTTATAGCCATTTGTGTCGTATCCAAGCTACAGAAATTCAGCATTACTGAAAGCAACTGCGAACTTGTGTATGTATATTGTAATATGCAATACAGTACATTGCAATACAGTATATTTTAATATACAATACAGCATATTGTAATATGCAATACCCCGCCGAACTCGGTATTCACGATACAAACTCGAGTATATAAGGCTCTGGATCGCTCTTATTGTGATGAAAGTGACTTATTATAGAGCTATTGCATTACGAAAATGAGTGTATTAATTGACCGTGAACTGTAACCAAGACCACCAGTGCTAATTTTTTCCTATCAATTATTCTTAACATCGTCACACAAAACGTATAAATAAACACACGACAGTCATTCTTAGTAGTAAACGGTTGCAGGTGTTGAAACCTGTGCATATGTTCATTATATTCTTTATTAGCGAACGACTTTTAAATAGACTACAGATTGTTAATAATCAAGATACTAGTGTACATGATTGGTCAAAAATGACGGGATCCAATGGTAGCGTTTTGTAAAAATCTCAAGATAAAAATGGCAAACAAATATATCCATTGTAATTGTACCCGCGATAAAAATACAGTATTCTCGTACTTGTGCACTGGTAAAGCTCGTATCACAGATACGGTCATTAAGCATCTTTAAAAACGTCACAAACGCACACAACATTAATATTATATTATATAAGAAAGTTTTAGCCTCCCTTAATTGCACGATACAGATGTTCTAAGAGAGGAAGGAGGAAGGCACCATTTAGTATGGAGTTGAGGGACCGCGGAATCTATGCACAAGGTGCACAGAAACAGGAAGCTAAGAAAGAAGTTCATGAAACAAGGAAAAGTCGAAGAAGAAAGTAGTAGGTGCTGAAAAACAGGAGAGCAGTGAACCGAAAAAAGATGGTCCGTAACAGAACAAAAAGATATTCTATTTCAACAAAAGGAAACCTACCTATTTTTTAGCTCAGGCCCTCACATAGTCCCCCTGGGAGCGCTAATTCCCATAGATGCAATACCTGTATCCCCCTGAGGGGACGCACACAACAACCAAGCAAATTGTATAACATAATACCTATCTGAATTGTAATTTAAATTATTGTTCGCAAGAGGTTTTTAAAAAATTTGCCATACCTTTTAAGCATTTAAATGCCTTTGAAATTTAAAAGCGATGAGCCGCATTTTCTTAACAGTTGATTCGATTTTCACGCAATATTTTTTACTTATAAACATAAGTGAGCAGATGACTGTTTTTTCATATTTCGATGGTATTTATGCTACTGTCCAAGCAAGCAGATTCCCATTGTAATGAGATAGGGGAAATTACGCACGAGAACATATACTTATCATTGACGGACACCTGGCTTTTTATTATATCGGGTGTCCTGTAAAAATGTCCTCGATTTTTAATTAATTATATCTCAGCTTTGAATTAACATATTTGAATTGCCTTTTTTCACAATGTAGTAAATTTTGTTTCGTTTTCGAATAATTTAAGTTTTTGAATATCGGTTGAATAACCACTTTACAATGTCCAATTTACTGAAAAGAGTAGAAAAATTAATTGTTCAGAAGAAAAGTTTTTAAAACAATATTGATATTCTTCCTTATTTTGTAGTTTCCATAAAACTGAACACACACAATTTTTAAGGAGTAACAAATCATTACCTTATATAACGCGTAAATAAATAAAATAATTTTAGTATCCAACGAAATACCCTCCATTTCTCTCAAGGCAAGTATTACTTCTAGCCACCATTGAACGAAGAGTTTTACCCATTATTCCACCGTTTTCTATCAGTCCTTGAAACACTATTATTGAGAACACTTGAAACTTGAAACCTCTCAGAGGGTTTAAATACTTAGTTGTATGTACGATACACCGTTATGAAATTATTCTTAACAGTAGGTATTGAGGAATGAAGAAGAATACCAGTGTTGTTTTTAAAACTTTCCATTTGAACAATTTTTCTACCCTTTTCAGTAAATTGATCATCTTAAAGTTTATTCAACTGATTTTCAAAAACTTGAATTATTTCAAAAGGAAAAAAAATTGACTAAATTGTAAATAAAAGACAATTAAAATAATTTAATTTGAAGCGGAGATATAATCAATTAAGAAGTCCGGGACATTTTTGTGGGACACGCAATATAGTATTGATTGTTCTTATACAATAAATGGTCAAGTGTCTCATTTGAACAAATTAATAAATAGGTTTAGCTATTTCGTGAGCGTAATCTCTCCTATGTTAGTACAATGGAGTTTTAGGATTTAAAACTTAAGGGCAACTGCTCGAACATTTATTTCAAATACAGAAGAACTTCAAGGGAACAACAGCAAGTCGTTTCCCGAGATGCGCAAAAAGAGAAACCGTACCCAAGTTAGGCGGATCTTGAGGATTCCAACAGTACGCTCAGCAGCGTCCTCTGTGAAATTTTTATTATTAAATTCCTTTAAAATAGAGACCGAAGATCTTCGAAATTTTAGAGGCGTTCTGAGTAGAGAGATAGAGTTTTAAGATGTCTGGTCGCCGACTCGGTGAATATCGTATCTTATTGTAAGATTGCATATAGCACTAAGATTTTAACAATTAATTGACAATTAATTACCTTGAATAATAAGTGCCTATTAAAGAGGCTGCAAAAACCGGGTGAAGGAGTTCAAGTCGCAGAAAGAGACTGCTTTTTACGCAATAGAAATAAGTTAGAGGTACCAGACCCACTTTTATTAAAAGGACGACATGCTGCCCAAGCAGAGCAAGCTCAAAGATAATTTAGTGAGTGAACGCCAAAGCGTCACAAGTAATGTTAATTGAAGCTATTTAAGGTTAATGCAGGTCTGCTAGAAACGCAAACATGCTTAATTATAGAAAGTTAAATTTAAACACAAAAACCGAAAAGAAAAGATGCGGCTGCAAAACAAAAAACGAACAAAAAGATCTAATTTCATCAGTTTCAAATTCTTGTCTGTGAACTAAGAGAGGCCAACTGAAGAAAACTTTTTCTTCCACAAAGCCGCCATCAGAAATACGGAAAATATTCAACAGGAAATTTCATTGAACAAACAAAATTGGCTGTTCGTCTTTGTTGGTTGATCTGTCTCAATTTCACGCTCTTAAAGATGCTTAACTACTGTATCTGTGATGCGAGTTTCACCAGTGCACAAGTATTAGAATATTTTAATCGCGGGTGCTACTAGGATGAAAATATTTCTTTATGGTCCACATCTGAAAGATTTCTATACAGACAATATCGAATCCCGTCATTTATGACGAGTCGTGTACACAATTATGTATACTGAGTGTTTCAGAACACGATGTACAAAATTGCATATCAAGAAGAAAATGGCCAAATAAACACTTTTTGTCCTATGAACTTTTCCCCAAAAAATCGGGGTTGGGAGGTATTAGGTGTTTATTGTTTTTAAGGTTGAAATTTAATGGTACAATTACTCGCGATATTGATTCTGAATTTACTTTACAAAAATTGTTCAAAATGTGTTCCACCTACATCTATGCACTTTTCGAATGTTAGCCTTAACGGCTGCCGAATATTAGGAAACACGTCTGGCATTAAAGTATCTCACCTACAGCCATAACAATTCTGGCCACAAGATCTTCCTCAGACTCAATGGGTGTAGCATAGACAAGGCTCTTCACGTGTCCCCAAAAATTGAAATCGAGTGGAGTCATGTCAGGAGATCTAGGAGGTCATGCAACTAGCACATTTCGCTCGATCAACGTAAATTCAAAATAAATATTGCGAGTAGTTTATTCATTAAATTTCACCCTTTAAAAAAATAAACTGCTAATATCTCAATGTCTCTTTCTTTGGAAAATTTTTTGGAAGAAAAAGTTTTTATTTGGATATCTTCTACTTGGTGTGCAATTTTTTGCCTCTTATTCTGAATCTGAAACACCCTGTATATTACTGACAAGTGTTTTCTGAGTAGGTAATCTAGGCATTGTCTACACTGAGAAGCATAGATATGTATCAACAGTTTTTTATTACTAAGTATGCACTAATTCAGTGAAATTATAATAGTTAATTCAATGACTATACTTCAAATCCCCAAAATTATGATATACGTGTAGATAAGGTAGGATAAATTTGCACACTGCCTTTTCTTCTTTGTATCTACACTATGCAGGGTAACAATGCAGAAAAGGTGTCATATTATTGCTCAACTCTATGTTACATTTCGGCTATAATAGGCAAAAGTTGTTCTGCTTTCATCGCAGGGGCCTGACGTTTTCGGAAAGTTTTTTTTACGAATAAAAGTCACTTCTAGCTTCTCTGCGTGTAATATGATACTATCTCTTATTTTCGTTTAATTTTTTACTTTGCATTGGACACTTTGTTATTTTAATAAACGCCCAGGTTCTTCTCATTTCGTGTTTTTTGGAGCAATTTGAAACGTTTCCAGTAAGAGAATTCGTACCATAGCATAAATGCAACAACCATTGCAGATGAGATAGTGCATTATTTTCAGTTACAATGTGTGTGTGACTGTAAGTGAAGTTTTTGCTGGTGTGTGTGATTATTTTCATTGCAGCTCGTTTACATCGTATTTTAATTTTCTTCAAGTGTCTCAATGCCGATATAGATAACCTTACACCATTTCCAAATTTTCCTTAGCAAGAAGTAATTAATTATATAATGCTACAAAACGAATACTATTTCAGTTTTTAAAAATGTATCAACATAATTATAAAATTCTCCATTTCAGCGTACACTTGCTCAGAAACTGGGGAGTGATACGAAGATAAAAATTAAACATGATGATATAGTGAAATAATATATCTCTGAAAGAACCAAATAACATTCAAGGAATAACTTGAGAAATGAGCAGAAATTTTTATTATTAATACATGTTAACTTGACTTAAAAACACGGAATCCATATCAATTTTGATAACATGACTTGAAAACTAGAAGTCTTTGTGCACTAGACCATAGCTTCAGGTTTCGGCAAAGACTACTCATTGGCAATGAATCATGACCTAAAGACTAGAAATGTTTATGATCATTATCAATCAATGCATCATTTTGAGCATACAGAGTTACCACTCTTTATGTGAGTACAATGTATTGCATCAGCTGAAATGTTCTGCAAGTAACTTGCTACACATTTACTACTATTTTCCAGTTCTTATGTATTAATTGAAGGAAAAATGAACAAAACAGAAATATACAGAATGAATTTGCGATGCTTTCAATTACTAATTCCTGTTTTTAACCACAAAATATACATTAATGTTGGTTTTAAAAATTATATTTCGCACTCGTAGGTTTCTCATATAAATCTGTGCAAACCCTCAATGACTAGATAACATTACGGTACTAGGTGATAGGAATAAATACGCTGTATCAAACTTAGAACAAAACAATCAACAAAAACATTGCGTATTTTATAGTTTTTTCTGCTCTGTTTCGGTTTACTTTTAGTTTTAAAGAGTTATAAATAATTTTTAGCAAAAATTAAAATCGAAGACACCAAAAAATAGCGACTCCAACCACGACTCTACCACATCCGAATGAACGACTCCGACTCCAACTCCGACTCCTCCACATTTGGAAAAGCGACTCCGACTCAGACTCCGACTCCATCACACTTCAGAGTAGCGACTCCGACTCCGACTCCATCACACTTCAGAGTAGCGACTCCGACTCCGACTCCACCCTAAAACATCCGACTCCGGCGACTCCGACTCCTGACTCCGACTCCGACTCCGCAACCCTGGTTCAGGTATTGCTTAAAAAATTAACCAGCATGGGTACACGAAGCCTCAAAGAAAGACTTGAAGGATTTTTCATGTTTTTGCTGCAAACCGAACTTGTATTCTACTCCTTTTCCAATTATTTTAATGCTTTCAGGTGAATCGTTACTTTTTCATCGCTTATGCAAACGCTTGAATGAATTTCGCAATTTTCAAATTAGTTGTGTACCTAAATTAGCTATAGAAGCCTTACATTTCAATTTGAAAGCTATGCGCCTATTATGGAAGATCTGCCACAAGCGTGTTCACACCATTTGCCACAGTCGCCTAACAGAACGAACGCCAGAAGTATATTGAGCCAAGGTGTTCTATGAGCAGATGTGAGCACACTCATGACGCTCGCTTTGTGAAGGGATTATTTAGTAGGTAAGTGAACTCTTGAGACGTTGCCTGCGCAACAAAATTTGTGAATTCACCTTTCCCTCTTGCATAATCTAATAATTCAGAAAAAATCCCTATGTTCTTGTGGGAATTGTATTCTGAAACTACATTCTTGGTGTGCTTCCGTACAAAATAGAAGGAATAGTCTGTTCAATTTTTCCATCTTCAACTATTTCAAAATCGGCGCCACATAAGATTTAAAAGGTGCTTCAAAAAAAGTCAGCACATTTTACACTGGCGTAGAAAACTTTCTCATCTACACGGTTTAGTTTCAGAACAAATTTGAATGTCTCGAAACGGGCGTCAGATGGGGCGAGATGCTGTGAGTCTCCCGGGAAACTCAATGGGCTTTTCAGCTTTGAAGATAGTGTAAATGGGGAAAAATACTTGACACTGTTTTCTGATCTATTTCCATGATATTCTTGTGATGTTCGGTAATGACGCGTTTTATTCCCGAGCAGACAGTGCCTCGCCTCACTATTACCTAGACGTTTGTATATTTGTTGACTTGGATTATAATGTACCAGGCCAGCGGATGGGATGCAGGGAACAAATAGGGTCGTGCACGCCCTCCAAATTTTACGTCGCTAAATGCCTTTATGGAGTTGGTGAAAGAGGTCTACCGTCGTAGACCTAGTAACCAGCACATAATTTGGGTTTAGATAGAAGCGGTGTGCGCTAAAATCCCATTGAAAACCTTCGTGCAAAGTGCAGAGTTAGTTCTCGTGTTAGAAGCATTGATGCAGAAGACCAGCAGTTTGAACGCTCGATCGAAGTTCAAAAAAATATTTAAGGTTTCCTAAAACTATTCTTAATTTTCAAACTAAAAGCTTTACTTTTTCCGAAAAATATATTCTTGTATGTAGAAAATTAAGATTTCTATGAGAGTTCAAAGTACGTTTGATGTATATCTTTTTGATGCGCTGAGTTTTTGTGCAATAGCACGAAAAATTCGTCTGTTTAAATTTTGAGGCAAAATTTTTCTCAAACATTTTTTCATTATAATGTGAATATTAGTTCTTGAGGTGTACGTGCAATTGTTTTCAAGTGATCCCCTTCAGAGATGGAATATATACGTAGGCCTAGTTTCCGGAACTCATGGCCATGTCGCCTCCCTCAAGGGGATACAACTATTGTATCCATGGGAATTAGTGCTCCCACGGGTATTATGAGGTACCGAGCTAAAGGTTAGGTACGCCTTTTTTGTTGAAATTTAATAGGCTATTGTTTTCTTGAGGGCCATGCTTTTGCACTTCACTGCTGTCCGTTTTTTTCAGTACCTACTACGTTCTTCAACTTTTATCTCGTTTCAAGAACTTCTTTCATGGCTTGCAGTTTTTATGCGCCTTAAAACAATTGTGCATAAATTCCACGTTCCCTTTCACTCCATACTAAATGATGTCTTCATCCTTCCTCTCTTTGAACATCTTTGTTGTGGTAAAGAGAGGCTGAAACTTCCTTATCAATCGATCGGTAATGTTACGCTAATAATTCATTCATTTCTAAGATTATTTCGGGTACTCCAGGAGGAAGGCCTTCATCAACCAAAAATTCTAAAATTGCAGCCGAAGCACTCCATGTTGAAGCAGCTCTGGCGTCTCATCAGCAAAAAAGATGGAGACAGCTATAAACGAACTGATCAAAATATTGACAAAACCATTAGTGTTAAAGGATGGTAAAATCCTATTGAGGAAGAATTCTTTCAAAGTTGAAAAATTGTCTCCGAAATAGGCACACGCTCACTCACGAATTCGTAACTACTGAAACGATAGTATCCGGTTTCGAAATGATCTTCGATGACCTTATACCAATTTTTTTTTGTTTTGTTTTAAGTCTTCAATTAAATTTTTTTGATTTGGAATCGTATGGCATTTGAAAATTGGCCCTCTCAGGGGGCATACAATTACTATATCGAAGGGAATTAGCACTCCCACGGGGAAATTAAGAACCGAGCTGAGAGCTAAGTAGGTAGGCCAATCTGTCCTAAAGCATACTTCATGCTAAGGTCGAGTTACGGTGAGCTTACTCGTCATCGTTATGGTCTTACATAGTACAGTATAAAATAAATGGATATCGCAGCTATTCATGCGCGATAGTAATTTTCGTTTCGTACCTTATGTTCTCTTACCAAGTTTGCAAGTCACTACTCTTATTTTCCAAAAGGCAATGTAAATGAGTATTGTATGTACGACTTCAAACTCCTCTTTGCCACTTTGCAGGAAATGTCGTAAATTCATTTTAGTATATTTTTTGACTGCGTAATTTTTAACTTATCTTGTTAATCGGACTGTGCACTTCAATTTTCGTGTTTCTCGACACTGATTTAACATGGCTGAAGCGTTGGATGAGGTATGTTGAAATTTGATTATTTTGAAACATGGCTGTAATATGTAATTAAAACTTGAACATATTGTGTAAACTACATTGCTGTTTGGTGGAAAATTTTGCAAGATTATATTCAAGTATGGGACTATGGGTTCTGAAAGAAGCGATAATTTCCTCAACATTGGATGGATTTTAAAAGCGAAGTATTTATGGTTGAAGACAATAGTGTTCAAAGAGTAATTAAAATAAAACTAGGATTTCTCAAGATTACAGGAGTGCTTTGAAATTAGAATCTATCCGATATTGTGCAAATTGATTCTTTCAGGATCCATGTTTAAAAATGGCCCTGCCTTTTAGTATTCTTTTTTTGCTCTACTAGGAGGCGGAATCAAGTCATTCTGCAGCCTTGAACAGACTGAGAGCGGAGTGGGCCGTCGCAGAAGCGGAACCAAAAATTCAGGCATGGCAGTGTATTTTGCACGGCAGTGCAAATGCTACGAAGTGCTTGTCATTAAAAAATTCTTAACTTTTGATAGTGTCACCTAACTTGTCATATTGCAGAGTAAATTGCTATAGGTTTCAACTTCCATGTTCGAACTGGTAGTATGTTCTGTTTTGAAGCTGTATGTTTGATTTGCCGGACGATATTGGAAATTCAGTAGAGGATGATTTTATCGGTATTAAGATATGGAATCAACTCCGGCAATTTTCTCCACTGTCTCTCTGCTTCGCATTTAGTGGTCAACCGCAGTTTAAAAAAGTAAAGGAGAAACGTATTGAATGAATTGAGGATCGACCTCTTCGGGTGGAATAAAATAATTGCATTTATGGGGATTTGCGCTCACTAGAAGTAGTGAGGCCCTGTGCTGAAAGTAAAATATATATATGCTTTGCTCTTGTTTGAATGAAATAAGTTTTTGCTTCGTTATGGACCACTTTTTCTAGTTTCACTGTTGTTCTTTTTCGGAACCTTTCTTCCTCAACTTTTGTCTTGTTTTCTAAACTAATTTCTCAACTTTGTTTCTATGTGTAGGGGGTGGAGTGTGGGAACACGCTAGTGCGAAAATTTCACTTGTCCTAAACTCCATATTAGATAATGCCTCCCTCCTTCCTCTCTTCGAAACACCTTTATTGTGGTTTGGGCTACTAGAATTATATTTTCTAATCTGCATAGGTTTAAATTTTTTGTTTACGAAGAGTTGTTACACTTTTATTGCGAATAACATATAATTTTAGGTGAATGGATATAACGCATAATTTTAGGTGAATGGATATAACACATAATTTTAGGTGAATGGATATAACGCATAATTTTAGGTAATGGATATAACGCATAATTTTAGGTGAACGGATATAACGCATAATTTTAGGTGAATGGATATAACGCATAATTTTAGGTGAATGGATATAACGCATAATTTTAGGTGAATGGATATAACGTATAATTTTAGGTGAATGGATATAACGCATAATTTTAGGTGAATGGATATAACGCATAATTTTAGGTGAATGGATATAACGCATGATTTTAGGTGAATGGATATAACGCATAATTTTAGGTGAATGGATATAACGCATAATTTTAGGTGAATGGATATAACGTATAATTTTAGGTGAATGGATATAACGCATAATTTAAGGTGAATGGATATAACGCATAATTTTAGGTGAATGGATATAACGCATAATTTTAGGTGAATGGATATAACGCATAATTTTGGGTGAATGGATACAACGCACAATTTTGGGTGAATGGATACAACGCATAATTTGGGGTGAATGGATGTAACGCATAATTTGGAGTGAATGGATGTAACGCATAATTTGGGGTGAATGGATGTAACGCATAATTTGGGGTGAATGGATGTAACGCATAATTTGGGGTGAATGGATGTAACGCATAATTTGGGGTGAATGGATGTAACGCATAATTTGGGGTGAATGGATGTAACGCCTAATTTGGGGTGAATGGATGTAACGCCTAATTTGGGGTGAATGGATGTAACGCCTAATTTGGGGTGAATGGATGTAACGCATAATTTGGGGTGAGTGGATGTAACGCATAATTTGGGGTGAGTGGATGTAACGCATAATTTGGGGTGAGTGGATGTAACGCATAATTTGGGGTGAATGGATGTAACGCATAATTTAGGGTGAATGGATGTAACGCATAATTTGGGGTGAATGGATGTAACGCATAATTTGGGGTGAACGGATGTAACGCATAATTTGGGGTGAACGGATGTAACGCATAATTTGGGGTGAACGGATGTAACGCATAATTTGGGGTGAATGGATGTAACGCAGAATTTAATGCAATATAACCTAATTGGCGTTTTCCCGATCCGAGAGTTAGGTAGGCCTTTTTTTCGTAGAAATCAAATGGGCTATTGTTTCGTAACGGACACTCATTTTCAGCATTACTGCTGTCCAGTTTTTCAGTTCTAGCTACTTTTTCTTCAATTTTTTTGTTTCAAAAACGTTGTTTATTGCTGTTTGTGTGCGCGAGGAACAACGAGTGGAAATGCACCCGTATTTAGAACACTTCTTTCCTCCCCTTTTTGGGAACGCATTTTATGCGGTTATAGAGGCATAAAATGACTTGTCTTCTGGTAACCTTACTTAATCTTCTAATATCCGCTGATGCAATTCAACAGAAATCCTCATGAATTATACTTTTTAACCCCTACGATGTTGCAGCACCCGTTTTGTATACAAAAATACGCAGGCGTATTCGTGACGTGCCATGCTATTTGGCCGTGCCACGCTGTTTGGCCGTGCCACGCTGTTTGGCCGTGCCACGCTGTTTGGCGCCGTGCCGCGCTGTTTGGCACCGTGCCGCGCTGTTTGGCGCCGTGCCGCGCTGTTTGGCGCCGTGCCGCGCTGTTTGGCGCCGTGCCACGCTGTTTGGCGCCGTGCCACGCTGTTTGGCCGTGCCGCGCTGTTTGGCGCCGTGCCGCGCTGTTTGGCGCCGTGCCGCGCTGTTTGGCGCCGTGCCGCGCTGTTTGGCGCCGTGCCGCGCTGTTTGGCGCCGTGCCGTGCTGTTTGGCGCCGTGCCGCGCTGTTTGGCGCCGTGCCGCGCTGTTTGGCGCCGTGCCACGCTGTTTGGCGCCGTGCCACGCTGTTTGGCGCCGTGCCACGCTGTTTGGCGCCGTGCCGCGCTGTTTGGCGCCGTGCCGCGCTGTTTGGCGCCGTGCCACGCTGTTTGGCCGTGCCACGCTGTTTGGCGCCGTGCCGCGCTGTTTGGCGCCGTGCCGCGCTGTTTGGCGCCGTGCCGCGCTGTTTGGCGCCGTGCTGCGCTGTTTGGCGCCGTGCCGCGCTGTTTGGCGCCGTGCCGCGCTGTTTGGCGCCGTGCCGCGCTGTTTGGCGCCGTGCCGCGCTGTTTGGCGCCGTGCCGCGCTGTTTGGCGCCGTGCCGCGCTGTTTGGCGCCGTGCCGCGCTGTTTGGCGCCGTGCCGCGCTGTTTGGCGCCGTGCCGCGCTGTTTGGCGCCGTGCCGCGCTGTTTGGCGCCGTGCCGCGCTGTTTGGCGCCGTGCCGCGCTGTTTGGCGCCGTGCCACGCTGTTTGGCGCCGTGCCGCGCTGTTTGGCGCCGTGCCGCGCTGTTTGGCGCCGTGCCGCGCTGTTTGGCGCCGTGCCACGCTGTTTGGCGCCGTGCCACGCTGTTTGGCGCCGTGCCGCGCTGTTTGGCGCCGTGCCGCGCTGTTTGGCGCCGTGCCACGCTGTTTGCGCCGTGCCGCGCTGTTTGGCGCCGTGCCGCGCTGTTTGGCGCCGTGCCGCGCTGTTTGGCGCCGTGCCGCGCTGTTTGGCGCCGTGCCGCGCTGTTTGGCGCCGTGCCGCGCTGTTTGGCGCCGTGCCGCGCTGTTTGGCGCCGTGCCGCGCTGTTTGGCGCCGTGCCGCGCTGTTTGGCGCCGTGCCGCGCTGTTTGGCGCCGTGCCGCGCTGTTTGGCGCCGTGCCGCGCTGTTTGGCGCCGTGCCGCGCTGTTTGGCGCCGTGCCGCGCTGTTTGGCGCCGTGCCGCGCTGTTTGGCGCCGTGCCGCGCTGTTTGGCGCCGTGCCGCGCTGTTTGGCGCCGTGCCGCGCTGTTTGGCGCCGTGCCGCGCTGTTTGGCGCCGCGCCGCGCTGTTTGGCGCCGCGCCTCGCTGTTTGGCGCCGCGCCTCGCTGCTTGGCGCCGCGCCTCGCTGCTTGGCGCCGCGCCGCGCTGCTTGGCGCCGCGCCGCGCTGCTTGGCGCCGCGCCGCGCTGCTTGGCGCCGCGCCGCGCTGCTTGGCGCCGCGCCGCGCTGCTTGGCGCCGCGCCGCGCTGCTTGGCGCCGCGCCGCGCTGCTTGGCGCCGCGCCGCGCTGCTTGGCGCCGCGCCGCGCTGCTTGGCGCCGCGCCGCGCTGCTTGGCGCCGCGCCGCGCTGCTTGGCGCCGCGCCACGCTGCTTGGCGCCGCGCCACGCTGCTTGGCGCCGTGCCACGCTGCTTGGCGCCGTGCCCCGCTGTTAGCTACTGGAGAAATTGTTCTATCATTAGAAAGGATAATGATTACAACAGAGGTTGAGAATAGGTTTACATGAAGGAAATTTCTAGCAAAGCCCTTACCAAGTGTATTGCACAATGTTGTGGCACCTCTTCACGAGAATGAGAATATCCCATCTGCCTCCAAAAGTTGACGTACGATGCAGGTTGCTCAGGGGCGTGGGGCAGAACATTACGTTGGAAGAAAGACATTTAGTGACGCAACGACATATAATTTTCCGGCTGGAATGGGCTGAAAGGTGACGACTGACCTGAAACTGGTGATATTCACAGACGAGACAAGGTAAACTCGGGACCCACCTGACGGCTGGGTGAGAGGTTGGATCAAAAATACTCGAGAGCGTCATCGTCAAGAACAAGGAATTGGTCAGGAATGGTTAGCAATAACCTGATAGGATCAGTTTTGAGCACTGGAACGAGGAAACTTTATACTCCCATGTCCTACCGCTAGCTCTTGGAAGCGCATGGTCTCCCGTGGTTGGATGACATGCCTCTGCAAAGACACTAAAAGCTTGTTTTAGCGCGATTAGGGGCTGTCTCGCTTTACAGACCCGCAAAATTTTCTAGCTACCATGGGTTCGTTGTCAGATGTTTATAGCTCTACCGATTCTAACACGATAGAGAACTAGAAGGGTATTCTAAAGTAAATTTACCTGGATGGAGGCAGTATACGGAAAAAGATTGATGAAGACCTATTCAGGTGTCTGCTAGTAATGTGCATCGTGATCAAGTACGAAAATTAACTCATTCTGATCGTCATTAAATTGTGAGGGTTCTTGAAGCCCATGGCTCTAGAGTACAACAATGAAAATTGGTTTGTTGCATGATGTACCATAACTAGTTTGTGTTGAATGAACATTATACATGCAATAACATTCCCTTTCTATTACTTACCCATGTTGCGTTTAATTTACCTTTTTCTGAAAATTTATTTTTAAAGTGGATGCTAGTATCGTAGCGCGACTCAATCTCTGACAAAATGCCCGAACGGAATTTTTTCGTGATATAAATCAGACATGTTGAAAACCTACCGGAAGTATAGACATGCGTCGAACATGTACTTTACGAGAGGATTCATAACGTTAAATAACGGAAAACTTTAAATTTCGGGTACGCTAACAACGTGCACGGGATGTTTGTCGGAAAATTATTTCGAGCAGCTGAAAAATACTAATTTCAGGCCACCACTGAGGTCAGCTGTTTCAGAATCTCCAGCATGACCTGATTTAAAGCTAATAGGAATTTTCACTGTTCCCTTTACCACGTTTTACTGGTGCCGAACTGAATATTGATTATTTGTGCGTTGTGAAGGGAACATTAAACAGACAAGGATTTGATAAGGACTACTTGCACCTGTCAAGTATTCTAGCCTACCCACACCTTCCCGTGGTGGTACCGTTAATATACCCATTTGGAGTCTTGTAACTCATTACATAGTTTATATGTAAATTGATAACAAGGTGTTTATAAGATTAATTATTGTATTGTTATCTGTGGGTAGAACCAACGTGGGGGGCGCCCACCAACATCTGGGTCTTTTCTCTTTTGTTTTGTGTAATAAAATTTCTTTGAAATATTGAGTGTAGAATAGACGTGTCCAAGCGAGGCCCCCTTGATTTATCAAGGGGACCCACTCCTGAAATAATGAATCGTTCGAATGCGTGTGACCAAGTTTCGAGCATGGAAGAAATGGAGGATCCGCAGCGGCAGCGAGGTGACGCTGGAGATGACCCCCTCGCCTCGAAGGTGGACCAACGTGACAACGTCGGAAATATCAAGAGAAGAATTGAAGAAGCCATCGCAACAATTGCGGGTGATGTGAGTGATGAGAGTTGCAGAAATATGAGCACCAATGAAGTGGACCAGATTGTGAAGCATCTAACAGAAATTGAGAGAGCGGTGATTTCGGCCCGAAGTGGTTCATCTTCAGGGCAGGAACAGCCAGCACGTAAGTGTGGAAAACTGCAAAAAAAGGAGAAAATAAAATACGTTCCTCTGGTGCTACCTGACGAAGAGTTCTTTCCCAGGTACTTTTCCATCACCTTTGAACATGGAGGAAAAAGGAAAACTAACCCGTTTGGAGTTCTCCAACAAATCGCGGCTGTAACTGGCACAAAACCCAAGAGGCTGTTTAGCATGGGCCCTGAAATGATGATGGTCGAAGTGCGAAGTGCGCAGCAAGCGAAGAAGATTGTCAGCCTGACGCACGTGGAAAATGTACCCTGTCAGACTGCAGAATACAGCAGGTTCAATTACTCGACTGGCTTGATATACATCAATGACTTTGACATCACCGACATGAACGAATTTAAAACCGGCCTTCAGGAGCAGTACAATGTGCAGGAAGTTACAAGAGCTAGTTTCATTAAACCAAGATATCCCGAAACACAAGCCTTTCTTATAACGTTCAAGCAACAAACCGTACCATACAGCATCTATATTCCAGGTGAAAGGCAAGACACCAAAGTATATCCGTTTAACAACAAACCAATGATGTGTTTCAATTGTCAGATGTATGGTCACACCACTAAGCGATGCCGAAATACCTCTGCAGTGTGCAGAAAGTGTGCTGAGGTCGGCCACTCCGCTCTGAACTGCACGTCTGACGAGACGAAGTGTGCCCACTGCGGAGGTCCACACGCAGCAGGCAGCATCCAGTGTGACGGAGAAATAGAAGAAAGATGCTTGTTGCAAATAGTGGAGAGAGAAAAAGTGACCATAAGAAGAGCTAAACAGATAAGGGAAGGAGTGGATGAAACTGTACGAGCCCCACCATCTAGCAAGTACATCACTCATTTTGATTGCAGGATGAATGAAGCTAATAGACGAAAGATATCTCCATGGGTACTCGAGAAGTGTATCACCGACCACCTCGGCAGTAAACCCAAAGCCATAAGATCGCGGAGCAAGACAGTGTTTACAGTGGAAGTGAGTGACGCAGCTCAGAGCCAGAAAATGAAACAAATGCAGCAACTAAACCAAATGCCCATCACTGTCGAAGAGAACCTCAATTTTGCTATGCAGAAAGGCCTTATCTATGTATATGAATACGATCTGAGTGACTTTGAAAAATTCAAGCAAGGATTACTGGAAATGTGTGGAGCTCAAGATGCGGTTCGAGCAACCTGGATTAAACCGAGAAGTCACCTGGCACTGCCTATTCTGTTGTCTTTCAGGCAGCCCGTGCTACCCGAATACATTGATGTCCCTGGAGAGCAGGCTAAAACCAAGGTATACGAAATTAAGCCCAGACCTATGCTCTGCAAAAAATGCCAAGAATATGGCCACGGCATTAAACACTGCCAGGGAGAACAAGTGTGCTCGAGGTGCAGCTCGACTGGGCATCTAATTGACGAATGCACTTCCAGCGAGACCAAGTGCTACCACTGCAGTGAGGAGCATCCAACGGGATCAAGAAATTGCAGACAGAGAGTGCTGGAGGAGGAAATCTTGGCCATTCAGAGTAAAGAAAGAGTTTCAAAAGGGCAAGCCAGATTGATGTTCAACCGCCGCAACCCGAACTTCTCTATGAATTTCACTAAGGCAATTAAGACACACACTAACCCCATAAAAGAAGATATTACAAACAATAAAAAGAGAAACCGATCAGATGACCGAGAATCAACACCAGAGCCACAACAAAGCAAGAAAAAGGTTGAAGGAGTCGAAACAAGAAATAAGTCCAGGAATAGAAGTATGTCGGCGAAGGAAGATGAAATAGAGAGGATGACAGAGGTTGTGTGTGAGAGCCCCAAGACCGGAAGGCTTTTCACAACGACTGTAAGCCTGCACCACGGTGCAATATCACCTGCAAAAGAAAGGGAATCTAGAAGGAGAGAAACCACGAAAATTTATGATGAATACACAAAAGAAATATGAGAAGCTGAAGAAATTGATAGAGACAAATATGAAGAAGAACTGAAAAAAGCTAACCGTCCGAAAGTGGGAGAGATGCGTAGACAACGCTCACGTGCAACATCGAGGGAGAGCTTCAGGAAGAGATCTCCGAGAGGCAAAGACGAGAGGAGGAGGTCTGAGGACATCAGGCGCAGGTGGAGGTGATGGCAGAGCAAGAGGTTACATTCCTACAGTGGAATCTACAAGGAATGGCGTCTTCTAAGGAGGACCTCATAAACCTTGTTGACACCTACAAGCCAGCAGTGATAGCTGTACAGGAAACGTTCTACGGTGATAATTTTGTGTCCCCAGTATCAGGATATGTTAGTTTCTGCAAGCAAGGTCACTACAACCACAGGTTTCATGGGGGAGTGGCACTATACATACATTCATCAATACCCACTCAAGAGATCAACACACAATCACCGGCTCAGATAGTTGCTACGAGAATATCCCTTAGTAAATTCAAGATAATAACTGTTGCATCAATATACTTACCACCCAAAGAGCAAGTAAATATCGAAGAATTATTCACCACCTTGAGGGAATTGCCCAAACCTGTTGTTATAATGGGTGATTTTAACGCTCACCATAGTGACTGGGGGAATAAGAGAACAGATGGGAGAGGACGAATGATGCGGAACATGCTGGCAGTGGAAAACCTCAACATCATTAATGATGATTCATCCACTCATATATCAGGAACTATAATAGACCTCACACTCGCATCCTCAGACATAACACCGGATCTAAAGTTCAATGTTCTACCCTCGGTCCTGAGTAGTGATCACTTCCCTATAATGCTCACCTGTACAGTTCTGCAAGCAGATGGACGACTAGAGACCGAAGCATGGAATTTCAAGAAAGGTAACTGGAAGCAGTACCGAGAAGACACCATATGGAAAAATGTACACCAGGTGGAAATACCAGAGGACCCAGAGGCTGCAATCGATGAACTCTATCAAAGATTCAATAGTGCAGCTGAGAGTTGGGCGCCTAAGTACAAGAGAAGACGGCACTACGCAAAACCATGGTGGACAGCGGACTGTAAAGTAGCTTGGCGAGAGAGGGAGAAGTGCTACAGGGTATACAAGAGGACTGGGGAAATGGAGGACAAAATACGGTGGAAGAGGGCAAGAGCAATAGCAACGAGGACATTCAAGGAAGCTAAGCAGAACACCTGGAGAGAGTTCGTATCAACTCTGAAATCCACCACACCCAGTAGTTATATTTGGGAAACAATAAATACAATTCGAGGAAGGGCCAAGAGGAAAATAAAAATGCTAAGTGAAGGAGAAAATCATTATTCGACCACGAAGGAAATAGCACAGAAGCTCGCAGAGACCTTCGAAATCATATCCAGCAACGTGAACTATTCAGAACAATTTGTACGATACAAGCAACTCGCAGAACAAACTCCCATCAACTTCATGAGCAGCAATGAGGAACCCTATAACAGACTTTTCACAATGCAGAAACTTACATCCGCCATCAAAAGTAATAGAATTACAACACCAGGAGCAGATGATATCAGCAACCTGATGATCAAAAACATGCCGGACAATGCTCACCAATACCTGCTGAACGTGTACAATAAGTTATGGGTTAAAGAATATGTGCACCCACGTTGGAAAGAAGCCATAATTGTACCTATCCCTAAACCTGGTAAAGATCACAGCAATCCGAAAAACTACAGGCCCATATCATTGACGAGCTGTCTATGCAAGACCTACGAAAAAATGATCAACAGCAGACTGATGGAATACCTCGAAAACAACAAAATATTTACTAACATCCAGTGCGGTTTCAGGAAGAATCGAGCAACTGTAGACCATCTCGTGAGGTTCGACACCTATGTGAGAAGATCGTTCGCGGAAAATAAAGTGGTCCACGCTGTATTTTTTGATTTAGAAAAGGCCTATGACACGACCTGGCGGTACGGGATATTACGAGACCTAGCAGCGGCAGGAATGCGAGGAAGATTACCAAGGTTTGTGAAGGAGTTCCTCAGGGGTCGAACATTTCGAGTGAGAGTGTCTGGCGAATTGTCCCCCTTAACAGAACTGGCCACTGGAACACCGCAGGGAAGCACACTTAGTGTCACTCTGTTTGCCATCAAAATTAACTCATTAGCAAAGGAAATCCCTCGTGAAGTTTTCAGCTCCTTATTCGTAGACGACCTTCTTATCGCTTTTGCTGGTCACAATAGCTACGAAGTTCAAACAACAATACAGTCGACAATAGATCGAGTCAACCAGTGGGCAAAACATAACGGATTCCGATTTTCACCCACGAAAACTGTTGCAATGCAATTCTATAGAGGGAATGAACCAATGGTAATTCCAACATTACGGATGGACGAACAAAGTATTCCCAGTAGACAGCACAAAATTCCTCGGCCTTCATTGGGATAAGAAGCTAAACTGGATTACCCACATCAGAAGTGTAAAAGCTAAATGCAGCAAAGACCTTAATTTACTGAAATCCGTGTCTTCCTTTGCTTGGGGTGCGGATCAAGAAATTCTAATGAGACTGTACCGTTCCCTGATCCGCTCCAAAATTGACTATGGCTGTGTGGTCTATGGCTCGGCGAGCGCAACTGCGCTAAAGGAACTGGACGTAGTGGCGAACGAAGCAATGCGTATTAGCACTGGAGCATTCAAGATGACGCCAGTAACAGACTTACAGGTAATATGTAACGAACCGAGACTGGAACTCAGAAGAAAAGACCTGCTGCTAAGATATTATTTCAAACTCAAATGTCACTACATCAACTCAGCATACAGCTCAATCTGCAACTCAAACCTAGAACTGTTTTTTACTAGCCGGAAATGCTCAGCACCAGTAATCCAAAGACTGCGCCGGACCATCACGGAGTACAACATTCCGACCCAGCCAGTCCATCCGTACTTCACCCCTGCATCATATACATGGACTCTCCGCAGACCCAAGTTTGAGCAGCAAATGACAGATTTAAGAAAGGCGGAAATTATCCCATCTATCCTAAGACATATGCATAACGATATTATGAGTAAATACCACAGCAGCAAAGTAATTGACACCGATGGATCCAAGTCGCCAACCGGAGTTTGAGCGGCGGCTGTGATGGGGAACATCGTCAGGAAGGCCTCACTACCGCTCGTAGCAAGCATATTTACAGCTGAACTCCACGCAATCAAGCTCGCTCTAAACATCATTAAGGAAACTTCGTCTCTTAACTATGTCATCTGCAGTGACTCAATGAGCTCGGTACAAGCAATTGACAACTATACCGGAGATAACGAACTGCTAAAAAAGATCTTATTAGAAATGCATCAACTCATAGAAGATGGCAAAAACATTACCATCAGTTGGGTCCCGGCGCACGTGGGTGTCGCGGAGAATGAGCGTGCAGACGAGGCTGCAAGAGCAGCAGCGCAGAGACCCGCAGAATTTATATTGACCCCTTACAAAGATTGGTTCCCGCTAATAAGAAAGAGAACATATGAAATGTGGAACAGGGAATGGCGTGAAGCTGAGAGAGGCCTCAGAGCTGTCAAAACTTGCCCTGGAAAATGGAAGAAGTGTATCTTCAAGTTGACCCGCCAGGAGGAAGTCGTCATCAATAGGCTCCGACTAAACCACACAGCGTTGACCCACAGCTATCTCTTCGAACCAGAAACTCTTGGGCAGAGACCTATATGCGGGTGGTGTAACGATGCAGTCCTGACGGTGAAGCACATGTTGGAAGAGTGTACTTCACTACAACAGGCCAGAGACAGATTACTTCGACCAGTGGCTGGAGGAAGAATGAGTGTGGCGATTGTGCTATCGGATGGAGGACCTATCCACAAAGTGCTTGAATATGTGAAGGAAATAAATGTATTCGGTAATTTGTAAATCTTAACAGATATGAGTGAGTATAATTGATGAAAGTCTGGTTTATCTCTGAACTTTGATTTCCAAGTTGACCTGAACAATAGTGAGAACTTGAATGATGGAAGTGCTATGATGGAAAGTATTAAAGAACAATGGCCGAGCGTCCTGTGCTATTACCCTCTCTGATCTGATGAGAGGGGGGTTCCAGCATGGGTGAGACGCTCGGCCAAAGTTAGGGTGGGTAGCTGGAACCCCTGCCAGGGGAGTCTCTAACTACTGCCCGTAAGATAACTTAGAAGTTATTGCCCCGCCCACAATTCCAAATGCAATTAATCTCTCCGACTCTTGGTAATTCTGGTCTGCATCGGTCTGTTGCGCTCGGGGCGCCTAAAGGTGATATACGTTGGTGATTGTGAGAGTAAACCCATTGCAAGGGGATCATGGTTCCGGAACTCGTCTGTGTAGTGAGACTAAACTCGTGGCCCCGAATGTTCTACTGGTCGAAATGTTTCAATTATTTGGACTTCAGTTAGCTGGGCTGTACGCCAACCCTAGTGGTTCGGATTGAGTGGAGAAGCAAAGTGAGGGTATTGGGAGTACCGTGCATGGACGAACGAAATTTGGTTATTGGCGGAAGCACTGAGGTTTGAACTAGGATGGAAATATCAAGTCGTGATGGTGAAAAAATACTTTGGTAGTTTACCAAAGCGACAACTAAATAGTCACTGACCGAAGTTGTCGTTAACTGAGTTTATTATTATTAAAGCTAATAAGCCATGTGACAAGATTTGACATTTCAGCTCTTTTTTCTGATTTCTGCGTTTCTTTTCAGGAGGATGACGAAAGGCTTGCGTGGAATCTCGAGAGCTTCGATGGTCGTGTAAAATACCTGATAGCGGAAGCGTGCAATCACCATCCGATAGATGTGGCCAAAGGATTCACTTACACCCTCTCAGTTTTTGAAAATAAACCACGAATTTTATCTTGTATTGGAGAAAAGATTATTTCACCAGCTTCTATTAAACAAAAACACGAAATATTTTCAATCTTGACCAGAGGAATTAACTTGTTGCGGGTGAACGTAGAACGGTGGCTTGACAAGAAAACCTCTGCAAGGGAAGTCGTCGACCTCATCTTAGAGTTGGACACGGTGAAGAAACGGCTTCTCAGTTTTGGAAATCAGATTCGCACATCTGGCTTCTGGAACTCTGAGATCTCACAGGACTCCTCTGATCTGTTCTTACAGAATTTAGAAAAAAGCTACACAGAGGACCTGCAGGAAACTGTCAAAAAACTCATGGCTTTGAATCTTCTGGTGGACTTGTCCGAAGAGTGTGATGGACCAGAGAAAGACCTTTTCCTCCTAATATACACGAACATGCAAGAAAAGATACTTGAAGAAACGGGAAGAGTGACTGCTAACTTCTTCTCTGTCTACAGGGACGAATGTAAACTATGGGAGGACTTGTGGCTGAAGATCCAAGCCGCCAGCATAGAAGATGACCGTACCGAATGCATGGTGTGTGATGAGAAGCTTGGTGATGAATTCGCTGTTTTCGGGGGATGCGGTGATTCGGTTTGCCAGCGTTGCCTCCCGGACCCGTCTGTAAGGTGACTCAAATGTGTTCTGGTGGTGAAGCAGTTCATTCTTTCTATCGTTGTCTCGTAACTCAGCGCATTCATTCCATTTGTGAGTTAACGTTTCTGCATAGAAATGGGCTTAAAGAAATCATACATAAGCTCGTCTTACGGAACTAGCGCTCCTCGAGGATATTCATTCTAGTGCGTAGTTCTACCGAAGTAGGCTCTCTCATTTTTACCCAGGTGCTAGTTACTTTCGGGGACTGGAGCTCCTCGGTAGTAACCCGATCTGCCCACCGCGAATTCGGTAACACATCGCAATATTCTTTTGTCGGTTCGAATCCCCCTCAGAGGAAATAACTTTTGTATCTAAGGAAATCTGCTCTCCCAGGAGGAAAATGTGAGGTCCCAAACTGAGACATAGGAACGCTTTTTCCAATGAAAACGCGGTTTGTTAGGTTAAAGACTATCTTTTTCGGTTCACTGCTGTCCTGCTTTTTCAGAACCAACTACCTTTTTCTTCAATTTTTATCTTGTTTCATGAACTTCGCTCTGAACTTCCTGTTTCTGTACATCTTATGCTTAGATTCGGCGTTTCCTGAACACTTCGACATCATGCAGCGTGTGCCACCACGGGCGCGGAAGGATTTTCATAATGCTGCTAGCCGACCAGTAGTTAAAAACTCAATTTTTTAAAATACTTAATCAAAACTAAAAGAAGGGACGATCCCAATCATGTTTGGCATTTTCAAAATGATTTACTCCAATTGACTTTTAATTCGAGTTTGGTGTTGAACTTAATGTTTAGTAGTCGCAGTCAAAGTGTTATATACTCCATTAAAGTTAAAATGAAGGCATCCCCAGTTAATGTGTGCCATTTTCAAAATTGCTTGCTACAACTGACTTTGAATTTGAGTTGAATGTTGAACTTTAATTTATCGATTGTGGTCAAAGTACAAAGTGCATATTGAATGCTTCCTTCCTCTTTCTAGAGGGCCTTTGTTGCAGTTAGGGAGGCTTAAACTCAAATCTAATCTACGGGTATAGATTTGTAGTTTGGTAGGCCTTCTTTTTCATTCTTCGCTACGGTTTCTCTCTTTGAAAAGGCAGGCTTGCCTTGCAACCAACCTCATGCAAGAGGCATTCGTTCATCTTCAACCCAAGCTTTGGTGCCACATGTTTAAATGAGACAATTTGAAAATGATTACCAAGTTGAACTCGATTTTTATTGAGTGCGTTTGCGCGCTTGCTACGGTCGGTTTGGATAGGGTTGGAAGTAGAAGAATTGAAAAGCCGTCTCGACTGTTTGATTTCAGTTTCTTTCTAAGAAGCGGGTAAAATATAATTGACCAAAAATGTTTCAACTTGTACGCCATTGTCTAATTTAAACACAATTGGTGAAATCAAAAAGATGCTATTCAATGATACTGGTTCCTCAATGACCAATTTACCTCGGGTTACACTCATGCTGTATATCAGGGTGTTTTTTTAAATATGAGACTCGAAATAAATCTTGGACTGTGAAACAATGAACGGATTTTTGGAAACAAATTGTCAGTAAAATCCTGAGATCTACATCTTTCATTTATTTAACGTTATAACAATATAACATTTATAACGTTCATGTAGTTATAACATAATTGCAGTAACGTTTCAAGGTCGTCCATCCTGTTTTTTCTTCGCCAGATTCCCACTGTTGGCTAAATTGTTTACGCATCTATAAATGACCTTCTTCGGCGAGGAACTTATCAGGTTGTACTCTATTGAAGTTTGCTGGGCTAGAACAATTCTCCTTCCATTAGAGAAGTATGCAGTGCTTATGTAAGATAATTGTTCCTTTGTCCAGTTCATCTTGGCGGCAGTTTTGAAGCAGGGTGAATTTTACTGTGACCTCTGATTCTTATTTTGACTGTTGTGTGTGTATACATATATATATCAAGAATACGTAATTATCAAATAAAAGATACAAATCTTAGGATTCTACAGCGTTTTTTTTAAAATCCGTTCACTGTTTCAAAAGTTCTTACATATTTATTCAGGTCCCGTATTTGAAAAACAGTACCCGGTACCAGTACGCAGCCCCCGTGTTAAAGTATCCGTCTATGTTTCAGTATACTGCTTTCGTTTTTTCCACCACAGGTCCCTTTCTATAACTTTTTTAGTTTATCGTGAACGCCTTTCAAATTTTCTGCTCGTATTCACAGGGAGCATGGACACACCTTGTGCATAAATTCTACGTTTTCAATTCCATACTAAATGGTACCTTCTTCCTACCCCCCTTTGTAATAACTTATTTCGAACAGGGAGGCTTGAAATAGCTTACCTCATCTAATTATTAGGTATAGGTCTCATCGTAAGCCCCTCAGAGGGGATCTGAGAGGCAAAACATTCAATTTGGCATGTCTATCGTATGCTGTGGGAACTGGCTCCTCATGGCATACTGTAAAGTTGCTTCACCTTTGTATTGGGCTCCGTGCATCTATCTTCCGTGTCTCCTATTCATTTTTCACTTTTTATACCTTCTTCACTATCTCGTCTTTGTGATTTCTTATTTTTTAATTTGCTGTTTCTACATGCAGGATAACTACCTAGTGTGGGAACAGACCTTGTGCTTGACTTAGTTTTTTTAGTACCTACTAAATGACTTTGTCTTTCTCTTTCCTCTGCGAAGACGTATGTGCATCAGCAACAGAACCCTAAACTAAGTACTATACTCGTTCTGTCACTGCGAGCAATTCTTTATTTACTTCAGTCATTATTTATCCTTTTCGTTATTTTTTATTTATTTATTATTTTTTTACCTTAGTTTCCATGGACATGAATTCAGAGCGGGGTAAATGTTGAGGACTTGACCATAATTGATTTTCGAATTTTCAATGCCGTAATAATGTGAATGACATGGAAATAAACAAGTTTTCTTCAATGCACTTTCCGGTGGAAACGAGTATTTTAAAAGTTATAGCAGTAAATGAGGTAACGTAATTCCAGTGTTTCAGGCAGGGAAAAATATACCGCGCGGTCCGACGTGAAAGTAAACAGGCGTTGCCGCGCGCCAACCAAGCCGACTTCGCTAGAAAAAATAAAGAAGAGAAGTAAACCCCCTATTACAAACGTTAAGAGGTTGGGTCGTGAGGGCTAGCAACAGTTCTTTTAATGAAAATTATAAAGAAAGGTTTTAACCGACCAACTACATCAAACGTTCGACGTATCTGAGAGCATTCGAATGAATTCGTTTGGATCGACAAATGTACGTCGAACGTTCGACGTATCTGAGAGCATTCGAATGAATTCGTTCGGATCGACAAATGAACTAGTCATCTCAGTTTTTATACTAATGCATACTAGAATTTCACTTTATTGGTAATTCTCACTAAAAGAACTGTGGCTACCCCTCACAACCCAACCTCTTTACGTTTATAATAAAGTGTTTACCGCTGCTTATAAAGTGTTTACCGCTGCTTCGACGTCACTGGCAGCCCTGAGATGACGGTATATCGTCGGTTCGACGTATCTGGGAACTTTCGAGTTAAGTCTTTCGCATCGACAATATAACTCGTCATCTCATTAATTATGTTTATGCGTAGTAGAATTTCAATTCATTTCCAATTTTCACTAAAAGAACTGTGGCTACCCCTCTCGACCCAACCTCTTTACGTTTGTAATAGGGTGATGCTTCCCTTATTCATTTATTCCCGCCTAAAACACTGGAGTTCCGTTAACTCATTTACCGCTATAACTTTTAAAATACTCGTTTCCACCGGAAAGTGCATTGAAGAAAACTTGTTTCTTTTGATCTGATTAGCATTATTTAGGCATCGAAAATTCGAAAATCAATTATGGTCAAGTCCTCAACATTTACCCAGAGCGGGAACACCCTTGAGCTAAGATTTACCATTCTTTTCATTCTAAACTACGCGATTCCTTCTTCTCGACTCTCTTGAAGACATTTTACGGGGCTAGAAAGGCCCAAACTAGCATACAATCTTTACATAAAACCATTCATTAAGATCCCAGCGCATCGTTCCTGGTCAAGTCGCCTTTTACTTGCAAGGCAGATGTTTTGTACGTAACCATTTTCAATTCAGAGTCCTTCAACAAAGTCTTCTGTCCCTGTTGTATTGTACTGTTTTGTACAAAGTTACAAGTGTGCAGAAGGAATTTTCTTCATTATACATAGTTCAAGTCATAGGAAGCAAACATCGGCTGTAATTCTCTCTACAGGAAATAATGATAACAAAGCTACGAGCACATCTTTCAAACAGAGCCCAAAAAACTCTTCTTGGTTTCTTATTGTCGTTCATTCTATGTGCATTACACGATTGTTTAGTAGCCGATCATACTTTGATATATTAAACTGTCGCCCATTTGACGGTCTTCCCTTGCCGCAGACACTGCATACGCTGTCAACGGCCCACCAAGTACTACATGATGATGTCAGACGTGCTCCGCTGCCGTACTACTATACAAAAGTACGTAACGCAATACACTCGGAAAGGGTACTGCAAACTCGCCGACTTACCGTTCGACGGGGTTCCTCCCATCTGCTCTGATGATGAAGAAGAAGAAAACCCTGACACGGAAGTAGAACGTCTTTGGCAATTTTACGATTTAACCTAAACTGAAATGGCTGAAAATGACTCCAAAGGATATTTTACGTAAGACACAAGTTGCTGAAACTTGTAATGGCGAGCCCTTGTGATGAATGTTTAGTGTGTACGTAAAATAGAGAACGTCGAGATGTTGATCTCTTGCATGTCCTAAATTTGAAGTTTCAAAATATCTGGATGGTGCACCAACACCTTAGGGTTAATTGAAAAGTCTGCGTGAAGAGTAACTTGGCGTACTATAATTTAGTTAGCATATGACCATGTGAAGGAAACTAGATGTCAAGCGCCGTCATTACTCGGATGCAGCAAAAATCGAATCAAATTCTCAGAGGATGATTTCCTTTATGTTACTATAGGAATACTACTTATTGTTGTAAATTTCACCTCCCAATAACATGCTTTCTTGATTAGGCCAGTTATGCATAGTGACATGAAGTTTTAATTCAAAGGAAAAACGCTTGTACTGGTTCTCTGAATGATTTTAATATGCCTTTGTTTTCAAACTATACCATGATTGCCCCGAAAATAGTTTGATATTCTTAACCAAGTTATTTGAACATATAATGTCAACGGACGCGAGGTGGAAGTTAACCCAACAGCTATTAGAACAAATTTATAATTAATACCCGACCATGACCATCCGAATGTCTACCACCGATGAAACCAACTTTTCTTTACATATTTCCAGTAAGAACATAATGAAACTTTCGAAAGCCAAAGCTTTTTTTCCTTGCTCGTGTTTTACTCGGGTGCAATGTTACTCAACTTGGTCTTACTAAATTTATGGTTGTATTTTAAGATAAATTGAAAAGCATTCAACGTAAATATTTTCCTCACCTGTGGCCCAGTCAATACCTTATGCTCTACGAATATCCCATTTTCTGCAATCGTGACTGTATTAGGACGCCAACATCGAATCCAAACTATGAAATTTGCCACGCATTTCTTTTTTTAATGTGAGCGCATACCTTGACCCTCTCGCTGAACGGAAATGCAAGAGTCGGCTCGGTTACCGCCGGGTTTGATTCTGCCCAGTCCATACGTTGGATATTTTTGTCATTTTCCTCAGTGCTGAAGATTTGGTAACCGCTTATATGACATGGCAGGAAGAAAATGTTTAATTTGTAGCAGAAGATGACGCACGTGCCAGAATTAGCCATGCCGGAAGGTTTTACTCGATAGTTCTCATACAGGACGCGGAAACTGCGCATTCGGAAGCGAGATGGCTTCGGAGTGGAGCTTGAGAAAAATGGAAAATCAATTGAAAATTCCATGCCACAGTTAAGGGGAAATTTTTAGAAGGGACTCATTTATTGAGAGAACATATTCATCAACTTTTCCAAGTTCTATGAACGATTTTAATTTCACCCCGAATTGTCTTAGTGATGTACGCAATTTAATTTGAATTCTATGGAAGATGAACTCGGTCTAGTTTTACGAAGCAAATTTACTTTATTCCTTTTTTTAGCTGGGTTTGTGATGTACAGTAGAGTACGCAATACGAACTTGTAAAATATCTGGTCAAAAGGAGCATAGCGCGTCTTAAGGTTCCGATTAGCAAATTTTGCGAAGATTAAAACGAAAGCTTAAAAGTTATTGCAAGCAACATCGGACGAACTGCGTACCCGGCGGCTCTCGCTCAATAGTCGAGAGAAGAATGGACAAATTATTTTGGCTTGACAGAAGTAGAGCCATCAAAATCATACGAGGTCAGACTGAAATGAAACAGAACAGGTGTTGGCAATAAGAAAGAACCAAGTGGCCCATTTTCAGGTTGTCCCTCGGAAGTCCCGTACCATCGAACACCAATTACGAGCCGGCACCTATGAAACAATTGCCATCAATTTTCACGCACAAGCATCAGTACATTCATGTCAGCACAATATCTCGTACTGAAGCCGTCACAGTGTGGTTCCATAAGTAGACCTGATTGGAAATACTAGAGGCAAAATCACTTCTTCAGGCCATACCGACGCTACTATCCGATGCGGCATTACCAAATAAACCCTAATATCTCGCGAAGAAATTCTGCTACCGATATTATCGACCGGAGGAAGCACGCGAAGTCCTCGGTGTGTAAAGACTTGGTGAGGTAACATCATGGAAGCCTGTAAGATATTAGTAGGACTCTATTACTGACATGTCGGTTTCCTTCCTTCAAGGGAAATGCGTTTAGTCAGTTGGAGACGTTGCTCGTATAACTTAGGTCATATGGAGTTCGGGAAAACTTGGGTGGCTTTAAGCGGACGGACTGGGTGGAAATCGGGATAAGTATCGATTTTCTGTTTTTATATGCATCTTATAGGGGATTTTCTTGCGCTTCCATTGGTACTTTTCGTTTGCGTCTACTCCGAATGGTACGCCCCCCAGAGGGGGGAAAGCGATGAGGGTGGCGTGACCTTGACCCTCCCTCCCACCTCTCAATATTGGGGAACAATTGAGCGTGTTTCTTTGCGGCAATGGCAATAGAGTTTTTTCATGGGCTACTCAAAGTGCTTTCATATTCAAACGAAACATTCTAACGCTGAGTAAAATTTTTTGATAATTTATGACAATTTAAGAATTTAGCTGTTCTGTGTACACACGCTTTCATTCATAGCTCGATGACAGCTGCAGTATCATAGCTACGGCTATGGCGAGCACACCAATCCAAAGGGCTTGAAAATAGCTACAAAGTAGAGGAGTTGAATTGAAAAAAAACGTATTTTGGTTGAAAAAAAAAGTTCAAAAAAGTGGGTGTTTTGAACAATTACATGTATTGTCTTTTGATGTAGATTTTTTCCCAGAGTTCCAAAGCTACAGCATTCTAAATTATATCAATCGAAAGGGCTTAAAAAGACCTACAAAAGCTTAAAAGTTCATTGTAGAAAACCCCTAGTTCAAAAGATAAGAAGAAAAACAATTTTTTTGTGTAAAACACGTTTTTCCTGGAAACTTGATAATTGGATTTTCAAGTGTAACTTTTTCCACAGTTTTAGGTGTACAAGAATGGTTTACATACCATTCGATAGGGCTTAGCAAGGTGTATCCATAAGGAATACAAATTTTCGATACATTTATTATTTTGAAAATTACACATGAAAAAAAATGAAAAAAAAGTCAATTTTATATTTAAAGAATTCCCAAAATTCCATAAATAAAGTTATCGAAATTCCCCATTCCTTACGGTTATACAGGTAAATAAACTATATAAAAACGAATATCCGCTTCTGTAACTTCAAAATCGTAGAAGATAGAATTTGAAAAACCCTATTTTTTCGAATATTTAAATAAAATAAAGAAAAAAAATGCATATACCAGAAAAATGCATTAGTAATAAAATGATATTTAGAGTATTTCACACCTTCTGTGAAAATTTCAGAGAAATCCATCCGTAAATTACGGACTTTTTTTCACCCAGTTCGTCCCCTTAACACTTTGCCTTCGACGTGAGCCAGCGGTGGTCACGGGGGAATTTTCATCATGCTGCTGACCGAAAATAGTCACGAACCCAATTTTTATAAATACTCAATGAAACCTAAATAAAGTTCATTATTTATTTAGGGTCTACTATTTTCAACATTGCTTACTACAATTGACTCTAAAGTTAATTGAATATTAAACTTCAGTTTTACCTACCGCAATCAGAGTGTTAAGCTTGATTCACTTGTTTTTTTATAAATCGTCTAAGCGAAGAGACCAATTTCCACCGACTATTTAAGAAGAGCTCGGACCAATGCCTTTTAAACTGGTAGCATAATGTCCTTAGATTTTTTTTCAATGTCTCTAACTATGAAGTCAAAAATTCTACCCCATTCTCAGCGCTTTTTTCTGCTTCTCATGTTTAAGATCTTTGGTGTAAGATCATGTATAACTTTTGCGTCCCTGAACCACCTCGTAAAAACTCATCGAAACCGCAACTGTTAAAAAAAATTGCCATGGAGTGTGAAGTTCTTGTACAGAATTACGTCTACTGACGTCCGTGGAAAAATCGGTGAGGATCGAATGCTCGAGTTCCAATCTGTAATCGTTAAATGGCAACACTTAAGAACTGTGAAGTGTTGGCTTACTGTTTTTCTTCAGTTTCTGGAAATTATTATATTAGAGCTTGTATGTAATAGAACGTACAGTACAAGGAAGCTTGTATTTAATCTGTTTCTGTGCTGGTAACATTTTAATTGAAGATAATTTTAGCGATACCACTCGCAAATTGGGCAGTTCTACCCAATTGCTAATGCAGCCCCCATTACCTCTCACTGCATTATGCAGTGTGACACCGTGATTGGTGTCTGAGTCGCAACCAAAAAACAGACCACTCTGTGCGTTGTTTTTCTACGAGTCGTTTCATTTTGAATACTTTACATGAGATAATCAATTCCATATTTCAATGGAATATTACACGAATATAATATATCAGGCATTAACCACACATCTTTCCGCTACGGTGAAACTGAACACATCAACAGTAACAGCATTCTTTGACCCATAGGCCGAGAAATCGAGCCCTTGCCTGAGGGAGAAAGAATCCCGGGATACCCAGAAAATGCTGGTACATACTAGAATACCTTTGAATAAGATATATTTTACACTCATTTCGCTGCTATTAATGTGTTTCGAATAAGGTTTCCAGAGCCAAGTCGTCGTCGGCCTCGTTTATTGAAGTCTGGCGTAGTCCGCCGAAGTACTGCGTCACGAAAGCTGACACTCGACAGAAATGGGCGGGATTGCGAAGACCGGCAGCGTCTTGCTAACTCGAGTCACGATACTTCCCTTGCCGCTTGTGGGTTACGTGAAAAAGAAGATACTTAACCCAATAACTCAGGTCAATAATTCTAACTTTTTTATAGAAGTTCAGACCTAAAGGTTAGGTTGGCCTTCTTTTTGTTGCAATAGAATAGGTCTTTTGTTTTGCAACAGATCGACTTTGTTTTTGGTTCGCTGTTTTTTTCCAGCGCCTTTAACTCTCTTCTTCAACTTTTCTCTCGTTTCCTAAGCTTTTTTTCCATCCCGTTGTTTCTATGCGAGGGATGTGCTGACGCTCCTTGTGTAAAGATTCCCCACTCTCTCAATTCCATACAAAATCGTGCCTTCCTCCTTGTTCTCTTCGGAACACCTTTTGTGGGATAATGGGGCTGCAATTAACTTAAGCTATGATCTAAAAATTTAGTTTTTATTGAAAGGAACTGTTCTCTCAGTAGAAGATAATAAATGTTTTATTCAGGCAATGCGTCATCGCTTGTTAAGAATTAATATTACTCATTTTCCTCTTATTTTTGATATTCTTCTGAGGAAAATCTTTGTTACTTTGAGGTGTTCCAGTTGGCAATTCATTTTTTCAGATCTTCGTAATTGTTTAAGTGTTGCTGGTAAAGAGCATGAGAAATCGGTGCAAACTGGTAGTCCGATGAAGGTTAGTCCGGTGGTAACGGGGGACAGAGCAAGAGTTCTCAACCAAGTGCAAAAATGTTTCATCGCCTCTGACGGCTTACACAAGATGATACAATAAGTCGTACGCGGTATATCTACTGGAAATGATGACGAACAACTCGTACTATTTAAGTGAGAATAGTAATGCAAGTACGGAAGCTGAAAGACTGCGCTAGATTTGGTTGTGCAGAGATGTTGTCTTTCTCCCAACAGTCATAAGAAGAGTGCGTCAAGACCTCTACGAGAACAGTCAATTGATTGATCTCTGATGTGCTACCGAAGCTTGAAATTAAATTCAGAACTCGAAAAAAATAAAATGCCCTGGAATCGCAAATTCAAAGCTTCAATGAATAACATGGATGATAAAACGAATGAAATTGGAGAACATCTCTACAAACTATCAAAATCCACCTCCACTGAAATAAAAATTACATTTGTAGAAGGGCTTATAACAACGCGCATCAAAGAAAAAGTAAAATATTCAGACAAAACAATAACACCAAAATTTTCAACTCAACTTCGCAGAAAACAATCTTCTTCAGTGAAACAATACATTATTAAATTAGAATCTACGCACCAACTCTCTGCAGCAGGCGAACAGAAAATAGCCTCCCAAAAATTTTTCAACGCCATTCAACGCGACGAAGAAATGTCCACATAATGATTAAGACTCCCGATGAAGATTACTGCAAAATTTCTTGTAACTGCACTGGCCACCGAGAGCTGAAACTATCATTATAAAGATATCAAACAATGAGCTGTCAGTAAAACCTCAACAAGACACGGAAAGAAAGTCGACAAATAATGACGGGGCATGCAACAATACCATTGAGAATTTATATTCGTTATCAGAAGAAAGAAAGCTCACAGGTAGATAGTTATTTTTGGATAAAAAGAGCAACCTATAAACTCTTAATTAAACTTTGAGCGTTTTTTGCAGCTCTGAATGGTGAAGATCGTGCACTGCAATCATCATAAAGTCCTTAGAGTTAATATAAAATCCTGCTCATCGAACGCTTGTAGCTAACAAAACTGAATCGTGATTTTTCGGCTTTCAAAATCATTTCGGCAAATTATAGAAAGGATCTGAAACCAGAACTCTCGCTTAAATTGGCCAGGACAAGTACCTTACAGCATCTGAATAAACAAGACAGCGCTACTAATCAATTAAGGATGCACTAAATATTCCATTGTCCGAACGGCGTAGGAACGGTTATATCTTACTGTGCTCGTATTTCATCAACTAATCTGTTTCTCCCTTTGTTCTGATCGCCAATTGTTTTTATTGTTATTGCCTTTCCCGGTGACAATTAAATCACAAGCTAATGTAAACGACATATTTCCGAATATTGCATGCTTGCCGGGTCCTGTCTTCGACAACTTCAACTCGCTGCATCCTGGCACTCTGCCTGCTCACTTCTGCGTGTAGCAACGGTCGCCCATGCGCCTATATCTACCTGGTGAGCAGGGAAGCCATCTCAGCGAAGCTTTCTCCTTTCATTTCACGATTGGCGTTCTCAACCCTTAACAGGCGTTGATGGGTGTGAACTTAAACTAAATTTTTTAGCTTAAATTATGCCTTAAGAAATACCTGACCAATCTCCGCGATTATCTGAAAAAAACTGGATCCCCTAGCACTTGAGTGATTTTATTCTGGTAAGCAAAATGATATTGATCGTGATAAAAATGTTCGTTACGGCTTCTTGAAGAAGGGTATATGTTCAGAGTTTTTGAGAATGTTGTCATTGTATGATGCAAGATTAAGCCCCGCTGAGAAAGTAAAATAATAAAAAAGACCTTTTCTTTTCATTATCCCGACCATGGAATAGATTGACTTTCCAATGATTTCTGATATGCATGTAATCCTAAGATAGATCGAAATAAATGCACTCCCGAACCTTCTGAGCAGCACTTATGACGGAGGGTCATTATTCACCTATAGTCTTCCATGGTAACATCGATCACTGAAACTTTCTGAAAATTTAGAAATTTCCATAATAAACTGCTTATATGAGTTGGAAGATTTACTTCTTGACATTTATAATTATCCAGATTCAATTTTCAAGATCATTCTGTAAGAGCTGCCAAACATCAACTGCTGGAACGTAATGAGTGGAACAACTTCCAAGGCCAAAGTTGGGAGCAATGAACATATGTCAGACCCTGAACTTTGGTGGGAGAACAAATGAGCCCCCAACTTTGGCTACGGAAGTTGCACCACTCAATGTTTTCCAGCAGATGCTAATTGGCAGCTCCTGCAAAATGATTTCGAAAATTGAATCTGGATGTTAATAAATGTGAAGAAGCAAAACTTTCAATCCAAGTGCACAGTTCACTGGCGTGATTTCTGCCATGTTAGAAAGCCCCAGTGATCGATGTCATCATGGAAGATTGAAGGCGAATAATTCGTAATGCTCGCTCCCTGCCGCAGTCACGGCTGGCTGCCGCAGTCCTGGCTTCCAGCGGCCAGACCAGTAACCCTCCACCATGTGCGCTGCTCAAAAGATCCATGTAATCACTTCGATCTTTCTTAGGAATGCAAATTCAAACAACGTGGTTCATTATCGAGGGAAACAAAACTAAAAATATCCTCTTATGATGCTTAGATGCCAGCAGTCTACCACAGGTAGCTATACTCAAATTTGACCATTGTACTAGACTTAAGAAAAATTCTACCTCTGTATCACCTGTGGTAAATAAATTGTTTAAATTGTTTAAATGGTTTAAATTGTGTGACTTAGCTTCATATTAAGTGACCACAAAATACTCAAAAAATGAGGCCGTGAACCAAAAAGCTGTAACCTAGATTTATCACATGATCTGTAGCATAGATCCGAGCAGCGAAAATAGCTCAAGAAGTTCCAAGGATATCTACTTAATTCCAAAACCTATTATTTGATAGGTTAATTAGGTCCTTATTGTGGCTTAGCTTAAACTAAATAACCCGTACTATACGTCCGCACCCGTAATTATCGAAGCTAATTTCAGCGCGGGCATGAAAAGAACCCCGCGGGGAGATTGCTTTCCAGCTCACCAAGTCGGTGCGTGCGTGGGTGACCGTCATGCGACCGTTTCGACGTACACGCGTGCACATGCAGCGCTCGCCGTCAGAACTGAGCAAAGCTGAGTCATTTGCAGGAGCCGACCCGTCAAGATTGTCGAGAGCCTTAACAATTTCGATTTTCGTACCGAAGCTCCTCATGTAGTACACACTTAACGATTAATTCATTGTGTAGTTATAAGACTTCTCGTTGGGGTACGACGTAACGACAGTCAATAGGAATCTCCGAAAAAACAACATTAATTACAGTGTCCCATGTCGCCCAGTTGTATGCAATTCTTTGGAAGTCCGAGCTCGAGTGGAATTGAACAGCCTCGCTTGTGAAGCGAGCGCTGTGGGCTGGAGTCTGTGCATGTTTGATGGAGACTTCGTTTGAAGTTCTCCAATTGAAGGCGCCGAAAGAAGAGTGGCATTGAATGAAAACGAAATCTGAAATGACTAAATTTATCGGTTCGGAATCCTAGCGTTGGCGGGAGCTTTTAATGTGACTCTACTGAATTTTATATAATTAGTTTGTTCTTTATTAGTACACACTATACGAGATAAAGAACGAAGTAACATTCAATTATTATTAGACTGAAAAATATAATGGTTCTACAAATTAATAAAAAAGGAAAGCACCCACGTACGACACTTTCTCAATCAATTTTGCATGCATAAGACTGAGTAGCAAAGGCGTGCTCTCGTTGGTTGTACTCCGTCAGAATTCGACGACGTGCTTCCCTCTGCTTGTTCCTGTGGTCCAGGCACCGACCGACTCGCGGCTGTGGCGAGGGTATGCTCAGTCTTCTCCTGACGATCAGTTGTGTTGGTGCTCGTTCTCATGCCGGCCGCACTTCCGCATCCACGTATCCAGGTTACGACTTCGGGCCTGGTAACGATGTCCGAACCACTAGTGTAAACGTCACCCGTCATTGATGGCGAAGTGCAACACGTGGATTATTTCCTGGAAATGTGAAGCTTTACGCGTAAAGTGCGTTGGCGCAATAGGCAAGAGGTGTTTCATGTCACGTTGCACCATTAGCCGATACCAAATGAAACTTTAATGAGCATGTGAATGTTTGCCTGGCGCCCTCGATCTAACAATACTTCCTTCTGGAAGGCGAGTGTCTGCACGCATGCTAACAGAAGCTCAGCTTTATCATGCGTGGCGATCACGGCTGGAACTCCGTGGTTCTGAATCGAGTGCAGTCAGGAGTACATTTCACAAGAAAAAAACAATTGCTTTTGATAACCAGTGAAAAATATGAATGAGGCGTTTCGATAGTTTAATTTTTTGATATTGGTGGTGTAATATGTATGTCTGTTGACAGCTATCGTGAGCTGTGTCAAGTAAATGCTACATATGAATTGAAAAAGTAGTGATGCTATGAACACAGTGATGTCTGTAATTGAAATTAAGCGTATTTTAAATTACACAAAAAGAGAAACGTTAGGATCTAAATTTGCTAGTTAGCATGCGTGAAGGTAATGATGGGGTCCAGGTAATAATGTGGGTGAAGGTAAGAATGTAGATCAAATACTATAATTAGCGTCGCAGTTACGTGTTATTTGTTGTCTTCTTTCGCGGAATAAACCCATTATAAAGTAGTATGATGGGCTTATGAGAAGTGGGTGAAGCTTTCGTACTTGTTTCAAAACTGCGCGTATTGTGTGGCTGACCGTAGCAAAGAAACATGAAGTTTACACCTAAAATTCGTATATCATATTTTACACGCTCTATAGGTTTCTCAAAATTACAAACGCGTAATTTGATGGAAAATAATTCAATTTTCCCATACAGCAAGAGAAAATACTGATTTGAGATATTCTGGACATTTTACTTCGATTTTTGCTATGACGGAGAAATTAGCGTGAAGTCATTAGCAATTCAAGTAAATCGTTGCTAAAATTTCTGTATAGCGTATCAGAAAAAAATAATGCAAGCAACGAATTTACCTCTCCGTAGAACTTCACTTTAAATGGAAAGGAAACAGTTACACTGACCACACTATTACACGCCGTTTGAACTCCACAGAGATTCATCAGGAAACTATCCAGCAGATATTTATTTTTGGACAATAATTCACGTACATGACAACGAGAGATTACTCTAGTAGTAGTGGGGATTATAGGCTTCACCAGACTCAAGTAGAGCTTTTAAATTGAAATCAAATAACAAAAATAATTTCCCAAAGTATTAACCCAGAATTTCATATAATAAACTCCCATCAATTTTAAGTCCGGAAAAAGCTAGAGGGAAGAAAGTTAACTTGGGTGCTATATATGAGAACCATCCTTTTGCAATGATTTCATGACATCATCCAAAAAATTTTCTAGCAAGAACAAATTTTAAACTCCATTATCCCATGATCATTCAGTGGGATAATTTCGAAAAAATTCGTCGGTAACCATCAGAATCGAAAAAATACAAAACATCTAGACAAAGTGGAACTCCAGGGTTCCTTGGTATTGTTCTATGAGGCTGCGCTGCAGCACAACTATGTCGACGATAATTACGTGATATTGATGCTTTAGTGTTGAGTATTCTCAGCACTAAAGTTTTGTCAACACTAGAAGTGTGTCCACCTTTGTGGAATAAATTCACCGATTACTTGGTTGTAGTGTAAAGTGACGTCAATTTTACTCTCGATTGAACCTCAACGTCGATTGTCCTTTGTCCTAGTTGAAATGCTACGAGCGTTGTTTTCTTCTTCCTAGTGTCTGCAATGTTAGGGACGTTGTTGTCTTCATACTAGTGTCTGCAATGATTTGAGCGTTCTTTTCTTCTATCCAGGGTCTGGAATGTTGTGGACGTTGTTTTCTTCTTCGCTGTGTCTTTTTCACCCCGAGATGTTCTGATGCAGTGGTAATGTTGTTGATACAGAGTTGATGTCTGGGGAAGCTAACTTCGAAGCCACAAGTCCTTTACTTGATCGTTTTTTACTTCACCAATAATAGCAATGATTAAATCAGTGCATAGACGCCCATAACAAAAGTTTTACCGCACCAGATCTGTGTGTGACGCTGTAATAAGGAGATGTTGATGCCGCTTAAAACCATAATCCAAAAATTTCTTTATGGTAAATTATACACAAATTCAAACAAATTTTAAAACGAAGTGGAGGGCTGGAGTCGAGTGTTGCGCCGCTGCAGCACGTGTGTGCATGATGAGCTGAACTTGTATCACGTACAATTCACGCGATGCACGTCCATCACGTAGTGATGTTCTTTGTTTACGGTGAACATGAATCGTGTACGACATTGCGCAAGGTTGGCATGTACCATATACAAACGTACGCGAGAACGCACGTGGCGTGTTTTGTAAACTAGAAAAACTAAAGTTTTTTACAGAAGACGCATGCCGTTATTTTGTAATTTGTATGATATCACAATGTTCTTCTTATTCGTTGATGACTAATTAATTACGCTAGTTTAAAAAATACCTCGGTAACGTGAACCAAATTTTATTCGTTTAAACAAATCGCATCTAGCTCATGCTGGCTACGCTAACTTGAGTTTTTAAATATACACAGATGTGTGGGCTTAACATACGCAACGCTCGCACACGTTGCATTGTGTTGAAATATGCCAGCATCGACACTCGTCAACGCTGATTTTACTTTTATAAAAAGATTTAAAATGATTGTTTTTCCTTTTCACTTCCACACTCTTTCCTTCTCTTAACCTTAAGTGGATCTTGCGTTCCCAAAGGTCATTAAGAATATTTCATGCCATTCGTACATTCACAATGTTTCATTGATAAGGTCGCGTCCCATTGCATTTTAAGAGCGGTAAATTATGTAATTCCTTTGCAAAAACAATACCTCGGAGCTGAAAGGGTTTATGAGTCCTTTGAAGACGGAAGCCCACATCCTTGCGGATGCGCAAAATGTGATAAACCGGCCGACTTTCCGTGAGGGTTTCGTATGCAGCAGGGTCGCGTGACCTTTCCTCTGCCCTCTGCTAGTCAACTTAGTTAAATTAGTTAGAGGAAAGATGTACTCGTGACGGTCCTCTTACGTTGCCGCAACTTTCCAAACTAAATTTACGAGCGCACGTTAATTTGTGTCGAGCAAAAAGTGAATTATATTCTTGTTGTGAAGTTACATCAGTATGAAGCTCTTCCAGAGGTTGTTGCTTAAGATGGTTACGTATGTCATATTTCCATTAAACTATAGGTATGTTAATGAGAGAAGTAGACCCATATTTTTGTACATAGGTCACGGAGCAATTTGAATAATAACGGTAAATGTTTCAGTCCTCTTTCTGACGCTCTTAGCATCAGAAAAGGAATGCCAAAAATAAATCGAATCCACATTCACTTAATGTGCGGTAAAATGAACATAATACCGTGAATCTTGTCACGAGACCGACAAAATAATTTCATTTTTCAATCATGCTGCATCCCGCTGCTGTTTACTATTCTATCATCCCTACTCCTGCAACAAAGTGTTTTAAGAAATTTAACTACATCAAAGCTCATCAAACATTAGTTGTCCCACTTCAATTTGCTACAAATTTTTCTTGTTTCCGGGCGAAACACGCATACATTGTTACGTGACTCCCTTCCCAGAATGGTTAGTAACTCAGGTAAAATTTGTACTTGTAACTGCATAAATTTGCATCAAATTTTTTAAATCATAAGGTACCCTCGCAGACTGAACGCAGCCGTAAGTTGCGTTCAGTCACTGTCGCTTCAAGCTATGCGCTTCAAAACCAAAGCCTTCTTCGTTTGGGTAATTAATGTAATGCAATGAATTCCTTATGGCATCTTATAGTTCTTTCTCCCTCACGATGAATTTAACAAACTCTAGAGTGTCACATATTTTCGTGTATTATATGATTATTTTTTTGGAAAAATGTGACTGCACTAGAGCCGAGTAATTAAATTGAGTATGTTCATGAATTCATAGCTTGAAAGTCTCACATACTGGCTTCTAGCCTTTCACTTGCATGCAGACTTTAGCGAATTTCTTCCTGTTACTCAAGCTTGAAGCACAATGTTTCATTAGAATACTTCTAACATCAGTCCTATTACATTGGTAACATGCAAAGTTGCATCTGTGTATCTTTGACGTCGGTGCTGTTGCAGTTTGGGAGGCGAAATGGTGCATCAGATCGAGTACGTGCATCATCGGTCCTGTTATGATTTAGGGAATACAGTGTTTCACCAGAGTTTATTTCATGTCGGTGCTGTTGTAATTTGAGAAGCTAAATGTTGCATCAGAGTTCTCATAACTTCGGTGCTGTTGTAATTTGGGAAGCGTAATATTGCATCAGAGTACACTTAACGTCGTCAGTGTTGCGATTTATGAATCACGAGCGCAAAAACGTTTATTTGTGTTCCCGTACATTATTTCTACAAATTTCAACAAGCTAAAGCTACACGATCCGCTTCTCTGGCGTGATTCTGATAATGTATTCATTTCTAATGACGGTCTAATTGTTACTGACAAGCCGGCACCGTTAAATGCAAATTGAGACATGCTAAATTATTGCTTATGATTTTGTCGTAAGATGTAAAGAGTCATTTTTGACAGTGATTCCAAACAATGTGGTGAGTGTATGGTTGAGGTATGACTTGTCAGAATACTTACAGCAGTAAAATTGGTATAGACTGTATTTCAGAAGAGTCTACGGTAATACGTCATCACATTTAACTATCCTTGCCATGGAGATCCATTATTTCATAATTTATTTTGAGAAAACTTTTGCAAACAATTTCACTTGTTGCTTTTGAAGCGATTCTCAAGTGTACGATGAATCCTTTTATTGTAAATTCAATTAGTCTGCCATGTAATTGGTGATATTAATTACATCCATGGGGTTTGAATGCTTTGTAATTCGAGTTCGACTTTCTCTTTGAATAATGCATTTTAAATAATAGATTGACAAATTTATGTAGAGTTTTCACTTGTTCCTGGCGAAATTTGGAATGTGAGAAAATTTAAACTCGTGTATTTTCATATCGATTGATCATTAAAAATTATTTTCGATGCACGGGTAAAAGCTGTTCAACGAAGTTAACTCGTTGCAGTTGAGTGCGAGAAGGAGTTTATAAATGAGCCCCGTTTTGTAGTTATCCTTTAAATCAGAAATACGCGCAAGAAGCATCAGAATTTATCTTAGTTCGATTCTACTGGTACACTTTTGAAGGCTGTTCGGCTATGGCACTGCATGAAATGCTCTTAAACACATTTGCCCAGCTGCGGCGCTGCTTATCTACATTCCATGCCGAATAGCTCGAGCATCACTGGAACTCGTTTTGTGAGGAAATTATAAAAGCTGATATAAAGCTGAAAAATTTAGCCACGAAAAGTTTTTCAGTCTTCATTCATATTTTATTAAATTTCCTCGTCGTCATTTTTATGAGGAACCTATGGAAGATAATTCGGTTTTACAGAGTTAGACGCAGCTACGTGAGTGATAACATCAAGAAGTCTTTATTCACGCAAGTAATTCATTTTGATTGTCGAAACAGCTACTGCTCTGATCATGCGGAGAACGAAAAGATATTTTAAAATTTTCTCTTACTTGTAATGTAGTATGACATGATGATGCAGCGTAACATTCAGTTTTACATTGGAGATATTTCTGTCACGCTCATGATTTGACACTACGCATTTGAGGTCGTGTGTGAGCCTGGATTAGTGCTGCAACGGATGCAAGTAAATATTGCACTCTCGTGTAGTTCTTTCGAAATAGCTCGCCGTCAGTTCTTCTACTCGAGGCGTACTGCAAATCTGAACACATGCGCTCGTGCGTACGTCCGCTGAGCGGAGTGATAACTTTGCTGAGAATGGGAGCAGAAACTGCGTAGACATAGAGTTCGGTAACAGGAAATTTATTGTCTTTCTGTTTCTGTAGTATCCGCTCGACTCCACTTGGCATTGTGAGTTGCCTGATGATTTGAGGTTGATTCTCTGATTTTACATATTTTCTGTTAGGAATCCGTATTTTCATGTTTAAACAAACTTGTTTGATTTGATAAATTGAATTACGCATCAGAGTCCCCGAACCAGCGATGATCATGGGAATGATACTTGTGGATAATATGTAGAGCTTCACAAAATTCAATCTTGGTGTGAGCTGTAAAATTTTGTTCAAGATAATATTAAACATGGAAATCATCCCACTTTAATATAATATTTTATGTTTTTTCCGCATATCTATCATTTCCTGCTACAACTCAGATAATGGTAACAGTTGAGAAATTACCCGATCAATTTTACATGGCTCTCACTATACACAATTTTACATGGCTCTCACTATAATATTAAGTGACAACAATTGCCGTTGATTCCTTCATCTGGATAGGTTCCAACAGGTGCAATGTGTGTAGTTAGTCTATAAATGAAATTCAGATGAGATTTACACAATTTTGCGGTTTGTGTTTCATTCGTTTTGACAAATTTTCGTCAATGCACTAGATTTAGAAAAAAACATGCATAAAAATACTGGTTCTTTGTAAACATGGAATATTCACACACCAATCTTCATTTTCGCTCCTACTTCCGCATTTTAACACAAGACCACTTAAAGTACATTCGGTATACTCCGGGGGCTTTTCATAATTTGTTGCCTCTCCATGAAAAAATGTCGTCGCCGTAATTACAAAATTTTGAAAACTTTTGCCCTGTACATAAAATGAAATTTTCTCTGTGGCAGAAAACGTTAACGGCTTCCTCCCTCCAGAATCATCAGATATTTTTGTCTCGACATGAGACAGGCATAGTATTTTTGCTCTCAAGCGCATGGTTCGAATACTGGGAAGCCATTTTCCTCGCTATAGAAAGGCTACCCATCGAACTAACGGGCCAGTCAATTCCAAGGTCTAAAACAGTAAGTAGCTGATAGCGCCACACCCACGAACTTTGTGCGCAATATTCTGGCCCCGTGCATAAGTACTCAATTAGGCGGCACTGGGTAGCGTATCATTCATCAAGTGTTCCCGCTCGCACTTCTTCCCAGTAGCAGCCAGATTGACCAGGCAGAGCTTATATATGCTCGTGCATGAGCGGGAACTAAAGCGATTCGAGATTAAAACGTACGTTTCTCTTCAGCCAAAGTATTCGTTTTCAATGACAGATTCGATGCAGTAAAATTGTCCTGCTAGACTGTCTAAGCTCGTTAACCCTTAAAACGTAGATTAAACTCGTGTGTGTTCTCTTGAAGGGTGTGTGTGTGCCTGCAAATATGTGTCTCGAGTCTTCCTATGTCAGTCTTTCTTTGCTGTACGAATATTGTATATCTGGCGATCCCCCGCTGCTGTGGTTAAATAGTTGATTCGTTCTTCCTATCTTTACTCTCCTTCGTCCCGTGAGGCAAAGCTTGTATGATGCGCAAGCCCTGTGACCTTTTGCACTTAAAATAGCAACCAATTAATGACGCATAAATGGTGCTCTCTTCCTGTGTGTATTACTCCTTTCGATTAGTAGATCATCCTCAATCCTTTTAAAGTTATTTTCGAAAATGATACATGTCTCTTTTTTGTTTTACATTTGTTTTACGTATCCTATTATATAGATAGGAAATTTTCATGGAAGTGTTAAACTTTCCGTGTCTTTCAAAAATAGTAAAAACGTTCTATGAACGTTTTTACTCTGATCGTTCATCTGAAAAACTGCTCAAGTTAAGAATTTTTTGCAACGTTTGCGGTTAGTTTTTAGTAGCTCCATTAGAAACATCTAATAAACTAAATTTGGGAACTAAGTTGATTGATCTTTGTAAGCTACTCACCGTCGTCATCTATGGTCTAGAAAGAGTCAACTTTATAGAAGAGAAAAGCGACCGTACCGCTGAACTGAGACGTTGAGTGGTGTACAGATGTACATGATATTTCATTTTTGAACCTAGTTAACGACTCGTTAAATTATCGATCAAGCTAATCACACAACATCTGCTCATGTTTAACGTCACTTCTATTACTGTTCAGCACATACCAAACGTTGCTTTAGTAAATGACAATCGTCTTGGAACAGTCAGCATGCTGCTCTACGTCCGCGTTGGGCCCTTCATGTTTTGGCTGTAAATTTTCTCTTTGCTATAATTTATTTAAGAATTTACAAATTTTTTATTGTATGATGCCAATAATTACTCAAAGGGATAACCCTACATGCCTATTAAGGAATACCATTTTTTATATTCACTATTTATCGCAATAAGCGTTAGGAAAATTGGATTACAAAAATTTAGTGTGGTACTTTGGTTCATGCAGATGATTCGATAATGCACAAGTTTGCTTGTTCTCATGGCTCTCCAGCTTGTCAGTAAATTTATATGGGCTAACATTCTTGGCATGAAGCACGTGGGGCATGATCATAATTTTAATTTACTAAAAAATATACGCAAATTTCAATGAGAAATACTTAGACTGCCCTTGTTGTAGAAGATAATTTATGATGCTATCATACTGAGACCACTTATTAATATTTACTTTTCGGCGTGCGTTTGTTACGCCTAAAAAGAGACCACCTGTAAACACAAATGTGCTGTTCATGCCCTCTTTTTCGTGCGTCATAATTGTTTCTTTATAATATTACTAGATTTCATTTAAATTCCTTCACAAGGTTTCGAACATATTCAGGGAAATTCTATGATTAGCTTTGACATAAAAAGAGTACAATACAACGAACTTTAACGAAATGTTCACTCTATGATACGTGAAATAAGGAAAAATGAGGATTCAATGGCAGAGTAAAAATAAACAGGTATATATTGAGGAGACGACACGTATTTAAGACGACGACAAAGAATACTGCAGGTACGGGGAGTTACTGCTTCGCTTTATTTTACAGGCTCACTTATGGAGGCTAACTTTGCAGGCTAATCACTATGAGCAAAAAGTTTTTTGTTACTCCACAAAATTAACGAAGCCGAGTTTCATCGGAAACGGAGTTGAAGCTTCAGTGACAACGAAAATAGTAGAATTTTGTAACAAATCTGTTAATGAGAAAATTTAAAATCATACGCACCGGAAAATATAACAGCTGGTGCAAACAAAAAAAATTTAGTAGAAGTAACAAAAAAATTTCCAGTGAACTAATGCAGGTTGGCTTTCAAATCCCGTGATTCACGATGAGTTAGTTACTCAACAGGTGAGGAGCGATAGACCCGTCATGTAATGTCAGCTACGAGAAAAATCATTAGCTACCAACACCAATACGCGGTTGAAAGCGAGTGCGACCGTGAAATTACCATCTCAGAGATGACGCATGGTGCAGCAACTGCGAACAACAGGGCCATATTATCACATTCAACAAATGGTTGCTCATGCGCAGCTCGGCAATCTAGTCAGTTTGTCACCCAGAACTATGCGTTATGCAGACCAAATCGATGACTGAGCGAGGCGAGTAATACTGCGGCTCGTCCCTGCGGCAGCCCTGACCTTGCCTTCCCTTCCATTAATGTCGTCCGAGCGCCGTCCAGGCTGCCTCTGGTCGACCCTCGCTCCAGAACTCTGCCCGTCTACCTCAGTGAGACGCACGAGCCAAGTCCCCTCCCATCAGCTAAAGAGAAAACTTGGGAGAGAACTCCTAATCAACATAACACGAAAGTTTCGTGTTCGATGCCAGGAATATTTTACCACCAGAGGTAGAGATAAATGAATTTGTAGCTGTTAGCTTACTGCGGCTCAATTTACTGAAGAGTACAAGTTTGCAATGAGAACTGCAGACTTGCTATAATTCTTCATCTACCCGCACGTTCTTCCTTAGGATGATTTATGCTCATAACTGCGGTTGCCTTCGTGCTGGATTGCTGCTCAGTTTACGGGGTCAGATAATTATGACGTGGATACTGCAAATGAGTTTGATAGGAGACGAACTGGATTTGTTTTTCGACTGTGACTTCAGAATGAATATACGAAAATCTTTTACAGATAAGGGTGCTTGCCTTGCAGTTTATTTAAGTATGAGAGGAATATAAAGATTCGGCCTGAGCAAATTTGGAACAGCAATAATAATGAAAAAGGGAAATAATTCTAACAAAATGTATTAATCAGAGCGGAGGCTTCAATCTCATGGAGTATCGTAACTTTCTTTACATCATAATTCAATTTCAATTAATGCTTCTGAATTTTTTACAACCACCATCTCAAATACCGTTAAAACTCAGTCCTTATCATTGTATGCGTGTTTTTGTTTTTGAATTTCTACACATTCTCATCAAATTAAGCTATCAGAATTACAACTGAACTGAGGTGCACGCAGTTAGTTCCAAACTTGAGCTAGAAGGCCACTATCCCGTGGGATAAGTGGTCATTATCATGGTAGGTCGCCCTCCTCATCGGCTGCTGCTGTAGTCCCTTCCCTCTCGCCCGCCTCTCATTAGCCAGCGCTGCGCTCAAGACTGGACCCCCAGGTAACGCTGCTAAAGGATGAAATTGCTCAGCACGTGCGACCTTTATTTAATTTAAGAAAGTATTAAAGCGGCACACAAGCAAGGCCTTCACAAGATTAGGGTCTCGCATCGCCAATCTTCAAAACGACGTATTATTTTTGTTCTAATAAGTAGCAGAAGTGGAATTACAAAGGCAACTTTTTCTGTACTAGATCTTTGGGACTGATGTAGTAAATACGTTGTATGTACTTTCATTCTTTGAGGCTGCTTTTTAATATATGAATGGGTCTTGGAACTTACCGCAGACGCTGGTTATTGTGGCAGTTTTGTTCAATCAATGAACAAAGTCATCAATGAATTGATTGTTTAGTGCTGCAGGCCTGAATAAAACCAATCATTTAAAGTGGTGAGCAGCTTTCCTCTGACATGTTCCCATTGCTTATCAAATAATTAAAAAGATTGCAAGGCATAAAAGATACAAGCAGCATAAGATCTGCGCACAGCGACATTTTCAATTTGGTATATTTTAACTCTTTAATACTCTCCTGCTCCTGCAAGGAATATTCAGTCCTCCCAGAATGTGCCGGGTTTGACACTTAACTCTTCAGCTCATAAATTTACATAAGAAAGAGGGTAAATTTTTAGATATTTCCGTAGTAAAGTTTAATGCTCACAATATTTGCGTATAATATTTGTGAATACGTGATCTCAACATGCTGCAACAAATGTATTTGATGAAATTCTCTCAATATCTGTAACTAAAAATATAGCAAAACTTTCAATAAAAGCATTTTAGGGAATATTCAACGAGGAATAGTACCACCTTGAAAAACCATCACATGATATACATGTAACGAGAAAATAAATTATCATAGGAGTTGTGTGCAAGTATACGTAACTGTAAAACCATAATGATTTTTCATGTATTGCAACATGATCATAATGAGTCTCCCCGAGAGCTCTGAAATTTCAATTGAAGAATGCAACAAAAATCTTATTAACGTGAACTGCTATTTTCTCTCGGTTTATAGTACACATTAGCTTTAAATCATCCTAATTTGAATAAGCTGTAGTTCTCAAACAGTAAGTTCCAATCATTACGGAACTTATCGCTTGATTTCAAATTGAGTGATACAGCTCTCAAGAGCATTAAGACCATACAACTCGAGAGCAATCTCGAGTTGTCTGCTGCCCAGATTGATCAAGTTCTGTGAAAAAGAAGCTACAGTTTACTTGAAACGATCCCGTTTTTCATATATTGAGTAGTGTGGTAGAAACTTTGGTGAATCAATCTATTCTTGGAAATTTATGATCCTTTCACCTTGTAGAAGCATATTTCGTGTGCTGAAGATAAGCGATCTCAGCTCTTCACGATGCATGCACTTTGCTATCTTGGTAACGTCTTTGCGGTAAGCGGTGTTTGTAGTGCATGGGGTTTTGTACATGGCTCCGTGGTATGCAGTGTCTGATACTCGCCTAACACTGCAATTGTAATCACCGCTAAAGAGGGGTTTTTGCTTTATCTAATGACATAATTTTGCAGCATCTTGAGGCAGCTTGCCCCAGTCACGAGATATTTCAGGTGTGAGAGAATACCGTTTTTATCCATCTTTTTTATGCGCATCATTATTGATCACTGTTTGCAGTGCGGCGCTAACATCCACTGATAACGCTTTTATGTAAACTCTTTTTTCGTTCTTGGATTACTTGCACACCATGCATCATCTAGGGGCAAAAAACATGATTTATTCGAACAGTAGCCATCTTTCTTTGCTGATGACATGGTTGTACCATTCTCATGCGAGAGAAGTTCTTAGAATAACAAAGTGTTAAATATATTTTTCATTCCGTTTAGTTAAATCAGGCAGTGAGTAAAATCGTCATTTTTGGGTTGGACCATTGAAAATTACCCAACACAACCGTTGCACTCTTATTGACGTATGAAGTGTCAACAATCCGATTAAAAGGTGTACAGCTTCTTGTTCAAGTGCTAAATAGTTTCTTTGAGTGCAAGAAAAATAATCGCTCGTTACAGGAACTGATGTACACTTTGGCATCCCATTAAACTAATAATGTAATGTGAACACTAACTTTCGAAAATAGTAACATCAGCATCACTCATGTCGGTTTTGAAAATTGTTCAGCAAACAATACTTAGGATACTTGGTTGCTTGGAAAGGACATTCTCAGCACTTCGTCATTCTGGTAGTGTATTTAACTTCAGCCGTGAAAACTGTTCTATTTGACAGCACAACGTTATCTGTGAACTCACCTTCCTTGAGCTCGTCCATAAAAAAATTTCAATCGTGAATCTTTTTTCCTATAATGTGCTGGTTGTGTTGACATTTGCTGACGCTTCTGAATGTTTAATGAAAAGTTCAAATCGTTTTTGACACTATTTATATAGCATGCTTTTTAGCTCGCATTTATATTTGTGACATAAACTTCCGAACTGATTTCGTTAGGTTTCGTCCGATCCTTACATTGACGGCTTTGATGTATTCTTAACAGGTCGAGGGATTCGAGTGAGGCCACTTCGAGCGCAATTGTCGTCAATACCAAGCTCGTTGCACCAAAACAAAACTTCATGAACTGCAGAATTTGGCACTTCAGCAGCCTGACCGTCTCTGATTTACTAATCATCTGTTAGTGCTACATACATAGCTCAACAATAGCTACACGATTATCACTCATTTTCCAGCTCATGGTATGTTAGTGAAAATTATGAAAAAACATGAAACGTTAGCCATTTCTTAACAATTTGGAAGTTTATCTGGGAGCAAAGTCATTTGCATAAATATTAAATTGATGTCGAAAACTAATACCCCACTGAGATTTCGCATTCCTAGATTTGTGTCGTTCATACCCCCTCGCTCGGTGCTTCATAACAACATTGCTATGACACGATGAATGCAGCGTTACTTGCGGCATGATGAACGTTTAGAGATGCCAGCAAGCTAGCGGCCGAGGTTGTGTTGAAAGGCTGCTAATTCTCAGTGCCGTAATTACCTTCCAAGTTCATAAAGATCGTATAACACTTCAGAACGAATATGAAGGACCTCATTTCTATTTCCATCAGTGTATCGTTGAGTTTGATTGGTCAATGTTTTTGTGAGAAATGACCACTTGGATCCTATTTTCAATTGTTTATCTCAAATTTACAGATAAACGTGTTATTTAACGTTACTTTTCTTGAGACATTTCTGTAAATTGACTTAGCAGAGGTCCAAACTATATTATCTGCCAAAGTGAAGTAGAATTGTTTTATTTGATTTCCCACCTCATCACAAATACTGATGGTGTCTATTGCATTCGTTTCTCTGTTTCCTCACACATGAGAAACTTACAGAAGATTTAAGAAGTCTTATCAAGGCGGAAAACAAAGCCTAACCTTGACATTAAGCTATATAATCTACTTATTTAAAGGCTGAATATTTTATTTTTTTAAATACGTTGTGTCAAAAAAATAATGCCACAATAACTCTTACGAAAGATTAAATTTGATTATTTTTCGCTGTCGATAACATTCTTTGTCTAAACATTAAAAACTTCAATACACTACAAGGCAAAAAAATATGGCAATTTCACAATCGTATCGTTTATACACAGACACAACTAATTTTTTCTGGAGAGAGTCAAGCATCATTCGTCTAGAAAATTTGCTTACAATGTCTATGGATCGCAAACCGTACGAGAAAAGTCATCCTGAACATTGGGTAACAATATTTTGTTATCGTAGACACAGATTAAAATTTAAAACTTTTTTCACCAGAGATTTCATGAACTTTATTTGGCATTCGTGAATGATTTAGATTATTATGGCAGTGGTTAGTTTTACATCTTTGAAAAGATGTCACGATACTAGCGAGTGGCAATAAAAATTGCAGTACTGTTAAATTAAGGTTCACACACTGATGTACGTGATGAAATGTGATGAAGCAGAAATGTGATGAAGCACTACAGGGCATTAAGCGAACAATTTTGTTGATTTTGCTTTAGACCAAGTTTTCAGTCTGTTGAATTCCATATATCAGCAAGGGGAATTCTGAAGAATACTGAATGTTTCTAAAAAGCCTGATAAAAACAAGTCATTTAGATATTTTTCAACTATGCACCTCAAATGCACAAATCAGTATGTGCCGCCATAGCCATGTGGCTAGAGGGTTCTGCCGCCGTGCGGGAGACCCGGGATCGAATCTCGGCGCTGGCAGTGGCGATTTTCTCTGTTGGGTATAGGAGAAAAATTCCAAGCACAATACCCCACTCTACCCAGGTGTCTGAAATGGGTACCGGTCTTGACCGGGGGAAAGCGTCATGGCGTCCTGGCGTTAGTTATAAGGCATTTGAAAATCCAATGTACAAGGTGATATGTATCAGGCTTGATTGGAAATAAAGCATCCGTAGATGCCTTCATTATTATTTAAAAAAATTGCTTGGATATTTTCGAATTACGTAGAACAATTTCCTCTCAAACTAAAGATCGTCTGTCTCAGCGTAAATGTATTTCTTCTCCCATAATTAATATTTGTAAAAGTGACCAAACACAATGCAACTTGACTTCTTGAATCACTTAGAATAATAACGCAGGAGCACCGTTGAGTTCATCTTTTCCGTTATTTCTTAACTAGCTAAATATTTTTTAGGCTGTGCCTATCCTAAAAATGAGAAGACAATAATTTGAAGGCATATCACTGGTTTCTGTTACCGACGTCCAATGTAATAGGAAGTCTTCCAGAAAATACTAATGTCGTGGACCGCCAGAGTGAGCAACATTTAATTGCTCATTTAGAAATCTATTTTTGCACACTTTGCATCCATTTTTCAGTTTTGCATTCATGTCCGACGTAAGTCGAATTCATTATCTTGTTAACATGAGTGGAGAATATGAACCTTCGTGTTTGCCGGCTGTCTTTGCCAGAGCTCCATTGATGACATACAGACATACTGGGTTACACAAGTTCTGACGCAGGGTTTCAACAAAATAATTTTTTCAAACTCCAACCAATTAATTAATTTTTAAGTGTTCGCTAAACATTGAGTCCTGTGAAGAGTAAAACTACTTTAAAATTGTAGAAGAAATATGTTTTTAGAAATGTGGCTGAGAAAAAGTGAAACCCTCCTCCAAGAGGTAAATCATCGTTTGTTGAGTGACCTTCCATTAGGAGTACCGCTTTTGATAACATTTCTGCTTTCAGACGTCCTTCCTTTGAAATGTGACTCTAGCGTTTATTTTCAACACAAACCAGTAAAATATGAAAAGCTTTGATTGCATAAGGCATTCCACTACCCTGCACTTTACCTCATTTTCAAATTTCACTGTACACATTTCTATTCCACCTAGGGGAACGAAAATGCATCAAGATTTGTAAAATTGAATTCCGAACACATTTACTTCTATGAAAATTTTCGATTTTCGCAAAAAAAAATCGCGATTATTAGAAAAAATGTATACACTTGCGCAACGCTTTTCTCACTCTACAATTTTCAACGTAGGAGCGGGATTTTGGTCTCATTCGACACGGAAGGACTGTAGGAACCCCGTAACGAAGGATTTTTTGAATTTCGGATTATAAAAACATTTATTGTTACATATGTCCGAAAAATGTCTTCCCCAGAAAAATTCTAGATTACTTTTTCTAATCTTAGATTGCAACATTCTACTGCAATAGAGGAACGTAAATGCATACAGATATGTAAAATTGAATTCCAAACACATTTTCCCCTAAGAAAATTTCGATTTTCACAATAGAAAAAAAGTTATTGAGCGAATATATATATATAGTAAATTACATTTTTTTGCGCAAAACCACACCCCTTCTACAATTTTCAACGTAGAAGCGTGTGAACCTTTGGTACGACATAGAGGTTCCCTCTGAAGCGCTAGCAAGCTCCCTACTAATACTACTACTACTACTACTACTACGTAGAAGCGTGATGTTGGTCTCATTTGATGCGGTTCAACGGTGGAAACAGCGTAACGAAGGGAAATTCTATTTGAATTACAAATTAAATTTTTATTTGGAAAAACTGACATTTTTTTACATGTTGGATATGTGTTACAATAACTTTTTTCTAGTCCGAAATACAAAAAAAATCCTTCATTACGAGGTTTCTACAGTCCTTCCGCGTCAAATGAGACCAACATTACGCTTCTACGTTGAAAACTGTAGAGTGAGAAAAGTTTTGCGCGAGTATATTTATTTTCATTATAATCGCGCAATAAATATTTTTTGTAAAAATTGAGAATTTTGATAGACATAAATATGAATGAAATTCAATTTTACCTATCTGTATGCATTTTCGTTAACCTAGTTGCAATATAAATGGGAAAAAAGAAGTTTATAAAATTTGGTACATTAGGTGAAGTCCAGGGTAGTAGATCCCCATAAGCTACCGATCACTAACTGTCTATTTCAAAAGGTTTGTAGTTCTTTTTTGCTGCAAAATTTAGGAAATATCCCGAATTGACTTCGACGTTTCTTAACATGCAAGCGATTTGATGAAGAAGACTTTGCTGCTATTATTGTGTGAGGCTTCTTTCAATCCAAGGTAAAATACATGCAGTCAAACTTTTTTTTCTCGCTCTTCTCAGGGAATAATACCGTCCGAAGTACTGCTGTTTCAGTATTTTGTTCCTTCATCCTTTTCCCGGTCCGAACGTTGATTGAATTCACCGTGCGTGTGTCTTCATGAATCTTCAAATTGGCTTAGACTTTCGTAGGCCGACGGGAATGGCGGACAGTTCAAAATACTGTTTTCTGAAAAACATTGTCCCAGAAATGTGAATCGATTGCTGCCGTTTGCAGGCAGGACTTCAATTCTTTGTCAACAAAAATAAGTGAGCTGTAGACGCGTGAATGACGGCAAAATGGAGGAAGAAATTTATTACGAAGGAAAAGATGATCCTGAACTGGCAGGTTTGTGGTTTGTTTTTCGTTTGTTTGATGAATGCAGAGGACCTTTAATTTTTGATAAAAGAAATATTTTTTTGTGTTAATTTTCACGTCGTCTTGAGCAACGGCATAAAAGCAAAGTATTTGTACACGTAGATGAATAAACTTACAGTGTTTGTTTACGTTTTATAACATTAAACCAAACCTTTAAAATTGCTTCGTGTGCTTGGTGCTCATTATCTTTCTTCCAGTTTGATCTGTATTGATCGTTCAAGCAACAAATAACCACTTTTAAGCAGAGTGTAAGTCGTGGAACAGTGCAAAGTGTAATTTTCTACCGAAGTGGTTTGTCTCCCAATAAATGATGTGACTTTGTGTCCCTAGAGCTACCGTGACGTCTGCCTGCCATGTGTCCACGTCTCCCTGTAGCTTCCCGACTAATATAGCCTTAAATTTTCCCCAGAAAGCTTGCTTTACCATCTAGATTTCTTGAAACTTCTTCCTAGACCTCGCTGTTGCCTTGCGAGGATATCTTCCTCTTTACTAGTGTTCATATTCCTCAATATTTTTCTTTCCCATGTCATGAATAATTTTGGCCTCCAGTTGTGCGTACTGTCGAATCTTGTGTAAAAATTCATCCCTCAGAACCGCTGTAGAGGTTGCCGGTGGCACTAATTTTGCTTTTTTCTCTTCTTCGCAGAATTTAGTGTAAAACTTAGCTGCTAAACTTGTATAATTTATTGTATAGTTAGTTCCTTCGATAAATTCCTTCCTGTGGTTAAAAGTCTTCTGCTTGTACTAAAAAAGTTTCTTGCTTATCTTTTCCATCTCTTGGAGAAGACGTGTGACTGGCTTTTGCAGAGCCCCATTCATGTATAACCATTGAATTATTGTATAGACCTACTAAGTTCTCGTGAAACAAGCGACAGCTGTAACTTCTCGGAAATGAGAGAGTAGACTTGGCGTACGAGAAGTCACTCAACCCACTTCTTGGAAGAAAGGTTTGGCCTGGACCGAAGATGCCTGGAACAGGAGGCCTGTCCTAGAGTGGAGGTTCCTAGAGCTATTCTGGAGCACAGACGCAGAAAATCGACGGTAACGATCTCGTTGTCCTCACTGTTGAGACTAAACGAGTTGGAGTGATGTGCAGTACAACCGAGGTTCCTCTGTTTTTAACATACGATTTATCGGTTTACTATTCACTTCTTCCCTTTGAAATTCCAATTCTGATCAAAATTTTCTTCAACTTCTCTAAATACTGAAGCTTGCAATTATTTAAATTATTAAAATTTATTTTTCGTGCTCTATTTTTAAATTACCCTTTTTTACTTTTCTGTGCCCTAGTTTTGTTTTTGTTTTCTTCTTTATGTTTTAAAAATTCTATCATTAATGAGATTTTTTGCCAGCTTCGTACTTGTTACTCATGAAACTTAATGAGTTACGGCAGACCTTTTAGAGCTTCACTCCTACACATTTGTTACCTTATTTTGTCGGAAATCATCCATGTGGAGAAATCATCAGTAAATTCTTTAACTTAACATGTAAATCTGAATTATTTTTCTACATTAGATCTACCAGCTAAGAGAATATAGTCTTATTATTATCTCACAAAAAACACACTAAATTAAACACTGCAAGTCTACTCACTCATATTTTCACTTCAGGTATGTCGTTATTCGTATTGGTGAGTTAATGTTGCAATGAAAAACTTATCTGTATAGGATAAGCGTTTTAAAAATTTCACAGACCTGCAATATTTGTCCTGATTATTTTTTCGAATTGGTTTAACACTCACATTATTAAAATTTTTATAATTTCATTTTAAATACATGCCAGATTTATAGATCTTTTCCTGAGCCGGATACGTTCGCTTGTTTTATACAGGGTGTTTCACAGAAACTCGAACACGCTGCTTAAATAATAATAACTTGCTAACTGTTCATCTGATTTGAAAGTTCTTTTCTTCGTTAAATGCAGGAAATTGTTTTCAGGCATAAAAACTGGTTTCAGCTACTTAAAATATGCGTAGGTATCCAGAAGCCTTTTAGAAATCAATAATCGCGAATGAAATAAAAATTATTTTAAGGTGTTCGCAAGTCTGATAATTTTTTCGGTCTGGTGGATGCAGGACTGTGCTCCTAGTCATCGTTAAATTTTTGCAAGCAAATATTTGCAATGAATGTTTTCGCCGCTGAATGTTGACGCATTAAAAAAAAAGATTACGACAAACTTCAATGTTCTCAGCCAAAATCCGCGGTTGATCAACCGCTCAATGAAACAGTTAAAAAAAATTTGAGATCGCGTTAGGAAAAACGATTGTCAAGTTCAAAGAGGGAAAAATCTCGCATTTACTCCAAGTATTTACTAAAGTTTTGTTACGGAAGCTTAATTCATTATTTATCAAAAACGTATGTTCGCATTTTTGTTCGCATTCATTGCACCAAATAAATTCCGTAAGTTTTAATAACACTTGCAATTATTTGTTTAAAAAACGGTTTCGGATACACTCGCACGTTTTAACTACGTTAATAAAACAATTGTCTTCTTGGTATTCCAAAATACAGTTTCCAGCATCTAACCACAAAACGAACATTTAAATCGGGTGATTAGTAAGCAAGCTATGCATTACCATTCAAATGGAGGGTGTTTTTTAAACACCCTGGTAATTTTATACTGGAAATCTGGCATAAGTTTTGAAAGTTACCGAATTAATTTTGCCACGTTCTTGTTGCCCACGATGGGGAAACCAATGCTGAGCTTTAATATTCCCAGCGTTTACAAAGGTACCTATTTGTGTTAAGAACATCAAACACTTTAGCGTCAAAAGAAGTAAAATTTAACTAAATCTGCAGCGGAAAGACCTCGGTCTACTAAACAGATATTTGATCTCGCGGTCTCGAATCCAGTTCATGGCTACACGTACGTAAGAACAATTGTCGGTCTTAAACGTAAATGTTGTTAAAGATCTTTTATACTGGTCAAATATAGCAGTTGCAAGAATGGCTATTCGACATGCCATTTGTACTAGAAATGTATCACAATTGTTCCATATTTATATATATATTGCAAGTAGCTATACTCGAATATGTCCATTGTACTAGTGCTAGATTTATGACACAATCTATTGCTGTATCACTTGTGGTAAATAAATTGTTTACATATATACATATAATATATATATATATAGATATATATGTATTCATATATGTATATTGTATATATATATATATATTTATATATATATATCAATATATATATATGAGTACACACATATGCACATACATCTATACATATGTATACATATATATATATATATATCCATATTGCAAATCAACAGAGTTAAAAATGTCAAAGTGTTAGAAGTAAATTGGTCTTAATAACTGCAAAGGTTATGATATTTTAATTTAGAGCTGCAATTAAATACAACGGCTATAAAATTGAGCAATGACGATTTATTTTACACCACTGTTACCAAAGGCTCCTTCCAACGTATTTTCGACTAATTGAAATGAAACCTTGCGCAATTTTGAAGTATCTAAAATATTAAATTAACTTCAGCATTCACTCCTAATTTGAAGAAGGTAACAGAAGACAAATCGATTTCATTAGTGCACGCCAAGTATATCTTCCACTTTCATTATTTTACTGCTCCAAGTCAAAAAATAATAAAATTTAAGCTTTTTCTCAGAAGAATTCCAACAAATAGGCACAGTTCTGTTGTGAAGATAGGCTGTTGTTCTGATCAATCAGGTATATCGCTACAATTGCTTTCATTCAGCGAAAGGAAATTGATCATTCTGATTTAAAGATATAACTTTTTTACTGGTCAAAATATAGCAGTTGTAAGAATATCTATTCGACATTCCCTGGAAAGAAAGTTTCACGAGTAGTAGGATTTTGAGAAGGCTGTTTCAAATTTCAATTTAGGCTCTCCTTAGTTAGTACTGCACCACAAAACACGGTTAATGATTTTGTTCTTTCTAAAATTCTCATCCTGAAAAGTAAATTTGATTTTGTGAATGATAAATTTACTTACCTCTTACCTCTATTTTCGAACATCGCATACATGTCAAAGATTCCCCATTAACTTCCGATGGTGAAATCAAGTTTCACGTCCACGTGGGTGTTTCATAGGATGCTTACGGATGTATGATTAATAATGAACTTGTACATAAATCGGATGCTTACAAACAATAACGTTTTACTCTGGGAAATAAAAAAATAAAATTACAACTAGAGTCGAATGTTCGAATCTTAAGAGCTGAGCTGCATATCAGAAAAATAATTGTTTATTAAAATATTCGTTGAGAGCACACTCATGTTTCAAGAACGGACGACCAAGAAAACTGTAAGATTTGCTCAAAAAGCATCACGAAAAAAGATTTAACAGAAGATAAAGACAACGGTTTAGGTGTTTTGAAGACTCATTGCTGTTAATGTAAGTGAGAGTACAAAATATTGTATGAGTAAGATGCGTTTTTAACTAAAGCAAACAAAAAGACAAATACTAAGAGAGTTATGTCACAACAGAGGACAAATTGCTGTAGAATAGCCAAGTAGTGAATTTTTGCGGTCTTTCAAAGCAAGCGTTTTTTCAAAAACCTTGGTGGGAAAAATTGGAGCTTTCAGTTAAACAAATCGTTATGTTTGTGTAACTTTTTCTTACAAACGATTTTGAGAGTAAGCAAGCTGCAACTGTATTATAAACGTGAACGAAATTGCTCGAACTTATCGGACCAATTTCATACGAGAAATCATCTCTGATTATACTCCAAAGAATTCGGAGAAAATTGGCGGCTAGAATTGAGTTATTGAAATCAATATAGCCTAATTTATACGAAGAAAACATCAAAAAAGAAGGTCTATCGTCAGCATCGAAAATGTCGTCTTCATCATGAAGGTCTTTCACTCCGAAGATAAATTTTGAGAATGTCATTAGCAGCCTATTCTTGACGAATGCGTATTTTTCCAACGTATATGCTATGAACTAGATTTTTTTCAGACAAACAATACAGTAAACGAAATACCAGCACACAGTTGTTGTTATAACTTTAATTTTTCAAATGTATGTTCAACTCAAAGAATTCAACTGGAAAAACAAATTATTTGTTCTTGCAGAACAAAGATAAAAGGTTGAAGCAATTAGCTTGGAATAATGTTATAAATATAAAATCAAAATAAATATCGTGTATCTTATCTCAACTCCAACACTCGGTTCTCGAATTATTATTATGTCATTCTGACATCTCTATCCTAAACAAATGCCTGAGTTTTACCTTACAACGAATGTTTTTAGAACGAGGAATGTTGTAGTCTGTAATGCCCCTATGGTGGTTGTCAGTAAGCGCCCATCAGAGAGATTCAACTATTGTATCTATGGGAATCAGTGCTCTCATGGAGAGACGTGAAGTTGCAAGATAAAGGTTCGGCAGGCCTTTTTTTAAATTGAATAAGGTTTTTGCTTTCTTGTCGACCAGCTTTTTTCGGACTACTGCTGTCATTTTTCTCCACCTATTACTTTGTTCTTCAATTTTTTCCTTAACTCATAAATTTCTTTTAATCTTGTTTCTATGCGCAGGGTGTGGGGACACATTTAGTGCGTAGATTCCCCGCCCCTTTTCTTCCTTACTTTCCTCCCTACTCTCTAGGAAACTTTTTTGTAGTGAATAAGAAATCTCAAACGTCAACTTATTCATCTATTTTAATATAATTTTGGTATCACTCACATTGTAGCCATGTCAGACCAGTCAACATTGTTGGTATTTACAAGTCAGGAATACTTAATCCCCTTTTCGTTGGTAAAAATTTTTAAAAATGTTATTTTTTAACTATAATTTGTCATAGAGACCAAACCGAGAGATTTTGATGGCCAAACTTTACTTGATAATATCAAATTCGATCATTTTGGCCAAAAAATAAGTCAATCTAGGTAACTTGTGAGGAATTTCGTTTAATGAATTCTTTACTCACATTCTTCATCCTCTGCTCATTTTTCTTCCGTTTCTTATTTATTGCGTTTATTGTTTTCACCTTGGAAGTTTTTACCATAAATTTGAAAGATATCTTCTGTTTTGATATTTGAAGTGAAAGTCCTTTATTTCTTTGTCTTTTAAACAGATTGACCTTACTTAAATTTTGGCACTTTTTTGGACATCTTACACGCTTTGTTTATTACTCTGTTGCACTTTATAAGAGAGCCTATGCAACTGACAAGTTGCACTCTGAGGACTTATTATCTGCTATTACTTCATTAACTATAGTTAACTATATTTCTGTGGTGGTGTGGCCCTCCACTTCGCAATTAAACTGTGAAGCTTGAAATATTCGAGTTGTGGTCCTGGCTATAAAAGTGCATCCAGAATCCGATAATCTTTCCACCCTAAATATTCTTTTTTATTAATTTCCTAGTTAATGCTAATTCCCGCTATTAAAATTGTTGCTTAGTCATATTTTCTGATCAGATCGGCACTTTAGACTCCATAAGGTCCACAATCTCACAGATGTGATCTCTTCGCTACTTAAGCTATAATCTTTTCGGTTCTTCAGTATCAGGTGTTACGTAAGAAGTTCACGGATTTCTTGCTCAAACCTCATTCGGGACTACATTAAAACATTGAAATGGATTGACGTAAGAAAACTTATTCAGAAAGGGGTCATGTTAACCTCGCTGGAATGCTATCGGGTCTTCCAGTCTTTGGTCCCTGAAGCGTCGGGATCGGTGCACTTGACAACGAACGCTGTGTCGTTTGTTCCATGCAGGCCAGCGACATCTGCCATCGATTGCTCGCAGGTGCTGCTGCTGTGGTAGACTTTAGAGCACCTGTGAAGGAAGGTTATTTTCTCAGCTGAACCAGAATACCAGCCAAAATGATCGTCAAACCAGGTGAGGAGTTCAAGAAAATGACAACTCTCCTGCACATTATTTAAGAGATGTACAATCGACTGTTGCAAATTGTCCGAATTCTCTTTCAGTAAAGCAATGTTCTGCAGTTTGATTAGAAATACAGGGCATTGAGCGTCTTAGTTTTTAATTGAAATACTGCAGCAGATATCACTGCATATGCTCCAATAATGTTTTGAGCGTAATTTCATCTGTGCAGTCATCCTCATGCTTGTGAACGTTTCTTTGGCACTCATGTAAATATGTATAGTCTCTAGTTAGTGGGGAAGCGCCGGGAGCGCAATTTCTTAGCTGGAACACGATGCCTTCAGCTTCTGATATTTTTCTGTTTACTTCAAAGTTTTTGCTCTTCTTGGTGTCATGTTAGAGCCCGATAGCCATTTAAACTGGATATAAAATATTTAACATGGAATTTCAAATGTACCCAAGCATCCTGATGTTTAAAGCACCGCACGCAATATGCTTCAAATCTACCGCAAAAATCCTTAGTATTTCCGACAGAAATCAAGGAAATCCTACGTTTATGTCTATTTTGCTTGTTTTGCTGCTAGTGGCTAAAATAGAAATTGTTACGCTATGAGCATTCTTTGCCAAAGGCGTTGAGACTTATCAGATGAACAATAAAAACTCAGTTTTAATTGCTGCGTTCATTTTTCAATAAGAAAATATTTGCTCTTAATACTTATACAAATACATATCAAAACGTTTGTTGCGGAAATCATTGCAGTTGTTAGAATTTGTGATGGTTTGTTTTATAGTAGGTTCGGTTTTATCAATCGTTACGATGTCCTAATCGTGTTTTGTGACAAGAGGCGATGTGAATATTTGGTGGTGACAGCCAGCGATGGCAAGAATGTGTAAACTCTAAGTGGCGAGTCTTCAATTAACTTGATGCTTGGTATTTTGCTCTCTTCCTTCTCTCAGTGTAGATAGCATGAACTTGCATGTTTCTACTTGTTTCTTTCAAACTTCTAGCTTCGCTGTGTTTTCCTAAAGCTTAATTGCTCGTACGTATATTACATTTGAATTTTTGCTCAGAATATATGAGCACTTTATGAACACCGATACTGCACGCCTCCCTCACTTGCTCTTGGTGTCACCGCTTAACCGCTTTGAATATGTAAACAGTCGTGTGAGTTTACGATCTTCTTTGCATTCTGTGAGTCAATATTGAAGCATGATTATGATGGTTTTCTTTTTCTAAATTTCTCGTTTCAAAATATATTCTAAATCAATTTTTAACTGTTACCTGACCTGTCTAAATTTTGCTCGCATGTGTGTGTGCTTAGTGTGTGTGTGTGTGTGTGAACCTTATATTTAAAGCATTTCATGTCCAGATGTTCTAATACAATATCAGTAACCGATTTCAGAATTGAATATTTTACCATCTTGTGAGCTCACAGCGCGGGCATTCAGGTAAGTATGTGTGTCGGAAAATTTTCCACCAAAATTTTTTCTGATTTGTTGTATGATATAAATTATACTAGTAATAAGTTTTCATCTCAATTCTGTTATTTACTTGCATTAGGACTACGTTCATGATTTTGTAGACAGAGCAGCTTTGAATTTCATTCCATGAAAGTTTTTTATTTCAGAAACACTTTTGTTCATTTTCCGTTCCTGGAGGATTTTTAATTAGACTTGGATTACTGTGCAGCACGAGAGAAAAAGTTTTCTGGTAGTAGCCCCATCATCAATGGTAGGGTATTGCAATTTCCACTTGGTTAAGTTTGCTCAGAGAGGCATTGACACAATCGGTATTCGTCTTTTACCTCAAGAACTACGCTGTTGTGCCGATATCCCAGAAATGGGAGGAACAGATCGACAGCCTCGTTGCCAGCTTACGGCGATAATTATAATATAATTATTACGGGGGACAAGCGGACAATAACGGGAGAGTAGACGACACGAGCGGACTATAGTTTTCCGTGATAAAAATGTATAATGAAAATAAAGTAGATTTATTCGTCAATGATTTTCCTAAGACTTAACACACGCTCAGCACGTCATTTGTCTTGAGAAATTTCGAAAGTATTTCACGTTTGAATCGTGCAATAAATTCGGCTTGTACTTCTTTAATTCATCTAAAGGATTAATTGAATAATTAAACGGCGATAGAGCTTCATATTAACTTTTGATCTAGTCTCCTTCTATGCCAACAGCTTTTGCCAGCCAATTTATTCTTTTTTAAATTGATACAAATCCCGTTCTTCTTTTTCAAGTTAAAAAAAATTTCCCCTCAATTTTTATTTTTTCCTATAAAACGAAGAGGTTTTCTCAGATGGTAATTGATTAAATTGCAGTAAATAATGAAAAAAATCAGATGGCACTACATCTGAAGAAAATGCAGTGACTATAAAGGCTTCAGAGAGCTCTAGCATCAAAGAACATAGAATTGGTCAATCGAAAGAGTCATCCTTTAATGAGACACTGCACATCCTCTTGTAGCACGTGACTCGAGGTTAGAGGCAGGCTTTTGACTGGGAAATGATGCCCAACACGTTTCTTGTCTTAGACATGTCTTCATATGATTTCTATATTTTCCTATAATCTGGAGAATCTTCTCACGGGAAGCTTCCTTGATCTGGAAAAATATAAACTGAGTATTTCTTTGAATAAATAAGTGAGAAGCACACCTCTGAATTATGTTTAAGAAAACTTGTAGGTAAACATAAGAACATAAACTGGAGGCAAAAGTGATTATATAAAAGATTGAAGGTTATTTAATTATGTTTAAATTATCTTTCATTTTTTAAAACAAATAAAATATGTGTTAGCTTTAATAAATAAATTTGTATTATTTAAGAGAATAAATAATTAAATATGAACAGCAAACATGAGTTTTCTTAGTATTTCAATTATAAAATTTCAATAAAGATAATAAACGTGGAGAATTCATGAGTACGTATATATCAAAGCACATGGCTTCGAAAATCGTTGCAAGTGCAACTATAAATCATGACCTTCAACAGACTGTTCTGTATCTTTCCTGAATAAATTCGAGAATATTAGGTCGCAGTTTGACAATTGTGTTTATACAACGACATAATGATATACGGTGGCTTCTACTATGACTTTCTAAAACATGAAAGCTGTGAATAAATCTCAAACTTCATAAATGCATTTCAGTCTAAATCTTTCTTTCGAATACTCACGAAGCATTCACGGGTCTAGTCAGAATCTGTAACGCTGCTTGATAATTCACTGGGTAACACTCATTTTGTTGTATTCAAAGAAAAAGACCTTTCTACAATCAATTGTATGTGTTGATATCAAATCTGAAATCGGGTTTTGTCCAATAGCTAAAGATTTTAATGTTTTAATTTTTCATTTTTACAGGAAATTGCTATATCAGCCACAATTCTTTTGTTCACTTGAATCTTAAAACGGTATTAAAGTTATTTCTGTATATTTATTAAGGCAAAAGAAGCAGAACGTTAAAATGCGATTCGAAATTACACTTTTGTTAGTTGTTCCGTATTTTCTGGTAGCGTTTCTTATTAACCAGATATTTATCCCAAAGTTAGAATAGCAAACTCCAGATCACCACAGCTGATGAAAGCGTATCAATTTATTTGTGTATTTTTTCAGGCAGGAATTTGCGTTTGTAACTTTTGCGTCTGTACACTTCATCTGGACAATCTCGTTTAATGCTCCAGCAGTAGTCAGCCCTCATACTTTAGTCCTAGCGCCTTTAATAGTTTGGTAGCGTTCTTCCATGACCTTTAGATATTGGTGGAATCGTTCTCTTGTTTGTCACTCACAGCTCCCAGATTGTCCGGGAACTTATCAAGGTGGCTGTTCAAAAAATGAAGCTTGAAGCTCATGTTACACCCGAGATCACGGAAAGCGAGGAGCATTCTGTTCACAAGTTCGCTGTAGTTCTCCGCCTTATTGTTTCCAATGAAGTTCTGCTATCATCTTAGCAACAAACTGATCATCACGAATTAGGGTTCGAATCTGTGGGCCATCAAACACGTCTGTTTTGATCTTCTCAAATGATAACCCTGGTAAAGCTGCGATGATGTGTTGGAAACATTCACCTTCGGTTTCCAGTGCCTTGACAAATTGCTTCATCAAACCTAATTTGATGTGAAGAGGCGAAAAGATATTTTTCTCTCTGCTTACAATTAGGTCTTATATATTTGGCAGGCCTGCTTCAAGGGTATCACTCAAGGAAGTTGGATACATCTTAAACCTCCTTGGTATCACTAATAGACTAGTCATTCTGGACCCAATGTCTGTCTCGTGCTCGGCTGTCCCACATGCAGAGGAAACATGAGGGCTTAGTGAAACCTTTCTGTTATCCAAGAGGAAAGTTGACCATCTTTAAGTCTACACAAATAATCCAATTGTGCTTATGATACTTCAATAAGGCCATGAATATTCTCATATTATCATAGTCTTCCCGCAAAGCGCAGAGTGACCGGCAGTTACTGCTTCATAAACATTGTCATTACGTAAAAGAACACACTTCAGGCTGCGTTTTGACACTGTCTGAAAAGAGTCTCCATTCAGTAGGACTATACTAAGGTACATCCAGTTCCTTGAGCAGCCCTGGGATATCATAGCAGTAAACAAACTCCCTGTGTTCAGAAAAGAAGGTCACAACAAGCTGGTCACGCTTTCTTGAATATGAAACTTTAACAGAGTGATCAACAAGATTTTGGCCTTATAATATTGATGTCAATAGCTCTGCTGCTTTCTTTGAAAGACCTAAATCCCGCATTAAATCATTCAGTTGAGCCTGGGGAAGAGGCTTGAGGACAGGAAGAAGTTCAGTGTCTGGAGAACTGTTCTTCGATTGTGATCACTTTTCTGACAATTCACTGTCACAACTGTCTTGTTCGCTTGTATCGTGTCCTATGTCTTTATCGTTCAATGAAGGAAAGCCCGTAAAAACTGGAACAGGAACTTCCTCAGAGTGCGGAGCAGGCCGAATAGCTGCGTGAATGTTCGGATACATAATATTATGTTGGTTTTTCCTCACAACACACGTTGTGTTTACCAAGCAGCAATAACACTCAGTTACGTAGTTGGTGGGTTCACGCCAAAGCATAGGAACTCCAAAAGGCAGACATTTACCTTTTCCTTTGGTCCAGCCTCGAAACATTTCCTCACAATTGTGTCAAATAACATGAGGAGCACATTACTTGTCTTAATTACCAAGATCGAAAAACTTCAAAATATGCCTTGTAGGCACGCTGGACGAACGAGGAGATGCTACGTCTCTGACGACTGACTGTGTAGCATCCACATATGTAGCAGAAGGCATCAGGCTTGTTTCTGCAATGATGTTTTTCTTTGGAAGCCATGTTTGAGCTGGAACAAAAGAAGAATTATCAAAATATTAGAACATATCTAGTTATTTAGAAGTGAAAATACTTGTAAATGGTTTACGCAAGTTCACATTTGTACAATTTCATTAGCCTCAAATTGCACACAAACTAGAGCTCGTAGAAAAAAACTAACTTCAAATTTGACATCAGAGCCTAAAACTGCTTCAGAACCAGTTAAAATTTTCAATGCAACTCAAAGTTACTGAAAAAGTGTTCCACAGTGTAATATCTTCGTGATAGATCCCACTGATTTTCATACAAGAATAATAACTTCAGACTCATCTGATCATTTTCCGGTGTTTCTTATAAAGAGAAATGTCTTTAGTACTATTACCAAGCCACTGGCTGAAGCTTACTCACATCGTTGCGTTAATGAATTTATTTTGGGAAAATGCGCACAGTTCTAGAAGAATTAATGCCACCATTGAACATCAATCATCAGGACAAAAATGCGGCACACTTTCATGAAGCAATACTAAGCTTAATGGAAATTATAACGACTGCATATAATCAACGTTGTCCGATCATAACTTGTACATTTACTCCGAAAAATAGACAAAAGCCTTGGATTACTGCGGATATCATTATTGATGTAAAGAAACGTCAAGCGTACCTAGCTCTACTATGCAAAGGCAGAATATCTAAAGAAATATACAACAGATTCAGAAATTATATAAGAAAACAAATAAGAGCATCGAAAAGAATTACTTTACTCCCAAGTTCGCTCAATTACAACGTTGTTTCAAAAAACCTGGCGCATGCTTAATTCTGTCTATGAATCAAATAATAGAACTACGAAAACAACTGAATCCATTGTTCAAGATTATGAAAAATAACACGAAAAAAAGATATTGCAACTGTGTTTAACAAATTTTTTGTAAGCGTGGGTAACAATATTGCTGATGGTATTTCTAGTGAGCCTATTGGACTACATTAATCCAGTCCATGAACACAACTCTTTTTCTTTGCGCCTACTAATTCCTCCGATATTATTATGTGCATAAACAACTTGAAAATAAATACAGTTGATTGAGAACGTTCTCGGCTGAAGTTATTAAAGGTATAGGTAATATAATAGCACCGTTCGCCTCCAATATCATTCACCAGTCGCTGTTCCTAGGTAGTTTCCCCGACTCTCTCAGAACTGCCAGGTGAGCTCCTTTTTAACACTGGTGGTTAAACTTGCGTTGATAATTTAAGACCCGTCTCTGTACTACCAATGTGTTAGCAAAATATTCAAGAAAATTATATTTAAAAGTGTATTCCTATTTTGAACAGAAATCATTTCTCTATGATAAAAATTTGGTTTTCGACGTAAAAAATCAACAGCACAGACTAGAGCCTAATTCTCTTTCAAGCAGCAGAATAGAACTGACACACACCCTGACTCGTATAGCATACTAACACACCCATACACAAGCACACACACTCATACACACGTACTTCCACACCCATGGAAGCCTCACACACACACAGATGCGCGCAATTAAACACTCACACACACAGAAACATGTCAGTAGATTGAAGCAATGCACAGATTGACTGCACTCAAATCTGTATTTAGGTATATTTATTTAGGTACGCAGTATCCTCTTAATGGAAACCAAGACTTGGAATTCGATCCCTACTGAGATCGGTAAAAAAGTTCTTACAAAACTTTCAAAACGAATCTTGAATCCCTATTTCTGTGGGAATAAATATCACATAAAGAACTCAAGACAAATCTTTTCTGCTAAATGATTTATCTTGAGAGGATAATGTACCAAGAATAATGATATAAATCTTAAGCCTTCTCTAAGAAATACTTTTCCCATGTATTCCATATTAACTATTGTCGTAAAATTAATCAGCGAATCTTGAGCGAACCCGTTCATTGAACAGTCAAGTGTTCGACTAGGTTGAGTGAATTACGCTGAGCATAATTTTACACGGTATAATGGCTTTGATGACAGGATGTCCTAGAAGTCACTGAACTTATTCGGGCCTCCAAGTAGAAGTACTCATATGTATACATTGTAATAGTATTAAAGCACAATCTACTGATGTATCGCTTGTGGCAAATAAATTGTTTAAACTTATCACTACGAGCAAGATCATTAATTTTAACGAAAACTGAAACATCCTATAACCTTAAAAAACTTCAAACCAACTTCAAATTCGAATTTTTGAAGAAATATCAAAGAGGAGTGAAACGAAAATGCTCAGTTTATCTATATTACTCGCATTGCAGCATAACCAGTCTTTCATTTCTTCAAGCCGCAACACTTCAATGACTTTCACTGGTATACCTGCATGACTCGTAAAGCTGAGTCCGTATGACTTGGCTGCACAATAATGCTCAAGCTAAACATTAGAGATGATGGTAGAAAATGCGCTATCAAGGACAACTTCCTTGATTAAGTCAGAAGTAATATTCTCATCCGCTCTTTAATAAAGATATGCGAGGAGAATTCCAAGAAGAAGAGTTTTGTAAAGAAAAGAGGGAACCCTGCACATGCAGTACTGCCTGCTTCCTAATTGATGTGATATTTGCGCTCATTATACTTTATGCCTAACCTAAAACTTTTCTTAATTTTTCCTCATTGTCTCCTAACCTGTAATTATTCATCCTGCTCATTGCTTTTATTTCCGGGAATGTGACACCGTTGGTTGCGTAATCATATAGAAATGCTGGAATGGAAACAGATGAAATGGGAATGGAATTTCCATCATCTTAACTGTTCTTTTAGTGATTAAAAATAGGTTTCCCGTTGTTTTGATAGGTTTTAATTGAATTCTTAAAATTAGTGGTTAGCGTTTAGCAACAGATGGCAGTAGAAACAACTGCACGAAAGTATTGCTTTCTAGCGAGCTAGTAGTCTAGCTGAAGTTGCTAAATGTGGTATACTTTAATGGAGTTGCAGAAGAGAAGTATATGCAATATTGACAGCTTTGTGTTAGGTGCGTTCGAGTACGTCGAATAATAATTTTCACTGCAATTTGGCAGATACCAAGCAGAGTGCTAAGACAATTGGGAAACTATTTTGGTGTCCACATGCGACTCGTGGAATTGGCGATGCGCCAAGGAGTGAAATATCTGACTCTTTTGGCAAGTATCAGTCGACTATGTTGAGAACCATATTGTATTAGGGGGAGAACCTCCCGTGCTTCTCACAAATAAATAATTCTTCAAAAATTCAGTATGAACCCTCGTGTTCAAATCATTGTTATTCGAGTTCAGACACATGACAAATTATGAAAGTAATTTTTTGATAAAATTTTGTCATCAATTATCCCGCTTGAATTGTAATTTAGTGAGCCCCTCCCCCAGGCGGAATGCTGGAATCGATTATTGGGGAAATTGATCACGATATGCTGTCAGTAGCAAGCCGAGACTTACTCCTGCATTGAATGTACAGCTTTTGAGGCCACTTATTCTCTAGCTGTATTGTTCGCCTTGATATTGAAAATATATATTGCGCGAAAAGAGGAAAATGTGCATTTTTCACTTCATCTAATAACTTACGGATAACCAACTCCGACAAGGGCATGCAGGCCATTCAGTCGATAGACTAACGGAAATCTAAGAGCTCTAAAGCGCGCGTGTCTTATTGATGTTGCGTAATGGCTCTTCACCAAAAGTATTTGCTCTTTTGTTCGCAACATTTAAATTATTATTATTCGTCCAAAGTGGTAAATTCGGTGTAACAAGAAAACTAGCTGCCGTAGGAAAGTTGCGAGTTCATTTCGTTGAGAAATATCCTGAAGCTAACGAATATTATCGTTTCCCTATGACTTGAAAAAAACATCCAGTTGAAATATTGGCTCTAAATTCACACATTCAGTGCACCGGGTATAAAAAACGTACATAATCAAGGTTCACGGTACACAGCATGCAAATGTTCGCATATGTAATGTTCAGGTCCTTGTTTTTAGCTCTCTCCTTCATACAGTGATGACACGCTTCTAATGTTTTATTGTTCGTCTGCCTCGTTGGTCGGTTTCTAGCGTTCAGTTAACTTCTGGCTACTCCTCTTAAACGATGAAAACGCTGCCTCCGTGCGCGCGAACAACAAAGGAACCGTTCGCGCACGTGCAAGGGCTGATGAGATTACTGCTCTAATGTTAACAGACCTTCCTCAGTGGAGTCTTGTTGATAACATCAATGTTATCAAGCAGTATATTTGGTTTTCGTTTACTGTGAATTTCTCGGTGGGTCTTCTCCGCTTCTATGATCTCACATACACGAGTCGTTCGTCCTTTATCTTCCATTACTTTGTGTTTGATCGCTAGATTTTCAGCCAATCGTAGTATTAAAGTTTTGATTTTTACTTCATCTCTCACGTACTGTACTGACGATAAATTTCAGAAACAAAATTTATTAGGGAAATGTCCATTTTTCCCCATATCGCGTATCTAAAACACTTTTCAGTGATACCCAGAAATGGAATTCAATTCTTCATGCAGAAAAATATATTTTTGTGACCTTGACGCGTTATAGAATGTGGGGTCTAATTTGAGGATATGAGATATTTATAAGTCAATATCATCAGATGGGCCTAATTCTCAGTTCTCGTATTGAAGCAGTTGGTTATTTTTACTCGTTGAAACTTGCTTCATGGCATTACGTGCGTAGTTATAACTTAATCCTAATGATGACGCTACTCCCTCATATAGAGGAGTATTGGATTGAACTACGAAATCCAGCAATCATCCAAGGACTCAAGTGCAATAGAGTGGACGTAAATTTATATACGTTGAAATCCGCACATTGTCGGGCACATATTTTCTTGCAAGGTGTAGAGGGATCAAGAATATGCCCATTCGTAAGAAACGAAACGAACATAATAGTAATTAGTGTGATCAGGCTTTTGCATAGATGTATGCTGCGATCTGATGAACTTTTCGTTAGAGTAAGGCACTCAAAATAGGGAACAACTCTCAGCTGAGAAGGTTTGGTTCAAATTCTTCAGCTTTTTATTGAACCACTATTGAGGCTGAATGAACTATATTATTGGAGAACTTTTAAGCTCACGCTCTTGCTGCATTCATGCTTCGTGCTCAAGCCTCTTTCACACGAAAAATTCCAAGGGCCAAAAAGTGAGAGCCTACGTCGAAATAACAACTTCCGAAGAAAGAAAACCTTACTTTTTTGACGTGAAAAGTAACTCCCTTCCCAACCTTTTCTCGGACGAAATTTTGTCATGAGCTTAAAACATATCAAAACTCTAAATTTATTCAGTAATTTTACGCGTATGTAGATATGACACTAAAATAGTGCAGAATGTTCGCAGAAAATTGAGCGAGTAAACTCAGCCATTTACCTCAAAATTTCTTGTCCTGAGGGATCAAAACAAAGTAACGAGCGGCATTTCTTTGGGCGTCCCTTTCTATCTCAACAAAGCAGGGTGAAAGTAAAAGCACATTTCTCACTCATTCCTGCGAGTCAATGAGGCAGCAACAACCAACAGATAGGCGCCTCTATGCCCTTAGGCTATCTTCTACATGTACGTATATACTGATGTTTTTAATTTGGGTATAGTGAACTTATTATTGAGGGGAAAATTGTACACTGCTCGATAATATCTTTTCTGCAATTCTATCTTTTCAGATGCACTATTCATCAGTTCTGAACAAAATTTTGGAATTTCGCAAATTCATTCGACACTCAGTTTTAATGGTTGGAAACTTGAAAAATTCTAAGTGTTTGCCTTTTTTAAACATAGCTGTAGCATTGAAAAACAAAAAAGTCTGCGAGAACGTACATTAGCCTTCTTTACTGATCAAATACTTTAATTTTTCCGCTTGCTCACCTTACTCGGGGCGATGTCAATAACCTGTCCGACTTCGTAAAGTACATTCTAATTGGGATGTGAAACTCGTGCACCTGCTATGTGGAACCAGTGGTTTTAAAGTAACTTGCAGATATTAGGACATGTTTTCTAGTCTTGTACGGCAGAGTGATAAGTTTTCTATATTTATAAAGAAATGCTTCAAATTCTTTGGAAGAAGTTTGCAGTTTTTCGACCATAGCATATTGATCTCAACACGTGAAATTTTAGAAATACTTCTCAAATAACGGTAAAGACCTGGTACAGCGTCCGCCATTCTAGTCATTAAGGTAGACAAATCGTTGTTATTTTAAGAATTTATGGAAGTAATACGATTATCTGTAGTAAAATCCTACACAACACGTTCTCAAATTCTTCAACGATAAAAAAATAGAGGATCACATGAAGAGATTGAGTGATCTAGTCTCATATTAAAAAAAATTCAATAAGGGTAAAATAAGGTCTCAAAATTGATGGAGAGCTTTTTTTTAATTGGTGAATAAAAAGAATGTTCTTAGTTTAGCATTTTGGTCAATAAAACTTAGTAAGTCGAGCTAAGATGTTGCATATACCGTTAAGACTCCTCCCAAGGCTTAATTCTGATCTTCGCAAGAGTTTACAATACCTCGCATCAACTTTTTGGAAATCCGTTATCTTTTTCTCCTTCATGCAAAAATTTTACTTTTCGTTGTTGAGGTCTATGACTCATGTAAGAGAAAAATTTGCAGCTGTATTAAATTGAGTTCTCAGTCATTTTGCACCATTTGCTTGTCAAATGAAAGTTGCTGACTCAAACGATCCCTGATAAACGACGAAACCAAGCGATAGTAATTGTAATTTTGGCCCACTGTGCTATGAATAATCGTTTAAAGTTTTACTCTGGAATAAAGTTAAGGAAATACGACAATCAGTGTCATTTCCTTGTATTTTTTCCAAACGGCCTCTTCGGGGTGCGTAGCTCGCTGGAGACATTTTTAAAATGCAACTCTGTGAAGGGAGGCATCTGCACCCGCCGACAAATTACTTTGGGCATACTCAGCTGAATGAGCATACTCAGCCTCTGAATGATTGTTTGTGCAAAGGCCAAGTACTCAAGAGCTAAATCATATTAATATTTCTCAGCATGGTTATTTTCAGTGTTAGCTTAATAATATACAATATCAGTTGAAATGCACTCAGGCTTTCGACGATGCTTCACATTATGATTTTAAATAAAGCACCAGAAAACTGCACGTAATTTACGGGATGAATGCATAAAATTAATCTTCATGTCAAAACTGAAAACTCAGACCTAAATACTCCGTATTTGTGCAAAATGCAAGAAAGGTAATAGACCAAAAATTACGCGGATAAGCACAGTACTTTATGTACAAATGTTATATGTTTTTATGAAAACATACAAGGAACGAAAATCGAGCCATGAGCAGACTATCGTATTTTGTGCTTTCAGGTAACTATGTGGTAAGGGGCTGTTTGCATCATATTTAAAATTACATGAACACACTTTGCAGCATCTGTTATAACTTATGCACATAATATTGAAAACAATCATGCTTGTGTTAAATCCAATCTTGTTCGCAAATTGATAATGAAAAATATTTTATCTAAAAATAAACGTAGTGCGACGCAAGATGCTCGTAAACATGAGTTGGCTCTTCTCCAATGAGTGGAAGTGTTGAGAAATGTGAGCTGCCACGGCCTACCATCGATCATTACCGCTCCTGCAGTGCGTCTTGCTTCAAGACGAACATGTCTCCGCAATCTGTGAGCTGTGATGTTCAACCCAATGAAAAAGTCTTTCATAAGACCCTTCTCTTTCTAGGCTGGAGTCGTGACAGATTATTGCTCACAACGCTGGTGCAGTCAATTCATTATTCTTTTTTGTATATAAGATGAAATATTTGTAATTATAAAAAATTAGTGTTCAAATGCTTCGGTTGTTTCGACTGACGTGATTCAGAATTTTGAGAAAAGCATTTTCCCCTTAAGTATACTCGTAAAACGCAATATTCAAAATTGCATTGTTCGAAAGAGACACACCCGCATTTGTTTCATATCGATGATTATCAAGTGATATCATTGCTTATTTTCTTCTCCTACTGCTATTTTTTCAGTTCATATTTCAATACCAACTGGACATCTGCATGTAGCCCAGTAAGACCTCTCTTATTTCCATTTCTTGCAGTTTTACAGTACTTGACCCCCAATTAAATAATTACTAAACCCTTTCCTCCTCCACAGCTTCCCTTTAGCCCTGAGCTCCTAAGAGTTTTCCTCATCTCCGACTACAACCTCTGTGCTCACCGCCGTTCCCTGTTTCGCGTCTCCTTATTTTTAGAGGGCCACGTGGAAAGGCACATCCCCTTTACTGGGCCTGGCGTCCTGGCAGCCATGATCTCTCATGGTGGCTCTCATGCCACTGTGCTGCCGCCATCTAGCCCTCCTGCCCCTCCTGCTCCTCCTGCTCCTTCTGCTCCTCCTGCACCTCCTGCTCCTCCTGCTCCTTCTGCTCCTCCTGCACCTCCTGCTCCTCCTGCCCCTCCTGCCCCTTCTGCCCCTCCTGCTCCTCCTGTCCCTCCTGCTCCTCCTGCCTCTCCTGCTCCTCCTGCCCCTCCTGCCCCTTCTGCCCCTCCTGCTCCTCCTGTCCCTCCTGCTCCTCCTGCCCCTCCTGCTCCTCCTGCCCCTCCTGCCCCTGCCCCTCCCGCCCCTCCTGCCCCTTCTGCCCCTCCTGCTCCTCCTGTCCCTCCTGCTCCTCCTGCCCCTCCTGCTCCTCCTGCCCCTCCTGCCCCTCCTGCTCCCCCTGCCCCTCCTGCCCCTCCTGCCCCTACTGCTCCTCCTGTCCCTCCTGCTCCTCCTGCCTCTCCTGCTCCTCCTGCCCCTCCTGCCCCTTCTGCCCCTCCTGCTCCTCCTGTCCCTCCTGCTCCTCCTGCCCCTCCTGCCCCTTCTGCCCCTCCTGCTCCTCCTGTCCCTCCTGCTCCTCCTGCCTCTCCTGCTCCTCCTGCCCCTCCTGCCCCTTCTGCCCCTCCTGCTCCTCCTGTCCCTCCTGCTCCTCCTGCCCCTCCTGCCCCTTCTGCCCCTCCTGCTCCTCCTGTCCCTCCTGCTCCTCCTGCCCCTCCTGCCCCTTCTGCCCCTCCTGCTCCTCCTGTCCCTCCTGCTCCTCCTGCCTCTCCTGCTCCTCCTGCCCCTCCTGCCCCTTCTGCCCCTCCTGCTCCTCCTGTCCCTCCTGCTCCTCCTGCCCCTCCTGCCCCTTCTGCTCCTCCTGTCCCTCCTGCTCCTCCTGCCCCTCCTGCCCCTTCTGCCCTCCTGCTCCTCCTGTCCCTCCTGCTCCTCCTGCCCCTCCTGCCCCTCCTGCTCCCCCTGCCCCTACTATTCCTCCTGCCCCTCCTGCCCCTTCTGCCCCTCCTGCTCCTTCTGCCCCTCCTGCCCCTCCTGCCTCTCCTGCCCCTTCTGCCCCTCCTACTCCCCCTGCCCCTACTATTCCTCCTGCCCCTCCTGCCCCTTCTGCCACTCTTGCCCCTCCTTCCCCTCCTGCCCCTCCTGCTCCTCCTGTCCCTCCTGCTCCTCCTGCCCCTCCTGCTCCTCCTGTCCCTCCTGCTCCTCCTGCCTCTCCTGCTCCTCCTGCCCCTCTTGCCCCTTCTGCCCCTCCTGCTCCTCCTGCACCTCCTGCTCCTCCTGCCCCTCCTGCCCCTCCTGCCCCTACTGCTCCTCCTGTCCCTCCTGCTCCTCCTGCCCCTCCTGCTCCTCCTGCCCCTCCTGCCCCTCCTGCTCCCCCTGCCCCTACTATTCCTCCTGCCCCTCCTGCCCCTTCTGCCCCTCCTGCTCCTTCTGCCCCTCCTGCCCCTCCTGCCTCTCCTGCCCCTTCTGCCCCTCCTACTCCCCCTGCCCCTACTATTCCTCCTGCCCCTCCTGCCCCTTCTGCCACTCTTGCCCCTCCTTCCCCTCCTGCCCCTCCTGCTCCTCCTGTCCCTCCTGCTCCTCCTGCCTCTCCTGCCCCTTCTGCCCCCCCTGCTCCCCCTGCCCCTCCTATTCCTCCTGCCCCTCCTGCCCCTTCTGCCCCTCCTGCCCCTCCTGCCCCTCCTGCCCCTCCTGCCCCTCCTGCCCCTCCTGCCCCTCCTGCTCCTCCTGCCCCTCCTGCTCCCCCTGCCCTTCCTGCCCCTCCTTCCCCTCCTGCCCCTCCTGCCCCTCCTGCTCCTCCTGCTCCTCCTGCCCCTGCCCCTCCTGCCCCTAATGCCCCTCTTGCCCCTCCTGCCCCTCCTGCCCCTCCTGGCCCTCCTGGCCCTCCTGCCCCTCCTGCCCCTCCTGGCCCTCCTGGCCCTCCTGCCCCTCCTGCCCCTCCTGCCCCTCCTGCCCCTCGATCCTGCCTCTTTTGAACATCCTACGCCTCCATTTCTCTTGTTGCTGCACTCATTGATGCCGTGCAAGTCTTACGAGATGAGAAGTTTGGCAGTGACGACAAGTTGTAATGCTATTCTATTTTGTTCCTTCACTGATGAGTAACGCTAGCGAAATCTAACCTTGTTTTGAACTTTCAAATATCCTTCGTGAAATACTGAAAATATTGATGACTGGCAGTATGGCTGGCATGTGTGGTGTGCATCACATGGAAACATTTTTTGCTTAGTCGGATGGAGGGCATTTTCCACAAAATTCTATTAAATATTTCCACCTTGATTTAGTGAATTACTGGACAACGTCTAAGCTCGCTTGGAAATCCTGTACTTGATGTTACTATTTTCTTTAGAACATCCTGAGAATGTTTCGATTCTCAAATCGAGCACATTCTGCAGAACGCGAAGCCATTTTCCAGGAAGTTTTCCAGCTAAATGTGAAGTGCCTCGCGGCTCAATTGAGGTTTAGTGCCATAGTTGCCAGGGGTCGCGGCGCCAGAGCAGCCCAGCTACTCTGCTCACAGTGAGACAACAACGGTCATTTTGTTGTTATATCATTGGATGATGTGCTGAAACTTTAGCTTGAGCTTTCTTGGTGGACGGAAAATTTTTAAGCTGAAGTGCGATTTGACTCGTTGTTTCTAAAAGTTCATAGCTGAAGTTAAAAAAACTGAACTAAAGGGATGGATGCCGCCGTACCTCACGTGATTGAATGCAAAATGATTTGAAGTGACCGTTTGAATTTGAACTTGAACTGGAAAATATTTTAAGTTTCCAATAACCTTTTCTTGAATTATGTACTTACATATCCAACTCTATCTTGCACATTATTCTGTACCGTATAGAGCTTATTTCTAATTTATAAAGCCATATGCCTGGGTTGTGACTGCCCGCATCTCATTTGAAGTTCGCTTTTTAAACTAGCTCTTCATGAATAGAAATATTTACAACATTCAGGCAATGAAATACTATAGTCGTGGTGAAGTCAGCTACCTGATTTAAATTCTTCTAAATGCTAATATATGCTTAAAAGATAAAAAAATGAAATAAAACCACCAATGAAATATCAAGCAACACATCTTCATGAAGTGTCTCATCCTGAGAACCGTACAATATGATGTGTCTTTTAATTTCAGCAAATTTAGGTTAAAAAAACATTTTCACAAGCAATACATCAATAGAATCATAATTTAGAAGCATCACAATGAGCAGGTTGTGATAATTCGCCTTTGGGCCCGAATACGTTCTACGATTTTCACCCAGAGCATCTTAAGGAACACTTAGTCTATCTTTACACTTTACTTAATCTAGAACACTTTACTTAAACGTGCACGAAAAATCGAATAAATATTCTCAAGATAACGTCCCCAACTCTACGTGCTCCTCGACCGTACACAACACTCGGAATTCGCTGCGCTTAAACTGGAAATTTTCCCCGTGAGCTGAATTAGACATTAGTCCAATCGCGACAGTTCGGTAAACCTCTAGATGTTTGAACTGAACCGCACAAAACAGCATAAAACACGAGAGTCAGCCAATTTGCGTTGAATATCTATGATTATCTTCATCTCACAAAAAATTGGCTGAATAAATATGGTCTGGCATAAGCCGTTTTACATTTCGCGTTTTTAATGGATGATTTAGACTAAGTTGTTGCGATGTATCCCAACCATTGAACTCGTGGAGTTCGTAGTTCCCTAGAGCTTTATTACGCAAAAACCTTTCCTAATCTTGTCGCTGACTAGCAGGATCGGAAGGATGAACACCACTCAGGGCCACCGAGTTTCTGTCGCCGGCTTCTCGGAAACAAGTAAAGAAGACCCGCAGGTGCCGGAAGGCTCGCACAAAATGCTGTTATGGGCTACCCGAGGCCTGACCTCTGCAATAATAATTTGGACCACAGAGAGGACCTCTATATATAAGAGAGGCCATGAGCTGCGCAAACGTATATGTTAGGAAAATTGTTCTTGTCTTAGAAGGTAACCTTTTTGTGCCTATTTCTGTCGCTTACTTTCATTGAATCCAGAAATAGAACGAGATCACTCTAAGCAGAAAATCATTAACTCTTCTTCAAACATTTTATCAGAACATTCATTCCGATGGATCAAAAATATTTTCACTCTGACTGACGAACAAACACGAACTTGTTCTGCGTCCTAAAATCAGCAAAGTAACTCTTTCTTGGTATCAATGAATTGCTGGCAGAAGTCATAAAATAGAATATTACTTCCTCAGAAGTCGAAATCTGACGTATGATATTTTCTTCGTGTGCGTACTCATATTGTGATTTTAAAGCATGGGTGTTTTTCAATGATATGATAGCGTTAGTCATAATTTATCAAATAACATTCAGGAATTACAGACTGCATACAAGCATCTCGATGTTCTATGTTTAATTTTATTTTCTCTCTTAATATTTAAATATATCAGTTCAATGGAATATTTGCTCGATGTTCAATGGAATATTTTGATCATTGAAAGCACAATCGAGCAAAATGAAATAAAACTGTAAAAATTCAATCAGCAAAAGAGGTTCGTCAGAATTGCGTCGACTCGTAAAAATTTTTGATGACGCAAAAAAAAGACGGAAGGCTTTTTCAGGTCAAAAGGTTGTGGGCGACCGAGCTCAAGCATCTGAACACACTTTTGAAATATTCAGCTCAAAATCTATTCTTCCGATGCTCAAGGAAATCTTTATGAATCTGTTCATGTTTTGAGCATCTTTATCATGTCTTAATGGATAACAAGCTGCTCAAGAGTTCCTTAAAATAAGCAAAATGAGTTGAAAATCTCTAAAAACGCTGATATTAAGCCCCCCAAAACACGAATGTTTCCTTATAATCTTGTGGCATAAAATTGGAGACATTATTTTTCAAAATAGCATCAGTCAGCCTGAATTTCTCCATCAAGTCTCTGTTGAAAGCCTTCTACGGCGCCAGGAAGTTTCTCTTGTTTTTTATGGCCCATTCCCGCTGCTGAGATTTCCGAAGGGAATTCGTTTTGCGAACGATCCCGAGTAGTGCCAAACTCTTTATACTTGCTCATACGATGAGATGCAGGGAATTTGGTCACTTTGTATAGGGGAGTCCAATAATAGTTCCATGTCTGTCCATTTTTTGAGAATATATATACATTATGGAAATATATCTAAAATGATTGAAAATATTGGTAATTTCTTCGATTGTAAGCTATTTTAAAGTTACAAAACAGCGTTTTCGACGTGCCAAAGAGAAATTCAGGATTTTTTGAGCAACAATTGTAATCCTACAACACTTTAAGTGAAGTTTGTTCAATGGCGCTTTCATGCATAGGCTTTTTAATCACGACCACGATCAATAGCTAAAAGATTTTTTGAAAACACTTCCTCTTGCATTGCGCACCACAGCACGACAGCGATAACACAATGCTGTGGATCCGAGCACCAGCACGCCTAAATGGTTACGACATCCCTTGCGTACTAAAGATCACACTACTCAAGGTCTATTCTTCAGTTTTATCTCTCTTGGGAGATCGTATTTGGTAGGTTTCTAACGAGAAATTTCTTGTATCTGAATAACGCAAACATCATTCCGTCTTGTTTTTCATGTTCCATTTGAAAACTTGACTTAAAAAGTCTTCTAAAAACTTCAAGTTGAATTGAAAATCTTCTGAACTTTCGGTGTTAAAGCATAACGATGAACCATGAGTACCGCCTTAAATGTACCAAATGAAGCCTACAACACTCCGCAAAGTAAGACCAGCGAGGGAAACACACGGCCAACGCTGCGACGGCAGGCATTCATGAGAGTAAGCAGCAAATTGCACTGCTGCAGTCACGCCGGTGGCTGTAGCACTCACTATTGACCGCCCAGGCTGATGCGCTTATTGCTGCTGTACAAGTCTACCGCTGTGGCCGGTAGCTGCGCGGTCATCACTCTATTTCTGCTACCTCGTTTAATTGAACGTGTACTTTGTGTTGCCAAGGGCTTAGGGCAACCTTGCCCCCAGGGCTTAAGGATTACTGGGAAAAGAATCTGAGCTCTGAAGCTTTGGCCCAAATCTAGGAGTGTCATCGCCGTGCTGGAGCTTCATCCACGGCGTCACAAATTGAAGGAGTGAAGATGGTAGTCCTAACGCTGACTTATGATTATTTGCCCATTTGTACTCTCGTTGGGAGGGTAAAAGTGACGCTAATTGAGCTTGTTTTGGTCTCTGAATATATATTCTGCCTAAAGTTTACTTTTCGCAATTCAGTATCATCTTTCTAGCGAGAGTTTAAAAATAATACCTAAAGTTAGAATAGATGACGTTATTATCTTTTACTACGTGAAATATCAACATACAAAAATGAGAACACCCATTTATTACTGACTGCTTGAGTGACGTTCCGACATTTTTTACACTGTTTTCACGCAAATCCTAACTATTCTAATTGTTGTTGCGATTGGCTAATCCTCTCGTATTCTACATTCTTCACAGTTCTTTTCTTTCCTCTTCACACAAACTCAATTTTCACAAACTCTTCACACAAACTCAAACACAAACTCTTCACAAACTCTTCACAAACTCTTCACACAAACTCAAAAAGAAAAGAACTTTACAGTTCTTTTCTTTCCTCTCGTATTCTACATTCTTCACAGTTCTTCATAGAATTCTTGACATTTGCTGACACAAATATGTCAGCATAACCCAGCGCATATGCTATGATACGTTGCTTCAAATCTCAATTTTCTCTTTACCAGAGATTATAAGTCTGCGTCGAGTACAAATGTTAACAGAACTTTGTTAACGTCGAGGACGCAATAATTTATGCAGGAGCCGTGAAAAAATCTACGCAGCAAGTTTTTTAGAGCAATTAAACTCAAATGATGACCGCTACTGCCCTTGTTACAAACCAAGGTAAGCCACACCTTCACTCTTTCTAGATATGTTACTGTTTTATAATCGAGTACCCGAGTCGGCGACGAACGATAGAAGCCACCACTGACCAACCTGAACCTGCTTTTGATGCTGATAATTAACTTCTGCCCCGGCTATGATGTTCAACCCTTATATCATATTTCCTGCTAAAAATCAGGTCGTTCGTTTTCTATTGCTTTGGTGAGCAGGAGCTATGCCTTCTATATCTCTTGTCGTGCTCTTAGACGTGATAACCTAGCAACGACGTCACGCTGGTAGTTGGGTGGGGGCTAAAGTTTTTAATTGAATAAATTGGTGTAAAATACGTTTCTCCGTATAATTGCTTTCGGAACTTTAGTGGAATTTTTGTGTGAGAAATTAAAATTACATAAATAGTGTATAAGTGTGTGAAGATTCGTAATACAGCTCAGAGATTGTGCTTTCTGATGTAGATACGATTAAATAAGGGAATCGCGGTCGTATTGTAGACGGTACAGCGCTTGGAAAAAAATTTAAGTTTTCGAAGTGACATGTCCGACTTTTGAGCTTTTTCGTTTATTTAATCAACTGTGCCCAAATTTTATAGCAGCTCTCTATTTTTGACGATCTTATGTCGTATAGTTTCAATATGGCAAGGAAAATTATGTGAAGTAGCTTAACTTTATTACCTCTTATGTTCCAGTGACATAATAACAGCAAGAACTCTGCTAATAATGCACGAGATTGCATGAGTGCAATATTGCCGCCGTTCAAATTTTCTTATCGTCAGGCTCAAACAAGCTCAATAACTTTTTTATTTTTATTCGAATCAGAAATAAGCACTCGAAAATGAATTTTCACGCACTCAACTGAGAAAAAAGGGTCAATGCATATCTACTAAGATTTTTATAAGCTTGGTAACCGCCGTTCCATGGATAATTAACGCTAGATCAGAGCTAACGATAGATATGATCAACGACAGACTTAATTTTGTCCCTTAGATTCATCACACTCGGCAACCATTAGCGTCCTGTAATGATTTCTAATAGGCAGACCTGAATATATAAGAGGCATTGACGGCGGCCTCTAGTCGATAGGAGCCTTTCGACTAATTGACACCAAAGATATATCTCGATTCATTCAGTTGTTTATTGATAGAATTGAATAAGGCGTTTAGAAGCATCGTTATGATCTGACGGGATAAATTATTTTAATTTCTTTTCGCGGTTGAATTCTTTCAATTTTGTTTGAATTTTCGTCAAATCGCGATTTAAGCAGATCAGAGCTTCCCAGATGTAGTTAGACTTGTGTTTTGTATAGAGTAGGCTTATATTTTACATCTTGAACGGTAATCATGGTTTATTTGCGGTTAAAATACCTTATACTTTTTCAATAATTTTCTGGCTTATGTCTGTTCGAACTCGAGGATGATTTTGAGATTGAAATTTTGCTAACATCAATATCGTAGCCGCTCAGTGAATGATAGAAAGGAGTGTTTTTATCCTCGGTGTATGAAAGTTATTGTACGCCTATGAATTATGAAGTTCAAACTTCAAAGGGAGTTATAAGATCACTGGAAAAGTTTGAAGTGCTAGCAGCTGTGTCTCGTTGAATGACTGCTCTGCCGCGTAATTTATCGTGTCGTTGAGTTATGCCTTTGTATTTTACTTGGTCTGGAGTAGAGAGCGTTGACGGGAGTGATCAGGAGTTGCGTTCTTGAGAGACAGCTGATGTATCTACAGGTGTCCAGATGATGAATGCTTTCGGTTTGTTACTTTCTGCGAGCTGTCAGATGACAGCTTTCCAATGCCTGGTCAGTATAGTACTGTATATATGTATAACGAGTTTTAACTTGAGCAATCGGTCTTTTGGGGAGAACTCTTCATTATATTTTTTAAATTATGAAGCATGAGACAATTTTTCGAAATTAGTCTTTTCTGGTTGAGGCGAAGCCGAAGATACTGATGACTTCTAAAAAAATGCAGGGAATGAGATTTGTGAGAGAGATACTTATTCCCACTGAGAGATACTTATTTGAGAGAGAGATACTTATTCCCAATTCATGAGGTTATAACCGATTGTTATCTAATGTTTTCGTTGAACCTGATCGTAATTACTCGTGTAATTAAGCGATAGTTATGAGGAGCTTGTTTCTCTGTTTTAGGCGAGTTGACCTGATACAAATTTTCACAGATAATTTAGGCTGATAAGTTGAACTACACGCACACAACAGTATGTATACCATGAGCTCAAAATTAAATTCGGTGTTACTTTGAGTGTTCCTGGATTGGGTAATTGGGTTCGATAGGTCCGACAGCCTCCCGTTCTCATTGTGGGTCTTGATGAAACGTTCAAGTCTGTTTCTGGCTTCAAAGTATCTACATTAGATTGGTCCTTGCATCAATATGTAGACATCTGTAAGAAATCATTTAAAATTACTTCTACTGACTTCAATGGCACCTTCTAAGCTTAGGCCTCGAAAACTTTTCAGTTCTGTTAAGAAAGATGTAATTTCATAAATATAAGTGCTTGGCGACAAACATCGTTACAGCTACATGAGAAACTTCGCTGTAATGACCCGTGTAATTTTAGAGAAAAAAATGCCGAGTTGTTGTTATGCTGTTACTCATGCTTTCATTATACTGTATTTCGTTTTACCTTTTATCCAGATTTGCAGCGAAGCATTTATTTGCTTTTTTCATCTCATTAGTGCTGTGCAATATCCATTTAAAACCTTGTATCATGAGAGTGCACTTTTACCGGTGGTCGTCATCGCCTTCATTCCGAGTTAAGGCTTTAGGAAGAAAATCTTAATGGAGTTCTTGGCAATCCATAAACTTGCATCGCCTTCAATCCATCAACGTATCATAGACCTCCTATTTGCTGAATCTGCGGTTAGAAGTCTTAAAAAATCCAGGACATTGCGCTGCTCAATAACAGACTGGTGTATGGAAACTGGCATTTAGCAGGTCAATGGATTCATTTCCTGGCTTTGGTGAGTTGTTCAGTTGATGCGAAGAAAACCCAACGTGCTTACCACTTACTAAGCATGAGGGCTGTTCCCTATGCTAGCAGAGTTCTTTCTAGTTCTTTTTCCTAGTTCTATCTGGTTTTGATCATGATTTCTGAACCATTCTAATAGATGTTCATTGTTAAATTCGGATTGGCACGTGAAGCAGGAAGGCTTTTGAATACTGCTCTCTGTTTTTAGATGAGTTTGTTATCTGTTTTTAACGTAGGTGATGATTCCTTCCACTAGGTGTAGGTGTACAATCATTGTTGTTCTCGAATTATTTCATTGAAACGTCTTCTGAAAGACTGCGTTTATTATGATGAAACCATGGCTTGTTGAGGTGCAGGACGTTGTGTCATATTTGTAGTTTTGATAAGAGGCTTCGCAACGTGCCCATTCCAATAAATTTTCTGTGTTTTGTCGCAAGTATCTGTAGGTTGTCTAGTGATGATCAGGTCTGGTTTTCTTTATTCCATTCTGATTCTGTTCATTATTTACTTTATTTTTCATGTTACCTTCTGTTTTATTATCCGTGGTATTCTTTACTTCATTCGTCCGAAGTGTCATATTGAGGCCTTCATATATCATCTTCATGTCGTTAAAATGCTGAGACGGGGTTTTATTTTTCTCACAACCCTCTGAAAGACTGATGTAACTTGGCGACGATGCACCGCCTCTTGCAGCTGTACCAAGTGTCGCTTCACCGTGGACGCGCGCGACAATAATTGAAGGATAGCGTGCTTAGGCTTCGATGTTGCCGACGAACATTTTGGTTGTTCCAGAAGAGTTGGGCGACGCTATAGTGAGCATTCAGGGCTGGGTACTTGTTTGTTCTAAGTTAGTGTGCCTATAGTCTGAGGCTTCATGACGTATTGTATTCGAACCGCTCCAGAATAAACTCCAATTTTGATAATGCAAGTACTTTCTGTTCAGTTATCAGTTCTTCACGGAATTACGGAACTTAATTGTGGTCCTACTTGTCTACTACTGAGTGTTTTATTCTGTTGTATAACATGATAAAACTCATCCGTGTGAACAGAATTAGCGGTTATTTTTCAGCGAATTCTTCGACGCAGGGTATAATTTTCAGAGCAAATACACTTATTTCATACGATGATGGCTCTGCGGACCATAAAACGCTCATCCCCGTTGTCTGAATTGCATCTTGGTATAAACACGGCGAGTGTTATTGTATCGACCATTTAACGAAACATTGCTTGTCGAAGTGTTGCATCCCACGCATGTTGTGTCTTTCTGGGGCATTGCGTGCATTGCTTCATCAGTGTGCTTTTTGACTGTATGATTGCTGCACGGCCAGCCGCAGTGGCAGTAATGCAGTGACTGCATTACTGTTGCACGGTCAGCTGCTGCAGTGACTGCATTACTGCTGCACGGTCAGATGCTGCAGTGACTGCATTACTACTACACGATCAGCTACTGCAGTGACTGCATTACTGCCACACGACCAGCTACTGCCGTGACTGCATCACAGCTGCACGGTCAGCTGCTGCATTGACTGCATCACAGCTGCACGGCCACCTTTCAAAATCGACATAACTGCTACTAGGTCAACCGCGTCCTACTTCCAACCGAAGGAACATGAGGAGGGTTAGAATTACGTTTCTACGGTGCCCGGCTTCCTTGCAGCTCGAAGCGGCATAACTTTCCTCACGGAGCGACGCTAATTTGTCTTTTCTGGCAACCAACAGCCGACGTTAGCAATATTGAGGGGAACTTCACGAGCCACCGCTTGCGCCATGGCCGGGCACTTGTATAGTATTCATGATATAGAATCCCGGACAGGGAAAAAATTCGTAGCATCAGCGAGTTAACTCAGTCTCTCTTCACGATCTTATTATGGGACAAAAATGGTTATACTCTCCGTTACTAACGCTAAATCTTTAAAGTACATTCTCATCCATGAATCTACATGTCTATAAGTGGATAAAAATTATTCATTTTTAGTAGGCTACAGCAAAATTGTGCGTCCAGTTTTTAAGACGAACTTTACAATTATAAACAGAAGTAACTAACTTTTCGTTGAAAACTCCGCGGCTTTCCACTGCACATTTCAGTATCGCCGTGGCATTGTGCATCGATTATCGACATAACATTTATGCCACGATTAGAGTGTTGCCATGTCTCGGGGTGCTTTGAATGCTACAGCGTGACCCAGCAGCCGCCCAATGTCGCTCGGTAATAATTGAGCAGTGAACCAATGCGGTGCCAGCGTGCGCTCATTCTTGAATATCAAGGGAGCTCACATCGCACAAATACGTTTAAACAATTTAAACAATTCAAACAATTTATTTACCACAGGAGATACAGAGGTAGAATGTTTCTTAAGTCTAATACAATGGTCAGAGTTGAGTATAGCTACCTGTGGGCCCGAATAAGTTCAGCGACTTCTAGGGCATCCTACCATTACATTATTCTAGGGCGTACAATAATGTTTAACCTAATTCACTTAGCCTAGTTTCGCATTAGACTGATCAACAGGATAATGAACTCGATATTGATGTTTAATTTTACAATATAGGTCATATGGACAATATTTAACAGTATATTCGATAACGATTTGGGAGCAGACTGAAAATCGGCGATATTACTCATCGCAAATTGCATTATTAGGACCAGACATGTAGGAGGCAGGATTTGACTTGGTGATCTTACACGACTAGTATTCTGATAAGAAGTGAGACTCAAGATTTCTTTTAAATACCTTGTAAGAATTACTTTCACGGATCTCCGCAGGTATTGAGTTCCAGGTTTTAGTTCCAACGAATAGTATACTATGTTGCGAGCGGGCCTTTGAATAATAAGGAAGCATGAATTTACTTTTATTTCGTGTTAAATGGTCGTGATGACCAGTTTGCGCAGTTAATAACTGTTGAAGGCTATTGTCGCCATCATTAGCTAATGTTTTGTAGATGAAATTGCAGATGGAGATTTTGTAGAGATCCGAGAGTTTAAGTATTTGTAAATTTTTGAATGAATCATTTGTGTGAGCATTATATTCTAGGTTCTTTACCGCTCTGATGGCTCTTTTTTGCAGTGTAAAAATTATATTAGTTTTATTTTTATCAGTTCCATGCCATGCTTCTATTCCGTATTGCAGGTATGGTGAAATGAGCGTTCGATAAAGCATTAGTAAGGCTGTTTCAGGCAGGAAATTTTTAACTTTATTCAGGATTCCGATGGATTTTGATAATTTAGAACTAATATGAGTGATGTGCTCTTTGAAGGTCAGATGTTTATCTATTATGATGCCCAGAAATTTACATGAGTTGGTTTCTTTGATTTCACCTTCGCCAATTTTAATGGATGGTAGAGATATATTTTTCTTGTATGAGAACGTAATATAATTTGTTTTATCGATATTGAGGCTTATTTTATTAGCTTTAAGCCACAGTGAAACCTTATGGAGTTCATTATTTATACTCTCCGCAATCGTAGTGGGATTTTCGTTCGGAAGGACCGCAGAAAGCGTACTGTCATCGGCAAAAAGTATGAATTTAAAAAATGATGTAGATTTAATAATATCATTGATAAAAATCAGAAAAAGGAGAGGCCCAAGAACAGATCCTTGTGGAACTCCATGGCTAATTTTTTGTGGGTCCGATTTTGCGTCGTCAATGACAACGTATTGCTTCCGATTTGTAAGGTATGATCTGAACCAATCATGGGCAACCCCACGAATGCCATAACAATGAAGTTTCGAGAGTAATATGTTATGGTCCACACAATCGAATGCTTTTCGAAAATCAAGAAATACAGAGAAGACAGTCTTTCCGTTATCTATATTAGAATAAAGGAATTGTAAATGATTTAATATTGCCTGTGTTGTTGATTTTTTACAGCGAAAGCCGTATTGTTTATCATAGAGAAATGATTTTTGTTCAAAATAAGAGTACACTTTTTTATACACAATTTTCTCGAATACCTTGCTAATAATTGGTAACATGGAGATAGGTCGGTAATTCGACGGGACGTTCTAAATTTAACCTTTAATTCAAACACATTTTAACAGATTTTAAATTGTAGGTTTGGCACACTTATTTGTTGTCACTACGAACTTATGAAAATGAAAATTGTTGTGGATACTTTCGTAAAACACAACTGCATTGAGAATTTGTGAACAGTCATTGGATACGTTTTGAGTCATATTAAATTTATTTGCATTCGTATGTGACTAAGTAACTTTATTTTTTCAACAAAATATTCCAACCAACACTTCATCAAAATCTCGTCCCTCATGTTAGGTAAATGCCGCAAAACTCGTTAAGAAATTCGCTCTCCTGGCCACGTTGTGGAGCTAACCCGCGTCGAGCATCCATCTCTCTATGCCAGTTAGAGGTCGGCGTCAAGTTTATATCAAATAAAAAAAACATTTCAACACAACTTCCACGTTCATAGAAGTTTCGCAAGACTTCTTGGTGACTATTTTATAAATCATCACGCCTACGCTCTGAAGGGAAAGATGTGAGGTTCCGAGCTGAAGGTTGGGTGAGCCTCACTGTTCATAATTTTTCTGATCTGTTACTGAGCAACTTTTTCTGATCACTGCTGTCTTTTTTTGGTACCTATCCTTTTCTGCTATAACTTTTATCTTGTTTCATTAACTTCTTTCATGCCAACTGTTTGCATGCGCGGGCAGTAGGACACACCTTGTGCATAGATTCCCCGATGCCGTAATTCCATACTCAATGATACATTCTTCATTCTTCTCTTTTTCTCTGTGTTGTGATTAGGAAGGCTTAAACTAGCTTACATAATTCAATTTAATCATCAACACTCGCATAACTACGCATGGCATTCCGTTCTCTCGGCGCTTAGAAGCTGCCTCATTCCCTTCTTGAGCACAGAAATGTTATACAGCAAGTACGTTATAAAATTTCACTGTTATAGCTACCAACAATTTCTTATTCATGATATCACGTATCTATGAAAAAAATGTATGATCGGGTTGATGTATGATTGGGGTTATTGAATTAAAATATGCTGGTTGAACTGTGGTCTGTCAGAAAAAAAATTGCTTCACTGCTCTCTTATATTTGCTATGAAGTGTGCTGCGGGTTCAGTAATACGAGCCTTAGCGTTTTAGCATTTTAAAAAGAATCTATTGTATTGTTCGGCGCGTTCTCTTTATGAAGTCTCGAAATGCTTGTATTGAACGGAACTTAGTATCTATCTATCTAGCTAAAATGATTTCTAAAAAATGTTACGTCATAGTTCCTTACAGTGTACTAGCGTATGCTTCATTGCATTCTCAATAATTCGGCGGTCGCTATAGCTAAGACAGAGCGGCCTCAGATGGGTCGCACGAAACCTAATGACCGATATTGTTTCTTGATATTCGTTTGCTGCAATATGGCAGCCGCTACCAATAAACTCCGATTTCATTTCTTTCCTCTCTTTGAATAGAAGCACATACAAAGATAGAATTAATCTATGCATTTCAAACATATGTTTGACTGGAATTGTATTGTAAACGCACAGTTAGGACTGCATTTTACTTTTGAGGTTTTCGCTAAAATAAAAATGCTCACTAAAATGAATACTGCATCCTGAGAGTGCATTTGCCCATCATAAAAATAAAGTGAAAATCAGCTGAAGAGACTCATAGATAAAAGCAGTCGCAAGACCTATGAATAAAGTGTCACCCAGACACGACCATGAGGAATCTAGTGACTGATCGACCGCCGAATTGGCCAGTTGGGCTCGGTATTGAGCACAAACTAACACTAAATTCGATAGGGATCAAATGTGTCTAAGAAAGTCGTTGTGTTGCTCGTGTTAATCGTGCATCCGTGATAAGTGATCTTAAAGGGATTTATCTCGAGTTTTCTTCCACAGCTACACAGTATTCTGTGGAGATGCTACTCACCACATTCTAGCTCCACGCCGTCAAATTATTGGATGGAATTGCGGTTAACTGGACAAGTATGAATGTGTAATCTTGCTAACACTTGCACACCAGCAAGCAATTATTTTTGAAGTATAAATGTTGATTATTATTACCCTTTTATTCTTTGGAATGAGCAGAATCCAGTTTTAAATCCTAGCCAATCATGACGACATGTAGTTTTTCAGAACTATTCATTTCATAAAACCCGCCGACTCTGAGTTGAGGCATGTATGCTTAGCCAGCGGTCGCCTGACTTTAATTACTGAACTTCCGCAGTTCGCCTGTCTGGCAAGTAACTTTTTGCTTGTCCATAAAACCAGTCGAGATTTGTCAGGGATAGCAATGTTAACAGGGAAATCTGTGAAATCTGATGTTTTAGTTTTACGCTTGCACTCGCTTTTTTGTGTTGGCTTTTCGTTCAGGATATACAACCATTGTATCCATAGGAGCTAACGATCCCAAGGGAAGTTGTGAGATTCTGAACTGAAAATTAAGTAAGCCTTCTCTCTGCTGAAATAAAATAGGCTTCTGCTCTGTTGTGGATCATTTTTCCAGATCACTGCTGTCTTTTCTTCTTTATCTATTACCTTTTCCTTCAGCTTTTACCATCTTGTGGTTACTGCGGTCGAGTAGTTAAGAACGCGCCCACTCTTCGGGAAGGGTCGGCAGTTCGAATCCCTGCATGGCCGCCCGGTGTTTCTCTTCGTTTGGAAAAGTAGAGCTCAGCCACAATACCCTACTCCACCCAGGTTTCGGAAATGGGTACCGGCTTGTCAGAGGGTAACCATCATTGCATCCTGGTGTTAGTTATAAGGCATTTGAAAAACCAATGTACAAGATGATACGCATCAGGCTTGATTGGAATAAAACATCGTTTCTTCGATAAACCTCTCTCAATTTTGCTGTTTCTAGGCGGAGGGTGTGGTCACACACCTTGTAAGTAGCTTCCCCGTTCCCTCAAGTCTATACTCAATAGTACTTCCCTATCTTTGGAACACAACTGTTGGTGTTAAAGGGGCTTAAACTTACTTAACATATCTGATACGTTTTTACTGGCATCTTGTTCCCCATGGACAGTTTGAGATGGTAACGCTGCTTTGCTATGCTGGAACAGACTCTACGATTCGTTTATTAACAAAAGAATAGTTCACCCATGGCCTAACTGTAGTTTCACAGGAGATGAGAAGGAATTTAAACGTTTTACTCTTCGGCACTTAAGATTTATTGACGTAAGATGAGGAGCGCACAGTCATTCATTTATGTTGTTAGGTTTCGTTTCAAATATTGTTCAACTGTCAACCATTTTGTCTACATTTTGAAACTTTCGTGAATAGCCTACACGTATGGTCAGCCAGCATCGAAATTATTCATACGCCCATCAATGTTCGCTACTTGTAGTCATTTCTAAGGATTCATATTGACATAATTCGAACTTTTAATATGTTAAGTATAAGGGAGAAAATTAAATTCATTGCTCAGAAAAAATGAAAGATATGTGGCGACAAATTTCGCAACATATTATCAGCATTATTAGCAACAAGCAGATGTGGATAATCAGCAGGGCATTATTATCAGCAACAGATATGGATTCTTCAACTGAAAGTGTAAATCGCATCGAGGAAGAAGTTTCTCCAAGCGTACGAGTTGTTATTTCATGTCTACAAGACATCCACTTCGAATAAATCTCATTGCTAAATTCCCCAATTATTTTCTTCGCGGATCGCAGTTAGTTGCAATTATGCAACTGTGATTACACATTTACCATTTCTTAAGATCTTTCTTAAAACATTTTTTCATCATTTCCATAGTATTTTTAAATAATTGTTATTTCTTTGTTGATTGATCATTTTAACCACTTAACCTCCATTTTCGTTGAGCTGTTTTTAACCGTACACTGGAAAAACTATACATTAAAATTTTCAATTTCGCAACGAACATTTAGTGTCGCCGATTCAAAAAAAAATCCATGTATTGTACGTATCCAGGTAGTTGCTACGTGATCAATTTAAGAACCAAGGGCGACACATCGATTTAGTTCTTTGCTGCAGCCCATTCTACACCCGCACAAGTGCGGCAGAAATCGAGGCGTGATTACAGACTTCACGAATTTCTTTTAGGATTTGGGTACAGTGACATGCTTTGTTCTGTAATGTAAAAGAAGTTTTATTCCTTCCCCAATCCATCACTGATGATAAAAAAATTTGATGGCCTCGGATATTTTTAGACTTAGTTAAATAGCTACCGCGGACAATGAGCTGATATGAACGTAAGTGCGCAGATTGTGACCTATAGAAAAGATGCAAAATTATTTCTCTGTTCATTTTTGGCTCCCCTTTAAATCATCTGTGGTAAAGAAATCGGTGAAATAATTCGTTTCCAAAACAAAGCATAAGAGGAATGCGTTGAGTGAAGAATATCTAAAAGAAAACCTGCAAACCGATGCAATACAAATTAGATCAGGTTTCATGACTGTGTCTTTCAAAAATGTGTTTCAGTTCGTGCAAAAATGGAAAAATTATTGTAAAGGAACGTTCTTGCAGCAGCTCGTTGTTTCTAACAAATACAATGCTTGTTGGTTTTTCCGCTGAAAATGTCAATGGATAAAAAACTGCTATGCGGTGTCATTATAATGTATGAAGTAAACGATAATATATTTAAGCATTTATAAATATCGTTACGAGGACGTTTTTGCATGAAACAAACCTTACTTATTTTCTCGAATGTAGAAAACTTTGTTATTAGACAATAAAGAACCAAAGTGACTTCAAAGACCAAAATAGAAACAAAACTCCAGATAATAAGGTTTATCATAAGTGTGCTGGAATGAAAATTTTAGCGTTAAAAATATAGAGAAGTAATAATTTTACTATCTAGAAGCATGACATTTAAATTTAAAAACAATATCGTGATTGAAAATTCACAAAAACTTTGTCAAATAATTGAAAGGTCCTTTACTGTACCATTTTTGTTTACTAAGGTTGGTTTCAAAGGGCGTCTATGGGTTCTAATATGTGGTGATCGAAAATTTTTTGGACTGAACCCATAATTGAATTCATTGGGCATTTCCTACCGTTGTTCTTATTTTCATAATATTCCCTGATTGAAAGTTTTACAGTTAAGAAACGCTTAGAAACGCTTTGTCTCGAAGAAACGCATTTCCTTGGAGACGAATCACATATATGATTTCCAAGTGACTAACCTGTTGCATCCAGTTGGCAGTACACTTTCTGTTGAGTAAAATTCAAAGTTGGACTCTATACCATTTCGATCTGCGTTATTTTGAATCGAAACTTGAACTCCTTAGACTTCGAACTCACTTATATCCTTCCGCTCATTCGTTCCTCCGCATGAATTCCAGTTAAAAACACTGCTCATTTACGACTAATTACTCATCTTGTCTCATAAAATCAAAATGCACTTTACATCAAACTATACATTTAATTCTTATATCGTTAAGCTATCCGCAAACTTAGAAGCAACATCAGAAACTTTCGTGCAGCCTCATTCATTTTTCTAAACTTATTTAAAATTAATTACTTTTAAATTGGACATTTGTATAATGTTGTTCAAATCACCTTAAGAACTAAGCCACACGCAAAAATGCCTGCAATCTCATACTTTTCACAATCGCATGATCAAAAATAACGTCTTCATAATACATATAGTTTACAAACATGCAGTCACACACTGCCTGCTTTGAATATTGCTGCAGTGTGACCTATTTCATTCGTAAAATACAATTTAGCCGCATAGTTATCATACAGTAGTACGAAAAGTGAATTATTTTTCAGAGAATATCTTAAATTTAAAATTTATCTTCTACAGCTTTGTCCTTTGGGGAAACTATCACTCCAAAACTTTGTTTTTATCGATTCATTAAGTGTTATATCGCTTGTAACTATTCATGTCTTTTTCGCAAAACTCATCATTCTTTCAGTTATACTCTAATCAAAATTACTCAAAGGATACATCTTTCATATTCGTACCATTAAAATATTCACATCAGATTTATAAAATGTACCAGGTCAAACAGGCTCCAAATTAATGAATGTTATTTCGGCAGAAGCAGCGAGAATCATGTTCAACAAGAACAAGTGCTGCTGGTGCCTGGAGCGTCGCAAGAGTGCCTACCTGGTCGCCATCCTCTCGCTGGTGAGTCCCCTTTGGTTTCTCACGTTCTCTATTTTTTTAACTTCTATGAAAATGACAACGTCGGCCATTTCAAGTGGTTAGAGAACACACTACGGATTTATTTGCTTGTAGGTAAAATTTTAAAATAGCCTTTATTGTATTAAAACTTTGAAACAGTCTCTATTTGCGCAAACTGAATGTTTGAAGTGACATACGCAACTGTCAATTTTCATGCAGCGCATGGAAAACTGTGATCTATTTGATGTAGAGTTATGTCATTGATGTATTGTGAACAATTGACATGAGTCGCCAAACTCAAACTATGTTTTTTCAGATCTCAAAGGGATGAAACATGATTCGTAGATAATGTGTAGAAAAAATATATTTTAAACGTCCATTTCAGCATAGAATTTAGTTCTAATATCCAAAGACAGAACATGTGCACCTTAGAGCAGCCTTACTTTTGTGACGTTCGTTTTCTAAAAGTAAGTAAAAAAGTACGGTGGAGTAAATTTCACACAAGGAGGGGAAATATAAATGTAATCTGGTTCGAAATATGCAGTTAAGCAGTTAAGAGAAGAGAGACAAACCTCAATCCTTTATTTATCGTCGCCTGAAAATGCTGTGCTGGTGAATTGGACATGGTCACTTCAAGAACATTCAAAAATTAATCCTTAAGTCTTAAAATAATATATACATATGGAGGGATGATTTTGTCTACCCAAGTGATTGGTGTATTATAAGATCTCCAGTTATTCAAACTACATCTAATTGGCTGTAGTTGATAATTCCCTATGAAACAAGAATAGACGGTAGTGTTATCCCCGAAAAATCTATGACATTGAACGTCTTACATGCCATCAACGGAGGCCAGGCCAAATTTTTTCCATTTTCAAGTCGACACAATGGTTCCACTCGTGTCCACAACATTTGGACAAATGTTATTTCGGCAGATGCTGCGAGAATGCTTTTACTTCTTTTCTGAATACAGAAGGGCAGGTCGAAATCGGACAGAACAATGTTTCCTCTTGAAGAAATGTTTCATTTTTTTAATTTCAAACAATATTTAGCAAAATTCCCCTCCCTTGGATTCTATTAAAAAATACTAATAGCGTTTAACAATCCCTAGACGCACCAATATTGACCGAAATTTTCCCAAGTGTACAAAACTGCCAAAAGATTGCTACTTCTCAATTCGATAGTCATACTTGCTTCGTCTTAGAATGAATTTGTCATTAAAGGTTAAGATGTCTTTTGAAAGACCTGTGTCACAATTAAACTAGATTATTTAATAATGATTGACTACCACGATTACTATATTATCTTCAGTTGAAGTATCTTCAATGCTTGCACCTGTCCAGCGCAGCCATTACATCAAACTCATATGCCGTTGGGAAATATAGGTATTATAGTTATTCAAAATCTAATTTATATATTTAAACGAATATATGCTAACAAATTTCTAACAGTTATAAACAATCAAAAAGTGTTCACATTTCCATGATGCAAAAAGTGAATAAAAGTTTAGAAACCTCCTTCATCATAATTTAGAGCTATATTTTTAAACTTTTTGAGCTTAGAATAATTTAGAAAATACTGAACAATAAGAGCAGGGGTTCCCAACGTATTTTTTCGTCCCGCACCCCTAAATAAATTTCATTCGAACCTGCCACCTCCTGAAACAAAGATGACAACACACAGCCAAAATAATATTATTTACCTGAACATTTCACTCACCCCTGGACTATCGTCTCGCACCCTCAGGGGGTGCGAGCACTCTAGGCTGGAAGCCCTGAATATGATAGAGCGTTGTAAATGAAAGACCTAGTCATGACCTAGTAAATTAGTCATGAACATACGAGATTCTGTAATGCTGCAAGACGCCTAATCAGGGAGGACCATCGAAAAATATATAAAGTCATCTAATTCCTAGAGATGAAGTAGTTCTGTGCATCATTATTTAAATATCTTCGAGAAGTTGGTTCTGAGAGACATGAAACCAGGAGCGCGGGATGGCATGGAATTTTAAAAGATTTGTTGCACCTCAAAAGGCTTGGATTTACAGTCTTCATTAAACTTCACTTGCTTCTAGAATTAGTCCGCTCTTCACTTGGACAGAATCTCAAAAAATCTATATGTTCCTGCAATCAAAGACTGCGAAAAAATCGTAAATATTAAACTACCGAATATTTGAAAAATTTTATTCACAATTTCCTCGCAAGACACAAAAAATCTCTCATCCAACCAAGTTTTCAAATTCCAAAACCACTCAGAAATACAATGAAAATTTTTTAAATAGATTTCATGCTCATATGAGTACAAAATTGAACTATACTGCAAAACATTCTTGAAACGAAAATAGAGGCGTCGAGCGCTAGAAAAACTCCACTTATGCTGTGAAGCATAATGACATGGGGTAGCATATTCTTCCAGAGATGCATGGATATTTATAGACATTGAAGAACGACGAATAGTGGGTTTGAAACAAGTGTCGAGGTAACTGAGTATCGAAGTATTTATGGAAGTTTTCGCAAAATTCTTGGAGATTAATTGGGGAGACACTGAAACACAGGAATGAATTAATGTTTCAACAGGGCAATGATAGCATTCCTCCAGCATAGCCTTCCTCGAAGACATCCCGCAAATAATTCAATAATAGCTACATGAGGGTCTCAGGATGGCTCTAGGGCTAGGCAATCACCGCGCATTCAAATCCATCAGAAAATTTTTGGAAACAATTTGAGAAAAAACCCGCTTCATTAGTGAATTGATAATTGCATCCGTCTAAGAATATGTGAAGAATTTGCTGAAATTTTATCAACATGTTTTGAAAACCTACACCACCAGTTAAATAAAGATGGGTGCTCAAACTGTAAAAGATATTTCATTCCAGTATCAAAAAAAATTCATTATTTTTATAATGAAACTTCACTGGTTTGTGTGTATCACAAATGTTCGCAATTTTAAACTCTGAAATGTTCGTAAATATTTTGAATACATTTTATATAAATTTCATGGTTGTGTTGGCATAATGAATACTATAAAATGATGGGTTTGAAATGTCCAAGTATCATACATGTTTCCTTACGCTGTGTAATATATATCCCTATCGTCTTCCAATGGCGGAAGTTTCTTGAGTACAATTTATGGAAGTTTGGAGTAGATTATGAGCTGGATTTACTGAACTAAGATTTGGGTTACGTAACTCATGTCGTGTTTTTTTTTCGTTTCAACCAGCAGTCTGTATGAAACAAAAGTACGAGTCACTTAGGTACTTTTCACTTTGTCAAATCTGATTACTTAATCCTGTCGTCCATTATCCTAGATTTTGATTCATGGTTTGATAACATTGAGCAGTGCCTGCAGTTTATTCAGATCACTTATTTCCAGCTCAAAATATTTCAAGTAAGCACTTATCTCAAATACACAAATGTTCACTGACTTTGTGCTGTAAAATAACGCCAAACAGTTTGGGCAAAATAATACAACACTTTGAACAAATCGCCAGATTCCACATTCGCACACCACCTTCAGTTAAAAAGTTGGACTATGTTTAAAAAATAGCATAAATAGGTCAATATATCTAAAACCCTTAAAAAAATACTAGAAAAAATATAAATAAATACATGAACAAAAGTTCACCACACATTTCAAGATTCACATGCATTAATACTTCATTGCACAGCCGTTATTATTTATTATGGCTTCGAGACGTTTAGACGAGTTCACTGCCAAAATTTTCATAAGTTTCGGGAGTAATCTTATTCCATTCTGCAATGTAAATTTCTTCAAGTTCAATGATTTTTTCAATCTTCAATTTCAATTCCCCCCGCAAGTTTTCGATCGAATTCATGTCCGGGGATTGACTTGGCTATTCTTAAATGTTTACATAGCTTCTGATACTTTATTGAGGTTAAATTAAAAAGTAGTCACATGAATATTTCAGTTATTCCTCCCCTGTTGAAGTACACGGAGTTACGGTCACCATGAGCACGGGCGTGCACTACTCTCCAGTTTAATTGTTCAATTGAGGTGTGCAGCAAGTATTGATCTGCCCGTCCCGAAGTGAAAAATTGCTTCATATTTTATGCATTGCCCCCGGAATGCATTCTAATGCAGAGAGAATTTCGAGTGTACTAATACATATTCAATTAATTATTCTTAAATGATGGATACGAAATTCAGCATCCAATGTTTATACTCTGAATTTTTTTATCAATTTAAGATTTTTTAATAACATTAATAATTTCTGCAAACGAGCATCGTTTTCCCATAGTTTAAATTTTTTCCTCGTTCATGGAAGTGTGACAATCTCAGGAAATGAGTCTAGTATATGAAGACAGCGCGGCATATTGCCCATTTTTACCGCCATTTGTACCACGGATGTAGAGTCACAACAATTCTTTCTGAATGAAATACAAAATTTCTTAATTTTTACCAAACATAACATAACACAACACAACAGCATTTCAAAAAAGTAAGAAAAAATAAACAGCATCGAGAATGAATTGCCTTACTCAAGCCTTTGTGTTGGCAGAGATGGTGATTTAGAGCATTCGAAAGAATGTGTTACTCATTGGTGCCTCTTTCCAGCTGGTGCTGGTCGGGCAGGTGGCCAATGAGGTGTACAAGTATGAGAGGAGCATCAAGGAGCGTGAGTACCTCTCAACCACCGTTGTTCCAAGTTAATAATTTACTGCAAAACCTAAAAACTGTTCCTCGTCCTTCTTTTCCCTTTCTAATATTCGAAAATATTTGACTGAAAGACAGAATTTCCCATATGTCCTTCTGCTTTAACAGAAGCCTAAATTTCTCCAAAAAGCTAGATGTCTAGCATTTATTTTACGTCCTTGGTCCTTTTTCATGACCCACAGTACAATGAAAGAATAATTACGTCTCGTTAGATCTATAACCACATTGTGACGCAATATATATTATATAATTTCTCTTTTATTTATATTACAGGCGTAAATATACAGGGTGCGTAAGGCCATAACACCAAATCCTCTCTGATGGAAGCAATAGCCCGAGCAACGGAAGACATTAATTAAGACCACCTGATCAAAGCTTGCAATCACTTTTGGCCTTTAATTGAGTAGGTTATAGAAACCGAATGAGGATATACACAATAAAACGTATGTTAATATTGTGGTTATTAGTTTTATAATAAGAAATTGTAAGTTTCAACGATTAACAGTTTCATTTTTTTGTTTTCCTAAAGATGCGTAAGGTGCCCTAAGACATACCTTACGCTCCCTGTAAATGATCTTTCTGTTTAGTGTTAGAACTGATGAGCTTACGACGGTTTACACTTTTTCTCATAAGTGCATAATACACTTCTTATCTTCTCATAAGTGCAGTTATTTATACTATCTTGGCGCTTTGCATTTCTGTTCTAGTTCTGATTTCTAATCTTCATCCCTTCTGAAGAAATTAGACGCAGAAGCATCTGTTATAATTTTCAAGGTTCTTCAATAATCTATGTACATGAACCTTGCATCGTTCATTCAATGGGCTTAAAAGATCGGTTATCGGAATCTTTAGCTTACCTGTAACAAGACAAAACCCTGAATTATCGGTAATTTTCCTTGCATGAAAGAATGTAATTTTTGGATTCATTTCGAGCAGACACGATCGCCAATTTCACAGTGACGATGCTCGGTCTGGCGCTGCAGCTGTTCGTCACAGGCATGCTGCTGTGCGGCATTGTGTGGGTGAGTCTAGAGCTGGGGTGGGTGTGGCTAGTGCGTTGAGTGGGTGTCAATAGTGTGGTGTGGGGTGAGTCTAGAGCGGTTTCTGTGAGTAAGTCTAGTGCGGTGTGTGTGGGTGAGTCTAGTGTAGTGTGTGTGAGTGAGTCTAGTGCGGTGTGTGCGTGGGTGAGTCTAGTGCAGTGTGTGTGGATGAGTCTAGTGCAGTGTGTGCGGGTGAGTCTAGTGCAGAGTGTGTGTGGGTGAGTCTAGTGTAGTGTGTGTGAGTGAGTCTAGTGCGGTGTGTGTGGGTGAGTCTAGTGCAGTTTGTGAGAGTAAGTCTAGTGCGGTGTGTGTGGGTGAGTCTAGTGTAGTGTGTGTGAGTGAGTCTAGTGTGGTGTGTGTGGGTGAGTTTAGTGTAGTGTGTGTGGATGAGTCTAGTGTAGTTGTGTGGGTGAGTCTAGTGCAGTGTGTGTGGGTGAGTCTAGTGCAGTGTGTGTGGATGAGTCTAGTGCAGTGTGTGTGGGTGAGTCTAGTGCAGTGTGTGTGGGTGAGTCTAATGCAGTGTGTGTGGATGAGTCTAGTGCAGTGTGTGTGGGTGAGTCTAGTGCAGTGTGTGTGGGTGAGTCTAGTGCAGTGTGTGTGGGTGAGTCTAATGCAGTGTGTGTGGATGAGTCTAGTGTAGTGTGTGTGTGTGTGGGTGAGTCTAATGCAGTGTGTGTGGGTGAGTCTAGTGAAGTGTGTGTGTGTGGGTGAGTCTAATGCAGTGTGTGTGGGTGAGTTTAGTGTAGTGTGTGTGGATGAGTCTAGTGTAGTTGTGTGGGTGAGTCTAGTGCAGTGTGTGTGGGTGAGTCTAGTGCAGTGTGTGTGGATGAGTCTAGTGCAGTGTGTGTGGGTGAGTCTAGTGCAGTGTGTGTGGGTGAGTCTAATGCAGTGTGTGTGGATGAGTCTAGTGCAGTGTGTGTGGGTGAGTCTAGTGCAGTGTGTGTGGGTGAGTCTAGTGCAGTGTGTGTGGGTTAGTCTAGTGGGTGAGTCTAGTGCAGTGTGTGTGTGTGTGTGGGTGAGTCTAGTGGGTGAGTCTAGTGCAGTGTGTGTGGGTGAGTCTAGTGCAGTGTGTATGGGTGAGTCTAGTGCAGTGTGTGTGGGTGAGTCTCGTGCAGTGTGTGTGGGGGTGAGTCTCGTGCAGTGTGTGTGGGTGAGTCTCGTGCAGTGTGTATGGGTGAGTCTAGTGCAGTTTGTGTGGGTGAGTCTAGTGCAGTGTGTGTGGGTGAGTCTAGTGCAGTGTGTGTGGGTGAGTCTAGTTCAGTGTGTATGGGTGAGCCTAGTGCAGTGTGTATGGGTGAGTCTAGTGCAGTGTGTGTGGGTGAGTCTAGTGCAGTGTGTATGGGTGAGTCTAGTGCAGTGTGTATGGGTGAGTCTAGTGCAGTGTGTATGGGTGAGTCTAGTGCAGTGTGTATGGGTGAGTCTAGTGCAGTGTGTGTGGGTGAGTCTAGTGCAGTGTGTGTGGGTGAGTCTAGTGCAGTGTGTGTGGGTGAGTCTAGTGCAGTGTGTATGGGTGAGTCTAGTGCAGTGTGTGTGGGTGAGTCTAGTGCAGTGTGTGTGGGTGAGTCTAGTGCGGTGTGTATGGGTGAGTCTAGTGCAGTGTGTGTGGGTGAGTCTAGTGCAGTGTGTGTGGGTGAGTCTAGTGCAGTGTGTGTGGGTGAGTCTCGTGCAGTGTGTGTGGGTGAGTCTCGTGCAGTGTGTGTGGGTGAGTCTAGTATAGTGTGTGTACGGGTGAGCCAGTGCTGTGTGTGTGTGGGTAAATCTATATATAGTGCAGTGTGTACGTGGACGTGTTGCTAGCTAAGCCCTATATATTCGACACAACATCAGAAGCTTACATTCCTGGAAGAACTTCAACTTTTAGAGTCATATGACAATGGTGTGTTCCTCAAAAAACTGTACATGAAGACTTGAAGAACTATTTAAAGTTACACTCGAGGAGCTCATATCAAAGCAACCATGGCAGTTGGAAATGTACTGTATGTCGATATGACGTCAACGAATTGAACATATCATACAAGTTTAATTTTGTTTTAGAAAGTTACATTGCTGCAATGCTAGCGTTCAAAAACTTATGAATCAGAGGAACTATAGGTGAACAGCGGCGCATAACATTAATTTTCGAGTTTCGGACTTCTCATTACAATAACACCCCGAGCACAATGCAATCCTACGTGAACACAAGGATTTAGAAAGTTTAAATACAAAATTCCCAAAATATTGCAGCCCATACTCTCCCACAACGATTGGCCCTAAAATATAATTTTGATTGATGCTTGAATTTTACAAATAATCTCACATGAACTTCGGCGAACACAAATTAATGTTATGATATCTTCAGCAGGTAGAGAGCGTATTGTATAACAGAGAATCCTACTATTAAAAGAATTACTAAAGTAGCTTTACTTAAACGAAAGTTAAAAAATAGCAGTGAATCATTTCAATCAACAGCAACACCATGACCAGCTTTTCTAATGGTGACACATGGGGGAAATAAAATTGCAGTAAAGGTTGCAGATGTATATCAAGTCAAGGCACTGTATCGCCAGGATAGCGGAAGTAAAAAAGCAGTAAAGGTCGCAGATATCCATAAAGTCACGGCACAGTTGCGCTAGGATATCGATAGTTCACAAATGCAGTCAGAAATTTCTAGTTGCCGAGCGGCTCCGTAGCGGAGTTGTGAGTCGAAATTATACAATTATATATTCGTATATGCATTCACTGAAAATAGGAAATTTATGAATCCCTCTAACGTCGATAGACCGTTTAATCAACTTCATTTCTAAATAGCGGTGGTGAAGGATTATGTGAGATGTTATTTATTAGGAAAACATTTTGGAACACTTATTCTTTATCGCGAGTATTAAAATCATGATAATATTGCCCAATATTATCAACAGGAGTCGACAAAACCTAAGAGAATCAAAGCAACTTTTACTGCAGATTTCTTTGAAGATTCAACAATGAAATTGCATAATGTTAGGCGTAATTTTACGCCAGAGATTTTGACCATGGAAAAGATGGCGATGAAATTCATATGTACCTGTGACGTTGTATCTTCGAGTTCAATTATTATTGCAGCACAGTTTTCCTATCATCGCGAATTTAAAGCCAAGGTATCAGTTACAAAGTAAACACTGTTAGATGTAATAGTCCAGTTTTTTTTAAGAACGAATAAATTCTCGCATCATTGATCCTGGCATATCTTCATTGTGTTATGTAGGCACCTCAACGATGTAGTGCTCGACGAATACTGCTTTCTCCGACCGAGTCTGTCTAAGCTGTCTGTGCTGTAGCTATGTTCTAAGTATTTTAATTCTTAATTTCAATGCCAGAAAATTTTTATTCATTTCCTGGGAATTTTCTCTACTATAGAGAGTCGTCACCGCGGTCAACACGCATCAGCAAAGTGGTTATTAAATCCACCCCATTTAAGAACACTCTTAGCAATTTATCAAATATTGTATCACTAAACTTCAAATAAACCACAAATAAAGCTGGCAGGCGCAATAGGACATCACGGTAGGATTTATCGTGCGGTTATCATCTGTTGCCCGAGCATAAAAATTAACAAAAAAACTTTTTAGATGACTGTCGAGTAAAGTATAAGCCAATGAAAGTAAAACTTGGTAGTTTTGACTAGGAGGAATTAATGAAAACTCCACTCAGCATTGACTAAAAGGAAGAAATACCGTTACTAATACATATAAAATTCATCTTCCGCTTCCGCTCTGTACAGCAATTATTCGGTAGAAACTCGGCAGTAGCAATAGGGTGCAAAATTTGGATGTCCAGGCTGCTATGCCAGAGAAAGATGGCGGATGCATACATCTCAAGAAGACAAAAAGGTGAAACGAGAATTTAGAATAAAAGAAGGCACTCGCGCAGAAAACTGGTTGAACAGCACGCCGGTCTCCCTTACGAGAGCAAGAATCAGAGATGGAAAGAACGATAGAAAACATTTCCTTAACTACGGATTTAAACCCACATCATGCTCCTTCAACAAATACTGCTGATCCTGCGGTGGGTAGCCAGATCTGCCGTAAGGAGTATATACTTGGTCCTTGAAGCATACTGTTGAAAATAGAATCCGTCATCACAATCCTTTTCGTAACGAAGAGATGCCCTGAAGTACAATTAATTTCGCAACACCCTCTAGTGGAGAAAAAGAAAGGAAGTAAGAAGAAAAACCGTTTATTTACCAAAAAAGTTGACACATGAAATGTATTGCAACGCATTGAATTTTTAAAATTTCTTAATATAAAGGTCTTTAATTGAAAAACAAACCATACGAGGTGAACAATAGCCGAGTTAGGGTTAATTGTGTTATTGAGAGAAACAAACAATATTCATTCTATTGGATTTTCTGTTGGGTATCAGAGAGAATATATTTTGTTTGTTTCAATCACAAAATTAACCCCTAACACGGCTATTGTACATCTCATAGGGTTTGTTTATAATTAATGACTTTTATATCGAAATTTTTTTAAAATCCATCGTATTCACGGCAAGATGACTGAGAGCTTTTACATACAGCTGGAGAATACCTCGGAAGTCCTTCACTATAAGTTAAAACGAAAGAATAAAAGATAAGAAGCGCCCTACCGAAAATGACTGAATTGCTGAAATTATTTTCAAGTCGTTAAGCAAGATTAGCCAAAAGTAATTTATTAGCAACATAGCGCAACATGCATATCTAGAAACATATAAACAACATACATACAAAATGAATTTCAGAGCTTGTTTATCGTACTGATAGTAAGATAATTTGTTCACGAATCCTAAGCTCAGATTGTTTTTTTCATTTCTCTATTAACATTTTGGGAAACAAAAACTTGCGGTGCTCACTGAGGTGCCGATAAATCCATCTTTCTACAGCAAGTGTGGTAAATTTATTTACTGAAATATCGAGTTATTTCTGATTAAAGGTTCAGTTCTGACTGGTCGCAGAGCATTAATCGTCTTGACTTTAAGGTTTTTTTTTTTTGGGGGGGGGGGGTGGAATACATAAATATAGGAAAAAAAATTACAAATGATAATAATATAAACGACTTTCGTCCTGCTACGTTGAACTGACGGCTGTGTGCTCATTGTAGTCGAAATAAATAATAATGATAAAATAATAAGAAAAAAAACTTAACGAACGTAAAGATGAGCTAGTCTCTAATTTTCCAAAGGAATTTTCAGGAAAATTAAGCTACAGTCTAAGAACAACAACAAAAAGCATCTTAGGTATTCTCTCGGTATTCTCTTTAAAAACATACAGACGTAGGTACATGGTACAAAAAAGAGACACGGTGATAGATTGATATTACGTACGAGTAACAAATAGCTACAAAATTTTTACTCATAGATTACACGAGTAAACGTAATTATGGTTTCATAATCAATTGCACTCTACAGGCTAAGTGTGAGGACTTCGCAGTATTGTGGAGTCAGCTAGAATAAGTATAAGCTTTTCAACTTCGCTGAGTTTGAAATACTGACCCAAAAACAGCAATGAGCAGATTTAGGGCAACCGATCGATCGTTTAGTGTGAATTTACACCGATATGTTGCAATACATTATTCCCTGTCACTGCGATGTGAAATGGCGTGACACGTTTGCCCTGAATTCCCATAGAGTTAGAGTGTTTTATGCTGGGAAGGTTATTCCACAAAAGAGCTCCAGAAACTTAGAGAGCTTTTTGTCCCACGTCAGGTGAACGATAGAAAGATAGAAAAAGAAAAATACTTCATATATTTGTGCTTAATGAAGAATGGCAAAATGGGCCAAATAGCACAGATACTAAGAATAAGTACCGATTCTGTCCATCACATGTCTGAAAAACGTTAAATCATCGAGTCAAAATAGTGCTGTATTACGGATATGAAGAAACGAAAAATTTCTAGTACCAATTCCTGAATAATGATGCAACTGAGTATGACTGTATGTGGGATGCTATGCTTTGCTCGTAATACTTCACTTTTACTCTGGTGCATGCATGTTCGTGCTTGGTCCTCTCAGGGAATGCAACTCTTATATCCATTGGAATTGGTGCTCTTGTGGATAAAATGTGCGGTCCCAAGCTGAAAGTTAGGTAGGCTGTCCTTTTGTTGAAAGGATGGCTTTTTTGTTTGAAACGAACCATTTTTTTCGGTTCATTGTTGTCCGGTTTATAAGCAGCTACAACTTTCTTCTTCAACTTTTGTTTCACCAATTCTTTCCTAACTCACTGTTTTTGTGCGCATGGGGTCTTGTGTGGGAACACACCTTATGCTTAGAATCCCCGTTTCCTTAAACTCCACACTAGATAGTGCTTTCCTTACGCCCTTCGGAACATTTTTGTTGTGGTTAGGGAGGCTTGAACTAACTTTTAACCTCGTCTAATCTTGTCCGTGCTTTGTCTTTGGCTATGTGAAACTTTGGTATGTACAACAAAGAAGGGGCCACTCGGCTTGCTTTCGTTGAGAATCTCTAACCTTTTTTTTGCAAAGGTGCAGATGAAGCATAGCGATGCAAGTTTCCAAGCATTTAAAACTCTACTCTATCCCTCTTACTAAAATTTGAGACTGTTGAACTTCTTCATTTGGAGTTTTTTTTTAACTCTTGAAAGCCTTCTGAAATTTCTCACGCTGAACTTTAACTTTGCAGAACCGCGTGGGCTTCTTTTGGCCGTACATGGTGTGGGTCTCGCTGACGATGGGTCTCGCGATATTCCAGTGCCTCGTGCTGCTCTTCGTCAAAGACGTCGACGAAATCAAATACGACCTCATGGTGACGATTACAACCATCGTCATTCTCTACTATTTTGTCTTCGTGATACAAGAGTATGAAGATGAGGTGAGCTTTGGCTGCTGAAAAGAAGTGTTCAGGATGGTGACTCCAGCTATGATCACATCGAAGGATCTTAATAATTACGAAATTAATATACCATTGAAGAACTATGTGCCTGTATTTTTTCAGCGTGATTAACACTACTAAGAATGCATAAGGAAATATTTCAGTTGTAAAATGAACAAATCTTTCTTGACGTCAGATCATCAGATTAGTAGGAAAGTTATCAAAGAAGACAATCTAATTCACGCATCGTAAACTCCAAATTAAAATATCTTTCCTTTCTGTACATAAATTAAGTGACTTTTTTCTGAAAAAACATTTAACATTTCATACCGTCATAAAAACGTGTTTTGTGACACAACCTAGTAAATATGGTACGCGTACTGTACAGTAAACTGAACAGTTAACTGCATTACAGTAAATTGCAACTTTTACTACCAGTTCCTGAAACTTTTTATTCTTTTTACTTACAGAATTTGGAACGACCCAAAATATATCGATAATTGCCTTCACACATTTGGGGAGTATCTAAGGCGAGGAACTGTACAGCAGTCCTGGAGATTCCTAAAAGTGAACAGTGTTCGCTCGAACGAGATCATTGAGCCCAAGTAAAAAAATTGATACGATTGCGTCGTTTCTGAGCTGTTTCTATTATGGTCATTATATAATTAGAATACACCTGATAGTTGCTTTATACGTATTCAAATCGTATGCTACACAAGTGAGGTGTCGTCAGGAACAACATAGCTTTGCTTCAGAATAAACTCGAAGTATCAGATTTTAAAAGCTAAAAGAAGCTATTTCTTTTGGCACTCTGTGCGTATTCGTTACTGAAGAACTGCAATGTCAAATTACCCTTTACCTCTTTGGCCTTAGACTGAAAAGCTTTTGTGATTGTGTTCACTACTAAGTAAAGCTTGAGAAAATGCACTGCATACACTGCATAAAACAGCAGCTAAAAAAATCAGCTGTGAATTTTATTGTATAAGATGTTATTGTCATGATACGTCAGTTCAAAAATTATCCCTAGAGAGGCTTCGTGAGCGATTTACTGTGAGACAGTCGCAATTTTGTCGAGAAGAATTTATTAGTGCGTCATATTTGATTTTTCGAATTTGAAAGTGAGTTTCACCAATCAGACGGTAGAAATTTTAAAAAGCATTCCTGACACTATAAATGGAATACATCTATTGACTGGTGTACGTCGAAACTTGAAGGAACTGACCAGCCCGTTGGAATAGACCCATGCACAGAGTACTCAAATCGCTCTATTTTGCGAATAAGATAATGTAATAGTTCTTTATATTGGTTATAATTATGACCGTTAACGAATTCATAAACAGTATGTTCATATTTAAAATGGATTTAATTCATCTGCGATTCAAATTTAGACAAACTAAATCATCCAGAGAATTAGTGTGAACCAGCCTAGATTAGTGAACCAGCCTAGTTACTTGGTATTTCAGGCGTGTTTTCAAATCAAAATTTTGATTAGTCATTGATACTTAAAGCATTTGGTACAAATAAATTATGAGAAGGTATTTGTGAAGCGCACCTTTTTGTTAAAACACCATATGAAGACCTAATTGGTTCTTGCATCACTTTTATAATTGAATTTGTGATGAAATTTGGCTTCCTCTAATGTTCATCACGTTTTTTCAAACTCATTCTCTTAAAATCAAACAATTAAGCATTATAAACCATTTATTGCTTAAAACTATCATTACCTAATATAGTTCTTACTTGTTATTAATAAAACAAAACGGTTTTTGTTTCCAATATCGTAATATTTTATTTTTTCAACTCGTTGATGGTCACCATTTGCAGAAAGATACTCTGTTTTAGGTCACCGCCTACCCAGGTGACAGAAGAGAAGAGAATTTTATCTGCGTTTCACCTGTATTAGAATTCTAAATTTCTATCTATTTATCTACACATTAACGGAAAAAATACAGTGTTGATGCACGATATTGTCAGTGCTCTTGTTTCCCAACCTCCCTTTGGTTACTGAATGCCTCGTAGATGTAGAAATCTATGTGATGTATCCAGTATAAAGTCTTTTATCTGTAAACAGTTAGTGCGTACTATTAAGTAAAAAAGGGTGAGTGACTGCTCTAAATTTTACTGTCAAAAGATAAAAATCCCGTATGTATTGAGGAAACTTTCTGGAAACTTCCAATAGAAATAATAAAGATGATCATTATTTTACAAATGAAGTGATGCGTGAAATAATGACGATGTTCATTATTTCATAAACATATCATATGCTCATGAGCTAATACCCGAGTTTGACATTGCAGCTGCGCAAGCAAGTCGAGCTGAACAAGCGGCCTGTGTCCCAAACGACGGTGAGCGGCAGCGAGACGGGCGGGGAGGGCGGCGAGGGCGGCGAGCAGCTGCTGGCGGTCACCACCGAGCCCGTGCGTTGAGCGCTCGTCTCCTCCAACTCGCCCCTGCTCCTCTGGCTTCTGCTGACGAGCGGACGGCGCTCCAAAAGCCGTGTTTTCCAAGATTTCACGCGTTTGTAGCTATAATGAAAAACTGGCAACCTAAGTTTTAGTACGGCGACGCTCCGTGCTGTAAGCTCATTGCGCAGCTGAATTAATTTAGGAGAGTCAATGCTGCTAGCTTCATCGATACGACGTCGTAAATTGTTTGAAAATCCAGCCCTGGTCAGATAGTCGATCGATTCAATTTTTCGGCTCCATTGATCCGTACACTTGAATTTTTACTTCAACATAACGAACTGTGAAACTTGGCTCAAACTCTTATACCAAACGCTAGTCAGAAGTGTTTCCTGAGGTGAATGAGGCTGAACTTTTGTGACAGTGTCATATTTTAATGACGTTATGAGTGTAAAGTATTAAGGTGTTGATGCTGGAATTTTCCCCGCAGTGAAGTGCTGCTAACAAAAGCAAGGAACTTGTGCTACTTCGTATAAAGGTGTGCATATTTATCATTTCTCAGATATTAATGTAAGCTCCCAACCCCCATGTCATTTTCAGCTCAGATCTGAAATTGAAATATTGGCCACAATCTTTTCAGTACGAATGCAACATAACTCATCTTTTATACTCAGGAGATTATCCTCTACTCTTCGAATTTGATTCACTGGCTGCCTCCGATAACCATTGATCTGTGACTTGTAGTTTCACGTACTGCGAACCAGCTTGTCAGTTCGCGGTAAGAAATCTTTTCCAGAAATCTTTCCGTTGCAATTCAATGCCTTTCAAGAGAATACAATCTAAGCAAACCGCGTATGTGTTGCGGTTATCTCCTCACGTGATGGTACGCGGATATGGATTGCAAGCTTGAGACTGCCATTTTAGAGATTATAGCGTCAGTTGAGTTTATTTTTAGGACGGCCAAAAATCATGCCCATCTCTATCTCTCATCATTTTAACTGTCAGTCCATTCAAACCATATTAGTGTTCTAAATTTATTACTCGATGGTACTATGAATATTATAAATACGAATTTAAAAAACACTTCTCAAAGCGGTTCCTAGAATTTTCTTTCGTCTCCCCTTTTATTAGCACTTTGGAAGTATTCTAGAAGCCTGAAATTTCCTTCAACTCAGTCATTTTTCATTATACCTTGTGTATCATAGAGCTGAAAAAATATGACTATCTTCGCTACCGGTGAAAACAATAAAGTTTAATAAATCAGGAACAAGCCTGAAACGAGGAATGACCCATGTATATAAACTCTGAAAAGTGTATTTTACTAGTATCGACCGGCCAGTTCACGTGCATGGCATGTAGCAGCCTCTAGAATATTTGGTTCAATTCAAGACCATTATCTATTCTTGCCTTCATTACCGTGGCTTGTCGGATAGTCATTAGAGATAAGAAATTATATCGAGAAGTACTCACAAGTTCTGAGTTTAAGGTAAATCCTAGACTCTTGCCATCGCAAATTACAAGCTTGTCGATCAATGTTAGGCGATCGCCCATTTAGACTTGCCCGGAATTAACTCACTAATACGAGCATTTTATTTCAAGTGTTTGCTTTGACTGAAAATTTGGATCTTAACGTCCCTCCTTATATTTAAGGAGGCAATCCAAAGCATGCTGCGAAATAGTAGTTAGTCTAAGAAACGCGAACGTTGTTTACGAGGCTTGGCTTTGACGAAAATGGACAGTCTACGAGTTCAAAAGTGGCTTAGTTTTGCTCGTGAGGTCATCAGGGTCTAGCGTTACGGAATATGGTGAAGCGTGAACGCTAATAGAGCAAGTATAGTCAAATATCGACGCATCTCAGTATTTATGAATATATATAAGAAAATTTCAGCTATTTTTACCTATGCACTTGCGCAATCCGCTTATTACAGATCACTTTATTCATTCTCTAATTTCTGAATTGCAATCCGAGGTAATCAGGTCAGTTACATATCTGTAGTGCCTACTCATGCCAGCAAAACAAACGTACGAGTATTATGCTGCACATTTGATTCTCCATTCAGCCAAATTAAATTTTTAAATTAACGGTTAGTTAAAATTGGAGTCACAAGGTATGGATTGATATAATACAAATGCAGTTAATTTTTACTCAATAAATAGTTCAGACATGAAATCTTGCCTACGCCTAGGTTATAAGTCTTTTTGAACCACCGTTTGTAATTTCCAAATAATGAAAAATCCCATACATGTCACGCGAGAAATATACAGATATGCTTTCAAACTGCTTTTAGATTACTTTCTACTGTAATATGGCTTAATAGCTCTGTACTTATAAGATCTTAATTAAAAGTCTGCTGTTATAATATTCCTTCGCGTGCATACAATCCCAACATTCGAAAGCAAAGTCATCATTTCATTCCAACCACTCGAGAATCTTCCAAATCACGTCTGTTCTTTGAGTTCATAGTCCCAATCGTTCGGTACACGTTTTCTGACCATTGACGTTCAGCATGTAGCATAATATAAAATAAATAACTTGGTATCTAAAAAATGTATATCTCCATTGAATGTGTGATAACCGATGTTCGCAGGAACTTAGTTCATCCGAATTTGTATGTAAAGCAGTATTGACATAAATTTCGTGAAAGGAAACATTTTAAGCCACTTTTCAGGGAAAACTTTTCGCGATTGACTCCTATTTTTGAGCAAAAATCAATTATCATCCACATGAATGAAAACTACTGAGACATCATGAAATCTTGATACGTAAAATCTACACAAATCTACGTTTTCTTGAATTCTGAAGTTTATCTGTTCTATAGTCTAAAGTGTTAAAGACAATTTCTGAGGGAAAGTATTAGTTAGTGAATTTAAAGTGAAAGTATTAGTCAGTGTGATTGTGTGGTGATTTACTTTAATTGTCGTCAGGAGCCCGCATGTGCTGTTTCAGCTGTGAAAACTTCTCTCAGAGTAGAATAATCAATATTACGTCATTCCAAGTGTGACTCAAATTTTGATGCAGTTCTCTTCCTTTTATATTCTCCACTAAATCGAAATAAGGAATTTCATTGTAAAATAATTTGGTGGACCCTTAAAACCTTGCTGGTTTTCGAAAACATGACATATTTCTCGCAAGTATTTCATTTTTTTACCGGAACGCTACGTTTTGGTGGCGCTCAAAATTTGCGGTTTGGCTTGTCAGCTATACAGGGTGTCCCACAAAAATGTCCTCGACTTTTTAATTCATTATATCTCCGCTTTAAATTAACATATTTGAATTTTATTTTCTTTTCAATGTAGTAAATTTTGTTTCCTTTTCGAATAATTTAAACTTTTGAAAATCGGTTGAATAACCATTTCACAATGATCGATTTACTGAAAAGGGAGAAAAACTAATTGTTCAAAGGAAAAGATTTTGAAACAATATTGAAATTCTTCCTTATTTTGTTCTTTCAAAAAAAAAACGAGCAAACAAAAATTTAAAAAGTAACAAATCATCACCTTATATAACGTTTAAATAAATAAAGTAATTTAGTATCCTTCGACATGCTCTCCATCTCTTTCAAGGCAAGTATTACTTCTAGCCACCATTTTACTGATTATATCAGCGTTTTCTTTCAGTTCTTGAAACACTATCATTGAAAACACTTGGAACTTGAAACCCCTCAGAGGGTTTAAATATTTAGTGGCATGTAGGATACATCATTGTGAAATTATTTTTAATAGTAGGTATTATGAAATGAAGAAGAACACCAGTGTTGTTTTTAAAACTTTTCCTTTGAACAATTAGTTTTTCTACCTCTTTCAGTAAATCGATCACTTTAAAGAGGTTATTCAGCCGATTTTCAAAAACTTGAATTATTCGAGAAGTAAGCAAAATTTACTACAATATGAAAAAAATATATTTCCAATATGTTATTTTAAAGTGGAGATATAATCAATTAAAAAGTTGGGGACATTTTTGTGGAACTCCCGGTAAATTAGCAAATTGTATTGGTTTTACTCATTTTTTTATCACAACAGTTGCTTATTTAGTACATAAAATTTTTCAATATCCTTAATTCCTAGAGAATTTTTGGAAACATTTTAGTACATTTCTTTCGATATATTTGGTGAAATGCTTGCTGTCAAAATTGATTCGATACCCTATGTTCTAAGTACGTGATGGTTTAACGCTTGATAGTGCACCCAGTCTCGTACATAGGTAAGACTGTACATAATGGACAAAGAGGATTATCGGTACATTTTCTGATACATATTCCCCTTTTGTTCGTACCTCATTTGTCTTGCGTGCGATTCATAGTTCTTCGCTCGATCTGCAAAGGAATTGTTCGCGAAATCAACTTTTCATTCAAAGGGATGTTAAACCTGGAAAAAACTTTTGATCACTCTTTGAGTCCACTCGTCATTATGTATTCGACGTACTATAGTCGTAAGATTTATTCATAAATTTCCCATACGCGATATATGACTGCATTTGACCATTTTACTGGTGTTTTATGTATCTAAGGAAAACACGGTTTTCGCGCTCGTTTCGAAGTCGATGACAGTTCACAGTATCAATAGGCTGGCTGGAGGGAGGTCGGTGCTGACGTTCGGTCTTTTTGGATGTCAGCCGTATATTTTTCCACGTTGCTATGTATCAAGGTCTAGGGCTTTGCATATCTCATGTTAGTTCTTTGGTCTAAATGTCTTTTTCCGAAAAGCTTTGAAGTAAGTCTTGTTCCGAGTCAAGATTTTAAAAGAGCCTTTGTCAGTTTGATAACTTTTAAATGTATTTGATTGGGTTTAATGCAAATTCCTCCATAGATCAGCTGTATCACGAAAGTACTTTTGAGGTGTTTTGAATTATTCGTAGCTTTAATCAACTCACTTTTTTAACGAGAATATTAACACTTACTAGCAAATTTGGACCAGTAATATTAGTTCGTTTTTCACCTCATTAACCTCAACTGCTTATACCTCCATAATTGTTGCAGTTTTCTCAACTTGCAACTAATTTACTCATGTATCTCATAATACATTCAATCTCTAAAGAAATTTTGTACAGTAGATGAGAGGACATCGAGATATGGGAATCTTTCGATTTCTATGTTTATGACCTACACACACTACACCTACACCCCAGCTAAGATAACTTCCTGGAATGAGAGCAGAGAACAAGGTATTACGAAAGTTCATTTTAGTGTCTTCATCAAAGGGGCTTTCATCTAAAGTAATTTTGATTTTAAGATGTGTTTGTACAATTGGGACATAGCTGAGAACGTATTAAGTGGTATATGTGTGAAACCAAATTTAATCTCATATTCATATTTCGGACAAGAAACTGTTAAGAACGTGTACTTGTAAAGGTGTAACAAGACAAACTTAAAAAGTGGAAAACTGGAAATTAAAGAATGTCGCTCTAAGATAATCAGGTAAAAAGTCTTTCGATGGGCTTTGGGTGAATTGTAATAGAACTGAATCTGTAATTATATTTTGACAGAGAATATAATTTTAGGGAAGCCACGCACAAGTTTGTTGGAGTATGAAGATGTACTGCCACTTGAATTCATTCTCTTCGCATAGCACACTTTTACTCGAGCACTTCTCCACGGGATTCCCCTTTATCTTTTGTGAATTCATTTTAAGCGTTTTGATGTATAGCTTAACATACGTATACTGTAAGTGTTGTTATAAATATGTTCAATACATGCGGAAAGGTGTCGATGACCTTGTGATACATCGGCAACGATGTTCTTTTACTTGTCGTTGTAGGATTGCGTTGCAAGAGAACGATACTGATTTTGCATGGAAGCAATAATTTATCATTGAGCTTAAGTGGTTTCAATGCTCTATCAATTACATGTTTTACAGGCCCGCTAGCAAGTTCTGTATTTTGAATATTGTGAATAATTTAAGCATAAGTGTGTGCTCTCGATTTGATCGCAACGAAATAATATACTGATTTTTCTCTAGCTAAATCCTGATGACATTTGTATGAGTGACTACAAAAGCACATGCATTTGTTCATCTCATAGCGGGTGAAAAATGATGGGAGTTTAGCTTAGGATCTAAGTCAGTATTAACAGCTTTTGAATTTTTTTCTTTTTTTTCCACAAACCAACAACTGCCCATACATCCTCATTCTGTGTAAATGGAAGGTAAGAAATCGTATAACAGTTCGAACAAATTGACGGAAAATCAAGTTATTTTTACATGGGGAAGTATTCTCTCTTTACATTCCATGAATAATCAGGGAATTAGACTCCATGTATGGCCGGAGCGAATGCTGTTTTTGGAGTAAAAAGAATGAGTTCGTCTGGTTCAGATCCTTATTTGAGGGACTGGCTTACAAATGAACACCTGTGAGTAAGAATCCAGTCGAAACGCGTTCCTTGTGAGTAGAATGGTGAAAGTTAAATTTTGGAAAATGTTGAATCATTGTCTCACGTATGCACACACCTGCATGAGTTAAAATCTAAAATCCTACGTTAACGGGATTTTTTCCGGCAATCTCGGTGGCATGTCCTGATAGGCAGGCGGAGTGATGTTTTTCACAATATTTCACTTCTAATAGCAACCCTGAAATACTATTTTCTTTCTCCTCGTAAACTTTACGTTTATGCATGAGGCAGTAAAAGGCTTTATGCCATTCTTGCTGGTAGTCAGTTTTGCTCGTGTTGGAACGCATCGTAGAAGACACTGTAAATTGAGACGTGATTTTAATCATCATCTTTCTGTAGTTGATTTCAATCAATCAGACACATTCAATTCTGCCCAGCTAATGAATTAATTTCTACGCTTCTGTAGGTTTTGTATCCTTGATAAGCACTAGCAATTTTTTTTTCATTAGGATGTATGCCTCTGACGTTTTCCGACCAAAGTCCGTTGCTTGACTTAGATTGCCTTGCAGTTTTCAACATGAGTCCGTCGCTTGACTTAGATTGCCTTGCAGTTTTCAACATGAGTCCGTCGCTTGACTTAGTTGCCTTGCAGTTTTCAACATGAGTCCGTCGCTTGACTTAGTTGCCTTGCAGTTTTCAACATGAGTCCGTCGCTTGACTTAGTTGCCTTGCAGTTTTCAACATGAGTCCGTCGCTTGACTTAGTTGCCTTGCAGTTTTCAACATGAGTCCGTCGCTTGACTTAGTTGCCTTGCTACATTCTTAGTGCGTAAGCTAAGCTGATGCCATTTACTTGCTGCCTCTTCGTTGCCTTGAGCAGTGTTTAGTTCGTAGGTGTGTTTAATGTTACCTTTTTAATCGTAACAATGGTGCTCTTGAGAAATTATTGAGTAATTATATTCAAATTACAGTACATCATTTTGCCAATAATATCGAATGTCCGAGATGATGTAAATTTGCTTATTGTAAACAAATTCAATATTGCAGAAGGATTTCATAATACAAATATTATTTGTATTACATCTGTTGCTAAATTGTAGTTCGGAGCCTATACTATTTCAGACACTTTACTATTAGATACTAATCTTTTTGTACTACTCACGTTTAAAATAGTTACGACAGAAGTTTATCTTGCAATCTTATAAATCTAGTAATAATAAAAGGGAAATTCATCAGCTCCGTATAGTTATAGAATTAAAATGAAAAATGAATTCTAAGGAATACTAAAAAATCATGGTGTGTTTTTCAAGTTTACAAAATTTATGTAACGTGCTAATTGTAAGGAATTGAATATTGTATTGTCTCAGCGAACCCATAAAAATACTTTTACGACTCTATATTTTGGTGCAGAAATGAAATGGTATAGAACTTATAATCGATGGAGAGCATTCGAAACTGAATTAATATGAAGTACGATTAACCTGATGAGTAATCCAAGACACTGAAATAATAGTAATGATTATTTGAAATAGGTAAATAACAAATGCTCGTTTGAATTTTGAAATTTACCATTATAAGGTGACCTAAATATTTCTAATTTCGAACAACCAAGATCAATTCTTTTTAGCAAAATTAAATTGAGCCTTAAAAAATTAAAAAATGGAATTAAATAGTTTGCGATATTAAGCATAACAAAACCGTTTTTTAATAAAGCAAGCATTTGATTCATAACTCAAAAATAGGAGCCATAGCAGAAACAACGAAGCACTGGCTTAAAAACATGCGTTGAGCTTTGAGTAACTTTGCATGCGAGTTACTGGTTTGCTGTTTTTGCTCCTGCATCCCACACTGCCACCCTCTCAGTGCCGACCGAGAGGGGTGAGCCCTCCAGCTGCCCCCGATAGTAAGGTCTGATAACAGCAGTGCTCTGAAACATGTAAAGAATACCGAATTTTAAATAATACATAAATGGATCCTGATAAATACTGTAGTTCCCCAAGTCAAAGAAACAAAATTCTGAAGAAAATATACCATTTTGAGCAGCATTGAAGAAAACAAGCCAGGTACGTCATTGCTAAACTATATTCACAAGGTGATGAACCATTTTCAGGATTTTGAAGACATTTTGCGTTCATTGAAAAAGTTTAGTCTTCAGTAAAATTTGAACTAATTTGAATATATCGCACACTGAGTCAAATATTTGAATTGTGCATCAGTATTCAGAGCATGATACCTATAAATAATTTCGCATTACCACTTAATGCTAGTAAGGAAGTGCATGGTAATTTGTTCGTGTATTTTCTAGAAGATAATCTCCTTCAGAACGATGACGCCACCGCTCGCGCTACAGTAACTGTTGATCGCATAGTAACTCAGGAAAGAATGCGCCCCCTTTCTGTAAGCAGCTGCAGTTCACAAACTGAACAGCGGCAGCTTGTTAGATTTAATGCTAAATAATATTGAGTCTGCTACAATATTCTTCATTATTGCTTCTACATATCAAGATATTATAAATTGCTTCGTATGTAATAGAGTTTTCTCCATAGCAATAAAACCCATTTTTATCGCAACATGAAATATGTCGGCGTTTCGTAATTTCCCCCAGTTCCGCTACAAACGCTCGAAGCTGTTGCAGCAGACGAGTGTGTTGCATTACTTTGATGTTATTATAGACTTAAAAGACGAATTTTTCCTTAACACTGAATTTAATGTTGCACGTTGCGTCGTCTGGAAATCGTGTATTTCCAAATTTAAACTTGGCGTATGCTAGTGCTAAATGCGTCGCTAGGATAGAACATTATTCAGCCCTGGGGATAAATTCAGCAAGGTCAACTTCTAAGCAGGAATAAGCGACCTTACTTGAACGTGTTCAGCTCATGGCTAGACAGCCGTCCGTCAGCTGACTGAAGAATCAAAACTCGTTTACATCGGATAATATCCAAATGAATCTGCAAAACTTTGCGCGTATCTTTGTGTTATTTATTTATACCAGTCGAAAAATGCATGAAATGAATTTAACTTGTGTGATTATTAACATGAAGCTAGAAAAATTACTGAGCAGGTTATCAGAAACATTACAAAAATTTTTCGTACATGAATACCAATTACCTAGAGTGAAAATCTGCTTCAAATTCCATTGAAGTTGAATCTGAAAAGATTAAACACAACGGCAACAAAGCTTTCTCATTCAGAATACCTTTCATAAACGCTCAATGTATGTTCCAAGCACAATTTATAAATTTGTTTGTTCATTTCTAAATAACTAGAAGCAGATAGGGAATGATAGATGTACGAAGTAACCGCCAATATGTCCCGGTACTGATCATGTGTTCATCTGAGCAGGGTTATAGCGACTGGTGAAATGAATCTTGACAGAAGTATAGGATTATCATCTATTTAGTATACTAGTACCGCGATACAGCAGCGACCATTTTCGCACCTCAGCCGTTTTTCGTTTCTCTGATAATAGAATCTTCTGTAAGTTTCAACGAGAAGTTCTGCATTAAACGAACTGACATTTCTGTACGTAGAATTGTCGGCATTTTCTCATAAACTTTTCTAGCAAAGTGGTCACGCGCGCGACCGAAAAAAACTATACGACTTCGAGGAAATGCTAGGCTAAAAAATTTGGAAATGCATTCAGCCTGATGATGTTAAACTTATGTCACAGATGAAGGGATTACCGGTCGGCCGCTTCACGGTTACGATCAATGCTTGAATGTGTTATTTTATTTTGAGCAACTCTGGCAGATGTATTCAGGGAGTTTGGAGTGTGGCAATGTTTCAAAAGTAAATTTTCGCGTGTTGATGAGTCGCGTTGAATATTTATACCATTCACTATACTCACACAAAACCAAAGTGAATGCTGATCGCGACTGTCTATAAGTGTTCTTATTTTTCACGTCTTTAGTTTGCACATAAGCTCTATGAATGGCCAAGCCGACTGATTTGAGAAAAAGATGGCTGTACATGTTTGAAACCCGTCATTTAACCTCGCAGACGCTCGCTGAAAAAACATTACTCGAAAAAAACATAGCAAACCAGATCTCAACACGTGTATCCCTCTAAAATTTATAATCAAATAGCATGAACCTCAACGATCAGGCTCAGGTTTTAGTAGACAGTCTGCCGTAGAGTCTTCCTCCAGTGCCCCGCGTTTGAATTAAATTCCTCGTTGATTTCATACAGTTTTTAACTAAAGCCATTTTGGGTAGGATGATAGCCTAAGTCCCTTGAGAAGCAGGGAGGTATACAGGGTGTTTCAGAACAAGAGGTACAAAATTGCACACCAAGTTGAAAATAGCCAAATAAATACTTTTTCTTCTAAGAAATTTTCCGAAAAAATTCAGGTTTTTGAAATATCTGCTATTTATTGTTTTAAAGGATGAAATGTCATAAAACAATTTCTTGTAATATTTATTTTGAATTTACTTGACAAAAATTATTCAAAATGTGTTCCACCTACATCCATGCACTTTTCAAATCCTACCCTTAACGACTAACGGATATTAGAAAACACGTCTGGCATTTCAGAGATCTCACCAGCAGCCACTGCAATTCTGGTCACGAGATCTTCCTCAGATTCAATGGGTGTAGCATAAACCAGGCTACAAGGCTTTTCTCAAATGTCATACTAAATTTTAATACAGTAAACTTTCATAAAATAGAAGTGTTTGTAACTTAAATTCAAAATAAGTGATGCGAGCAATCATGTAAATAATTTCACTACACAATTACTCGCAAAAAGTAGTTGTTTGGCCATTTTTTACTTGGTGTACAATTTTGTACCTCTTGTGAAACACCCTGTATGCTCAGAAATTATTTAACTCAAGTGTGATGCATTTTCGGTTCGCCTTACGAGTTACATGATGACAAGCCACGGATTATGACGACCGCAGCGCACGAAGATGATGTCAGCAGATGATTAACTTTCACAAACTCTACAACTTTCACACTCTCCAGAAAGTTTTACGACGCACGAAGCAGTGTGCAATGAATGAACACATGCGGCTGCTATTGCTCGGCATTGCTTATTGTGCACCTCACTTCAAAGTGGGAGATAATGTAGCAAGTTTATACGGTAGTTCCACATAATTGCTATGGGATTCTATTTTCTTGAAAGTGGCTCGAAGAAGAAGTTAAGGGAAAATGAAATTCCTCCATTTGGGTTCAGGTAACTCTCATGTTTATTAATACTTATAATTTGTTTTTAACAGCTTGCAATAATGCAAACGTGGTAACAGAATTGAAATTCCCGGATCCTCCCTCGTACAAAAACCTAACTTGGTCGCCATCGTAAATTGTATCCATGCTACTGAAAACGTAGTAGGCACCTTAGGTAAAATAGGTCAAGTAAATATGTCTTACTTCATGACACTGTACATATTTGAGCTTCTACTCTACGCTCATGAAAAGGAGATAATTTCTGACATAAATTATACCCTTTATTTACTCACAAATGTCCACCTAATCAGGATTACACCTTTTATCCTTAACGTCGAAGGCACGTGGAGGCACATGAAGTGTAGCGATTGTTCAATTACGGGATGAACGACAATAAAATCCATTACAAACGTAACGCCCATTTTGATTTTAAAAAAAGCTGTTTCGTTGTTGCTCAAACTGTTCAGCTCATACACTGCCCGCATGAAATAACTATTTTCTACAAAATTGACAAAATAACGAGGAATTGAACGGTACTCGGGAAAGCTACACCCCTTTGATAGTATTTACAGAAGAAAATAATTATGGATTCGTTGCCGAAAATTGATCGTCATTGACGATATCATCACCAAACCAGCCACAAAATAAATGGCAACAAGATAGTTCAGTGGACAGAGCATGAAAAAGTCCTTAACACTTTCACCGCAATTAGTTAAACTGAAGTTCAATATTCAACTCAAATATAAAATCAGTTGTAATAAGTAATTTTAAAATAGTAAGCGTTAACTGGATCATACCATCATTTAGCTTTAATTGAGTATTTAAGAAAATGAAGTTCGTGACCATTGGTCGGTCAGCAGCATTATGAAAATCCCCTCAGTGGCCACCGGTGGCGCACGTCGCGGTCAAAGTGTTAAATTACATACACAAAATAAGAAATGGACAGCACCAGGCACAGGCATTGCAGCATAAGATGAAATATTTCGTTGTGTTTCATCAGGAACTGAAGCATCGCCTCAGGTATGATTGTATTTCACCTCGACCCAGACAACAACTTCTGATAGGACTAGTTTATTCACACGCAGAAAAACGGGTGGCCTGACTTAACTACGAGTCGTGTAGGTCAATTCCCTCAGCGCGCATCCCAGTATTTGTAAGCGTTTTATGGCCCTCATTGGACTTGAAATGCAGAAATATAGTGATCAAGAGTATAAACACATAATTAGCCTTTTCCGGAATATGTAGAGGAGGTGGCTGCAGGATAGCCGCAAAAGAAAGATACCAATCCTTACTCAGAAAATTACTCAGAGCATATCTCTCCAAATACAGTATCTAGGTTTAAAACTCTTGGTCTAAAAATCCTCTGAGCTATCAATCATGGCACAATTGAAAGACACTCAATCGATTTTTCGTGCTTCACAAAAATTCAAGCGAAGCTCACCTCGGTGTTTATCTATGTAGTTAATTATGAAACCACAGGTGAATTAGGTTTAGAAAATTCGATTGCTTACATGTTAGTGCTATGTGATAATGCAAATTTTTTGAATGGTAAATGAACAACTAAAATATTGCTCTTTACCCACATGTAATAAATACGGGTAAGGAACACCAATTTAATGACACGCCTGTTTCTCCCAAAGCAGTTACGCATTGGAAGGCTTTATCTTCAACGCGCGAGGGCGACACACGGCACTCGGAAAAATGTGTCAAATGAAAGCGCCGATCTCGTGACGGTGCAACAGAGGCTCAAATTCAGGAGTGATCTCTTCGATGAGGTTCCTCAGCGCCTTTACTCCTATTGTCCAGTAGAACAGCAGGACCCGAAGCAGTCTTGTCGTTTTTTTCAATACCATCCTGATCAGCAGCAGTCTGTGTAGAAACGACGAAAAACAAATTGTACTAGCACAATGAAGAAATGGCGTGGCGTTTTTACATGAATATCTCGCTTCTAAAACTTCAACAAGGCTATACAATAAACATGAACGATAGACCAGCAGATAAATATTTTAGCCACTCGCCAAGGACAACTAAAGAATACATTAAAAGTGCATGCACAGTTGATTTCCTGAGAGGGCTAGCGGAGGCCACAACATTTTTTATTAGGTGGTTCTTATTTTGGCGGAAACCGTTAATAATTATTTCTTGAATGATTTGCAAAATAGCATTGAAAATATAAAATGGGATAGAATAGTATGATATTATAGTAATTAGATATGCTATTAACGCATATCTTAAGCAGTACTTTCATGTTTGGTCCCTTTCTTGTACATAATTATGTCTAGAAATAGTGTACTATGTCTGATTTTACTGTACCAAAAATTCATTTCCTTGAGCTCTGTTCTTTTGGGGTAATTGACGAATGTGTGAACATTATTGATCACTGTTTACTTCACAGCAATTTCATCCGTTACTCTCCTGATCCATACAGCTACCCCAGTGATTAGGTTTGCTTTGCCATTGACCCATTTTACGATGAAATTTTTTTTTTTTTGCAATGCGTTGAGTAAGTTATTCTTGCAGATCAAAATGTACGACTAAGATCAACTCAAGAATTGTAACACCCAGTATTAATATATATGAGAGCCTTCTATGCTGCTCCTCATATTTAGTGTGAATTGTTGAACGTTGTTGCAACACTTAAGGGAATAATTTCATCCACTTAAGAGTGATTCTACCGAAGTTGTTGCGGGTCTACCGTTAGTTTCCTCGAATTTATTGTAGGCATTAGCATCTCTCTTTTTTGATGGCATTAATTTATCATCCAGTATTACTGAAGTTCTTTGAGAACCATATTTATTGATAGGCTTAACATCTGTTTTCTTATTGCAAATTAGTTATCGACTTGAAAATTAATAAAAGTAAAGTGTTTTTTCATGAAAGACTGAAGCACTGCAGCACACGTGAACACAACATCGCAGTTCACAACGAGGCGCAAGGAAGCAAATCTCGAGAAAATCTAAGCCCACCCTCACCTGGTGCGCGTGCCCGCGAGCTGCCTGGTCTTCTCGTCCGTGTTGTGAGGGAGCCACAGCCTACTCACGAAAGTGAAGAGAACGGACGTTCTGCACACTGGACAGCGCCTGCGCACAGACAACCTATGTGTAAATGGTATATTTCTCACAAATTGTATCATAGTTTAGTATTAGCCCATTAAACTAAGACTACTTTCAAGACATAGGAGGCTCTGATAACAAATTTCTCTTGCTAATGAAATTGTTCATCGGAAATTAGCACGGAATTGAAATAAATTTGGCGTTTCATTTTTTGCATCGTTTCGAATAAATTTACGATTGTTCAACAAATAATTTTTCTTAAAGCATTAAGCAACTAAGCGGAAATATGTACTTAATGCTCGAATTATTATTTTTTCAACCGGTACTGAAATCCTTCCTTAATTCAAAAAAGAGCGATAATAGAGATATTTACAGAGTATATGTATTACCTTTCAAATACCATAATTTTGTTTGATGCTGACAATGCGCTGTGCATCAATGCACCTGGAATCGATTATAAATTATTAGCGCTTGTTTTGTGTTTTATGATTATAGCTTCAAAATACAAAATTAGTTCGTTAGCCTCCAGGCTAGCTCATTAATGAGTATATTTTAAAAAGTCAAAAATGCTTACATTCTCACTCTAGAAGCAAATCATGACGTCATGAGCTATAAAAGTTGCAAACATGCATAGTTTGTATACAAATTTCCACCATCTCAGTCCACTTAGCAATTGCAGTTCAAGCTATCTTTCATCATTTACTACCGAGTCTTTTTTACTACCGACGTTGGTGCTCGTCGACTCCTTTACTCGTTATCAGGCAAATCATTCAGTCGTCTCGAATGATCGAACTATGATATGCAAAACATCACGAGCGTTCACATACGGAAGAGTATGGGTCATAACCTGATGTGACGTGGACCACGATTCGCCTCAAGAGTAACTGATATCTTGGGAATTTTCAACAACCTTTATAAGAAAAAAAATAAATAGTAATGTTTGTGTACACCATACAACACCCAGGATCATTTTCACGATTAACTTGAATTTTAAGTAGAGAAACATTCAGAAAGATATGATTTCTGTTAATTCGACAGCAAGTGGGCTCTTGAACAATCACATAACGAGGATGTAGAGACAGAATAAACAACTGAAATAGGTATTAGGGTTCAACTAGAACGTTTGAGTATTGTAGTAACGTTTCTGTGTTTGTAGCCACCCTCGTTTGTTTGACGGGTGTCTGCTGTGATGAGATTATATGCATTGAAAACTTTAGATTCAAGAACAAAATTAGTGCCTCTTGTTGCTGATCAGGAGTAAAACACCGAGTGATGACACCTACCATAAATTATGAAACTATTCTTCATATTGCTTAGTATAATTCACTACTTCGTTCGCCACATGTAAAAGATACAGTTGATGGCCTTGACTACGACGCAATGTAGATGTTTATATTCAAGGATTGTAGCAAAATTTAGCGAGTGTGCAAGGGAAGACTAAGAATGGGAGAACATGCAAGAGGGTTTGTTGCTGATTCCGGGCGATTTGAATTTAGATAACGAACTGAAATTCGGTCCTTCAAAACAATAGGAGTCCATGAAGAAGGAAGCTGCTGCTTCAAATTACCTCCAGCACTACTTCTATGGAGCTTGTGGAACAAATTAATGTAACTCATGCGATTATCATACTTCACCAGGCAAGGATTGCTGAGGCTTCAGCGAGAGGATGGAAAATGGGTAACTTCTTGAACGACGCGAACTCTATGCTTACAATAATGCCAAACCCTGCCGTGTACTCACGGGTTAGACGTGTGAACAAATTTGAGTTTGCGCTCTAGCGGAGAGAAATTCATTCAAAGCTATTTATTTTAAATATAGAATGACCCATTGAATGTATATCCTACTACTGAGTTGTTAAAAACAATTCAATCGTAGATGAGATATTATTGGGTACACACACTTGAAGAACGCCAAACCAAGTTTTAAATCGTGTAAGATTCCCGTATACGATTAATTTTCTTGTTCCCCGCCCAGACTTCTGCTCGCAGTACGTGAGCTTGTGTTAAAAAAATCTCATAACATAAGCAATGGAAAGAAACTTATAGCTTAAAAAATGCACGATCTTAGGACCACTTTGACCTATTGCCTTACATGAGCGCCGATAACCATGCTCTATCATACATAACAACATCGCCAACACGCTTGAGTTATTGATGAAGCCTGGGCGCCTGCTGACCTTCAGTTGTCACCGTCATTCATCTGTTGATGTACCGAGCCACTGTAAAATTCGTTGAGATTCAAGGAACATCTGTAAGCACTTAAAGAAGATCAAAATTCTATATCAGGAAATCGTGGGGAAAAATAAATTTGATTTCAGTTCCTGCAAACTGTAACGTAATTATTGTGCATCACTATTGTATCTGATATAAATTAATAATGAAGATGAGCCTGTAATAAAAGGCGACGAAAAGCCAGCAGCAAGGAATAAGAACAGACAATTCTGACGCAACGCACGGCATCTTAACGAAGATAGGACGTCCAAGAACACAAGCACACAACATTTTCAGCAAGAACAAGACTCACGCCACGGCACTATCACAAATATATCGTAAAAGATGGTCAGCGACAGGTAGTACCGCATTTACAGTATAGAAACCAAGCAAAAAAAAAAATGTGTTTGAAACGTTAGCGAATAAGAAGCAAAAAATACTGAGCGTGTTGCTCCTAATCACGCTCTGGTTGATCCAGTGAAAGCGTGAGCGCTTTCGTAACATTTCTAGGGCTATTAAACTCACCATCGGTCAACTGCCGATTGCTGCAACCACGAGGCTATGCAGCACTGGCAGAAGCTGTGCTGGCAGTCCGGCAACACGCCGTAGCAACTGAAGGTGACGTCATCGTCCCGCTCGGCGTGCTTACGGAAACACACCGAGCACTCGGGATTGAGCAGGTCATGACCGGCGCCGCCAGTCGAATCTTCATATGAGAACGCCTCAGGTGACGATCCAGACTGAGCGCTTGACTCGTTAAGCTTACTTTTACTCGATGAGTTCACCTGTGAACTGTTTCCAAACATTTCAGGGGTGTTTCGTTTTATGATTTTCGTTCCTCTCTCTTCTCGGATGTCATTTAATTTGGAAACTCGTAGCTGACAGTTTTCTATGTTACGTATAAAGCCGCAGCAACATTCACTATAGGACGAATTTATTTCTACTCTTGAATATGCAGATGTCTCCCCGGCAACATGATGTTGCATAGGACCCTGGGCGGGCTCGGAGCATGCATCCTCACATTCCAGGAGTTGAGCGTCGTGGTCTTCGCGCCAGCTCACCTGCGAGGTGGACGAGTTTTTACTGTCGGAAACGAATCGTACGCGACTGCAGCTACATGAGCGGCTGTGAGGTCGTTTGTTTCGAGTTTTTGTGCAGGAGGAGTCAGAAGAAGACACATTTGCTTCACATTCTATTTCATTTTCGCGAATTTCTGGCTCATGATAATGATCTCTTAAGGACTTATCAAACGAGACGTTTCGAGTAGGGTAATCAGTGCTTTGAAAGGCTTCATTCAGAAACTGAAAAGGACTGTCGTCATAGTCAGTGGTTAATTCGCTGCAGTCCGCATCGATTAATTCATCTTCGTAGTTTAGGAAACGGTCAGAGTCCCCTGAATCATCACAGCCGTAAACCAACGAGTAGATGAAGTTTTGGCTGCCAGCCAAGCGTTCCAGCATCTGAACGAAACAAACCAAGTTACTCTTCATTTCAGCCAATCAAGGTTACGTAAAAGTAGTTGCATAAGTAGTCACATAAAGTTATTAAATATTACTTCAATATTTAACCATGGGTCAACTTTTCATAAAACTTTTTTTTTAAATATGAGTGAATGACCATATCAAGAAGCAAGTTCTTAATTCACCAAATCTCCAAGAAATATTGGAAAGCTAGTTTATCGCTCATTTTCAAATGAACTTCGCTTCGCAGTTTGAGAACACGTTAAGTTTTTTTCAAATTTACGGACTTTCAAGAAAAGAGGTCTCCGTTAAATGTTACAACTAACGCAGCCACTTGTTAAACTTGTCAAACTCTTGGATGAAATCACAGAGAACAAAATGGGATTACCAAAGGCTTCTATAATTTCTGAATTCGTCAATGTTCAAATAAATGAAAAAACTTAAAGATGTTCCCTGAAATTGTACTCTTCAATTTTTAGATTGCTAAACATAGCTTCTGCAAAACGACGTATCAAACAAACAAGAAAAAGCTGATGCCGCCATCGAGCTGCCCTTGCATTCCGCTATTACGGAAGACAAAACAAGGTAAAGAGCTAACAACACAACAGGACGCAGTCGGAATATCTTAACGATGCCCGCAAAATCTGTTACTGAATTTTCTAAAAAAAAACGACGTGCGTGCGGCGATAATTCAACATTGCAAGGCGTTTTTTCATCAGTTGGTAACTTATAAAACGCGTTGAATGAACCTACCACAAGTGATAAAGTTAACAGAATTGCCTAATCGAACAGCGGTTTCTGCTACAAATATTGCACACAGTGCATAAAATGAAGGGACGACTGGCCACCTACTGGTATGGTGTGACGTACATATATGCGTGCTGATTCGCCACCAGTACTTAAATCGTTTCTCAATTATCGTTTCTTTCAATTGTACACGTGTAGACCTCAAATTCTGAAAAGCTTGAACATTTTCATAGTACTCTCAACTAAATACTGGTTTAAAATGAGAGCTAAGTAAATGTGAAAATATGAGAAAGAATTTCAGGCTCGGTGCGTCGAAGGTAAACTATTTCACAATAGCAGAGAAAATATGCTCTTCGGCAGGCTTTTCGCTCAATATGAACTTGATGAAATCAAAATCTTCATGTATAAAACATGCTCATAACTTCCCCCAGTTCTTTGTATGAACTTGTGTTTTATCGTCTGTAGCGAAAACAAAGCATATAAGCCCAACTCCAAGTTAGTACCCGCCAAAAAATTGAATTTCAAGTAGTTTTAGGTGATGTTGTTTTCTTAATTTAGATTAAAGATAGATAATTCCAAGTAAATTTCTCACAGATCTGTCCACAGGAAAATATACAAATGCCTCACTTATAACACAATTTTAAAATTACACAAGAACCAATTTCAGTTAAGCACACGGCTCCGACTCACATATTTCACTAACCACAGTGGAATGATATTATAGGGTCTACAGTGCTAAATTTCTTTGAACCAACCTGGAATGACGCCGCGATCGTTTCTTTTAAGAGGACCATTTCAGGGGTGTAAAATGCTTTGTGTGGCGTTCACTATGGAGCCCTGATATTTTTTGCTATTCATACGGCGATACCTGTAACCAAAGAAAAAGATCATTGAGGAACTGTGTTCACTGCCGCATTTCGAGGTGAGGCCTCGTTTTCAGGCAGCGGCCTGAAGACCCCTCTCTCGCTGGAGAAGTGCTTAATAATTGATGAGCACCAAAAGTAATCTTTCTCAAAAATACAAGAACTATAACTAAGATTTTCCAATTACAATATATGTGTGTGTGTGTGTGTGTGTGTGTGGAAGCATCTTACACGTTTTAGAAGTTGAACAGAGGAGCAAAAAACTAGCCTTTGGTTTGGTTTCTGTGCATGATGTCTTTTGCTGTGCTCATGTCACGTTCAGTGGTTGTCTTCGGTAACCACATAGCCACCGAAGCAGATTTTCGATTTGTGGCAAAAAGTTCGTTTATAAACTCAGCCAAGTTTGGACTTGAACCCCAGCTATGTTTCCTGCCCTTGGTCATGTTGATCAACAAGAAAAATAGTTCTTAATGTAGATGGATGGGAACTATAAACCAAAACCACTAGGTAAACTGAGTCTTAACCACATCGATGTCGTTATGTAACTCAACTCGGCTGTTTATGCAAATTAATGAAAACAACTTCTTTCAAGCAAAGACGCTAAATAAATGTCAATGCTTCGGCATTATGGCTACAACGACTTTTCACCCTGAAACAAAACCTCTGAAGAAAGGATTATCAAAGACGGGAACTTTTCGAAAGCAAGTCTCTTTAATTAAGTAAAAGTAACTCCGAAACTACATCTCCAGCCGCCTACTGATCTATGAAATAGAAATGGCTAATTATACGATGGCATATGTTAATATAATGGCAATGTGAATCAGGTGAATCAACTGAAATTAGGGCCAATCTCTAATCACAATTGAAATTAGAAAAACAATTAACCAATCACTGTTGACTCAGTGTTGAGTGAAACATAAAAAATAGATTAACGAACGTGTAAGGAATGAATGTAGAATTTCAGTTACATTTCTTAAAAGATTTTAAATTATTTCAGAACGTTGATCAGTGAGTTGATGAACAATGACCAAAGTTGTTCTTTTATTGGTCTCCTGCACTCTCCTTAGAAAGATTTGAATGAAATTTTTCTAGCACCGTTGCCAAGTTAAGATATTTATTTGAAATCTTGTCCTTTTAATTTAAGCTCATGATGACGCAGAAAATGTACAGCCAACAGTTATAGCCAGAATACGAAATTCAGGCTATGATAAAAATGTGTCAGTACTTTTGGAAGGCTTGTGGAAGACCTCAAGCCCTTTAAAATTGACAATAGTTTTTAACCCTGGTTTGTATCGTATTTTTCCGACTAAACTCTATCTAAATTCGAATCTAAAATTTAAATAAATTACAATATTCCCTTGCTACTTTGCGATTCAATTATCGTGGATTCACGACTCCGAGTAGTTTTGTTTTTAAAATACGTCAACGGGCAACATCGACAAACTAATGACTCCCACTCTCAGCCGCTAACAAGGAAGACCTCGAAGAGTTAACTAAGCCAGCGAGCGGAGAAGAAGAAGAAAAGGAAAAAATAGAATAATTTAAGATGTCTCGCAAGCTAGCTTGACTTAGGAACGGATCGCCGAGCTGCATTTGTAACCTGGCTAAGGAACTGCAAAAGCGATGACAAGAATGGAACCACGATATGATTTGATTTGTTTAATTCTGCAACATGGTCGATGACGTCATTGCTTCCTACAAAATGCTCTTCGACCAAAAAAAAAGCAGCATCAGCCGATTGTCGTGTTTTGCAGCCTCTCAAAAAAGAGCAAGTCCCTGCTGTGCTACAACCAAAGTTACACTTTCGAAAACCGCGGAAAAAGTGGAAGAGATGCCCCAGGAAATGGAACTCTCGTCTGAAGACACGTAAAATACAATCAACGTCTGAGCAGAAAAAGTTATCATCATTTTCATCGTCATCATTTTTACTGCGCAGCAAATTCATTGCCATCAACATTAAAAATTTACTTCAACTTCTTTTGTGTGTGAGTACAGTAATTATCTTCATGTTTTTAATTTTAAATGTTACTTTACTCTATAAAATATTATACCTTACCTACCGATTTCACATTGCTTAACATATTGCTTAAAAAGTGAGTTGTTAAAACTACAAGGAGAGTTTAAAAAGTTCAAATGCACGTTCAAATTATTAAATAAATAAGGTCTCCGTACTTCGCAGAAATATAATTACCGCCGCTGGTCTTGGAACTAATCTCCCGCGATAAACGAGAGTTCACTGTATATGTACTTTTTATTCAACTTTTTTAAATTTGAAAGAATGTAATGAACAGAATAATCACATCAAATCATTTTGAGAAAAGCACGTACCACGTACAAATTTGCTCCCAATAAATCTACTTTATTTCTGGACGAAATTTCGATGATCGAAAAAACGAACGTGAAATCAAGTCACGAGTATAAAGATGGAGCTCATAACGGCGATAGAATGAGATAGTTTTGGCCTAAAACCTCTTGCTGGAAACGAAGAAGCAGCGACAAATTTCCTACAGAATATTAGTGAATGTATAAACGAGTGTCAGTTTACCTGAAAAACGTAAAATAAAGATGCTTGTGATAAGCAAGGGCAAGTGCTTTCGACTTTTGAAAAACAAGGAGCAGTACACATGGACCCTAGTGCTATTTTAAAAATGTTTGGATGAGATCTCAAAATGCTTGGACTTGTATAGAGAATATTTTTTCTCGAGTTAGTGCCAATAGTGCGGAAAATATGCTAAAGGCAGGCCAGACTCGTTACGATGCGCCTCCTTTTCTTCGATAATTGCAGTACTCAACCAGAAGAGAGCTTTCGTTTCCAATTATGGAAACATTTTCTCCTGTTGCATCTAGCAACAAATGTAACAACGATATGATCAGAGATATGAACTATCAAATTAACAGAATTTCATGCTCTAAATACAAAAGATCAACAGTGAGATGCACATCAGCGTCAGATCACCTTGAAAAACGGTAATTGCTTTTGCAAACGTGATACTACGTTGGACAATTAACACCAAAAATAAGGTCAACTTTTTTGTGACAAACGTAATCCATTTATTCAAATATGTTTCCACATAAGTTTCGTTGTACGTACAATAATATGAATAAAAATTTAATTGTAAAATCTTATTCTTTTTTTCCCCCATACAACCGACATTAGACATTAATATCATTATATTTGAAGTAGAGGATAAATAGAAAGTTCTTCGATACGTTTTTAGCTTCAGTTAAAATATCGGGACAATCTCTCTTTATTCAAACAAAGGTTCATAAATATGAAAATACTTTAATTTTTTGTAAATCTTTCCTGTAATTCACTAATATTCAACATATTTCGAAGAATGAGTTCTTAAAAAGTTATTGTTGAGCTAGCCTATGTCGCGCGCGCACAGTGAGAGGAGTTCTGGTACCTTAAAGCTGAGGAAAATGTATGCGATATTGCGGGGATGAGGCTAGGAGTTTGTGGATGCAAGAGCTGAGATATGCTAAGGGAGGACTGGACCACTAAAACCAAAAAACGAAAACATTCATAATAGAAAAACTTTTAAAGGTTCAACAACCTAATTCAGTCCTTCTTTTGACGAACAGTAATAGTTACGAAACATAACATTATTGCAAAGTCGTTTAACGAAAATATGTTAATATTTAAATTTCCTCCAAATTTTAAAGGTAAAAACTTGTTAGCTTCAATTTTTATCCGTAGCTGACCAACGTCCGAACTTCTCGCTTTGTTGTTTTGCTTCTAAGTACTGATTATGCTACCAGTAAACACCGTCTACAGTTCTCTTAGTTTTTGTTTATTTGCTTCAAATTAGTTAAATAAATAACATGTTTACGTATAATTTAGAATCGTAATTTTAGCCATTTATGATCTGCAGTTTTATTCTAGGCATTTATACCCAGATTCAACTTGATTTAGTATTTTTTGTGTGGTATATAATTTTTTTTTTAAATTTCGTACCATATTTTTTCATACATTCTTACAGAAGCAAGAGTTTTCTTTGATTGCTGTTTCCTTATCGAGGTTAATAAGCCCACGAATACTTAATAGCTCAATAATTTAAATGATACTCCTGTTCTTTTGATTAGATATTCATACTGGACCATGAAGCTTCTCGACCAACTGAGGACGAGATGAGCGTGTAGCAGTTCTTTGCAATAAAATTGCACGCCACTTAATTCACTGGAGACTGCACGTTCGTTTATTCCTCGGTGTTAGGCATCCCAAGAAGGGCTGGCCCAGGCCACCGCTGAACGCTTCGTTCACTCGATGACACTCTCCTTCTAAAGTGTCTTTCGGAGTATTGAGTTATTAATATCGCCTTGAAGAAAAATATGGGACAAAGTGACCTGAAGCAAAAGATCATTGATGCCCCTGCTATTGAGTGTGGGAAATAACAGTGTGGGAAATACTTATTACCCGAGTACTCCTCAACAAAAAAAAACTTACCTGAGTTGCTATAATAAATGTGAACTTTGTTCTTTCTGTGCTACGTCATCGACCAGGAGCCTCTTAACTCCTGCAAGGACGGGCTAACAGACAAGAAGAATCATCACGGATAAAAATTTTTTTGGCGAACAGATTAGGGTTCGTTTTTTATTGTTCTACCACGCACAAACATGACTATTTTCCGTTGAAAGATATGTCTCCAATTAAGTTTTACTGAATTTTTGAACTAACAAATCATCTTTACTAATTACCAGTTTTTTCATTGTTTACCGTTAGATCACAAAAAACTGCTAATGGGAGTAAAATTTGCAGCTCTCTACAACTTGGCGCTAACTTCTTTTAAATGTTTTCCCAATTGCATCAGCATTTCTTACAGAAATCTTTTGTTTAAATCTGTACTTTAAAATACTACTGAATGAAAAAGTCATTCACACAAGCGGCAGACTAATAATCATGAACTTTTATCACACTGGGAACTACCATTAGAATACGTATCGAGTGACAACTAAGAAAACGTATCTTGAGACCGACTACAACCCAGTCCTCGAGTGAACTGCACCACCTCGACGGATCTGAGAGAAAGCTAACGGCGCTTACACTCTCCTAGCAGGAAAAAACTTACCAAATGACTCCTGACTTTTTCTTCATGCAAAGGTCTAAGAAGTTCGAGTCTATTCTGATCAATTCTGAATGCTGTAGCTGGCACTAATTTCACAACAAGTTTGACTCCAAGTAGCAGTCACACAATCGAAACTTGGAGTTCCAGAATATGCATGAGATATATGTAGATAGATAGTAAAATAAATTCTACGTGCAACAGAAGCTCAATTTTAATTATACGAATAATAGTTTTCAAATGTTCAATTTTAAAAACACCGCTAGGGATACAATATTTTTGCCGAACGCGGCTGAAGAGCAATACCACAAAAAAGCAGAAGGGATTTTTGTCCAGAATTAAGTTGAAATATTCCTGAGCTAAGCTCGACCCGTTCGTTCTTGTGCTCATTTAACTATAAACAACTTAATTTAACTGTAGTGTCGAATTCTTTTCATATTGCTGTAGGTCCACTGCGGGCAGCATTCTCCTACACTTTCACGAGAGGAAACGAAACTGTTTTTGTGTGGCTGTCTCGCCCTGAGCTAAGTGAAGGGAGCTGGTGGTGCGTGCGACGCAGAACTTACTTCTCATCTCCGCAAACGAATGCATTCTTCCATACGTCCCTCGGGCTAACAAAAAGTGAAGCCAGGTCTCGGTGAAGGGGATGACTGAAGTTTTTTTAGCTCAGTTTTTTATTTAACTCCCTTCGCTACGAAGCAGTCTGAGTGAAATGCCCTCAGCAGAGATCTTTGCGAGCAACATTTTTCGGAGAAATAAATACATGCTTAAGAGTATTCAAATCACTAAACCATGACTCTGCACCATTATTCTCCGGCATAGCACACGAAATATTTTAAAGTTAGAAATTCTGGGGAATTCAGCAGTTCCTCTGGACTACACCAAAGCTACGCACATATGGAGAACAATACTCCAGCAAACCACCAAGTCACGCAGCCAAGCAAGCCTGCTTCTACAAGTATGCTCTGTATCCGACACGCCAACTGCTGGTCGAAGGAGCTCAAGGTAATATTGAGCGGAACTTTGTTTGTTTTCTTGGCTTTGCCACCATACGCCCTTGTTTCTGAGCAATAAAGGAGAAATGACTTGGCATGTTTGACAGTGGACTTCGGTGAGCCCGTCCAGGTAATCTACTAAATTAGGCTTCGCGCTCGTCGACGAAATTGTCATCAAAGTTTGTTCTTGCACTGCTCAGCTAACTTAATACAGTAGGTCCATAATTCCATCAAAACTATTACGCATAATTGTTTGGCATAAATTTTAGATAAATTAGTGGGCTTTATAATACAGCTTAAAATCAACAGCAATGTCGGTGCAATAAATTAACAAGAGCATCAATATAAATCCTCGTCTAGAAATCATCTGTTTTTAAATCAATGAAAGATTCTAAATAATTGAAACGAGTACGACTTTATTTCAAGGTTCATCGCAGCAGCATTCCAGAAACGTTGTTTCGTTCCCACTCTATTCAAAGGTTAGAAGCATTAAATATCAAAGGTTAAACCAAAGAGCAGTTAACAATGATTTACTCTTTGTAACGTCAGTTTCCCTTTTCTTTCTTAACTTAATTTTAATGAATTTGAACATTTTTTTAAAATGCGATGAATCATGCAGCGTATCATTATACAGGTGATTTGAAATTTATTCAACAAATCTTATAGCACTTTAACACCGACCGATCTAAATTTTAATGAGTTAAATTTTGATCAGAAGCGTTCTTTCGAAAAGAATCACATTAATTACGTTAAGAAGGAAAAATGTCATTTTTTACATTCATTTGTTTTGAAAATCATACCATGCGATACATCAATTTCAATTCTAACAAGCCTAGTACATCAGCGCGACGTGTTCAGTCGGGTGAAAGAAAATTCTGAGAACCGTCGTAAGTTGCGGACAGAAGTACAGTACGTTCGTAAAGTAATTATGCAGTAATCGATCCCAACCCGTTTTTCGATATTTCACTTCAACGATAACGATATTGGTATTTTTTGGCAAAAACAACTTCGAAGAATACACGATGCTATAAGACTAGTGCTTAGATCTTCGTATCTGATTATCAGATGTATTTAGCTCTTCTGCTTTTCACATACATTTTTTATTAGTATGAACAATAGTTTGAATATGTCATTTGCAGGAAATTTTCTGCCAGTTAGGAAACGTAAAAGTTATTTATAATGGACTCCTATACGAAGAAAACGGGTTCACATTCCATATTATAGCCTCCATCGATAGCAGCAGCAGTAGTAAACGAACCACGTTTACATTTCTTATCTCCGTTACATTAATACTCTACAAAGAGATTTTGAAGGAAATTTAATAGACAGTTCCGTCTTGAAACTACGTTTTGTTGCAATCACAGTTTTTCATGTTCAGTGGGAAGAAAGTGAATAGCAAACTATTGGAGAGCAAGGGTCAACTTGGGTTATCGCTTGCCGCCTTCTTGGTTTCCACATCCCCAGAGCAGCAGCTTGCTCCGATAAATGTACGGCGTAGATGCTGTAAATTGAATTTAAAACCTTCTCGACCTATTTGCAACGCTTTCCTTCAGAAGACGTATTCTTCGTACTACCTTAGTGGCGTACAGTATAGCAGTTGCTTGAAGTAACAACTGTCTTAAAGTTTAAGATGAAAGCCACCCACATTTCCTCTTTTCGTAGCGTAGCTTCGATGAGTTGTGTTGTTAAAGAGCGTGAACAATCCCAAGGAACATTAAAATTAATCAATTTTTGACACATAGAGTATTACTTCGTTTAGAAATCAAATAGCACCCGCGTAATACAGTTCAAATTCGAACGTGACTTATTTCTGCTCTAAAAGATCAAAGAATTTTTTGCTCTCATGTCAATCGACTTTTTTTTAGTTCTTTGTACTGAGGGCTGAGCAAAAGCATCTTTTCCAAGATACAAAACTTTATGTTTGAACGTGTCGTAACTACTGTTGACAGTCGTAACGTGTCCTAATTAGTATAGAGTCAAACGCTACTCCTCTCCGTCGGATGCTCTTGCAGCCTTTCACCGTCTCGCATGCGCCCGAGTTGACCAATTTACATTGCTAACCACAACAAGTAATATTTTAGGGTTGATTGTGATCACAGAAGCCTCATGAATTGCATCCTTTGAGACTCAGATCTGTATTTGTTCTTACCTTACCAATGCGGGCCTTAATCACGCCAACACCTCCACAACATTAATACTTTATTATTTGTTGCTCGCTGGGTGACATTTTAATAAAGAGAATGGTGAACTTACTCGCCTCTTTAAAAGGATATGATAGAATTATTTGTCAACAAAACACTCCCAGCGACTCAATACTGCTAGGAAAATGAATCATAGTTCACTTGCTCACGCAACATTTGAATGTATATAATTGAAACATTTCTTAAACGATGTTAACACCGTGGATAAATTAAAGAGAAATTTTGTCAACAAAGTTCAGCTTTTAACTGAGAAAAGTGTGGACTGGATCTAATTTTCCATCGCTTAAACGAATAATTTCCTCTGAGTGGCTGTTTCTATTAAGGATATACAAAAATGAAAACACAATCACAGGAGACTGTGAGAAAATAACAAGTTGAGCACATGTGATATGAACCCGTACTATTACATAAAATGCTATAATAAGAACGGCCAACCAGCGAAGAATTAGAGTTTAATATAAAATCAAAGATACCTGGCATTGGTTTTAAGAGAGCCAACATGGAAAGTACATAATTAAAAACATGGAAAAATACTCGTTGAAAATTAGCACGCCTCGCTCAAAAAACAACTAACAATAATAATGTGTCATCGGTCCAACTGCACTTAAATTTTCTGTTCACGTGTACTCGAATTCAATTTTTAACAAAATATCTCAGGTACATCTGCTCGAGTTTAATTAATCAAATTTATAATGAAACACAGAACAGCTGCGTATTTTGTAATCTTCGATAAAGGATGCCGGAAATTATGAGGATGGCCATGATACGTTAAAGCAGGATAATCATTTATGCTCTGAAAAACTGTACAAAAGCCATCGTAAAGCATAACCACAGGGTGACCTTTCCGTCGCTGGGGGAAATCAGCAAAAATAATTTCTCTTACGTTATTATTTGGTGTATGTACGTACACACAGCAGATGCGACAGACCATGCAGAGGAATAACAACGAGAGGATACTTTCCATCGCTCATCCGGCTAAAATATTTGAAAACAAAATGAAAGAATATAAAATGAATTGTAAAGCATCATGCACCAAAAAAAACTTGCAACAAACAGAAATTTTCGTGTAACATTTTTCCAAAAATTTTTCCATCTTCACAAACTTTTAGCCCAAAGCTACTTTCAGAGCGAAACAATTAGCTCCGCTGGAACGTTTCGCAAATCTATTTCGGATGTCATTTTGAGCAATCCTGAAGTGGCACTGACTACTGGAATGGCGTTGTTCTTCCGGAAGCTTGAGCAACTTCGCATCAGCTAGCTCTCGACTGCTGCTGCAGATAATAATTGTAATTGCACTCCAGCAGCCTCTTAAGTTGTCAACCGCACCACCCAATATTACATCGTATTGCATCGCTCTACCCTCGAGCAGCAGATGAAGACAGCGTAAAAAACGCAATTATTGTCAAGGTGTGTTGGTTTAAACAAATGGTATTATTCAATGAAAGAGTTTTTTGTGTAATTAATTCTATTATTTTTTTACTATTTTATTATGTTTTTTGTTTCTCAAGTGAAAAGCTACAAACGAATTAAATGTTGTTTATATTTTACACCTGATTTAAAACAAAAAAAATCAGGGTTTAAACCAAAGAATTTTTTTTTTTCATTTTGTTTTTTGTTTGATGATTATCTTTCTTGCCCCTTGAATTGGAATACTATAAGTTAATTGAATATTGTTTATAATTCATACTATACGCTCTCTAGACATCAGTTAATCTTGTGGAGTATTCTTTTGATTATCAATAATAATTTTTCATACGTCTCAATCGAAGTACAACAAAATAAATGCACATAAGTGTGCAAATTTATTTTATCATGCCATAAATTCTAAGACTTAAAACCCATGAAATATTATTTATCGTTATTTTTTACTTCGCAACAACTAAAACTATTTCCGAAGTTAGTTGCACAGCAGTGGCGAAAATTTGAGTGTGGAACAAAGCACGTCATAATTTGAATTTTGGGGCTTAATACTCCTGTTCTATTTGTATTAAATTTAATTTTATTCCACTTTGCAGCGGATGCGACCATGTATCATGGAACGGTGTTACTCATTAAATTTATGAAGAATCAAAACCTACTTATGGTTATTTCCGTAAATCATAATAAAGTTATATGAAGATATTTGAACTTCTTACGATAGTCATAGCTATCATGTTTAGTGTATGATGAGTTTATGTTCGTTAAAAGAAATTGACTCATAAGCCTCTGAAATGTATCAAAGCTGGAAAATTCAATATAAATCTAATATGTCTTTAAAACCATACGAGTATGTGAAGTCCAAATAAAGTTTATTTTTAAAAAACATTTTTTCCAACCCTGACTAATATAATGACCTTTAAATTTTGTCACAGACGTAATGCATAACATAAAGGCCCTGCACGGGTGTGCCCCGGACGCTGGATGTGCGCAGGGTGCCGGTGACTTTCGACGTAACCTTTAGGAAACGTGATCTAGCACCTTGCTTTTCCCCTAATGAGAGTCTGGGTGGGAGGAGACAGCGGCAGGACGTGGCAAGACACAACCCGAAGCCGAGCTCTTGGGTTTAGCAGCTGATGGCCGTAAGCTGAACCATGCAGTGACCCAAATTGAGCAAAATAGAGGAAGTCAGCGCAACAGCAGCTCATCAAGCAATTCAGACCATCTTGAGCTCCTCCTAATCGATGGGAGGCGCGTGTAGGTAGCTTCATTTCATCTCATTTCTTGATAGTCATTGAGCGCAACCACTAGATGCGACGGAAGTACCGGTCAAAATTAATGATGCATGACATTGTTTGTTGGAGAACAAACATGAAATGCGCATAGTTATGCATATGTAAGAGCGATAGCGCTATGTTACATTCAAGAATTACTAACACAAGTAAGTCGAGAATTTCCGGTAGCGTAGACTTAGATTAACCGCAGAACATGAATAGAATTCAGACCTGTACAAAGAGAATTTATAACATTCCGTTCACATATTTTAACTTTCAATTTCCTTTGAAAACAGGCCTAGCTCTGTGCACTGCTGTATTTCTTAACTTTTGAGATTGCGAAGGTCATTTTTTAACCGGGGATTGTGGACGGCAATGCTGACATTGACAAATGTGCTGAAATGAGAGTCCTAAACCAACTTATGCAATTGGCGCGGCCGAGCGGGTAATTTTCCTTTTTTGAGTTGTGCTGATTTTGTGCGCAAAAAAATCAGTAGGAGCATACCTTGACATCAACCAATACTTCCGCAAATTTTCTACGTGCTCATTTTCAACTTCAAATCATTCGACTCATCTTTGATGTATCAATTTGCAACATGTATTTTGTTCGATTTGAAATCAAGTGTATAAGTAATTCGCACTAATTATTCTAATGAATCTTTCTTATATTATTTCTCAGGCAACAATCTTCGTTCCCCAATGTCCAGTTAACCGAAGTTCCCTTAAAAAAATTCACAGTTTCTTGAGTCAAAGATGAGTTTCAACTCTATTTCGAACCCCTAGACTGTGGAAAGGCCAAAATTATCTAATGTAAAATCCCTGGAGAACAGTGAATCAAATAGCCTTTCCCATCAGAATAAAGACATCTGACATTCAGTTACTATCTCAAGTGTACACGCGGGTTCTCTTAGCTAAAAAATAAATCTTTAAAGGTAAGGTTCAAGATTAACGCTTTGGTGCTGCTCTGTGAAGCCTTAGCAGTTGTTGCCTTACAGCATAACTGAATTTGTTGTCTTTTACACGCTCCTAGCGAACAATTGCAATGCATGCTCGCAGAGCCTGAAAAAACGGTGTTTTTTTCAAGAATAACTGCTCACAAGGTTTTCTTGTTTTTAAGGGGTGACTTATAGTGTTTTATACTCTTTTCTCTGGTGCAGTTTGATGTGAAAATCGTATATTTAGGTGATTTACATGTTACATAGCGCTGCATTTACAACTAGGGAACTCCGTTACGAGCACACCGGCTGTCGAATGTCTCGAGTTACTAGTAGGAAATTGAGCAAATGTATGTATCTGCTCGAAAGAAAGAATCAGGTCATGAGTAGAACTGTTTACGAGTTATCTGAAAGAGAGAGCATGTATCGCGATTTCCTCTGGCATAAGTTGTTATGACTGGTAAACATACCAATTTTTCATCAAAACTACTCCATACACGTTTTCGTGGGGTTATCATATGGGTGTTCTGTTGTTTTGTGGTTTTTCTAACTGTGATCTCTGAATGCTAAATATACGGTTGACATGTTTAACTGATTCGCAACTTGTAGAAATGTAAATTTGCATAAAAACCTCAAGCACCCACACATCCACGGAGCAGGGTAGCTTCAAAACTGGGTTTGTAGACATGAGCGCCGATATTGGTGCAAGCATGTTCATGATGGTGAGATATAATCTAAAACTGATCACCTTGGAGAGTCCTTTATTTCCATTTTCAGACCATGGAACCAAAATACCTAATCAATAGTGTGTAAAAATACTGAAATAATTACATTAATTTTTCACAAATGAACATGAGTGAAATTTGACACGTTGACTTCCTATAAGTACAAATGTGTACCAATAGGAACAGTACTCATTTACGTACCGGCATAAATGCGTAGTATTAATAGTTGTTTCTTCAACTTTTCGAATTAGATTTCACCGTATAAGGTAAAATACTATCGCACAATTAATTCTTCACCATCCATAAAAAGGATAGAAATGTATTCGAGCAGTTAAGTCGCCGTTTTAATTCTGCAACTTCCAACCAGAGCGATGACGCTAAGTCTATCAATATGTTATGCTTGCTTGGAGGCGTTCTTCATCTTACAATAGCACCAGGTTGGAATACGTTTAATTTTATCGCATTCTGTTGTTTTCTGTTTTCGACTTGATCCAAAAACTTTACCTTTACGTTCTTGTGGACATTTCATAAACAAAAGTATTCAAGTTTAGATATAACATTCTTCATAATTCTCACGTTACTGTTGCGATAATCGCGTGATGTTTTGTCCAATCAATCTCATTTTATTCACCACTTCTCAGTCGTCAAAAGCATGTTTTATTCTCAAAGTTATTGTAACAATGAAGATTGCCACGTAACCACTGATACAATGTCTCCTTTTGAGCCGCACAACACCGGGAGCTGCGAGCCGCACCTCCTACTTCTCCCCAGTCTTTGTCTTGAGCAACTAAACTGGCTGAAGCGCAGCCGCCGCTGTCGATCGCTCTGAACGCAACGTACCATACTTACCTGCTGGTTATCGCTCGTCCGCACAGCTCAAACATCCGCTGCTGCAACAGCCCCAGGTTGTTTTATTCTTTCCGTTCATTTTTACATAACCCTTTTCTTCGGTAACCATTGACCCTGCCCTCAACTGTGAATCATAAAGTATCAGATTTACGTACAGTTACAGCATGTTCTTCATAGTACCAGCATTCGTGTATTTTCACGATGAAATTATCACTGCTATTTGTGTTGTGGATGAATTTTACCGACGTTATCCTTTAGAGAATTTTTTATTCGTAGTTTGTTCTTCTCTGCTTTGGGAGTTTTGGTGAAATTAGTGACTCGTAATTTCTAGAACTGATGAAATTTCATGCGCACTTATGAGCCCCTTCGAGTAGAATTTAAAAATCAAAATGTTTTCGGAAAATGTCTTTCTGAAAAGGGATTTCATTTCATCACAGGCATGTTTTCAAATTAACACGGTAATCGATCCATTTTTTAATTTTGTCCCGCAGTAAGACTTTGTCATTTAACTCTATTACTTGCTCCCATGAAGTTCTTATAAATATGACATGGTTAAGATAAACCGAGTAGTGAATAAATTTTTCAGGGTTTATTTTCATTGCAAAAAAATGCTACTGATAAATATATCACATTGATGTTACTTATCATCAAGAACAAATTGTTCGGTACGGGTCTCCCTCTGGTGAAACTGTTTTCCCAGTAGAAATTAAAATTGTTAGCATAATTGTGCGTTGAATTGAAAAATTAAAATAATATGCAAGGTACGAGGTCCGTGATACTTCTTTTGAGAATAGCATCACAGTTCGAGCGTATGTTAGAGTGTGATGGTGTTTCAGGCCTGGCAACTGCACTAACAACACAGATCATTAAAATAGCTATACAGCCTCCGAAAATCCCGCGGACTCGAACATGAGTGCCACTAGAGGGGGATATCCCGCCGTACGCGGCTCAGAAAACCCTGTGCGTGTTGCATCATTGGCGTGTGATGTGATCTGTGACCCTGGAGAGTTATGGTCACGTTTCTGTTGATTGATTTCGCCCTTCTTGTAGGGACAGCTTTGGAATCGCCACCTGTGGGGCCCTGTGGTTATCCCAGCATGTAAAGATGCCTCAGCATTCCGCATTATTTACTCTGCTGAAGATTGATCTCATTAAACGACAGCGCGCGTTGGCTGTGGTGTTATAGAAATTGGTTTCTGTCTTCATTCGCATATTATTATGCTTGGCTAGGTACACTTTATTCTTCTGTAACTACCTCTTGATGGCTTTTATGTATGACGATATTTGATTGCTCAATAATTCAAGAACGAGATCGTTCCAGCATTTAATAACACAATTGCTCCATAACTTTAAATTTGTTACTATTATATGGCACATCTATAACGTATTATTGCGCTAACTGGCGCTTTCGATTTTTTCCAGGACTTTGTCTTGAGATCCTAGAGAAAATTTAATGAGAAGCCCCTTTTTTGGCCAAGAACCGGAACCTTGTCTGACTCCATTCTGAGACGCCGGGGGTGAATTCTCAACCCCTGGACCGCCTTGTCCTTACTGCTCAGGACTCTGCAAGCGTTGTAATGCTTTGGAGCCGTTTTAGCTGAGATAGGCAGGGACCTGCTACTTTTTTAATAATAAATTACTCACCCGAATATTTCCAAATTCATTCTGACCACATTCATCTGTCACGAGACGGTCTTTGGCCCCTCATTAACTTACCTTAACAAGGAAGAGTAAAGGCTCGGGTTAAGGAATTGGCAACACCTGCATGTAAAAAAATACAGATGAGAATACACGTCACAAATGCAAGAATACATGAAAATTAATCATTACGAATTGTAAGAACACAAAATTATTGAGGTACTCACCGTGCTGCAGTGACCCAACTTACGATCGTGAGTTTTAGTTCGCTTTCTTCTGATGTGAAGTCTTTTTTCCAGTATTCAGGTTAAATACGCCAAATTTCATTACGAGACTATATTACTAAAAGTACAATACATCCTACTGCATATTGTATGTCATTACCGTACAGCTCAACATGAAATCAGAGGGTGGTGCTACTTGATTCACAAAATTGGTCCTATTGGCACGCTAATACAATTGCACCCACATTAATAACACATAATAACAATGGGCAACAATTGGAAATAATTTGGCCAACCAAATAGCCCCTCTTACATATTAAAACATCCGCAATTAATGTTAACCTGACATGAACACATCCTACTACGAATGACTTCTCAACAGTGTGCGTGTACTCAACACACGTTCGTTCAGTTCCTGTTTCGGTCAGATATCAGCTGCAAAATTCTTCAAGAGTATACCGCACGCTATCTATATTTATATATTTTTTCAGACCAATTTTTTCAGTGAACACTTGACTGTTACGCACTTCCACTTCCGATGGGCTTCGACGTTGAAATCCCCTCGTCAAACGTTCAAAACACGAGGTATTTCTTGAGAGTACGCCCTCTTTTTATCTACCCAATCATATGTTAAGAATTTTCAGAAGTGTTCGTTTTAACCCGCCTTCGTCAAAATGTGGCTGTTTCTATTGGTCACTCTGGCGATAGTATTCTCCTCCCCTTAAATCTTCAGACGTGAAACCTTTTTCTGTACTCTCACCAAAACTCGAGCGTCTAAATAAACCCCCTACGTGCTCTTTTCCTTTTCAAGGGTGTTAGAAAATTACCCTCTAGGGCACCTGTTCTTGAAACGCTCGTATGCCTCTCAAAAGCTGACCACACACAACACAAGCCCAAAAATCGCTGATATAACCACTCACACCATTGATACAACACACACAAGACCGTCTCAAAAACGACATTTCTAAAACTACTTGAAATAATTTCTAAAAAAAACACAATTTTGTCCTTAATTTACGTAGTTCGTGACACATCCTTCCATGGAGTTTTGTTTCCCTGATGGTAAAGAAATTTTTTAGGTCGACAATGTTCGTATGCATAGTGCAAATAGTTTGTTTGGCAGTATCCCCTTGGGCGCCAGATGTTAGATCGTTAGGGCGGCGAATCCTGTTCGGCTCGATTGCAATTTATTTAGGCTGGTCCTTCTTGGGAGCCAGAGATAAATTATTTAGGTGGGCGAGTCCTTTTTCGGCCCGATTGAGAATTATTTAGGTTGGTCCTTCTTGGGAGCCACCTTTGATAGTTGTCCCTATCTTAAGGATTCTGAGGGCCGTAATTTCAGAGGCTTTTTATTCCGGAGGAATTTTCCTGACATTTCCAGGGATAATAGAAAAGTCAGGTTCTGCTGACTTAATTTTATTGAGTTGGGGATTGCCCGCAGCTTTTTTTAATTTGCGAATATTTTTTAGTAGTTCTTGGAGTTTTCGATCTGGTAGTGTTTTAAAGATGCTTCAAGCTGTTTTTCAAGCGTCGAAAATTTGAGCCGAACGAATTCTAGCTAATGAAATTTTGAAATCCGAGACGGAAGTATGTTTCTAAAGTATCTGAGATACGCGAGCTCAGTTATGAGAGGAGAATTATTTTTCCTTCTGTTAAATTACAAGGCACAAGTCGACATTTTTGCTTCTGGCCTTACAGCTAGTAGTGATTAAGATTGGCTTATTGCGAATGAGGCAACATTGGAGCACATGAACTGGTCACCACAATCTCCTGATTAGAATCCCATCGAATATTTAGAGAAGAACATGCGGGACTCAACACCCCCTTCCTTCAACATAGACCGCTTTTCAGGACAGGTTACGTGTAGTATCTTGGAATTTCAGCAAGATATAAGGTTTACTGGACAACACTTGTAGATCGGTTAGCCTAGCCGTAAACCAGGCAATTGGATAGCAAAACGAACAGCGGGACGACTAGTAATGTACTGATCTCAAGTTCACACAGCTTGCTCTTAAGTCTAGTTAGGACAATGAACTTCCGCCCGGCAGTAGGCGCCTTCCGACCTATCCGGCGCTTGTAAATACCAGACGCGCCTCTGCGGTTCCGCCGGAACCTCCGAGCGAGCGAGACTCATAAATCTCCGCAGCCGGAACCTCCATAAATATCCCAAGAGCGTCACTATACAACAACTTCCCTCCCTTTAGATGAATATGTGACAAAGGGAAGGAGGAACTCAACAACCTATTCGTATTACAGGTTTGGTTATTCTGCCTGATCTACGAGGTTCATTTTGCTCAGGGGAGCTGTTAACAGGCTGAAAAGCAGGAGTCTCTGCTGCTCCACTCCCGGTAGATTCCAAACTACTGTGCAACAGCTGATTTGAATGTCTCTTCCAGATTACATTTAATGCTAATATTTGAACATGAAAGATATTAACAGCAACCTTACTAACAATAATTCCCTTCAACCACTTGGAACCATTTCTCAAATTCAGAGCGAGAACATGATCCCCGACATCAAATTGAGTTACATACATAGGCTTAGACCTGGACACAGAAAATTTAGGATGAACTCTATCTTTGGAAGTAACAAATTTACGATTGTTCAGCGCAACAGAGGGAACAATTTTTGTAACACTATGCGGAATACAATGCGATTGAAATAATGCTTTTGCTAGACGGGATTTGAACGATTCGGAAGAAGATAGTTTTTTCAACAAGTCTTTAATGACTCTTACCCCCCTCTCAGCTTGACCATTGCTTGCTGGAGAGTAGGGCGGAGGTGTGAGGTGCTCAATGCCGTTGGAAATGAGAAAATCTTTGAAGTCTTGAGATGCAAAGTTAGAAGCATTGTCACTTACGAGCACATCACACAGCCCGTTTCTGCTGAAAATCATTCTCAACGCATCGACAGTATCTGACACACTCGTGGATGGTACCACTTCACATTCAATATATTTAGATAGTGCATCTACAGCAATGAAAACAATTTTATTCTCGTAGAAAAAATGATCGACATGAATGCGTTCAAAAGGACGAGAAGGAGTAGGCCATTCTACATTTCTAGACTTAGGTTTTGCTCGATTTAATTGACATTGGGGACAACATTTTACGATGTCTTCAATAGTTTTGTCCATTCCGGGAAACCAAATAACAGATCTGGCCAACGATTTCATGCCACAAATGCCAGGATGTCCATCATGAAATGTTTCAAGGACTAAACTACGCAATGACTTGGGAATAAATACCCGTTCTTTATAAAGTATACAACCTTTCATGATGGTCATCTGAGGTAGCAGGTTCTTAAATTTAGACAAATGAGGATTAGGTTTAGGAGGCATGCCAAACTTTATGTATTGTTTGAGTTGGCATAGTTCGCTATCCATGTCAGTATGAGTTTTTATATTTTCACACGTGACAGGAGTTTTATCAAGAGAGTTCACAGCAAAAATCATTTCGTACGGTTCTAGCTCTTTTACAGTCGTGGGTAGTGGCAGCCTACTGAGACAATCGCTATTTACGTTACATTTACCTCTCGAATATCTGAAAACATAGTCAAACTGGGAGAGTCTAAGAGCCCATCTCTGAATTCGAGCGGAACAGTTGAGAGGCACACCCTTGTTATGTGCAAAAAGTTTACAAAGAGGTTTCTGATCATTATGGATAATGAACTTAGCACCAAGTAGAAATTTCTTGAATTTCTCCACGCCAAAAACCACACTAAGGCTCTCCCTTTCAATGTTAGAGTAGTTTTGTTCCGCACTATTCAGAGATCTCGAAGCAAATTGAACCGGACACCAATCATGAGAAGGACTAACGCGTTGCATGAGTATGGCAGCAACTCCATAACCCGAACTATCAGTTTCAAGAAGAGTTTCATGGTTGGGATCAAACAACTTTAGAGGTTTATGCGAACGAAAGATGTTCTTAATTTTCTGGACACTCTCGTCCTGTTCTGGAGTCCACCGGAACTGTACATTTTTCTTAAGCAGCGAATACAGAGGATGCATGACATTAGAAAAGTTGGGTACAAAACGACTATAGAAGTTACACAATCCGATGAAAGCTTGCAACTGTTTGAGGTTTTTAGGAACAGGAGCATTGAGAATAGCTTCTACTTTCTCAGAGTTAGGGTGAACACCCTTGTTATCGAAAACGTACCCTAGATAAGACACACGATCAGTTAGAAAGGCACATTTAGACAGATTTAGGCGAATTCCCGCGTTTTCCAGGACAGACAGGACCCTGTCAAGAACTTCCAAATGAGCATCATATGACGAGGTCAAAATGAGGAGGTCATCCTGGTACACAATGATATTATCGATGCCAGAAAGAGTCCTATTCATGAATGCTTGAAAGATGCCAGGGCTTGCACGTAGACCATAGGGTAAGTAATTGTACATAAATAGACCTTCAGAGGTGTTAATGGTCGTAACTTTCTTTGATTCTTCGTCCAACGGAATTTGCAGAAACGCGTTAGACAAATCAATTTTTGAGAAAAACTTAGCGTCTCCGACTTGAGAAATGACATCATCAATAACAGGTAGTACAGATTGAACTGGATTCAGGAAATTGTTAATGGAAGCTGAAAAATCTCCACAGATTCTCACACTGCCGTCAGACTTTAGAACATTAACAGTAGGAGATGCCCATTGGCTATCATACACTTTTGTGATTTTGCCCATACTCTGCAAGCGTTCCAGTTCGGTTTTGACAGAGTCTCTTAGTCTTACAGGAACCGGGCGTGCTTTACAAAATACAGGAACTGCATTAGGCAACACATCAAGATGAACTGTCTCTTTAACGTTAGACTGTGAATCAGATGATAAGTATTCGTCATATTTTAACGACAACTTTTTCGGCAAACTATGACAATCCGTTTTATTTATGGAATCGTATTTGTCAGGAATGACAATGTCTACGTTTAGTTTAGAACAAATATCTCGGCCAAGTAAGTTGATTCTATCATCCTCCACAATGAGAAACTTATGATTAAAACTTACATTTTGGTACATAACCGTTACTGAAGCTTGACCAAGCAGGTTTACCGAGACACCACTGTACCCGAGAATTTTGCTGCATGTAGGATTTACCACAGCACCAACTCTGATTGCATCTCTTTTACGTATAGTTGACACGGCACTGCCGTTATCCAACAAGAATTCAACAGGTTTACTATTTAGGTTGCATGCAATCATAGTGGGCTCTTTAGTGACGGGAATTACAGTGGTGTTTACTCTTAAAAATTAGAATCACTTGGGGAATAATCAGAACACTCATGTAGATGATTACCGTCACCACTTTCGTTCCCCGGTTTTTGCCAAACAGCTTCGTTGTTCTGTAGAGGCATCCGTGAATTCTTCATTAACACGTCTTCTCTTCCGACGATGCCGCAGCAACCGCTTCTTCCCGACTGCACTGTGTTAAGTGCGAGCTGCGTCAGATTCTCCTCGTGTAGGTCCCCTTCGTGTAGGCATAGCAGAATGAGGCCGAGCTGCAGGTGTAGATTTGCAAACCTTCGAAATGTGGCCTAATTTTCCACATGTGTGACATTTCAATTTCAAAGCATAGCAATTCTTTGCAAGATGCTTTTGCTTGGTTCCGCAGCGAATGCATATGTAGTTCGGCGGGAGTTTTTCTGTAGTGAAATACGATGTAGATGAATCCTCCCGAATAATATCTTGAGCGTCGGAGCTTAATTGTTCGATAAGTTTTGCGTTTTCAACGCATTCGTTGAAGGACTTGCTATCGCACTTCTGTAGAACCGCGCTGAGAATTTGCGCTGAGTGTAGCCCAGCCACGAAGGCATCTCTTAATAAACGATCACGACAGCAATTACCATAATTGCATGCAGATGCTAAGTCATTTAACGTTTTAGCATAACTTTCTATGGATTCATTAGCACCTTGTTTTCTATTTAGAAATGTAACCGATGCACCGACGATGGATTTTTTAATTTCAAATTGTTGTGTTAATTTTTCTTCAAGTTCTTCATATGTAGCCTCAGTGAGTAACGTAGGTTTAATTCTTCGTTGTAGATCAGTAATTATGTTTACAGGCAAAGCTTTGATTAGAATACTAGCTTTTTTACCGCCATTATTTCCTGCTTTCTGAAAAGCGTCTGCACTTTGTACTTTCCAGCGTTCCAAGAATTCACTCACTGTTTCTACTTCCACGTCGAACGGAGGACAGCTGACTGTAGAATATGCCATCTTAATTTTCAGAGCACTTTTAAAGTTCAAATTCACTTCGCAAGTTCGAAGCCTCGTTGCCAATTGTAGTATCTTGGAATTTCAGCAAGATATAAGGTTTACTGGACAACACTTGTAGATCGGTTAGCCTAGCCGTAAACCAGGCAATTGGATAGCAAAACGAACAGCAGGACGACTAGTAATGTACTGATCTCAAGTTCACACAGCTTGCTCTTAAGTCTAGTTAGGACAATGAACTTCCGCCCGGCAGTAGGCGCCTTCCGACCTATCCGGCGCTTGTAAATACCAGACGCGCCTCTGCGGTTCCGCCGGAACCTCCGAGCGAGCGAGACTCATAAATCTCCGCAGCCGGAACCTCCATAAATATCCCAAGAGCGTCACTATACAACATTACGTCAATTATGACAAAAAATAGAGTTATATAGGACCCAGAATCTTGTACACTCAAGGCCAAGTAGAATGAAAGCTAAAATTTGAACTAAAGGCAGTTCAATCGCCTACTGTTAAATTTCTGAGAATCTCGACTTTATTAATTTCCGATTAGAGAACATTCTGTTCGTTCAAAGGACAAAAGGGTTTTGGATCATTCGAACCAAGCCAAAGATACGTGCGCTTAAGGATAAAAAAGAACTTAATGGAGTCTGAACATTTAGATTTTGATCATGAACAAAAATACTTGCACTTAGATCAAGTTACTTCTTTGAAAAAAATGAAGTCAAAACTTCGACCACGAATTATTTTGAACCTTTTTTTCTTTTCATACACAAAAGCTGCTGGGAAGGAGCTGCAGGCCGGAATCGAAGCTGCTGGGAAGAAGCTGCAGGCCGGCAAGCTGATCATACTCTGCAACTTATAGATCTATTGAGTCGTTAAACTGAGTTTATACTCCTGAAGAGCAAATGGCTGGATCACTTGTGATTCTTACCAAATTGGTGATAGGACAGCTGCTTCTCTGGAAAACTCTCCCCTCTTCGTTCACTGGATAACTGCCCTCGAAAGACAATTACTCCCGAACGATTGCTTGCGATTAATTCGGATAATTATTCATGTAATAAAGCTTGCGTTTTTTGTGTATTAAGTATCTGATATCAACGCTGTGAGAAATTTAATTCTAAAATCTAGTCCTAAGCCCCTGATGTTTGAATCAGACACTGAAACGTCTTTGTTGCATAAAATAGTGTTGCGTACAAAATTTAAAATTTGTAAGTATCTGGCTAAATTATATTAGAATGTATTAGGTGAAGTTCCGTTAGGTTAGGTTGTGTTGAGTTTATTTGAAGAGGGTTAGATTGAGTTGGGTCGGGTTGGGTGAGGATAGGCCAGGCTATACATATTAATTTAGTTCGGTAACGTAAAGTACAAGCTAAACAATTATTCTTACATTTTTGTCCGAGGGAATTATCCGGTACGGCAATTAGCCTCCTGAAAAATTTTTCCAGAAGACAGTTGTTCGAGATCAGTTGTCCGGGCCGAAAATTGCCCAACGGAACAACTATCGCCGAGCAGTTGTTCAGTTGGGGGCCTTTGTCCAGAGACAATAGCCCGGAGGTCAGTTGTCTGAGTGCCATATTATGGTTCGGGAGCAATTGTCTGGAGAAAATGTCCGGAGCTAATTGTCTCAGAACTATGTAATACTTTGACGGTAAAAATCAGTAACATGAAGAAGAAGCTAATTCTTAGTTGCTCAAATAGGTTCACTCAAACAAATTATTTGGTTTGAAGTTCACTCAAAATTTTGACGTCTTTTTACGATGGGCTATGAAGTTAAGGGTGCAAGAGGCAATTTTTAGCAAAAATGTGTGCAAATCGATAAATAACTATCTATTTACCTTCCTAATTTGACGCCTTTGCTTGCTTGCATCAAATAAACGTTATTGCAAACTTACTGTGTTGATAAATTTAATTTGACCTCAACCCTCAACATCATTTTGTTCTAATTTGTTACATAGCATTATTTATTTTGATGACATCATTTACACAGTAGTGGCATAATTCTTTTCATTAACAACGGAATATTACAGCAATTTCCCCTAAAGTATCATTCATGAGTCCCAGTAAGGTGTTAACTTTTCATCGAAACATTTAGAATATAAGAATGATGAGAGAAATTTCTTAACGTCTTTTTGAAAGAAAGTTGGTCGTTAAAAGGTTAAGTTCAAACGTCGTTATCTGTATTGTTTTGAAAACACCGAGGTGTTAAGAAACCTGAATTGGATAGATTGACCTTGACTTTTACTTATGTTACAAATTTTTTAACTGCTCAACTATCTATTCTCAGTTTATAACGCTGGGGAACAAAATTCAATATTTTGTCAGTCGCGTACACCTTGAAACCCGTTCCTGGAAAATTGTGGTCACTGATTTTAAATATGTTTGAGTTATTTTCTATCGGGCCAAGTTTCTTGTAAAGAGTTACCTCCATTTACTACTGGCAATATATTGGTAGACCACCAGATGCTACTGATAAGGTTCTAAGCCGGTAATAAATTAAAGTTAATCAAAACCTATTACAAACATGCAGAATTAATCTATAATTATTTTACCTACTTTGGCAAACACATTGTGAATTGATCAGTTGCTTTTGCGAAGAATGACACTTATTCAAACAGAAACTTGTCGAATGTCGCTTCCCTGTGCAGTCTCACTGAATGCTCCAGCAATGGTCGACCATAATGTGAACCTCCCTGCGACCTTGATATCGATTTTCGATGATTTTGATACCCTGGAGAAAATTTTCACCCTGCTCATCACTCACGTCTTCCAAGTTTGCCGGAAATGATTCAATATGACTGTTCAAAAAATGCATCCAATTGCTCATGTTGCAACTTGACACCTGGAAAGTTTTCATTGAATATTCAACCAGCTCTATATATTCCTATGATTTCCTGTTTCCAAAAAAGTTTCTTACGACAGAAACGTTTGCTCCCAATACATTTTTCTCAACATGTCATAGATTGGATGAAAGCTGATCTTTATTCAGCTTCCTAAGTTCTGTGCCGTCAGAAATTCCTACTTTGAGTTCTTCTGTCGTTCCACCGGGGAACGCGTCCCACAAATACTTGAAACAGTCACTGTCTGCATTGAGCGCCTTGACGAAATGATTCATAAGGCCTATCATGATATGGAAGGGCGGGAAAATAATTTTTTCACGCTTCACAAGGGGTTCACGAATGGTGTTTTTTTCCCCAACATTTTAGCTTCCCCGAAGAACCGGCCATTCCTTCTGAATCCAGTGTCTGTTTTTGGCTCTGCCGTCACAGAGGCAAATAAAGCAAGAAAGTTTTGTGTAGTCTATTTGGCGTCCTAACAAAAAATTGACCATTTTTAGATCAACACAAATGATCCATTTGTGTTCTTCACGTTTGAGTAGCACCATCACTGTTTTAAATTTAGTAAGAACAAATTCTAATTGTTCATTTGTGTTCATATTTTTCTTCCAAGTGTACTGAGTACTCTATGGGCATTGCGCCAGAGATATTGCCTATATGTAATAAAAACAATTTCAGACTCCTCTTAGAGCTACTTATCTATAAAAAGGCGCCACTCTTTCGGATCATGACCTGTAGCTCCCATTGCGGTTACTAATCCAGGAATAACACAACAGTAGACGAAGTTATATTAAGTATCAAAGAAATGTAACAAGTTATCTTCTCTGTCGCGTTATAATGTTACCTTTGCGTCCATACCCAGCAAGTTTTTATATTTTAATCATGAAGCCATCAATTCTGATATCTTTTTAGATAAACCCAGATCTCGAACTAAATCACTGAGTTCTGCATTGCTAAATGTTTGCAGTTTTCCGTTGATACTTCTTCAAAATCTGAGTCACTGTTTTTGTTATTGACTCCTCTGTCAATCCAGTGTCACATTCGCTGTCAAAGTTACGAGAAGCAAGTTGAGTGACGATAGGTTTTATGAAACATCACCTGATTGGGGCACAGGTCTAATTGCTCAACCTAGATTGGGATATGGGATTAGCTGACGAGATTTTCCAGTAAAACCAACATCAGTAAGGCAGCTAGAAGTAACAGCCTGTGACACGGTCCCGTGGCTCAAACCATATCGAAATATCGAAATGCCATATCGAAATGCCGAATTTTATTTCATTTTTTCTTTAGGTCCATTGACGGAAGTTTTGTTCGCAAGAATGGCATACCTTCTGTGGTGCCCAAGATTTACGAGTATCTCGTTTTCCAAGTTTCACTTGAAAGTAAAAAAAGTAAGCTCGCTTCACAAGTTCTCCAATGTTCCTTCTTTATTTTAGAGCTGCGAATGTACCACACATGTGTAGTAGAACGTATCAGGAAGCATCAAACATTTTCTTTCACTTGACTGAGAAGCAATTTTTCCTTCAACATCTTTCTGAAATATTTAAAAAATATGAACTCTTCTTATAGTGATAAGATTTCATTTGCCAGCACTGTACTATTAAATTCAATCAAAATTTTTTTATTCAGATGAAAAAAAGGTCGCATAGCATGAAAACTAAACCTGATCTTCACAAATGAATGCATTTTAGTAATCAGTAGCCTCAGACCCACTAAAATCACGTGTCAGAACTCATGCAATCAAAAGTGTGTTCTCCAGTAAGCGTTCTCCATCACGCACACGAGCAATTGCAGCGGCTCTGCCTCTCGCCACTTCAAGTCGATCTCAAGCTTATCGTACGAACTTTACGCATTCGCTTGCATGCCACAGCACGCTCCCCCCCGCCGAGGACTTGGGTTCTAGCTCAATAATTTCTGTGCACCCCAAAGTGCGAGCTACTCTTATACGAATATTGTACACAGAGACACCTCTTCGAAACCAGCTGACGGCAAGAAAGCTGACGGCTCTCCCGCTATTTTTCAAGCGAAGCTTATTTAAAAAGCACGCTCTGCCGAGCAGCTTAAATTTTCGCTTGAAAGTTTTTACTTTAAACTTTTCACATTGCAGTAACAAAAGCGGCCCGAAGGCCAAGATTCTGCACTCAGCGTTCACTCTACATTTCTGTTCAATATTCACAACCTTGCGCTTCAGTATTCTTAGGCACAGGCCTGGTGAGAGCACACAACCTCGCCGCTCCTTGACGGTGTCAATCGCTCATTCATGCACTACGTAGCGGGGCAAGTGCTTCCTCACCAGGCGCTCATCCATTATAATTATACGCATCCTCACCGAACACCCACTTCGATGCGCCTCATGCGACAGTGGACCACGGCTAAGGCCGCATTAATACGTCCAGCGCTCTTACTACGAACGACATGTGTGCCATAGACCATATCCACCACCCACGACGCAATCAACGATCCCCTACGAAATCCTTTCCGGGAACAAGTCACCACTAGTCACCACTTTGAGTTCGCTCAACGGGAGAATCAATCACTCGACCGAGGTCACGTAAGGAGCTACGCCAAAGCCCCCGTACTTTGTAATAGACTTCATCTCAAGGCCTTCGAGGCTCTGTATACTCTGCGACGCATAATTGTGAGCTCGACTATCGTGCTACCAATAACCCCAAGTGCAGTCATGAACGCAAATAAATTTCATTCGGATTCGACCTCTTCCTTCTTTTCATTTTTATGTCGAGCACAACTCGAACGAACTCAACCGTTTGATTACGATATAATCAACGACTTGATTCAGTAGAGGGATTACACATAAATCACAACGTGAGGGAAAATTTTTATAAATATGAGTGACTTTATTTTGTACGGTCAACATATATTGGATTACAAATCGAATGTAATTAGAATTAGAACATCGGCTCATTATGTTGAAAATAAATTTACCGTACACGTTATGAGTAGAATATGCTCTGTATTTAAATCTTATCAAAAGTAACGTATTTTGAAGCAAAGAATTAGTGAACCGCTTAATTTCCTATTCTCAAACATTTAATTTTACGTTCGCTAAAAGATTTGTGTCAGAGTAAAATTTAGCTCATTTATTTTCAATGGCAGATATGCGTGCAGCTCAAGGTTTTTTGTTTTTGCGTCTGGTAATCCATTTCATTAATTACGGAGAAAAACTTGTACGAGCGAGAGCGAACTTTTGAATTTGGCCATGAAACAAGCACTTTCTCTTATAGATCGGTGCACACATTTCGACATGTTTTTATATTATCACGGACAAATAGTTCCAAATAGCTGAGCAGCTAACCTTTATTTTTTACGAGCTTGATTACTTATTTCGACTTGTTATAATTCAATAACAGTTGTTCACAATGTGTAATCGTGAGATTCACGTGTCAACGTTAAATAAATAAAAACGGAGTCCTTCGTGGCATTCCTTCTCAAAGTCTCAACGTCTCACCTGTGTTTCCAAATTTTCTGAACTTTGATCTCACAAACCAAACAAGTTCCTTATTTTCTAGCTTTTCTACCCTGTCTCATTCAATCATTGGCGTGACTATTGTCTGACGCATCAAGGCATAGCTACTAACTAAGGACCTTTATACTGAGACATTTTAAAACTATTTCCAACGTTTAGTTTGATTATATGGAGAATGGTAGGATCCCACAACTGAGCGAGTTAGAGATTAAGTCGTTATTATACTCATGATATTATCCAAAGCCATTGGAATTTTGCACAACTTACTCCCTTTCAAAGTATGTATTAAAAATTTTTTACAACACATAATTATTCATACGTTTATCCTATACGGGAGTAAAGCCTGTCGTGCCTAAAACAATAAACTGACATAGTATTTACGTTGAAAAAGCTAGTATAGAACTAAATTCAATTTTTAGCACAACCGTCAAGGTTGTGGGTGCGTTTTACATTTTTATCTTCGGGCCAAGGTTTCTATAGGCAACAACCGATAGGGTTCAATGACTAACATCGCTTTTGTTGTAGGGAGGATACGCCTGAAAGTTTTTTTTCAATTTGTTGACACGAAGCACAGATGATTATAAAACAGGGAAAGTGCTACCCAATAGCACTTAAGGACACCGTCTAAGTAGAAATCAGGATATGTGTTGATTTTCTGCTTTTATATGCATCTTATAGAGGATTTTCTTGCGCTTCCATTGGTACTTTCCGTTTACGTCTACTCCGAATAGTGCGCCCACCAGAGGGGGGAAAGCGATGGGGGTAGAGTGACCTTGAACCCTCCCCCCCCTCATTATTGGGGGTCAATTGAGCGTGTTTCTCTGCGGGAATGGCATTATAGTTCGTTAATGGCTACTCAAAGTGCTTCCATTATTCAAACGAAACATTCTAACGCTGAGTAAATATTTTTTTATAATTTTTGACAATTTCAGAATTTAGCTGTTCTGCCGTATCTATGATACCGCAGCTTTCATTCACAGCTCGATGACAGCTGCAGTAAAAGCATGAAAAAAGTAGTTCACACCTTCTTAAGTCTGGTTGAATTGTCTAGTTGTGATGCAGATGGCTTTGTTGAATCATTGAAAAGTGAACTTACAAACTGCAAACTGAACACAACTAACCTGATTGCCATTGGTACTACAATGCCAGTGTTATGGTAGGAGTGAACAAAGGTGTGTTCAAGAAATTGAAAGAAGAAGTTCCAGCGTTGATTCTTGTGAGATGTGTTTGTCATTCACTGCAATTGGCAATGTCACATGCGTCAGCCGAGGTTTTGCCGAGAAATTTGGGATTTCTAATTGCAGAAACTTATAAATGGTTTGCCTACTCTTTTTCTAGGCAGGCTGCTTACTGTCAGCTTTATAAAGCTATCAACGACAATAAAACTCCACATAAAATGGTTAATAACTGTTCCACTCGGTGGCTTTCAATCGAACCGGGTGTTGGCAGGGTCTTGACCCAATGGCTTGAATTGAAAACACACTTTGAAATAATAAGTTCTAAAGAAAAATTCTTCACTGCCCATATGCTCTACGAGATGTACAAGGATGAGAAAAATTTACTTTACCTGTTGTTCTTACATCCTGTGCTGGTTCAAGTACAACAAGTAAACAAAATATTTGAGTCTAATAATGTGGACAAAACCAAAGTATTTGATGACCTTTCTCGTTTAATAAAATCAATTGCACAGTTATTGATACTTCCAACCAGCAGAGTGGACCCTCTTTAGTCCAATATAGAAGAATACTTGGATCCCCAACCAAATCTTGGCTATAGGTTTGAAAGAAAAGTCACTGAATTGAGAACTACAAATAGACTAAACCATGAAGAAGAAACGATCATAAGGAATAGATCCAAGGCGTTTCTGTTGAATCTTTTTCAACAACTTAAACAGAGAATACCTGAAAACATGAACATTTTGAAACAAACAAGCATCATGTTTTTCAGTTGAAAGCACCTTGAAACCCATTAAGGAGGATATAAGACCAATTTTGCAAGTCATGTATGATTCAGAGGAAGAAATTGCTGCAGTCGAATATCAATACAATAGCATTCACTTGATTAAATGGATAAATGTAGAAAACACAGAATGGTTTTGGTTCGAAGTGAGTCAGTTCCAAGATGCAGCTGGTGTGAATCCCTTTAAGAAATTGTCTGATTTTGTCATAAATTTACTGCTGCTGCAAAACTCGAACGCAGAAATTGAACGCGCTTTCAGTTCTATGAGCATAGTGAAAAACAAATTGAGAAACAAAATGGAATTACCTATGTTGAAGAATATTTTGTATGTGAAATATGGCCTGAAACTTAATGATAAGTGCTTTAAAGACTACATATTGCCTGCTTCAGTTACTAATATGATTGAAAACATGAGCACCTACAACCAGGAAGACCAACAGTCCGGCAGCCTAGATATCATATGTGATATCTTATTTGAAGATGTAGACCTTTAATCATATTGAGCAGCATCTGCTGCATATTTTTCGAGGTAAGTAAGCAGTAATTTTAATAAATATTTTTAGCTGTTTTTTTTAGCACTATCGTAAAATTAGTTAGCTCTTTTTAGCACCTTTTTATGTGAAATCACTTTTCTACCGAAATAATTTGGCAACACTGCCTGCACCAGAGCAGCCCACACGATACGGCAGCCCCGCATCACCGAGCGGCACCCTATTGCAGAACCGTAAGCAGTCGCAGCGCCCACACCAGCGCGCGGGCCCAAGGAGCTATCTTCTTTTACTCAGCAATGGTGGCACCAAAATGGCTTAGAGATAGCAGAGAAGAGTTCATAAATGTTAGGAAGCACAGAGGATGTAGAGTTTAATGTTGAGGTGCTGATGGTTGGGCTTGAACTGTTGCGCTCTGGACGGAGAGGCTGAAAGTCAACTCCTTTTGTGCGAAAGACAGAAAGTCAGATCGCAAATGACAATAACACTGAATTGGTCTGACCCTGGTACTATAAATTTATTGAATAGTGGATATTTTGTATACCTGTCCACACGGTGAAAACTCGCTCAAGAGGCCTGGCGTGCGATTCTGGTAGAAGGAATTTTGGCCTTCCGCTCGCCTGACATGAACCCGTCTGACAGAGGTGGGCAGTAGCGCGCTACATCTTCAGTAGCGGTTGCGGCGCTACATTTTAAGCAATGTAGGGGTTCGAGGTTTTGCCGCTAATGCGCTACAGCAACACTTACTATATGGTCCAATAGAATATAGAATGAAACTGTATGAAAAATTTCAGTGTAGTGCTGATACCTTGTTACCGGTGTATTATCGTATAGGTTGCTGCCTGCCTTCTCACAGTCTGATTGAACTTCTTTTTACTGGAAAAGATATCCAACTTGTCACTATATAGCTTTCAGCTGGAAGGATAGTGACATCATCAGTAAGTGGCCAATGACCGAGCAGAACAATGATGACGTAAGAGAAAACTCTCGTAGAAACGCCACAGCTTGATCGACGGGCGTTCTTGCAAGTGAAGGAAGGCTAGCGTAGTCAATGCAGTCGGTATTCGGAGAGGTGAAGGTAGTTGGCAAGTATTTCCTTATTTCTAATACTGACATTAGTAGAGTATAGTTCGTCACATTTGGAATATTGATTTTTCGAAACAGTTAAAAAACATGTTTTATTCATGATAGTAACTTAGGTGTATACATTTTCACACAAAGGTGGGAGTGAACCATTCTAAGTATATCAGCACTTGATGAGTGTATAGTTGTGTCGCCATGCGGTGCGGAGTAAAATTGTGTGCGGTGTACTGCAGTGTCAGGTGGTGTCGGCTTATACCAATCACACATCAAAACTTTACATTATCTCGCAAATACAAACAGTTTTATCAATTATTTAATTTATTACGATCAACTGGTGTAATACCATCACAGTGGCAACAAGCTACCAACCACCGTGTTCCCACTGTAGCCTACTGAAAGTTAAAATTCTGTATTCAATATTGATTTAGTAATGCATCAAATATGAAGTTTTAATCTCTGAATAAGTTTTTCAGATAAATAGTTAGTGGACCCCTATGATATCTCGTATGCCTTCCAACTTGAGGGTGGAATGGAACTGATTAAGTCTCTGATTTTTATTTGCATTTGTTGATAATTTTTCCGATAGGTAGACTGAAGTAGACATTCATGAAGGGATGGTGAAATCGAAAACTAATGTAAATAGTTGCAACACTTACTTATTTAACTCGTACTAGTGAACTTAGGTTAATTGCAATAAAGTTGCCTTTTTAAAAACACTCAAAAGGATCACAGCCTTTAAGAAGGTCATAAAAAAAACGTGAAGTCGTTGGAAACTCCTGAAATTATCATATTCGTGACCAGCTGTAGAAAAAGTATAGAAGCCATCATCATGGCTGAAGGTGGTCATATCTAATACAACTTTTGTTCTCTTTGTGTGTCAAAATTTCAAAGCATTATGATACCTTTTCTTTGTGTAATTAAAACTGAAGCGTAGAAAGAGAAATTGCTCGGCCATATATTGTGAGGAGCGGGAACCCTAATAGCTCTTACATTGTTTATTACTTTACAGCTCAAACGTTATTGAATGAATTATGGGGATTAAACAACATTTAAATTTGTTCGGTTTTTATTTTTGATGACAGATTTCTATTGGATTTCTTTGGTGAGTTTCACTGCGTCCATTGTTCAAGCTGAGAGATACTGCTTAAACACGATATCTTGCTTGATTTTTCTTAATTAGTCTCATCTTCTATTTAATATGTATTTAAATAAACTCAGTACCTGTGTACCAGATACATGGTTACACGGTTCGTAACCAACTTTTCACGACTCTTAAATTCGAAAAATAAATTGGAATATTTTTTCATAGTCAAAATTTAAGAAACAATTCAAAAATTAATTGATTCAATCTATATAAGCTTTTTAAAACACTGAACACATTTCTCTGGAGTTATAGACAATACTTATATTTTGTTGAAACTATTATCAAGCCAAAGGGCGACGTCAACGAGTAAAACTGGATTTCTCACCGGAAAAAAGAAATAATTCTGACAAATTATGGCGAAAAAAGTCAATGACAGAAATCCCTGTTATTAAAGGTAGGTCTAAAAATGGTGTTCGTCGAGTGATGAGCAGATATAAAACAAAACACGAGATTCGCAACTGAAGACCAGATGACCTTCAAAAATACCTGCCCGAGATACTCCTGAGATTGTCAAAATAGCTAAAACGACAGCGTGGAAAATTTCTCCAAGTTCAATAAAGAAATGGGGAATATCACTTCCATGGAACCAGTTTCTCGCAAGTTACAAATTACAGAATTGCATGCTTGGGTGCCAGCCGGCAAGCCTTTTACTTTAAAGAAAAATAAAAAAGTCCATCTGAATTTTGCGGCTGAGCATGTTTTTTGGACTGATGCTCATTGGGATAGAGCGCATTTCAGTAAAGAATAGAAGTTCATCGTGTTCTGCTCTAAGTCAAAATTTATGTACGACGCGTAACAGGTAAAAAATAATTATCCCCTGATCCGTTAAAAAACAGTCAAGTTTGGACGGGGCAGGGAGATGATGTGAAAAATTATTTCTTCAGTAATAGTGGGCCCCATTATCCATTTACGTGGAAGAATAGATGCAAAAGTTGACCAACAGCTTCTTCAGCAACTTATTGTGTAGAACATACATCCTATAATCAGCCATTTTCACGCGAGACAATGCTCCTTGCCGTAGGACTGGAAAGTTATTACCTTTTATGAAGAGAGAAGGATTTCTCTGATGGCCTGGTCAGCTCAGAGTCCCGACCTGAACACTGTCAAAAACGCGGAGAGGATCATTCAAAATAAATCCTAAAAATTTAGATCAATTGCGGATTTACTGAAAGAAGAATGGAAGGGATATCTTTCGGGTTTCCTAAGAAACTAATAATGCCATGTGGTCGACAATGAAGAGAACTGGCGGAAAAAAATATGTTTACGAAATACCAGAATCACTCTCGAAATTTGTAATAAATCAGTATTGCCAGACTGTTCTTTTACTTCTGGTGATGGAGTAATTTACTACACTATTCAAAATTGAAATTTTATAGCCAAAGCGCTGCAAGCCATGCCACTAGGTATCTATTTTATTGAAATTGGGTCAATCTACATTTCTGGAAAGTTTCCCTTCAATTTATTAAATTATGTTTGAATAATAGACTCTTTAGCGTTGTTGTCGTTTCTGTTCTTTACCGTATGGCTGCTACTGTATAATTAATGGCACGGCATCACAAAATCGGGCAAATTAGGAGGTTTTAAACTTCAAAGTTTCCATGGTCATGCAAGACGAGTTGATACACGTGAGTAATAATCTTCTGTAGTCTCGAGTCTCAAGATTTGTGCTCAAATTTTATAGACTTCATTACCGAAAATAAAAATTCGCTGGCGTCAAGACATTGGTGCGTTTTCATTTATTTTAATAGCGCCAATTTAATGAACTATGAAGTTTCACTCGAACAGATTGTGCGCTGAGTTACATTTTATGGTTTATTTATAGCTATTTCACGGGAAGAATATTGATGATTCACCAAACATAACCAGTTCAGGGTTGGCAGCTGATTTTGTAAAGGCACAACAAACTGCCAGACAACGTAACATAGAGTAGAGCTCAGAAACGAAGCAGCAAATCCTTACATCGAATTTGAAGAGTATGGAAGGTTTTCAAAGAGATTTGATATTCCTAAGTCAATCGTGAGAGCAATAGTCAAGAAGAACGTAAGAAAGGGTTTTGTCTTCAGTAAAGTGGGGTATGGGAGGAAGAACATTTACTCTCATCGAGTACGGAACGAAATGGTCTGATAAGCTATCAGGTTGTCTGGGAAGTTGGTGTTGATTTACTTGATTATATAAAGAGAGGAAAATGTCAATAAATATAAGCCATTACATTTGTAATCAATCAAACATGAACAATTTCGTTGCACAATGTGTCTCAATTGTTTCTGTAACTTGAAATTATTACTTTCCTAGAATTGCAGTGGTTTCAATGCAATGAATTTATCAAGATATTTTTTTAAGTAATCCCAGGAATTAAAGTTTCTCTGAGCAATTAAGATTATATTGCAAAGACCTGAGTAAGAGGAAATCCGAAGGACCAATGCCTGGTGCATGTGGAGGGTGGGGTAGCATATCTGGTGGGGTAACTCATCCCTATAGACTATTATGTGTAGAGCGTCGTTTTAAAAGCGACTAATCGACATCTTCATAGTACCATGGTTTTACTGAAAGCCTTCAACGTCCAGGTGATGTCCGATATGAATAAGTACTACTTAATTTCAGCTTGTCATCGGTTTCGGATCGGAATTGAAACAGTCATTGGAGCCGAAGGTGGTTTCGTAAAATAATTTGATAGAGAAGTGTCACCAAAAATATTTGTAGGAATTAAATTCATATATATTGATTTTTTGTTTAAATGCTCTAGTTTATTCAGCATGGTAAAAATGTTCTCAGGTAGCCTTCGAACCCTGTGGTATAGTAGTCAATTCAAGGTCCAGTTCCCATCGCAACGGTGTTCTCGCAGAAGGAAGAGAAAGAAAAAGAAAAGAAAGAAAGAAAAAGTTTATTTCCAAAAAAATTAAAACGTGAGATACATTCCAGCATATTGGCTTTTAAACATCTCTTAATATAAGACGTCCGGAGACAAACGTACCATACGAGGAATACTAATAGACAAACAGTACGTAGCCTACTAATAGACAAACCATATGTGGCGTGCAAATAGTTTAACCCTGTCAAGGGCTATTTAAATCAAAAACATCATTTCTTGGATATTTTATATCCGAAGAGATGGCTGACAACTTATAAATAATTTAAACACCACTCGAGAATTCTTCGGAACTCCTAAATTATCAATTGAATCGAAGTAAGAAAAGACAAAATACGCTGTACCGAAGCAGATTGAAACACCGTCGTAAATGACTATCAATTATTGAGAAAAGGTTAGTCACAAAATATCATAATTTATAAACATCACGCAACACAACACGCACATCTAAAAATGCGTAAACAAACTTACCCGCAAAATGAAATTCACGGCCGGTTCGGCATACGGACAGAGAGATATTTTTCAGGAGCACTTTATTTCCTTTGTCTGTTTGTATTTTTCATTTTTCCTATTCACAGAAACGCTCTCTGGGGTAGTAATAGATCTATTTGTGAATCAAGTGCAATAAAATAAATTAACCGGATTGTTTTCACGTAAAAAAGAGGGCATTTAGTGCGGACTGAAGGAAACGTGGATTTAATGCAAAAGGTGTTCCCGCAGGATACCCTGCGCGTAGAAAGAGCAAGTTACTTTACAGCAAGAGGAAGATAAAAAAAGGAAAAGCGAAAAAGTTATGAAAACAGAATGAAGTAAAAGGAGCACAAAAGACTAGAGTACTGAAAGCCTACCTATGGGTGAGGTAACTTAGCAGTATACTGTATACCATTTAGGGACGTAAGCTTCTGCAGCACTGCAAAGATAAACCTAACAAACCTAGACATATTGCTTATCTTATGCCCCTCAACGGCCATAAAAAATAAAACGGTCTTATTTTATTTTTTTTCCAATGCTTATTTGCTATGATTTGCGGCGCTGCGTCATTAGTTGCACCGATCATTGTGTGTCTTTAAAAACTCAGTGACGAAAGTTAAGGCTGTGGTTACAGTGGATCCGAATTCGGACGAAAAATTGTTCGTCCGAATTCGTCCGATTTCTTCCGAACAATCAAAATAATGGAATACATAGGAAATGGTTACAGTGGCTGCATCTTTTCGGACGAGTTCGGACGAATTCGGACGAACAACTTGTCGTTTCAAAAAATTTTGTTTTTTCGTCCGAACAGTCACGAACTACCCTTCATCCACTAACGGTAAATCTGAAGGATATGACAGTTGTCGATTTTCCACTTTTTGCTGCCTGAACCTAATTAATTGAATCAAAATAAACAAGTTTTCTTCTACGCACTTTTCGTCTCAAATGAGTATTTTACGATTTATAGCGGTAAGTTTAGTTTCGTCATTGATGACGAATGCGCTCGAATAAACAGCTACTCATCGATTTTCGAATTTTTGTTGCTTGAAACATGGTAATAACATCGAAATAAACAACTTTTCTTCTATACACTTTTTTCGTCAAATGAGTATTTAACGAGGTATAGCGGTAGGTTTGGTTTCGTCTTTCAAGACAGAGCGCTGGAAGCGAGACGCCATTGCAGTATTGCCATACAACTCGATCAAAGAATTTCTTTCCGCTTCAAAGACTGGAGTTGCGGTAAGTCATTTACCGCTATAACTAATAAAATACTCACTTGAGACGAAAATTGCATAGGAGAAAACTTGTTTATTTTGGTGTCATTAACCATGTTTAGGCATTACAATTTGCAAAATCGACAACTGTCATGTCCTTCAGATTTACCCTAACTTCTCCAGTTAAGCACAGCAATGTGTACTACATATTCGTTACACTTTTATCAGTAATGATTAGTTACCTTTCCTCCAACTCATATTTGCTTAAATATTTCTTTGCTTTTATTATTCTTTTAGTTTTGTTTTATGCTGCTATGAGTAATAAATAAGGATTTTCTCATTAAATATGGAATTTAAGTAGTACTTATGTCATTAGCATGAAATACGAAATTTATTTTTTATTTTTATTTCACTTAACTAATTTATCCTGTTATTTAATTCTAAAATCTTACCTTTGTGTTAGGGCAAGTCCTTCACACGGAGAAACGCAGGTACGGAAATTCAATTCCCTTGTTATGCAATCTTCGATTGCATTAAGAATGTAAACAAATGTAAGTGGTGTTATTATATGATACTCATGAAACTTATTCGGTTGACTTAGAAGTTCTGGAAAAAGTTTATGGTGCTCACCGTACGTGTTTCTTCTAGTGAATAATGGATTCACATTTTCAGTTCTTCCAAACAGTAAGATTTTTAACAGAGGACATTCCAGAGGCTCAGATCATCCATCCTATCACTCACTTGACTTCTCACCTAATGACGAGATTCGTCCGAATAGACGGAGGCACTGAAACCACTCAGTTCGGACGAAAATTCTGCACGAATTCGGACGAAAATTTTTCGTCCGAATTCGGATCCACTGTAACCATAGCCTAAGGAATTTGTAAAATTACGATTTGTCATCTTTGATTATTAGTGTCAGCCTCAATAAAGATTAAAGCCGCGTCTCACTTTACCTTCTCAGTCGAATGTGGATGAGTTAAATAAGGCCAACTTCGCATATGTGTAAACAAACAGGAGTTGTTGAGCGCTGCAGTGAAAGGCTAACTTTACTTCTCGATGTACTAAACGGACGGAAGTAAAAGTAAACGGTCAAAGAAGTACCGAGGCCAGTGCTTTTGTGGTTCCGTAAATCTTCCTTGTTTCTCGATGGAAAAGAGTGGTTTCAAAGTGATTTGCAAGCTATTTTACTTGTAATCGTTCTACTACGTCAACGCTGGCTTGGCAAGAAACGGCAACAATCCATGCAACCATTTGAGCCTGCATGTGGACGTAAGCCTTTCATGCGCTAACGAAGGGCGACCAGCAAAAACTCGTCTGCCTCACACGAAGGCAGTGCATGCACCACAAGGCCTCCGCTAATGAAGTAGCCGATTGAAAAATGTTGTAGTTTGTAAAATACTAGTGATAGAAGGCTGAAATACGTTTCATTAAAAAGATCACGGGTAAAAAATTTATTTCATTTCGAAAATTATGTCTATTTGGCATACTAGAACGACATAAACAAGAATTTACCTCGCAAGGATTTTAATTAAAGATGACGAAATGAAATCAATGGGAAAATTGTCTGCTGAGGCACAGGTAAAGAAAACTACTGTTCATTTTATTCTCAATAAAGAACTTCATTTACAACCATATAAAATGCAACGTCACCAAGAAATCGTACCGCAGGATAAAGCTCTGAGGTTATTACTTTGCCGCAGAATAAAAATCATGGACATTTCTGATCAAATATTGTTGGATAACATAATTTAAAATGATGAATGTCCCATTTATTTCAAGGATATGCCAAATAGACAAAATAATCGACGTAAAATAAAACGGTGCTGCTATAGCGTGAAATCTACAACACTTTAGCATTAAATCTAACTCTAGTTTGTGCTATAGCGTGAGGTTAGGTTACTAATCGATAGTGCTTATTTCCATACATTTAATTTAACGATAAACACTTAATTTGTACATCTCAAACTGCACCTGAGTAGATGAAATATGATGTTAGACCTCACGTTATAGTAGCACCAATAAAACTTTGAATTGTGTTTTTTTTTTATGAAACCTATTTTAGCCTCCTATCACTAATATTTCCCAACTATAGAATTTTTAAATTGGCTACTTTTTTAGCGAACACCCTGTAAAAGACTGATACGTAGTTCTAGAATAAATACGAATAGCGTTGTACGGGCGAACTAGGCAGGTGTTAACGATTATTTATTAATTAAGATCTAAACTCATTTGAGAACGACTGGGCATTTAGAACTTCACCATTACATCAGCTGAACGGCTTAGCATTGATGATTCTGGTTTCGCTTCTTGGACTGATGGGATCTCATAAAATTCATGCTCAATGAACAAATGGTCCCAGCTTTATTTTGTGTCTAACATCCAAACTTTTCGTCGGAACAATTTTCTCACTTTTATTGCGTGGCGCTATCTCTAACTTTGACATTTTTGTTGTATACGTATGAGAGGTCTAGTTTTTTCATCCTTCCAAAGAACCCAGCGGCAAATTTTAGAATTGTTAGCGTTCCTAGCTACTAATACAATACTAATATTGTTGAGTGACCAACATCACGAGTGTTCTCAACCAGTTTCGAAAACGAAAACGAAAACCAGTTTCAATTGATTCATAAAATGGAACACATAAAAATTCCAAATGAAATGAAGGCATTATCTGACAAGTGTCTTAGAGGAATAGCAGCCTCGAAAGTTTAACTCGGGCTATTTTAGATTATAGGTATGAATCGAATTAAAAAAGAAAGTAAAGCAATGGCGAATAGACAGATTTTAAACAATTTAACAATTTTAAACAATTTTACCACAGGTGATACAGAGGTAGAATGTTTCTTAAGTCTCGTACAATGGTTAGGTTAAATTTGAGTATAGCTACCTGTGGGCCCGAACAAGTTCAGCGACTTCTAGGGCATCCTATCATCACGTTATTCTAAGGTTTACAATAATGTTTAACCTAGTTTACTTAACCTAGTTTCGCATTAGACTGATCATTGAGATAATTTATTCGATATTTTATGCTGTATTTTACAATATAGGTCAAATCGGCTATATTTAACAGTATGATCGATAAAACGATTCAAGAGCAGACCGAAGATCGGTTATGTTACCCAAAGCAAGTTACATTATTACAATTATCATTAGTTACATGTAGGAGGCAAGATTTGACATGGTGATCTTACACGACTAGTATCCTGATAGGAAGTGAGACTCAAGATGTCTTTTGAATACTTTGTACGAATTACATTTACGGATCTCCGCAGGTATAGAGTTCCAAGTTTTGGTTCCAACGAAGAGGATACTGTGTTGCGACCGGGCCTTCGAATAATAAGGAAGCATGAATTTACTTCTATTTCGGGTTAAATGGTCGTGATGACCAGTTTGCGCAGTCAATAATTGTCTTAGGCTATTGTCGCCATCATTTCTTAATGTTTTGTAAATGAAATTACAGATGGAGATTTTGTAGAGATCCGAAAGTTTAGGTATTTGTAAATTTTTGAAAGAATCATTGGTGTGAGCATTATATTCTAGGTACTTTACCGCTCTGACAGCTCTTTTCTGCAGAGTAAAAATTTTGTTGGTTTTATTTTTATCAGTTCCGTGCCATGCTTCTATTCCGTATTGCAAGTATGGAGAAATAAGCGTTCGGTAGAGCATTTGTAAAGCTGTTTCAGGCAGAAAATTTTTAACTTTATTTAGGATTTCGATGGATTTTGATAATTTAGAACTAATATGAGTGATGTGCTCTTTGAAGGTCAGATGTTTATCTACTATGATGCCCAGAAACTTACATGAGTTGGTTTCTTCGATTTCACCTTCGCCAATTTTAATGCATGGGAGAGATACATCTTTCTTGTATGAGAATGTAATATAATTTGTTTTATCAATATTAAGGCTTATTTTATTAGCTTTGAGCCACGATGAAACCTTATGAAGTTCATTATTTATACTCTCTACAATCATAGCGGGATTTTGGTTCGGAAGGACCGCAGAAAGCGTACTGTCATCGGCAAAAAGTATGAATTTGAAGAATGATGTAGATTTTACAATATCATTGATAAAAATCAGAAACAGGAGTGGCCCAAGAACAGATCCTTGTGGAACTCCATGGCTAATTGTCTGTGGGTCTGATTTTGCGTCCTCAATGACAACGTATTGCTTCCGATTTGTTAGGTATGATCTGAACCAATCATGGGCAAGCCCTCGAATGCCATAACGGTGTAGTTTCGAGAGTAGTATTTTATGGTCCACACAATCGAATGCTTTTCGAAAATCAAGAAATACAGAGAAGACAGGCTTTCCTTCATCTATATTAGAATAGAGGAATTGTAAATGATTTAATATCGCCTGTGTTGTTGATTTTTTAGAGCGAAAGCCGTATTGTTTATCGTAAAGAAATGGTTTTTGTTCAAAATAAGAGTACACTTTTTTATACACAATCTTTTCGAATACTTTGCTAATAATTGGTAGTACGGAGATAGGTCGATAATTGTTTACACAGGTTTTTTCACCAATTTGAAAGATAGGGGTTACTCTAGCAACTTTGAGGGAGTTCGGAAAAGTGCCTAGTGAGAGAGACTGGTTAATAATATTTGATATCAGCGGGGCTACAATGTCAGCAATAACTTTAAGTACTTTAGTCGGAAACGTTTGTAGCCCACTCGATTTATTTTTCATGTTGTTTATGCACGTAATTACATCGGAGGAGTTTGTAGGCGTAAAGAAAAAGGAGTTGGGTTCTCGAATATGATCCATAAATTCTAGGTGATCAGTAGGTTCACTTGGAATCCCATCAGCTATAGTTTTCCCTACGTTTACGAAGAAGTTGTTAAAGAGATTAGCAATTGCTTTCTTCTCATGGTATTTCACATTATCTTGAATGACATATTCAATTTTCTTTTTATCGGCATTATTCGGTTTACAGCAAGAGTTAAGGAGATGCCAAGTCTTTTTAACGTCAGTTTTGAATTGAGTAAACTTGAGCGTAAAGTAGTTCTTTTTTGATGTTCTTATCTGGTTTGTTACATAGTTTCTGAATCGGTTATATGTTTCTCTAGATATTCGCCCTTCGCAAAGGAGGGCTAGGTACGCTTGACGTTTCTTTATATTTATTACGATGTCTCTAGTAATCCAGGGCTTTTGTTTATTTTTCGGGGTAACTGTACGAGTTACAATTGGGCAACACTGATTGTATGCGGTCATTATAGTTTCAGTCAACTTTACTACTGCTTCATCAATGCTCGTAGCATTATTATTTTGTTGAGAGATGTGCAATGTAGGCATTGATTCTTCTAAAACGGTGCGCATTTCTTCAAGATTTGATTCGTTTATTTTACGATATGAGTAAGTTTCAGCCCGTGCCTTGGTGCAAGCAACATAGACATTTTTCTTAATAAGAAAAACTAGGAAGTGATCTGATAAGTCAGAAGTAATTATTCCTGCAAGAAAATCACTTGGGTCTGTCATTAAGATATTGTCAAGCAGCGTAGCACACTCTAAGGTTATTCGTGTAGGCTTTGTAATGATCGGAAGGAAGGATTGAGACTGAAAGGTTGTTAGGAAATTAGAGATTGGTTCATAGCTTTCATGTTTCAGTAGATCATAATTGAAGTCACCGCAGATTATTATGTCATTGTATAAGGGCCTGTTGAACTGAGAAATAATACGATTCAGCTCATTCAGGAAGGATATAGGACAGGCTGTAGGAAGCCTATACACCGTTCCAAGCACAATGCGTTCACCATCTCTAGACAGTTCCACGAAGAGTGATTCTATATGATCCTGATTCATTGTTGCACTTGCTATGGTTCTCGAGTCTATGTGGTTAGATATATATGTGCTGATGCCTCCGCCCCGCTGGTTTTTTCTTAGCGAGTGGTAACTATGATAATTTTCAAATCGAATCATGTTTTTAGTCGAGTCATCTAGCCAGCTTTCGGTGAAGCTAATCACGTCTAGGTTATATTTAAGTTCAGTAATAGTACATTGTATTTCTTCCAATTTTGGATAGAGTGACCTACAGTTCCAACACAGGAGTGAGAAATCTCGGTCAGTTATTCGTTTAGTTTCGTTGAATTTTGATATATTAGTATACCTACACTCATGAGAGTCATTTAGGTTTGGATATATTTTGTTCAAATGATTGAGATCTGGGTCGATTTCCTCGAATATCTCAGGGTGATCAGTCATTTAAAATTAGTAAACAGTAAGAAGTAGGTACTATAGAGCTTAAAAACGAAATACAGAGTCAAGCTTTAAGGGATATTCCTGTCTAAAAAACTAGCTTATGAAGTACGAGAGAATAGAGTGTAAAAAAAATCTAGTGCAATTACGTGAGTATACATAAACTCAGTCCATGAGCGAATAATATTGGAGTTCAATATCACAACATTGGTGTAAACAGATTGCCGCATGAAGGCGTTTTTACAAGTTCACATACAACAGGTAATAAGTTTTAAAGATTCTAACGACAATGATAAAATCAGCTAATATGGTTTACGCGTAATAATAACTTTAGTGGTAAAAAAAAGAAAAAAATCACAGCAACATTGGGAGGTGAAAAATTACTGATTGCGTTTCAAAAGTTCACACATAGCTGTCATAAGTGTTTACAAACACATCTGTTATACATTTGTATAGATTCAGGTTAGACTAACATCAAGTTGAGTTTAAACTGACATGATACCTAATTGAGGTTAAATTAACACGAAACTGACATATCTAATTTAGGGGATCACCTAGTCTGGTCACCCATGACCTGCTTCGATGTCATGTTAAGTTGCATCAGGTATTGCTCGAGGTCATCTGGCGTGTGGATCTCGCGGCGTCTTGAATCTTGGTTTCCGGGGTTAAATATGAAAATGTTTCCATCTTGTGTTCTTGGGATTCCAATTTTATCCGGGAATTTCCTTTTGGCCATCCTCAGAATGTACATGACGTTAGCTCGTGAAGGTATGAGGTATTCATTTATGAAGAAGAACTGTGGTTTCTTTTCTCGGCAGGCGTTGAGAATTTCACGTTTTTTGTTATAATGTTTTAGTTCAAATGCAATGTTTCTTTGATCTACGTTCCCAGTTACTGTTTTTTTCTCCATTCTTGTAGCTGACGTGATGTCAGTGTCGCAGAGGTCAATGTTGATCTTGTCCTTCAGGAGCTGGCAGACAGTATCCTTACAGATTTCGCCTGCGTGAGATTGCGGTATTTCCCTTCCAGAAATGACGAGAGTACATTTTTTGTCTTCAATGTCTCGGCGCTGATCATTTTTTTCCAACTGGTCGAGGCGGGAGGTTAAGCTATCTATTTTCTCATTCTGTTCTTCGAGAATTTTTTTGTGTTCCGCTTCTTTTGTTTCAAATAGCGTTTTAAGGTGACTCATTTCATTTTGCATTTGAACAATATCACTATTAAATTTTGTCATCACTGAATCGAAGTATTTTATAAGGACGATTTCCCGTAAATCAAGGAAATAGTTGTAAAAAGGAATCCAATTGCCTCTCTAAACTTGTAAATACGAGGCCGCTTGAAGAATTATGTGATATCTTTAGAAAAGTTTGGTGCCAGGCTTTGAAATATTCACCCACAATATGAAGAGCAGACGAGGTACAGCTAGCGCTGCACGCGATGCTGATGCTCTAAATAATGAGTTTGAATCGATTATCTCCCTCAGTACATTAACCCACCTTCGCCAAGTACACTCTTTTCAAGTCAAGAACTGCATTGCTGTAAGAAATGAAGTAGCAAGCTAATGCAGGAAGCTTTTCCAGACACTCATCGCCCTTGCAATACTGTATGGTCAATAATAACGAAATGCAATAGAGCTTTCGAAGTGCTATACAGCTAAGAAATTTGCAGCTATTTCAGCTTGCTCGAATCCCACGTGCTAAATTTATTTCCTATTATAATTTTTGGAATTTTGAACTAACTCTCAGACAATGTTACCTGACTTACCTCTGCTATTACGGTGGATACATTCAAAAATCGTCTTAGCCATTACCGGGTGGGTAATATTCCGTTATTCTGAAGTGCTAGGGTTAACCGGAATTTCAGGACGATTTGGTAGTAAAACCTTACGCTCCATTTATCAGCCATTAACAGAAGCCACGTTTCCTTGTACCACATATTTACGATGCCACTGGTTATGCCTCAGTTAATAGCAGCGCCAGATGGTGAAAAAAAGACCAGATCTTATAACAGCTTGAATGTTACTAATGAAACTGTCTTAATCGTGAGGCCAGGCTTTGTGTAACGGCTGTGCATTGAGGAATAGTGCTTTTAAATCGGCAGATTCCACATTTTCAAGCCCCGTACGATTACCAAAATTGGACTATATATGAACAATAGTATAAAAAGGTTAATGATGTATTTAAAACCCACAAATATTCAATGAAAAATATTTATAGGAACACGTATAATAAATTGGCTACGTGAACAAAACTTCACAATGCCCGAATTTTTCTCGATATTTTACATCAAAATTATTGTAGGATTATTCCAGGATGTTCTATCACATTCTTCTATTTGACAACCAAACTTTCGTCAGCATTCATCTCCGATAACGTGTCATTGTTACAGCAGCTCTCGTTCTAAAAGGTCAAAAGCATGGGTAAGAATAAGGGCATCAGCCAAGACCTTCGCAAACGTATTGTGGAGCTCCATAATGAAGGTTTGGGATATCGGAAGTTATGTGCACAACTGTGTGTTCCTATAGCCTCAGTTGGAACCATAATACGTAAGTGGAAATGCCGGATTACGACTCTCAATAAGCCTCGAACTGACCGTCCACAGAAGATTAACGACCCTGCTGTTCGAAAATTGGTCCGGACAGTAGTGCGGAAGCCTCAAACTATTCGTGTAAAATTGAAGGATGATCCCAAGGAATCTGAAATCGAAGCCAGCAAACACATGATCAGTAGAACACTACGCCGTGAAGGTCTTCGCTCCCGCACCCCTCATATAGGACACCTCTTCTGCAGAAACGTCACGCAGGGGCAGGCTGAAGTATGCCAACGAGCACTTGAACAAGTCAGCAGCGTTTTGGAATTCAGTACTGTGGTCAGATGAAACCAAAATCGAACTATTTGGGAAAAACAGCACAAACCATGTTTGGAGGCAACGAAACGGAGAGGATAAACCAAAATGCACCATACTCAATGTTAAGTTTGGAGGTGGCTCTATCATGTTGTGGGAATGTTTCAGCTCATCGCGGATGGTAAACTTTACATCAATGAAGGAACCAGGAATGGCAGGAAATATCGTGAAATATTGAAAGAGCAACTCCTACCTTCAGCTCGTGTGTTAAAATTAAAAATTGGATGATCCTTCCAACAACACAACGATCCAAAGCATACTGCAAACGAAACAAAGGAATAACCCAATAACTTCACTGAACTCAAATAAATTTGCATCGAAAAATGGAATGAAATTACACCCGAAATTTGTAGGTGACTGGCAATGATCTACTCTAAACGTCTCGAAGCAACAATTAATAATAACGGCTATGCAACGAACATATCTTGAAATGTGTTATAAACATTTGTTCACGCATTTATTATGCATGTTCCTTCATATTTTTTCTATTAAATATTTATGAGTTTTAGATATATTATTAACTTATCAAACTAGCTATAAATAATCGAATTTTCGTAATTGTACGTGGTTTAGAAATATGGAATCTGACGATTTAATCAACGTGCTCTATTATTTCAAGTTCTGGAAAAAGGTGTTCGATAATGGTGTTCGATAATGTTGTTCGATAATGTCCCCCCCCTTTTGTATGCATCAAACTGGTTATCAAATCAACACTCTTTCCGTTACGGCTAAAAGACTCTTTTAGCGAACTTAGGTGCTCTTCTACTGTGTGTAAGATTAGCTGTGCACAAAGCGCATTGGCTTACATTGGAATGGCATCACGCAAATGTACGCAGGAGGGGCGGGGCACCGTGGAACGGCCAACATATTAACTCATGCTTCTCATTCAGCAATACAGAGCAGTAAAGAGTCATTATCTCGGATGATGATTTAAAGGTCACTGACAGTTCGTTCAGATAGTGATCATGGCATTTGGAATTTGGAATAGATTGATTATAAATTAGTGTTTGCCTCCCATGTAAAACCATAGATATTCAAAAAGAAGAAGGAAGGAGGCCCCATTCAATGTGGAGTTAGGGAAACGCGGAATCTATGCACAGAGTGTGTTCCTGCACATGATCCCCAGTGAGTAAGAACAGTAAGTTAAGAAGGGAGGCTATGGAACAAGTTAAAAGTTGATGAAGAAAGTCAGAGGTGCCGAAAGACTTGACAACATTGAACCGAAAAAAAGATAGCCCTTAACAAAGCAAAAAATAATTTTTTCGACAAAAAGAAGGCCAACCTAACTTCCAGCTCATTTTTTTAAATGATACTTCGTGAAATTAAGCATGGCTGATGACATTAATAAAGTAATTTATTCTTACAAGATGTTAAAAAACGAATGTAAAAAATGCAACAGAAAACAACGCAAATAACAATCAAAGTTCTAAAAAAGTTTTGCTCTTCGGAAAAATATTCTGACAGAAGAATCAGAGAAGAAATTTTCACTTGAACACTGAGAATGGTAAATAAGCAAAAGAAACGTCTCGTTTAAAGCAACAGCAATAGTCTCATCACAGCGCCCCAACGCTTTTGGTGCTAAGTTTGTATCTCCTTGATGTCCTGATGAAATGGTTCACCTTGTTCATCGCTAACATCGAGATTTCGAAGGGAATGATCAAGACGACTAAAATGGAAATACCTTTTCGAGTTCACATGCGTTGCTGTACCTCCAAAAAATAGTTTCTAGAAAGTATCAACGACTGCAAAGTTTTCACTTTTGTGTTTTCTGAGGAAATGTTGTACTACTTCTACAATGGCTTGACGAGCTGATGCACCTCTTCCGCCCTTCGTCTCTCACAAAATGTGTGTCCTTAGAGAGCTTACAGGCTTGTGGTCTAACAAGAATCCTTGCTTTAAATTATTCACTACTCAAGTTCGCATAACAACTCTCATACATAACATAACAACTCCCTATTTTGGTCAAGAACTTACATGAATCATTTGACCGATCCGAATTTGATGTGTGGAAGGGGGGTATAATATATACTGCACATGGAGTCATATATGTTAGTGACAGATTAGATTAGTCGTTGGTTTTAACCTCCCTACCCGCAGCAACAAATGCGATCCAAAGAAAGGAAGGCACCATTTAGTATTGAGTTAAAGAAACGCGGAATCTACGCAGAAAGGGCGTAGAAACATTAAAAAGAAGTTTACTTATAATTCGCTTTTTTTTCGAAAGGAAAAAGCGACAGGATGAGTGCCTGGAAAGTTGTTGTGTATACAGGCGTATACAACCATACATACACACGCACTTCTACACATACTTATTTTATATAAAGTATTTTCAGTCATGAATAAGACGAATAATGTCTGAAAATACATTTTATTTCTTCCATCACCGATGATGGAATAACTTTATTCTGAAACGTTTACTCTCATAAATGTTCTCTATGTTGATTCTTCTTTTAATTTTAGGTACAGCATATTTTAGAAAACGATTAGTAGCAGACTTAAGATCTATGTCATTAATCATGGCGAATTACCTTATCAAGAAAGTTATATAACAGAAAAAAATTCACTCGATTACCTCGTGTAATTAATATTTAGATAGGAAAGGAGATTCAAGATTCGTTTTGAAAGTTTTTTAAGAACTTTTTCTGCAGATCTCAGCAAAGATCGTATTCCAATTCTTAGTCAGAATGGAGAAAATACTGTGTTGTGATAGAGATTTTGAATAATGAGTATGAAGTTTCTTTCATTTCGGGGTAAATGATCATGATGGCCAGCATGTGCAGTTAATAATTGCTTCAGTTCTCTGTCGCCATCATCAGTCAGTGTTTTATACAAGAAATTATTTTTGAAGAGCTTGTAGACATCCAAAAGCTTGAGTATTTTTAAACTCTTGAATTAATCATTTCTGTGAGCAATCTATTCTAATTTATTTACCGTTCTAATAACTCTTTTTCACTGCCGAAGGGCATATTGGTTTTATTTATTTCAGTTCTGTGCCAAGCTTCTATTCCGTATTGTAGATATGGTGAAATGATCGTTCGATGTAGCATTTTTTGAAGCTTCTTCGGGTAATACATTTTTTTCTCTATGAAAAATTCCAACGTATTTTGATAATTTAGTACTGATATGTGCAATATATGCTCTTTAAAAGTCAGTTTTTTATCTCATATAATGCCCAAGAACTTATAGGAGTTAGTTTCTTCACTTCCACCATCACCAATTTTAATGCGTGGAATAGAAACATTTGGTCTCTTCTATATAATGTATTTATACATCGTCAATGAAAACATATCGCTTTTAATTTGTTAAATATGATTTGAACCAATCATGTGCAACTCTTCTAACGCTATAACAGTGTAGTTTCGATAGCAAAGTGTTATGGTCCACGCAATCGAATGCTTTTCGGAAGTCTAGAAACACGGAGAAAACAAGTTTTTCATCATATATATTAGAGTAAAGGTATTTTAAATGATTTAATACAGCCTGTGTTGTCAATTTTTTAGAACGAAAACAGTACTGTTTATCGTAAAGAAAAGATTTTTGTTCAAAATAAGAATACACTTTTGTATACATAATTTTCTCGAATATTTTGCTGATAATTGGTAGCCAGAGACATGTCTACAATTATTAATGCAAGCTTTGTCAATGTTTTTAAAAATATGGGCACTCTGGAATGGTTGTGGTAAAAATTCCAGTGTTCACCAGCTGATTACCGAGTGATAAGAGCCGCCAAGTTTAAAAATGATGGAAGTGTTCGTTATGCATAAATAATTATAAAATATATTAGACATTGAAAGATCCAGGGATACTTCACCAATACGGAACATGAGTCTTCAATTCTTCAAAAAAAAGAAGTCGTCACATGATTACCTACAGAGATAAAAAGTTCACCCCTAAATGGACTAGAGTTACCTTCCGTTAAGTGATACAATATGTCAAGGCAACAACACTCGCATTCCACTGCGATCATACTGCTGGAAGGGTAAAAGAGCATTTCATACCCACACGCAATGGCTCACAGCAGCTTTTTTGTTTAAACCTGGCCGAAAGTTTAGGCAAGAGCCTCAGGGAGCACTGCATGCCTCGTCTTCTTTTCCAGCTTGCAGAATAACTTGGCCGGCGCTTACTAAAGTTAAATTCAAAGTTAAGCGTAAAATCATTGCAAAATGTAGCAAAAAAAATCCAAAGTAACGCGCTTCAGTTGTACGACAACTCCTGCAATTCATTACAAAGTTCTGGTGAATAAATAAAACTTACGATTTTTTTCAATCACTGCATAAAACAATGAGAGTCGAACTAGCTCAAAAACAGTCGAGATCCCCCAAAAAGAGTTGTGGCAGGTTTTGGACAGGTTATGAAGCAAGATAAACAACGTAGACAATTGGTTTTGTTGATTAGTATCGATTACAATGTTTCTGAATACGTGAATGTCACCTTGTCGCACAAATAACGGGTAAACTATTTGTATCTTTCATCTGGGCAGCCATAGTTCTAAAGTTTAAGTTTTAAAGATGTAAGAGAGGACGTCCATAGTGTCATGGAGAGTTTCCGTGAATCTCTTCAAAAACTGAGAGGCACTACGCATCTGCATCGTGATTGTTTTTTTTTTCAAGAACTCGCTTGAGTTGCTGATGCAGCTGTCAGTGTTGTATTGGACAAGACGTTTAACTGTCTTGTACATTTATGCGCTCCTGTGGGGCACAATTTAAGCGTGAAGATGATCTTTACCCAACGAAAGACAATTAATGAGAAAGCGATCACAAATTAGCAACTTTCAGAGTAATTACGTTAGGTGGTAACAAAGCAAGTGTTTCAAATTAAATGCAAGACCCGTACACCGCTTCACTCGAATACAGTGCAATCCGACCAGCTGCAGTGAGTCACGAGAGGGTCTCCTCGAGTTCAAATTAAGTACGTTTCGAGACCCTGTATAAGTTCATTAATAAGCTAGCTTCTGTCAAAGAAGGGGCCAAAATAGTGAAAGCTGTGATGAAAGTATCGGAATGAAACACCAACCTAAAACAACACAAAATAGGTGCGACAGGAGACAAGAAATACTCATTGAGAGCATTCCGGGAGACGATCTACACGTCTTCTGCGAGAACTGACTTATCAGGGTTGCACACAGCGGTGGTCGACTTCAGCTAATACAGCCTCATGAAAACTGAGAAAACGTACTGCAATTCTCAAGTAACTGAGACAAACTGGCGTTCGAGAAAACTGTATACCAATCTTCCAGCTCTGACATTCTAACACACCTAAAAGCACAACTCGTACCCATAATGCCACAGTGGCCTCACACGCAACACACGCTGTAGGATCTCCATCGCGCAAGAAACAAGAGCAACATCAGCAGATCAGCTCAGTTCATTATGTACATGGAGTGAATATGCTTTCCGTCTTATCACCAACGTTATTTACTCATCTCCATATAGTCATAATTCGAACACTTACTACTATTTGTCACCTCGTTTAGCCGCATGAATTCAATCATGAAGATTAGTAAGACTCTCCAGCTAAAACTACCGATTACGTTTTAGAAAGTAATGTTCACTTTTAAATGTAAAAGTGCGAACAATCGAGTTTTTGAATGAATGCATTGAACATCGATCGCTCATTAACCAAAATTCCCCTTAACACGTTAACCGCCATGTGCACTACCAGTGATACACGGAGGGAATTTTTATAATGCTGCTGACTGACCAGTAATCACAAACTTAATTTTTATGAATACTTAATCAAAGCTTAATGGAGCACGATCCAGTTAATGTTTGCTATATTCGAAATTGCTTACTACGATTGACTTTGGATATGGGTTGAATATTAAACTTTAGTTTCCCAATGATGGCTAACGTGTTTAGTGATTCTATTCTCAGTAACATGAGCGAAGAGCTACTTGGACTAAGAAACTTTTCAAGCTTATTCCTTCAACGTCAGAATATTTGTACTCATATTACCGTAAACACAACCACCGTCACTGAACCGGCGTTGGCATCAGGCAGTCACCGATATCAGGATGAGAAAGGAACTGCCACTCGGCAGTGAACTTCAAAGAACACATTAGGGAACTAATTTAAAGAGAAATACTATATATTGAGAGTATTTTTGAAAGAGGACACTGGTGTCCTCTCGGACGTTAGAGGGTTATGGAACCCATCACACAACGCCTCTAAAATGAATTTCATTTCGGCTCAAAGACGAAACACGGCAAAGGAGAGAATAATGGAGGGATGGCTGTAGTGCAGCACGGCGGCGGCAGCCCTGCAGCGCCCATATAACAAAAACTCCGATGTAATGGCGCGTTGCATGCTGACGCTCAACATAAAATTTTGTCCAGGACGTCCTACTCAAGACCTTCAAATTGCGCAAACTATCACAAAAACTTGCTTATAGAAATTGGCGGCGCTTGACCGACCGCACAGATGTCAGATAACGCAGGCCACACTGTAAGAACATTCGGCATGAGTTGAAATAACAAAACTATACTGTTATTTTGAAAATTAATGATGTGAAATCTAGAGAATTATATAAGGAAACACTGCTTTCAGTCTTAAGACCCGTCTGCACTATCCAACTTTTCGTCAATCACACAAACACACCAAAACGCGAAAAAAACAAACTTTTCTGAATCCTGTCCAGACTACGTTTTCGGCGGCGTGAAGTTGTCCGCGAGCAGTATTTAAACTAACTAGACTGCTTCTCGAGTACGTTTTAGTCAATTGATGCATATTATTGTTAAATTTACTTTATTGGAAGTTAGTCAACATAACTTATCTGTGTGTAGATATTAAGAAAATACAGAAAATATTAAGAATCACAAACGTTCTTCAGAACATTTGGAATACAACCACGGTCACAGTGGGATGAGATTAGCTGCTTTACTTCTACTTTTTCCAATGCTCTTCATAAAGGTTTAAATCTATGGACTTGGGCTTAAAACACCATCCACAACACACAAACAAACGAGTGTTCGCTGTTCCTACGAAATTTTGGTTTCGGAGTTTTCCAGCAGTTTCAAAAACACGAACACACAAAATCTGGCAGTTTTCCATGTGTTCGTATTCACGGACTGCCGAAAAACAAGAGATTCAGCCGAAAGATTGATAGTGTGGAAGGGACTTTATAGAACAAAAGAAAGAAATTCGGAAGTTTTAATTTTTGCGACTTCTTCTCATCATACTCTAAACATGTCTTAATCTTTTTGTCATTGAAGCTAGTCATGATTGAGACATATACGGTACCAAGATCAACAGACAAACTGAAAAGCAATTACTTCTGTTCTATAATTCTCGTTCTATCCGTATTATTTTAAGGTGAAAATCAGATACCCATCATTAAGATGGTAATTAGGAATCAGACACGCATTATTTTGAAGGCAGGGAAGAATCTAAGACATTATAGTTATAATGGCAAATAATAAAGCTAAATAATCAAGTATCTCACGAAAGAGCGCGAACCTTTGCCTCTCGGCCGTACGGTAAAACAGAGAACCTTGCCTGTGACTTCTCAGCCCCGCCCCAGGCAGATGGAAGAGGGCCACATCACGTGCCTATCACTCATTTTTTGCACCATGACGTCCTCCGAAGACTGTCCTATGGAAAAAATAACATATTTTCGCTTCGGAGACGCGTTTGTGAGCCGGTCGGGAGGTGCATGCGGAATTTTGAATACTACTCATTTTTAGGGAATTTTTTTCAAACAACTGCGTTCTAATTCCGCTCTTGTAGCAAAACAAATAATCGTTTTCTGTTATTCGTATTTTTTTTCGTTACGTATAAAGCTTGGAATTCGTTGTTCATGCCTGCATTTTATCGTAGCATTGATCTTACTTCTTATTTACAGAGCTGATGAAAACTGGTGTATGAAACGCTTTCGATGTTCTGTTTTTCAAGTAAATTGACCATTATTAGAATGTTCTTAGCTTTTTAATTTTAACTCACAGTAGATCCGATTCACTTATGTCTGTGTTTGGTATATGTCTTAGTACGAGATAAGGTAATGAACCGAAGAATGGAGTTTTAATTATGATGTTTGTATCACGCGAGACTCGTCAGGGCTAGCGAAGAATGTGAGAATGAAGTTATACCAAGTATGAACGACACTCTGACAAGGTATCAACCAGAACTAGCGGCAGCATTAATAGAAACTGAGTTTCTTCTTCAGATATATTAACGATTCAATTCGTAATGCATGCCTTATCCGATAGGAAAAGAGAAATCGAATTGAGTAAAATTGCAAGGCTTGCAGTGGAATGAAACAAGATCTAAAACATTCTGGGTGAACGCATCGACTATTTAGCACTGGAAGAATTGTCTTTAGAGTGTAACTGCAGAATCTTGCAAGCCTCGCGAGAAGCGCCAACTTCTCAAGAAATGTTTGAAGACAACCCTCCCAGAGCGTTATAATCAACTGTGGTAATAAAATAATGGTATTTGATATTTCCCTGGCGATGGAACTGTCGCATGGTGTATTTACAGTTGGGTCTGTATTTTACTCTTCACTTCAAGGGGAGGGGGTAAATACGATTTAGTGCTTACTTCCACCATGAGAAAGCTAACAACTTCTCATAATCCTAAACGGAGCATCGAAGCCCAATATACCGTTCACGTTTTCCTGTTAGCAGTTGGCGATTTGCGAGCGCGAATTCACAGCCATGAAGGAACCTATTCACTCGTGAGCCGAACATTACACCAAAATATACTGAAGCGCGTCACACGGCATTCTATGAAACTTCTCCATTCGCTATGCAGGAGGGGACCGACGATGCGTACGCTCTTTCAACATGAGCAGGGGTCTTCAAATTTTCCAGCCCAGCTTCGGGGCCATACTGATTATTCCAGTAAGTTCCAAAAACGTTTTAATTTTCCTGCCAATATGTATAATTTCTTGAGTAGTCGCTGAGTACGCGCCCTGAGCGCACATACGCTCGCTAAATTCAACCGGTTAATTACCGTTGTATCCTGTAGTTTGGCCCGCGGGCCGTATTTTGGACACCACTGAACTAGAGCACAACGCTCTGGACCGTTTCAATGGCCAAGTTGAATATCACACTCAATACGCCAGCGCACATGCTCTCTTTATCAGAGTTCCGTGCACTTTATGAGGAATATTTACTGGATCTTAAAATTTAGCTACGGCGTCAAACCTCGACTCAAACAGTACACTTGAGAAATATCGTTACGGAGGATGAGTCGCAGCTGATTGATGACCCTAACTTCAAACAATTCAACTAGAGTTCCTAGCAGCAGCAACTCATGCACAGGCATGAGCTTTCTTTTTTCTCTCCCCTCTTCGAGCTGCACCTTTGCATACAATCGAAAATTAGATTGTATATTTAAGTTTTCCAGCGAATGGACCAAAAATGTATTTTCATAATGCTGCAGATTGACATGCTGTCACTCAATTCTTACTAATACTTAATGAAAGCTGAGTGAAGGCACGCTCCAGTCAATCTTTGCTATTTTCATAATTCCTTACTAGAATCGACTTGAAATTATAATTGAATATTGCACTTCAATTTCACCAATCGCACGAAACGTGTTTAGCCTCCCTGACCGAAACAATGGCGTTTCGAAAGGTTGGAAGACATCATTTAGTAAGGACTTGACACGTTCCCCGCATAATGAGCCATATGTTTACCACTTGCTCAATTGCTCATTCACGTACCTGTATAATTGAATGACATTGCAACCGTTTCGCGTTTTTAAAAAACTTATACGAGGTGAAATGTTACCGTGGAATTATATATATCAAATTCTTAGGAAGGATGATAATGTATTCGAGCAGGAAAGTCAATTTCCTCATTCTACTACTTACAACCTAACCAACCGTTAACAGAGGAAACGCAATGAACGTGTTAAGGAAACACGGAATCAAGGCACAAAGTGCACAGAATCAGTAAGTAGAGAAGGAAGTTTATGAAACAAGATAATAAAAGCTGAAGAAAATAGTAAGTGCTGAAAAACAGGATAGCAATGAACCGAAAAATGATGGTTCGTAACAAAATAAAAAACCTGTTCCAGTTCAACTAAATGCCTACTTACCTTTAGCTCGGGAACTTATGTTCCCTGAGAGCGCTACTTGCCATAGATACAATATTTGTATTCCCTCCGAAGGTGGTATACAATTAAATATTTGGAATAAAATGGGAGAATGAGCGATATGACAAACCCCAACTAATGAATTTCATGCCACGAACCTGCCACGTGTTGCGAGACAGTAGTAGTAGTAATAACATAGGTTTGCTAGCGCTTCAGTTATTTAGACTATATCGCACCGAAGGTCACATAATTTAATCGGTCTCAGGCTTTTCCGATTTACCACGCAAGGTGAACACCAACATTATAAGAACATCAAAAATTACAGGATCATGATTTAATTACAACTCAAGATTATAATGGTCTCTCCATTGAAATTTTGTACATACAACAGTACATCCAAATCACTGGGCAGCCAGACCCCTTAGGGGGTTTCAGCTGCCCACCCATTTATGGCCGGACGCCTTACCCACGCTGAAACCCCCCAAGGTTTCAACGTAGCGCGTCCGGCCATATTGCAGTATCTTTATCTACAATCTTCCAAAAGACTTCAAACATAAAAAACTTTTCTTAGTTTTCAGTGTACAGAGGCACTATAATTTGTTCATAAGAGACGAGTCAGAGAGATAACTAATAAGCCGCCAATGATTAAAACGCCCACGAGTCGGTTCTCCCAACATCTTGCACAGAACGAAATCAGAGTCAGCGCCCTGTAAACCAGGGTAATAACGGGAACGTACATCGGAAAAGTGGAGGCACTCAACCAATATATGCTGCACCGACAGCGGCACCAAGCAGTGATCGCAAAGAGGGGCCGGGCGACGCTCTATTAAATGACCATGAGTGAGGCGGGTGTGACCAATCCTCAGTCGACATAGGAGGACTTCTACGCGGCGGTCCCGGCATGCTGAAGAGGGCCAGGCTCGGACACTGTTTTTAATCTTGCGCAGCTTGTTGTCTAGGGTATTTTCCCACTGTCGCTGCCAGAGTTGGGTTAATGCAGCTTTAATTATAGGGTAGTAATCTCGGGCGGGTACTCTGGTATTTGTTGGGTTAGCAGCAGAGGTTGCAGCATTTCGCGCTAACTCGTCTGCCCGATCGTTGCCACGCACATCAACATGGCCAGGTACCCAACATAGAGTTACAAGTTTTGGGGAGCTTGCAAGTCGCAAAAGGCTAGACATTATTCCAGAAATTATTGGATGCGTAGAGTTGTAGGATCTCAGTGACTGGATGGCAGCTTTGGAATCGGAGAACACCACATAAGAACCCGAAGCAGGTCGCTCCTCAATCATGCGGAGTGCGGCACGGATGGCGATCAGCTCCGCAGAGTAGATTGACGTTTCAGGCAGCAGTCTTTCCTCCACCACTCCACCATCAGAAACTGCAGCACAGCCCACTGCATCATCCGCTTTAGAACAGTCAGTGTAGATATGGAAAGCTCCCTCGTGGTCACTGTGAAGGTGATCTTGGAAAATATGTCGCAGAATGGATCTTGTCATCATCTCTTTCTTTGGGTATTGCGGTCCTGGACAGAAGGTCTGAATCGGAATTTGCCAGGTTGGCTCTTCCAGAGTGGGGGCACGCTCAACTTTAAACGAAGGCAACTGCGCCATCTCCGCAAGTGCTTCGTAGTCAGTAGAGGAGGGGATATAATACGGAAACAACACCCGACCCCGTACTCCCTCCATCACGCTATTCCACGTGGCTGTGAAAGGTAGTTGTCTGAGTCGTACAACATACTGTAGAGTAAGCTGTGTTCGACGAAGTTGCAAGGCTGGCTCACCGCAATCCACCAATAAGCTCATCACCGGTGATGTCCGAAAGGCCCCCGTACACAGCCTTAGAGCAGAGTTATGGATTGGGTCCAGGAGTGATAAGCATGATGGGCTGGCACTCTGGTAGACGACGCAGCCATAATCAATCTTGGCACGAACGGTGGCTCTATAAAGTCGCAGCATGGTTGTTCGATCAGCACCCCATGTTAATCTGGACAGGCATTTCAGGAGATTCAGAGCTTTAGAACATCTTCCTTTTAAAGCCAGTATATGAGGTCTCCATGACAGTTTATTGTCGAACAACATGCCCAGAAAGGAGGCTGTGGGCGAGACGTTGACCAACCTATCACCGAGAAAGAGCTCAGGTGTAGGTTCATTAGTGCGACGGGGCTGCACGTGGAGTGCCACACTCTTTTCAACTGAAAAGGAGAAGCCTCGCTTGTCGGCCCAGGCTCCAATGCGGTTAATGGCTTCCTGTACTCGACGAGTCAGGGCGGGTAGGTATCTAGAGGATGCATACAGCATGAAATCATCCACGTACAAGGAAAACGGAACATGCCCTGGTAGGTCCTTCGTGATGGCGTCCATTGCAAGTAGGAAGAGCGTGCAGCTTATAACGCTGCCCTGAGGTACCCCTTCGTTCTGAGTCATCAGAGCAGAAAACCGTGTGCCCACTCTAACCCTAAACCGACGTTCTCTTAGAAACTCGCGTACATACATTGCCATGCAGTTGCTCCATTATCCCGTATCGCCAGGCAGTGTCATAAGCCTTCCGCAAATCGAAGAAGACGCATATAGTGTGTCTTCTTTGGGCACGCTCTTTAACAATATGGTTCTGCAGTCTGAGGAGGGCATCCGTGGTTCCACGAAGAGTTCTGAACCCAAACTGAACTGGAGAGAGATGATCTCCGGCCTCCAGAAAGCGCATCAATCTTACGTTGATTATCTTCTCTAGTACCTTTCCTACACAGCTTGTTAGGGCTATGGGGCGGTAACTAGATGCTTCAGTGGATGGTTTATTGGGTTTCAAGAAGGCAAGTACTGTGGCTAATTGCCATTCTGTAGGATATACATGGGTTGTCCAGATTTTATTATACAAATGAAGAAGGTAGGTGATTGCTGATGAGTGCATTTTCCTTAGCATCTTGTAGTGGATGCCATCTGGTCCAGGGGATGTATTCTTACATTGTCGAAGTGCATGATACAGTTCAAGGTACGTTATGGGTGAATTGTATGGATATTGTTCATCCGATGCAAAATTAAGGTGAGACTGTTCTTGGCGCTGTTTAATGATCTGGAAGCCGGGTGTATAGTGCCTTCCGCTACTGACGTCGGCAAAATGCTCCGCCAGCAAGGAGGCAACGCGATCCTGGTTCATGGTGATCTCTCCGTTGTCCGTGAGGCAAGGTAGGGCATGTCCGCTTCGTCCTCTCATCTTTTGAACTCTTTGCCATATTTTTGAAGTTGGTGTGTCAGCGTTTAGCGTGGATACGTACCGTTGCCATGATTGTTTCCTGGCCGTATCCTTCACTAACTGTGCTCTTGCTCTGGCTCTTTGGTAGAGTATCTTATCAGCAAGGTTGTGGCTCCGTTGGTACCGGCGTAAGGCCCTCTTTCGCTCAAAGTTAGCCTGGGCACACTCGTCACTCCACCATGGGACTCGATGATTCACTTTCCCTCCCTTCGAGCGGGGTATAGCAATAGATGCGGCAGTACGAATAGTGCTAGTAAACCTCTCTAGCGCCTCGTCCACAGTGGTCTGGTCCCCACCATCTTCTAAGGCTGTCAGAGCCTCAAATGCTTCCCAATCAGCTCGTTTAAGCAAGTAGTGAGGCTCCGAGTTGAAAGGGAGGTAGGTGGGGAAAGTCACCACCACTGGAAAGTGATCACTTCCATGGGCGTCATCCATGACAGTCCACCGAGCATCTGGGTAACAGTCCGGGGAGCACACACTGATATCTATTGCGGAAGTAGTCCCGGTTTGGACGTGGAAGTGAGTCATACTTCCCGTATTCAACAGACACAAATCTGTGCTAGCAAGGAGTCGTTCCACTTCTCTGCCCTGTTGATCGATGCTGTTGTTACCCCACGCAGCATGCTTCCCATTCCAATCACCGCCCACCACAAAAGGTTCCGGGAGTTGCCTTATGACGTCCAAAAGCTCTTCACATGTAGCTATGCGAAGAGGAGGGATGTACAGATTACATACTGTAAACGGTGCAGTAGCAGTCTCCACTCGGACAGCCATCACCTGCAAGCGTGAATTGATGGGCAGCCTGTAATATGGGAAGCTCTGCTTCACAAAGATTGCCAGTCCTGTTCCAGGAAGAGGATTATTATTTGTAGAGTAAGTTTCTACTTGGTAGTGCTTAAGTCGGGGCGGAGCACTGCCTCCGAGCATAGTTTCCTGGAGGAGTACACAAGCTGGTTGAAGTTCTAGTAGGATAGCATGGAGATCACCGTAGTTACGTCGCAAGCTGCGACAATTCCAATGAATGATGGTAAAAGCCAGTCTGATAAAAAAGTTACAGTTGTTACTTCTGAGGTGGTGCACTAGATTCGGTGATTGCTACACGTTGACTGACCAGAGTTGGGATAGGTCTCGCCTCGTCTGGTTTCCTTCTTCCCTCGCGCCACGTTCGCACCTCGACATCAGGTGGTGGTATCGAGGGAAGGCCGGGAGGAGGAGGATACTTCTTCAGCAACTCATCACTGAGTCCCTTGGGTACATGTCTAACACGGTCAAATGAATATTTTCTCTGGGCTATGCTGGGTTCGCCCGACTGGTCGCGAGCTACTTTTGAGTGAGGTGTGCTGGTAGGCGACGCTCCACTCTGGAGGCGCTTGCGTGGAATTCCCATGGCTTGAAGTTTTTCTGGCACCTTAGGCGGTGGCATCTTTGGTGGTGGTAATTTAGCAGTGGTAGATTTAGCTGAGGCAGTTGCACTAGGACCTGCAGTAGCTTTCGGTGGTTTACCTTGGACAGACGAAATCTGGCTAGTCCTACCCTCCGGAAGCGTCGTGGTGGTGGCACTGTCGGGAGGAACATCCTCACTCACAACTGGGCCTTCCACTACAGGAGCAGCCCTAGGCGGGGAGCCGGTTTCGGTACGGCCTCGGGACGTCACCAGCACCTCACCCTCGGCATGACCCTCGTCGTCTGTGCTCACCTGTCGTCTATGGCCTTTATCAAGCTCCCTCATGGTCTGTTGCACAACCATTCCTCTCGGGGGGGCAGCCTCAACAGGACCTGAGGGTTCACCTCGAACAGCGTTACTGATGCCCATGGGCCTGGCAATATCTGCGAACGTGACCCCCTCACGGACATATCGGGCTGCCACGCGCCTTCTAGCATCTCCAAAAGATAGTTTTTCCTTGCATTGTAGAGCCACAACTTCTTGTTCCTGCTTATACGTCGGGCAGTTTAGAGATGAGGCTGGGTGGGGACCTCTACAGTTCGAGCATCTGGCTGGGAGAGAACAGGGCAGCTCATGCACTTCTCCAGCACACTGGTAACAAACACCCACAGCCGCCCTGCACGACCCAGCGCCATGTCCAAAACGTTGGCATTTGTAGCATCGTCTGGGTCTGGGTACGTAATCCCGTACGGAGCACTTGGTCCAACCAATGGAGACTTCAGTTGGGAGCTGACAGACATCAAAAGTCAAGATATAGACATTTTGATTCATCAAAACTCCGCCAATTCTTTTCTTCGTCTGATACACATCCGTTACCTTGTGCCGCTTCAAGCCTTCGAGTATCTGATCGGGAGTGAAGTTTGGAGCATTCATGTAGTGAATGGTTCCCTTAGTTTGATTGAGGGTTTTGTGAGGCTCCACAACAACTTCGTTCATGTCCAGGGTCCTCAAATTAACAATAGCCTGGCTCTGCATTCGATTCGCCACCTCCACAATCACACCTCCGGAACGAGTCTCATTAATATTTTTGGCTGGCCCCCAATAGTTCGCACTATCTCATCGTTTGCTCGAATGACGTTGATAGTGGCCAGATTTGTATTAGATGGAGATGATATGCAGAAGAACTTTTTGTAGTCAGTCTCCTGCCACTGTTGAAGGGGAGGGTATGCAGGGGCGTCACTACCGGTTCGGACCCTCCTATTTCTCCTCCATCGCCCTCTAGATGAGGCAGGCTGGAAAGGTTCAAGCGTCTGAATCTGAGTTAGGTTTCGATTCCTGTTGTCTTCATGAGCCCGATGGCTGTCCCCACCATCATCAGGGGGAGCGGTCGATGACAGCGTGGGCGTATCTTCTGAGGCCACAGAATGTAGTACTTGTTTGAGTTCTGTTTGGTTCATACCGGACCCAGCTCCACTCTCAGCCATAAGCTGTGATGGTGCTTGTCTCGCAGGTAGAACGGCGGAATGATCAGTGGAAATTTCCATGGGAGGCTCCTCTGATGGAAGCAGAGGAGGGGCCAGGTCGTCACCAGAAAGTCGAGAAGAGGGTTCATTGGTGGAAGCAAGCGGTGGTTTAGGATTCTCTTTCAGTGAGGGTTGCCCCTCACCTATCCAGGCCCGCTCAAGCCGGAAAAGAACCCCTCGGGCGATCAGCAGCATTCTGATGCATCTCTGCACTTAAGGCGGGCACACGCTGACCACTAGGAAGTAAATACCTCCTCCCACCGTCGACCCCGGCCCGTGGCAGTCTCCAAGTACGCCCGAGATAACAGAGACTTTATAACCCGTAACTGCCGGGGCCCGGTTTATATTTACATGGGAAACCTCACCCATGGTCCCCCTTTTGTCAGGCTGCTCCAGTTGAGCCAGCCTACCATGGTTGAACCTACCAGAACCGGGGCCCCGGCAGTATAGCCTCAACCTTCATGGCAGCACGCAAGCCCTCCCACCACGACAAGGTAAGGACATGGGGAGGGGTGTTGCGAGACAAAATAGCGGTGTTACGCTGACAGAACTGACACTGTAAATAAATGATGTGTAAAGGATAAAAAACTTTAAACGATTAGGTGAATATTTATCAGTGTCTGAATGCAAAATACATCAATCACATTACAAAATGGATGGCTTCACATTGTAAACGACGGACGCTAACGAACGGGAGATGCTCCGACACCACTTCAAACCAAATTCGAGGGTACAAACTCCGAATACGCACGTACCTCGATTAATCTGCTTGGTCTTGAATTGATCTCCGAACAAGACTCGTAGGGAAGGAGGAAATGGCTAAAGAGAAGAATTTACTGGTTTCATCTCACCTCATCGAGAAAGTTTTAAGTCAACAAGTAAGCGAAACAAAAAACTTGGCTCACTCAGATATATGCAACATATAGAACAAATTAACGAAAACATTTGCAAAAGATGGTATTTACCGTCCCAGTTCGTCCTTCCGGAAAAAATGCTCGCTCACAGCCTCAGGAACTAGCAAGATTCCATACAGATCGCCTGGCAAAGAAACAACCGAGTCCGATAGGGAACGGCAGAATACGTGAATCAACACATAATGCCCCAAACAAAGCCTATTTTATTTTTAATGAGAAATAATGTAAAAGGAGACATCGCAATATACGATGAAAACTGCTCGTTGACAGTCCTAAGCCAAAATCAAACGCAATTAAAATGTGAATATTCCCTAAATAAAGACCTTTAACCAAGCAGCAACATCGGGAGGGCTAACCTCAACACCATGAGAGTAGCAATAAGCCAAGAATTTATTTCTTCAGAGCAGATTATACACATGAATCTAGCTAGCACATTCAGATGAAAAGGAAAAGACGATCAGAGCTTGATTATTCATAACATAAAATGAAATGAAAAGAACAATTATAAAATCTATGCCAATCCTTAATTATGAACTCAACATGAAATAGCTCACACGCAATGCTTTCCATTTCATTATTCAAACGAAACTCAATCACAGAACTCAGTCGCTAATTACTAGGTTTGCTAAGAGAGCAGAAGCAACAAACCTGGTAGGGTAACTAACCTCAAACACTGGCGCAGACAAGAACAAACGCGAGCTACAATACAAATGCGAAGTCAATGCCGCTTGAAGTGAAAATGTAAAGATGGAGTTGCCACTTTCCTGTGTTCAATAGCCATTGAGGAGAAGAGAGGGAGAGGATAAGGAGCTTTAGGTTTGAAGATCAAGGAACTAACCTTATCTACTCTTGGACACAAGACTATTCTGGATGGAACGGATACGATGCTATACGGTACACAGGGGACGCGCTACTCGGCCCCTCCGCAGTGTGTGCTGCTGTCTCGCTGCCTTCAAACTGACAAATCCTTCAACAAAACATTCTAACTTATCATGTGTAGTTTAAAACGTATTTTTATTTCACAACGGTTACCAACGTTCAAGTTAATCTGTGTCTGGTGCATTGCCTTTCAGTAACGCATGACATTGTTGAAGAGCTTCCAATAAACAGGAAAATGTGATGAAAGGAAAAGACCGTTGGAACGAAAGGGAAAAGTTATAAGAGAATTACGAACTGCATTTAACTCCCATAGGATATCTTTCAGCAAAACAAAATACTGACTAATAATGCTCGCGGACTTATAAGCCGAATTGTATAAGCTTTCCTTATTTCAACTTTTCCCTCGAAAAAAAATTGTACCGACCACTGCATGAAGACCAACAGAGCCGAGGTAGAGCAGATGCGGAAGACAGCAGCGCATCCCGAGGAGGAACGGAGAACGCGGGCTACACGACGCTACACTACGGAGGAGCAGGACTCCCTCGCTGGTCCGGAGCGCTCTATAGCACCGGCGCCTGGCTCTCGCTTAGCGGCGCCCACACATCTTCGTCAACACATCACTGGTAAAGTACTGCGCCCAGAAAGGTGTGACTACCGTTGGGGTACTATTTATTCGAGAAAGAGGGAGTTACTGCCCAACTTGAGAGGATATAGAGCTCTTCAAAATGCCTAACGAGATGATTAAACAACTTAAACTGAGCAAAGTGCCAGTGAAACTCGTAGGATCCATGAATGGAAATGGCCCAATGAAGTACAGTGTTGACGAATGCAGCGGTACGTGCAAATAGCGAGAACCAGTCGCCGTGCTTCAAGGAAGAAATAACGTGTCGCTCTTTATGACACTTCTCACGTCAGCAGATATATCCGCACACGAGGTCCGTTTCAACATTGCTTAAATTTTACAGAGATGCGTCGTTGACGATGTGAAACTTTAGCTAGTTACCCAACGGTTGCATTATTTTTCTATATAACTTCACAGATTAGCAACGAAGACGTTTCAAAAAGAGGAAGGCACTTTATAGTATGGAGTTAATCGAACACGGAATCTATGCAGAAGTTGCATCGTAATAGTAAGTTGTGAAAGAAATTCATGAAATAAGATGAAGTTGAAGAATAAAGTAGTAGATGTTGAAAAATAGGACAGCAGTGAATCGAGAAATGACGGTCCATAAAAAACACTATTCTATTTCAACAGAAGGAAGACCTACCTAACCTTTAGCTTGGAACCTCACATATTCCTAATGGGAGCATTAATTCCCGAAGATACAATGGCTGTATTTCCCAGAGGGGACTTGACCACATTTCAGTGAAACCGATGAAGTACACACGTTCAATGCGTATTCAAGCAAGAAATTACGAGAACCACAATTACGAATAACGATATCCCCACATATACTTTAGAAAACATGAAATAAACACTTTTGTTGGAAGAGTATGAGACGCTAATCTTCCAAAAATTTTGCCCTCGAATTTGAAAAGAGTTCTCTCACCACCCACGACGCAACTCGTGACACCAGCAACATCTGGACCCATGAAAACGGACGGAGAGCATCACAAAGAGCGCGTCGCCACTCGTTAGGAAGAACTATGCCAGAGGACTTACAGGACAATAAAGAGCTCTAGAATTTACCTGTACTGTAGTCTAACTACCTACAACCTACGAGCCACTACATGGGAACATAGCTATCGTGAGGAGAGAAAGTAAACATCGCTCGCGTCATTGCGAGCGACGACACGTTAACTGCCGTAGATATGGGCAGAAGTTACTGAGACCAAGCTGTCATACCGTGAACAGATTTTCGCAATTTATAATTCCTCAGCTCACAACAACTACATTTCTCGATGGTGGTTTGTCAAGGATGCGACAATCCTGCAACGATATTACAAGATAAGCTTAGGAAGTATAAGGACGGCTAGCGTAAAAGACCTGTCGCCATATGGTCTGGTCAACACATACCCAACACGCGAGTAGTAGCTATTGTACATACTATTATGATAATTAAAATGTAGTACATTTTGATACCTTTTATGCTCCGACAGCTTATGGGTGAGCCCGAGTTGAGACTTTTGAAACACAACAACGATTTTGACAACCTTTTACTTGGTAGGTATGCACAATGAGGTGTTCTCTTCAACCCTGACTACAAAATAGTACGTGGAATGAGTAGACCAATTCTATAAAATGTAGGCATTCAATAGAACACAGAGATCAAATACACTACTAGAGTCAATTTTAATTTTAACACAGAGAATGGATGAAATCAGAAGTTCTAAGGATTCTCGAAACTATGTAAGAGCTGAACTCCGCGTCTATAAGAATACTTCACACAGAATAACACCACCGCGCTGTAAGCTGATGGAACATGGGTTGTGGGGGCCAGCTTATTTCGGGGCCGCTGATGGCTAAGGCAAAAGAAAACTTTTATTGGAAAATGTTAATTATCCGAGTCCACTCCTCCCTGACTGAACTGGTACCTAAAGAACAACGACCCTAGCGAGTGAAATGATGATGCATTCATGTTTAATTACAATTATATCAATATACCGGCAGACCACCACAGTGACTTACGCCTAGATTTTTGCTTTTCACCTGTCGTTCACTTACCACCAATCGCAATTCCGCAGATGCACCCATGCCTCAACCTACACACATAGCACACGACATCAATATTCTTTACTCCGAGAAAAGCGACATGTAAAACAGTGGCAGCTTCAGCCTACTCCTGTCCTCTACTGTATAACTGAAAAATTCATTCGATTCTTATTCCAGGGTATGGAATGTGATCATGGTGAGGAGCAAAAATTTGTCAAGATGGACACTTTTAGATTGGCAGCAGAGATTAGACTGCTCCGTGCAAGCTTCACTGAACACTTGTACCGCACTCGCTGCTTGGGACGGACCTGAGAGCATTAGGATGCGATAGCGGCGTTGTACACTACTAGAGTAGCTAAGGCATTGGCTTTTGATTAACATGTACAAGAGGAGCAGTAGCGCATGTTCGTAGTAATTTCTAACGCTCGCTGTTCAACAATTTATTCCAAGCTTAAAATGACATGAATATATATATATCTCTCAACGTTAGCGTTTGCAGTAAATAACGTAGGTGAAATTTGTATCATTATATAGAGTCAATAAGATTTTTAACGTAACAACTACATTTCGGCGAAAGTGAATGAAGGTACAATGAAAGAGAAATATAGCATATAACTTACGTTCCTAGCGGCGCTACAATAGGGCGGTCACTTAACTAGTCAAGTCGTCAGAGTTTGATGATGCTGGCAACCGAGGAGGTAGAAAACTCTCGAGTGAGGGCACAGAACTCGTCAAGTTTCACCAGCAGAGATTGTAATAATGTACACAGCCGAAAACACGACAGTGGCCTTCCAGGGAAGATATATTGCTGGTATTCTGAAAATTCCAAATTACATCCAAAGTAGCTCGTATCAGGCATGTGTGTTCATTCATTTTTGAAATTCGAAAATTCACTTGGCTGTGCCATGATTCCAGTTCTCTCTCCAGAAAATAAACGTCGTGATTGGTTTACTTCATCCTTAAGCACATTGACAAGTCATAGCAGCAAATTTATAGCTGTAGCTTCTGTATACACACCCATTTCAAACGCAGTAATCAAGTACTGAAAAAATGAGAAATTAAACAGCGTTAGCTTAACCTAGTCGTGTGAAGAAATTACTGGCGACGCCAGTGATAAAACAAAAAGAGTACTTTCATCACACAAGTAGAATATAAGAAAGGTTCAGCAACGAAAATATATATTTCAATCGATGCATTGATAGCTGAACGGAAAGCATTCACTGCCAATATTTTGGCGGTGCAATTAAGTCCACAGCTATAATTACCGGAAATTTGGTAAAAAGACGTAATTTCGAGAGTTAGACCATAAGCTTGCTCGGTGCAGAACTACTACAGCGCTCATACCAAGCTACAAATTGTTGAGCCATGAACTCTTTTACGCATGAAGTGCCGAGATAGTGCACAACTTTGTGTTGAACGGATATTCTTTTCTTTCACTATGACACGTAAGATGTTTAGACGATTTTACAGGCAGGTAGTGTGGTGCTCACCATAAATCAGAATTGCTTGCACTGGATGAAGACGACGCAATCTTGTAGCGATTGCAGAATGGACTTAGATCTCGTGATTTCATAAGGATTTAAAACCCGTATTGCATGCATGAGTACGAGACCATTCAAGTGAAATGGTTTTCAGAAGGACAGAACCAGAAGCGTAATGCTAAGGTGGTTACCGAGGAAAATAAGATACTAGACAAATCTTGTTCCCGTAAGTGATACGTGGAGCATAACTAACTCCAAACAGCGACACGCAACAAGAATCTTAGGCGTCTTCTGCTTTAGACGCTGCTTAGGTACTGCTTCACATTCGAATGCTTTTCTTCCTACATCTTTCTAGAGCAGACGAAGTAAGCAGACGCCGAAGTGTAGTCTCCTCCTTAGTAGTTGTCGCGACGTCCAACAGGGCCTCCAAACTCCCGGACACTGGAAAAAACGTCGTATTACTACAATCGCACGGCCAATACTGAGAAAAGCCTCATCGCTGCAGCAATTCCATCCTACAGTCAAAATTTTTCGGACATTTGAAGAAGTCCCCTCTAGTTCAAGGCAAACGCGACTCCGAAGCTTAGCTTACAGGTAAAATATACTGGAAATAAGTTTTAACTTTGGTTTCCTACGAATTTAAATTAAAAACATACGAACAGTAAAGGAGACTTTTAGCACAATGATATACAAGAAAACCGAACTATTTACCATACCATATTGCTTCCGTAAAGTTTGATCATCATGAATCACGTCATGTAAAAATTACTATCAGTCACATTACTGGCCCGTAGTTTAACAATCACGTCCGTTTAAAGCCTTTCAGACATGACAAAAAAATCTCGACAAGCTAAAAAAAATTGAAAAGTTCATAGACAGCCGCAAGTACACAATCAAACAGGTCGACCGTACGTTTCCCCGACGACGGTTTAAGCCTGCGGTCAGATGCTCGAGAGGCAGACGTCGTGGGTTGAACAAGCACTACTCGTATACAAGCAAAGATGAACTAAACAATTCGTAATTTATAGGAAACTGGAACACCTGACCTGCGTAATGATCCTGATAGCCCTAAGCCGATAATCGGTGAACTTTGCCGTGGCTAAAAAGGGTTATTGGCCGACAACATTGCGAGAGTCAGTAGATTCAGCCAAAAGCGAAATTTAATCAATATCGGACAGAAAACCTATGATATCAAATAACTTCGTCAACACCAATGCAAGGCAAAATAAGGAGACGACGACCGAGGATAAAATTCACGTTTGAAATTCGTAGATTTCACCGAATGACTGAGGGGCTGTGGCAACCTGGGAACCAGACCGACGATGGACCACTATTTGTCAACACTTAATTGACGGCAAGGTCACCTCCAATTGGATATAGGGACACCATTTAGGATTATGTGTTCATTTTGAGGATCCTCTTCGAACGTCGGGCGAATACTGCATGATGGTGGAAAGTTGCTCCAAATATTTCATTCGGCCAGGCTAGGATATGACGCTGGTGCTATGAGTGAGATCTTGTAAGCAGATAATTAGCTGAGGGGCAAAAGTTGAGAAACCAACCCGGTAAACGATTCAAGTCATCCTGCTCCGAGACTTGACCTGTTCATTGGACAGTCGAGTATAGTGATGGAAAGAGCAGCCTTAGCAAGGTCAACCACGAAGTGAGCACCAGAAAAACTTCAATTTCATTGATTCATAGTTGGTAGTCACACGAGCATACTTAGCTGGGATTACCATGATGTCGATAGAATTCAGTACGGAGATGAGAAGCGCGATCGCGAAGCCAGACATCATCCGAGGGTTAGAAAAACCAGTTGAGCAAGCCCAGCACTTGGTTAGCAGATGAGAGTGTTCAGTTTTAGAAGAACAAAAATATGCTCCTCACGTTGATGGTTAGTCGACACGATGTTAGTAGTTAAGCGCAGTCGAAGTAAGAGGCTGCATTACTGGGAAGACTGGAGATTTCTTGTTAGCAAAACTAAACAACAAAATCACTAGTCTTCCACAGCACTGCAGCCCAGCCACACCTTTTACAAAAACTCCAGCATGAGCTCAAGCGAAGAGCTCGTAGGCATTCCAAAAATTCGTTGAGCAGAGCAGGCAGTCTTCAGGCAGTTAATGGGAGGTTAGAACAAGTCATCACTCGTGTTGGTTAGTAGGGTGAGAAAACACTGGTTAGACAACAAGCAATGAAAAGCATGTATTTATTTATGATTTTGGAGCTGAAAGATTACCTTAATCATCTTGCAACAGATGATAAAAAAGTAATGAAATAATTATTCATGTGATGTGACACAAAATTACAATTGAAGAGGGCAGTGAAAGTACCACCTCAGATTCGAAAAGGTTTGTATTAAATTCAACAACCTTCGATGTAACGCGGTTACGCAAGCTTCGCTACAATGATTCGTAAGTTATTTTATACATGAGGTCAGGCTACCATACGAACGCCAGTATACGCACAAATGCGCAGAAACCAACTTTTACTATCTCAGTTGATATAAGTTCTATTCTGTTTCAAGGGTTACAAGGTTAAAATAACTAAGACGGCAACAAGTGCTGCGCCTCACCTCTGTTGCAAGAGATACTGAGCGTATTTAATCTGCTGCTCTTCTCCGACGATAGTGATGACCCTGTCATTGCTGCCCGGCCGCGCATCTTCGATGTTGATGCTGCAGCACGAGTCCGCGCGAATCTTGCGGATGCGGGCGCCGCCCTTGCCGATGATGGCGCCAGCTACGTCCTTCGGAATGGTGACCTGAGAAGACGATTTTTGAAGTTAATGTAAGCTGCAGGGTCATGTTCAATTATCAGAGAATTACGCAACACAGCTTAAGCACTAAAGTTCTCAATGACGAATCCCTCGCACCCTCTATGGATTTTTAATCAACGAACGCTTATTTTTGTTCCCACTACATTGAATTCACATGAATTTTGAATTCATTGCCTTCCACTGAATTGTACACGTTTAAATACAATATTTGATTTAAACATTTTTTCACACGATTTTCTACGACTAGCAATATTTCTACTCGCGAAGGGGATACAAAAAATCTCAACAACGAGGATTTTTAGAATATATACCCAAGTGAAGTTCTCCCACGTCCTCTGACTTTTATCCACTGAAGGAAAAAAATAAATTTTGTTGCCAGTACAGGCACCCTACACCATCACAGTGTTACGCTGTTTATGTTAACCGTGCTCTGCAGGTCGTATCTGGACAACTTTCTAGGGAGAAAACGATCTTGGAGCCGCCCCTGGACAACCTGAACCGTCTTTCGTCACTGAAAACCTCCTTCCAACTGCTCTGAGTTATCTTTGATTTATTTTCCGTAAAGCCAAATAGTTTGTTCTTCACAGGTTTGACAAGCATGGACTTTCAGGCAGCATGCCAGACTGGCATTTTCAGACCCTTCAAGATCCACCGTGGGATTGTCAAAATTCTTATAAAATGGGATATTTTTTACTGATGTCGACGGCAGTTAGAGGTGGTTAGATCTCATATCGCTAAGCGTTTTGGGATATTGACAGAGCGAATTTAAACCACATCAAGATTCCAAAGCCATATTTCAATGGCGATACAGTGGGAGAACAGCGCGGGAGCTGATTTTCGAAGTCAAACTGGTTGTTCTCGTAGCTAATAGATCAGTGGCAACACGCTTGCTGTAAGAAAATGAAGGCGCGGGTCATCCATGCATCAAACGTTAGGCCTGACTCAGTCTAATAACTAACCGGTTATTCGTTACCAAGAGTAAGTTTGGGGACAAAAGCAGCGGATAAGAAATCTGAATCATACAGCACAAGCGAAGTGTTTTGAAGAACGAGTGCTGCGGAAAGCAGTGGAACAGGTAAGGTGCACTACTTCCTAAAAATAGCACACGTGAACTAAATTTGTTGGAAATGACATTTTTTTCAATAATTCTACTTGACAACGAGGAGTGCACCGCCTTCTCACTCACTAAACCTCAAAGACGAAAAACAACTTACTATGACGTTTATGGAAGTTCAAGAATTCATAAAATACACCCGAAACACAACAGGCAACCTCGAAACCCAAAGACAGATTTCGTAAAAACGAGGACATGGCGCAGCTGCACTCACCTGGGTGGTGACCTGCTCAGCCATTCCCATCTGCTGGTTGTTGTTCCAGTAGCCGCCCTTGCCGCCGACGCCGTTGCTGGGCATCATGTCGAAGTCGTCTCCGCCTCTTCGGTTCATGGAGCTGCCGTTGCGCGGAGGCGAGAAGGGCCCGCCAGGGGGGCCTCCGCCGCGCCGTCTGTCACCAAACGGCCCCATGCCATCTCTTGGTCCCATGGGCCCACCTGGGGGCCCCATCGGGCCCCGTCCGCTCATGGGACCCTGAGGACCCCCCATTGGAGGCATGGGACCGCCACCCCTGGGGAAGCGGCCCTTGCCTTCACCCCAACCGCCGTACTCGCCAGCGTAGAAGTCCTCATAATTGTAAGGGTTGTATGGGTTCTCGACGCCCTTGATAGGAGTGTCCTTAAGTGTGTCGACCACACTGCTCAGCGTGAGCAGCACACGCGACCGGTCACCTACGATCTGGATGACTCGGTCTGTCGACTGCGGGCAGCAGCTGCTGAATGCCTTCACTTGGCCGCCACACAGCTGGAAATTCAAGGATCTCATTTTAATTAACCGGAACAACCACACTAATGAATAATATCTACTCTTGGAATATTGAATATTGTTTAGGATGGCTCGAAATTTATCAGATGACTAAAATACATTGGAACTTTCTTTAAAACTTTACACCCATTCTTCAAGAATACATTAACCTTAATGCTCAATTTTCACATGGGGAATTTTTCAAGCTGAGGGTCCATTTTAACAATTTAATTTCACTAAGGGAGAAGTAAACACCGAGCTCAATTACTAACCGGATGAACAAACATGTCTAAATAAAGGGAGCTTTAGTTTTAGGCAGAGTAAATTTTAAGTTAACATAATTTGATTTCTTCGATTAGTATGAAACGAGCAGCAAATTAAAGGCAGTGTTCAAGAAAATTAGCAGAATTGCGACGCACGCTCTAAAATACTAGAGTTACAGAGGTGTCCGACTATAACTATCATATGAATTCGTTTGATTATGATGCCAGTGACAGTAATTCTAAACAACAAAAGGAACAGAGAATACCTACTCATTCTCTGTATCAATCAATTCGAGAAGTATTACCCACAGCAAAAATTCCATTATATAAACTATAGTATCCAAAAAGTTAACAGTACCACGATGCTTCCCAGCTCTCTAGCCCAAAGCATTCCAGTCCAAACGACTCACATTATTCATTTCATGTGACCACTGACTTCTGACGCCAGGGTTCTCGCTTGAGACAACATAATAAGCAGTTCAGCAAACGTTTATATAGTATAGTCCATGTCTTACTGAATTATGACATGAAAAGAGGTCGTATAAACCAATGAAAATACGAGTAAAAGGTTAATTTAAAAGTTAGAGGAAGTCTCCCTCACCACAGTAAATGGGTTCCAAGGGAGGAAAGGTGAAAGTATAGAGTTAAGGGAATGTTGAATCTATGCTGAATTTATTCCGACACTAGAAACAAGATAAATAAAAGTGGAAGGAAGTAGCAGGGTCATGAGAACCAGGACACCAGTCAACCGAAAAAGAAGGCATTTAGCATGGAGTCAAGGAACGGTGAATGTACGCACAAGGTGTGTCCCCACGCCGTGCGTATAGAAACAGCTAGATTGAAAAAAGTTTATGAACAAAATGGAAGTTGAAAGTAATAGGGCTGAAGATAGTGGCAGCAGTGAACCGGAAATATGGCTCGTAACAAAATCAAACTATTCTACCTTAACAAAAGAAAGGCCTACCCAACCTTTATTTCTGGACCTTTCATCTTCCTCTTAGGAGTCCTAATTCTTATAGGCACAACCATTGTATCCTCTGCGAAGTACGATCATTACAAAAAAACAATTACTTTCTAATAAGAGTACAAAAATGAAAATTATAAATAATAGCCTCACCTTTCACAAATATCGGTCAAGAGAACAAGATAAGGCTACCAAACGCTTGGTAAATATTTAGCACTAGGGATCACACCAAACTAGCCGAATCCCCAAAAATTTTATTCAGAGTAACTTACGTCTAACGCCACTGAAAATTTTCACCGAGTGGGAACTTCAAAGCAATGGACCGCACTCAAACTCGCGTTGAGAAGCATGTATCTACCGCAATAACATCCTAACTGTTGGTTAATTGCAAGATAATACTTTTACACAGCTCCACATGATTAAGCATTTATTACACCCCCTACACATGCCCAGTTCAAAATGAAACAGAAAAAATGGGAAACATCGCTGCAGAAAATTATGCAGAAATGCAACCGAGAATGAGCGCGAGCAGCAGTAGCAGCGGCGGCAGCAGCAGCAGCAGCAGCAGCAGCAGCAGCAGCAGCAGCAGCAGCAGGCCGGAGCAGGGATGTTATACAGCAACACGCCAATGAATTATCGATTCAGGGCGCAAAATCGCTAGGAAATGGGGGGCGAGCGTAGCACGACTGCGGCAGCTCCCCTTTAAGCCGCGACAAACTGGGGCTATGCAAGAACACACAGGTCCGGCCAGCGCACGGCTACATCACCACAAAAATTCCACGGAAGATAGATAACCACAGACCATCCCAGTCCAGCTTCTCTAATTACGGAAGACAATTCAAGATGTTAGAGAAATACGCGTGGGTAAAAATCATGTACCATCATACTTGAGAATGGCGAATAAATTTTAATAGTATTTTTCAGCAGCAATTCGACATTAGAGTCTGAATTTGGAGGGATGAATTCATCATCATCTGGCCTTTGAACATAACCTTTAGCACTCATGAAAACTTTGGAAGAATCCGACGGTAAAAAATGGATCAATCATGATAAAGCGTTTTTACTGCCTAATATATTCCAGCGAGGAAAATGAAGTAAACGAACACAGAAAAAAACACAGCAGCTGGTAAGAAATGGCGCTCTTTAAAGGAGATGAATCATTACATGCACCAGTATAACTGTGAGCAGATGAGGGAAGGTTGGCATAAAAAAACAATTACAAATCAACACCTGAGTCAGGAACAAAGCGGTAAATTTCCTCGGATCTGAGAGTATCAGAAAAACTCGTATGAATATGCCTGAAGGCGAAACAGAGATAAGGATGGCTCTAAAATACGATGCATTGCTATATTTACACGAAAACCGAAGCGAGAAGATGCTCATGTACTGGGCAACATAGACGACCTCAAGCCCAAAAAAATGCGGGAAGACACTAAACACTAATCATAATCATCATAATCATCATAATCATCATAATCATCATAATCATCATAATCATCATAATCATCATAATCATCATAATCATCATAATCATCATAATCATCATAATCATCATAATCGTGTGAAATCATCATATGGGCAGACATGTTCTTATGAAGACGCAGTAGCCTTAAGAGATGATAAATTTAGACAGTCGGCAGCCGCGTTATCGCGACTAGTGCACTGCACTTGCACTGAAGACCAGCCTCATTGACGAAAGAGCAAATGAAGCAGTAACTCTACAAAGCGCAGTAAAATAGGCAAATACATCACCACACTTTCGCAAAAAATCTTGACTTCGTTAAGAACCAGCGATACTTCTGCCGAATGCGAACCTCGTAGTGGGTCCTGTCTAAGAGAAACGCTCAAGATGAGCTTTACCTTACGTTGAAACAATCAAAAATGGAGGAATGGTGCCGAAATGTATTGTAATCCTCCAGTACAATTGTCTAAAAATAAACCTGGACGAATTCATTAACGAACTAAATTTCCTTCAAGTAATAAAATTGAACACGAAATTAGAAGCTCGAAGAAAATTGGGATAAAAACTGTACGCTATCTGAAACTGGATGGAAATTCTTATCGCAGAAGCTGGGTTGCTACCTAAACATGTTTTCATGCTAAAATTCCGGTTCGGGCATTTCTTAAATGAAATTTGAACATCCAGAGCACCCGGTATCTGACCACCCCATGGGGCTTCGAAACCATGAGAAAATTCTAATTTATAATTCACTCTATTTTGGTCACCAAAAACGCCAACCTATCAGACCAGGTCAGAGATTCCGCCCAAATTTGCATGCGCAAGGAAAAGCGAAATGGCCGGACAATAACATCAAAATCGGAAAATATCAAGAATGTATTTTAATCACGACTTTTTTATGCCAATCTTCAATGAAGAGAAAATTTCAGCATTTAAATGTGCTAAATGGAAAATTTATTTTGATACTTAAATACAACGCACTTTCGTTACCATTCAAGGTGAAAGAGAGTTTTAAGAATTCATGACGAAGAGCTATGTTCACATCAGAAGCGAATATGATAGCGAAGGAACGTACGACCGGAATACACTAAATAAAAAAAGCCTTCAAGTCGCGCAGACTCGAATAAACAAAAGTTAATTATAACTTCACAAAAAAAATGCAAACCATAAAGTCTCACGAGCATAATGACGCTAACATGGTTCCCAGCAATATTTCGATCGAAGTAAAATAGAGCCAGCAGTTACTTGAAAATTATCCTATCAACAAATGCCCGTCATTTCTAAAAAAAATACGCTTAATAAATGATAAATTAATAATTTATCCTATTGAAGATCGCCAAAGCAAAGAATCGCACTACTTTCAAAAATAAAAAAAGAGCCGGAGTGCACACGATATCAGCGGTACAATGAAGGTTGTAACCATTTTCGAAAAAGTCAATTCTCGATTTCTAAACCTTTAAACTGTCTGGTCCGACAACCCGTGACGTCGAATTTAACGAGACGAACTTTACCGTGGAGTTAAACTTCATGACAAAGATCCAATTCTCATGAACACACTGATCCAAAATATTGCAAGAATATGGTATCGACTCTAAATAACAGAAAAAATTCACTATTTAGAACCTAACTTCTGAAATGTGTTCGATTAGATTGCACGAGTTATAATTTAGGCTTCCTATAACTACGACAAATGTGTTCCTACGAAAGTAAGAAAGTAGGTCTCTTTAGAGTGGCGTCAAGGGAACGGGTAATCTATGCACAAGGTGTGTTCCCACATAGATGCCCTGCATATCAAAACAGCAAGTTGGGAAATGAATTTATGAAACAAGCTGAAAGATGAAGAAGGAAGTAGTAGGTGCCTAAAAAAAAGACAGCAATAAACGGAAAAAGGTGGTCCGCAACAAACCAAAAAACCTACACTATTTTAACAAAAGCGAATCCTACTTAATCTTTAGCTTGGGACCTCGCATCTTTCCCTAGGAGCGCAAATTCACAGAAGATACGACAGTTGTATCTCTCTGATGGACTGAACAGTTCTACCGCATATTGGAGTGAGAGAACACCTTCGAGGAAGAGTGAGTAGCAATTACCCGGAGACGGTTCGATATTAAGTAGCGTTGCCATGACGAGTGAGGCAAACAGCAATACAAGACCGCGGTATGAGCACACTGAACACACAACGCGTTATTGACATTCTGTATTCAAGTTGATGAAGAATAAGATCCGAACGACTCCCGAGAAGTTCTTAACATCGAGGTACGAATTTTCAACTTCACAGAAGTCACCACGGAACGCATATCACGAGTCAACTAGTGCAACACGTCACGAAGAATCAAAATAATCAAAAATGTTACCTCTGTGAGAAAAAATATAACAGAAATAGTTCTGGACTATAATGTCACAAAATTGTAGCAAGAAGCATCTACAAAGCATACCAACAATTGTGAACTAAACACGAAGAATATCGATTAGATTAGATGCTAGTTTATGCCTCCCTAACCGCAACATTGGCGTTCCAAAGAGAGGAACGCACCTTTTAGAATGGAGATAAAGGAACGTGGAATCTATGCACAAGGTGATCAGAAACAGTAAGTTGAGGAAGAAGTACATGAAACAAGATGAAAGTTGAAGAATGTAGTAGGTACTAAAAACAAAACAGCAGTGAACCAAAAAAAGTGATCCGTAACGGAACAAAAAAAATTTATTTCAATGAGAATAAGGCCAACTTAACATCTAGTTCGGAACCTCATCTACTCCCTCTGAGAGCGCGAATTCCCATAGATACACTAGTTGTATCCCCCGAGGGGCGTAAAATATCGAAGACTGGTCGGGAAAAACGAGAACACCTCCTGATCGAGGCAAAATCAAACGAACCATTAATCAAGGTCCACACGGCTTTTACGTCAGTTGAAGCCTCCATAACCACAACAACGAACTTCCGAAGAGACGAAGGAAAAGACACCATTTTGTATAGAATTTGGCGAACAGCTATCTAGGACACTGTGTGCCCCTACACCCTTTGAGTAGGAACAGCGCGATTGAAGGAATTTCGTGAAAAAAAGACAACAGCTGAAGAAATAAATTTATATTGAATAGAACACAGTGAAACGAAAGAAAACTAAAATTTCTAAATTCTACTAGCCAACGCAATCTGCTGAACGAACCCAGTCGCATTGCTACTGAAACTCGACAGGCTTTTCAACTTGGGATACCTTGGGCCTCTTCCTTGCAACCAAACGGGTTTTCACTTCTCTCTACTGAAACTAAACTAGCACCATACAGATTCATACAACTAATAAACGAATAGGTGTACTTGAACCTATCAGGTGTATTCGGAAGAATACTGAAACTTTTTTTCGATGCATTGTTTCCTCAAAACTACTCGAGTCCAGAACAACTGAGCGTAAGGAGGACATTGCCTTCCGCAGGATTCGGAAGTCAGGGAAACGACGCATGTTTGAGGCGCAGAAAGTTTAACTCAAATTTGGATGCCTCAAACCTTATCTGACTCTCCAATAGCTTCCGTCTCACAATCTCACACCATTTAAACGTTTTTTTTAAATTCCCAGAATGTTAAAAAAAAAACAAGGAATATGCCCCACAGTAAACTCTGCAAAAACTTTCTTCTCAAGATAACAGAATGGAAGGTTTTCTAATTGTATCTCACGAATGATGCACGCTTTTTCAGAACGCCATTATCGACAATGTAAACTGAAGAATTTGAGAAGCGTATGGAGCACGTTGCTGATCATGAAATCAGGTGCGCGTACAGGTACAGCTACGTTATTGCAGTGTGGCCCAGGAAAAGCAAAAGCTAACACCAAGTTGTAACGAAGCTTAATTTTGTTGTTAGTGCGCCTCATCTGTGTACAGTTACAGTTTTGCATCGACTCAACTCGGAGGATGTTGTAAATCTCAGCCACACACAATTATGACAACAGGTTTTGGAATGACCGTATACATCACCAAAAATAAGGACATAGCAAGCACAGACCGTTTATTAAAATTGGCAAGTAGTCTCCACTGCATTGCGACGAAGTGGCACTTCTGCGTAGCGAAATTTACCAGTACTCTCAATACACAATCCCTAGAAAATCATCCTGAAAAAAAAAACATTGTTAAACTTTTTGAACATAGGAGAAGACAACGGCAGCCTGACCCCGTCTAGCCAGGGTATAAACAATGTCATCTTTCATATTCAAGTACTTACTGGTTATTGTTTCCATAATTTTGTGAAAACATAACAGCAAACAGACTTTCTTCAAGTCGCAAAAATACATTTAGCAGCTAAGGTTTACATTCAATGGTGTAATATATATTTCTGTTGTTTTCGCCGGTTTAATTAAAAGTAGAATAAATCTTAAGATCCCGAAAAGTAAGAAGATTTTTCCACAGACATCCAAGATGAGCAGAAATGAATATGACCATAAACTTCAATTGCCATTACTCCAACAGCAACCACATGGACGGCCGAGCACAACTGCAGCTACCTATTGCACACCACTAAAGTCTTCACCGTTACACGTTATAATAGTAAATACTCGACAGAAAAGCCGAGCTCTTGAGCTATGAAGGTAATGCTACTTCGTCCAAACATAGTAATGCCATTTTGTTAGAGAATGAGATTCATGAAAACTATTTTCCGCACCAGAGCGTAATGAAACACTGCTTCAACACCCAAGCTATCATCATGTTAGTTTAGGACCATTTTGCCACAACAAAGGCGATCCTAAGACGACGAATAGAATAGAAGGACGGACCATTCAGTATGGACTAAAAAAAAACGAGATCTACACGAAAAGCGAGTTCCGCCACAGAAAACACAGAGCATAGAAACAGTAAATAAGGAAGGCAGAGGAAGAAGAGGTTGCGAAGAAGCCATGACACAACAGAAGGACAGAAGTCTATCTATGACTGAGGTAACCTAAGAGTATTCCTGTGGGATGGGCCAGCCCCACTGAACAAGATAGACAAATTTAACTTACCTTTAAACTATTGTCTACTCGGTGCCCCGGAGAAGATCTAAGCTATCCTTATGTGTAAAATTAATGTTATTAATTTCGTCTACATTACATACAACGCAAGCAAAATAATACAGTAAAATAAAAGCGCAGTACTCTGGGAAAATTGTTTAAAAAGTGGATTTTTCTTAGCCCATAGACCCATTGGTACACGGAGCTCGGTATCCAGTAACATTTCCGCAACAAATCCCCTTAATTCAAACAAAAATTGAACAAATTGATAGAAGACAACAACTGACCAGTCGAGAACTTCACAAAAAATACACTGCTCCTTTCAAACAGTATTTTGACAACAGTACTACAAGCAACATCACAGGAAGGGCAAAAAGAGGGCCTAAAAAGCGCTTTTTCACAGTGCAAAAGAATAGGCTACACTCGTGCACAAAAATTCTCTTATCGTTCTTCTCTTTACTGTTAAGATTCGGAGCTCGAGCGGAACAATAGGGAAGGCGTGCAACAGCATCACCAGGCGATATTACGTGACTATTCAAATCAGAAAGAAGATAACAGCTGACTTACAGTCGCAGTGGCCGGGATCAGGCAGTACGCCACTGGTCCTGCCACCACACAAGCAGGGGCAGCAGCAGCGGCGGCAGCTAGTGCTGGAGAAGGTAGCGAGCAGAGGGCGAGGCAGGGCGGGCCCTCGCAGCACTACAGATAATCAATACCGGCGGCCCCATGCCACAGCCGCCGCTGCTGCTGCTGTTGCTGCTGGCACAACTGCTGGCTTCCAATCCGCATACCTACCATGAAATCTATACGTCTTTATGTGCTGCTGCTCCTTTCGTTGCATAACCTTACCGAGTGACTGACAATTCGGGCATTATATTTTGGATGCGGACGGAAACGTTGTTGCTGTTGATAAATATATCCCAAATTGGAACACAGCACATCACAGACACAAACACCATCACCCCATCCCTTCTGCTGCCACATCGACATTACACGTTCACCATGATGATGGTCACCGGAGTTATCGTGCTCTTTCCTAAACCAGCGTGTTTGAACGCCACAAATAAAGAGACCCTAACTTCTCAGATTTCCATTTCATTTCGGTAATGATCCACGAAGATGAAGACGAATGAAAGTTCAGGAAGCTACAGGTACCATTCAGAAATAAAGGCGATATAATTACGATTCCCACATTGATTTCCCTGCTGATACGTACGAGGTGCCATGCCTCAGTGGCGAGTGGAGTGAACTACGCTCAATGATTATTGTTCAGCTGAAGTTCACCCTTACTGCTCGTATAGATAGTAACTTCATAAATCACGCAACCAGTTGAGTAATACAAACGCAAGATTTAAAACTAATCAAGTAGCAGAAGTGAAAAGGATACGCAATTGTAAGAACTTTGAGCACTTACAAAATATTTCCTTCTAATCTGCCGGGTTTTCGTGGATTGTTTGTTTCAAATATTGCAAATCAGAAGTTATATCATCCGTCTCGGACAACGTTTCATTGTAATTCCTACAGATAATCTTATGGATTTGTTTCCTTTCGATTACTCCCACCCATCTGTTCTGATGAAATGTTGGGAAATTGAGTAAGGTGTCAGAAATCAGCAAAATGTGAAGTAAAGGAACCAATGACGGCTGCTGTAAACTGCGATGGTTGCTCTACTTGATGGTGTTGTCGCCCATAATGATGATCCTACGCATTTTGCCCCTCCTCATCTCTTATATACTCGAGGTACCACAACAGCTGTATTTGTGCGTCAATTTGTAAATCGGGAGAAATTTTCAGGCTATTAGGCACAGCGAAATGATGGTATTACTCAACAAGATGAATCATCACTTGCGATGAGTGCAACGTTTCAAACTTTAACTTGCTCTCAAGGACAATTGAATACTTCGAAAATGAAGTTCGAAGTTCATTCAAAAAAAAAATAATTCGAAGGATATACCAGTTTAATTCTGTAATTTTATCCACCTGTTTGCCTGATAGGCGATCTTTGCATTTTTATTTACGCCCTGACATCTATTAAATAGAACTAAGGAAAATGTTCAATTCTCTTCAGAAAAGATCCAAAGGAAAATTTTATTACGTGAAAACCGAAAACGTTAATTCCGACCATTAAATGAAATTCCCATTCATTCATTTATTCCTTCAAAAGAGACGGCATAGAATCGTGAATTTAACGATTAACTGGGAACGAACATTAAATCACAAACACGAATTTTATAGTGATGACATTGAGCTTCAATGTTCATCTTTCTACTACGTTCATCTCTCTAACTTCAAAGAATCAATTCTAACTTTTGGATCAAATCAAAGGACGGCAGTCACGCTTAATCAGGGAGCTAAAGGGACAACCTGACGAGCAGAATTGAGAATTTAGTAATGAAGTGCTTAAATACCGCACGCTGAATTGAAGCCCGGTTCTTACAATCAAGATACCTTCCAACACCTGAACTTCCACTCGGATGAAAAATATGAGGAAATTATCAAAACAACGTCGAGGCAGAGAGCAGACAAGAGGCCTGATCCAGTCAAGGCACTTCAATTTTGAATAACAAAATGAGTGGACGTGTGGTACGACTTCTTATATATCATAAGGATGTTTTACAGTTCTTCAATAAGACACGTCAAACTATTCCAAAGAATCTCCAACCACACACGCAAAACTAGGATACGTCTTGAAATAAAACAGTCTGAAGGCCTGGTCATTAATTTGCTAACGATAATGTTGCTAGCCAAGTTGTTGGAACGATGATTCAATTACTATCTGTATTTTTTTCAACAAAGCTGTAGCATAAACTAGCGTAGCTAGTTGAGATTCTATAGTTAAGAATATTACGGAATTTGTTTTATGGTTAAAGTTAAAAAAATACCCCAAATTACAAGTTGTTGCACGCTAGTAACCAAGTGTACTTGTGTCGCTGATTTGGCATGCGTGATGAGAGAAGCTTATTTCAGCGATTGTTAACGATTGAAACTAATTTTAGCAAGTATGCGATCCTTCATAGAATACAAGGACCAACACCATACTATTCAAGAGTTCAGAAACATTTGACTAATCAAGGCATGCCTCATTTTTTAACACAAGTTGCTTATAATTCCCTTCGTCTTACGTTCACAAACACCACAGGAAAGGCAAAAAACCACCATCTTCTGATTTCCATCACCATCTACTGATGTCTGACATTACAATTGGTTTGACAAGGCACCAAACAAGAGGATAGAAATTAGGCACAACGTTAGCAGCCGACAGTCTGCTCCTCGGAAAAAAGTATCCACTGGTTAATGAGGTCAACGCCCAGTTAGCCTGCAATCTTCACTGCTATATCAAAACGAACGTCTCGCACAATGCCAGACTATAGTTTGCGTTACTCACATACGAGATACACGTATATTACTAATATGGTGAAATAGCATTTGTCTAACTTAAAATGACAGGATAGAATAAATAACCAAGTTTGAAATTGAATTGAAAGGACAGGGACAAAGAAGAAACACAGTAAGCGATATAGAACATAAGAACGCAATGCAAGTTTGGTTGAAAAGTTACAAATCAGACATACGAACATCAGGGACGGCACGCAAGTTCAGAGCACAACAATTGTGACCACAAAGTGGAAATTTCATCCATGTTCCGTTTCTCCAGTTTTCTCCTCCTCGAACATGACACATAGACGACACGTTTCTGATTTTTAATGGAATCACGCGGCTTCTGTGCTCAGCCCTGGAGGATGAATGGAAAAGTTGGCCAATAGAGGTCAAACGAAAATCTTTCACTCTGAAGCCAACTAACTTTGGTTTCATTGAGTCAAACATTGCTTAGATTCAGTTTTCCCTTCCTTCCACACGTGGACTTTTTCTTCCTTCTCTACCTATCGCCATACCTTATCAGTGACGTAGACTGACCCAGTGCAACTATATACGACAGTAATTATATTAAATGTACATATCTCTCCGAGAAGACGCCATGTTCAATGACGCAATGAGCTACTCAGATTGAATAATTGTGAGTAAATTTGGAATACTCTGACAGAAATGTGTTTGTGAACGGCGTTAATTGAAATATGAAATTTCACTTCCCATTAGGTAGAAAAACCCAAATGGTCCTTGCAGCGCGTTACTAAAAATTAATTCAAGTAACCTATAAAATTAACCTTACATACTCCGTTTTCAGTCCTAAAGAAACGAAAACTAGCGTTACATGTCCGAAAATATTTCATCAATACTAAACAAGCTGGAGATGGGTAGAATTATCCAATGGTTGTCACACGAGTTCTCATTTAAGTGACTTAACAACTCTACTGCTATCTTAACATGGTTTTGAAGTAGAAATTCTATATGCAGACATCGAGGGTTGCTGCTGGCACCTGAAGTGACGCGTGGAAACCCAATACAGACAACACCAGCAAAAGTCACGTCATTTTAAGGAAAATATCACACTCCACACACAGAAGCTAATGACGCCAACGCTAATATGTTGCTGGGGAAGTCGACAGGCGTAAATAAAAACGACGATTTAGGGACCCAACGAAGGTAATTTTTCCAAAAAGGAACAGGAGTAATCAATTTTCAAGTTGAATAAAGCAGTTATATAAATAAGTTATTACTACGCCAATCCCTGATATCAAGATGGCAGGTACGGCTTATGGAAATTCAATGCAGCATACACTGTTACTATATTTTTAAGATGGAATACTGTGATATTGCATAGGTGTTACTCTAATATTCCCAAACCGCAACAAAGGCGTTCCAAAGAGGAAGACCTCATTTAGCATGGAGTTGAGGGAACGTGAAATCTATGCACAAGATGCGTAGAAACAGTTAATGAAGTTCATGAAACAAGATGAAAGTTGAAGAAAGTAGTAGGCGCTGAAAAACCGGACAGCAGCTAACCGAAAAAAGATGGTCCGTGACCAAACAAAAAACCTATTTTAACAAAAGAAAGGCCTACCTAACCTTTAGCTCGGTACCTTACGTATATTCCATGGGATAGATAATTTCCATTGATACAATAGTTCTAGCCCCCTCAGGGGTGCGATATTGCATTACTAGAAGTTATAGAACAATTGATCAAGTCGTTTCGTTCAACAAAAGAAAGGCGTAAGTTGTTGGAACGATATTCAAGAGAGTAGTGAAAATAGACCTGAGACCACTTCTACGAGGTCATCAATATTTCCCAGTCACGCATACGAAAAATTCTAGAAACTCACAACGCTACTCCAAAAACCAACTTGAACTGAAGGACGATTCCCTACAGCACATTTTCACGAGACGTATACACAATTGACATATAACGCTACTCAGCTCTGTACTTAGCTCACACTCAGACGAGTCGCAGCTCAAAATGCAGATTGCACTCAATATAGCGAACTTGACTCTGGCCTAAAATACACGGAAGTTGCTCCAACTCGAATCTCTAGGCCAGTAGATTCATATAATTTTCTTGTACGAATCATACGAACCATAATGCACAGTCCAGATGAAAACCATTTAATTAACATGGTGGTCATGAAAAAAGAGTTGTAGATAAACAGGTTGAGAACCTTCACGGACATGCAAAATTCAGGGTGACGGAAAATGTCACCAAGAGCATTTATAACTGGGCAGTGATGAGCAGTTTAAGAAAAATTATCGGATGTAGGCAAAGTAACGTGCAAAATAATTCCAAACATAGCGCAGCTAGGATTTACTTTGTAGGGCGTAACCTAACACAAAACATTAAAAAGTTCTCCCTCAGCTTTCAGCTTTTCTCTTAAATGCTGACGATGACAGAATCCATTTGCGCTAACGAAATCAAGAATTAAGCACACAAGACCTTAGAGCATCGAAAGCATTACTGAGCTACTCCAACTACTCATCACAAAAAAAATAAAGCCGTGGCCCACCTAAACCCTCAGGATAAAACGTAACTCGTAACAGATCTAACAAATGAGGAAATTTCGTGGGCCAGTTGCTCACATCTCTCATAAAACTGTCAACTTCTTCTAACTTCTGGTGTGGAAGATCATCAAAGAACGATATATATTTCATGAATTAATACGATCTTAAAATGAAGTGCATAGAAAGGAGTCCCGAATACCGAAATTTTACCATTTATAGCATTAGCAAGTTGAACTTCATGCAATTCATATGACTATGAGTCGAACTTTCATGAAATCCCAACAAACGGCAAGAAGTCAGCACTTATAAGCTCCGAATAGCTGTAACTGTCATTTTCAAACGGAGCCATTATCTGATGACTGAAACGCGGGCGATGCGACACGTTTGACCGTCAACTATTTCATCCTACACTAAAATCCTTTCGATGCACTTCAGAAGAAATAACTGAATGACACGCACGTTCTTACCTGTGACTTCAAGGAGACTTGCACGACTCAGTGAAGGGGTACCAACTCGAAAGTGACTGATCGCTAAGTGTGAGATCCGAGGATAATGTTGCTAGCCAACAAGTCTAAACCGATGAGACTGAGAAGCCCACCAGGTCTCACCCGAGTAACCAACCCATCGCAACACTCACAGAGAACACAGTTAATTTGAATAAAAAAGCAGTTCAGAAACTTAGATCAAGTGCGCAGCTTAGAAATTCAAACATCAATACAACTTTACAAAGGTGGTCCGATAGATCCTGGGTAGTGAGATACGATTCAAAAGAACTGATATCGATGAATTCAAAACAGAACATTTGTCAGAATAAATGAATCCCCAAAATGAAGAAAAGGTCATCCGATTATTAATAATGGTTCGGAATATCAATAGCCCAGATATTGGAAGTAGACACCCGTTTTAGGTATAACAGCGAACTCGAACAATAGTTGGCAGAAATGCTAAGGACTTTCTGTTCACAGCATTCACTTGGAGAAAATAATGGAGGGTAAAGCGAGGGTAGCCGCCAAGGGAGAGGTATACGAGCGGTGAGGGCGAGCGGCGACGGCGAAGTAAGGGTGAGCGCTAGCAGCCACCCTTGGGTCCGCGCTAGCCCCTCCCTTGCCCTCAAACATACATACCACACCCACCGTCGGCCCCATCACACCCTTACCACAGCTCGCACCTCCACACTGCACACCAGTAGTAGCAGTGGCATTTGCGCATCACAGAGTGAACCACGACACCTATATTCAACATGTTCGTGAGAGCGTTGGACATCAAAGTGAGTGGGTTCACTCTCAACACTTAAAGGCTACTACATTCGGGCCCCACCCACTCCCACTCTCCTCCTTCGAGTGGTATCGACCGGCCACCACTCCCCTTCCCGTACCTCTTCAGTTCCCCCTCAACCCCGACTCTCCCGTCCCCTTCACTTCAGTTCTCTCTATCTCTCACACTAACCTCACGTTCGGAACCTCGAGACAGAGGAGAAAGAATGCAGGTGATATCACAGCAGCACAGGCAATTGCCCCCAAAGGGCCACTCACAGGACTAATAAGATGAAGCTACCCAACAGAAGCAACGTACCGATACATCGCGCCGGAGTATCGTGCCGAATCTCCACACAACGCGAGAACAACGCATGCGCAGGTCATGATTGCTAAAACAACGGAGACGCAGCAATGAGGACCTTTCAGTGCTACGAGAACAAGACACAGGCAAGACAACTTATTCTCTAGAAGATTAAAAGAACGAATGATTCGCGGTATGATGTTAAAGAAGCACCAGTAGTGCACTCAACTGTCAAAAAGAAAGATAAACAAGGTTAACCAAGTTTGTTGAAGTAACGTATTTAACTTTACGCAAGCGTCTACTTTTCCAAGTTGTGCTTAAAATCGTCGTTTATAAAGAGTTGCATTTCACTGGAAGTTCGAACAAGAAGTGAACCTTGATAACTCTCTTTTGATCAAGATGGAAATGAATTATAGGAGGATCTCCCAATCGCAAGGAGATCCTAATCGCTCTCTTAGATTCAGCAACCTCGATATGTCCATATCGAGAAGGTTAGATATAACACTCATACAGTCTTGTTGGTGAACAAAACCAAGCAACTTAGCCGCTAGGTGTGTGTCGACCAAACGCAGATCTACATTTAATCAATTTCGAGACCTAGTCGACTGAATTGAGTGAGTAACCGACTAGGAAGAAGAATCCATTTTTGCATATATAACCAGCGTGGCCTTACCTCACTCGAGGATTTCCAAGCTGATAACTCTACTAGTTAATATTGCCGCATGTCTTACGCTTCCAAAAAAGCGCGCTAATTGCACCAAGATGCATACATTATCTGAAGTCTTTCTAAACGACGCTACCACGCGTCACCCGTGTAGGCGGTAAGAAAACCTCGGAAGCAAAGGAACTTAAATCCTTAGCTTCCGTATAATTAGATCACAGCTTCTCAACCGTAAACTACATTTTCAAAGTTAACTTTGCAGGTAATCCCCACCACGATGAATTTAGCTTCATTTTCGCGAGACTCGTTTAATTTCACACATTTAGTGCTTTTCTTGGTTAGACGTTAACAAGCACACGGTGATGTAGGAACCTCTCCTCGCAGGGCATCGCAGTTTGCTCCAATTTCACAGTATGCCCCACCGACTGGTAAAAGCAGTCGCAAACTAGCCAACACACCCGGAGTTGAAGGGATCCAAACTCGCACAATGCAATACAAGCAAATACTTACCTGTATCATTCATCATTGACAACATTTCTCAAGTATCTCAAGTCAAATCGTACAATGGAGACTGAGCGGTATATTTGCATTAGGCACAACTTACGACTTCGTCCAATCTGAACAATTTTTTTTTCACGAAATTAAGCTAAAAATCTACCAACACCAATACCGAAAAAACTAAGAGTTCTGGTGTTTACAACAAGTGGCCAGTTCATTAAAAAGGTAAGAGAATGCACATAATACCATCACAGACCTGGTCAGAATGAATAAGCACTTGGAACACACAATGCACGGCTGCCACACGGACAGCAGCATACGCAGAAACGCCTCGTTATCTAGCACACAAAAGAAGCACTGACCTCTCTGAGTTCCTTGATCTTCTCGCCGCCCTTGCCGATGATGGCCCCGGCCTGCGACTGGTGCACAAGCAGGCGCACGTCGCTCTCCTCGGTGCGGGGGATGGCCTGGCAACGCGCCGCAAACAACATTAGACCCACGTGAGCAGCGCAACTGAGAAAATCACAGCACAACATTCTACGCCTGGAATCGCATTTCCCTCCGCGCCTGTCGTGGTATTCGTGATACGTCAAAATGATCATAGGACCTCCGTACACAGGATGCGATACTGGGTTAACAGTAAACAAATCTATTCAACCTATCACATCTATCGTCTACGCAGTGGAAGAGACTAGCCAATTCTAGCATAAACATCCGAATAAACAAACCTGATTCACCAATCGGTAATGCATTGTTTTTGTGCCGATCATGAAACGTGTAGGAATGAAGTATTACAAAAAATAACTCGTGATCAGATATACACAAAAAATGAAGTTAGAATTTGAAGGTAACCTTCGGTCTAGGTCACAAGTACAATGAGAGTGTACATTAAATCAATATTTCGACATTCATGAACATAATCCTAAATAATTTACTTGCACTCACGAATCGCCTTCATAGATGTACTTGAAAAAACTCACTAAAATGCGAACTATGCGAATACCATTTACAGATCACTTTACTCACAGATATCATTGAAGGCAAAATATCACACAAAGGAAGACTAGCTCCAAGAGTTTCTAAATGAGGCTCTTCTACATTTTTGGTATCATATTACAAAAAACACCCGATATTCATTGGTAGAAGAAAAAGACATTGAGTGATTAAGTTACTCACAATGTTACGCTTCAAAGCGGTGATGCGACCAACAAAATTTTGCCTTAATAATAAACTCAAGTACTCACTTCAGCCAGAGCATTGAGCACCTCCTCGAGAACTTTGAGCACAATGCTGTAGTCGCCTCGGACGGTGAGCACTCTGTGGACAGCAGGACCGCACGATGTATAAAATACCGCTAAAATGATCCCAAACAATGTCCCTATGGTATCACATTACAGTCACTGACATGACCTACGGTGAATAAAAACTAGCATCTCCCTAAGATTTTTTGTATCAAACAAATTCCCACACCTAAAATTTAATTTAGGCAAAGTTGAAGTGAAAACAGAATTCTACAGCTCTACGTCACATGATTAGGCTCTTATAACCACGCACTAATTTAGTTTAAATTTTTATTCCACGTTGGGTGCATTCGAAAACATCTCATATAAAAATTGCTTCATCCATGTTAGAATTTGTGTGGACTTAATTAGGCACAATAGTAAGGCTCTATGGAAGGACTTGCAGTGGAGAGTGAGTATGTCCTACACACAGAAGAGGTGCGAGGGAGAAGGAGTCGCCAACACTCAAGTTATAGCGGCGTGGTGTTCACCGCAGAGTTGCCAAACTGGCTTTTCCTAGCCAAAGTTTTTCGGCAAGGGAATTTTTCAAATGAAGGTCGACCATGAAGACCTTTCAGCATCTGGCAACCCAGTCGCGTTCCTAGATACCGAGTGGTCTTACAGGTTTCATTGAATTTGAAAAACGCGCCAACTCGATGCTTTTGACTACAAAAAAGGCCTATTTAGTAACTCTGGTTGACCCTCCAAGTGAAGGGGGCAAGCGTCAGGGGGCAGTGGACACAGTGAGGCGTTGGCTCATGTCTTACGTCACAGCTAATAAGAAAACTGAACTACCATCAATACTACAGCGAGGGATACGAGTAATGCCAGGGGGACAGTCAAGAAACAATTAAAATCGCAGAAATATAATTGTGCAAAAAAAGCAAAGACATGCACAAGTCAAGTTTCTTATTTCGTGACGAGACGAACCGATTCGTCCAAAACTTGATGGTTTATTTATACGTGAGTATACCGAAAACATAATAACAGGGTCAAAGAAATTGAGTTCCTTTCGCTCATTTTAACGCCAGCAGATGTACACTCCCCAGTAACAGAATGGCAGACGAAATTAAGGCTCTCGGTAATTTTTTCGATGTTTCAGAAACTGTTGGGATTTCAGGAACCTTAGGTGTTTTAATCTAGACCCCCAACAAACAAACATCAAGGCAAAACTTGAACGCGTTAGTAAGTATGTAAGAATTGTATACACGAACACACATGAGTGGCATACGCACGCTCGACACATGAGTTGTCTTCTGCTGTCGAAGGGGACAATTTTTTTGCGGTACCACACTAGTCCTAATCAATTTCCGATTCAGAATACGAGTTCTTTCTTCTGAAGTTTTGACCCTTGATGAAACATTTGCTTTTGAATTGTTGCGCTTTATGTACCAATAAAATTCAAATAGTAGCTCCCTTGTGCAGCTCAAATATTAACGAATTTACCGAAACGATTCATGAGCACTCCCATGCTTGAAGCTTTGTCAAACACCATTCTATAATATTCTTGATAAAGTCTATTCCACCACCTATTATGAATAATCCTCATTCTAATCCAAGCTAACACGCTTTGTGACCACATAATGGTGACAGTGATGAAGACCATTCGATGATACTCTAACTACTATAGAAGGACTCGTAAGGCTACCCCGTTGCTCATCAACTCTATGCTGTCTCACATCAACAGGAATGCACAGAGAAGGGGGTAGTTTGAGTTTAAACCTATTTCACGCTTCAGGGGCGGGATGTATTGGCAATTTATTTCGTCGCAGCGGTACAGCCAGTGCCGTAAGTTTCAATTCAATTTGGCGCGCAGCATCGATTAGCAAAAAGAACTTACGTTGCCTTGAGTACCTTAACGACAACGTATGCTTTAAATCCGACCTCAAATCATAATTGTGGAGCATCTCAATTCCAAAGGAGCAGATGAATGATAGTCGTGCGTCCAAGGAACGCCTGAAAGAACACTAGAAGTACCCATTTTTTAAATATCTCAACAGAACGTGATAAAGAATGTTATTGCTCAATAATATGGGGAACCAGCGACTTGCCATTTAAGAATGACGTACAATATCTTCAGCAGTGCGTAAAGAACTAGGACTCCCAGCACCTCTTCCGCCCACCACTGATCGCTATGTTTAGTTGCAGCCCTTCTACCTCCACAAGACAAAACGAATAACACTCACAAAATTTATGGCCACGATACAGCTATGAAGTTTACGGGATAGACAAAGCAACAACTGGAGTAGGTAGCATTCCTAACAAGATATTGACACAAGACCTAGTCAGATTAAAAACTATCATCGTTATTTAAAAGAAATTAGTCTCAAATCTATGAATAATCAAAACTGAAAACGAAATTCGGCACACTGGCTATTGAAGTGCTACAAATTTATTCATTTTTAGTTTTAAACTCCCTTAACACAACAAAGATGTTCAAAGAGAGGAAGGATGAAGGCACCATTAAGTATGGAGTTAAGGTGCACGGACTCTAAGCTAAAGAACATATCATTAAACCACCAAAGCTTATAAGTCTGCGAAGAATCACTAGCGCCATGTGACGTACACTAAGCGTAAACCTAGAGCTTAGCCAACACCTCAACACACTCGCAACGGAACTGTAGGGAAGCGGCAGCCTGCAAGCAAAATGAAACCAATCCATAAGCAAGAGCTAAGCGTGATAAAACCACTCCGGGAAATCATCTCATGCAATTGGACTCGTAAGGACAAAATCATAGATTGACTCGAGTACCTATAGAGTACACTGTCGTGTGTTACACACATCAACGCCGCTTGAAAGCAACTGCGAAATTCTCTTCCACTTAATGTGAGCTTCTAGCACAGGTGACTCTCCAAAATATGCACAAGTCTCGACTTATTTCATTCAAGTTAAACAATACTAAAATAAAAGCACGTCTCATACGCTCTTTCATGTTACGATATTGCGGTATTCATCCTATTACTCAACACAATTTCGCCCAAAAGGATAACCTATCATGAAGCAAAGTCTTGTACTAAAAGGAGAAATCGATACTTCATTTGGAAAATCAAGTAAAAAGCATCATTTTATGCCAAGGTATCTGTGTACGGTTTTCAAAACTGGAAAAAATGTTAGAGAAATGCTACACGGTAATTAATTTTATCGCCCTCAATTTTTAATTTATCACTCGAGCGCAATTTCTTTACAGTTCAATGAATCCCTTTCAATTAATATTTCTAAGATTAACCGACCTACACACCACCAACTTCACTAAACCGTAGAGTGACGAGGTCTGGTACAGTTTTGTTTAGTCGTTAGTTTTATCCTCCCTACCCGCAGCAACAAATGCGATCCAAAGAGGAAGGAGGAAGGCACCATTTAGTATGGAGTTGAGGGAACGCGGAATCTATGCTCAAGGTGCACAGAAACAGGAAGCTAAGAAAGAAGTTCATGAAACAAGAAAAAGTTGAAGAAGAAAGTAGTAGGTGCTGAAAAACAGGACAGCAGTGAACCGAAAAAAAGACGGCCCGTAACAAAACAAAAACCTATTCTATTTCAACAAAAGGAAGCCTACCTAACCTTGAGCTCAGGCCCTCACACAGTCCCCCTGGGAGCGCTAATTCCCATAGATACAATTCCTGTATCCCCCTGAGGGGAGGGCATAGAAACAGTAAGTTGGGAAGGAAGATTATGAAACAAGATCAAAGTTGAAGAAGACAGTAGTGGTGCTGAAAACAGGACAGCAGTGAACCGAAAAAAGGTGGTCCTTAACATAAGGAAAACATTTTATATCAACAAAAAGAAGGACTACCAAACTCTCAGCTCGGGCCCTCGTATTGTCCCCCTGGGAGCGCTAATTCCCATAGATACAATTGTATCCTCCTGAGGGGCGAAGTCTGGTACAACAACCCCATCTAACAATCGAAATGTTATCGTGTCCTTTTCAAGTACGTTATATTCATTCCTTCTTTGCCGGGATAGCGGTCGAAGACTACTCGGATCTAGCCACAAACGAAATGAAAGCTGGACAACTACAGGGGAAGATGGGAGTCTTCTCAATATCGAAGAAATTTTTCGCATATAACTTGTTCTCACGGAAGAACATACGGGAAGATTTGTACTGGTTACCCTCCATGAATAAGGCTAATTCACAGCTCAACTAGTGCTCTTCTATAATCTCCGGTTTAGATTTAAACTAACTTGACGAACGCTGAATCATAGTTTTATCCTAGTTCAACTGAGCCAGGAAGATGAAGCATCTTGATGATTATCCCTCCACAAGGTAATTCAAGATCCATCAAATTGCCGATGAATTAAAACAATTGTTAATTTTTCTTCAATATATGCCTCAATGAGGTATTGGGCTAGATAATGAAGCTATCGCACAACACAAACGGCTGCAGCAGGTGGTAAAAGCTGGAGAAATACAGCAGCAAATGAGCAGTCCTGCGCAGACAGAAGTCGTGGTTTTTCGGCCACTCTCTATAACAAGGCATGCTTGTAAATATCCCGAATATTACAGACGCTTCCTAAAAGTACTCCTACCCATAGCACGATTCAATATATCACAGTATTCCTGTCAACTGAACTTTCATCATTATTTTACTTTAAAACTACTTAGCCACAACAAAGGCAACCTCAAAAGAGCGAAGAAACTGAGCAGTTCAGTATGCACTGCAGAAAAAAGGGAATCTATGCACAAAGTGTGTTCATACTCACAAGACACTGCCCAAAAAAACGAGTTAAGATAGAAGAAAAACTACTAAGCTGGTATAGTAAAGAAGGCATTAAACTGAAAGTGAAATGGGTAAGATAGAAGTCCCGACAGCCTACCTATGGCTGAGGTAAGCGAACCGTGTCCTCCTGGGTAACATGACTTTCAAGTGAAACCGATTTCATTCAAGGTTTCCTGCCACTTACGATTCTCACTTACTTGGAAATGTTATATTGATTCTGCTTACAAGGAAGTTCTACCCTAAATTCTGAGACAGGAAACGAGACTCTCGATAGAAGCTGAACATCAGCTATAGCTTGCATGTTAGGGCTGCGTCCACAACTTTGGCAGTGGCCACAGCACCAAAATTCACTTCTAATTCATTCCACGAGTAGTAGTTATAAGATAGAGCAATCGATAAATTGTGTGCAGTGCCTTTGAATAGCGGGCTAGTTTTCACCCCATTGCCACTAAACACCGAGTCCAGCACTTTCTTTGCCGATATACTGGCTAACGGAAGAACTCCTGTGAATCATTTTCATCCTAGTAGCGTTTTTATTTGAACTTCAACCTATTCGTAGTAATAAATTTTATTCAACCCTAGCATATACTGAACGATTATAGGAGGATACAAGCTACAGAAAGAGACTTTTCAATCTCCTCACTACGTCCTCACCAGCTGCAGAGACGGTGCATTTCAGGTAACGTTAACTTTAACCCTATTGCTGACATTGGCTATGCAATAGTGCTTCGAATACCACTAAAACAGTAGAAAACCTGTGCACTATTTGACACACTTGTTACTACATTCCCAATACAGTTAGACTAAAAAGTAACATTTCGATGGATAACAATGGAGACCATAGAGGTGATTACAAGGAGCGAATGCATCAAGTTGAGAACAGGGCAAATTTTAAGCTGACGTTTAATCGCACCATCGATAACGACCTCAACATCAAACAATCGCTTCAGACCAACTTAAACCTCTGAATACTTAACATGCCATCTTCCCAGCAGGACCCTATTAATATGTTAACTGTATTCACATGCAAAAGGTTACACAAACATAAGCGAGTACTCGTCGCACCGTTGTAATTGTTTCATAGATAATGAAGTGACACCAAGCTAAATAAAAACATCAACTCGCGCAAATTCTACGGAAAATAAATTGCAACGAACTGCTAACTGATATGATCAGTTTGCAACAATGAAGGCAGTGAAAGTAAGATAGATCAAATGAGAAACCATAAAACGAGTACTTTGAGACCACACGCAGGTCGCAGCAACCAGCTGTCCTATAATATTGGATCAACAAGAGCAAAATGAAGCCATTGCATTCCACTCCTGAAATGTAACCGCTCTAAAATTTGACATTCCCACAAGCTGCTTGCATCACAAGCTGAACAACTGAACGCTGTAACTGCACGTAATGACCAACTCAAGAATGAAGGCACACTCAAAATGCACATATCATTAAATGGTTACCATTCATCAAGGCATTAAATTCGATTAGGAACCAAGAAAAGAACCCTGATGTGCTTTACTGAGCGTTGAGGGAGGCCTTTCTTCAAGGTAAGAGAGTGAGGCAAGAGAAGCGCTCCGAGTATCAAGGAAAAGTGAATTACGTCAATGAAACTCATCAAAAACACAAAGGGAGCAACAGAGGGCATAGCCTCAAATATATACAGTGATAAGAGATAACATTAAAATTTCATCACAGCAATAGAGAAATGATGAGCATTTCATAAGAGATATACGCTCGTTAAGTCAAAGATATTAATGTCGGTGGAGGGAAAGCGAAGAGCACTGCTGATCTCTAAGACTAGATTCACTTCACACGTGACGTCTAAAGGGAACTAAGCTGCAAAGGATCAATGAAGGGTTCAAGTTAAAAAAAACTTAAAATGCTCTCCTATAATTTCGGAGATAATAATTACCGTTCAGGGCCGGGACAATCAGGGATGGTAATAGTGGCCGGGTACTGATCATATGAGATGGGGCCCGGGTGGTGGAGGACAGGGGGACCAAAACAACCATACCCATTGGGGCCCAAAACGTGGTGGGGACCGGCCGGGAGGGGAGGGAGAGAAAAAGATAAGGCGCAAAATTAATCACTTCATCGAGTTATCACCACACACGTTCAATGCTAATCTCCAATCACTCAAAGCTTTGAAACTGCGCAAGTAGAGGTAGTGAATATAAAATAGACTCCAATATTCTTGTCAATCGATCGTGATTTTTCTCAAAGCAATTTTCAATGTACACATGTACCTACATCTCAAAAATGAAGTAACAATTACCGGAGGCGAACCCAGCTTTTCAGGATAGCAGGAGATTAGAGTCACTCGTCGACATAAGTAAACCTACTGACACTTGCACATTACAAGGAAATTTCGAGACGATGAGAGATAAAGAACTCCAAATGAGCTGTTGGTATCAGAGAAAGGCTGAGCACTAACGAAGTGAAACTATCGTCGTGGCTCCTAGAGGATACATTTAAATACTTCTCAGGCAATGCTCGTCGAGTGGATAAATGCTCGTCTATACCTACCGGAAATTGTTGTGAAACGCACAGTAAAAACAGCAATCATGACTGTTCTAAAGCAATCAAAATTATTTCTATTTATCTCACATGAGATCATCTCTTCACTTCAGGCAAAGCTATAGAAATATTCGAAACATCACATACACCATAATAATAAGTATCAAGAAATTCACGCCAACATACTTCAAGTTTACAAGACTCGTCAAAGTCTCAACAGGTAGAAAAACTGATCGCAGGCAAATAATGTTACTAAAGAGCTTCTAAAACTGTTCCTGCAAAAATTTGAGATCGACTAGTCGCGAACAAAACTGTACAAACATAAAACGAATACTCAGACAGTAACAATACTGTTGCATCAATTTTTGAGAGATAGTCAAAAGCTGGCATGATGCACATCTGATCAGATTTCTGAGATGTTTATAAGATGAACTAGACAGACACGGAAGAAAGACTGCTGTCGATCACGAAGGTCGAAGAGCAACAGTCCTCCATGCGAGATCGTCACGCGCTCAGCGAGAGGACAGAAGTGAGCAAGTTTGGGACAGTTCCAAGTACCGAGAGGCCTCACAGCACGGCTTCCCCGGCGGTGCGGTGGCCGGCCCACTAACTTCCCCAGGGCACGCACGCTCCACAGCAGTGCACGAGCCAAAAAGACCGGAACCTCTTTACTGTTTTGCTTGCCCCATGAAACTCCGTCCGTTTCCACTGCTTCTTACTGGGAGACCATCTAACTGGAGAACATCGTCAGGCAGCTCATGACCACACAAAGATGGCTGCATAACAGGGATCTACTAAGACCAAAACTAAAACCACTCTTTGCAAAAACCCCAAAGCTCGTCCACCCTCAAGTGCTATGATCTATCAACAAACATTAATGGAATTGTTTATGTGTTTGATGATATAAATGAATTTGAACAGTATGCAAAAATCCCAATTAAATAACATTACGTTAGGTAAACTAAGTGATCTTTTCACAAATTAAAAATATTAACAAACCCCTGTGATCTAACTAAAACTTCGTTATATTATGTTCCGCCCAAAATAACCCAAATACGTAAATTAGAAACCGAATCAATAGAAACATCAGTCTCCGAATATGCAGCATCCAGTTCGACTCGAGCTAAACAATTGTTTCTAATGCGAAACTTTAGGAGACATGAGTACGACCACAAGCATCTCAAATTACCTCGCTGCGTAGACGGGATATGTTAGAACCTCCCTTTCCAATGATGGAACCAGCGGTCTGAAAGATACATGGCATAAGTTACGCAAAGTAAAAGCACGCTTCGAGCTGCATTCAAGGTGAAACGAACGTGTCTCAACATGTAACATTTAGATATAACCAAGCGCTATTTTAATACATAAAATTATTGCAATACAGATAATATAACAAAAAAATACCACCAATGAAATCTGAGCCAAGATAAGTGACATACTGTAAACCCAAAGGAGGAGAATAGCGAAGCAAATTTAGTGAAATATTTTTCAAGCTTTGCTCCTATTTCACCCATATATGATAGAAAGAAAATTTAATAAGAGAACCTAATTCCACAGCAGCAGCACTCATGGAACATCAGAGTCAGCAAGTTTTTGAGTGAGCCATAATTGGACCCTTCATCCATCTTACTTGAAATAAAAAATATACCTGAACAAGAAAATTAAAGAGACAAACTCGATACCAACAAGAAGTACACAACACGCACGACAAACTAGAACTTGACATGAGTGATCCAGCTAACCTTGGCTTGGATGAGGAGACGTAGATCGGAGACCCCGGCGGAGCGCGAGCGCTTGCTGCTAGGAGAGCTCTCAGTGGATAGCACGCTCTCAGACATCCTTTTCATACCTGAGCACACACAGAGAACACAGCATTATGGTCAGCTCTCAGCTCAAGAACTGCATAACACATGCGAGAACATCCTCACTGCCACATCGGACAGTTATACCGAGTTTCACATTTATAATCAATTTCAGGTAACCAAGAAACAGAAAACGGACCTATCAGAAATAGAAAGGAAAGAAGCTTCGATTTCAAGTTTCTGTCCGCAGCCAACTTTCATCTCCCCACGCAATTTCATAACGACAATTCTAAAGCTAAAACCAGCTGGCCGTTACTAATACATACTGCCCTCGTCGAGCTACAGACTAAAAATACATGATCACACTTGACTGTTCAAGTAATAGCATGTACACGGAGCCAGGTTTCCATAAAGCAACTGAGAACGACCGTCAATCGAAGTTTTCACCGCAATTCACTTGAACTTTACCACCCTTGGCCCCTACAGGATTGAACTTTTCGAATATCTTTGAGGACGGTTATTCGACTGTGACAGAGGACGTGAACCCAAAGAAAGTAGACTGTAAACCGGCAGACACAAAGCCCAGCAATGGATTTGTAGCAAGATGAGCCTACACTTCGCACTCAAAAAAATAAAATTGATGAATTTGGTAACCTCGACACCTAGAGGAATAGTTCATAACCGCTTCTTCCAAAGTAATGATTTAGCCAAGGACGAGATTAAACCAAGGAAGCCGATATAGTTGATTTGCGCTGATGGAAAGAAATTCTGATGCTAGCTTACTTCCCGCAGTAAAATTAGGAATCCTGAATATTCATTGAAAATAAAAGCTCAAAAAGCGTCAGGGTAATAATGTTCTGCAAATCCTTCCTAAGTGATTGTAGTATCTTTCAAATTTACTATTGAATTAATCCTTCCTCAAAATATAAAGATTTAAAAACAATGTCACTTTCTTCAATCGACAGATTCTGCAGATGTCTCAACTGAAACGCTAGATCCTAGAATACAAATGCATCGCAATTTCGACAGATTAGGAGTTTTTTCTTCTAGAATATGGCTAAATAGCAGCTGGGCAGTATAAATTCCTACGATAAGAACAGGGTCACTCGGAATTAATGGAGAGTCTGGCTGAAGTATGTGGAGGGGCCTTGGAGTGGGGAAGGGTCAACGTGCGAGGACGGACGGTCGCCTGTCTCGACGGAAGAAGGGCATGAAATAGAACAAGAGGAGAGATATACGGGGGGGAAACTATTAGAAAAATCCAGATGAGTGATGAAAATAAAAAAGGCAAGAAAAAGATAGCTGAGGTTAACGGGGACTGTGTGGAAAACGACCACATAACCGATTCCAGCTGCAAGAACTGGAAGGCTGGCATCAACACGAAAGGTGGGGAAACGGGGATCAAAAAGTGGGCACACGGTCGACTCGCGTCATTCGAGTGTAGACGTCACCCCGAGATGGAGAGAATAGGGAACACGCTTTAATGGGTAGGGAAAAGCCAAGTGACCGCGTCCAGCTGCAAGACGAAGAAGGCTGGTCACAACACCCAGGAGATCGGTGAATCGGTGGGGGCAGGTGGTTTGGGCACACCGAGAGGGGCGGGTTGGGGGAACACTCTTTACCTATCGGTGAGGGAGCACTGGCTGAACACCCATCACATACGGGGAGGTGGGAGCAGCAAGGGTTTGCTCGTGCCAAAGGCAAAGCCTGCAGTAGAGGGGCAGAAGGGGGAGGTAGAGCGCAGTTCTCGCACTCGCTGGAGGACGCACAGCACGCGTGTGCAGGGGCGCCGCTCGATGACAACACCTCACCATCAATGTTTACCGATGAATATTCTAATGCGCCCATTAAGAAACATTGCCTCCAAATTTCCTCAGTTCAATAAGCCACACTGCTCTACTTAGAATCCATCAAAACACGTTCAAAAGAAACAATCTGCAAAAGTGGTCATGAAATGCAATGCTGTTTGCTCACACAGTAACCACACAACCCTTAGAACCAAAAACACGTGAAAAATAATGGAAATACCCAACAAAACTCGACACAATACATAAAATAGAAGCATAACAGTAATAGCCAAATAACTTGCTAATTAAACAATATAAATTTTGCAGTTCGACATCCAGCACGAGTAAGAACTTTGTCTTTCAAACAGTCAAACAGACATACCACGTAAGTCATGTCCGGAAACATGCACAGCTTTCAAGTGCTGAATCAACGCATCACAAGAATTTATAGATAACTAGTGTACGCGCGTCTCGGAAATGACAGTAATTTTCAAGTTGGGACAAGAACTTATCCACTTGAGTTATTTAAATGAACAGAAAAACCCTTGGATCCATAGACCCAACTTCACTATTACACGAGTACAACGTAGTTAAATCATGTATACACACATGCTACGGACCTAACTTTGAATTTCCATGAAATGACTCAAGGAGCACTTGTTGAATGGACCCAAGCTTCCAGCAACACAACGTGTATATAAACCAGGTGGATTTTAAAAAATACTTGTCAATAATATAAACCATTTCTTGACGAATTCGTAACCGGACGTGTTCCATGACGTCCACTGCCGAGTGGCACTTCCCTCCTCATTCTCATGCGGACAAAGACGCGATGCCAGAACCAGTGACGACGGTGGTTGTGATACAGGTATTACGAGTAAAACAACAGGTCAGATGGTAGCAAAGAGCTTATGATAATTAAAAGCGTTTCTTTAGTTCACACTGAAATACAGTTGAATTGGATCAGGGAGCAGCACATCGACGAGAAAAGATTAGATGTTAGTTTAAGCCTCCCTGACCGCAACAATGGTGTCCCAAAGCGGAAGTCACCATTTACCGGTAACCCAGCGAAGTGTGGGCAAATAAAAGTTAGTTTTTTCAGTTATATGAAGGCCAACCAAAACAACTCGTGTATTAAATAAAAGAAATGAATTTTCTTTTATTACATTTAAGAATTACTCAACATATCCTCCTTACTCCTTGATAACCTGGCGGAGACGAGAGATCACATGATCACACGCGGCAATAAGAATAGGATACTCATAAACAAACTGTGCTACATCAGTATCGAACGCAAAGGTTTCCTGCAATGGATAGCAGTGAAGAACGCTCATTTCGTTGGCACACAGCGCTCACAGGCCTCGTCAGGACACGTAGCGGAAGTTCAGAAGTTCACACGTCTCGCGTAAACGTTATAATCACCTAAGATATGCTGACCTGTAATTCCCTCGCGTTTACCTCGCTAAAATTGAGGGCAGTTACACTTCTAGGTCAAATTCTACACGAACTGTTTGCTTATTTTTGCAAGTGATAAGGGATGACATGTTAGCCTTCACGAGTGTTAAGTTTACGCGGCCGTGAATACTTCAGCAGCCATTCAATTCAATCTCCCATGGTAAATGGCAAAACTCGAACACAATTACTGCTTCCACGCAGCTACATCTCATCACATACCTTGAAATGTATTGATTTACTGCGAACAGTAACTTTTAGTTACACGCGTGATTTTTGCGACGCAGAGCAAGACTGAATACAGCCGTTTTCTTTCAAGATCTTGAAGTGCCTCGTTACCTCCAGGCACCCAATTGCCACTACCGATTTCCTCGTAATTGGCCAGGCTTTTGGCATCGGTTTGTCATCAGTTCTTTGTCGGTCTCTGTTTACACAGAATGAAAACGAGTACCTGATTTTTAACATCTAAGGGTCATCACTGATTCCTGACTCCAAGCGAGAAATGAACGTACAGAATCTTCAAGCCGTATCACAGATACAATTTGGCTAAATGTTGAAAATCGGCTTCGAACTGGCTGAAAAGATGCTACAAAATACTAAGCAAATTTTGCATCTCTCAACATGTCTATATGGCACAAGGTGTTACGTCGGCTACAACAGCACTACTTTGAAAACGAGATGTGTATATATTGTCATTAATTTCTCCAAAATTTCCTGGCAATGGTATTTGAAACATTTCTATGTGTAACAACAGCTGAGCTACAACTAACTTAAATCAGAGAGCTTTCTGATATCACCATGTAGAGTAATTAACTCATTTTTACAGTGACACGCATTCATAATTTCGTCAACAAACTTAATTTTTTACTTAGAAAAATGTGAAGATAAACTTACACAGTCAGCTTTCACGATGACGAACTTCAGTTGACGATGAAAATAGTGCGAGGCAATCGCACAACACTCGTGATACAAAATGTCGGCAGCACAGTTGTGGTTGGTTGATACGCGCTAGTTCCGGTTTTAGGCAGAGGCACCTAGAATCTCAACATGCATCACAAGCTCGGAACCACGCAAGAATGAAGCGTCAACGGCTAGCGACTAATGAGAAAATTCGGAGCAGAATGTCCGCGATCACATGATCTAGGCAGGGAACACGGAGCTCAGACGTGCAAATAGTCGGAAAGAGGCACGATTCTCACTAGAGGGACGTTGCGAGGCTGGCCGTGCCCAGTTTGTTGTGGAGTAGCCATGGTAACCGGACAACACAGCCGCTCGCAACGCTGGACACGCTACGTGGCAGCCACCACAACTGAGAGAAGATAAGGAGCTACTTCTCCCTTGGAAGTCATCATGACTTTCTTAAAATGGCCGCAACCATAAGGAACGACGTAAGATTAGATTATAAGTTAGTTTAAGCCTCCCTAACCGCTGCAAAAATAGAGCGTATCGAAGAGAGGAAGGAGGAAGGCACCAATTAGTATGGAGATAAGAAAATGAGGAATCTATGCAGAAAGGGCATAGAAACAGTAAGATGGGAAAGAAGTTCATGAAATAAGATAAAAGTTGAAGAAGAAAGTCAGAGGTGCTGAAAAACAGGACAGTAGTGAACCGAAAAAAAGTGATCCTTGATATAACAAAAAAAAACATTTTATTTCAACAAAAAGAAGGCCTACCTAACTCTCAGCTCGGGCCCCCACATTTTTCCCCTGGGAAGGAACGACGTAAATTGGACATGGCCAGTTAAGAGCCCAAGGTTCGCAGGGTCATGCGTGTGAGAAAAGCCAGGCATTGCACAACGTGAGCAACAAAGGCACGAAGAGTTCCTGAAGAACAGGTTACTTTGCGTTTGAAAATATGGTTCGAGCCCCATGCTGCTTAGCACACTAGCAGTACGAGCCCAAACATCGCCTTTCAACAACTAATCCATCTCGGACCCAAATCGTAAATTTTTTTCCATTCTCTAAGCTACACAAAAACTGCTAACTGATTTTTCCACGTAAATATTTTGAAATCGGCAGCGTAAAATTGAAAAAATACGTCTGCATCAGCCTCACAATAATTCAGTGATATCAGGAATCTCACGCTGTACCATGCGGCTGCGGTGCTGCTGGACGCATTACCATCGTTATGCTTCTCGACTGCCGTCTTACAAATTTGAAAAATAAAAACATAACGAAACCAAGTGAGATAGACAAAAATGAGCGTGTATGGACCAGCAGCAATTCGTATAATTTCTACCAGCGGCAAATATATGTTGGAGAGTCAAATAAATAATATAACTACTAAGTAAAAATAGTCTGCAACAGCACTGAATAAATAATGGCAAAACTCGAGCACAATTACTGCTTCCACGCAGCTGAACACTGAAGAACACTGAAAACACTACGCCCTGAAATGACAAGCTAAAATACTAATTAAATCTTTCTCGAGATGAAATTAAGAACCTTTCAGTTTCGCGCTGCCCTGCCCAATTCCGCCACACAAAATCGCGCAACAACCCTCCACGTTTCGTTAGCCGGTTAGTGAACATGAGCACATTTGCGGCTTCACATTTCTTGCTTTTGTTCACGGAACCCTGCGCGCTTAGAACCTACAAACGGATTCAACTTAGGATACGCAGCTACTACGAAACAAGCATTACAGCTATTTTGCAAAGAAAAGTATTCATGGAATGTTTACCTCTTTCATTTAAACCTAAAGTCAGAAGCAAGACGTATACATTAAATCCACTAAATGATTCGCTTTTTATTTCTGAAAATAATGAAAGAAATGGTCTTCCCATCAATTGTGATGATTATTATTATTATATAAGAAAGTTTTAGCCTCCCTTAACCACGACTAAGATGTTCCAAGAGAGGAAAGAGGAAGGCACCATTTAGTATGGAGGTGAGGGAACGCGGAATCTATGCACAAGGTGCACAGAAACAGTAAGCTATGAAAGAAGTTCATGAAACAAGAAAAAATTTGAAGAAGAAAGTAGTAGGTGCTGAAAAACAGGACAGCAGTGAACCGAAGAAGATGGTCCGTAACAAAACAAAAACGTATTTCATTACAACAAAAAGGAAGCCTACCTAACCTTTAGCTCAGGCCCTCACATAGTCCCCCCCCCCCCCCTAGGAGCGCTAATTCCCATAGAATCAATTGTGATGACAATAATTCTCTTGGCCAAAATGATGAAAACGGCTCTCAATTATCATGCTCGGGCAACACTCAGCATTGAGGCAACAGCTACTTTTCCGGCGACAAGTACCTTCTAGTGTCAAAGCGCGTGCATCGTCAGTCAACCGAAATGAAGTCGAAAGTAAGAACGAAAACTTCTCAAAAGCTTTACCTTTAGGAAAATACAACAGCATATTCCCCCAAGAAAAAGGCGAAAACATTAATCATCATCATGTGTATAGGTAAAGACGAAGAATGTTTTCCTGAGTTACACGGGCGTATTACGTAAGTCAACGACGACGTAGACGTAGTGAAATGTATGGAAAATAGCACGCTGAGTAGTAGTAGTAGTAATAACATCAATTTGCTAGCGCTTCAGTGCCTGCACTATGTCGCGCCGAAGGTCTCGCAATTCAGGTTGTCTCCATTTCTCAAATTTCGAGGTCTTACTGCCACAAACATCGCACCGCAAGTCACAGCAACTATTAAACAAACAAAGACGCGACAGCCACGAGCGTGATCTGAACAACACTTGATTTCATTGGTGACAGTAGTAGTAGTAGTAGCAGCGGCAGTAATAAAGGAGCTGCTAGTTCAATACCATACTCCTCATGCTTAGGGTTCAATCAGTTCATATAATCATCTTAAGGTACATGCACAGTTTGCACATTGAGCAACAGCCTAACCCCCTAATGGGGGTCTCAGCTGCCCATCCAATTATAGCACGCTGAGTACGCGAGGTCAACTTCAGACTGACGACTGCCTTTCATAAAAAATTATCAGGTTTTCCATGAAGTGGAAAAGTGACAGAAGTAGTAGAACAAAGATGGAGGAACGCGCATGCGAAGTCGCTCCGAAACTTATTGAACGGCTGGGATCGCGACGGCAGACGCAGGAGCGCACGCACCGCAAGCCCGTGCCTGCAGCGCCGGCCACGCGGGGCGCGAGTCGCCACTTCACGTCCGTGTGTGTGTGAACACCATCCTCTCCAGTCGCATCCCGGCCGGGATGTCATAATTTAAAACCAAGAATACGCGATTATTAACCCATTGCACCTTGAATTTTGGCCCTAGTATCGTTATCATTGTCGATTACTGGCACTGAAATCAGGTTGTCACCCATAAGAATGAAGAACTTACCACTCGATGAAATTCCATAGGTACAAAGGGGGGTACAAATTAATTCCACAAGTAAAACAACTGAGAATCTTGGAGTAGAGATTTTGAAGTTTAGCTGTAGGGGAAAAAGAAATTACTATTTAAAAAGGGAGACTACGTGAATCCAGGCAACCAGCAAAAGCAGCATCAAAAAATTCAAATCATTCAACACACGCTTGCAGACTTCAAATTAGGATCAATGGTCGGCTTGAAAAGAAGAAGTTGTGGACGTAGTTATAATTAGCAGGGAACCGGGACACCCCCCGCTCCGAAAGCAGCGTACTGCACGCTGAATTTGAAAAAAAAAGATTTCAGGAAAACGGCTGAGCTCGAAAAGCATTCGCCGAAATGCCACGTCAATGAATGTCCTAAAAGATTAGATTAGATTATTAGTTAGTTTAAGCCTCCCTATCCGCAACAACGGCTATCCAAAAATAGGAAGGAAGAAGGCACCATTTAGTATGGAGTTGAGGAAACGAACGCGGAATCCATGCAGAAAGGGCACAGAAACAGAAAGCTAAGAGAGAAGATCCATGAAACAAGAAAAAGTTGAAGAAGAAAGTAGTAGGTGCTGAAAAACAGGACAGCAGTGAACCGAAAAAAGACGGTCCGTAACAAAACAAAAACCTATTCTATTTTAACAAAAAAAAACCTACCTAACCTTTAGCTCAGGCCCTAACATAGTCCCCCTGGGAGCGCTAATTCCCAGAGACGTAATAGTTGTATCCCCCTGGGGGGTGAATGTCCTAAAAATGAAACACGAAGTTTACGATTCCTGAAATTAAAACTCGCAACAAATTACAACTGCAAGAAACAAGATCAAAGTTGAAGAAGAAAGTAGTAGGTGCTGAAAAAAGAGGGCATGAGTGAACCGAAAGAAGATGGTTCTTAACATAACAAAAGCATTTTGTTTCAACAAAATGAAGTCCTACCTAACTCTCAGCTCGGGCCCTCACATTGTCCACCTGGGAGACCAAATGGGAGGCAAATTTTAGCAAAATAATTTTAGGAGAAACATTTCAAGAACTTGGAGCATACGGCATGTCCGTCCACTGCAGAGAGAAGTAACTTCCAAGGTTGGTTGAAGAACAATCTCATTCAGTAACCATATATCATTAGACCAAAAATGAAAAAAATCTTTCGACTTGTTTGATTTTCCAACGTACACAAAAAACCTTCAAAAAATAATCGCTTGCACAGGCAATGAAGATACTAGCGAGCGAAATTTTGTTTCGTGTGATGGTGTACATCCAACGATGCTGGTTTGATCTTTCCTTTCTCCCTAAATTAATCGAATTTGAATTTGGCCTCGTCCAAACGAAATTTCCCAGTTTTGGCCATAAAAAGATCACTTGGGCAACCCTGACGTCCACACATTCCCAGCCCAAACTCGGCACTGAGAAATAGGAGCTGAGAATAGCAACATCTCTAGAGTTCGAAACGAAACCCACATTCGCTCGTAAGAGGAAAAAGCAATTCAACGCTTCTTAGATATTCGTAACGAAAGAAAATTCAATTTCTAAAATTAACGAAGTATACGAATCTGATATACCTCATGCTTCAAAGTTGGATATAAGCCCGAGCAACATTCCCAAGTAGTTCAAATGAAGAGCTGAAGTTGTCGCACAGAAATCGCGCAGGTGAGTACCCCCAGGAGGCGACGGCAGGTGGAGGGCGCGACCCGGCGCGTGGCCGCTCCACACGCATGGAAGCGCCGACGTAGCGCACGCCCCACACAAAGGAAGCGCGCAGCCAATCGCCGGTAACGGGGTCACCTACCGCAACACGGACGCCATCTCGAACTGAACGCTCATTAGTCAATTATGCACAAGACGCAAACTGCATGTGCGCAGCAGAAATACGCAGTCAAGAGCTCATGCTCAATATTCAAAAATCTTACTGAATCATTATTATTACACCTGCAACAGAGATTGATAACAGTCTCTGCCCAATAAAGAATGAATAAAAAGATCTTCGATGAAAATTTGTCGACAGAAGACATACGAAATGTCGGCGGTTTGGTTTGAAGCACCCAGGAGTAAAAACAGAAGTACGTAAGATATTGCACTGGGGGAACAAATAGCACTAGCACAAAAAACATCGTACGCGACACTGCTGTTTCCCACTAGAGAACAACAGGAAATGAAACATAACTAGACTTGCCACCATACAGAACCCTCACCAGTTCCATGGAACCATTGTGGTCGATTTTCCTGCGACTAGGTAAAGATTCCACAAAGGATCGCTTCATTCTCTAAACTGACAATAAACTCCCACCATTCAACAAGTTGCAGCTTCATTGGCTTCCAAGGCAAGGCAAGGAGCTCAGTAAACCCGCACATTTCCCAAAGAGAAGGAGAAGACTTGTCATGCACTGAATGATTAGATTAGACGTTAATTTGAGCCTCCCTAACGCCTAAAAAAGCGTTCCGAAGAGGAGGAAGGCACCGTTTAGTACGGAAATAAGGGAACGCGGAATCTGTGCAGAAGGGGCATGACGCACCGAAGGATAACTCCTCTCATTATAATTATTATATAAGAAAGTTTTAGCCTCCCTTAACCACGACAACGATGTTCTAAGAGAGGAAGGAGGAAGGCACCATTTAGAATGGAGTTGAGGGAACGCGGAATCTATGCACGAGGTGCACAGAAACAGGAAGCTAAGAAAGAAGTTCATGAAACAAGAAAAAGTTGAAGAAGAAAGTAGTATGTGCTGAAGAACAGGACAGCAGTGAACCGAAAAAAAGATGGTCCGTAACAAAACAAAAACCTATTTTATTACAACAAAAAAGAAGCCTACCTAACCTTTAGCTCGGGCCCTCACATAGTCCCCCTGGGAGCGCTAATGGGAATAGATACAACATTTGTATCCCCCTGAGGGGGATAACTCCTCTCAACGTATTCCCATGCTTCAGTTATGCGCTGAATATCTCATTTATCGTGACAAAAAGAGTTCACGCTGGCAGAATTCAATAAGCACAATCTAGTCCGCAGTTACTGACAGGTGTTCATCCGGCCATTGATGGTTGAGCAGGAGTTACAAAGTTCCTTTCAAAGCCTGCATCCCAGAGCTCTCCAATTGTCTGCATGGATCATTGATGAACGCCCATAATCAATCGGTGAGATACGATCTGGTCTCCAAAATATCTCTTGGCATTGTATTATCAAATAATAAAAGTTATTCCTTTCAGCTGAAATTTATTCAAATCAAGTCGCGCACAAGCGTATGTTGTTTTCACTGGTTACGCTAAGCTTTAACACGTTCTGTCATGAAAATGCTTATGGCGCTTCTAGTGTTTTGATTTCCGGGTGCATCTGAAATTTACAATCCACAAATTTGGCTCATACAGATACAAAAAAAAAACATACAACATAAATTTTAGCAAGACCAATACAAAAACCCGTACCCACACCATGCGAGCCGCATTCGGTGATAATAGCATACATGCATCCGCACCCTCAACCGCAAACCGAGATTAACTGAAAATTTAGGATGTCTTGAAAAGGGAGTATATTTTACAATTCATTTCCAGAGAGCGATCACAAAAAGAAATATTGGCGTCGTTCAAACATCGAGTTTGTTTTTTTGAGAAATCGAGTAACACGACGATTACAATGTAACAAGGCATTTGAACGTATACATAAGTGATTGGGCGTACCAACTGAAATGACTAACTACAGATTGTTGACGCCAATGCAAATTGAACTCGCTCGGCATTCACAGCTCACTATTTTTATTTTACCTCTATTGTACTGGAGATAGTATAAGTATAGGCAGAAGCTGTCGAACTTATCCAAAAATGGCATGTCTCGCAAGACCGATGGCGTCGCCGCGGTGAAGAGCAGCCGAGGGCAACAAACAGGTTGCCAAGAGACTCGCTACAACAACAGGTTGCCAAGACACTCCTTCCAAACAAACCGAGCGCACCAACTGCCATATCAATAGTTCTGTTCAATAATGTAGGGTAGGGCGTCACGCCAAATCATCACACGAGTTGAGTGCTACCTCCAGCTGAACACTTGAAAATGAATGCTTTATGAAGCTCCCAAGACCGATTTCTTGCTGAAGCCTGTGGACGTGTGCGTGTCGCATCAGGCGCCGCAATGAACACTTCAAAAAGCCCCGAGCAATCAACATGAAACTCCACAAGTACACTTAGCAATAAAGTTTTCTTACGGGACTAGCACGGAACGACTTGGAAAAGAAAATTATAGAACAGTGTTATGGTCAGTTAATGCTACTAGGAAACTGCAGTACAATTCGAGGAGCATCGAGCAGCCTTCACATTTACTGGAAACCATGTCATGGACACTAGATCGGAAGGAAAGCAGATATACTTACAAAATCTCTGAACTATCAGCAGAACATGACATATACAAACAATGAATTTCAGATGATCCAAAAAGCTCAATTTAAGGAACGCAACTCCCATACATCGATATTCACAACACGTAACACAAATATATAATTTTTCATAATGTCAGAGTAATATGTTCCACAACAGAATAGAAATTATCAAGCTACATGTCAAGTTACCAAAAATTGTTCGTGAGTGCCATGTTTCTCAAAGAAGCAATTTGCATTACTACTGTCAAAGTCTTTTATTACATTGCTATATTTTCCATAGAAACAATTTAAAATATTGAAAAAGACCAAATATTTTCCTTCTGCTAAATCTTCAAAGTTACATATAAGAAATCTTCATGAACAGATATGCCCAAAACATTAGCAAATGCCATGCTTTGAGAAATGGAGAAAGCCAAAAATTGCTATGAAACAGCAGAATTAAACATTTTACAGATTTTTATCAGAACTCAATTGGAACTAACTCTTGGTCCATTACTCTTTAATATTCTCATCAATGATATAGTTGAACATAAAGCCAAATTGATATCTTCCTATGGACACTTAATCAGTGATGTACAGATACCAATCTTTTGGCCGATACCAATACTTTGATACTTGGAAATACCGATATTACAACCAGTACCGATACTTTTACAATTATATTGAAATAAAACCATTATAAGCCCTACATGGGTGTTATGTTTCTAACCGTATCGCAACGTAATGTAGACTAGCTATAATAGCAACTGGTTCCAAAAGCGCCATTATATTTGACTATTTACAAGCTAAATTAAAATAGAATTTTCTGCTACTTCTATATTAAATATACAAAAACTTCAAAATTCACCTTCAACTTTATTTAACTGGTTTGATTTTTGTTAGCCTGTCACATACTTTAAGAAATGGAAATAGGGTCAAACTATATAGGTTTTGGCTTCAAAAGTATAATAATTCTATGTCACTACTGTGTTTAACTATTCATGCTACATAGCTTTCACATAATGACCTGACCGTACGAGACTCATCGGGAATTCAAAGTAGAAAATTCAGTTAGCAGGCCTTATTAAACGCTGTAATTCAAACAGCTAACTAATTTACTAGGTATGAATAGGCTCTTCATTTGATTATACTTTCACTCTCATGATTTATGACCATTTATATGATAAAATACGTATTATTGAAAAGTATCGGTTAAGTATAGGCCAGATTTTGACGATGTTGATACCAGTAAAAATGACCCATACTGATACATCGGTAAATCACCACACTTATGTGAACTTTAGAACCTTTGATGAAGCCATTAATAAAATAAATGGTTCATCTTCAGTGCTAGCCATTGGCTCCACACAGAAAAAAAAGATTAGATTATTAGTTAGTTTAAGCCTCCCTATCCTCAACAAATGAGATCCAAAGAGAGGAAGGAAGAAGGCACCATTTAGTATGGAGTTAAGGGAACGTGGAATCTATGCAGAAAAGGCATAGAAACAGTAAGATGAGAAAGAAGTTCATGAAACAAGGTCAAAGTTGAAGAAGAAAGTAGTAGGTGCTGAAAAAACAGGACAGCAGTGAACCGAAAAAAGATGGTCCGTAACAAAACAAAATCCTATTCTATTTTAACAAAAAAGAAAGCCTACCTAACCTTTAGCTCGGGCCCACACATTATCCCCCTGGGAGCGCCAATTCCCATAGATACATTAATTGTATCCCCCTGAGGGGTCCACACAGAAAAAAAAATTCTACAAAGTTATAATAGAATCGAAGCTTCTCACATCCAGATCTCACTAAGCTACTTACACTTGACTTTCAAAGAATGTTCTCTGGAGAGAGTCAAAACTAGACTACTTAGAAATTTTTGTTGATGACAAACTATCCCACAATTATCCAATTCTGTGAATGCTTCATTGGGCAAATGTGAGACTATTTTCCAATCACATCTTTGAACTCCAACAGCTAAATAGAAAGAAGTTTATGAAAGAAAAAGGGGTTAGTGCTGAATAGAAAATGACAGCCGTGAGCCACAAAAAAGTGTGGGCAACAGAGCAAAGAATCTATTCAATTGTAATGAGAGGGAAGCCTACCCAATATTTCACTTAGGGCCTAATACCTCACTACTAGGCACACTATTCTCCATAGAAACTATATCTTTTAGAGATGTTCTTCTAACCATGGGAAGTTCAATAAAAATATATATGATGTATTCCATAAAAAGCAGAACCCTAAGGAAAGTAACATAATTAAGAAACTATTTACTGCATCTTAATTCTGTTTCAAACATTTTCTTTGATGAATGCTTTTCAACAAATGCTCACCATTCAGAAATAATTCCTTCGAAAACATTTATCCATACTTACTCTCCAGAAGGCTGTCAGGAAAGTCAAACCATAAAATGTACACTCCACAATTCAACTTTAGTTCAAATTAGAGAAGTATCACTTATGTCATCTGTTCACTGAACTTTGGCTTGTATATATGAAAACAATATTTGAAAAAGAATGATAATTTTTTGGTACACAGAATTCCTTCAATTATTCAGTGTTGTGAGGAGGACTACATAGAATGCTAGAATGTCTAGGAGGCCACTCAATTTCCTAATTTAATGATTGTCTACTGATCGCTGTATGAACACAGCTCAGAGAAGTTTTTCATAACCACACAGTTGCACTAAATCAAATTGAGTGACCAAGACCATCAGCTCTAACACTGATTATTTTCTATGAGGACACTCAAAGATAATGTATGTTTTACTTCCCATCATAACACTGGAGAATTGAAAAAAAATCACCAAGGAATTCTACGTACTAAAAATGATGACAAACGAGTTGCTTCATTGATGCCATCAATAGCTCTGAAGTGCATCGAGAGAAATGAACAACAGGTGTAAGGTATTGGAGCTTGAAACTTTTTCCCAATATTTTTAATAAGATGATTTACTACACAGTAGTTGAGGATTTCTTTTGTAACACTACAAATAAAGTAGTGTTACAAAACAACCAAAAATACAAATAAAGTTAAATAGTTGCGTACATATTATATAGTGTGACTTTCCTGCACAAGCATGTTCTTGAAAGCTTTCAGTAAAGTATGGGTAAATATTTTCAAAGATATTTTATCAAAAAGTATAGAATTTGTTGCAAAGTTCAACAAAGAAATTGAAAGAATACATTTGAAAGAAAATTGAGAGGCAGAAAATAGTTTTTGAATTATATCATTTTCATTGTTGGTTCTGTTTTTTTAGGGACATACTAGATATAAGCCCAGATTCAGCATTTATTTATGACCAAGGAGGCCAGAATAATCTCAAGTGATCAGGACATTTGATGGCAAGGCAATTGAAATTTAAGAATTCTTGTAAGTAGTAAATTTCAAAAATAGAACACGGGTAAATTTCAACACAAGCTTCTTGAAACAAGATTACAAGAATAACATTATCACAAACTAAATAACTTGCAGTACATTAGGAACAAATACATTTAAATATTCTTATATTAAAGTCCTGCAATAAATGATAAGTAAGCTAAGCATCAATGCATTTATTTCCTAAAAAATCCAATACTTGGTCTTATTTTATAGTGTATTCTACAATAATGATGAATTTGAAAATATAAAACATACATGTATTGTCCAAGAAATCTCAAACTTGAGTTATTTTAGAATGCATTCTCTAAGAACAAAATATTCGAAGACATGCTTTAATTGATTAATTTTCACTTACCTATTTCCTGAATTCACCATTCTTAACCTCATGCTATGATTAGAGCTTAAATCATAATATCCATGTAATGTTGAACAACCAGCCATTCTGTCATGTAGCATAAAGAAATAACAAAAATACGCAACTTGAGAAGTTGATAATTTTCAGTTTTGTATTAATCATGGAACATACTAAACACCAACATTCTAAGTCCAGTTTCATTTGAGTTGGAGATATGTTCTGTATGGCATGTATTTTTGCATGTAGCCTATCCTCATACCAAATACATGATATTGAGAGAAGGCTCAAACTACCATGAAAACAGTGATAGAAATGGAAACGTGATATCTTCAGCAATCAGCACGCTTAATATAAATGTATTGAGCTTGGTTAAATTCTAAATTTTAACACATTCACTGCGTTTCCGCGGTTGTCAACGGTTGGTTTGGTTAGATTGTAAGTAGCAGAAGAGTAAAATAGATTTTCCAGCTTGAATAAATTTTCATTATTCCTAATGAATTTGAAAAATACAATTACACAATAACATTTTACCTCGCATGATAACTGTTTTGCAAAAACATCGCTAAACAGATACAATGTCGTGCATTAATACCGGCCCATAAATGGGCAATTTACCTCTTGGTACATACAATATGGCCCAATATGCAGTGAACGTGTTAAAGAAATGATACACCAACATACTTCATCAAAAATTCCCAAACAAGTTTTCCACCAGCAAGCGAACCACCAAAATCTGACAAATAAAATAAACAAATGCCATGGTTTATCCAACTAATTTGAAAATTGTTCTACTTCTCATATTGCTACAGGCCTAATACAAATTTTGAACAAATTCAAAGCACATATTTTGCAACAAATGCATCACAAATTGGTTAACTTGTAAATAGCTCATTATCTCTATCAATTTTTCAATGTCAATACTAAGACAATTTCAATGCCTATCATTTAAAAAGTTTAATAGCTTTACTACAGTAAAATTACCTAACGTAATAATACCCGCAGTGATTATATGTTTTTTAGGAGTCCGCTTCTTAAGAAACAAAGGACAAATATTCATTTGTTTGGTCTCCATTACGCTTTTGTTCAAGTTTACAGTATCGTCAATTGCAAATTCCTCATTATAATATTTAAAGGTCCCCTTTACATCCATTAATATGTTTGCCATTTAATCAGGATAGGCTAGGTTACCATAGGGTAGGTAATGTTGACAAAATTTTTTCACAGGTCCACCTAGCTTAACGTAGACATTGTGCATGAAATTCCACGGGTTCTGCTTGAGAAATTATTGGAATTATTTATATTATAGTAATAATTTACAAGTAGCAATAATACCCTTGGTTTGTTTGTTTAGTCTGTTTCTTCCATTTCTCAGTCCATATCTGTGATACGAGTTTCACCAGTGCACAAGTACATAATTTTTTTTTTTTAGATAAATTTGAATAAATGTTAGGATATGGACAGTAATCAATTTTCCACTTTTCGGTGCCTAAACATAGTTAATGACATCAAAATAAACAAGTTTTCTTCTATGCCCTTCCTGTCTGAAATGAGTTTTCTAAGAGTTATAGCGGTATGTTAATTTTTGTCTTTGATGATAAATGCAATCCAATAAACAGCTACTAATCAATTTTTGAAAATTTGTTGCTGAAATCGTGATAATATCAAAATAAACTGCTTTTCTTCTACACACTTTTTGCAGCAAATGAGTATTTTACGAGTTAGAGCGGTAGGTTTTATTGGTTGCGTGATTGAGCTGTTAGAGTACGTTTGGATACTTTGTAATTTAATATAAGGTGACCCTGCAAGGCCTGAACCTACTTCTAGGATCGGTCAATATGCAGTTTAGGGGATCCATCAAAATTAAGAATTTTATTCTAAAGAATCACTAAAGGAACCCATTTAAGAACATTTTACATGAATAACATTCTGCTCGCTGATGTTATTTTTGAATTATTCAACTTTGAAGCTGGCTTTCGCGCGCCAAGCGGAATTTAATTTATAACAGAAGCTAACCCCCCTATTACAAATGTAAACAGGTTGGGTCGTGAGGGGGAGCCACAGTTCTTCCAGTGAAAATTATAAATAAAGATTCTAACCCACCCAACGTCCACAGTAAATTAGTTACCCAAACTCAAGTCTTTGAAGCGGGAGCGCACGTATGGCAACACTGTCATGGACGCTCACTTCCGGATCCAGCGCGTCAAACTTCATACCGGGTGGCCGCCATTTTGGAGCTGATGTAAACTCAATTGCGGACATCATCCTAATGGGTGGGTTACAACCTTTATTTATAATTTTCACAAGAAGAACTGCGGCTCCCCCTCACGACCCAAACTGTTCACGTTTGTAATTGGGGGTTAGCTTCTGTTATCAATTAAATTCTGCTTGGCGTGCTTGCTTCCTTTGGTGCGCGAAAGCCAACTTCAAAGTTGAATAAATTGAAAATAACACATCAGCGAGCAGAATGTCATTCTTGTGAAACATTCTTAATTGAGTTCCTTTAGTGATTCTTTGGAATAAAATTCTTAATTTCCCTGGATCCCTTAAACTGCATATTGACCCTAGGATCTTCTAGTTAATAACACAATAAAGGTTATCACCCAAAATTAACAAGTTTTAGCGGTATGTTAATTTTTGTCTTAGATGGCTGGAATGCGCCTCGATCATTCGACCGTGTCAAAAAAGAGTACCGTAGTCTTCCCGTCCGACGCCCTCTATGAATTTCTTTCCACTTTAAACACTAGAGTTGCGGTAAGCAATTTACTGTTATAACTCTTATAAAACCCATTTCAGACGGAAAGTGCATAGAAGAAAACTTGTTTATTTCGATCTAATTAACTATGTCTAGGCACCACAAAGTGGAAAATCGATTACTGTCCATTTCTTCACATTTACCTACATTTATTTATCATCCGCATCTGTTAAATTGGTGCAAGAAACACATTGAATACCGTCATTTTTTATGGGCTGTGAGCACTAGTAATGGCATTTGTGAAGGAGAGGACAATCTTTGATTTTCCAATTTTTGCTGCCTAAACATAGTAATTAGATGGAAATAAACAATTTTCCTTCTATGCCCTTTTGGGGGCAAATGAGTATTCAACAAGTTATAGCAGTAGGTTTAGTTTGGGTACTTTATAATTTATTATTTGCCAGCCCCTCAGAGCCTGAACCTACTAGGGTAATTCATCAAATATCGAACAGAAACCTCGTGTGTCTAGAAACAACCTTCATAAATCGGTAACTTTTGCTCTCAATAACTGTTGCGGGCCTCAAGATTATTCTTGAACAGTTGCTTTCTTGTTCTGTGATGTCACTTTAAAGACAACGTAGATTGTTGGAATTTATTTGTTGTTCTAAAAATGGAACACTTTAATAACATAATTTCATCAATATCGAACATGAATCGAACAAGAATTTTGATCCGAACAGGTTTTTTGTTCGAATTTTGAATCCAAACATAACTTACTAAAAACTATATATGGCGATATATACGGATGTGTTTAACATTACAAGGTGTATTATACGGGTCTAAGGTCAATAAAAAGTCAATTTAATTACTGAAGAATATATTTGTGACAAAAATAAGTAAAATAAAATAATATCTCCGTCTTAACTGTATACAAGCTTGGTCTACCTTCCCAGACAATATAAGTTGCAGTACTTAGCCATAATCGTAAATCTAAGATCTAGAAAATGTATTGTAGTATAAAGAAGAAGGCACTTCTTAAATATATTGATATATCTCACAGCGAACACCTTTGTTCACTATTTAATACTGACATGAAATAGGAACTGAATATCGAACATGGAATAATTATCAAGGTTTAAGCAGCGGGAAAGAAAAAAATACAGCAACAGAACATCATATGGCAACACTACTCTCTAGTTATGACGGGAGGTTGACGGTGGCACAACAACAGTTGAACCGTCGCAATTTTACTGAGGTGCGTAAGATTTTTCAAGTGAAAAAATATGACCAATTTGTAAGGGTTGTACAGAAAATGCGTTTGCAACAGCTGGTAGCAGTTTGCAGCTCACAGAAATGAGTTCTTATCACTAAAATAGGAGTTTTAGATGTAAGATCACTGGCACTGAGCAAGTTTGGATGCTTACTAAATTTATTACGCGCATATTTTCAAAGTTGTTCAATAATCAGTTCAGTTCGATATTTGATGAATTACCCTACTATGATCTATTAGTTAATAACAATAGGCATTATCACCCGAAAATCACGAGTTATAGCGGTATGTTAACTTTCGTCTTAGATGGCGGGAGTGCGCTCCATCATTCGAGTGCGTCGGAAGGGAGTCCATTACAGTGTTGCCATACGACACGCTCAAATTACTTCCCGCTTCAAACACCAGAGTTGCAGTAGCTAATTTACCGCCATAACTTGTTAAATGCTCATTTGCTCCTGAAAGTGCATAGTAGAAAAATTGATTAGGGTACCGTAACAATTGCCGCCCACTATCATACTACCGCCCACGTAAATTCAAAACGCTCTAAATTTCTTTCAGATCACAGTGTCGTAAGCACGTACTTGCTGATACAAACCATACAAACCCCAGTTTCAGGAGATTTCAAGTTTAAGTAAAGTTTTATGATAGAATTGAAAAAAAAAAAAAGTTATTGCATGCAACTACCTATCAGACCGCATTAGATTCGAATCGTGCACAAAACTAGCCTGCGTGAAAGTAAAATTAAACAGTCATTCACTATTTTCCCGCCATGTTGCCTGGTGCGAGACACCAATCGAAACGTAAACAAACGATGACAGATACTAATTTTACGCTGAGTAATTAGAATGCTAAATTATTGGGTGCGTGGTAATTGTAGAAAGAAAATTGTCATTCTTTAAAAACCGCCCTGAGCGATGATTGGTGGGCGGTGTTAAGATACAACTAATAAAAATACCGCTGTCTTGCAGAAATACCGCCCATAATTTATATTTATTTTTTAAGAGTAGTCTTATAGTCTTTACTATTACTTGTTTTCATGTTAGTATTGTTTTATTTGTTTTTGTGTTTGTTTAGCTTAATTTTGTTTAGCCTCATCCATTTTTATGATGGCAGTTTCTGATGGAGGAGGAAAAGAAAAACGCAAAATTTTTCCTGATCAGAACACCATTGAGGCAGTTGCTACTGTGGAAAATGGACTGTCTTTTAGAAAAGCTGCGGATCGGTATAATGTCACAGTAACAAGTGTTAGAGACAGATATCATGGAAGATATACAGATTGGAAGCACCTCCCTGGACCTGCATCTACACTGTCTTGTGAGCAGGAAGGAATACTGAATAACCACCTTTAAAACATGGATAAAATTGTCTACGGCATTCCAAGAAAAGATGTTGCATTGCTTGTGAAAGAAATTCTTGATAAAGCGGAAGTGGTTGATCCGGTATCTTACAATGAGGACACAAGGAGATTCAAAGAAAATAAACCCTCAACAGCATGGATTTACAGGTTCTTAAATATGAACCCCGAATGCAGCCCAAGAACACCTGAGAACTTGGGTTATCAGCGATCCTATGTCACTGAGCCTCAGATAAGGAAGTGGTTTGAGAATCTTGAAAAGTTTTTTCAAGAACAGCATGGAATAAATGCTGCTGCCTTCTTTTGCCAGGAAAACTCTTAAAGAATTTTCAACCTCGACGAGAGCTACTTTCCTTTCCGTTGGGAGGAACAAACGGAAAGCTAAAAATAATTTCTGCAAGAGGAGCTAAAAACGTCAACAGACTTGCCCCAGATACAAAAGAGTAAGTCACAGTTTTGGGTTGTGTGTCAGCAGCCGGTGACTTCTCTAATCCTTTAGTCATTTACCCTGAGATTCGGCCAAAGTTCAACTTGGAAGACCTCAATCGCCGGGATTATGATCTTGGCCCTTCCCAAAACGGATGGATATCAGCTGACTGTTTCTTCGAGTGGCTTGCAAACGTCTTCTTTCCTAGTTCCCAAATAGTTTTTCATTGATTCCTCCAACGCTCATTCTTAACGCACTTATATTTTACATTCGATTCAAAGGGCGGCATTTGAAGAACAGTGGGCGATAATCAGGCGACAACTATAGAATTTGCGCAAACACTGGGCGGTAACAGTAGAATTATGCAGTTCCAAATCTTTCGCAATAAAAAATTTATCGCATTTATTCCTTGCCACATGATGCGATTCTGAGAGTAACGTAGCTAAATATGAACCTTTGTGCTAATGTTGAAATGTAGTCTGATCAGTTGCGTACATTCGGGAAAATATTAGATGGTGTTATAGGTCGAAGGTCAGTAAGTGGGCGGTAATTGTTACAGTACCCTATTTCAATCTAATTAACCATCTTTCAGCAGTGAAAGTTGGAAAATCAATGATTGTCTTTTCCTTCACATTTACCCTAGTAATATAAATGGTAAATGTTGAGGACTTGACCATAATTAATTTTCGATGCCTGAATAATGTTAATGAGATCAAAAGAAACAAGTTTTCTTCAATGCACTTTCCGTCGGAAACGAGTTTTTAAAAGTTATAGCGGTAAATGAGTTACCGGAACTCCAGTGTTTGAGGCAGGAATAAATAAATAAGGGAAGCATCACCCTATTACAAACGTAAAGAGGTTGGTCGTGAGGGGTAGCCACAGTTCTTTCAGTGAAAATTATAAATCGATTGAAATTCTACTATGCATTAAGATAGTTAATAAGATGACGAGTTATAATGTCGACGCAAATGACTCAATTCGAATGTTCCCAGATACGTTGAACCCACACTATACCAGGGTTGAAGTCACGGACGGACGTCACCTGCGGTCATCTCAAGGCTGCCAGTTACGTCAAAGCAGCGGTGATGGCTACATGTGTTTTGTATCATTCGACGTAATGGGTCGGTTATAACCTTTCTTTATAATTTTCACTAAAAGAACTGTGGCTACCCCTCACGACCCAACCTCTTTACGTTTGTAATAGAGGGTTTGCTTCTCTTATTTATTTATTTCCACCTCAAACATTGGAGTTATGGCAAATTCGGCTTGGTAGGCGCGCGGCAACGCCTGTTTACTTTCACGTCGGACCGCACGGTATATTTTTTCCTGCCTCAAACACTGGAGTTCCGGTAACTCTTACGCTATAACTTGCAAAATACTCATTTCCGACGGAAAGTGCATTGAAGAAAACTTATTTATTTTGATCTCATTATTATTTAGGCATCTAAAACTAGAAAATCAATTATGGTCAAGTCCTCAACATTTACCATATAAATAAATGCAAGCATGCTACTCATTATTCAAAAGTGCATGTGAATTAATTTTAAATTTTCAAGGAATTGCTCATCTCTTAAAAATTATCTTCCTATCTATCCCAAATCATTCAAGAAAAGCCTTGAATGGGGGGCATCGAGCAAGTACTTGCATGTCAATTTCCTTTAAATGCAGAAGACCTGCCAAATCAAGTGAGAATATCACATAATTAAAAAAAATTTAATATACTTGGAAATCCATTTTAAATTAATGCAATCAGTAAAGACGTTCACGCGTAGCACAATAATAATTCTAAACCTAAGTCTGACTACAAGATTAAACTACCAAAAAACAATGGCATACATTTATTCCATAACGTTACTCAGCTAATTGTTCATCACCTACTTATGGGATTTCTAATATCAAGGCCATTGCATAATTGCACTATGTTCAAATAGGGTTATTTTCAACGTAAAAGAAATTGATAAGGATTAAAGGAGAGTAACGCCAGCAAACATCAGCCGGAGGACGCTGTGCTTGTATTTATACGTCTGGCAACACGTGCAAGACGGCTAAAAACCATGTTTCAAGCTCATTTACATAAAAAGACTTGAATAAACAGCATACCTGAGTAATATAATATAATTTATCCGAGTAACAATACAATAGCAAAAACATTTCTTTGATGGTACACGGTGGAGATAAATACGAAAAAAATTAAAAGCCCAAGCACGTATACAAAATCAACAGGTTGTCGACGGCAGCGATTGTGTGTAAACAATGAAGTTTACTTTTATTACAACAAAAACTCAAGAGAATCATGGTCAAAACTCAGAAAATCAGACATTAAACTTACACTTTCAAACTAATCACGGAAGACAGTAGAACAAGCCGAAAATAATAGCTCTACCTTCTTATTTCAGACACGTATCACCCTTTCCTCACAACACGCGCGAACAACAAGAAGAACTACAGTTCTACTTGTTGATGAAACTTCTGTCCCTCTCTGGGAAAATATTATGCAATGTCATCAGGACGCTCACGAAATGTCATAGAGTAAAATTTAATGAAAAAAGTGCTACTTAAAATTTGTTTATGCTGTTTCAAGATATAACTAAATTAGGTTGACGTGTTCTAGCGACCATAAAAATAATGGTTTATTGAATAAATAAACTTGGATATGAAGTCACTCATGTCTTCATGTTTTCATTTGTTTTATTTCAGTTGTACTGCGCCAAAAAAACTATTAATTTGTGAAGTACAAGCTATAAAATTTAATCCTTCGTAAATTTATGCACAGTTTGGTGTAAAAAATTGCAGTATTTCGATCTGTACGAGGAAACGCCTAATGTATGTGGGAACTATCAGAAGTGTTTCAAACCACTGTGCTCATCTTTATATTTTTTTAATGAATCGTTTATAAAATGATCAAACTCAGCATACATTTCTAATAAATACACTTTTATGTTTTTCTCTCAGTTTCTTGTACAAGCATTAACATGGGCTCTGCGACCAGTTAACACTGAACCATATATCAGAGATAAATGTATTTATTGCACTTGCTTAGTGGTTCAAAAAAAGATTTATCACTGCCCCAAAGGACGTTTCTGTGAGTAGAAAAAATGAAAGATATAAACAAAAAATGAAATAAAGCGCTCGTGGAAAAAATTTTTTCTTGTTCGTATGTTGAACAAGCCATGAATTTTATTTTACGTGTAAGTTAGTTTACGCGTTGCTAGATGTGCGTGTTGTGTTGCGCGATGTTCTTTATAAATTACTTTGGGACTCACCTTTTCTCAATACTTGATAGTCATGTACGACGGTGTTTAAATCTGCTTCGGTATACCGTTTATGTCATTTCTTACTTCGATTCAACTAATAATTTAAGAATTCCGAAGAATTTTCTGGTAGTATTAAAATTTTTTATGAGTTGTTAGCCATCTCTTGGAATATAAAATATCCAAGAGATGATATTTATTATTAATTAGCCCTCGACATGGTTAATCTATTAGTACGCCTCGTATAGTTTGTCTATTAGTAAAGAAAGAAAGAAAGAAAAAACGTTAATTTCCAACGACGTTGCCACATGAGAGACATGCCAACATATTGGCTTCTAAGAATTTCTTAGCATAAGACGTACTAAGACAAACGTTCCATACGAGGAGTACGAATAGACAAACTATCAGAGGTGTACAAATAGATAGACCGTACGAGGCGTGCTAATAAACAAACCATACGTGGCACGCTAATAGTTTAACTCTGTCAAGGGATAGTTGAATAAAAAAGGAAAAATATCATCTCTTAGAGATTTTATATTCCAAGAGATGGCTGACAGCTTGTGAATACAACAAATACTACTAAAGAATTCGTCGAAACTCCCAAGTTATTAGTGAAATCGAAGTAAGAAAAATACAATAAACGCAATACCGGAGCAGATTGAAATATGATCGTAAATGACAATCAAGTATTGAGAAAAGGTTAGTCACAAAGTAATTTATAAAGAACATCGCGCAACACAGTGCGCACATCTAGAAATGCGTAAACAAACTTACACGCAAAAATGAAGCTCTTGGCTTGTTCGGTATACGGACATAGGGATAATTTTTTCACGAGCACTTTATTTCATTTGTTTGTTTATACTCTTAATTTCTTCTATTCACAGTAATGCCCTTCGGGGTCGTGATAGATATATATATATGAATCATTAAGCAAGCGCAATCAATTCATTTATATATGGAATTTGGTTCAGTGTTAACTGATCGCAGAACTTTAGGTAAAATGTAATGTGTCTTTAGGTTTTGCTTCTACTCAAAAAATAGAAATAGAAATATATATATGTGCGAACGTGTACATGTACACACAGATACATAGACATTCATATTGGCGTGCGCACACATACACACACATGCACACACTTACATACACATATGCATATATGAACGTATTGAAAATGAATATAAGAAAAATAAAAATACTAATAAACCTGGAAAGCAACCTTGCTCTTGCTACATCTAATATGACAATCCAGCTCTGTGTAATCGTAAGAAATAACCTGAGGGAAAATGAATGGTTTTTAATTTTCTAATAGAAATTTTAAGAAAACTCAAATTAGAGTCAAAGAACATCAACAAAAAAACATATTTCATATCCTCTCGGTATTCTCTGTAACATCATGCGTACATGGGTACATGGGATAAAATGGAGATACAGTGTAAGCCGGATATCACTCATGATTAGCAAATATCTACAAAATTTTGGTAGAAATGCGTAAACAAACAAACATATATACTCAACATCAAAATTCATAGCTTGTTCAACATACGGACAAAAAGAAAATTTTACCACGATTCATATGCTCAAATTGCACTTTATTTCACTAATTATATTTTTCATTTTTCCGATTCACAGAAACGCCCTCTGGGGAAGTGATAGATCTATTTTTGAATTATTTCGCTGGTACAATAAAATTTATTAACCGCATGGTTTTTGCGTAAATAAATGAAATATAAACATGTATATCTATTTATGTAGATATATATATATATATATACCTACATACGTACACACACATATTAATATATATGCTTATTGAAAATGAATATAAGAAAAAAAATATAAGAAAAAATACAATTTTTAAACAAATAAAAAAAAACACTACATGGAAAATGACAATCGAGCTTACTGTAATCGTAAGAAATTATTCGAAAAAAGTAACTAAAAGGAAAGAAGACTTCGAAAAACGTAAACATGAACTCGTTTTTAATTTTCTCATAGAAATTTTTAAGAAAACTCAGGTTACAGTTAAGGAACAACACAACAGCAAAGAAAACATTACGGGGTTCACATGTTATCGGTATTCTCTTCAGCATTATACGGACATGTGTACATGGGGTAAAATGGGATAACATTGAGGCCGGATATTACATCTGAGTGGCGAATATTTAAGGACAGTACGCATCGTATAGTTTATTTATTTGTACACCTCGGATAGTTTGTCTATTAGTACACCTCATCTGGCTTGTCTATTAGTACACCTCGTATAGTTTGTCTATTTGCACACCTCGTATTGTTTGTCTATTAGTACACCTCGTATTGTTTTTCTATTAGTAGACCACGTATAGTTTGTCTATTAGTACACCTCATCTGGCTTGTCTATTAGTACACCTCGTATAGTTTGTCTATTTGCACACCTCGTATTGTTTGTCTATTAGTACACCTCGTATTGTTTTTCTATTAGTAGACCACGTATAGTTTGTCTATTAGTACGCCTCATCGGGCTTGTCTATTAGTACACCTCGTATAGTTTGTCTATTTGCACACCTCGTATTGTTTGTCTATTAGTACACCTCGTATTGTTTTTCTATTAGTAGACCACGTATAGTTTGTCTATTAGTACACCTCATCTGGCTTGTCTATTAGTACACCTCGTATAGTTTGTCTATTTGCACACCTCGTATTGTTTGTCTATTAGTACACCTTGTATTGTTTTTCTATTAGTAGACCACGTATAGTTTGCCTATTAGTACGCCTCGTATGGTACGCCTCGAGAAGAAAGAAAGAAAAGAAAAAATTTTATTTCCAATAGAGATGGTACAAAAAGTACCATCTCATTGGTCATTAAGTCATTGGTTTTTAAAATATCTTAAAGTTATTACATTTAGGTGATACACACACATGAGTATTGCAATACTCATGTCACTAGTCGAAAAGAATTGATTGAGGGCTATGTACTTCTAATCTTGCTTAATATACATTTGACGATACACATAATGATAATTATAAGACACAACACAATTTCATGGACGGTGCATTTTCGTTGTGGGTTGAGAACACCTTTGACAATTTACGTATACATGATATGAAACTTCGCAATTCTTGACGCCAGGAAATAGTATTAGAATTGTTTGTTTCGGAAGATGTTCAAAAATGTCATTTTAAGGAAGCACGAAATAGATAAATAAGCATATATATGAGCAAGGGGACCACGCAAATTACAAGATTTGTATTTCTAATTAAGCAGAATATAGATTATAGATTATAAGTTAGTTTAAGCCTCCCTAACCGCTACAAAAAAAGAACGTATCGAAGAGAGGAAGGAGGAAGGCACCATTTAGTATGGAGATGAGAGAAGGGGGAATCTATGCAGAAAGGTCATAGAAACAGTAAGATGAGAAAAGAAGCTCATGAAACAAGATTAAAGTTGAAGAAGAAAGTAGAAGGTGATGAAAAAACAGGACAGCAGTGAACCGAAAAAAGATGGTCCGTAACAAAACAAAAACCCCATTCTATTTTAACAAAAAAGAAAGCCTACCTAACCTTCAGCTCGGGCCCTCACATTGTCCCCCTGGGAGCGCTAATTCCCATAGATACTTCTAATTAAGCAATTTTAACATAACGGTCATTAGTTGATAAGCATTTTATTTAAATATAAATGGATGATCACACAACAAATGTACAGTTTTTTTTACGTAAACGCTTTACAATAATAAAGAGATGACTTGTTAGGTAATGTTACAAGTTGAGAGTGAACAGAACAAAAAAACAATTATCTCTAGTTAAAATGCCAGTTGTCAGTTTAGTACACACATATGTGCATATATACATGTAAATATATACATATATACATGCACATACATACCTACGCACATACATACACCTAACACGAAAACATACACAAATACATTTCTATGCATCGAGGCAATCACAAATATATGCCCGTTCTATAAAAATGCTGTGCGATGTTCTGAAATATGGGATAATGAGCAAAGGAAGATTCGCGACAACTCTTTCAGTATGTGTTGCTGCTTACAATTTCTAATGAAATATTGTAACGATGATCTATTGCATATTGTATCGAACAGATCATTGGTTGATAAGCCTCTTATTTATCATATGTCGGTGATCGCGCAACAAATATACTTGCATATATATACTTTATAGATGCTGTACAATAATCAAGTGAAATGAAGTATTACGTTGTGACACATTCACCTATCTACGTACGCATAGCGTGCACAAGTACACATATACACAAGTAAGCATGTGCGCAAATATCAGCGTAAACTAATCAGTATAAACTAGCATTCCAATCGAGGGAATCGGAGAAAATATCTTTTATTATCGCATGAATTTTATAAAATTTCCGTACTAAAAATAGTGGCACAGAACAGACTACCATAGTTAGAAACATGATATTCTAAGGACATCTTATATTAAGAAATTTTTAAAAGCCAATATATTGCCATGTATCTTTTTTAGAAATTAACGGTTTTTCTTTCTTTTCTTTCTTTCTTTCTTTCATTCATATCCGTTTAAGAACTAAAGGACCTTTCCACTGAGATATTTTGAACAGTGATGTTATTCATCTTATGTATTAACTTTATAGCACAATATGTATTTTCTGCTCTTATTCATGTCATTTAGGGTTGTTATTAGTCTCATGTGGTAATTTTTCATTTATGATGCTCGTTATTATGACTTCGTGATTATTTTCTTTACTGAGCCATTCTTCCCTCCTAGGAGTGGTGGCTGAGTATCATTGACATGATGCTTTTACAGAGATGTACGTGATAGGGGCTCCCCAGGCCCCAGTCACGCCCAAGCTTTAAGGCCTTGTTTTTCCTCTCATTTAGTGCCCAGGTAACATTCCTTGAGGACAGTGACGCCACTGCAGGCACGACCCTGATTCGACGCGTCAGCGTTTTCACGCCAACTGCTGCGTCACCACAGGGCTCGAAGCCAGTGCAGGAAGCATAGAACGCAAGCCTCTGCGCACTCGGCCAATGGTAGTTAATTTCACGAATTATTGTAATTATTTGTAAGTGTTTTGGTTAACGTAGTATAAAAATTGTTTGCCATGTTCCTGAATACATTAAACTCTTCTGTGGGAGCATTATTTGCGTAGGAAATGTAAATTTGTTTTGTTAAAATTCTATATTTTTGTAGAGCTCATTATTTGGTATACTAGTGGATGCGTACGAGTGAAGAGATTGTGGCGAATTTCGAACTCATAGTCTCAGACGCAGAATTATATAAATCCACCCATTTTTCTCACAACATTAGTTCCCTGATATCTCAAGTCTCTAAGCTCGTACTTCAGTGCAAGTGTGCACTGACATGAGCGTTTTTAAACATGAGTCACTGATACTATGTTATTAATTGGATTTTTATTACTTGTATTTACATGCATTATCAAACTTAGATTAACGCAACAAAAAGAATACATTTTTTCATGCATTTCTCTCAATCATTTCTTTCTACAATTGACATGGGTATTACGATACCCATGTGTGTATATCAACCAAGGATCTTAACCTGAAGACATTTCAAAGACCAATGTTGTACATATCATGTTTTAGTTTTATCAGAAATATGCTGTTTTTCTTTTCCTTCATTCTTCTACACCACTTTTAAGCCCTTGAATGAATATGAGGCCAATAAAGGAGCTCGTTAGGAAATCGTCCATTGTATTCTAAATTTTTTAAATAATGATAAACGTCAGTTACAATTGTTAGACAACCAAATAAGGCCCAAATCTCATCCAAAGTGCGAACTTCACGTTTCAAAACTTGTGTTGAGGATATATGGTGTGATATGAGAAGAAACCTCCAGTATGAGCCTTAGGAAAAAAACAGAAGATTATTGCTCACCTGTACTGTCAGTAGCTGCAAAGACTCAACACAACGATAACAAGGGAAGATCCAGCCTTGAATAATCCCAAGGGATCATCCTTCAGAAATACAACACGCGTCCGCTTACAGCTCAGTTGACTTATGAGCAAATTCAGGCATTAGGCTGGGAAAGACTTCCTCATCTACCTTGCTCTCCTGCAGCGATGAGTACCTCAATACATTAAATGCATTTAAAAACTGAACACGGCCTTAAAAAGTTTTTTTTAGTGCCAGTATATTACTCAATTGAATTTTAATATTGATTATTGCTGATTTGTAAATTCAGGTGCACTCGAATATTGAACACATTAAATTTATCCAAGTGCTTCTGTTCTATATATCCCAAGTACTTTCAATTTCACTCCTGCATTTCTGTACTCACGCATGTTTATGCAATACCTCACAGTTACTGCACAAACCCTGTTCTTCAAAGCATAAAAAATGCGCTGTCTTTATTACGTTAATCTGAGTTTGATAATGTATCTTAATATAAGGGATAAAAAATACATCATACCAGTGACTCATTGAGGAAAACGCTTTTGTTTGTGCGCACTTTCGTTGAAATACGAACTTAGATAAGTGCGATATAATGGATTGATGTTGAAAGTAAAATATGAAGATTTGAATAACTCTGCGTCTAAATTGAATAACTCTGCGTCGATCGAAATTTTGAACTATCTTTCCGCTTCTACGCATCAACCAGTATGCCAAATAACTAGCTCGGTGAAAATATTTTTCCGCACCACAAACTGGCACATAAGAGTTCACCGAACTCAACGGAAAAAATAAAACAATTTGCCATAAAAAATTTCTTGTGTAAAATTTTGATATTCCTGCTTTCTGTAGTCAAAGTTCACCAATGACACGGTTGTCCTTTTATTTAACATCAAATTGCGATTGAAATTACAAACAATATTTAACATGAACTGTGTGATGGAAAACTTTAATGTCTAAGAGCCAACTGCGCGCTTCTTTTTGACGGCAAATCTGCAGCAACTTGTGAGGTGCGATTGAATGTAAACGCTTCTCAATCCGTTCAAAGTAGCCTATATTTACATAGATTAAACCGTGATGACGAAGTTTCTCAAGTTAAAAAGCAGTTCTCTTTAATGTTAGCCTGCAATAACTACCTTTCGAGCTCACTAAGAAAAGAATCTCTGACCGTTAGATCCGTGGATGAATAGAGCATGCATGAGTGATGGACGTAACTGTGGCGGGAACGTCGGGCGAATTAAAAAACGTTATTTAGGCAATCGTTGGAATTTAAGTTTGAATCACGTCAGAGAGCTTACCAGCAACCGCGCAGTTGCTGCTTACAGGCCATTTGTTCAGCGAAACCCAATGAAGAATTTTCATCTTTCTTGAGTCTTTCAATCATTTAATCGTTGAGAGTGCTATTAAATCCCTATTATAGTGTACCTACCAACAAGGCATCTGCATAGTGAGCAATTTAAAAAACCAAATAGATAATGCATTTAATGTGTCATCTTTGTTGAAAAAGTACGCTTTCTATTTCCTTCTGTTCTTTTCTTTTCTTTTTAGGGCGTTGGAAGAAAAACTCTGAAAAATGCAAGAGCCATCTATCGGCTCCAATTAAATGCTGATCCTCTCCAATGGGAATTTAAGATATAATTCTTTCGATGATGTCCCGTGGTATCGGCCAGGAATGCTGGAACGAAGAGCAATACTCCAAGTTCGATACGTGATGTAAACATATGTCGTCGTATTTTGGAGAGAGTAACAAAATTTCGTTTTATGTAAGATATTTTCAAGGTGAAAAGTTCCCCCTTCTAAATCTCAAGATATTATTCAAATCAAAAATGCATTAGATATGATTTACTCTAGGCGAAGCTACTTCTGCTGCAGGATTGTTCATTGTGTCCAGAACTGGATCCTTTATTATTCTGTAAGACAACTCAGCTGTGCGTGGGTCAGCCAAAGAAATGGACCTGCTCAGCAGCAGGGTATAATACATCATCCAAGAAATTCTGGGAGGACTCTGTATGAAAGACACTAGAAGACTTTATATATATGAGTAACCAGAATACTTTTAAACTACTTGTGATGACCGATACTGTGATCTTCGCCGGAAAAAAAGCTTTATTCAAAAAGCGATCTCCAGCAGTTAACTTAAAAATTCCCATGTCATTCGCAAAAATGCCCGTTTGCCATAAGCTTGGACGAAAGATTTCTTGAAAGAACTAAGCGGTAAAAATATATTTAACCTTCTAATTTTTCGTGATCTTTTTTGAACATTTATGAGACTTCAGTCGCAGTCGACGCCGAAGATGTTGACTTGAACTCATACATCAGACTTATCGAAACTCCACGAAAACTTGCTAGCGCACGTAATCTTGTTCACTGGCGGTGGTGACAGTAATTGAAACTCTAGTTCATTATTTTCAACTTCGCTGAAAATAAAAACTAAGAAAGTAAACTCTTAACCATTTAGCCATAATATGCGTAAGATTTCCTCCCACTTACTCTGGATGCAGACAAAGCGCAAATAAGAAATGCAGACTTTTCATGTGACTTTCCCCCGCTAAGCCATGTTCATATAGTTTTTAAACTATAAATTTCGTAAAATAGCTAGCATTCAGAAGACATGATATGATTTTGAAAAATTTTGAAAATTCAAGTTGCAATATTTGTACGCGAAAGACAGCTCCCATGTTTACTGTACTTTGATGGTTTGTCAGTAAAAGAGAATAATTACGCCTATCATTGTTTATATGTGAAGTTTAATTATTAATTTACCAAACTAACATTCAAATCCTGCCAAATAGAACATTTTCATTTGCGGATTGAACAGCTTCGAATAACACAACAAATGTTATATTCCGTGAGCAGATCTATCTCCTTAACCGTGAGCAGATCTACCTCCCTAACCGTGCGCAGATCTACCTCCCTAACCGTGCGCAGATCTACCTCCCTAGCCGTGCGCAGATCTACCTCCCTGACCGTGAGCAGATCTACCTCCCTGACTGTGCGCAGATCTACCTCCCTGACCGTGAGCAGATCTACCTCCCTAACCGTGCGCAGATCTACCTCCCTGACCGTGAGCAGATCTACCTCCCTGAACGTGCGCAGATCTACCTCCCTGACCGTGAGCAGATCTACCTCCCTGACCGTGCGCAGCTCTACCTCCCTGACCGTGAGCAGATCTACCTTCCTAACCGTGCGCAGATCTACCTCCCTAGCCGTGCGCAGATCTACCTCCCTAACCGTGAGCAGATCTACCTCCCTGACCGTGAGCAGGTCTACCTCCCTGACCGTGAGCAGATCTACCTCCCTGAACGTGCGCAGATCTACCTCCCTGACCGTGCGCAGATCTACCTCCCTAGCCGTGCGCAGATCTACCTCCCTAACCGTGAGCAGATCTACCTACCTGACCGTGAGCAGGTCTACCTCCCTGACCGTGAGCAGATCTACCTCCCTAACCGTGCGCAGATCTACCTCCCTAGCCGTGCGCAGATCTACCTCCCTAACCGTGAGCAGATCTACCTCCCTGACCGTGAGCAGGTCTACCTCCCTGACCGTGAGCAGATCTACCTCCCTGAACGTGCGCAGATCTACCTCCCTGACCGTGAGCAGATCTACTTTCTTAACTGCGAACAGATACAACTTGCTAACTGTGACCCCTCAGAAAAGAAAAAAGAAAGAAAAACGTTTATTTTCCAAGTTGCTACATGAGATACATGCCAACCTATTGGGTTTTAAAAAGTTTCTTAATATAGGACGTCCTAAAACAAAAGTTCCATACGAGGAGTACTAATTGACAAACCATCAGAGGTGTACAAATAGATAAGCCACACGAGGCATAATAATAGGCAAACTATACGAGGTGTACTAATAGACAAACTATCAGAGGTATACAAATAGATAGACCATACGAGGCATATTAATACACTGAGAGAAATTTTGACACACCTGGGTGTGTCAAACGGTTATTCAGAAATAGTTTGATGCACATTGAATAATTTCCTTTGACCACATATTAAAGAGGTTGAGAGACTTGAAACACTTATTCACAGTTCAAATGGCTCAATATTTTTTGTAGAAAACCGAACTGTGTTTAAATTTTGTGATTGGAGTATAATTCTCCCAAAAAACCTTCATAACTTCGCTAATTTTTCTTCTAATTCTTGGACATTGTCTGTATATCAGTGTAGTTAGTTGCTAGTCAGAGAACGTGAAATATTTATGAGAAATAAAATGACTTACGTTAAGTGTGTCATGTTTGACACTCTTAAGTGTGTCGTATAAGCCCATTACACACTAAAGTGTGTCAAAATACATAGGCTAATCATGTATATTGTTGACACACTTTTGTGTGCCGGTTTTGCGACAACTTGACACACTAAAGTGTGCCGCTTTTGCGACAAAATTTTTCTCAGTGTAGACAAACCATACGTGGCGTGCTAATAGTCTAACAAAAGTTCCATACGAGGAGAATTAATTGACAAACCATCCGAGGAGTACAAATATATAAGCCATACGAGGCATAATAATAGGCAAACTATACGAGGTGTACTAAGAGACAAAATATCAGAGGTGTACAAATAGATAGACCATTCGAGGCATATTAATTGACAAAATATACTCAGGGGGATACAACTATTGTATCTATGGGAATTAGCGCTCCCAGGGGAACCATGTGAGGGCCCGAGCTAAAGGTTAGGTAGGCTTTCTTTTCTGTTAAAATAGAACAGCTTTTTGTTATGTTACGGACCACCTTTCTTCGGTTCACTGCTGTCCTGTTTTTTCAGCACCTACTACTGTCTGCTTCAACTTTGATATTATTTCATGAACTTCTTTCTCACCTTACTGTTTCATAGATTCCCCATTCTCTTATCTCCATACTAAATGGTGCCTTCCTCCTTCCTCTCTTCGATACCAATTTTTTTTTTGTAGCGGTTAAGGAGGCTTAAACTAACTTATAATCTTAATCTTATAATCTGCTCACTGTGAGCGGACCTTCACACCTCCCTACCGCGCGTTAATGGCAGACGTAAACTGCAGCTTTGAGACGTCGGTCCTTAGCTGGGCTTCAATTAAAGCAGAAATTGCTACACTTCCTTACGTGATGATGAAATGAAGCCTTTTTGCTATTCTTTTGAACTACACTCGATTTATTCCGTGATTTATTTTTGCTTGGGCTGTAAAGTAATAATTTAAACGCCGACGATATTTTGAGTTATCAGCATTTTCCATTTGAAAACAGAATACGTAATCATACAAATGAATAATTTGCAATTCATTTTATAATATTCTTCATTTCGTAAATTACCAGCTGCCATTTAGTACGCAGCTCATTAATTCCCAAAGGTTATATGTAACACATTTTAAGCAAAAAATTAATCCGTGAACGCTGACAAAAAACACTGACGAACACTTGGAATGCTTCGATATATAATTGTGGCTCAATGTTTCCATAAATATTTATTATGGAAGCTAGCATTAATATCATTCCATTCAGTGACGCTTTCTAACCCTTCTTATGATTTTTTATGCCTTTTTCTGGGCGCAGCTGTAATTAGTTAGTACTAGTGTAATGAATTCTTATGAGAAATTTGGTAACGCGTTATGTCGAGAGTAGTACTACTCAGAAGGGATTTCTTGGGACGGTGTTTTATCTCTGTATTCTTGAGTCCCTAAATCCATCGCCGTCTTTGAGACAGAACATTTTTCACCATTATGCAACTATAGAGGAAGTCATCTAGTGATCCGTGTGTTTGTTAATTCTCATCACTAGCCTACACATTGAGAGGCTTGGCCATTGTAACTCCGACTTGAAGATAGATATGTTAGAGGTATATCGTGATTCGCTATTTGTTACTCCTATGCGCCTGTCTACATAAGTCAGAGTACATTTATAATTTGTTGCTAATCACAAATTCTACAATAGTTCGTCTAGAATTCAGAGGTCTACAAGCTTTCCAGCCTTAATGACTCCAGTAAGTTCCAGGGGCCAAAACCATTTTAATTTTCCTGCCATCATCTATCAATTCTATAGTAGTCGCAGAGTACGCTCCAAGAGCGCGCATATGCGTGCTAAATTCGATAGTTCAATTATTATTGAGCATTGGATTTAGCCTGCGGGCCGTACTTTGGAGACTACTGGCCTCTAAATTATCTTAAATTCTAGCTTTGATTATATCAGGTTGGAAAATAAGTAATGTCCGATTTTTAGAACTGATTTGTCAATTATTTACGTTCTGTTGTATCTCAATTACGTTCACATTTTTCATAAATATTGACATCCATATTTGTCTTATCTAAAGATCACATCACGAATGTTCTACTGTACGACTTTCCTGAAGGTGTTAATGCAAGTGCGGCCGCAAAATCTGTCGAGAACACTTATAGAGAATATAGAGTGAATAAAAGAAGTTGCGGGAGATGGCTTTCTCCTTTTCAAAGTGGTGATTTCACTTTCAAAGATGAGCCAAAGAAAGGTGGTCCAAGAACACTTGATTCCGACAAGTTGAATGTTCCTGTGTCCGAGATTCCTACTGTTATCACTAGAAAAATTGCAAGACAGTTAAACGTGGTCCTTACAACCTGTTTCTGATTTCAAATTCTTCCGAGACTACAAAACCATTTGAGTGGATTAGGTTAACAAAAAAAGAAGAGATTAGAAAAGTTGAATTTGTATCTCGATTCTAAGATTACAGAATTTTACGAGCGAGTCATTTATAAACTTCTTGAGAGGTGGAATGAGATCATTTAAAGCAACAGAGAGTATGTTAATGCAAAAATACTTTCATAGCCACTGACTTATTGTTTTTACTCGAGGTCTTTAAATCGAACGATATATTTGCACCAACCTCATACAAAATAACGATAAATTTTTACTCAGGAGCAAATTGAATCAACAAAATTAAAATATCGCCACGCTATCTACATCACGGAGTCGAGTTGCGGCACCCGATGAAGTAAAGTAAGAATACAAATAACTCTTTATAAGTGCTGGCAGCTTTTTATTAAAAACGTAGAGTGTAAGACACAATTAAAGGCTAGGAAACTCTGCTCTAAAATGTGGAATATCGAGGGGAAAAGTTCCCCACCCACAGAAAACAAACGTGCCAATCTTTCAAACGCGATATTTGGTGAGCCTATCGGCGGAAAAGCAGTACAATAATTATTCCGAGAAGACGCTACTTAATCCCTACAATTGGTGACGCAGGAGCGGAAATGCTGCTTTACGCGCTATTCCACTAGGTAAAAAAATACAAACCTTCATAAATCTTATAGGACATTTCCTTGCATTTTGTCCTCTCATTTGAGGTTGCGAGACAGGAATCTTCCCTTCGACTTGGCAGGAGTAAATCATCATGAATAACTGGCCGGTGCTACGAATCTTTTGCGGAAGAAGAGAAAGATGAACTGTGGGGCCATGTTTTAAATACCGCGTGATAGCTCTGACTCATCCTATAGTCTCCGCTCCCGCCGTGATGGATAGCTCTAGAGTTATTCTTAAGTTGATTTTTTGACTGCGAGGTAAACGTTCCCGCTGACTACCTGATATATTAGATATTTCAACGTTTTGGTGTTGGATGCGGAATGTGCTTGAAAATTTGTTCTTGTTTTGCCTCCTAAGCTAAGGGAAGATTTTAAAAATTTAGCTAAAAGCATTTAGTATATTACTGATTATTTGCATGGGATCATGTACTGCCACATAGTCAACTCTTCTCCTATAGATGGCCTCAAAAGTATCTCCTTTCTTTCTTTCTGAAACACAAAGTTTATTTTCTTTCGTTTTCTTCCATTTTAGTTCAATATATTTTACGTTTCAAACACGAAAACACAGGTTTAGGCAGAAATTTTTGCGTGCGATTCATATTCGTCATTATTTACAAATTCTGGCCTTATGTGACATTTTTTTGAACATGCAGTGTGTGTTCAAGAAAGGTGGATCAGAATTTGATCGTTAATGGACTTTAATTAAATGAAGGTATTCTTGTTTCGCTTGCTGCAATAGATGCAGAAAAGTGTCTTCTATTACATCATCGACTGACTTCATAATTCCTATTAATTAGTAACATAGTATCAAAATGGTAATTTAGGCACAACACTGTTACGAGATTAAGAATAATAAATTACTGAAATGTTACTCTAATATTTTATAACTGGAGTTATGACTTGACACTTCACTTGATGACAAATAATGCTTCAAGACATTTACAATTTTATTCGACATGATGATAATTTTTCCTCCCCATTTCCCATATCATTGTATTTTCGATTTCAAAGCTCTTATGTCTTCATTAGGGTATTTCAAGAAATTCACCCTCAATTCTGTCGCACATTTCGTCCAAAATGTGAATTGTTGTGAATGCATGTGTCCCCCACCAAAATGCACTCGCTCTCTGACTGCCCAGTACTAATGTTTTTGTTTCGATTTAAGTGTTTTTCGAAATAGATACAAGTCAATTGGGTTCAGTCAGAGCAAAGAACATTGAATTTTAGAAATTTAAATGCCGTAAAATAAAAAATAGTTGCACATGAAACATAAAAAAAATACTTGAGCTATTACGACAGCTCATGTATTTTTTGTTTATGTTTTATGTGCAACTAGTAAAAGGTTGATTCAAGTCTTTCGAACATCTTGTTTATTTTATCTCTTATAGATACTATTCACAAATTCTTAATGATTAAATAAAAACGGACTGTGAGCGGAATAAAGGAGCGGGGAAAAGTACTCTGGATATTCACTTCCGGATGCTCCTTCTAACCCTACAGCGCTCTTGGCTGCTGCGCCACACAGGGTTGTGAGTGTCCTGATGTTGGGTCGGTGTTGTGTAAAAGAGTGTGCAGCTATCACGAATGCTGTTTTCCTAATAAAAAAATACCATTGTCTAACACTGCAAGCGGACAGTATTTGAACGTTGAAACTCTGGCGGCAGTGTAACATTCTATAGTAGTTATGCTCATGAGTTAATTATTTAAACAATTTAAACAATTTATTTACCACAGGAGATACAGAGGTAGAATGTTTCTTAAGTCTAGTACAATGGACAAGTTTGAATATAGCTACCTGTGGGCCCGAATAAGTTCAGCGACTTCTGGGGCATCCTACCATCAACATTATTCTAAGGTGTACATTAATGTTTAACCTAAATCACTTAACCTAGTTTCACATTAGACTGATCAGTGAGATAATTCAATCGATATCAGATATTTCATTTTACAATATAGGTTATGTGGACTATATTTAACAGTACATTCGATAAAAGATTTAACACCAGACTGAAGGCGAATTACATATTACCCATGGCAAATTTCATTATTGGAAACAGTCATATTGGAGACAAGATTTGACTTGGTGATCTTACATGACTAATATTCCGATAGGAAGTGAGTCTCGAGATTTCTTTTGAATAACTTGTAAGAATTACTATCACGGATCTCCGCAGGTATTGAGTTCCAAGTTTTAGTTCCAACGAAGAGGATACTGTGTTGCGACCGGGCCTTTGAATAATAAGGAAGCATGAATTTACTTCTATTTCGGGTTAAATGGTCGTGATGACCAGTTTGCGCACTTAATAATAGTTTCAGGCTATTGTCGCCATCATTTCTTAATGTTTTGTAAATGAAATTACAAATGGAGATTTTATAGAGATCTGGAAGTTTAAGTATTTGTAAATTTTTAAATGAATCATTTGTGTGAGCATTATATTCTAGATTCTTTACCGCTCTGATTGCTCTTTTTTGCAGAGTAAAAATTATATTGGTTTTATTTTTATCAGTTCCGTGCCATGCTTCTATTCCGTACTGCAAGTATGGTGAAATGAGCGTTCGGTAGAGCATTCGTAAAGCTGTTTCAGGCAGGTAATTTTTAACTTTATTCAGGATTCCGATGGATTTCGATAATTTAGAACTAATATTAGCGATGTGCTCTTTAAAGGTCAGATGTTTATCTATTGTGATGCCCAGAAACTTGCATGAGTTGGTTTCTTCGATTTCACCTTCGCCAATTTTTATGTGTGGGAGAGATATGCTTTTCTTGTATGAGAATGTAATATACTTTGTTTTTTCGATGTTGAGGCTTATTTTATTAGCTTTAAGCCATAATGAAACCTTATGGAGTTCATTATTTATGCTCTCCGCAATCATAGCGGGATTTTGGCTCGGAAGGACCGTAGAAAGCGTGCTGTCATCGGCAAAAAGTATGAATTTGAAAAATGTTGTTGATTTGATAATATCATTTATAAATATCAGAAATAGGAGAGGCCCTAGGACAGACCCTTGTGGAACTCCATGGCTAATTGTCTGTGGGTCCGATTTTGCGTCGTCAACGACAACGTATTGCTTCCGATTTGTTAGGTATGATTTGAACCAATCATGGGCAATTCCTCGAATGCCATAACAGTGTAGTTTCGAGAGTAATATCTTATGGTCCACACAGTCGAATGCTTTTCGAAAGTCAAGAAAAACGGAGAAAACAAGCTTTCCTTCATCTATATTAGAGTAAAGGTACTGTAAATGATTTAATACAGCTTGTGTCGTTGATTTCTTAGAACGAAAACCGAATTGTCCGTCATAGAGAAAAGATTTTTGTTCAAAATACGAATACACTTTTTTATACACAATTTTTTCAAATATTTTGCTCATAATTGGTAAAACAGAGATAGGTCTATAATTATTAACGCAGTTTTTATCACCATTTTTAAAAATAGGGGTGACTCTGGCAGTTTTGAGAGAGTTGGGGAAGATACCTTGAGAAAGCGAATGGTTGATAATATCAGATATGCACGGTGCTATTATATCAGCAATAGCCTTAAGAACTTTAGCTGAAAATTTATTTAATCCATTTGATTTATTTTTCAAGTTGTTTATGCATGTAATTACATCGGAGGGGTTAGTTGGCGGGAAAAAGAAAGAGTTGTGTTCACGGACATGGTCCATGTATTGCAAGTGGTCTGTAGGTTCACTAACGACACTCTCGGCTATATTTTTTCCTATATTTATAAAAAAGTTGTTGAACACTGTTGCAATATCTTGTTTATCATGATATTTTACATTTTCGTGAACGATGGATTCAATCGTTTTTTTAGCGTTATTATTCGGTCTATAGCATGAATTAAGCAGGCGCCAAGTTTTTTTAATATCAGTTTTGTAGTCAGTGAATTTGCGCGTAAAGTAGGTTTGTTTCGATGTTCGTATTTGATTTGTCACATGATTCCTGAATCTGTTATACGTTAATCTAGAGATTCGTCCTTCGTATAGTAAGGCTAAGTATGCTTGACGTTTCTTTATATTGATCACGATATCTTCAGTAATCCAAGGTTTTTGTCTATTTTTCGGCGTAATTGTGCGGGTGATTATTGGACAACATTGGTTATATGCGGTCGTTATAGTTTCAGTTAGTTTTAGTATTGCTTGGTCAATGTTAATCGCATTATTGTCTAGTTCATAGATGTCCAATGATGGCATTAATTCTTCTAGAACAGTTCGCATTGTCCCCAAGTTATATTCGTTTATACAACGATATGAAAAAGTCTCAGCATGTGGGCTGTTGCAGGGACTATAGACATTCTTCTTGATGAGAAACACCGGAAAATGGTCAGATAAGTCAGAAATTATTATTCCTGTAAGAAAATCAGTCGGATCTAACATAAAAATATTATCGAGCAACGTGGCAGATTCGGATGTAATACGCGTAGGTTTCGTGATGATTGGAAGGAAGGAGTTAGACTGAAAAACATTTATGAAGTTTGAGATTTGTTCACAGCTTTCATATTGAAGAAGATCGTAGTTGAAATCCCCGCAAATAATTATGTCATTGTATAGAGATTTGTTAAACTGAGATATTATGCTTTGAAGCTCGTTCAGGAAAGAAATGTTGCAAGCTGTTGGGGGCCTATATACAGTCCCAAGTACAATCCGTTTACCATTTTTCGTTAGTTCTATAAATAGAGTCTCAATATGTTCACGATTCATAGTCGCACTTATAATGTTTTTCGATGATATGTGTTTAGATATGTAAGTACTGATGCCACCACCACGTTTGTTGCTACGGAGTGAATGATGGCTATTGTAGTTCTGAATTTGAATTAGGTCTTTAGTTGAGTCATCTAGCCAACTTTCGGTGAAACTGAGAACATCAAAATTACTGTTTAGCTCAGTGATAGTACAAGATATTTCATCTATTTTCGGATAAATGGACCTACAGTTCCAACATAATACTGAGAGATCGTTACAGGTTTTTCTCATCGATTCATTGAATTCTTTAAAATTTAGGTATTTACAATTCCCAGTTTCATTTAGGTTTGGATGCAGTCTATTCAAATGATTGAGATCTGGATCAATATCATCGAAAATATCAACATGGTCAGTCATAAAGATTAAGAAACAGTAAGTAAAATGTGACGTAAAAAATAAAGAAGATGATACAGACAACAAGGTCAAGTTAAAAGTAAAGACATTCCTACTTATAGTAAAATTTAAGAAATAGAGAGAAACTAAAACACACAGAGATTATTAGTCTAAAATTATTTAAAATCTAGAATGATTTCATAAGGAGATGGCTAACTCAGTCCATGAGTGGGAGCATTAGAGATCATAAATTGCGAATAGTGTAGTTACAAGGCTGTCATACCAGTGGTATCTGCATATAACACATACGATATAGCAAAGAACGAAGTGGATTAGAATCGAAGTGACAGCGAAGTTATTTAATTAATATAAAGATCTTGAGTATCTAGATTATTTTCAGATTTTGAGACAGGTGGTAACATAATATTTAAATCAGAGTAGAAAATCCGGCATGAGCCTTCTATGAATAATGAGAAAAAGTAGATAAAAAACAATTTAGTGAGCAGTAAAACAAAGTTGCAAATTCTGCGTGGTTGCTTTGAAGAGCCAAAGGCGATTCTATCAGAAAACAAAAGAAATCATGTGGACAGAGATCAAAATGCTATTAAATTCAGTACATAAGTCTCTAATTACGAATAATTTCTTCTGAGGACTTGCCGACACGTTGTAGTAAGTACTGGTCAAGTGATTCAGGTGTGTTGATGGTGTACGGTCTAGGAGTTTCTTGTCCAGGTATCCGAGGAGAGTAGACGTTGATATTACCATCCAGAGTTCTTGCGAGACCTATCTTGTCGGGAAATTTTCGTTTGGCCAATCTCAGAGTGTACATAATATTAGCTCGCGAAGGGATGAGGTATTCGTTTACGTAGAATTTCGGCTTGGTCACTCGGCAGGCTGACAAAACTTCTTGTTTCTTTTCGTATTGTCGTAGCTCAAAGGTAATGTTTCTCCTATCGACGTTTCCAGGGGCAGGTTTTTTACCCAGTCTAGTCGCTGTAGTGATGTCAGAGTTACTAAGGTTGACGTTGATTTGGTCCTTCAGGAGCTCCCGCACAGTCTGTCTACAGTCTTCATCAGAATGTGATTGCGGTAGTTCCCCTGTGATAACCAGAGTGCATTTTCTGTTTTCCAACTCTTCCCGTTCTTCTTTCCTTTCGAATTGCTCTAGACGGGAGACTAGCCTGTCTATCTTTTTATTTTGCTCTTCAATCACTGCCTTATGATTTGATTCTTTTTTCGTTAGTGTTTCAATCATCGTTTTCAAGTCACTAATTTCACTTTGAAATTTCTCCATTACTGAGTTAAAGTGATCAATTATGATGGAGGCCATTTGCTTATTTGGTTTTGACAGGTTTTGTATGTCTGGACAGTCAAGCTCCAGCGTACCCTCATTGTTCTTCTTGTTTGCCTTTCTGTCTGCCATCTTGTGAGAAAGGAGACACTTGCGAAAAAGAAGCAAGGGTTGAGTGCTATTTTGAGGGAATATCACACTTTTTGTTCGATTGTTTGGATTTTGGTTAGATGAAATTTACTTTCAGATTCTCATGGTCTGAGTGAGCACTCTTTTTGGTTAGAAATGCATGTTCATTAACCAATTGTGCACTTTGATTCCGAGCAAAGACAAAGTACGTCCTCACTTCACGGAGACACTGTTGACACTTTATAGACACTTTATATTATAGTTTAATTTGCCATTTTTTTTCGACCTGCATTTAAGGCACTACATTTATTTACTAGCATATTAATCTGTAATATATTCACACCTTTACGAATATGTTTGCAATTGCATGTCTCGTATTTTAGTTTCTCAATAATGAATTCATTCTAAGTGTGTGTGAGAAATATTACTGGTTCTGCGGTATTAAAACGCTGCAACGACGCTTCCAGTTAGCAGGAATATCAAAGTATGAAATTGAAGATCAATTTGTGCCTTAGAGGCACTGAAGATGCCAATGATTACTGCGAAAAAGCCACTTGAAAGAGCGGGAAGTGGGCAACTACAGCATCAGCAGCAATAGCAGTAGTCCAGTGAGCGCACTGAAAGCATCGATCAATGAGAGTTCACCAGAAGCTGACGTGTGCTGCACATGCGAGCAAGTGGCCCGCACCCTCTGCTCCCAACAGTCAGGTTGCCCAGCGATGTCCTCTTAAAATATTGACGCTTATTTAGCCGTTCAAATCGATGTCCGCGCGCGGTTCTGACAATTCGTTCCCTCATTTACAACCTTCTCAGTCGTCGGGCAACGAAACTTATCGACGCCGTCGCCACCTGGCCAGGCGCTGTGCGGCACAGCGGAGGTTCGGTGTCGCCTCGTTACCAGCTGCGCAGCGAGGGAAGCCGCGATCAGTGCAGTGTTTATAGCAGTTGCCATGGATACCAGGTACTGCCCTTACAAACCGAGTACTGCGCTGGGCAAAACTGGCCAGGGTGTTGGCAACCACATGCACCGCGATGGCAGCTCGAGTGACGCTGTTTTATGCATTGATCACCTTCGTGATCGCGCTTTCTTCATTTGTTCCGAGTCATGCCGCGATATTGTTCGTGAACACTCTTTGCTATATGTAAAGAAATCGTAACATATGGTATTACGCTCAATCTACCATATCCTCTAAAAAGTAATAGTTTGTTATTTATTTCTACTCTGCGCTATTAGTGAAGTGCTGTTAACTCTGCTCCCCACATTCTGGATGACATGATGTAGTCTCTGTAAATTTATGATAAGGAGACCGCGCCACGTGCTGGAGGTGACCCACATTCCGCGTTTGTTTGCGGTGGTCGCGCCGGGCGATGGGGCGCACGGCAGCGCTCAGGCGCCGTGGCAACGCCGTGGTGTAGTCTGAAATGAGGGCTGTACGAGGCGTCGCCATCAGGTGTTGCTTCTGAAGAATATAACAACTATCAAGTTAATGTAAAAATGGAAATACCTTCAACTGTCAATTTGGCGATTATTGATATGAATCTATCGTTCACTTTCACGCTGGATGATCGTGTCAATGAAATTACAATAGGGCAATTATCGTTACCTATGTAACAGAAGCTATATATGTGAGAGGTTCAAATAATAAATGTACAACAACGTGCACAATTTTTTCAACACTCAATGGCTCTTAGACTCCATTAAGCTAAATTCAACTTTATCAGCAATAGCTTTTCCTTTTCCAAAAATAGTTAAAGGCCTCTGGATTAAACATAGTTTTCCAACTTTAGTTTGGTGACGCTTGAAAACTTCAAAGTAAGTTTTAATCAGTCAAAATGAGCCCTTGTGACCACGATGTAGTGCAGTATTTTCCATGAAGTACGCCAACCACAAGCATTAATTACCTAGAACCAAGTGGTGGCCGAGTCGGCGGAATAAAAAGCGGGGCTGTAAACTATGACTCACACGAACTTCTGGTAGATGGCAAATGATTTCCTAATTCCCTTGTCGCAATCGCTGTAAGAACTGACTGGCGGCATTTTTATTTCTCTCAGGTTCATTTTCCTATGCTGTTTGTTACAGTACAGTATGTTAATAAAACGTTGGACACATCGAGGTAAAGAGAACTCCAACACAAAGCAGTGAACGATGTACATACAGACTAGCATAGCGCATGACTAGAGGACCATCATGGACGTGGTTCGAACATGACGTGGTCGATGTTTATGCTCGTAGCTAACAAGACTTCTGACAGACGACGTCTGGCGGACTGTAGAAGCCTGGGAGCAACTGATTATTCCTCGTTTGGCTCGTAGTTAGATCGGAAACTTAACGCTCCCAGCTCAAACAATCATGACCGGTTCAATGCTCAGAACATTTCATGTTTTATTTGCGCACATACTTGAATTCGAACCGGGCACCTAGAAGCTATTTTAAGCTTTTAAAATGAAACGCTATCGCCAAATGAACATTGCTGTTAACAATCTACACACGAGGAACCAAGTGACAGAATGTATATTTCAGTCTGTGCACATTCAACGGGTACCTCATGAGACGTAAAACTCATAATGAGAATATGAATTTATGCTGACGAGCGGACGGCAGCCACGTAATGAGCTGCAGCTGAGTCACTGGCACGAAAGAGGAGGTTTACTTAGTCTTGTGCCCGTGAGTGCGCTTTATTTACAAGTCAATTTTACGACGCAGATGTTTTAGAGCACCGCTAAGTGGAGAATTACTTCTGACAGCAACGGTCTCCATGTGACACTCAGGGCAGGTTTGCACTCGTGATGGAGTGCAAGATTTTCTCTTTAAACCTACAAAAATATTCAGATGAGAAAATAATGGTCCATTGAAGATGACATCTTATAAATTTTCAATGTTTTATGACTTGGCTGTAGGATGATTATAAAGACGCACAGGCCTTGACATTTGGCTCTCGACAGCGATAAAAATATTGATGAAATTATTTTTGCGAATCCTTGTTTAAGATTCATGACAAAAAGACCCAACTGTGTTTGAAAACTTTTTGAAAATTTTAGAATCATTTGTAGATTAGAGAAGTCTGATGAACAAGAACAGTCGTCAGGCTATGAATCAATACTAGCTTCGACAAACAAAGAATGGTAACTTAGCAATTTCATGATGAGACTTTCGTTCCTCTATTAATCGGAAGAAATTGACGAACACAAGCACGGTCAGTGACGTCACTAAATGTCATGCCTAACTTTTGAAATTTATGCTTAGTTCTTGCATGCTAGGTTCAGTGCAGAGCAGAGCAGCACTCACATTATTTCCACCTAAACTTAACAAGAAATGGGATGAGGTGACATTCCGAAGTTATCTCCAGTAATAAGTTGAGGTAGAAAAAATGAGAACGGTGAATGTAATCAAATAAATTTCTCACGTTGAAAAAATCTATAGTGTGTATTTTTTATAACATTGCTTATGGAGATCTTGATTTACTGTGACGAAATTGCTGATAAAAAGTTCTCATGTATCAAAAGTACATGAAAAAACACTCCCTGAATACGGCTCACGTAACTGTAACTCTCAAGAGTATCAGCGCTGCATAGCTCCCGCTGCATTACCGAGCAATTTCCAAAACCATTTAAAATGATTGCGAATTTAGATAACTAAAAATTCGTCTCACAATTTTCTCCTAACGACTAGCGTTTTATTCTTGACAGTTCTTGATCGCGAAAAAATCAAAATAGTGTAATTGTTTGGTGGATAGAGCAGTTCCCATAGCGACAACGTTGAGTCCAAGATGGCTTCTGTTTTCAATCGTTTCGCGCAGCACCGTGTATAAATAAGCTAATCCTCTCTTGCTATATATGACCTGCATGCAGGACTTTTGGCTCTTAGCATTAGTTAGGGAAAAAAATTCGTATATTAACTGGTATTTGAACGTCAAGAGAAAAAGATTCTCTGTTATGTTGTGTACTTAATTGGCGTCTCAAATTTGGAAGTCGTATCTCACATGTTAAGTTGATTAAATAATTCATTATAAGTCTGAATAATAATCCCTATTTCCCGGTTCTGCGTTACGTGAAAGATTACAAAATCGCTCACCACATCTGGGCAACAAAATATTAAGAAAGACAAAGAGACGTGAAGTGCTTGAGTCATCCAGCTCAAGACAAAGACTCCGAATAATTTTACGCCAGAGTAAAATGATTTCGCGTCCTGGACTGCACAACGCCTAACGATGTAAACAGAGGACACGAAAACAATGCAGGTTACGATAAACGTATTTTTGGTGGATAGGTAGGAACAAATAAAGTTGTCTCACGATTTCGTTTAGTTGTGGAAGTTTATTCCAACTTTGCAAGGTTGTACATTCCAACTAATTCATAGTGTCCGGGGCATCAACTGTATTTTTGAGGAAAAAATCGCTGCCCATAAAGTGATGGAATTAGGCATGAAATATGCACAGGTGCATTCACGTTAGTGCTCTAAATATCCCTGTATTTATATTGCTGGCTTAAAAGTGACGATAAGTTAACTCTATCGAAGAGGGAATTGATGCCAGCGCTATTATATTCGAAGTATTAGAGTTTTTCGCTTTTTGAAACTCACATGGTGCGTCATTCCCATCACGTTTAACGCTTCAAGAATAATTCTCAATTTAGGAGCTAGCCCAACACTCACGGAACATTGACATGATGTTTAAATACATTTTCACAAACTGTTCCCATTCATTTGGCTGGCAGCTTAATACCCTTAATTATTTATTTTTACTAGAGACCTGACAGTGAACGTCTCACGACTGCGAAAAATGCCATACGTGTAACTCATTCCTGAACGAATGGCAGTGTTTTGCATCACTTTTGAGTGATCTAAGATGTTTCCTGGGATAAAATACATCGCTAACGGGAAAAAGTATTTATCCAAAAGGGATAGATCGACCTAAAAAAAATTTTCTGCGGCAATTTATCATTTTATTCAGTGTTTAAGTGATGCAGCAATTATATATCGACATTTTTAATAATCATTAAAATTGATGTCAATGAGCTTAATGACCAGTTGGCTAATTCCCGCTGGCTCATATTTTTTCTCCTTATGAAATTGGAAGGGTTTGGCTATGGTTAGCCAGCTTAAATAATGTAACGTACAATTTCATAATTGGTAACTACTGAGCAAGAAGCACAAAAAAATGTTCCATTTTAAGAAATCTCATTTAACGAATAATAAGAGCTAGTGAAAGTAGAGGTTCAAGGAACAATTAAAGAAATGCTCCAAATTATCATTCTATGATACATACACAGTTGTATCAAAATTAATTTCTAAATTTTTAATTACGGGCATGTAAAAAATAAATCACAATTGTCAGCGCCTGAGCTGTAATATTTTGTTCAGCTCAACCCGTAAAACTGTTCACTCGAGCTATTTTGTTGTTTAAAAAATGACAACTTGAAAACTGTTGTTGACTGGATGCTTCGTGGATCACTTTTTTTATTACGAGTTTCACAAGCTGTTAATAAGGGACTTAGTTTCGAATATTATCAGAATGGGTATTCAGATATGAATCTTCAAATCGCAATCGTATGAATTATCTTTTATATCGACGAGAGGGTTATGATACTTTTGAAATAGGTTTCAGTTCTGTTCAAAGTTACTAAAACTCTTGTCAGGAGTCCTCGTGCTTTTTTCATGACAAAATCACATTCATATTCGAAGAAATTTTCATAGCCCATTAAGTATCAGTATATTTAGTGAAAATGCTTGATAAAAAAGGGCTCAATACAGCCCCGTAGAACACCAATAATTGCTTGTAGAACTCTTGATTTAATCGAATTCCACATCATGCTGACATGCTTCTGATGGCTACTTTTAAGTAAGCTTATTAACGCATCCTCTTATGACGTTATGAACTCAATTTAATGAGTCTCATTCATATCTGTGTTAAAAATTTAAAAACATAATTAAAATCTAACACCTAGCAGTGCAGTTTTGTGGTTAAAAATACGTTGACCGCTAGAGGAAGAATTGGTTACATAACATTATAGTTCGCACAAAGCCCGAATTATGGCGGCGAATAAACTTGATTTTTTTCTTTAGTACCCATGGTAATTTTCTGTGATTTATTTTTTAAAGTATTTGTCAAGAGAGAGTGGAAACTGGTTTATTGAAAGCACATGAAGCATCGCCCGATTTGAGAATCTGCGTTACTACTACTCATTCAAAACCTTGGTATTTAATTTATAAAATATTTTTTATTTATGAAAATGTATTCGTTAATGATATATTATTTTTTAATAATATGACTGTAAGCAACAGTCATGACTCTCAGAACCAACCCATTTCTTTAATTCTCCTTCTTGCGCCCTGCTGAGTCTGAGAACAGAATCGCAAGGAATGATGAAGATCCCACCCGTCATGGCAGCATCACCATGGTGAGGGCAAGGTAGACGAGGACAAATGATCACAGGGGCCCATTTAGAGGAACGGTCTTAAAAGCCACCCGACCTTTGCTGCTACCCCTGAGGAGTAGTTATGGCAGCGAAACAGACCTTCAATTGAGGGTAACTAAAAATCCGTTATGCGTAGAACGCTCTTATATGTGTTGTTGCAGTTTGTGTGATTTAAATTACTCTGTAGAAAATGACAGTCGACTACTTGAACATACCGTCATATTTGAGGCGTGTATCGTCATTGCACGTTACATGTTGTCTAAATAACTCGTGCGTGGAAACAGTAGGATATTCCCAATCGGTTAGGACGGACAAAGCCGGTCTTACACCCACTATGCAGAAAAAAGTCAAATTCGCACTCGAACTTCCAGGGGGCGCGTGTCACGTCCACCTGCTCGCACGTCGCCGGTTCAGCGGTCGCTTATCGCCCCATCTTCAACAGATCGATGCCTGCCGCGGCGATGGAGCTTTATCGCACCGTCGATGCAGCGTGCGCTGCCTCAGCACATCTAGCTTCGCTTCATTGATCACATGTTTTAAGGGGTGATTGGGTTTGCCAGGACGCCAGCGTGACTAACCGTTCTGATTAAAAGCAAACCTGAGTCACGATTACACCCCAGGACGATCCAAACCACTGAGCGACAAATGACAATGATCAATGATTTTAATCATAAAACATTGATTTAAGATACACGTAGACGCATTTGCTCAGATTTTTACAATTTAGTGCTGCTACTAGTCTTCAAAACGTTTTCAGAGAGACATAAGGCCGAATAAAACAGTTATAAAGAAAAACCTTACTTCGAAAACCAACTTAAATTGGTTTACGTGATTGTCTCTTGTGCTTCATAACGATAAGCTGCATACTTTTGGACATTTCCTCTCAACACATTTTCTTTGTTCGTCAACTTTTATATCTAGATTATTCGGCCGAGATACAAAAAGAGTTATAAAACGCTGAATTCCCGACTATTTCATCCTAGAGATTCTTTCTTCTGAGAAGATGGGAATTTAATTCTTGAAGTAACCCACAAGAATTTCTGAGGACACACGTTTTCAATTCTAGTTGTGGTGTAATTCATTTTTCCCTACGAGACTAAAAAATATTTCGGTTAAAGAAGTAGTTGACACATATTTAGCGATATTTGCAAAGCTCTATTTAGAGCTACTAATTATAAACCTGTTCACAAAACTTCTAGTACACTGAATTATCTACACTGGTTGACGGTAATAAAAAGTACAGTTTTTTAGATTACTTCAACAGGATCTTGAGCACAGTTGAAGTTTGGATTAGACTTTTCTATTTAACGTCAGAAGCGTTGCGTATACATGTTTTAAAAATTAACGTTTGTGATGAATAAATATAAAAACTATGTCAAAAAATTCATTCACATATTTGAGAACATTTTTACAGCAGAATGATTCTTCAATGAGAAAAATAGTTGGTTTATATTTTCAATGTTTTATTTTTGAAGAACCGTAGTTTAATTTTAATTGCTTTTTGCCATACGAGCATTTCATTCCTTTGATTTTAAAATTGTACCAATTGAAGAGAATTCTTCTTACCATGCACCATCTTCATGAGCGACAAATAGTTTTCAGAATGAAGAACAAACCATCATTCCGCAGAAGAGGACGGCGAGGCCTCTACTTGTAGCCCAGTACTTGCGTTGCCGCTGTAATCAATACTGCTCCCGCCAGCCCTGTTTTCTTTAGCGCTCCTTTCTTACAGAAAATAAACTTATTTGGGAGACTGATAAATATGAAACAACTGGTGATAGGTCAACCTTGTGGGATTTTTTTCACTATCAAATTTTGATTATTCTTTTATCCTCATGAAAATTACAAGAAGTTTCTTAGTTTGCTGATCCATCGGATTTGCCATCATTTTAACATCGTGACAAGTAGTGGAGATGACAATTAGTGGGAAGAGTGTAGAACATTTACAGCTCTTTGAGAAAAAATAACAGACATTTTTCCAGAGAAATACGTAAAAAAAAGTTTTAGCAGTTTACAATGACATCGAAAGTGTATATATTTTTAAAACGAGCAAAAAAGCCAGAAAATGCAGAAAAGAAAGAATTTTGGCGATTTTTTTTAGAGAAAGTTACATCGGTATATAGTACAAGTGCCCGTGCCAGTGGCGTGACCATTTAAATTCCATTTTTCCTCATCGTAATGTATATATTTCACACGGGAATTTTTTCCCAAAAAGATGAGAATTTAAATAAATAACTCTAAAAAATGAAATTATTTTGCGAAAATGATGAACGGCCAATGGATTTAGAAAATAAAAGTTCAAGTTTGAAGTTTGATTTATTTCCACAGATGAGAGTGAGCAGTTTGCACCTAATGCTAATTATAAACCTGTTTCGTACTACGCTTGATAACCGTGAGTTTGCAACGGATTTTTGCAGGTAAGGTGAGCGATCTGCAACTGCACTCAAAACGTGATAGCCAAAAATTGTATTCAGCTCATTAATCTTCCGCTTTTTAACTCAATAATCTGCATGCCAGTTAAAGTTCTAGGAGAATTTCAAACCTCGATTTTTTTAAGATGGTTCGTAACGAGTCGCTTATGTTATAAAAAATATTCAATCGTTTGGTTTTGACAGTTGCGTAAATGGAAAATTTAAGTCGCATGTAAAAAATGTTTAAGGCACAGGATTCACATTTACTAGTGCAATTACATTACAGCGTAGATTTCCGCCTGGCGACTTTTTAAGGTACGACAATAATTCCTTTTGTTTCATAGAGAACACGCTAATTCATCTCACTGTCTCACAACCGATTGAACGTTCTACGATTTATTGCAGCTGCGCCAGCAGACAGCTGAAATTTCGTTTTAGGAACTGCTCCGATTTGGGAATCACAACCCTAGCTTATATCTTCTATGTTATACTAAATAATATTATAATATTTAATATTATAATTCTTAATAGCATAACACATGTATTAGGCTACTCTTCTATTTCTACACGTATTCTGTTTAAAGTTTTCGTCATAATGAAATAAAAGTTTTTTAAGCATGAAAATTCGCTCAACAAGGGAACGCACAGGCTTGGAAGGCTTCCTTGGTGATAACAGGTTTATATTTCTGTTTGGAGTTACATCGTACTCAGTAATTTTTGGCGCCAAAACTGGTTCGGTATTTATTTGAAGTTACATTTGTCTACTTATTTCTTTCGGTTACATCCATAAATTTATTGGTTAAGAATTTGACAAAAACAATTCTCTAGTTTGATGTGCTCGCACTAAAATTCCCAGCTAGGTCGGTGCACACTCATACACATGGATAACAACTTGTCTGGGAGATGAAGATTAAGAACAATTTTTCCCCAGATCTTGCAAAAATACTCCTCGAGTTGAAGCCATAGGCAGTCGTTCAGGAAGTTTTACTCTAGATACCTGAAAACTTTTGATAAGTTCTAACTGGCACATGTGTTCGACACACTGTAGAAGTGCTGTAATCAACGTTTCTAAGATATTCCCAGCGAACTTCACTCGTGGAGATGACTGAGGGCCTCGGAGCCTGTCAGGCTGCTGCCAACTCTGCATAACTAAAAGTGACTGCAAAACCTATTGATGGACGGTGTCCCAGGCATCCTATGATTGTGTAGTTATTTAAATTACCCTGCACACAAATCAGTACCAAGATGTGTCAAACTGCACAGCGAATGCGAGCCGCCTGTTGAACTTTTCCTACACGTAGTTTCCAAAATGAAATCGGGACCATTTTGTGTCAACATATAAATGCATGGAAAATATTTTGTCTGTGTATAGTTCAACTATGTAAAATGTTATGACAAGTTTGATGTTTGCCACTCATTTCAATCTTGTGCTTTTGTTCAAAACTCCTTTCTTTAAACATAGTATTTGAAATTCAAACTATGAAATTTGCCCTTCTCCTTATATATATCTATATGTATAAACTTCTTGGCTAATAATAAGCAACAATACACGTTTGTTGCTTTCTTGGCTGGTTGATCCGTTTCTGTCACGCTCTTAAGGATGATTAATGATCGAATCTGTGATACGAGTTTCACCAGTGCACAAGTACAAGGATAATTTACAGGTACCATTAGGATGGGTATATTTGTTAGTTATCCACATGTGGAAAATTTATTTAAGGAAAATAGTTAATCCCATCATTTTTGATAGGCCTTGACACTAGCATGAGAGGAGTGTGTTTATAACAAAAAACAAGCACAGTTCACAACGACAGCCAAATATGTTTTAACTCTTTCTTAGAAGTTATTTTAAGATGTGACATCCACACAAATATGGCTTTTCATTTCAGCGTTCAATCCGCGGTAAAAATAGAAACATCATTTTGTTCGGTTCACCCTGGTAAATTAATTAGCAACAGTCTCATACTTGTGTCAGTTCTATTTATGTCAATGGCATGGTTAGCTTTGCAGGTTTTCCAAGCCTACCTTGATAATAATATAAAATAATATCCTCGGTCCCGACTATTTCATCCGCGTGGTAATTTTTCATTAGCGTTCATAATTCTTTGTTTGATGCAAGTCATTCTTTAGTGGAAGCTCCGATGGCATTCTTCGTGTGTCCCTCTACGTAGGTGGCTCTAATAATCCTCGGCAATATTCTTCGAGTCGCCGGCTTCATTAATGGCATATCGTTGGCCTGTCTGGTTTATCTTCGGCTCAGAACGCTCCACTCTCAAAATGATCCAGAATGTACACAGATTTGAGTAAAAGTCGCAAATGACCAGCTTAATAACCGGCTATTATGTTTGTCGATTTACTGTGTTGGAGCGTTGGTCCCTAGGCTCACTAAAATGAGGCAAGCAAAAAATATCGAAAAAATGTCTCCGTCCCACGTAGAGTTTTTTCGGTGTTAGGAGGTCTCTTCGAGATGCTTACAAGTGATCCTGCGCTGCTTACATTCACGATGCCAGTTTGAGCTGTTTACTGTATACCTTCTCGATGAAGTCTTCGTATAATAAACAGATCGCATTTAGGAACTGCAGACTAGCTCTAGCTGCCAAAAATGCTAATTCCTCGTGAAAGCCCGAGGTCGTGAAGTGGGCTGTATCACGGATGCCACATTGTTTTCTTTGTTCTTACTGAACTGATATTGACGGGAACGAGGCTTCGCGACGGCACTACTCACAGATTTATAGCGAATTTTTGAAAGGTAAAGAGTGAAATTATATTTTCTCCTTAACCTGCAAGTCAAACATTAGTAAAATATAGATTAGGAGACAAAAATGGATACCTTCAACTGATAGTACAAACGGAACATTTGTTGTTAGCTTATCATTGACTTACAGGAATAGAGGGAAATTGAATCCCTCTCATAAGTTATATCCTCCTGGGATCTGAATACACTCACAAAATTTAAAGGAAACATCTTGAAAATAATTGGAGAAAAGCAGCGAAGGGTGTAACTATTTACAATCGTTTAAAGGAAAACGATTTTTAAGCGAGATCTCGAGCCCCGTCTCACTTGAGCGAGGGGCTTCGCGTGGCGCATTTGTGTCGCCCTGTGCTTGCAGCTGCCACAGCTGCGGAGAGGTCACTGAGCTGAACATCATACCAATGCCAAGGAGCAGCAGCAGCGCATATATAATCTTTCAAAATTATATTTCATCTGGACATATCACTTTGCTAGATTCTTCAAAGTGAAATATTGTAATTACGAACATAAAATCACATTACGAGCAAAGTCGTGTTGCTTTGGTATAGGTTCCGTGCGAAAGCAGCGGGGTTGTTGATTTTAGCTCTACAGTTTAACTTGTCCTTAACGTTCACGGTTCTAAGTTTAGACCCTTGGAAACATATAGAGCTTACTTGTGACCGACTATATTATAAAAAACTGTACATCCCCTATCATATTATAGTTACTTGACATTCAGTGGAGTTACGAGATTAAAAACTTTAAAATTAAGTTTTTACCGTGGCAGTAATACGTTCCCAACCGGTCATTGCACTCACTCCTTTGTTGCACAAGTTTTCCGGTGCTTGTTGCTTCAGTTCAGTATTGATACACATGGGGCTCGATACGCGGGGTTAAATACTGGATCATAAATGTTGAACATACTTTAACGAACTTGATAACCCCACATGCAGAGCGAAACACCAATTGAGCGTCAGGATGAAAAAATCCTGGCCAAAATTTCAAACTCTTTCAAACATGTTCTTCATTTTGATAATTTTTTAGCGTATAAACGCATCAAATTTGCGAGTAATGTTTGATATGTCCTGACTCATACGTGCTGTAATGCAGAAAGATCACCTTGAAGTTTTATTTAATTTACTTCAGTGAATCAGGGGACCGTCGCGAAATTCTACACGCATCACGAGGCCAACTCCCACTACTCAAGCGGGAACGAGGCGCGCCAGAACGGGTCGAGGGGAAGAATCGAGGTAAATATAGCGGGAAAATATTTAAAAATAAGACAAGCGGGCAGCTAGAATGTGAAGTGATAAAAAAACTGAGGGATAAATTCCCAGTACATTTGACTTTTTGACTGTCAGCTAGGCTATTTTACCGTTACTACTTTTATAACCTTATGAGATTTGAATTCAATTCTAATTTAAATTTGAAATTATAAACAAGCCAACCGATGAAAAAATTATAGCGTAAATGAATCGTAATTACGAACGAAAGTTATTCACAAACAATGCAGATAATTATTTTTCAAAAAACGTAGCTAAGCAACAGTGGACAGTTCTTTTCTCTCGCTACAAATTGCTGTCAGAGGAAGAGACCTCTAGACGACTTCTAGCTCGAGAAACTTTGCAGCTTCAACCTTATAAATCCAGCTTCCAATCATTTTTGTTACTTACACAAAATTCTGTTCGGTAAGATCACAAAGCAGACTCCCTCGTTCATGGTTGCGTTGTTTGATTGAGAGCAGCCGACAGCTTCGACGTTACTTGGTGACGGGAAATTTTTCAGTGAACGCCAACTGAAAAGTGACGTTCATGTCTACGATGGCACATGTCTATGCCTGAAGAATTGTGAGGCCGTAGAAAGTGGTGATGAACTGTTGCGTGTTCTTGTTTCTGTGCTGTTAGTGAGTGATGTGGCCGTGACGGCCTCAGCGCCCAGAAGTTGGCAGGGCGGAGGCGCAGCTGCGGCGCCCACATTACGATGTTATAACACAAGTAAACGGAGTATGCGGATGCCTCGAGCTCTTGCCGTGTAATTTTTTGAGTTAATTGCCCGAGTGCACAAACTTTGAACAATGGTGTCACTAAAGCCCGCATTCCGCTGAATTTGGCAATGCTGATTGCGTATAATAAAGAAGGAAACTTTTCTCAGATTTTAATGAAGCAACTCTGAGTTACTTCTGATGCGTAATATTTAATAATATCATAATAATAAGAATCTTATATATCATAATAATAAGAATCTTGACCCATCAGGGTTTGAAATTAAAGACTGAGAGCCTCAGAGGGACTAAAACATGTGGTCTCGCATTTTACTGCCCGTCAAGTAAGCAGACACGTCGCCTGCGTGCCGTTGAGTACATCTGCGCCGCAGGAAGAGGTAGTCACGTCAGCCGCCACACCGGACGGTGGCTCGTGTTGTGAGCGCGTGCTGCTTATTCTAGACAAAACATGTTGGTGAACTTGAATTTTTTTGGTAAATAAGGAGCAAATGTGTAAAATTGGAAACTTGTTCGAGCAGCAGAAGACGGTTAGCAGGCATGTTTGGAGAGATGAAGCGTGCTGTGATGTAGTTAAGGTGATTCAGATCTTCAGATCTTGCAAACGAAAAAATGGGTTTTCTATGGAGCATATTCATGTTGACTAGAGCTCATATCAAATAATGATCTGAACATAGCGCAAACACGCGTAGGTCTGCTATATCACTGAGTAAAGCGTATCTATAGATGAATGGAAAATAAAACATAATTATCTCGCAAAGATGATTAACTTTTACATTCCCGATAAATTATAGAACCCTTAGCTTAATTTCTTCACAAGAAGACTAAAATTTGGGATAAAATGAGTAAAATTTTAGTTTGTAAGCATATTACACCGCATCTCAGCACCGAACACATAAATTTGAGGCATTATAAAATCTATACTAAAATGATCACAATGTAAGCTTTGAAGATGGGTTCATTATTAAATAAAAATAAAATCCGTTTGGAAGCACATTGACTACTTAGGGCGGAATGAGCTCAAACTCAGGATCATCGCTTACCATGCTCGGACATGAAACAAAAGATAAGAGGGAGGACTATGAACGTGCGATAGATTCTGTAAGGCTGGCAGTGCAGTCGAGAGAATTGAGCTTCTGCAATTTATTGCTACGCGGACACTGTTCTGAGGTGGCCAGCGCAGCATCTCTGTTGTCCTGCGCCTCACAGCGACCACGCAGCCCCGCGTCGCTATATTTAGCGGCCACATGACCAGCCGCCGCCACGCTTGAGCGCCTGCCCTCATCAGGGTTGTTGCATTGCCTTTTCCCCCCTAAAATTATTATATTTGACATTTTCAAACAAAATTTAGCCCTGAGTAGCACTTTGGGCATTATTTTTTAGAAGATCCGTGAAATTTCACCTGTATAAGGTCAATCTGGCATGCTTGTCTCTGAGCTCAGCTGCCACAACAAGTTCCAAAGCGATTTATTCGTACGCCATTATTCACGCGTGATCGCAAATCCTTCACGAGTGCATCGTATCTCTTGCTTTCGCACCGGTCGGGATTGCTACCACAAGTACGCAAGGTCCCCTAGAACTGTAATTATCATAATAAGTGCAATGCTTAATAAAATTGGGTGCTTTTTATTTTGAACTCCCCTCACGTGATGTTGCCTACGTGTGATGAGTCAGACTGCAATGCAAAACGTAGTGACAAATTGTTTGTGTAGATAAGTTTCACACGAGTGGGTATATTGGAAACGAATGTTAATTTGACGTACATCTTTCACCGAAATGTCAAACATTAACTCCTTCCTTCAATCTACCAAAACTAAACAACTGCACCATAAGAAAACAATACAACATTTAAGTGTGTGAAAGATTTCCAGACGTGGTTTACCAACCATAAATTAATAAATAGTTGGAAAACAATTTACTGCGCTGTAGACATTATATACTTGAACAGGAACGCGTTCAAGGAATGAGTAAAAGCAAAAAAGACATTTGAAGGCGTCAAAAATAATTAGAGTGGGAAATCTTAGAACGAGCTTAATTCTTTTTAGGCTTGAACTCGTTCAAGAAATGCTTGTTTTAAGAATCATTTTCGTCATTAAAAGTAAGTGATGCACAATTAATCCACCTGAAAGAAATTCCACTGGATTTTTGAGTATTTGTGAAGAACCAATTGGGTCGTTAGAAAGAATGTTGCACTTAAGAAAGCATGAAATATTCAACAAAAAATAAATAAACACGCAAAACATATGAATATTCCCTATCGCAACGCAAAGATCTTCTTTCATCGAAACGCTCTCCTGAAAAAATTCGCGCTTGATGAGAGCCAATATTTCGACCACATGACAGTTCGTAGAATAAAAAACAAGTCCACAGTTACACTCGCAGGAAATGTACTTCTTTACGTAGAAAAAACAAACACTTCAATAGTTAAGCTCAGTTAACCTTCTATAACGTCAGCATTTTTGTTATACCGTTATCACATCTACATGATTAGACTGGCACTGGTATCAGGTTGTCATTGACACCAGAATGAGAAAGAAACTGCCACTCTACAGTGAGCACGTTAAGGAACTTATTTAACAAAAAACATCATATTCAACTTTTTTCAAACATAGCTCGTAAGTCTTTCTGGAGCGTATAAGGGCTAAGCGTCCCAAATCTCAAAACAAAAATTTTTAGCAACTTTTTTTAGGGTTTTTCATAGCATATTACTTTGATTTTATGTATCAAAATTTATGAATTTTTTCTTCAACGATTAAATTTCGCTGCTGAGGAACGATTGTAAATATGTGACTTATGATTCATCCCATGACCTTGTGACATTTTTTAGCGTCGAAAGTGTTTCAGAAAATCTACGGAATATTAGTCGAGTGGGAATCGTAGTTCATACATTTTATACACCAAAAAATCTTGAGTGAGCCAAATCAAAATTTCATGTGACTAAATACGTTCCTACTTTTTTCTAGACATTGCATTCTAAAAATTAGACAGAATTTATCTCTGTCAAGTGCATCTCTGACACGGAAATAAAAATATTGACCAAATCAGCAGATGCATTTGACCACACTGTGGCTGCAGGAAGTTATACCTCGCTATTTTGACAAGTGCATTCACTGGTTTGTTGGTGCCTTTTCCGTGCTTTCAAATCTTGGAACCTCAAAATTACTCTGTGCACACATCTGATCCATGACTTTAAATAATAATCTTGTTTTTTTCAGTTTATTTTCTGTTCACTTACGAAGCCTTTACCCTAAGCCGGTTCCAGCCGAAAATATCCGTATATAGTTGCCTATTATTTCTGGACTATCCCGTGTATATCTGTCCGATTCCCATCTTAATATTTAGAAAGTTAAATTAACCGTATTTTCTAGCACTTAGTTTGGACTATATTTTCGGATTAATTTGGATTCTCTGTTCAGTTTGTATAGAATTCTATTAATATAACTTTAAAATACCGGTGTTTATATTTTACATTGACTTGTTGTATAGCAGAAAAATGAGTTCCGAATTAACAAGAATTTTGAAAAAAAATCTAGCTACGGATTAAATCAATGGCAATTTTTAATTTTCCTGGAGTCACAATTTTTTCAGAATATATACTGAAATAAACAGAGTTAAATCCGTAGAATAATTTAGATCTTGGCTGCACAGTGAGACAGATCTTCAAGTGAGGGACGAAGACCAATAGCAAGTTATCATTGAGAGTTACTTCAACATTAACCAGTTAGGAAACCGTGATACAACAGTGCTACTTCTGCTCGCGGCATCTAATCTTACGATTTGATTTTTCAATGTGTCCGAACAAAAATATACATTTTCTGCTAGAAGCATCTTAAAACTCATATCTGTTTACTTCAAATGATATAACAGACAGACTTGGAATACATTTCATTACCATTCTGTGTCAAACAATGAACCAAAAAACTGGTACTTCTGATAGCATGATCACCTGTAGGGATGAAACTCTTTGCATAATTTAAACGAAAAGAAATTAAAGATTATCTTAGTGATAGAAAAGGAAACAATATTCCAGGGAGTTCCATGATGTATACTTGTGATGCGCATACAGAAGACATTCGCCTTCTCAAAGCCGGAATACCGCACTGAACGATTTTGGTTTCACACAATCCAATTATGAACAGAACATGCTTACGAAATTCAATCGTAAGACAATAAATTCACTCAAACATATGCAATGGTTGTACAACTGAAAGTTAACCGGCGGTAAGTGCTTCCGGTTCTTATACAGATGAGTTGGTAATTATTTCCACCACTACAAATTACTGCACGTCACGCATTTCCTCATAAGATATCAATTTTTTCCAGTTTTTCTCAGAATGAATTTTTATTTTAAAATATTGACATCCTCATAACCTCACTAATAATAAGAAAGTGATTTCAACGTTCTTATCTCAAAGGGAAAACTTGAGACCATAAACATAAATGTCAATGTGTTTCATGCCTTCTAGCTGCCACTTCAAGCATGAAGCACTTTTAAGAGGCACAAAGTGTAGGCAATATATGCACAACAGTTCCAAACTGCGTACAGTAATCTGCACAAATAATGAAATGTCTTGTGAAATAGAATTACCACAGAACAATGGTTGTACAAAGACGAAGTTTAACTTCTAAAAGTCTTTTTGAATTAATCACTCACAGTAACACTAATGAAAGAAAATACAAAGCCAAAGATGAAAATTTAGATCATGCAAGAAAAGTAAATTTGGGGTTATAGTAGCTGAAGACAAATGTTTATAAAATGTATGGAAGAATTGACATAGACTTGTGATATCGCTAACGAAACGAATCACTAGGCTTCAGATCGAATATGACAACACCAGAATTTAGTATGACCACTACTTGCATTAGAAACGTAACTCATCTCGTACTAACCTATGGTCTTTTGATCGGGAGTCGAGTGAGATTCTTCACCACCAGTCCAAGGAAGTTCTTGGAATTTGGGGAAACGGGTTGGGGGCAATACCTGCTTAGGGAGAGAGGGTGGAGGGGCTTGAATGAGGCCCAAATGCAGCCCGGCGGTTGGAGGAGGTATGGAAGTATTGCAAGAGCTCTGAAGCTGTTGCTGAACGGGCGGAGGGACTGAAGAGGTAAAATTATGCGGAGGCGGTATGTTGGTGGTTATGTGAGTTGCTTGACTGAAAAGCTGATAGTTATTGTTTTCAGTAAATCTGTTTTCATTGCCACCAAAACATGTGCACTTGGTGCAATGTTGAGCTGCAAACCCGTTAGTCTCTTGAGAAGAGCCTTTGAAGGGAAGTCGGTTGATGGGTCCGCTTGTTTGAAGTTCGGAGTGATTGCGTTGCGCAGATGTTTGAGAACTTGTCACTGACGCAGAGCCTCTCGAGAAACCAAAATTATCATGTAGGGCAGAGGTAGTATTTTCGCACTGTTTGTTCGCCCCAGAATAGTTGAACGACACGAGTAAGTTTGTGAGGTTAGGAGGGGGTATGTTGGGTGGCGGCAGGTGCAGCGGGGCGTTAGAAAGACTTATTTGTAGTGCAGGAGCGGATGAATAGTTCTGTTCGGCTTGTGTGTCGGAAGTATGAAAAGCGCACGCAGTCGCTTTGACTTCCAATGTTGATTGGTTTCCGTTCATATGATGTTGAACACAGGCATTGTAATCAGAACGGGAGGTGCGATAAGAATAATTATCTTCCTCAGATGCGTGCTCTTCAAAATCAAGTGGGTAATTACACGAACGAAATTGATGTGAACTTTTGAACGATGCAAAGCTTGGATCTATCGGCAAAGATAAAAGGGACGGCAGAGAGTTGGTTGATTCAGAGGTAGAAGTTGATGACAAATTTTCTGCAGTGCTCAGGTCTGATATCGTTGGTCCTTTTCGAATCGTTGCTTTGATACTGTCTCTACTCAAATGCTGGTCGGAAGTCACTGTTCGTTCCAAACGGAACGATTCATCGTTATCTTTGCTTAAAATGGCTGCTGCTTTTAATTGCAAAGCCAAAGTACGCTCGTATTCCTTATTTGAACGATTTTCGTTCTTTGAAGAATTCTCGAACAGAGACACATCGCTGGAAGGCTGCTCTTCATGTGAGGAACGCGTTTTCACCTGCAATTGCCGCTTCTTTTGCAACACTCTGTTCGCCAGACAATCAGCCTGACTTTTTGGATATTTCAAGTAAGAATTCTTCACTCTGCTTCCAGTAAATTGATCGAGATTATCAATCCCTGATTTATTTTCCGCGTATATCGAATCTTCAGGATAGTCAACATTTACCTCCGATTCTTCTTCAGACCTGTTGCAGCGGATGGACGATTCTATATCTGAGTTTTGGTTCTTCGGACTTTCACATTCGTTCAGTGATTGATTACCTGGTTCGACCAAGTCCGTGCCGTTATTTTCGATCACAGTCTCACCTTGTTCACCGCTGTGAAGACTCACGGCCAATTGGCTTATCCCAAGATCGCTTTCCAAGACCTCATGCTTTTGTACTTCCAAGAATCCAACATTGAAAATATCATCTGATGAGAAACCACTTTCTTCATCAGTTTCTCTGACCTTCACTCCTACGGGGCAGTGAATTTTCTGTGAGTGAGACAGAGACTGACTGCTGGCTAACATCCTTACAGAAATTGGTGTTCCTGTCGAAGTAATTTTTCACTTGTCAAAGAATTTTGAAATTCCTAAGATATAAGAGACTGATATTTCAAAAGGTTAAGGTGCGCGAGTGCATATAAAAGCCCTGTAACGACTCTTCAAATGACGAATTGATTACAAACTTATTCAATACGAGTGCTTATGAAAGATAGAAAAAGGGTCATAGTGAAAATACAGTGTGCCACGCATTGGCTTTTACTGCATTTTCAACATGATTGAGCTGCATTTTCAGTTTTGTTCAGTAAAGAAATGCATTTTCAGCATTATAGAGTACATATTTAATCTATAAGCTGAGAGATTTAAATGACTTTTGCAGCCCAACAGCAGAGGCAAGGCAACTCAACTGTGGGTGGCGACCAGTACAAAGCTACTCTTGTGTAGTGATTGATTACACTGAACTCCAAATCAGCCTAGGCAGCTCTCGCAGCTGCGCTGCAGTAAGGCCCCATTAAATTAATTCTCGTGCACAATTAGACCAGAGATGCAGCATTATAACTGACAGCATAACGTGTCTCAGGTGCGCAACAGAGCCCTCGCGGTCTCCGCTGATGCAGGAGTTGTTTGAGCGAGTCAGAGCTTTCGTTGTACGCGTCAAAGGCGGGGAAAAAGAAAAGTGGGTGTTACGCGTTTTAGGGGAGTATTTTTGCTGACTTGTTGATCATCTAAGTTCAGGTTTATTTCGTGACATGATGGAAACAGTACTGAAGACCCGAGGTCCCTTCGCTGTTCAATTTGAACATAATTCATGCGAATGCTGAAATTATGTTTGTACAGGGTGTCTTCTAAAATAAGTAACCGCTTTGAAAATGCTGTAGTTTGCAAAATATTAGCGCTAAAAGGCTGAAATAGGTTTCATTGAAAAGAGCAGAATTTAAAATTTAGTTTAGTTTAATAATTATGTTAATTTGGCATACTACAAGGACAAAAAAAAAGAATTAATTTGGAAATGATTTTATAAACTAAACCGGTGAAAAAATTGTCTGCTGAGACACAGATAAAGAAAACAACTGTTTATTTTATTATCGAAAAAGAACTTAATTTAAAACCATGTAAAATGCAACGTCCTCAAGAAATCTTGCTGCAGGATTAAGATCCGAGGTTATTATTTTGCCTCAAAATAAAAAACATGAGCAGTTCTGATCAAATATTGTTGGATAACATAATTTTTAGTGATGCATGTCACTTTTATTTGATAGGTTTGCCAAATAGACAAAATTATTGATATAAAATAAAACTTTAAATTCTGATCTTTTCAATGGAATCTATTCCAGTCTTCTAGCATAAATATTTTACAAACTACAACATCTTTAAATTGGTTACTTTTCCAGCGGACACTCTGTACATTATTTGGGCCTCCCTCATATATAACGTAAGATGTGTTTTCTTAACAAAAAATGCGTCCTGATGAGGACAAATTTCGCTGGACTAATAAACGAGTTCATCTATAATTTTTTATTGAAATATTGATTTTAAACAATTTTTAATAATATAATTGCATCACCTCGACTGGGGAATTATCCTGATAGTGTTATAATGCACATGAAAATAGTTTCCACCGAGTATAGACAGTTTTGTACTCATATCTAATGCACCTCTCAAATATTCTCACAGGTTACAACAAAAGTTTAAGCTGGATGAAAATTCAGAATCGAACGGAAAGTGAGCAATTTTATACGGGATCCATGCCGCTCGATAAACAAGATTAAATAGAAGTAAATATGAACAATTGCTTTTAATGACACTCGATGTTAACTACCACATGGGACTCCCGAGTCGAAGCCAAAACTTCTCTGCGGAACAAGCGTCTAGAATTGGGTATTTATGCACTTGTGTTCTCGCGCGTCTGTTATTTATGTAAGAGAATTACATGAACCAAGTTTTTTTATGTAATGGAATTATGTGATCCTTTTCAAAATGTTTAAATGTTCAAAACGCGCCCAGGGCAATTAATTCGGGCCTAACGGTTGATAACTTTGGCGTATCTCTACTTTGGAGGGAAGGAACTACTCGTGTGCATTCCGTATAAAATTGTTTAAATACATTTCACCCCAAAATTTTCATACAACACAAAGTTTTGGTATAGTCCGTGTGAATATGTGAGAGGTGAATTCGATATGATATACAAAACCATAAATGCTCAATGGAACTATTTTTGAGATCAAATATAGTAACTTATTACAAGTTAACAAGCTTTGGAAAAAAATTAAGCTCATTGGAAACGCGAATTTCAGCAATGCCAGAAAACAACAATTTTCTATCAACCTTTAATTCAGGTCTAACTACAGTAGTGTCACGTTAACAGTGTCTTTGCTGTGGCTTGCCTGAAGAATCGTGATGCCAGTTTAATCACCGTACATGCTTTTTCATTGAAGCAATAAATTAACAAGCATCCCAAAACGTTAGAGATAAGCTTCAGAATAATATCGTGCTCTATTTTAAAATTATCGGTCATTTTTTGTACGTCCAAAAATTTCATTTAAGTTTGAGCCAAACGTTTTTCACAAATAGTGTCCAAATGAAAGTACATCCACATCTATGACAGCAATACGTTCCAAATGATTTGGGATGATGCATTTTTCCGGCTGAAAAATTGATGTCAGTCGTCAATAATCCTCTTAAGCTCAATAAGGTGACTAGTTGAAAAAAAATAGGAATGACTACTGAAAGAACATGAGAATGAAAACATACATGAGAATGACTACTATTTAAAAAAATTAATGACAATTCTCCTCCGATCATTGTTCTATAGCAGTTTTACAATAAACCATTCTTTTCCGGCATGCATTAGACAACTACCGAAGACCATCATCATAATTTATTTGTGCATACAGACCATCCCGAATATTAAACTTCATCTGTATTTTGAAATGTGTGTGTACGCGTTGTGGTTTGTTAAAGCGCACCTTAGGGCCGCCCCCCAGCCGCCCTCGGTCTTGATCGCGTGAGGTCCGCCCACCACAATCACACTTACAGAACAGCACTTTTGACTTAACAAATATTTGGCACATGACAATATACGTACTTATTTTGTATTTTTTTATGTCGTTATGTTTTAAATTAGTCATCAATTTTATAACATTGATTCTTTGCAATTTTGCATCTCTGCAAACAAATTCGATAATTGGAAAAGTTAAAATTCTACGGCTTGAATAAATGTTATAAAACAATGGGTAACGCGTTTTTGATTGACCTTCAGCTATTATGCGATATTAATTTGTAACTCTATGTAGGTTTAGCATGGAGTTTCAAAAAAATTATCCTTAAAACTGCAGCAAAAATTTTTTATACAGCAAAATCAATTCGTAAGCTGCTGCATCAACTTGTTGGATAAATTGTTCGCATGAAATATTTAAATTCATCAAAATTTTTCTGAATCATTTATGATTATTTTACTTACTCTCAAAAAGATGCGAAAAGAAAAGCTATTTTCATGCATTCAAGGTTAACTGAAAAAGGTTTATTTTTAGTGAACCTTATCGTCCCGGCTCTTTTTAACCATATATATGCTACAAATCTAATATTAGCATATATTCTCGAACAAAAAGGTAAGATTTGGGATCCAGCTCGAATGTCCAAATGTTTCACTACATTCACTTTAGATGCTGACGCTCTACAGCTCACGACTGACGTTTTGAAAAAATCGCGCCGATTAGGGAACTGCACGCGGTCAGATGCGGCCCCTGCTTAATAAGCTTCTGGGACACTCACCAGCACGGGCGCCAATGAGCGACTGGTTTGCCAGTGCCTACCTGAGCGCCGCCCTCTGGCGCACCCGCTATTGCATGGTCACGTACGGCTCCCCCGTCATATTTCAGCGTGCATAAAATAAAAAAGAAAAGTCCCTCAACGATGCACAAAGTAGCGTAAAAATTATATTCCACTAATTTAAACGCTCCCTGTAGCAACAATGGATATTTTTGTGTTGAAGATATTTTGGAACCTCGGCCCCAAATATGTCATAACTTTATTCAGTTATGATTATCATTCAATAGTGAAAAACTAGGTAGTAGCGTATAATTCAGTTGAACATATCATCACTGTATACAATACCAGCGGCGTACCAAACTAGGGAAAAATTTGTTCACAAGGTGAGCTTTTTCAAACAATCAAATTACCAGTGAATCTACTTCAAATGTCTTGCAATGGTAGTGCATCGAGATCATTGATAGTGCATGCTTCTACTACAGGGATCTGAATAACAAGTCGTCCAGCCAGGCGTAAGTGAACGCGTAACAAGGGATCCTCTCAGTTGTGAGTCAGAATTTCAAAATGCTAGCATCTTCATCTACTTTGACCCTACAACAAAATTCGGTTCGGTAATTCTGCTGTATCCACCTAACTGTGTGCACTTCGACATAAATGAGGAAACGCTATAATTTTGTTACGCTGATACGCTGTTAATGGAGAAATGTTTGTGTAGCGAGTAGATTGCGTGGTGTCACCCCAACGTTGCTGATGTGCTAAGATGGGAAAGTCAGCTTTTCGATGATACCGCGAACACCTCGGAAATTTCTCACAAGAAGTGCAGAAGTAAACTCTGTGCTACATTTGCAAATCTTGGAAATATGCTCATGAGGTTTCTTGGAAGCCGAGGTATTTAGAATTACACCGATAGATTGAAAACAGCGCCTCAACGCGCCGCAAAATAAAAAAGTGGAAGTTACATTTAAGACTGAAGTCATTTACAGAGCTTGAAACCTTACTTGTTGAGCAGTTTGTATTCACACGAAGCATTTATTCAATTTTCAGTCATTTAATGACAGTGAGAGGCACGAAAATTATTACTCATTTATTAGCATTTTGAGTAAACACTAAAAAGCATTCCGCACCTTGCAGTCACAACACAGTGCGAGGTAGAAAAATAACCAGTCGTCAAGTGTAGAAAAAGTGGCCTTTTTATTTGCTCCGATACCAGCGTAGATCTTTCAAATGACACAGCTAGCTCTGAACTGTAAAGTGAAGTCTTAAAGAGACGTTATCTTCGCCACGATGAAGTGCCTTCCGGACGAGTGACTTACTACGGAGGCGTGAGGGAGAGAGCTGTCCGAACTAATCCCTCGGATAGTGAGGCGAGATCGGTCGCAATTATATTAAGGCTAAAACCATTTGTTACTTCCATCAGTGGCGCTCGTAAGTTTACTTTATTCGTAATTCTTAGTTTTTTGAGGATGATTCGAATAGAGTGTCAAATCAGTTTAATGTTACTTCATTTGAATTAATAATGCGTAATTTAGATTTTCTTTAAATATTTTTAATCTAACATAATGTAACGAATTTCAATTTTTTCTGTTGGTTTTCACATGGAAACGAACTTCATTATGGGAAATTCTTATTCACCTTTGTTTTCAGTATTCAACATTATTATAAAATCTAATCAGATGAAACGTCTAAAATCAGGGTATTTCCATATTTATTGAATTGTATGTTAAAATATATAATATATCTGGTCTTTTTAACAGTAAGTTAATAGCTCTACCATCGAAAATTTCCAACAAGACATAATCGTAAATTTTATCGCAATGCAGTCAAAGTTCCACAAACATCGTCAAATAACATTTCCTTCATGTCAAATTACCGAATGTACCACCTACTTCATGAATTTGTGACCCTCAGAACTCATCAACTTTTGGACTTTCGTGTTAAGGAACTACTAGCATACAGACTGTTGGCATACTGACTGTTGGCATACTGACTGTTGGCATACTGACTGTTGGCATACTGACTGTTGGCATACTGACTGTTGGCATACTGACTGTTGGCGTACTGACTGTTGGCATACTGACTGTTGGCATACTGACTGTTGGCATACTGACTGTTGGCATACTGACTGTTGGCATACTGACTGTTGGCATACTGACTGTTGGTGTACTGACTGTTGGCATACTGACTGTTGGCATACAGACTGTTGGCATACTGATTGTTGGCATACTGACTGTTGGCATACTGACTGTTGGCATACTGACTGTTGGCATACTGACTGTTGGCATACAGACTGTTGGCATACTGACTGTTGGCATACTGACTGTTGGCATACTGACTGTTGGCATACTGACTGTTGGCATACAGACTGTTGGCATACTGACTGTTGGCATACTGACTGTTGGCATACTGACTGTTGGCATACTGACTGTTGGCATACTGACTGTTGGCATACTGACTGTTGGCATACTGACTGTGACTTTCGAATTATTCAAGTATGTTTCCTTATTATAATTGTCGGACTACTAAGACTCTAGTTTTGTGCTAACCTGCTGATTCGCAAGTTATGGTAAAACTTTCAGATCACATGAAGATTAGCTCCTTTGCAATCCTATACAGGCAATTCTAGTCTAAAAGAATATTTTTAACACCTCTCACACTAGGTTGAAACTTATCAATTTAAAATAAATATCAGAAAAGAATATTCAAGAAGATTATAGCTTCTTGAAAACCATTAATCAACAAATTGCTACAAAAAGCATTAACTCCGCCGCACTAAATTTAACGAAAACTATAAGTACGGAAAATAATCAATGTTGTCTGATAATCACACGTATAATAACTCTTAAAAATAAGCAACCGCAAAAAAAAACATTGGTATAGACAATGCATCATTATGAACATTAAAAACAGTAAGCAAGTTTTACATTTTACGAAGGGAAACTATCGATATGAGCTTACAATGAATTTTGCAATGACGTCACAAAACAAATAAGTAACTCAAAGCTTAAAGAAAAATTACTCTACTCTTAAACTTTCTTAATTCAAAAATGATAGCAAAAAACCTGGTGTCTATTCAATTCCGTTTATAACTCACAAAATAATGGGTCAAGGAAAATTTAATGTACTGTTGAATAGTTGCAACATATCGTGAAGAAATATGCATTGTTCGTCTTTCCAACAACGTCTTTGTTAACACTGGCGGAAACATGGCTGATAATACGACTAGACTACTGATGCAGCTCATCATCTGAACTACATTGAGCAAATTAAAAAAAAGCGTTCTTTTTCGCACCAACTATTGCACCAGCTGCTCCTGACTATATAAAAAATAAGTCGTATGAAACTAAATCGTTCTTAGTTACAATGTTAAATACATAACTGATTTATTTTCTCTGATCCGCTGAGGCTCATACAAGGACAAGTACATGGAAATGATTCCTTGTCCTCCCTTATTTTCACCCAGTCAATAGATTGCCTGAGTACCTGCATTCTAAAAATGGTGATGAAGCTTTGTTGCTTAATTTCCAGCTATCGAGTTAAGGAACGGACGTGTGAGGGGGACTTTCGTGTTTGCGGACGTGCATTCCGCAAACTCCCTTACTGTAACAATACCCGCTGTCAATTCAATTTTTTTTATTGGAATTAAGGTATGACCCTCGATTACTTCTAACATCCGTGCCAACACCTGTTAGGGGGCCTTTAAAAAGCGTCGTGGATGTCAGTTTCATTTTCTTTATTTCTTTATCGAGTGCGGACTGCTGTAGCTGTTAGAAAATAGCTGTCTCATATATATTCAGTGGCTCGAAATAATAAGATGATTTCTCTGAAATAAAAGTAATCCTACATGTATTTTTAGATATGCAATTCTTGCTTGTATCATCACTTAATGTGAAATTAAATTAAATAATTTTTCAGACTTTTATCATAAACAACTGTTCGAGCAGCTTAGAGTACGTTTACGTGTTGTAGAATAAAGGATATTTTAACGTAAAATGAGGTTTTCTGATGATGCCTTAAAGTCATTGAAGTGAGTCGCGCCCACAAGTAGTTGTATTTCAACCTGTTCGTTGTGATAGTTCTACGTAATGTACTACTCGTATAAATAAACTACTTGAACCGTTTTAATTGTTTAAGTCAGGCTTGAAGAAGTGGCACTCCGACTTTTATAACATGAAAAAAGGCATACCCGTTTTTTTTTGCAGCTTTAGGAGCAAGAATTGAAAAAAACAATTTCTAAAATATTTTATCGCTCTTAAAAATTAATAGAACACAAGATACCAATTTACAAAATGATCAAATTTATACAAGAGTTTGTCATGCTACAAGACGTAACAAGAACAATATAAGCGCAGTGGGATTTGCTTAACGTAATTAAATTACCACACGTAACAAGAAACACTGAATAATTTCGTAAACTTCGTAGAGAAATTATAGTGCCATGTAAACTAATTCAATACAATAGTTCCCACAAAAAGCAGCCCAATTAGATGAAGTAAAAAACAAGCACTCCCGCATCATAATTAGGGAGCCCGTTGTTCAGGTGATGCAAATTTTCAAGCAGAAAATTGCATTTTCTTGCGTTACCTGAGCCGACATACACGAGGAGGTATAACGGTTGACATACAATGTTTTTTTACATCTTTATTTAATGCTTTTTGCTAGCAGAAGGACTCTCCTCGATAATAATTTTATATTCAGGTCATGTATTCACGCATGGGTGACTTCTTTTAAATTGACACCAACCCAGAGAATAACCTTCTCAGGATTTGCCTAAGTTCTGAGACAATAATATTGCTTACGCAGGACAAAATATTTGGACTCACTGCGCGGACCTGGAAGGACTGTACCTCTGTAACGACTAAATCTCTGGAAGAACTGTATGGAAGGACATGGTATAAGCCTTCAATATTTGTATCAAAGATAGTTTCCCAGTCACAGGACCAATGATTCCTTAGATAATTAATACATCAATTGCAACTAGTATGTTACCCGACTCCATTATCAGACAGATTCGTGAAACTGGTGATATCAATGCAGCATCTAACTACAGACCCATAAGTCTTTTACAAGTTTTGTCCAAAATATTAGAGAAAGTGAAAACAAATCATCTGTCATCTTAATTGAACGACCCATATTTCCCTCATCGAAATCAATATGCCTATCGGAGGGACACTAACACTCAAGTTGCGCTGCTTAATATCATAAAAATATACAGTGATATCGATCAAAAAAACGTAACATGCTTGCTGCTAATCGATCTCTCCAAAGCGTTCGATAGCGTCGAACATGAACGAGTTTTACGAAAAAGATTGAACTTAGGAGTAGACACACAATGGTTTAAAGACTGCTTTTCAAATCGTCTTATGCAGTCCGCTTTGACAACAATTTGTCCTCATTCATTCAAAACAATGATGGTGTTCCATCATGAAAACAGAGTGCTGTCATCATCAAAAATTCTTGGTCCGCTACTGTATTACCTTTCATTAATTTTAATATATTTTTACTGTTTTTCATTTTCATTTCCCTCCAATACCTTCTAACACAGAAATCGCTATGTATGCAGATAATAAGTTCTGTGGCGGAATCACCGGAGATGCAAAAAATTTTAAGCTCTATTTAGTAATCTGAAATCACAGTAAGACCAAAATGGTCTCAAACGAATTGCGAACAAAACACAGTGCTTTGTGTGTTTATCCAACGATATCATTAAAAAATTCTTAATCTCCTAAATAAACTCGGCTAGACTCGTTCAAGGATGATTTCTCATTCATAAATTCAAATACGTATTTTCCTCTTAATATCTTCCTCATAGCAATGCTGATATTGTACAATTCCTTTCCCCCTCTGTAGCCAACTAAAAGCCGAATAGGAGAAATAATGTCTAAGTCTTTCATCTGACATTGGGCAGAAAGCTCTGTCAATATCACGTGCCATTTTACTATGCTACTATGGAACAAACTTCCGCAGAGTATCAAAGCCCCTCAAACAATGAAAGAGTTTAAGATCAAAATAGCAAATCATTTTGAGTCTCAACGATAACTGTACGCTGCAGTATATCCTGAAGAAGAAAATACCAATTTCTTTTACCCATTACCTACATTTTTAATTTTTTGATCCAACGTTTGTGTAGCTTACGTATGAGATGGGATTGCTTGTATGCTAGTATATATACACACGCACAGCAGTTACTGAAAAATTGCTAAGCCGACAACTTGCATTTTTGCTATTAATATCGTATTTTTTCTATTACCCATCAATTTTTCCCGTTACCTAACACAAAACTTCCTTAGATTACTGTCAAGCATTTACATAGGAAATATCATAAATTTGTTGTCGTGCTTAGATCATGTTCATTGGGGGCAGTTAACCAAGTTCTATTTTTCTATGTTTACTCAAAAAGATATTTTAAATTTTCTGCCATTTTGATTTTTTAATTTCTGAATATAAATTATCTAATTCAAACCATTACACTTTCAACATTATTTCCAGATGTCACGAGGGCCAAAACGCATATGTCAATGTACGTGAAGACTTTCATCCCACTATGTTCATCTTTTTATTTCTTTTATTACATGCATATATAAAAATTATAACTAGCTATGGGAATACATTTTTATGTTTCTCTCAGTCTCTTGCACAAGCATTGGCATGGGCTGCTATGACACCCATACATGTTTATCAACTGAGGACCTTTATATTAAGACATTTCAAAAAGCGCTTTAATTCATCTTATAAATTAACTTAATAAGACATTCAGTGTTTTTCTTATTTATGTGATGTTAAATTACTGCTTGCCTCATATGGGAATTAATCGTTTCTGGAGTATTTTCATCAATACGTCAGTGGTGTTATATTATTTTTTTCCAGAGAATGCATTTTTTCATGCTTTTCTCTCATGCCTCATGCCTTAATAAAACGGCAAACTTCTCTCTGCGTGATATCACTCTTGCAGCTTGACTTTTGAGACGTTTCTTAGGTCACGAACGATGGCGTGAATATTCTGCAAATAGAGTTCACTCTTTCTTCGTTATCGTCCAAATGATATAAGATTTCATTTTTTTTGCGTTAGGTCTTCATTAAAGCACTACAACAATCAATTTCATAGGAATTAAAGACGAAATACTTACTCCATAAAGCCAAAAACATTAATTTAAAGAATCATGCTTTTTTAGAGTGAAAAATGCGTTCAGTATATTTTGCTATTGCAAGAAGGCTATTCATATAGCGTATGATTTGCTGGCTCTAATATAAGCTTGATCTAAAAGCCGCTTTGGTGGGTCAAAACAGTGAGTGAAATGGTTTCGATTTCAATTAATTTTACACTACACAAGTACACTACACAAGTACAAGACACTACACAAGTCACTGAAAAATCAGCGATAAGCTAAAACGAACGTATTCCTCGTGTATTCGTGACTGATAAAAATTTACAATTCGAGTTTTGACAGTTGGGGAGATGCACGCTTACAATCCCGTTTTAGTTTTTATATCACATTTAACTTCTGCACATTTTCTGAATCGCCTGAGGAAGTCCTATAAGACTAGGAAGAGCAGTACACCGCGCTTGGTATTGATCATTGCTAAAATTGGAATTCACTTAGGCGTTCGGAAAGGCGTTTAATCGATCGTTTCATCTGAAACGGCGAGGGGAGCTGCTCTAAAAATGACTCTTTACGGCAGGCGGTGCGGGCGTCAAATCCCTCGCACCTGCCGACACCTCGGTGGTATATGGGGACGCGACTAGGCGAGTGCAGCGATCGAGATCGTCCCACTGATTGCACCAAAGAGACCTCAGTAACATTTCACCTTTCTTGAGTCATGTTCACACGTCTTGAGAAATCAGCGCATTCAAAAGATCGTGCAGATAGTGGCTGCTTCTGGGACTAATTTTCAATATTAATCTTTCATATTCCTAATTTCCTTGCGTTAAAGTCTATGTTCGAATAGGACTGACGAAACCCAGTGATACCGTTTATTTAATAGAAGGCGTTTTTCCCTCAGAATTAATGGTGCTTAGCACTGAATAGTCATGAGAATTTGGTCGGCCTGTCGTTGATTGTCGAGCTCTTGATGAATGAGCTGGGTTTTTATGCGCCATTTCAAGCTCGGTAAATCGAGGGAAGGGAAGTCTTAGGAGATGATACTTGTTCGAGGCGTCAGACTCCGATAAGCGGTTGGCTATCAAAACCAAAGGGCATTTCATCACAGCGCATAGGCGACAATGTATGTGAATGGCGAGAAGAGATCAAACGGAAAATAATTATATATTTTCATGCGTCTGAAAATGCTGCATGTACTCAGTTAAGACATCAAAATGTTTGACTTCTCGATATCAAAAAACACAAATATGTTGTGTACAGTCTTCCGTTCATAATAAATTTTGCATTCATTTTAAAATCTCAGGTACGTATGTAATTCGATACGTGATGCCTTCTGTTTGTCATCCATAAGTAATACGGTCATTCCTGTAACGAGAACATACTTAACTTTCTAAAGTGAGCAGGCATGATCGTTCCTTGACTGCTGTATGGACGAAGATTGTGTAAGAAGTGATTATAACGTATATGTGGGCTGTAGGACGACCAAATTACTTGAAAATTTGAAACAAGAAAAACAATTTACACATCCGCTTACATAGCATGAATTTTTCAGTAGCTCGTTGCCTCAGATCTAATATTTTTTACTGTTTCTCAGTTTCGGTGAATTAAGGCGAGGGACTTAATCATTCAAAGAAGACGTGTGTCGCGAAGTTATCGGACCACCCGCTGGCTGACACGACAGGCGCATCATCTGCACCAGGTGCGGGCCACCTATGCTTGAGGTCCTATTTTTGTGCCTTCCATACGTCTCATTTTGCTTCTGTTCGTAGAATTGTAGTACAAGTTTGAATTTAATAAACGCGTATGATTCAGTAGGAATGAGACGATTTGTATTCATTTGATCTTTTCTAGGTAAATATCAAATTAAACATTTGAAAATTAGCAAACAAATTCCTCAATATACTCAATATACTCAAATTCCTCAAAATAATTTCAATGATTTCACGCCATTAGACGTTCGCATTGGGAAATAAATTAAAGGTGTAAAAAGTGCCGTTAGGCTTAACATTTCCTCGCAACGACATTTAGAAGCAAACACTCAGCCTCATAAGAAGCAAATTTCAACTGAATCTATGTAAAAGAAGTTTGGCTAAGGCTTTTTACTCTGCGAAAGCTGGCATCAGAATGTCGTGTTATAGAACCATTTAAAAAGATAATGCCTTACTGATATCTAATACTTATTCATCTACGCCATTTTATTTGAATATCTTTCGTCGCTTACGCTGAGGTTTTAGCCAACGGCGTTTTTTTGTAAGTCCGAAGAAGATTTGTGGAATTATTGTTACTTCAAACAAACATTATTATTTTGCATGCTTTTGCTATGCAGAAATAAAAGCAACGACACTAAAAGTTCAAAGCTTGCCTACCTGGCCTCAGGCCATGGACTAAATGAGTAAAAGAAAATTATCGAAAGATTACTAGCCAATTTGGCCATCTTAAACAATTACTGCAGAATATAAGTAAATTTTCACCCTGCGGACGCGTTGTTTGTGTTGTGCACATAAGTGTGCCACGGAGCAGCATTACACGAAGCCTGTCGACAAAGACAGCTGACACAGTGTATCACTGATACTAAAGAAAAGTCTCAGGGGCACCTCGCCGACTTCAGTAGATTCGTCTACGACATTTTCAGCTGCAAATCTTTTGCACTGTCCTGATCTGGGTCGAGTGATTGCTGTATCACCCGTCCCTGGGAGAAATTAGCATAAATATAAAATGAATTTAACTTTGATTTATAACCCAAGGAATTAAGTTTAAGTGTAGATTCGAGTAGTGAAATAAGTTCAAAATCTAGAGACAATATAACCTTCAAACTACAACCTAGAAGGCTCCTTTTTTGGCAGACTTCCAGTTTAATTGAATACCTGTGTCTGCTCTACTAGTCGTATTTCAGTAAAATTTATAATTTTATATCGTTCAATCTATTTCTTCGATTCGCTTATTTGATTGTATTGCGTATAAGTAAAACTAACAAGGGATGATACTAACAAATTTAATTCGAACGTACCCTTCTTGTGTGAATACACATAACAATTGCAGGGAAAGGATTCATATCAGGAAGCCGGTTTGCTATGTTCAACATTTCATTATAACGGGAAGTGTTTCGAAAAATATCATTCTTCTATGGCATGAGAGGGTATTCCATTTAATTGCATACCTTCTGATCTGTTATTTATTGTTTATTTTGATATTCACTCACTCTCTCATTTTTGTCATCTAATTATGAGGAAAATAACGGAGATCATGTCTCCTGACTATCAACGTCGGAGCTCAGTAGAGAATGGTAATTATAACTCCTTCCGGAGTGAGTTTCCTTCTGTAAAGTGAATTTAAAATTGCATGAATGATTGAAACGACTGACTTATTAAGGTTGGGTATTAAAATGATACATTTATGACCATGCTCAAATGTCTTCGCCGTTTGCTCCACTTTAAAATATGCTACACTTGAAATTAGAAAGTTCTACGTAATGAAGATGGCATCTCCTATAGTAGATGACTTTGAGTGAAGCTTTTCAACTCATTTCGCTGCAGGACGAATAGTTAGACCTATTGTTTATATGAATATCATAATTCTTCACATTTATTTTTAAACTTAAATCGGACAACCCGAATTAAATTTAAAATCTGTCTGTGAAATATACAGATCCCGAACACAATCACAGAACGTTAGCATGTCCGCCTCCACGCGAGTGACTTGCTATCGCCAGGCACCAAAAAAGTGACCTGACGCCTCCTGCCTCATAGGAGCAGGCCGAATCTTATCTACACACGTGGCCGCCGAGTTCGTTGGCGAAGTCATGTTGGTGTTGCAGGCCATGAAAGTTTAGTGCACTACAAACACCCCGTAAACATCTGAATTCAGATCTTTTGCAGGCACATCCGAGCTCTGTTTTCAGTGTTCTCTTCGACTGAGTGAGAAGTGTCCAACTCACGCCAGGTGCGCGATCCAAGTGATGAACTACAATAGCTAACATGAATGTCAAACTCAGTTCCTTAATTCATCATATTCTCTCCTCCTCGCGAGTCAAACAACCTTCAAGAATTTGCAAATCAGTTCACTGGGGCTTCATTTAGAAATTTTGATTGTCATTTATTACTTTATGGAATGGAACCTCGTACGGACATAACTCACAGTATGTTGGTGCTATGTTGCAATTATACCGCAAAAGATGTCAAGGTAATAATAAATTTTAAAGAGGCAATCAAATTATTCAAATGCACCAAAGAACACTCCGCTATACGGCTGAAGCATGATTAAGAACAATATTAGTGTCAACTGCAACGCTGCTGCTGCCTCATTTATTGGGTGATCTATCAAACCACAGCCAATCCCACTAGCCACAGAAGAAATTCATTAGAAAGAATCATACTTCAATTAACGTGTTTTGACAGCCATGACAGTTATTGCATTACTCTCTAAGCTTGGTGGAAAATGAAACTATTTCCTCCTGAAGCTGTGTAGACAGCTGCTCGAGTTGAGTATGTCCAAAGACGTTGCTCGTGCCATACTAATACAAACGCGATGTTTTTCTCTCTAATGAGGTTTGTTTAGAAGCAGTTAATTATGAGGGACCCGACGGAGAACTTTATAACTGGTAAGCACTTCCAATGTCATATTATACATGTTCTGGTTACAAAAACGTCACATGAAGCGTGAACTGGGCCCCAGAGACTGCGCTGCTCCGTTCAGGGGCGTGCGTGGCACGCACTCAGCCCGCTGTAGCGCTCCATTTGGCAACACGCTGCCCTCTGTAAGCGATCATCGTTCGCGGCTGTGTTGGCGCTGCTTTAAAGTATAACGAATAAAAATCATTTCGTCCTAGAAATAATATAAAAGTAATAATGTCTTTCGTGTACAGACGGAAAAGCCACCATGATGCACTTATTTTTTTGGCAAACGAATGCACCGCGCTAGATTTCTTCGGTATGTGGTGATAGATAAAAAATATTCTTCTATAGAAATTTTGTTGTTAAAATTGACCTAAGAACAATAATCAGGTAATCACATTGTGCAACACACTTTGCTTTTACAAGCAGAGAATTACATTCAAGCGACGACAATGGTATGGAAATTCATCGGCCATGAGTCTCTCGGCTCCAACCTCCCATGCCTCTTCTGCGGCTAAGTGGCCACACCAGGTGTGCGAGCAGCTGCAGTTTCACCCCGCAGTGGGTGAGATGCAGACAAGTCAATTCGCTTGTAAAGTTTTGGAGAGATTTTGGTGCCATTCGTAGACTTGAGAATACATGGAAGGTTGTGGAACCTCAAGGAAGAGTGTTACTGCTTTCTGACATACCTGCAATGCAGCACGCATAAGCGCCCCACGACTGAAAGTTTACGTGGAGAAGTTTAGTGCTCGCACGTGGAAGAGCCACTGGCTCGCGCGGGTCTAGTTTACAGATAGTGGCATCTTGTTTACAAGCTTTTAATCTTTGTTTACTTCACCCCAGGTTTGCTTAGGTAATGCGAGGCTGGCTCCGTTCCTAACTTTTGCCGGGAAATTTAACAGAAAGATTTCTACTAATACCGAATGTCAGCGACGTTCTCTTTTTCACACACACACTTTTGAAGGAAGTAGCTGGTCAAAGTTTTGGATCGAAGCGAAAAGTTCTGCTATAGAGCTACCTAATACCATGTACATGATAACCAACGCAATGTGTTGGCATTTGCCGTGGTCATCACTCAATTCTAAACTTTAGTTAAGGCTGTACGTTGAAGGAAATCCAAAAATGCTCTGAAAATATTTCATTTCCGTTGTGGTTGTTTGAATGGCAACTTTTGCATGTTGTGGTCAGCTTTAAATTCAGTAGTGAATTGAACGCAGTGGAAAATAGAAGATAATTTATTATTTTCTTGCAATTTTGCCTATATGTTTGAGTGATCCGACACATGAGCGTTTGATAAGAATTCTTCCATTGGGATTTTTCTTTTGGATTGTGTTGAAAAGAGTGAGTCTGTAACGTTGCATTCAGGCAAATTCATTGTTACCAATTCACTTATTTTTAGACAGTGAGTTTCCAACAATGAATTAGGGTAAAGTTTTTCTTCAAGGCAAGTTTTCTTCTCCTTGAATAGAGGAAGCAAATATTTTAGCAGTTTCTATAAAAAATTTGATCAGTAACAACTACTTAAACCAGGATTGTACGCTTTATTTAGTAAATTCTCTGGTAATAATTCGGTGAGCCATAAAAATTTCATATTTTTTTCACCAATTTTGGCCCAGAATCGTTTATTGTATTTCTAAACCAAGAGGTATTTAAAGTATATGCTAAAAAAGCTTTTTCCACCGAATATCCAAATTATTTATTTTTCTATTTTTATTGATGAAATCTATTCTTTGTTCAGAGGTATCTCAAGTTCGAACTATAGTATATCTTATCCAGCACCGTAACGGGAGACCAAGTAAATGGCGGCACGTAATTGAAAAAACGCACCATTACAAAATAGACGCAAGTTGGTCAAATCAGAACCGTCTTAATCTCTATTTCTTAGTCACAGATATTCATTGGGTTTTTAAAAATTGACTCACAAGTCCTCCAGAATTTGAATTCGATAAATCAAATTTTCGCTTCCATTGACTGTACCGGCAAATGAAGTATTCATTCCCTTTTGAGCCTTCCAGTAAGTTTATCTTGCATTCGGAGACCAAATTAGATGTCGCTGGATGTATGTTGAAAAGTGAACATAACTTTTAACAAAGGCCGCAAAACTGGAAATGTTCGCAAGTGACAGTCCCCGACAATGCACGTGTAAACATTTTACGGACGTCTTCTTTCTCATAAATGTTGGACCAATGAGGAGAGTATGGAAACATTTTATTAACTGTAGATTTTATTTTAACTACATAGCGATTGTGAGAAAAGTGGTTCAGCTACATTTATTATCTCAGCAGGACAGCTACAGGCCAGATGCACGGGACTTACAGGACTGCGTCACTTGCAAGCATAACAACACTGGCTGCGCATCCTAAGCACTGAAAAAGAGGCTAGAACGTATTTCGTGGAGTTTTTCCAATCGTGGTGTAGAGCTTGAATGTTATAAATTTAAATGCAAATTTGTCACCCTATTCTATGCCTTTTAAATGCAAACAATTACACTGCGGTAAGTCAGGTGTGCCTAGCTTAGCTTGAATGTGTGTAAACAAAATTCAAAGGCTTGAGTGAATATATTCTGCTACGATTCTCTACAATTTAAGTAAATTGGCCGATATTTTGTTCATGATGTATAACACTTGAGCTCAGCCAATGTTTTTTGTGTAAAATATGGGAAATCAAAAATCGGCGTTAATTTCGGGGGTCACGTAACTTCGTTTGATTTTACGTAAAGAGTTTTCATACTTATTTTTAAATGAATTATTTTATCCATGGGTAAAAATCTCATTTAAAAACTTGCTTAAATGATGACAATTCCCATTGGCCTAGCTAACAGTCACGTGTTCATGACATTTATGTACGACTACAGTATTTCCTAAAATGATATTGAGTGAGAGTTCTTTTTTGCACGACACAAGAGAGTGGCCGGGCTAATAGAGTAGTGAATTACTTACGAAAAAATCCACTCGCTCCGACTCTCGAGGACTTGCTGCAAAGAAGACGCGCAAGATGTACTCGCTGTCATGATAGACCTTGCTTAAAAATCGGTCAGTAACTGAGCTACATCCCTTATAGGTGCCATATAACACCTCTACCCATTATAACAGTGATGTTAATTTAGCTTCTCAGTATTAAACATGAGGATCAATTTGATTTTCCAAATGGGTTATCTAAGTTTTTTATGTCATCTAACGTGTATATTGCCAAATTTGAGAAACATAATGAATTTTTGTCCTTCTATGCGCAAAATAAATTTGTTTGTGTTTGCTTAGCATGTGCAGGAAAACATAAAGCTCTGCAAGTTAAACGAGGGCTCTCTTAAGAAAACAATCTGTGGGACGTCGTCCGTCACGCGAAGAGTTTTTTTTAGTTCGTCGAATTCTATAAAAGTTTGGCACGTCTTTAAGCTACGAAGCTCACGCGAAAAATAGTTGATGTTTTACAAACACTGGGCCTCACTCACTAGTGAGGGCTACTGCGCGCAGTGGGTCGAATGTGGTTTTAACAGAGGAAACTGAAAATAAAAAACGTAAATTAACAGTTAGACAGTTCTTCAGTTTATCCTCACAATTTGACTCAGATTAACTCAGTCGGTCACCAGAAGAAGAGAAAAATATCTATAGATTTTCGTTGAATTTTCTGTCCCCCCTAAACACAAAATCGAACAAGTCAATCAAATAATTGATTTAATTCTTAAGTATGCCCTTTAAAAATCGTGAACTTTGAGTGATGATATTTAAGAGCAAATGTTAAATTAGTGATTTTCTTGCTAGCGATCATTGACCTTAACAAACCACGGTCTCATTATTGCGCGATATCCATCGTTCTCTCATTTATAATCTGACGAACTTTACACTGTAGGAAGTTAATTGAAAAATAAAATTGCTAAGAAGCATTTAGCTAGCAAACGCTGAAAGAAACATTGAAGCAAATTCACCTGGTTTATACTATATATTTGTTTATATTGTTCACAATTATGATGTAAAAATGACCAAACATTAGCTGAGACAAATTTGAAACTCTTCAATCAGAGCTAAAATTGAGGTGCTTAATATTAAAAACAAGCGAAGACAAACGAGAACTCAACTCCGTCCAAGAGTATAGAAGAACAATAGACCACCGATCGCTGCATCGTGGTGAAAGCATCCCTTTGAAATGGAATTGTTTTTTTATCACCAGTACTAAGATCTATTTAGAAAATGAGTTTTCGAAAGAGATGTAAAGTATCACAAACGAACGTGCTTACCTAACCAGAAAAAATTCTAATAGATTGCAAGATGCAGATTGTTTTAACACAAATCAGTAACCCAAAACGCACGCCGCTTTAGGCGACCTAGTGGCACAAAAAGCCTGCATTGGATCAGTAATTTCTATATTGGCCAAGTCATAGTCTACAACATTAACAACAGCAGTGTAAGACAGTGAAAATGAAGATTTAAGTTGAAGAATTTCAGCCCTTAAATCTGTAAAAGTTATAACAGGTTTCGTAATCAAATTTACGGTAACATTTCATCTAATCCATGTTAGATAGAATATTGTTCCGTCGTACGTGTGATGCTTAAAAATAGTTTTGTTATAGCACGTTGTCATATATAAGTTCCAACCGCTTTTAATTAGAATGATAAGAAATGTAAAAATACATCGAGCAGCATTTATTTGTTCAATAACACAGCCTCCACCCTTAGTAGCGACTTCTGCCCATCTGCTAATCAATTTTTTAATGCCTCATTCTCAGATACGTTTGTTTCTTGAGTCAAAGAAGAGCTTCCACTCATTTTCAATTTCATGTCTGTGATTGACAATTTTTCCTTATATAATTGTCCAGACTCCTAATGAGATGGAAGTCTGTAAGGTCAATGTCTGGAGAATAGGGAGGATGTAATGTTTCCCAATTCTGAGTTTGAAGTGTGTCAAAAGTCCTTCGTGCCGTGCTCGGACGCGCATTGTCTTGCTCAAGGATGACGCCTTTTCGATTGACCAAAGCTGGGCTTTTTTTTCAAAAGCGGTATTTAGTCTTAGCAGCTGCTGACAGTACAGTTCTGCATCAATTGTTATTTTTAATAAGTTCGTAATAAATTATCCTTCTCATATCCCACTAAACACGACACAATCTTTTCCGGATGGAGTCATGTTTTTGGTTGTGATAGTGGTCTTGCTCGCCCACCAGGCCATTGACGTTGACGTTTAACATTGCAGTTCATAATCCACTTCTCTGGTGTTGAAAATGTTTGTACATAATCCACTTCCCGTCTCCGGTAACAAACCGATCCAAAATAGGAGCTTGCAATTACCGAGCGTGCAAAGAAGCGCAGGCCTTCACGCCCTGCTGACGATTAGCAGCGGACAGGTCATAAGGAACTCGATCTCTCTCCAAGTTTGGGCTTCTTTCCCAGCTCCTTAATTGACGTTCATTGGTCATTTCACTCACTTCAAGTTCAGAGCTCATCTGCCTTATGGATGCTCCAGGATTAGCCGCAAGTCTTTCCTCCAATAATGCATTTCGAAACTTTTGGAATCAACTTCTGCATGGCCATTCAGTGACGTCTTTTTGATTTACACTTCTTGAATATTTTTGGCAACTGTTGACGCATTACATTCTTTGTGAATCTGAAACAGCATTGGGTCTTATGTGTTTGGTGGATGGCTCCATCTTAATTGAAGTGTTGAGGATGAAAATAACTAAATATTTACAAGTATTTCTCTAAAAAGTGTAAGGAAGCTCACAATGGACTGATTTCCACAAATGGACTGATTGATCACAAATTTCTACCTTTCTCTGTAAAACAAAGTCTAACTTGTTACGACATGAAAACGGACAAGAATTTTTGTACAACCTGATAGACAGGACGTGCAAAAATGTATCTAATAAAATTGGAGCTACCTTATAAAACATTCTTACCAGAACTCTGAGAACTCGCTTACCTCGTTTGAATGACGCGTGTTATTCTCCCGTTGATTTAAACACGCTAAGACTTTCAAATTTTATAAAATCCAATAAAATATATCCCAAAGAGGTTTTGGATATTATTAAAATATGGAAATAAAGTTCAGAGATGTATTGTGAAGAAGTTGAAAACTTTATGATCCACTATATCTGACGGAGATTTTTCATTAGATATTTTCCCTCAAAGTTGATAACGGAGATTCGTTCCTTCAAGTATATGCTAAATAATGAAATAATTGAATTAAAAGACAAAGATATTTCGATAATCAGTCAGCTTAACAATTTCATTTTTTAGAGGACACCCCAGAAGTTGCATTTACAAAATGTTAACAACCAGTATTTCCCTCGACATCATCGAAAAAATTTTACATAATTCAACACGACTACACAAATTTAACATAAGCACAAATGGACAGCAATATCATTTCCATAAAACAATAATATGATTTTGAAGTGGCTTTCTTTGAAGTGGCTTCCTTTTAGAGATAATGAGTGACATATTGAGGGAATTGTAATGAACAGACCAAAGGAGTATAAATAGCTAAAGTAATATTAAGTGAAGATGGATGCTCGAGAGAAAAGAAGAAAATTTGGCAAAAGCTGTGCAAAGGTACTGTAAGTTGAGCAACGGGGCTAAGTATGGCGCAAACAAGTGTGAATGTGTTATAGAAATGGGGAAATTTATTGCGGTGCTCAGTGTAATTTATGAAATGGATGCTATGGCTTGGTTTGGACGAGATTTGGAAAAGTTGGATGTGTTGCAGAATACAGTCGGACATTTGGCAAAAAGAGCCCCAAAATGGACAGCTGTAGAAGAAGCTAATAGAAAGAATTTAGGGTGGAGTCTGATTTCTGAATGAATGATGAAGATTTCCTTGAATAATAAAATAAGCATTGAATGAATACATGATAATAGGTGGGAAAACCGAATTTTTGAAAAGAATCTGAACATGAACACATAAAAAAAGTCTATTGGAAATTTGCTTGCAAAAAAGCTAAGTATTCAAAAGATGGTTTGAATTGGCAGACCTGTCGATGACTGTTTTTTGCGGTGCAATGGAGGTGAAAGGCCTGTCTGGAATTGCAAAGAGTGGAAGAAAGGAACTGAAATATCAAAACGAGAATGTAAAGCGAATAAATAGAATCATAATATAAGGGAATTTCCAAGTCATCCTGGTACACTATAAGCAATGTCCATCCCAGGTGCAGAAATGTTTCAAAATCGAAGTTTTGGTAGCCAACTCCTGTTGGCAGTTTAAGGGGTTGAGACTTCAAGTGTGAACAGGCGCACATTGATGTGGAATGACCGTAATATTATATTTTATATGCAATGTGACAGTAGTGTTGGAGAAATATCCGAACGTCTGATTCTGGAATCTAGTAAGATGGGCATTCAAAAGAATTCCTTATGAAAGTATTTTTTGACCAGAATGGAAAGAACCAGTGGCAAGCCAGATGTGCTGAATGTGACTCTCCACGGCATGAGCTTCCTCGCATGATTGGAAGATGGCAACTGGACTGATGTTGATGCATCGAAGAATTTTTGAGTAAATGTGTTGAATATGAAATGATGACTTTGAACAGTCAGTCACTTGGAGGGGATCTGTTAACCTACAGTATTCCAGGATTTATTTTTCGCAAGCTCGCTCATTTAGTAGTGCCCTCATTGGGGCTGTTGCATGCAAAGACCTAGGATGAGCTCTGATTAATTCCCCTGGACGAGTCTGGTTCACTGACAAGAGAAGAGGAGTAATCATTCTGTTGTATGTGTTGGTGTGAGGGCATTAGCGGGAATTTTGGATCTCAATAAAGGTCAAGACCGCTGTTTAAGACCGCTGGTCAAGACTTTCAAAATCAGGGCGAGTGCTGAGTCCTGCTGAAACATACATTCTGCATCGCATTAATGCAACGGAGCCCACATGCAGTAGTAAAAAGACCTCTCAATGCCGAGACGGTGCATATCTTGATTTATTTTAACTTATGAATCGACTAAAACGAGTGGTGTTTTGCCGCTGAATTAAATTTCTTCATAGCCAGCAACGAATTTTTTTGCGTTATTCGACAGTCGCAGAACTGTCGGAAAGCTTTGTGCACCAGCTCTTGTCGTTTTTATGGTTGTGCGTTCGCTCCACAGTGAACAGCTCGGCTGTGAAGAGGATGAGCTCCCATTGATGATCTGCTACCCGACGCTCGAGTGAACGGCGTCGTTGGAGTCGCATGCGCTTGCTGTCTGCACTAAAGCCTAAGCAGTTACGAGCTGAACTTTTTGTAACTTGCATGTAGGGCTTGAGGACGAGCACTTTTTTAGCCATTACTAATTACCTGTCACACGGATGATTATTCCCGTGGAGACCCTCGAATTTCGTTCCGCACATTTTTTGATGATCTTGTGGTTTATTAACCTGTTGACAGTGCGCCATCTTCCACGTCCGCGACGATTACCATCGTGACGAAGCTCCTTATATAACCACACTGCATCCGAGACCGTCAGTTTGGAAACACCGAGCAAACGAATAATTTCACATAGGCGTTATCCTTTTGCCGAAACAGTTCCTTAATTGCACCAAGTTTATTTGGCAATTGAAAAACGTGCAATAATTAATCACCATCATGCTTGGAAAACGTATACTGTTGCGAGAAAGTGCCGTGAATCATAAAAGAAAAAATAATTGAGCTACCGTCCAACACAGTTGCGGGGCAATGCACTAAACTTAGTAGGTGTTCTTTCTCGTCACCCTGTAATGACAAGTTGAAAAAAAACGCTATAAGCTCTCGCAGAAGCGAGCTCTCAGCTTACGCTTTAAGCTAGATATAAGTTCCTCATTTAGCGACGCTCACAGCATTGTTCTGCGCGGAGTTAATGATAAACACGCGAGCTTTGCAATACACTCGAGTGAATAGGCGAGTATAAGTTCGGGAGACCCTCGTGAGCTACCGTTTTATCGTGCTTTGCTCTGTGTACAGTTGATTATTATATTAAAATTTACTGCCAATAATTTTAAGAACCTAAGCAGTGCCAACATTTTTTTGCAAATTAGTGATAAAAACAGAAATAAAAATTAAGATATGACCACAGAGTTAATTTTTGAAATACACTTTGTTGTTAAAACGGACTTTGAACAACAGTATCTCTAAATTTACATATGCAAACAAATACATAATACTACCTATCTCAGGGATTCCAACGCTAACTATGCCAATGTAAAAGAACCCACACGTGTTGCATGCCACTCCTAGCACAAAATTGAAATAGTTAAAGCTCATTTTCAAATTGTTACACATCCTCTCTTACAGCGAAGTTACCCGCACCCAAAGCTTACATCGAAACATTTAAGATCATTGAGCTTCAAGTAGCTGTGCGCGTGCACCAGAAATACCAGGAGCCGTTCACGCAGCTCATCGATGCCAAGACTTATCTGTCATCTTTAGGGCCATAATTTTAGCGCAACGAGGCCCTCGGTGCAGATATTTTCCTGCACCAAAATTAAAGTGGGAGCAGAGCGCTTGACTCAGTCAAGCCTAATGTTCCGATCGGCTTATGCATCGGCACCAATGCCCTGCCACGCTCGGCTGAATAAGCACGGCTAATTTTAGTCGCGCGTTTTGGCCGTAAGGCAAACCTTGTATATCCGTGAGCTGTCGAGCTCCTTTGAAATACGGCCACAAAAACAATCTTCGCCAGATAGGAACTTTGCGCTATTTTCGTTTCGAAAAATGACTCATGGTTCTGTGGGAGCAAAATTTAAGAAGTTTTACCGATTTTACGGGATAGTATAGCTCGCCCAGAAGTAGCGTTGCGTTTGTTCTTAATGCCGATATTTTCAATAAAATTTCTCAGGCGCACCGCAATTGCTATAGATAATATTCAAATTTTTTATGAAACCTCTTAATAAATATATTAGTATCCGATGAGCTTTTTTGTATTAAGAATTAGGAAATTAATTCTGCTAAGCCGGAAGTCGATAAGTGTGTTGTGAACGTTTGGAACTTCTGCAAAGCTGAACCACACATGGGGACTCGCCACATTGTTCTGGATGCCATAGATTCGTAACTTGTCAGTCATAAATACCATACGATATTCTAGTTTATAGAATTATGTCTAGTCATCACCAATGAAGACATTTTATTTTCTCTCACAAAAAAAACGGAAACCTAATTGCGTTCACATCAAGGTTGAGGATACTTCTTGATTCAATTGCGTGTTATTCATAGCATGAGCACACACAACTTTAACTGCCAACTATCAATCGTTCATCAATAGATCAGCAGGAGTATAAACATGTTTTACGACAGGTAGTAAAGATAGGTCCTCTCAAACTTTTTACCCCTGCAGTCTACACCTTAATCACTGTAGACCAATACAGAAAAGTAATTAGCAGTTCACAACACGTTTGTTTCCAAACGGCGCATTTGACAAGCTTCTTCTGAAATTTGGAGAGAGCCATTCCAGCCGCTAAGCTGTTGTAATGAGTCGCCTAGCTACCCGCTATCTACTTCACTATAGTCGAAAACTAATTGATCTTGGAAAGAATTTATGGATGATTCATGAATCAATTTCCACCTGAAGAAAATACTTCTTACCATCAACTACTTCGTACGACATCGATTGAACTTCCCTCCTGAAGCTTGCTGTCTTGAACGCCCTTGGATATTCTTGGTTCGTGATGATCACGTCTTAATGATTGCAGGACTCATAGGGTTAACTTCTCTCCGTCCGACAAATGCAATCACCATTACCCCATCATTTGTGAGTTGCGATTTACACGGGGCTGTTTCAGTTAAACGATCGCTAGAGTTGGCAATGCTATCGATCTACTCGTAATTAAAATAAAACTTGTGATGAGAAACTATTGAATCAAGTTAAATGGCAATTATGCGTGTTTTTAATCATTCAAAAGTTTGTTATTTTATTCAGAATCCTACCAGGTATTCAATATCACCCGTGGAAGGATATCTCTTTTTGATTGCTAGAGAATGCAAGTCTGCTCTTCAGAGAGACCAACAAACTGCGTGATTAACGTTTTATACATTAAAAATTAATTCAAAAATAACAATAAAACTTTTAAAAATAGATGATGCATGAAAGAGCATTAAGGGCAATCATTCACAGGAAGCAACTCGTTGCTGCAGCTCGATTGAGCACAATTCGCGTGAAGTGCACTTTAAAATCACTGATGAATTTTGTGCTGTTGTGTGAAGTCGTTTACTTTGCTTTCAATTATTTTGTAAGTTCCTTAGCAGTACCGGTGAAATTTATTGTCGTAACTGCTCCTATCTTTTGGACATCATGTTTTGAAATAACTTTCTTTTGACTTGTCTTTTAGACAATGTAACCTATTTTGTAACTCATGATTTCGGTGCTCTAAAACTATTCAATAGGACTGCAGTCTAAAAGTTTGAAACGTACGCTCATTCGTCCATTTCGCCTGTGTCTCTGGTGCAATGAACATGTAACTGCTGTGCAATATTAGCTAGTCTGCTTTTGATCGAAATTCAGTACAAAAATTACTTCTATCTAGCCGTCCTACAATGTGGTTTTCTGTGTTTTTACTAGGTCTGATTTTGCTTAAACAATTGATTTACATTCTTAACTATGTGACCATAAAAATATGATATAATTTATTTTTTTTTTTAGCCTGAAGACGATGATAGTTTCTTCGAAACGTTGCGTTTTATTGATTGACAGAGGTATAGAATTTTAACGATTGACATTGGTGCAGTAAAAAATTGTTGAGTGATTTTATTTTTATTTTAACACGTAAAGAACTCGAAATATTTCTTAGAGTTGAGAAGCTGGGAAAAAAACTCACGAGGAGATATTAAATAACCTTTTGCAACATCGTTCATGCATAGCATCAACCCAAAAACGCTCCGATTGGGTTTTGCTACTGTACTTGTTCAGAGCAAGCCATTTTAAATGTTATTTGTAAACATAAATGTATACATCGCAGTAGGATAGAGAAAAGATAACTCATAGTCCGACAAATAAAAATATTTCAACCAATTGAGGCACTGCCAAACAATAACAAGAATGATATAATCAAATACAACCTCAGTCATTAATTAATAATAATAATCTGACATTTCTTCCAACGAACTTGAAAAGTCAAGACTAATGTCTTTGCAGGATTTGGACGAGCAAGTATCTGAGCACAGTTTTACTACTAACGGAGCTTTTCATTGCCTTGGTTGAACGAATACGTGAAATTTAAAAAAGATCGGAAAATCAGAGAGTAAAAACTAAACCGAAAAAATATCTAAAATCTGTAGGAATTATACACCATGCACGATAATTTTCTTATCTAAATGATTCCATATCTGAACGGCCATTTGCCCTTCAATCACAATCCTTCGTGCTCACGTTTACTCGATGTACTCGATAACTAATCGCAACTTTCTCCCCTGATGACCTATTAAGATGATGGATGCCAAAGTGTGATAATTAAGAGGTACATTCGTTTCCTGCAGCTCAGGACAGACGGTCTTTAATTCGCTTGGTATCATTTTGTCTTCCGGGTCTAAGGATCATCATTCAGTAAAAGCTTTAGATATTCAGTGCTACCTAATGATCCAATGAATTGTGAAAAAGTGCTTCAAAATCATAATACTAATAAGAGAAAACTAAAATTTGAGTACAAAACACACTCAAACCTCCTCTGCAGTTTCATAAAATGCCTGTTATGTCATTTATCGCAAACTGAGTCATTGATATTTAAAGATCATCAATATTATAAATTTAATAATGACACAACACATAAATTATTTTGAAAGGAAATTAATGATAAAAGAATTTAATATCAGTCAACGAGAGCATTAATTTTAAAATGTCTCACGTCATGCAAAACTATATTTTTATTCGAGTGAGCGAACCAAAAGCTGAAACTCAGGCTTATATCACAAATGATACAATAAAGTACAGATTTTACTGGTGAAGGCCCACAGCTTGTGCCACCGAACGTAAGTTTATACTAAGGAGTTTACAAGCCAGCCCCACAAGGTGTATTTTTGTGCAGCGTTCGGTGCACGCTCGGCGCTGCTTCCTGCACCGAGGAGAGGAACTTGCCTCGCTGCGCATGACGAGCAGCTGAAGGTTTCTCGCCTTAATTTTTGTGTAAATTTTCTCTTCGCGCACATGAAGAAGCCCCGGCAACTTTGGCACCTGGCCGACAGCGTGCACTGTCATGAGCTACGTACTCTAGTGCTCAGAGCTCTAAACTCGGCGACATCTGTGTATGCAGATAAAGCACTAATACAAGATATTTTTGTGTGAATGCCTGCCACTCAGGACTCAGCAAACCATGTTTTCGAGAGAATTAGTCCTTTTTTATATGATGTTTGTATTCAACAGATTTATAAAAAATTATTTCAGTGGTAAGATATTCACGAAGAAATTATAGGTATATAAAAAAGACATATCTGATGCTCAATCATCACATTGGTCTGTGAAATTTGAGAAGCAATCTCGATCGTGAATGATAAAATGTGAGCTTTATCCGTCGAAGTGATCGAGTATTATTGGGTTACAAAATAACAGCTGTGACAACTTTCATGGAAGTATACGCTCAGTTGATTTATTCACATGGAAGGGTAAATTTTACATTCTACCAAAGAAATGTTAGTTTTAAAATACCAGGCTTCACTGACCTGCTGGTAAGCCTTGAAACAGACTGTAACTCCCACACAAGCTACTCTACCCGCACGAAAACGACGCCTCATGCTATTTTAGAGCGTCTTTTTGATGAGCGACACATTTCAATTAAATTTTAGTCAATCATTTCTTAGAATTATGTCATTGAAGCTGTACAGTAGCCTTGCATTACTGCACGACTAGCATGTGTGTTCAAAACCATTCACATTCATTTGGTTGACGCATGATTTGATTTCTAAGAAGACTTTGCCCTATAAATTATGAGCTCTTTTGAGTTCAAAATGATCATGAAAATGTCGTGAGCGTACGCGTACAAACGTCAGAACTCTTCAAACCCCGCTCAGTATGATTTAAAAGACTACTGCCCAGATGTGAAGTTTGGGCGTGGTAAACAGCATTGATTTATCTGCATAAGCTTCGAGATTGTGGAGTTCGGCCAAACAAATCTTGCTGCTTTTGCATCAAAGGAAACGACAGGCACTCAAAAAGCTCGCAACAGTGAGTAAAACTTTTATGATCGTTTTTGTATGATAAGTATATATATCATATTTGCCTACTTACGTGCGTGTCCTATAATGAGGCAGCTTTTCATCTTTGTCAGTGTCATGAATGTTCATAATTAATTTCACACACTAACAGCCTCCATACGTTTCAAGAACTTGACCATTATTTCCGAATGATGACAGAATCATACTTGGAATGTGTTGATATATTGCTGTGAGAGAACGAGGCTAATTTAATTTATGAAGAGCTGAGACACCGCGATCAGCGATCAGTTAACACGTTCCTTTGTAGCAGGAATGTGCTGTAAGGTCGCTGTGTTTGCGAGCGCGAATGCCCGTGAAAATTTTACGCGTCTTGTTTTGGAGGCGTGAGTGAACGATTTGAATTTCGTAGAACTTGTCTACTTCCTTCTCCAAAAGACAGATCAAAGAGCAAGGTTTTCTAATCGTTTTTGCATAAATTGAATAATTTTCTATCGAATTCATTATTATTCGCTTTCCGAGAACTTTTATCCGTAATTTTTTCACTAAAAGATGCAAGCCAACGATCGTCCAAAAGCGATTATGAATAATGAAGCGAAAGTATTCGACGCCCGTTTCGAGTTACTGTACCCATATAAGTTTTTATTTTCAGCCTTCCAATATTCAGCATGGGCTTCCACTCCTATGACCGATGTGGCATTCATCAACAGAGAATGATAAAAAAAATGTTTGGACAGCAGTTGGCGCGTGAAAATACGCTTGAAAATTTTTCAACTGGTATTCGCCGAGACCAGTGCCAACGGCTATTAGTTCACTAACGGTCTCGTTATAGTAGCTGAAAATAAGCGCATGAGGAGATGTGAGAGGAGGGCGGCACATTACAGCGGCACCCTGGGAGCACCGGTCCGGCACCACCTCGTTCTTCACTGCCAACACCGTTTGACTTATGCTGGTGGTGCTCTCTGCCACACTCTGAGACATACTGCAGCTCTCTTACGAGTATTTATGAGAGGAAAAAAATATAAAGCTTTTTAGATAAGTTAAAGTGAGTTTGTAAAATAACTATGTCTAACGGAGCGGCGGTCGTAATTTGGCATATGAATCGCGAATTACATCAAGCTCAACAGATCGTTGGTAATTACTTACTCGAGGTTTTATAGAAGAATGAGGCAGCAGTTTGTTACTTTCAGACTCTATAATATATGTTAGTAATTTATAGAATGCTCAGCTGTTAAGAAGTGACGACTTTAACAACATGCAACAGGTACTCAAAATATCTAGTAGTATTTCTAAAAACTTTTTCTCTTAATCTTGCAGTTTTGGCAGTAGACATGGGTAGCAGAAAAAAAATCATTTTTTTTTCTTGCCAATGAACGCATAATAATGCTAATAACGTTGTTCATTAGCTGCTATAATTTACAAGCTGATAACGATGAATTTTTGCGGCCATCGCAAACGTTTTTGGGCGTCACTGACGAGAGTTGCCTGAGAGTCGCGCGGCCGACGTATGGCCCGCACCGCTGCGAGGGAGGTGGTCAGAAGTCAGGCCACTCGCCCCAAGTCTAATTAACTCGTCTCGCGCATCTCACGTCTCTGACAGGCTCATGTGGGCCGCCCAACTCTGAGCAGATTGTTCTAATATTCTTCTGCGGCTATCGTGAAAGAATTTCTAAGGGTTGAATTCAGCATAGAGTCCGATTTTCGGAAAATACACACCGGCATTGCAGTACTCAGTGTCTGGCGGCTCTGCTGGGTCGTCAGATGCTGAATGCTTAAATTTTATTTGAAGCGGCTCCAAATTCAGCATTTTTGACAAAAAAAACCAATATGAAGCTCAACCAAGTCGACAGAAAAACTTTCGTTTCCGGTTGCTCCGTTCCGCTACGATGATGTAACTTCTTTGAAATTCTGGCCCGAATTATTTGTAGGTCACAGAGAATTGAAATCTCTACATCGTTTGTGAGGATGCACTAGATATTGCAACTTATATTTTATTAGAAGTTACTATCAAGGAAAAGAAATGTTGCTGTCAAGTATTATTTTTCCGTGGTAACGAGTGCAATACCTTTCTATTAAATGTTTTATTTTTGTTTATAAGTTAACCTAAATAAAATTGCGCGAAAGTTAATTACATTAAAGTCAATTGAAATAGGTTACGGTCGACTTTTAGCCCATCATAAAGGCGTGTTATTCTTCGTCTGAATATACGGGACTGCCTCGTATTCCACATACAATATTTGGATACCCTGAGAGTGCCTGAGGAAGAAATGCGAAGATTTTATGAGGAGATTATGAATCTCAAACTCTCAAGATATCCAGATATTATTGCTCTCATATAGGCCGCACATGATGAACGTGCCAATAAACCGAAATGGTCATAGTGAGCGTTATGTGCAGGGCAAGCGACCGGCTGTTGACCTGGTAGGAGTGAGTTGAAAACTAGATAAAGAGAGCTGAAACAAGTAGAAAAGCGGGTTGAAAATTAAAAATTGATTTCCTCTCTGCAATCGTTTGTAATACGAATGCTATGGCTTGGTTATCTTAAGTCGCTACCCAAACGACACAATTTGATTAACTTTGTATGTATTATTTTTATTTATATCGTAATAGTAACAAGGAGAATATTTATCTTTATTTTCGGAACTTGAATAAGTGCGAATAGACAAGATAGGTATGCCAACGTATTCCCATCACATATTGTAATTCATCTTTTGATATTTGTGTTAAGGATACTACAAATTTATTCTAAGATACGTCTTTATTTCATAGTGCATAATCCATAGATGTTAGCTCAAAAAATAATATTTTTACCTAAAAGGAGAACAAGTAAACTAGAAAGACTGTTGTTTAGCGTCTTGCCAATTCATTCATCTTTATTTTAACGGCGGGATTCTCAAAACTTGAAGGCTTGATAGTGCCGCACGAGAAGAATGAGGCTGATTGTGTACGTACGGCAGAGCCGCATAACAGGGCGTCCTGCCATCACGTGTGTGGGTGTGTGCCAAGTGGCGGTGGTGCTGGGAGCACCTCAAGATCATGTGTGATCGTGACTCAGCTAATTTATGTCTGGTGACGTAGTCTGTAGAGGTCGATCGCAAGCCCGGTCTATCTAACGGCCAGCAGTGTCAATCAGTAAAGTGGAAAAGACTCTAATAGGGAATGCAATAGTGTTGTATATTTTGATAGACCGCCTAAGCTGAAAAGTACTGACTTCATCACTGATGAAATGTTTAGTGCATTCATTAGATGCAGCTTGTAAACAGCCTTTAAGTCAAAAAAGGGGTATGAACGAAAAAAATTTACGTTCAGACTTCAGGAGCAAATACCTTCTGCGAAACCTTCAGGCTAGGCAGCAAACAATAACGTTATGATAGCCAAGTTTCTGAAAGTAACTGTGAACCTCGGAAAATATTTCTACTTCTCAATAATTGCTCTCACCGACGAGGCTGGCTCAAAACATAAACAAAACTAAGCACCTACAGCATCCATGAATTACTTCGTAGATGAACAAATCTCATCGCGTAGCATGAAATAATCAAGATGAACTACATCACTCCAAGAATAACAGTCACGGCGCCACTCGTCTCGACAGCTCAAGTCGTTAAGAAGTCATTAAGGACATTCGAAGACTCAAAATACCCGCCTGCCTTGACAAGAAGAGATAGTAAGGGAACCCATAAATAACAATAAATACTCTGAATTATTCGATTTCTTTGACACTCTATTTATTATTGAAGTACTTAAGCGTGCTACAACTGGGAGCATACTTGAACATAGTTTCCTTTCGAGGTCTGACATAAATGGTTTGCTCTGCTCAAAATCACCCGCAGGTTCAGCCCCTGCTATCTTTGCAGAGTTCGAGTATCATTGAATAGTAACGAATGAACTCTCTTTGCCAAAAGACGACAGAATTGATGTTATAAAATGTCATGCGCTTGAGGCTTTTTATATCGTTAAAAGAAGTTAGTCGCCGGCAAGTTTATCTATTTGTACTGTTTGGCCCCATGAAGGAAGAGTAGATAAAGAAAGGGCTTAGAAAAATACGCAAGGCTTTCAGTGAAAGTTCCCATGGGTCATGATTTTAAATTTAATCGAAGACAGAAAAAAATATTTCAACCGACAAATTATGCATTATGTTACTACTCATCAACATGCTGATGCAGCGATTCTGACAAACTTAACATGAGAGGGAAACCACTAGAGATCAATTTCAGATTAAACAAAGAGAACAGATTTTCCCAAACCTACCCTTTTTTCTTTACGAATCTTACCTTTCACTACAACCTCACACTTTAAAATGATATTTTAATTTTTAAATTGAAGCTAATTTTTCCTGCTCTATGCTTCACACTACCGCAAAACTTATCACTACAGAGACCTGTAGAGTGCAGGCATCGTGCGAATGCCGTTGTGCTATGTTCTCAAAATCCAACGCACACTAGTTTGGACATTTCGAACAGGCTCAACCGTTAAAGGAATCTTGAGCACTGGTGGCAATATGCCTTAACAAAGAATATTCACTTTTTGCTGGCTTTTGTACTCCCTTGGGCAGAGGAAGCATTCATCTTACACGCTTCAAAATACTTGTTCCTTTAGGTCATCTTGAACACGCTTCCCTTCATTTGGGTTCTGAATTGAATGCTGACACTTGTTATTTCATTAGAATTTTACCTCAGAACCTTTTGAACGCGTTTAAAGTAAGTTAAAATTCTCATAGCGTGTTGTAGAGTCTTCTTTTACGCTCATTCTGGATAGAACGTAACTATAGAGACTGGTCAACAGCTGCTTAAGCACGTCGTCAGCAACGAATCAGCTCCAAAGTATTATTAATTTAATTAATATTTTATAAATTTCCTATGTTGTTTTACAAATTTCCTTCACTAATAAATCAAGTTCGTATTTAATTAATTATGAGGAGAAAAAATTGAGAAGTAACAATTAATGATTTTTTTACCTTGACTCTAAAAATTAGTTGAGCAGTATGAGCAAAAATAACCTTAAAACTTTGATCAGTTACGTGAACACTTCTTATACTAACGTCGAAATGTTTCGGCGAAGTACAAATCAGTGCATTATACTGATGCCATGTCTCAACGAGAATTAGGGTAATTTACGCATTGTTATAACTCTGCTTTACAGTGAACGAAAATCTGCAACATTTCTCAGTCTACTTAGTAAGTTGTGAGTTATTTACGAATAAATCAAGTCATGTACATTAAAATTAATTCAAGTCACAGTTTCTTATAGATGAAGAGTAGTTTGAGATAGTGTCTCTATCCATCGTGCAATCATTCTAAGCTTCTCTTGAAGAAACAGGAAACTCTTTGAAATCTCTGCTAATAGTAGCATTTGCAATTTATCTCTCGGTACTCTCCTTCTTTTCATAAATTTTCGAAGTTACATCAACTCTACACAAAATGTGTTATCATCTAGCATTAACTTCCCCTTAAAGCTGCTGCAGCACATGGTTTTGATGCAAATATAAACTGCCGCATCATTTGCCCATTTTAATACCCGATTACATATAATATTTTGCTCATTTTTTAGGCCTTGACCCTTCCACCAAATAATTGCTCGGACGTTCGCAAATAGCTTAGAAATAACTCGATGTATTACTGCAGGGCAAAAAACAGGCAAAAAATAATTTTGTTTTAAAAACAATCTCAGAGCATCCGGTTATATTAGTGATTGCGAGTTCTTACCCCGTAAACTTCAATATGCCGCATTAGATTTTAATGGAAATGTACAACAAGTTTGATCACAAGAGATGAAGGAGGATAACCATTCAAGAAATAAATACATTCTTTATAGGTCTCGCCAAATTCACGACATTTTTGGCTTAGAGATCACCTAAGAAATTATTATTTTGTACAGCAAGAATTTGCATTTTATTTCATATTCTACTAAGGTAAATTCAGAGATATTTTTTCAGGATGATTAAGTCTTTGTAACTTCGGTGAAAAACACAATATATAGCTTCAGAATCGCGAGACATCTTAATTAAAATAACTTTAATTAAATGAAATACTGCTCAACACTTCGGTAATTATGGTATGAAAATTCATAGAATATTTAGTTTGTTGGCAACTTTTTCACATACAACGTAATAAATGAAGGTGACGAAATTTACTTATTGATTATTCAGTATATATTGCTTGATATTTTCTTGTAAATTTGTGGTTAATCGTTATTTCTGTCTTATATTTTACGCATATACAATGGCCATCAATAGTAAACATCCTAATTCAAAGGAATACGAGAAATTTTCTCAATAAGTAGACGTTTCTTAGATTTGTGAGAACGATAAAACAGCAGATTCAATCATGAAAATGTGAAGTATTACAAAGAAACCTTTTTACGAAAGAAATTAAACATAACTAGGTCAAATAATATTCGAAGGAATATAAACTACTTTTCATTTCAGTTGAAATGTTGTTTTTACGAGTTTTTATACAGAAGGAAAAAGTACAACCTATGGTGAAATTAAACATATACTCTCTTGTAAATTTTTAGTTAACTGATCCATTTCATTTTATTGAACCAAGTTCCCTATACATTGGATAAAATGTTAATGAATACCCAGAAATTTCACAATTGAAGACCTATTCTGTATTTGAGGAATTCCAAATGCTGCAGCAGTATAGGTCCCGTACTGAGGGAGCTTTCCATCCACGTTTCGTCAGGACGAGTAAATGAAATCATCCGCTTAGATTCCGTGGAGTTTTTAGGTATGTTTCGCAAGTTGAAAAATGTTCACTGATTAACATGTATCATCTCCTTGGAAGTTGTTCTAAATTTTTGTAATTAAGACTATGGATTCCTCACATTCTGCATACTAAATTGTGCTTCAGCTACCGAAAGTGTTCAACAGAATAATGCAACGTTCTATTTGAAGTATCGATTGTGATGGTAATATTTTTAAACTATAATCCAAGCAAGCCAAGTAATTGTGACACTCGGTGCTGAGATTAAGAGACACGTAGACTATTTCGAACTCGTCAATACGATAAATATGCAATCTTACGTATTCTCAGGTCATCATTTCTCCTGAATGTAGATTGCGAAGGTCAAGAGGTGCGATACTCTTGTGTCCTTGGTCTAGAAGCCGTAGGGTCTTGCCCGCCCTCGCCCCGGCCCAAGTACCACAGAAGTCCAGACCTCAGAAGCGAGCAGGCCGCTCCTGCTGCCAAGATCGATCGTAGCCTCCGAGACTGGCGCCACGATTAACACGAGTCGCCTGCTGGTCTTCTGCGCCGGGCAGCTAATGGAGGACGTGTTCTGGTCTGTTAACAGACTCTTATCCTCGTGCGCCCGACCTGCATGCGATGCCGCATCAGTTATTGTCTCCTGAGGATTATTTATTCCACTGCCCTTCCCTCATTGTTTGAATGGTCATCCATCATTTTGCCTTCAGTAAATTTGGAATGGGGTGAAGGGAAGTAACGTAGGAAAAAATTATAGAACTAACATAGGTACAGGTTATATTAAAATACGATGGAGAAACTTCCGTAATTTGTTGGCTAAATATATCACAGAAAATAAGGAAGTACTAGAAAGAAAGTATCGATTATGGGGTTCATAGGAAGTCAAATTTGCATGGGAATTCAATGCCTTCATTGTTTGCAGTTGTGACGTGGTAACCTGCGTCCTTGAACTACAAAAGTGTGTGTAAAAAAAGTTTTGGTGATCTTAATCAAGAGCAAACTTTCGAAATAATTTCTAGTTAAAGTTACTGTATACGTTGACAAATTAATACTAAAAACTGTTGAAAACAGAGGTGTTTGCACTAGAAAACAAGGCGTAGGCCAGAGGTTGAACAATTGCGAGAGAATAGCAGACTTTTTTAGCACACAACTTGAATTTTGATGTTGACTTACAGAGGCATCTAATTGCAATGGAGCAGTATCAGATATGCATATGATGTAATTGGTTCATTTTATATGGAAAAGAATCAATAGATTCAATGAAAAATCAATTCTTTTGTTTCTGCGTTAACCTACATTGCCTGGACATAAGTATTTGCCTGCACAACTTAATTTATATCGAGTCGAATATCGGGTCATACGAGTCATGATAATAGTACCGAGTGCTAGAAAACGAGCATCAAAATTCCAGAGGAATATGAAGCTGAAAAAAGTAAATGCACAATTTTTAGGCAGTATCCGAATCCGTTTCTACTTAGTTGTAAACGATACCCTTGGTTATGTTTCATTTGAGAAAATCTTTATCCGAACCAACTAAGAAAAAAATATGGAACGGCTTCAATATAGTAACGAAGAAAAACTATGAAACTGTCTGACCGCAAATCTTAGAAAAAAATATTTTCTTGTATTGAAACAACTCTACTGGTGCGGGTGCATGATGACATGAAAAAATGACCGTTATTTTTCTTCTACTTTTATTCTGGTGCCTGCGAGTGTTTGGTGTCTGACGGCATGTGACTACTAAACGGCGAGATGATTCAGGTGTCTGACGGCATGTGACTACCAAGCGCCGAGATGATTCAGGTGTCTGACGGCATGTGGCTGCTAAACGCCGAGATGATTCAGTGTCTGACCTCATGTAACTACCAAACGCCGAGATGATTCAGGTGTCTGACGGCATGTGACTACTAAACGGCGAGATGATTCAGGTGTCTGACGGCATGTGACTACCAAGCGCCGAGATGATTCAGGTGTCTGACGGCATGTGGCTGCTAAACGCCGAGATGATTCAGTGTCTGACCTCATGTAACTACCAAACGGCGAGATGATTCAGGTGTCTGACGGCATGTGACTACTAAACGGCGAGATGATTCAGGTGTCTGACGGCATGTGACTACTAAACGGCGAGATGATTCAGGTGTCTGACGGCATGTGACTACCAAGCGCCGAGATGATTCAGGTGTCTGACGGCATGTGGCTGCTAAACGCCGAGATGATTCAGTGTCTGACGTCATGTAACTACCAAACGCCGAGATGATTCAGGTGTCTGACGGCATGTGACTACTAAACGGCGAGATGATTCAGGTGTCTGACGGCATGTGGCTGCTAAACGGCGAGATGATTCAGTGTCTGACGTCATGTAACTACCAAACGCCGAGAGGATTCAGGGGTCTGACGGCATGTGGCTGCTAAACGGCGAGATGATTCAGTGTCTGACGTCATGTAACTACCAAACGCCGAGATGATTCAGGTGTCTGACGGCATGTGGCTGCTAAACGCCGAGATGATTCAGTGTCTGACGTCATGTAACTACCAAACACCGAGATGATTCAGGTGTCTGACGGCATGTGGCTGCTAAACGGCGAGATGATTCAGTGTCTGACGTCATGTAACTACCAAACGCCGAGATGATTCAGGTGTCTGACGTCATGTAACTGCCAAACGCCGAGATGATTCAGGTGTCTGACGTCATGTAACTGCCAAATGCCGAGATGATTCAGGTGTCTGACGTCATGTAACTGCCAAACGCCGAGATGATTCAGGTGTCTGACGTCATGTAACTGCCAAACGCCGAGATGATTCAGGTGTCTGACGTCATGTAACTGCCAAACGCCGAGATGATTCAGGTGTCTGACGGCATGTGGCTGCTAAACGGCGAGATGATTCAGTGTCTGACGTCATGTAACTACCAAACGCCGAGATGGTTCAGGTGTCTGACGGCATGTGGCTGCTAAACGCCGAGAGGATTCAGGTGTCTGACGTCATGTAACTGCCAAACGCCGAGATGATTCAGGTGTCTGACGTCATGTAACTGCCAAACGCCGAGATGATTCAGGTGTCTGACGTCATGTAACTGCCAAACGCCGAGATGATTCAGGTGTCTGACGGCATGTGGCTGCTAAACGGCGAGATGATTCAGTGTCTGACGTCATGTAACTACCAAACGCCGAGATGGTTCAGGTGTCTGACGGCATGTGGCTGCTAAACGCCGAGATGATTCAGTGTCTGACGTCATGTAACTACCAAACGCCGAGATGATTCAGTGTCTGACGTCATGTAACTACCAAACGCCGAGATGATTCAGGTGTCTGACGGCCTGTGGCTGCTAAACACCGAGATGATTCAGGTGTCTGACGGCGTGGGGTTGTAATATGAGAATGGATCCCTCGGCTCGTTTCTGTTGCCACGTACTTTTTTACGCCACTTGAGTACTGAAGAAATAGTTAGGATATATTTTAACCTAGAAGTAATTCAAGGGACGTCGTCGAGTTGTGTTAATTGTTTCCCTTTTTTCGTTGACCTATATTTTTTTCGTAAAGTTATTCAGAACGAGAATTTCAAAATAGTTTTAGAATTTGATCTTAATTGCGTTAAGATTCATTCGTTTGAGAGTGTATTATTTCTAAATGCTTGTATTAAATATTTGTTTTTCTTTGGGGACGGTGACTGTCCTCTCACTCTTACTAAGTAATTCAGTCAGAATTTCTTTTGAAGCCTTTAAATCGCTAGTTTTAAACTCGCCATCTAATGTAAACGATGCTTGCGAGAGTAAAACTTTCTGAAGAAACGTGATGACGTCTCTGCTACGTTTTTACAATCGTTGATTATAACTGGCAAAATATATTTTGATTAGTTCGAGACTTAGGGAAATAATTTGCAAACATCATGTGACTAATAAAACACATCGCATGTATATAAAAAATCGCTTATGGCTCTGGTTAATTGTCAATGTAATGTACTGTTATAATTAATGTATGCTACTATTCCTTCAATAGATTCAGATCTCTTTGAAAATTCTTTTTCCGGTATGTTTTCCACAATGTGTGATAGGTCACATATTTATGATTCGTTACCTATCGAAGGAGGCATGTAATCGCAAAATACCAAGTTGCCGCGAATTGTGACCAGCCATAACTATCACAACAAAGAATATACATATAGATTGTATATTTAACTGAGGTTCGGATCAGATGCGACTGTGTTCAAATATAAATCGTTCCTTAATTATTCTACAGACATATTTACATCATTTCCCAGCTAATTTCTGTTAGCTGGTGGAAAATAACAAAGACAACCATTTTATTATGACTAGTCATTGAGGCTCGCCTTCAGAAAGACCTCCTCAAGAGCTATTCAGCCATAGCATTCAGGACATTTTCCCTCGTCGGCATGACAACACGTCATTGGATGTTCCTTTAATCCTCCGTATCACCTAAATTTTCTATCATGTTTCTCAAATTTTTTGCTTCTCTAAGATTTTCTTTACTTCAGTATTTCTCGTAAGCCATTTACAGTTACTATGCGCAATTAAAAATTTTCGTGTGAGAATGCCTCGTGTATATGTTCTGTGCTATCACGTCGTCTACTTTATGTTTACTTTTTCATTATTAAACGTCTTCTATTTACTAAGGGTTTTGCCGTTCCCGATTTATTTTTTAGTTGGCGTGAAAATCTGATTCTGTAAACAAGCTCGAGCTCTTAATCCTAGCGATCTGTTTTATTCTAACTTAAATTAACCAGCCGAGCGCGTGGCACCAGCTGTTCTTTCTGTGGCTGCTAGAGAAAGAAATAGAAATTAGAAATGCTTCCGTCTCGCATTTGTCGTTTAGATATTTGAGGTACACAGCTAAAAATACACGTTCAGGTTCCTTTCATAAATTTACTGTTTCGTTCGGTTATTCATTTCGTTCGTAGTTTTTAGGCATATTAATAAAATTGTGACAAATGCATGCGTTCGTTGAACCACATTGAGTTTGTTGGGTTACCTTTCTGTAGTAATTTAAAGTAAATAGACGTGTCTCTCTGAAAACTGTCGCCTCTTGAGCCCTACTGCCACCGTGGTTGTGATAGTTTCATTTCTAAATTTTTAACTATGCGAAATTATCCGAGTTCTTAAAATACGAAGGAAATTAGTAAACATTTTTTATGAAACACTGTCACTTGTTAAAATTTTATATCTCTGTCAGTCTACAAAGTAGCGACATTTCGATGCAACAGACATCATTCTCAGACTGAAAATATGCAGAGAGATTTAATCAAATTGATAAAAACGCCAATCTAATGTTAGAGCTATATTAGACACAATAAAAATGAAAATCAATACAAAAAAAGGCAGACAGAGATATAGAATTTGAATGATTGACAGTATTTCAGTGAAAATGTTAGGTAATTTTCATCGTATTTCGACATGCAGTAGTGATAGTTCGGGGCCCTGGGGAAGTCGCGAAGCAGTGCGTGGCGCCCACAAGGCTCATGAACTTGTAGAAAGTTTCGATACCGCTGCACATGTAGACGCTGAGTTGACTCACTACCTTCGAATGAGAATCAAGGGCATTTTCGCCTCCTACAAATGCTCTACAGCTGGCAAGTGGAGGCCAAAACATCAAGCGCGAGCTCGCACGGCTGTGGTGTTACCGGTGGTGGAGGCCTGATGTGTGGTGCACAGACCTGAGGTCCATTTTGTAGGCCATATTCGCACCAGTCTTCACGAATCCCATTTGTTCCTGAGGAACGTAACATTCCTCAACACTTACATAAATTAAGCGAAATGGCGAATGATAGTAAGATAGCAAAAGAATTTTTGAAGCCTCTGGCGCTGAAAATGATTGGAAGGCAGTTGCTAGAACTTTAGTAGCTATAAAACTCTCAAACAGCGAATGAATGATTGAGGGAGAAAAGACGTCTTCCTCTGAAGAAAGGTGACAGCAAATCCCAAATGACTGACGATACCGAGAAGGGAATGGCATCTGCTATCGATGAGAATTTTTTCTTTAAATTGTCTCCATTAAAGGGCACTTGTCAAATACATTCCATTTTAATTAACCGTGTGTGTAGCTATATTTAATAATCACCCGGACTGTGAGCATTTTATAGTTAAAGGGGAAATATCTGTTATCATAGACATGAATATCAAAGAAATGAGTGGAAGCGACCAATGTACTCGTACATGGGGAAATTTATTGATGCAAGATCCACAGGAAGGACACTCGTCTGGAAAGACGCAACGAACCTGACTCACCAATGCAAGCGTAGAGAAGGAAAGTCTACGTTTGGGACGTGAACGTCAATTTTACAACCTGTAAGTACAGCAGCGAATTTTCTCCGCAATTGGTACTATGCATCGTGGTGCCGTGTCCGTCAGCAGTGCGGTTTGTTTCACAACACGTCGAGGTGCTTTCAATGCCAAAACTGTTACACGTGGCTTGACAATACAGCTCAAGCGGTCGATCAGCTAAGTTTTGAAAACATTGCTTTAATTGTTGCTATAATGTACCAGTTTAAAGCAGATTAAGAAATCTTCTTCAGCAACATCCATACGTCCTGAATTTCTCACTAACGCCATGTTTTTATTTACTGAGCCCAACTGAATTGGTTTAGAACATTCTCAAAAGTCACTTCAAAAGTAGCCTTAAAGAGAAAATGGAAGACAAATTGATCATAGTTCAAAAAAATTCAGTAATAGAACGTTGAGGAAGTTTAACGTTGAATGTTTCACAAAACTCTAAAAACCTTTAAATTTACTTTGTGGAACTTTAGTTGCATTAATTTGAAAGCACCTGATTTTCATTTATTGGGCGTTGATATTTCCATTGAGATTCTACAATTTTGATTGCAGTAAATTAACATTCACTTTGAAGAACTTGAGATGCGTTTGGAGGTGTTTGATTTCCATCTACTGTAGATGTCATTGAATTTCACCTTAAAGAACTTCATTTTCAGTTTAAGGGAAATAATTTTTATTTTGAGAACTCGATTTCCATAGGGAGGAAATAGACATGGAAAGATTAATGTAATCAATATTTTGGTTTCTGTTGACTTTGACTCTTTACTGTTTACAATTTCTTAAAAGGATTCAGTGCGCTGATTCCATACATCTCACAGCCCTGCTGAGCTGATCTCGTGTGGTTGTGCGTGCGTGTGTGTGTGTGCGTACTTATGCAACTGTGCAAAATTTCCCACTACCCTTGTTTTCCTCTCCATTTGAGTGGACTGACTTACAATTGGAACACTCATGTTAAAACCTATCTTGCCTAGGTACCAGTGATTCCCAATTTAGATATAATCGGAAGGGTAACATAGAAAAGTTAAGAATTCAGAAAATCAAGAAAAAACGTTATAATGAATTTTAATTATCTTCAATTTAGTCTCAAAATTTAACTTTGTGAATTAAGCATATAAAAATTAAATAGTGAAGGTAAACCAAACTAAAATAAATATCCAAAACTAATATACTGTTTCACAACTGAAGAAAAACTGTATGTGTCAAAGTATACGCAGCACCCCAAAGGTATGCTGGCAGACACAAGTCACTTCGTAACCCAGGTGACTCGTCGACTTACCCAGTGCGCATCACTCACCGTCTGAGGGGCTACCTTGAAGATGTGAGATAATTATCGTAAAATGCGATAATTTGGCCTTCCGTGCGATAAGCGATAGCATGCATGCGACAATGCTATAGTTTTCGGAAGTACTATACATTTTGGGCAGCGATAGTACATCTAATTATGGTAAATATGTTTACTGTACTTTGTGAAATGAGGTAACATGCTCAATGGGGAATGTTCAATTTGTAAGAACCTGAACAAGTTTTGGAACCAATGTTTCACACACTTAGTGACACGCTCGCAGAAACTAGGAATCTTAATCTGTTTCTGTTTAGACCATTACATGTCTACTCTCTCGCAGATATTCAAATCCAGCATCTCAACATAAATTAATTCATGAAAATATTCCGATGCAATGACATTCATTAACAAATTTCCTGTATGGTGTGATAGATCCTGAAGAAAAATATGTTTATCAAAAAATCCTGGTTAAAACGGCTTGGATATTTTTTCCGAACTTTTGAATTTTAAAAAAGCTAAGACCTATATGAGGGTTTAAAAATTATTTCCCGAGTTTTTTACACTTAAATAAATAAAATTACATGCAAGAAAAATTAGTGTACTTAATAGTTATCGTAAAAATACACGATTTTATTTATTAAAATATTGGAACATAGACCTTAAATATAATTTCACAAATCAAAAAGTGGGGCTCAGCAAAAAATTACATTGCGGTAGTATTTTAATTAATAATTTCCTAAAGGCTCATTCAATTGTTCAAACCCTCGTGCAACGATGCCTTAGCCCTATCTTTTGTTGTGCCACAACCACTAACTACCAAACAATAATACCGATTAGCGTTTCTACCATAATTGATAATTCAATCTGTGAATTCAGCATCAAATCTTGCTTCCAGATCTAGTAATCTTATTTTGAATGTGGTCCTTGGATTGAATTATTTATTCGAGACGATTTTGTGGTCAAAATTGGGAAGCGCCTTCTACCCCGACAAGTTTGAAAAACCAACACTGACGCAGATTGTTTTTTGTGAAATCCTATCTCTTATCTCTTACTCATTGAAGACTGAAGAGAAACATGTTGTACCTCAACGTCAATGAAAAGTCTAACGTCTGAAAACCCTTCTGCTACATTAGCTGATAAATTATACTTACAAAATTAATCAGTGACTGTATACTCGTAGAAAAATTTCTGAGGAAAGAATCTTTGTCCAAAGAGATTTAAGTGGGTAACAACACAATGAATGAGACTAAAATAAAATGAATATGAGTTTCTTCTACCCAATGGCTTGTTTTTCATACGCAGGGCGGTGAAAATAGATTCCAAAAGGTTTAACGTTTGATCGCTTAAAATAGTGCGAGAGAGAAAATAAAGAGGCCCTTACCTCTTCTTTGTACAGATGACTCACACGCTCAGCCGTCTGTCGCGCCAACTCCTGCACGCAACATGACACATTTCACAGGCTATTCAAGTTTGGTATCAGTAATTTCAAAATAAAGAACTTCGTTTGTAGATAAAAAATCAGAATAGCATTCATGAAATTGACGGGAAATTAATGGAACAGGACAACTTATGACTACAACGAGATTCGAAACGTTAAAGTTTTAGAAATTTTAATGGTAAACTTGCATGGATTTCAACGTTTTCATTGCTCTAGTGATTGGAAGCCCTCTGGTAATGATGCCAGATTATCGGAATGAGCTATTTCCTGATGAGGTACAAGCTGAAATGCGCAAGCACTGACCACCACGTGATGTTCTAATAGACCGTGAGAATAAAGAACTCTCACACAGTGTATGCTCTTATTTATTCAATCGAATATTACTGAAACAGTGTTCAAAGATTGTAATTTTGCTTTTAAATGTTTGGTCTTGAAATATTTCAAATAAAAATGAACTACTGAGATTTCCTGATGTAAGGTTGAGAGAAAATTTCCATTCATCTGGCACGTTTTCTACGTAATAGCCGAGAGAGAGGTATATTGAGAAATACGACGCACATATTGTTTGTCTCCATTGCTAAAGGATGAAAAAAGTAATTATCTTTGAATCAATGTCTAACGCTGTGAATGCAAGACGATAATAAAATTTTGTTACAATAAAGTGAAACACAATGTGGTGGGAAATAAAAACTGAGTTGAAATAAGATCCTCTTTACTTTAATGATGCAGTAAGCTTAGCATTATCATCGTCATTACAATTGCGTGCAGTAAACTCAGCATCATCATTAGCAGCACATCACAGTCATCACAGCACATCACAGTCTCGTCACAGGCTATTTTGTCATTCTAAGGCTGAGATTGCAAAACTATTTCGACATATAGGGGCTTGGCCAGTGACTTCAAAGTGTTATATGCTACATTTCGATACTTTCACTGTCATGAAATATTTCAGATCAAGTTTGCATTTTTTTTTATGTCAGAATCACACTAGAATAAGAAAGAACTTTTTTACATTTTTGTCACAAGAACGGTTCACACTTGCATTCTCAGAGCATTACGGTACGGCATGCCTAGTAGGCCTATTTTCATGTTAAATCAGCATGGGAGCTGAGCACGAGAGAAGTTTTCCCTTGTTCCGTTTCAGTTCTCTCGCTCGCCAGGCCAGGTTTACTTCAGCCGTCTGACATCGGTGCTTCTCTGACTCGGGTCATCTTGGGAGAACTTGGCAGGCGAAGCAAGCTTTAATGCAATGCTCGGTAGTCGACAACAGTTTTGACACCTCTGCTCATTTTACCGCTCTGTCATCGAGTCACACTAAAAGTATTAAATAGCAAATGTTTACGAGATGTGCTATTTTTTAGAAATTATTATGTAATAAAGAATTATTTTTATTTTTTATTTACCATTTGCTTTCCAACTCATGATATGAGGTTCAATTTTTTGAGAAATCATCCACGCTTCTTAAGATATATTCTAGGAAAGGAATCTGAGCAATGCACGGTTTTCTACTTCAAAGAATGTTTTGAAATTTATCACTTAGTTATCGATGCAAGTTTTAAATTCGAATAGCTGATCAGACTTCAATTCTACATTTTTTGAATTTAAAATAATTCAATTTTTAGAGGTAAGTTAACATGGATACAACGAAAATTGAATGGTACATTTTTCTGCAAGATTGTGTCTTCCCTTCTTGAGGCGGACGTCTTAAACTGTGCAGAGCTTACATTGGCTCTCATGTCACATTAACAGGAATTTTCCTTAATTACATTTTTTACGGTACTGAGCGAGGAATTCACGTGTATAATAACTTATGTAATCTCCATGGAAAATTTAAATTTAAGGTCTTTGTTTAAAGTGATCAAAGTAATAATTTAAAAATACGAAGTATTTCAGATAGAAGTAAAGCTGTTAAGTGACATACGTGAGTAGGTCATCATGACAGTTCACTACAAGCATGAAGGGTTATGAACGAGAGAGGTGATATTTTGTTTTTGTTAAAGATTTTTTGTTTGACAACGGCTTGAAGCTCAAGGAAGTGATTTCATTCATTTCAAGGAAGTATTCGAACAATAAATCAGTTCATCCTTTGCATTTTTTGAACCACGATAAGGGAAAACAATATCCGAGTGATTCAGCACTTTTTGTAATTTATTATCCTCTTATTTAGACACGGTGTTATCCTCATTCGGGGAGATTCTCCGCTTATTCGCAGATTCTCTTATTGCTTATTGCTGATTCTCTTAGATTCTCTTATGCTTATTGTAATTCGGAGATTCTCCGCACGTTGAGAGTAGGTACAAAATATTTACTTGAGTATACTCGGTAACACGCAATCGATTGCTATACAGTTGTTTGCACGTGAAATTCATGTTCTACAGCTAAACAGGTGCGCAATAATTTTTGCATTTCTTAACTTAATAACGCATGGAGTTGCACCTCAGTGTTAGATGACTTCGAGTACAAAAGTCTTTAATAATTTTTAGTTTCCCGAGTCTCAGTTTGGATCTGGAGTTGATGCAAAGTATACCTCTAACTCTCTTTTAACCACTTATGGTCTCCACCTAAGACGTTCCGTGTGGTTAAAGGTTTCTGAAGAAACTAAAGGAGTAAATGAAGAATATTTAGTGTATGAAGCAATTTTTCGACAGAGATGACTATACTGAAACCAAACTACAAAAAAGAATAACTACAGCACAACACCGCTGTTGCGGTAAGACTTCTTTTCAGTATGATCTGCCAATCACTTATCTGTTTCCAACGGCGATAACTATGAAATACTATAACAGATTCCTCTCTTTGTACTGACAGAGAAGAAATACAAAGGCAGGAACGAACTTTTCCCAAAATTTTGTTATTTCCATTCCAGCCTCATAGTTGCTACTGAAAAGAGGGTTCGCACAGATGAAATTTAATTTAATATTTATATTCAAACCTCTCACCAACAAATTTTGTTATTTTAAAAAATGTCCAAATTTCAATTCATACACAATGAATCACATTTCTTTTGGTTTTCGTATTCGGGCATGTACATCAAATACTCGCTAAATTGCTAAACCAAGGATGCTCATTACGGGTAAGTAGAACTTTTTGTAATAATTTGTTATCATACTTTCAAACAAAATCAATTTGTGATGGTCACATTTAAGTTCACATGTCAATGTCTGTATCTGTTTAGAAGTGAGAAGTGAATGAGAAATCATACAATTGTCGATGTACTGTGACTATTTCTTAGACTTACAAAGTTTTATCCCTAAAATGGTGAAAAAAGCTCAATTTTGTGTTTTTAGTTTACGATCTTGCTTTCTAGTGGACGAGCAGTGCAATGGATTTTAGAAAGCGGATGAAGTCTTCCAGTTTATTGCAACATCGAAAAATTTTGTTGATTACAATCAGTTAAACACTGTCCGACCAGTAAGCATTAAAATATTAACCAAAAACAACGCCAGTATATAGTACATACCGTAGGGAAATTAATGCATAACTCATTGAAAATTTCATTCTTTAACCGTGACCTTCAGAGTTGAATTAGAAAACTTAGCATGCGCTTAAGTGCAGTCAATTGTTTAACACCTGCAATTGGATGTGTGATAGGCGGGTCTTGCGCAAGCTGAGGCAGATTGATTTTGAGAGCCGTTTTGTTCGCCCATTAAGTTCTTTTCCGTTGAATTTCTTCTTTTCAGCTTAAGGTTTAGTTTGTGTGAATGTGTATTCGTTTTATTGAGTTATGAATTTGCATGTTTGCGCCTCTTTCGTTCCACTCTTTAGTTTGTTCGTGAGTTTGGCTTAATGCCGGTTTTAATCTCCCATATTAAAACGAGTAAATAAATTAAATGAAACTAAACTACCTTTAACTAGAAGTAGAGGAGTTGTCTGTGACCCTCTGGCTGCCCGTGTGGCGGATTTACTTATCGGCTGCGTTACGCAGAATTAAACGAATTTGACCTTTAACTTTGAAATGTATTGGCTGCTTGAAAGCAGAATTAACTTAAACTTACTTGAGGCGATGTCCTTATCTTAACTAATTAAACATTAAGCCATGCTTATATCGCATGATTCCTAACAAATTAACCTTCTACTTGGTATTGAGTGGAACTATTCCTCAATCTATTTTCCTCTTTCTAAAAGCCTCAGAGGCTCTTGTTTATGGTCCCTTTTGAAGGCGACAAATAGGTACGTAAACTAGGCTGTTGTATTTGAACTCGTATATTGATCATATTGCCATACTTTTGTGAATTAGTCGAATACTTCGTATTATCGTGTCCTAGTAAACGTAACTGTGAAATCGAACATTGTTCAGATAAGAATACGCGGCGCATCTCTACTTCTTCGGTGGTGCTTGGTTAAACTTTCCTTGTGGTTAGTGGAGGCCCATCGTCGGCGTGTCGCCTGGTTATACTATGAATGAGCCTGCGTTAACTTTTGTGTGAGCAGAGGGAGATTCCTGTTCATGAACAAAGCAACGTGCCTATAACTGAAACATAGTAACTTTCTTTTAGCTTGGTTGATTTGAACTTGGGTTTCTTGTTTTCATTCCAGGATGCGTCGTTCCTATAACTGAACCAGTTCTTCTAAACGGTCTCTAAATGTTAAACCTACTTCATTGAACAGCGATGTCTTCTTAAAACTACGGAGACTCCAATACATCTGTGGTGGATTGTCCTCTTTTAATTTCCTCCTAAAAATTACCAAAAACTTTGAAAGAAGAGACACGTCTCGTTCCCTGTGCGCGGTACATGATCTGCATTTGAATGTTCTAAAAAGTTGACATGATATCTCGGACTTAGGATTTATGAACCATTTTTTTCTCTATTTTATCATGCATTTTAAAACATATAAGCTCACAAATTTGTTACAACATAAACGTTACTTTTGTAATTGGTTTGTAAGCGTGCACAGCGTACAACAGTTTTTGTCGGTTAGGTTCGTCCACCGGTGAACGTTGGGTTAATCCTAATTTAAATTGATTTTAGTTACCCCATGGAGGTATATAGGATACCTGAACTTGACTCAAGGGTATGCTGATTGTTTTTATTCCGTGGAGGTGTGTAGGATATCTGAGCTTTACTCAAGAGTATGCTGATTGTATTTATCCTCGTCACTATAATGTAAGGTAGAGGAAACAAGGTAGGGTCATTTCTATGGAGAAAATACATCTCTTCTTGTACGGCTAGCCAATAGAAAGGCTTCATTTCAAACAAACTTTATAACGTCACCAAAACGCAATATCGTTAGGCCAATAGTGGAACCAGATTTGGAGGTAGGAGAGCTACTAGATGAAAAATGAGCGCTGCTATTGGTTCGTTGCCGTGACGTCAGTAAACCCACACCTTCATTGAAGAAAAGACTGGTTTGAACCTACCTTGTTTCCTCTACCGTGCTACACTGTGGAAGACCAGCCCTCCTCAGAGATCGCCCTGATTATGTACTCACTAAAGAATCAGCATCGCTTGTTGTAAGAGTCTGTTGTGGGTTCAAATTTGTAGTTAGGTAGAACTTATCTTCGATTGTTTTCTCTGCTTTCTTTCTTGTGAGTGAGGCCGGCAAACCATGCAACCGTTGTTTTGCATGGGTGTTTTCGTCTTATATTTTTGCCCCTCATTTTACCTTCTCGTATCATCGAGATGCCTAAGCTTTCTTTGCCAGTTTTCAGAGCTGAGCTTGAGCCCATGTGGTGTAGTCGAGTTTTAAAATATCAATTTATAATTTTAAACGCCCTGATGAAACACCAGCGCAGTGCCTTCAGTCATCAACCCCATAAGTGACAATAACAAATGATCATGTATCAGTGATAGTGAATGCTACCTTTTTCAAGGTGTTCCTGTTAAACAGCTTGAAGGTTTCCTTTCCGTTGACCAGAACTGTACGCAAGTTTTTTCCCGAAGCTTAAAGTAAACTAAGCAGGTTCATTTCCAAATGTTTTGTTATCATTTGTTTAAGCCAATGATTACAATACTATCATATCTATTTGGCAAATTTAACAAGTAAACATCAGGATCTTTGAAATGAAACTCTTAAAAAATTCAAGGGGTTTGCTATATACCTTTCTACATAACGGCACACCGTGGATGACGGTTGCATCAACGAGCAAGAGTCACGTACTCCGTGCCCTGAACGACCGTTGCAAAATTCAGCGTACTTCAGCAGAAAGCTGCATCAGCAGAGGGAGGCGACGCCTGCTCAGCGGCTACATTAAAAAAAAGGAGGTACAAGAAGGACCGCGTGACGGTTGGACGATACCAACCGCCATGGAAAGTAGCTGCGGTAACTGCTTCTATAAAAGATTGTACTTAGAATCAGGGCTGCCACTGATGGGGGATTTCCCCTAGATCTGGGGGAAACGCTGGTAGTCTAGGGGAATGGGGGAAACTTTCGCAAAAACCATTAAATTTGGGGGAATTCGGCCAGGAATTATTTCCTATGCTGAAAATGTATCCCATGAATTATTTCGAATTACAAGTGGACTTACGCTCACTCGGATGAAGATATTATGATGCAGAACAGGAAATACCCCCTTCTAACGATGAATAAAAGGCGATATAACGAAGTTTGCACGAGGATCGAACTCGTTAGACTAGCAACGAGATTCACATCGGAACAATGAATAGTCTCATTCTCACAGCTCACAGAGCTAAGTTTCGAGAGTTCGCTATATAAAAGGAATAAAATGGCAAACAGTGACCGTGACGGTCGCTAGCTTCCTTCCTCTGAGCGAATACTTTTTGATCAACATTCCCCTCATTAACTTAAATTATGTGGTAATTATTCTTATATATTAATTTGTGAATTCAGACATTTTTATCGTATTTTCTTCGGCAAAAGAGGCGGAAGCAGGAGTTCTTGTAGATTAAATACTTGTGTGGTTCAACATTAAGAGATGTTAAAAATGTGCAGCACACGTAGGTTTCAATCAGTAACTTTCAATATTAACGTTTTATTTATCTGCCTTGTCATAACTTATATGCGTTACAGATGCTAACTCTGTTACATGCTCTTCAGCAACTAGTTCTTCAACTTTGAATATTGACTTAACGTTTTAACGAGCAAAACTTTACGAAGATGACAAATAGGTTCATTTTAGTGATTAATGTTATTGATATAAAGATTTCATTATTTTATAATTATTACTTTTTCTTTAGAATGGTGATTATTTTTTCCAATGGCTTACCGTTCCGAATCATCTTCTACGAACCGAAAGTTCTGTACGCAGTCTTTTAGAAATGATTTGCTCGGTGCACCCGAATTTAAAACTCGCCTGAAATGAAATAGTAATATCAACTGTAGGTATTGTAAGTGCTGCAATATTTCTTGTAAAAATTAAAACAAAACTATGCTCAGTGCTATGTAAGAGAAACATAAATGTTGCAAGTACCAGCGCTGATATCGTAGGAGAGCCGTCCAAGAAATCCAGTGGAATTACCATAAGTGAGCTTACTCTTGTGGAAAACTTCGACCAAAGCGACCTTTCTTCAAGTGTGTATAATTTCTTACCTGCGGGTAAAACAATTTACCGTTACAGCAAAATAGCTAACAAGCTGTCAATGAAAAGAACGAAATTACATTTGTATTTAATATACATTAAGTAATATCAGTTTCTATTTAATATGTACAATAATACGTTTTTTCCTCAATTTTGGGGGATTTTTGACGAAAATGGGGGAATTTCTACCGCAAATCTGGGGGAAAGAGAAAAACCTCAGTGGCAGCCCTGCAGAATTAGGAGCATCCATTCCCGAGCGTGTAGTAGTCATAGAAGGGTCTCGTATATGCCGCCTTTGCTTGAATCTTTGAAATAGAACTCAGCCCGGCGTACTGAGATTTTTTATTGTATAACTTTCATTTTGTGACTTCATACTTTAGAACGACTAATTAAATATATAACGTAAACGAGACCACTTCGTATACATCGACATCAGCACCTATACTTCTTTCAAAGATACGTGAGATGTAACCCCATTGTCATATTATTGTGTTTGCGGATTTCAATTATCTCTCGTCATCTTGGTGATATCAAATGTAAAACAGTAAATGTGTGGCCATGCATAACAAGTGTTTCAAAACCTGCTATAGCCATGCCTTAATTTAAAATTTCGATCATGAAATTAACCAGAAATTACGAAAAGAAAAATATTTGATCACAGAAATTATCCTGAAAAATACGAAAATCAACTTGTTCCAACCAAAAAGAAAGACGTCATAACAGGTTAACCTACAATTTTTGTCTCGTCTTTTGGAAACATGCTTCTTTTTCTTTCTTTCACTTTTTACATTTTCACGTTAGAAAATTATGACCAACGAAGAAAGTGCCAAATAAAAAAAACTAAATGATCAAATAACAACGGAACAAATTAAACTGATGATTCAAATTGAGGATCTGCTTAGATAATAATATAAGATCAACAGAATTAATGCTATTTAAACTGCACGAATTCTTAATTTTTATAGGTTCTTTGCTCCTTCCTTTGTGGAAAAACCACCGTGTATTAGAGGATAGAAGCTACTGCTATGTCTTTATAATTCCTCTGGTGGGTTTTCATGCATAAGAAGCTGCCACACACTTGTAGCTGCCATGTGACAGGATACATAGGACATTAAGCTGTCACTAGCTTCTTAATTTCTCTCCAGGTAGACACACTTGTACACTATAAGCTCCCACCAGCCCTTAGCTTGCGTACTTGTGCATAAACTCGAATATTAAGCTGCTGCTCGGCTACTAAGCTGCCACCAGCCATCAGTTCCCCTCCTAGTGACTCGCTAAGACACTAAGCTCCAAAAAGCCTTTTGCTCCACTCATGGTGGCGAGCTGCAGCCCACACTAGTCTCTGCGGCCAACCTTTATTGCGCACCTCTCAGCACTGCATTTTACTGTACTCGCTCTTCGTAGGTAGGGGAAGATTCTTCCTTACATGAATGCGTTAGTGCAACTATAACAGAACGTACAGTTTATATATAGCTTCTATAGGTCTTAAGCTATTCTGATATAGATTAATGCACATTTTCAGCTAGTGTATATAGAGCATGCATGTTATTGTAGTTTCCTTGAATTAGTTTTTCGATGAATGAGAAGAACCTTCGGTAAGTTAAGAAAAGCATTTTAAGCTTGTGCTAAAACAGCATAAATTACATTTAAAATCCGATTTCGTTGCTTCCATCACATTCGTTTTTTATTTTTTTAAAGAATCTGGTCAGTAACTGATGGTCATTGACACATTGTTGCTGAATAGTTTCGTGTCAAAGAAGTGCAGTAACAAAAAAAAGAGTAGAGTTTATAATGCAATGTTGAAGAACGGGTGAGGAAGACAAAGTGACTGAACGTGTGAAAACATTAATTGGAAAATAAAAAGTTGAAAACAGCTAGGATGGCAACAGAACGCGAATGCCTAAGAGTCAATGCACATTTTGCTGTAAAATTTTAATCTCTGATAACTTCTAGTCTGAACTAAGTAACGATTACATGTATCTCAAATTTCTGCGAAGGTTTTCGATTTGATTACAAAAATCAATTGTAGGAGACCGTGCATGCTTCTGGTAAGTTCAGCTCGCAATTCACTGCTCGCAATCTGCATATTTTATCTGCACAACAATTTTGTCCATTGATTGCTACTGCATTTATTGATGGTAATGCGCTACTTGGATTTTAATTCAAATTAGTACAGTGCTTTTTATAAGAAGTAATCGTTTCACACATTTGTTGCAAAAGTTCATGAAAGTATATTTATGAAGTTGGTGCGCGTGTGCACTTGAGGAAAACAAATATTTCTTCTGTGTCCTCAAGAAATTCGTTTAAATTTCTTCGCTCTGTTCTGCGAGACGGTATTCACCGGAGATGAGACCCATCAACTTCCCATTGTGCTTGTGCTCGCTCCGTGAGCCTGGATAGCTGCACTCTCCCTCCTGTACTCCCAACTGCCAGAACTGTTCACCAAAAATACGAACATTTTTTCATCATGAGCAAATTTATTTTCCAATAGGAAATTATAAGTTTCTGTTGCAAATACTGCAGAGCACATTATATTTATTTTTTCAATGACAAACTTTCAAAAAATAACTAGTTAGAAGTTTAAAAGAAGTTATAACTTTTTTCCTTCGAATTAGTATAGTCATAGGCTGTTGAATACTTTGATAAACTTTACCGATTTGAAACTAAACTTCTAGAGGTTAGTACTACATTAACTTTGAAGCAATCAGTGGGGCATTTAAAAAATAAATACCGGTATCACAGGGAACTCGATTAAACCTCCAATTGAATTTGAAAAAAGAATACTTTTTTAATTTTCTAAAGGACTATAGACAGAACCTCTCGACGAGCGTTTGAGCCCCACGAAATTTCGCTAATATGCTGCAGCCTCACCAGATGACGTGAGCACGAACAGCGCGCAGTACTCAGCTATAACGAGAAGAGGATGTTGAGCAATCAAACGCTCCAGGGGCTGCCTAGCGTGAGTTGAGGTGCTTCCTACCATGTGACGAGAAGTTGAAAAAGATGAACTTAGAAACATTTTTGCATTTTGATTATTTTTTGTTCCCGCAGTTATCTCCATGTGCACTTCAATTAAATTTTATGAATTTTTCCTCTGTAGAGGGCAAATATGCAATCATTTGATGACTGAACGCGCCTCAACTAAGAAAGAAAATCAGTCGATCTTGTTTGAACTTACCAGATGAAAGGGATATTGCTGTGCAAAAGATTTCCGCGATTATATCTTTCACCATATTTCAATGGAATGAATAAACAAAAGACTTTTTGGTGATTCATTCCTGAAACGACACTAAAGGTTATTCAAAAATTATCGGAATAATTTTCATTTCTGTGATTTTCTTGTCGATGAACTGAGTTAACGACTGTCATTCCTGCCGAAAAGAAAAAACATCTGAATTTCATTAAGCAAATATCCTGAATTATAAATCCACAGGAAAATTTGATCCAAATTTCTTAGAAATATCTTGTCAAATACGTGTTTAGAAATTTCTCTATAGATATTTACTTCGAATTTGGAACATTGAAAAACTACGTAGGTTTGTTAGCAAACTGTGTTGGGGAGCAAGTTTTTATCGCTGAAGTACGCACTTGGCTCAAACTTCTGCAAGTGCCCAAAGCAATACAGCCTGGCTGGCGGTTTGAATTCTAGTCGATGGATTTTACTTTTAATGAAATATAATGCTATTCTAGACTACATTACTTATATAGGAAGATGTCAAATAAATTTGATTAAAAATGAAAACAAATGCGGAACTCAAACATTGTTCCTTGAAAACGGCTGATGTACGCAAAAATCTTCAATTTTTGCGTTTCATACAAATTTGTAAATTAACGCTTTTTCTTACCGTTTGGAGAGAAAAAACTTCCCAGAGAGCTTGTGAATTGGAATATCTTTCTATAAAATTTTACATTTTCAGAAGAGATCGACACTCCTCTCTTCAGCCCTCTCGCAGGAATCGTTTCCGTAAGTCTAATAGCAGTACGTATTTTACTTGAACTAAACGTCACAAAACTCTATGGATAGTAGGGTGCACTGTTTGTACAAATAAATGAAGCGGTAAGCAAATAAGTAGTTGAATGTGTGATCAGAAGCTTAGCGTATTCTAGAGCACAGGAAGGAAGACTGGTCACCAAGTGTATTGGGTTCACTGTGGAGGGCTGGAGCTCGGCAGCGTCAGCAGCAGCAGCGGCAGCGGGTCATATTGATCCGTAGCGCAGGCGCAGCGAGACGCGCGATAAGGGGAGAAGAACGCGAGACGAGACAGAGCGACAGAAAGAGTGCTTATTTTACAGATTAGCTTCTTACTCCGCTGTAAAAATCGATCAGATTAGGTCGCATTCATTGTTAAATATTTTGCATGTGCAGGAACGAGTTTAACTCATTTGTGTCTCTTCCCAGTTGTGATAACTTGTGAATATCCAATGTTCAACAAACATTATGTTTTCAATAGAATTACTTTTGTTTGTATGCTGAGGTAGGGTTAACAAATTAAATCTGAAAATTTGAAGGCATTTAAAAATTAATGAAATGAGCGAGTTCCCCTGGGCTTGGCAGTTCGAGTGCACTCATGAGATTAAAGTTTACCAGTAGAAAAAAAGCTTATGCAGGCCGAGCTCTGCATACTGAACAGTTAGTCAACAAGTTCTGTGCTGTCATCATCGTAAATTATAATAAACACGTTATAATGATCACCAAAGATTTCCACAACTGCATTGCTGAACCGTACACTTTCCTCGAGTCAAGATCCGAATATGGATTGTTCGATGTTGAAAATGAATTCAACTGATTTTAGTTTGCTGCTTTTCGAACATTTTTTCAAATGAACCTTAAAATGACACTCGTCACGGATAGAAAAGTGACTGAATATCTTTTGTCATGTGAGTTGAAAATTTTACACAACTGTCAGAGTTTGCAATCCTTTACCTAAACAACACAATCGCTCGTCTTTCATCTATGAAAACTTATCTCAATAAAAGAATCCGTTCTTCGTGTAAACGTGTTTTTTTATGTCGTTATGAAAGTTGGCCGAGACCCTCAGCCAAGTGCGGTCTCGATTCGAGCTGAGTTAATCATGAACGTGAAAAAATATCTTGTTAAAAAGTCCCCATAAATTATATCTTGATAACTCACAAATCAGGTACACTTACGATGTCCTTCATTAGGGTTCTGCATCTAACTTCCGCTGCATCAACAATGATGCTTTTGAAAGTTGTTCTCGATTTCGCTTTAGGATCACTCAACCTAAATGGTCCGATCTTCTCGTACGTCTTTCCATAGAGAATTCTAAACTTGCATCTTCAAGTCCAACTAGCCTCTTCAACTCTTACTCTAGCTTATCACGTGTTAGTACAATATTCAAATAACCTTTATTAAGGGAGTCTGTGTAATCTGGTTCGATTGTTGGCAGCGTAATTCAAATATCCAAAATGAAGTGATCGCGAGATTAGAATTTGCAGCCTTGTTACGTATGCATATTATTTGACAAACAATCAAAACTCAAAGTCGATTTCTGGTAAAATTCTGAGTCGATAGATTTTATTAAGCAATGAGTACTGCACTCAGGTACGAAGCGCACTCAACCGTTTCGTGGTCCTCATGTTGTAGGCACTATCGCAACACATTACAAAAAGTTACCTCATCATCTAAAACATTTTAAGTATTTACGTTTTTCTTGGTCCATGTAATATTGATGTTATTTTGAAGCTATTCAAGCAACCAGTCTCCGACGCTTTCATTACATTTTAATTTTGTCTTATATTAGAGACCGCATTCTTAATAGTTGAGGAACAACTAACTGATCGCTCGTGTAAATTTATTTCATTTCGCTTCCGTTAAGGAGTTTTCTCTCCTAGTAGTGACATTATTTATGTAATTATTTAGAACCTCACTTTAGCTTCTAATTTTAGAATTATCAGTCTTCTTCTGACTATCTATTTAACTTTTGATAATTCGAGGAATTGGGAAGCTCATCAAAACGAACTAAACGAAGGATTCTCACATAATAATTTTAGCTTTCTAAATGAGTCACATTTCATCGTTGATCCATACCGAAGGACATTGACTTTGCATGACTGGCATCTTTCAGCTGTAAAAATTCAAGAATATTTGTTTTCGCATACACTTACCTATAGGAGCACCCTACAGGTTCAAAGTAAAAGAATTTTGGTGTAAGTTTAAAATTAATGGAAAGTGTTGAAAAGACAGTTTCATGGAAATTGAAATTAGTTTTCAAATAAATATGAATGCAAAGGCTTTGAATTTTATTCGTCCTCTCACGAACATGATCAAATGACGGAATAAAAAGTTAGTTCATTAAAATGAAATAACTGACCCGTTCGATCATTAACGAGTTTGGTAGAAAAGAAACGTATGTAGTGTGTGTTAGCGACATATTAACCCAACTTGAAGTGCATTCGTAAGATTTCTGAACATATCAGGTCACATTGGAATGTATGATATTTACAAGTCTTGACCGTTCATCATGAGAAAACTATTTGAGGACCTTAAGTTGCGAGTTGAATCATCGGGTACAGCGAATGAGACGAGAAAACCGTGAAAGCAACCTTCCTGGCTAAAGCTCCGGTACACATACAGGCAGTGAGCTATCAAAACAATGCATGGGTGCGATAGAATATTCAGCGTATGTAGGACTTATAGAAAGCGTTTTACAACGATTGAGTAGGTATGAGTTTTTGAAACTGAAATTTTTTTGGGCCGGCTGAAAAACTGCAAACACATTACATCAACTCTTCGATCGAATAATATAACAAGAAACATTGTTGCTAAATGCAATCATCATGTATCGTAAGATAACAAAAAATAAAAAAAATATACCCCGTAACTCAGCTCCTGATTTCCTAGCATTCTAGATATCCATATCAGCTTCTTACTCTGTCATCAGAACAGAAATTAATCAATGAACCAAGTAAGAAATTAACACGTTCACTGCGTATTGGGCCACATGTGACCAAGAGGTAAATTGCCCATTTGCATGCCGGTATAAATGCACGACATTTTATCTGTTTCGCGGAGGTTTTGCAAAATAATTGTTATCATACGAGGGGAAATGTTATCGTGCAATTGTATTCTTTATCTTCAGTAAGAAGAATTTAAATTTATTCAAGCTAGAAAATTGATTTCCCAATTCTGCTACTTACAACCTAACCAAACCAACCGTAACAGCGACGGAAACGCAGTGAACGTACGTGTTACCAATATTTTGTCGAGAATCTGTTAAGAATAATCAATTTTGCGAATTAAAATGAGGATTTAGGGAAAAATTTTAATTGTGTGTAATAAATGTTTGGCTTTGTTTGGCTTACTTAGAAATATCTCAGAAAATCCCAGCAGTACAGGAGGGTCGATTCAACATGTATGTTTTTATGCCGTACGTTTTGACTCAGCAATGTTAGGAGGCCGCGATAAGATGCGAGAGCCCAAACGATGTCTGTTTACATTGTGTGTTGTTTCTGGAGGGGTCTATTTTGTGGTGTTAGCAAATTTTTTCATTCGGGCGAGCCCTTGGAAACTTGAGACGTTCTGAAAAATGCCTACCCATGTGCAAAACAGAGTCGCCTTGTAGTCAAATATAAATCGAGACACTTAAGCCGAGAGAGACGGCAAAACAACGGTCGTTTTCGAAGGAGCTGAGCGTGAGAATGCGGTACTACCAATTATAAAAGATGTAGGCGGGCGCTTCAAGGTTCCTAAGATTCTTATAGGTCGAATGTGAGAGAGGGGACAACCCTCGAGAAAATGCGCGGGGCAGCTAAGGAACAGAAGGTAGTTCTGCAGTCAACGCCGGAGCGCGAAGTATAAGAGATAAAACGCGGGTGTGTTCGCTGTAACAAACGTGCTCAAAGATATAATGAAAAGTGGTTATTGGATATATTGAAAATTTATACTAAAGGCGTCGCTATAATGTAATTCAAAATTCATACATTTTCTCGTTTTTACTTTCAGAGAAGTAAAGCAAAATCCAACCAGCGTGGAAATAATTTAATGTAACATTTAGCTGCAACGTCTCGGGGCGGGTAAGAGATACACAGGTTCTTAAAAAAAATAAATATATATATATATATTTTGGTAAAATAAATATTAGTGAAATTTATTGGTATTCAGTGAAGTGAAAATTTGAGATATTTGAGGGAACGTCATTGACATACTTAAAAAGTAACAAGTTAAAATTTATCTTGACAGGTGGGACGGAGTCATATATCTGAGGATTGATCAGCTCGAATGAAAGGAAATCGACGTGTGAATATACGGAAGCGGAATGAGCAAAATAACGTCTAGACATTTTCGGAACAGTGAATGAGGCAGGCCTTTGAACTGAAGCGAGTCGCTGACGATTTTTGTGGTTGAAGTGACCATTGCCCACTGTGCTGCTGGAATAACTGAGATAGAAATAGGACAGGATAGATGAATTCTCATGTGTAGCTCTTGTAAACGTAGCGGCGGCCGGCCAGCCAATATTTCAGTATAATTATGTGATGTAAGTCATTTGACGTATGCTATTTGATTCCATTACTTAATTGGCATTATTCCTAACACCATTCATTGTGTGTACGCTCATTAATGTTTGTATGACGTATAGCTGGAAATTATAAATGTTAAGCATAGTTTATCCTGTGTATCATGCCCCACAATATTAGAAGCGATCACTCGTAATACCACGGAGGGCGCTCAGAAAATGCGCTGCGTAAGTGGGTCAGCGACCTTCGGTGAGTACCCTTTCTTTTTAGTATATGCACTGTAATTGCCGATTATTATTCATTAATTTTGTGTTGTTTATGTAGCATGGAGGTGCGCCATTCCCTCAATTCCGAGAACCTGTTCTTCTTGTTGATGAAATGTTAACAAGGAGGAGGGCCATTTCTCGTGACATCACAATTTGGTAAGATCAATACGATCGCTTTGTGATTTTGTGAATTTGTGGGTATAGTGTAACAGTTACATTGTATTTTTTTGTTTGGTTATTTCATGTGCAAAACGTACAGAAATTCAGTAGAGGTACATAACTCGCAAAGCGATGATTTTCTGTGTTCCGGTGCAAGAAGCCAGCAAGCGCACTATCATATAGCTAAGGAAAGTGAAAGCGTTTATAGAAGTGATGAGATTCAGTGAGAAAATTCTAGTGTGCTCACACGATTAATTCAAAGTTTCAGTGAAATTCCACAGTGAGTAAGTTTTAAAAATTATTTGAGTGATCGCAAAATTTTGAGTTTTGGAAAATTGAATTGGAGAAGATCGACACTATGCCTGCGCGCGGGAGAAGGAACAACGCCCGCAGAAATGAGCCAGCAACGCCACCACAGCCCGAAGAGGAAGAAGTTAATATGCCCGTGGTAACCAGTTGCGTGGGGGCCATTGGGGCTAAATTCAGGATGGGCGATGATGTGGGGGAACATATGGCAAGGTTGAAGTTTTTGACTGGTAATCTGAATAACAGCGAGCAGGTGCATGCCTTCTTCCTATGCCTAGGTCCACAAGAGGCAAAGGAATGCAATCAAATAATTGGTACACTAACGAACCTACGAGAAGCAGAAACCTGGCTGCGCTCTTATGCCGACCAAGTCGAACATCCGACTCAAGCGCTGTTTGAAATAGTAACCAAAAAGCAAACAAGCCGAGAGGGAGTTTCAGAGTACCTGACGCGCCTGGAAAGGCTGTACAACGAGAATTATCTAGAACATCCGGAGCGATTCATTATAGATTTGATGTGGATCGGATTAAGGGACGACATCACGAGACCCTTTCGAAGTGATGCGCGACCTGCGACAGTACAAGAATTGAGGGACATGGCAATCGAAGTGGAAAATCGACGGATAGTACCAGTACCAAGGGAAACGACAGAGAGGAGGGAACCGGAGAGAGAGAGAGCGCAGCGAAGCGAGAGGAGGCCACAGCATGAGACTGCACGTGTCGGCCACACGATGCGGCATTCGCCACAGCGGCAAAGAGGCCACCGCAATGAAGCGCCACACTGGAAGGAAAGGAACAGACAGACACGACACTCTCCTTATCATCGAAGAGGAAATTATGAAGCGCCATACTGGAGCGAAAGAGGCAGACTTAGGAGTCATCAGCACCAAATTTACCACGCAAGAGAACCACAGCCGCATCCGGAAGTACCACCTGCACCTGCAGTGGACTTAGCGCAGTATAGAGCAGTGCCACCGCCGTGCGTCAACTGTGGAAAATTTGGGCACCTAAGAGCTGATTGCAGAGTGCAACATTTTGCAGACAGCCAAAAAACGGAATAGGAGACCGTTAGCTCCAATAATAAATCCCAGCGTTATACTCCAAGTGAATGGTACACCTGTAACCGCACTTCTTGACACCGGAGCAAATATATGCTTGGTAAAAGAGCGCGTGGTTGCGGGGATTAAAAATGCTAGTGTGAAAGGAACATCGACTGCATTAAAAACAATTGGAGAGGAACCCGTACCGGTGCTGGGAAAGATTAATGTGCCAATCAAAGTTAACGGTCAGAAAATTGTTCAGAGATGTTTTGTTGTGCGGGAAAATGCATTCCCAGGAGACCTGCTAATAGGAGTGGAAGTAATGAACAAAGTCAACGCAAAGCTAGACTTCGGAAAACGTAGGGCATCATTCTTTGGTAGTTACGTGAACATGTTTTCAGCACCAGGACACGCTTCTCCGAAAATTCTGTGTGTAACGCGGGAAGAAACATCAGTCACTCTGGCTGAGGACATCACAGTGAAGCCTCGCGCGCAAACCATGGTGAAGTGCCGAGCAGATGACAAGTTTGATGGAAAAGAAGTAATTTTAGAGCCTAGAATTAAGTGGGCGCCTTACGTGGGAGCCACCGCTGCAAAGGTACAAAACGGGTAGGTTTTGATGCCTGTACTTAACCCTTTTGCCGAAGAAATCGCTCTGACTGAAGGAGCAATAATTGCCACATGCCACGAAATCTCGAATGAAGATGCAACTGCAGAAGAAAACAATGCGGAAAATAGCGAAGCAGAAAATCGCCGCAGAGAGAAGCGCTTTCAGCAAATTGATGAGCTTGACCTCAGTCACTTGGATGCTGAAAAACAAGGACAAGTCAGAAACCTGCTGAAGAAATATCACAAGACGATTAGTGCAGACGAGATGGACATTGGACACGTTAAAGGTGTAAAATACAAAATTTTGCTAAGTGATTACAGGCCAATTCAAACGAAAGGATGGCGTATTCCGTACACCAGCCAAGAAATTATTGATAAAAAGGTCTCGGAGATGATTGAAAGTGGAGTTGTGCAAGAGAGTACAAGTGCTTGGAAGAACCCCCTCGTACTCGTGAAGAAGCCTGGAGGAGGTCACAGAGTTTGCCTTGATTTGCGAGCTGTAAACATGCGGGTAATAAACGAACATTATCCGATTCCCAACATCATAGGGACACTGGAGGAGGTGGCTGGCAAAGAATACTATTCCATTGTCGATGCAAAATCAGCCTTCCATCAAATTGAGCTCGATGAAGAAAGCAAGCAGTACACGGCGTTTCAAACTCGACAAGGAAACTTCGAGTTCTCTAGGCTACCTATGGGACTCAAGTGCTCAACATCAGTGTACCAGAGAGTAATTTGTCATGTTCTGAAAAGGCAACTTGGAAAATTCGCCGCCATTTACTTGGACGGTGTGTGCGTCAGCTCTATGACTTTTGAGAGTCACCTAGAAAATTTAAGGGAAGTGTTGCACGAGTTTCAATGTGCCGGAGTAAAAATAGGCTTAGACAAGTGCAAATTTGCGCAAAAACAAGTGAAGTACCTAGGATGTTACATCAGTCGTGAGGGACTTATTCCAGATCCCAAGAACGTGGACGCGATGCAGAATTACCCTAGACCGACGACCGCACGCAAAGTCCGATCCTTCGTCGCTGCACTCAACTTCTATCGGCGGTTCATTCCGCGTTTCGCTACAACAGCTGCACCCCTTAATGCGCTGACTAAAAAAGGGGCAAAATTCAAGTGGAAGGAAGAACACGAACAAGCCTTCTGTAAACTTAAGCAGCTCATGATAGAAGCTCCAGTTCTGAAGAAGCCTTCTCTAAATGAGACGTATTACTTGAGCTGTGATGCCTCAAATGAGGGCTCTGGCGCGGTCCTGGCACAAAGATGTAAGGGTAAGGAACAACCGATTGGATACTTCAGCAAAAGATTCAATGATGCTGAAAAACGTTATTCAATTACGGAGCGGGAAGGATTAGCAGTGGTCGCCGCTGTAAATCACTTTTCACCTTACCTGTACGGTAATAAATTTGTTGTAATTACTGATCACACGGCTCTCAAATATTTGTTCAAAGGTAAAAACACCAGGAACAACAGAATTATGAGATGGGCCCTAACACTCTCTCAATATGATTTTGAGGTGATTTATCGGCCAGGAGCTCAGAACGTGGTGCCCGACGCATTGTCGAGAAATATTGCGAATGACAACGAAGAGGAAAATCAAGACGACGGAGTCCCTAAAACAGTGTTCGTCACGTCGATGATAGACGAAGCACCTAATGTACAAGAGGCGAAAATCAGCTTGCAGAAAGAAAATGTGAGAGCAGAACAGTTAAAAGATCCCGTTTGGGGGCCTGTGCTGAGGTATCTTGAAGGTGACAAATTAGGGGACGCTCCAAGTCTCGCTCTGAAATCCGAAGTCTTCACCGACGGAGGCATATTGTATTTCAGAAAGACGCAACGAAAGCCTAATAGAACAAGGCACTTGATCGTTGTGCCAAACGCTCTGAGAGAGGCAGCGATAACATTGGCACATGACAGCGCAATCGGTGCTCACCAAAGTCGTGCTAAAACGTGGAAAAAGCTCATGGAATTCGGGTACTGGATTAACATGGCGCGTGACGTTAACAAGTACGTCGATTCGTGCATGCAATGTCAGAAACGTAAGATCAACAATCGCATTTGTGTTAGTATGGGTTCATTCCCTGAAATTGACAAGCCTCTGGACAGAATAGGCGTTGATTTAATTGAAATGCCAGTCTCGAACGAGGGACACAAGTACATCCTGACCGTGGTCGATCACTTCAGTAGATATGTTGCAGCGTACCCCCTCAGAAGCAAGACAACTGAGGAAGTGACTCGAGCGTTGACTAAATTCGTGACTACGTACGGCCCAGCCAAGACGCTCATCTCAGACAGGGGCACCGAGTTCACGTCAGCTTTGTTCAGAAATGTGTGTGAAAAATTGAAAATAAAATACTACAACACTTCAGCATATCATCCCCAATCAAACGGAATGACGGAACGGCAGAATCAGAACATAAAAGTGATTTTGTCACATCTTGCCGCCAGCGATCAGTTATCATGGCCTGATGCACTTTCTTGGACGTGCCTGGCACTGAACACCAGCTACCAGAGCGTCATTGAAGAAATTCCGTATTATTTATTCTTTGGTAGGGACGCTGAAATTCCTGCTGTTGACTGGCTGAAACCACCTCGCATGGATTATTCTTTAGGAGAGAATTACAGTGCAGAGATTAGCGCCCGGCTCCACAATGCGTTCAAAATCGTAAAGGCCAAGTCCAAGGCGTCACGCGACAAGTCCGTGCAAATGAAGGAAAGAGGTGTGAAAAACAACCAGGTGCAGATCGGAGACCTCGTTTTATTACATAATCCGACAAGAAAAGCCGAAGCTGCAAACGCGTGGCCAATGGACTGGATTGGACCGTTCCGAATCATTAAAAAGAACGACACAAATGCCACCATCAAAGCACTGTATGGTAACCGTCAAGAAAGGGTTCACTTGGACAGATTGAAACTTGCTCATTTACGAGGCGAGGCTTTTCCCGGCACGTCGGACGTCGCAGCTGAGCCAGGGAATGGAAACGAATATGAAACTATTGATAGTGAAGATGAAGAGCTGAGAACAGAAAACCACGTGAACGAGAGAGCGGCGTTTAAAGAGCGGCGGAGCTACACTCTACGTTCTAGGTGCAGGTGAATCGTCGGCCAAAACAATTATCAGCTGCAATGAATTAAGTTCATGAATTTTTCATTTTTCAGGATGTTTCCTTCGTGTGTAATTTTAGATGTGTTCTTCAATAGGAAGGCGTGTTCGAGTTTCGTATTATCGTAGTTTGCACTTGCAAGAGTGAGGTGTGTACTTCAGTAGTTCTATGTGTTACTAGCTGTGGGTGAATTTGAATTTCTGCTCACGAGCGATCTTGTTGGAAAACGAGAGGCTTGTCGGAGTGTGCTAATCTCACGCTGTACTTGGAATTTCATTTCTATTGTTGCTAAGAGAAGAGAAATTGAGCTTTTCGTTAGTTTGCTGTCGTGTGCTTCTCAAAAGGAATGCTATGTGACTTTTCGTAGTATGCTTTCATTTTCTCGCCAGCTCCTCGTAAAGCGTACGCGCTTAATACGAAATAACTCTAGCGAATTAACTAGTTTAATATGAAGTGCTTAGGCTGAGGCTATCTCAGGCTTGCTAATTTTATCAATACTTTTAGACCGTTCATTTTCGTAACGGGGAAAATATGTTTAGCGTCAGATTAAAAGTTGAGTATTCTTTCGTGCTGTAGTGTTGAATTTTCTGACTTTGTGTCTTTCTCTTGCACTGAAAGAATATCGTAAAACACCGTATTCCGGAAGGAATTATTCTTATCTTACTCTGTAGAGTGTAGTACATTTCTTTTTCAGACTTAAGGAATTAATTTCTAGGGAGATTAGCGTGGGAAGTACTTCAGCACAAAATAGGACAGCACATTATATGACAGAAACACGTCGCGTTTAAGCAGCGAAATTAAGGAAGAATCACGTGGAGCACGAGTAATTGTTCACAAGAACGAAGAAGAGATAGCAACGACACGACATAGGGGATTCATCGCACTTGTATTGGAAGTATTTGACTGTAGAACAAATTCTAGCGTTGCATTGGGAAACGACGAAGATGTATGTGAGGCTGGAATTTCGCATCATGCTTAAGAGAAAAGCGGAGAGCACAAGTAATTAGCTCGGAGCCGCTTGCGGTTGAGCTGTAGCCAGAGATTGTGCACCATGTTCAGAAGAATGCGGAGGACACCAGTAATTGCTTAACTCGCCCGTGGTTAGGCTTGCGAAGAGGACATCGTTAGTGAACAGCCGAGCCAGGAAGGATTTCTCGACTAATTAGCACTCGATACTTCGAAGTGGGAAGCACCACAGAGTGATGCAGCACCAGCATGAGGAAGGAAGGAAAAGCGAAAATGATGAAGATAATAGTCTAGGGTACCTTAATGTAATAGCGTTCAAAATGCTTTTATACAGTGGGCACTCAAATGAAACAATAAAAATGCTTTCATATTATTGAGTGTTGAAACGTACTTAAGTAATTTGGAAGTTGCGTCGTAACATTTATGCCTAGTAAGGCATTCCTGAAATTCGAATGCAATTTTCCTGTGAATTTTTTTTTACTAGGCAAATTATCACATTGGAGTATTGAAGCCGCATTTAGGCATCTCTATTTATACGTGAAATAAAAAATTAAAAAAAAAGAGATTACGTCGGATAGGCTTTGAACGAGGCGTACGATCGTCAAAGAATATTAACCCACGAAATTCTCGCACAAATAAGAGTGTTTACTCGGAGAAAATAAAATATCATCTCGTGTCTACCAGATTCTACGTCAATATCAAGAAATACTGAGATTCTACGTCGATATCAAGGAATACTGAGAGGAATTCTACAGGATACCAGCGTGCACTACGCAGGATTGTACCTCGGATTCTTCAGGATTACTCCGTAGGATTCGGAACCCTATCGCGAATGGAAACTGTAGTGAATGAAATTTATCGACGCTTCGACTCGTATTTATCGACAGATCAATATAACTTACTGACGTGCCGATTTGCCTGATCAAAGAATCGACGTTCATGAGTAATCTGCCGATTAAAAGTTTGAGTTTGAATAAACGTCATGAAATGTATGTGAAACATTGCACGTAACATGATTGGGTGGTAATTTGTGTCCAGAAATATTACTCTCATAAAACATTTTTGGGAAATTTTGAGAAATACTCTCGTAAAATACTTTTTTGGGGAAACAGGCTTGCAAAATGTTCTTTGGGAAAATACTTCAAGGAGTGGAATTTGACGGTTAGGCCGGGCCACAGGCGGCAAGCGGGACTGCTTCGAGGGGGAAAAGGGGAGACGTAGCAGAGAACCAATTGTGCTAAACCAATGAACGCTTGCCTAGGGATCACGCGAGAAGGTGTGTCTGAGCACACACCAATGGGAGTCCCAGACGTCAGAACAAACAAGGTGCCCGCCAATCAGGATGCAGATACGGCCTCTGTAGATGGGAAGCTTCGAGAACAATCTCGAAACAAGGATGCGAAACGCATATAAGGAGGGTAGATGAAGCCTAGCGAAGGATTTCCCGCTCGGTGACGCTACGAGAGAGACGCATAAGCAAGGAGGGGTTTTGCAGCCGGAATACCGGCAGACGCCAGTATTACCCGGCATTATACCAAGTCCGGTGTTGACTGCAAGTGAAGAGCGCCGCCGGCACACTTTAGACATGAGCAGCCAAGATCCAACATCTAAAGTGAAAGTTAACCATCGAAGTTTCGAGAGGAGGCGTCCAGTGTATCAACAAACTGCAAAGTACTGACGTGCGTCAGGAGTCATTCGTAGCATTCAGACATCTCTGCATCGGGGACGAACTCACAGGCAACTTCAGCGTCAAGATTTGGAGCCACGCAAGCGCCAACATTGCGAGTATCAACAGTCCAGTTAGTTCGTTCCCCAAAATGCGAAGATCAACGCACAAAACTACAGTGAATTGGCGCACCAACGAAACTCTTAAGAAGTTCCCGGCACCGGGGCAGCTGCGAGTACGAGTTGTAATGCCGGCGGGCGGCGGCACGAAGAGGGAGCGGCAGCAGGTACCGCTGCAGCACGTTGGCGAGATATCAGCACAGAAGAGCAACTATACTCAGCAACGACGAGGAAAATCAGCAGTGAGCGACAGCACATCGGCAGTGAATATCTATCAGTGAATTACGTATCATCAAAAGGGCGAGTGTTATGGTTTTGAGAGCTCTGTTAGGTGGTGATAAAAGTTCAATTTCAGATGTAGATCAGCACCAGAAAAGTGCTTTTCAAAGTGTCGCGCAAAATCATATAATTTGTAGGCAATCGGTTTCCTGTGTTTATTTAGTCGAGGATCGAATTCACGTTGTGAATTGTGCGGCGCTTCATATAATTCGACACCGTGTTGCAGCTCCATGTTGAAAATCGTGATATGTTATTCTCGCTAATATTGTGTTTTATGTTGCTGTGGAACCTGCGGTTTTGTGGATGCGTAATTTGTTGTCTACGATGGAGTATTGGTAACTTAAATTCTCGGTAAGCATCACATTTATATCGTGTCACGTTTAGAGTCTTATAACGGTAGAATGTGTGTGCCTTTCATTAATGCAGTTGTGCCCTTTCAAATTATTTCGTTTCAATGCCTTGTGTGATTTATCCACGTGTTTCCCCCAAATAAATTCATGTAAATCTTCAATCCTTTTATTCTCCATGTCTGGTATGCAGGTGTACGCAAGCATGATGGACAATGTTTTAAATTTTGCGGGGGTTGAGAGTCCCTCAGCGTATGGAAAGGGGGTCCTAAACCCACCCCTTTCTCCGTATCGCAACAGGAGAAATATATTAATTGTCCTATGCAAGCGTACTGTCTGTGTATTGGCACGGAGAATTTCTTTAATCATTTTCAGTTGCTTAAGAAAAAAATTTTTATATTAGTTTTATAACGGTCCCTCAGAAAGAACTCAAATAATGGTCCAGTCGTTTGCAAGGATTTGTCCGGCATTGTATTTCGCTTGCTCTGTGTAGTTTCTTGTGGTGGCGAGTGGTCTCGCTTTCGAGAAATTGCCCTTCGTTGTGTAATGGCATTTTACTGCTCTGAGTCATAAATGCGCGAGAGTGTGGAGCAATAAAATTTGAAATTCTTGCAGCTGCAGTCGGACCATTTCTGAGCGCCTAATTTGAAGTGTACTTTACTGAGTGTAATCCATGGCCATTAATTTCGAAATGCTATGAGAAATTGATAATTTCCGGGATCTTTGCTCATTTTCTCGTGCCGCTGAGTTGATTCAGTTAATGTTGTTTGAGTAAATATTACATCAAAGTTCAATTAATAGTGTTGTCTTCTTGGCACATTTTATTTTGGTACATCCGAGAGCCAGCATAATTTAGTCACGTTCTGAAGTGCAGCCATCATTATTAAAAAGAATTTCGTTCTTCATAGGGGATTTATATTTCAGTGCCCTTGTGAGTAGGAGTTTGTCGGTATGCTCTGAACAACAGCCTCTGCGCCTCTTGCGAAAAAATACTTACTCTATTTTCTTGACAGTGTGTTCGATAAAAATTTTTCTTGAGTGCTGAATTTTTTGGTTGAATTTTTCTATGATCTGTACAATCATTAGGTTTAACTGAATTTAGGTGTGAAGCATTGGCTGTGGAAAATGACGCCGTAATTTTAGCAAACACTGCCTTGTCTCGAGTGAATCTTTGAAGCAAGTACAAGTTTACCAGGGTCTGAGGCATTGAGTAATTAATTCGGTTGAAAGTTTCATTTTGTGACGCCTCACTTAAAATAATTTACAGAATTTTTTTTTGGCCTCGTGTGCGTCAAGCTTCTCCAATCAGCTTTAGCAACATAATTCATATTTTCATTCGTTGATATTTGAGTGCTTCAATTATTTAAATTAACATCGGCTAAGAAGCAGTAATGGGAATTTTGAGAATCAATTTCCTTGCTATCAAAGGGGTGGTAAATTCTTGTTGCAAAACTGTTGAATGAATTAAGTGGCGGTGCTTAGGATAAAAATTAAATGTAGTGTTTTAAAGTAAGTGATGATTTCAACGATGCTGCACATTCAGTTCGTAGTCTAGTTTTAGGGACTTGGATATAAATGACGCCTCTGCTCGTGTGTTAAGTAAAGTAAATTCATCCTCCTTTTTCTATTCACAAGATCATTGTGATAAGCTCCACTACATCAGAGTGAGAATTTAAGTAATTGCTTCAATAATAATACACTAAAATCATTAAATATTTTGGGTAAATTTTCCCATGTGCCAAGTATACAATCCATTTCGACCCTGACATGAGTCAATCTATACATTTATATCAAATTCACTGAGCATAAAATTTTGCTTCCTTAACTTTTATAAATTCGTGATGTTTAAAAATTTCCTTTTGATGTGAATTCGACGGTAGAGCGTGGTAATTTAAGATTATTCAATCCTAGCTGCCTTCAGGTGGGAAGGAATTTTATTATATTAAGTGTCTGTAGATTTTAAGGGAACACGGGGATTAAATGCAATTTTTTTGTAGTCTAAACGGTTACATGTCGTCAATAAAATAATTTTTCTTTGTCAGTTTGAGCGCGCATTGAATTTTGAGCTTGCAATTTTTTTTTTAATCGTTGATTTCCCAAATAGGAATTTCAAGTAACACTCACCATGATAAATTGAAACTTTTAATAATAAGTTGTTAACGCTGGAATATGCAACCCAGGTGGAGTTATTCCTAAGGTGTTACGGATGATTAAGGGAAGAATTTTTCTATGTCAAATTGAGAATTTCATGAAGTCAGCTACAATACTCGATGTATAAATTTCGGGTTGAAAGTGCAAGCGTTCTCCATTCAATATTTTTATTAACACTGAAATAATGCTGTCCATACTCGTCGGTAATTCAACTGAATTATTGTGTAATACTGAGAGTGTGTTTTTGCTTGGGCAAAGTTAACGAGTTAGCTTCACGGAAATATGAGCGTTTCACATTGTCGGAAATGTACAATATTCGAGATGGAGACTTTATTTTCTGATAGATGGATTTAATACAGCGTGAGAATTGAGATGAAAAGCATTGCGGTGAATAACTGGAATTTATCTTTAATAATATGGATCAGCGTGACAGTCTGCGGTGCAGCAAAGCTATGTAATCTTATGGCTGGTCTGAGCCGAGGCAGTAAAATAATTCTCTTGCGCGTGAAGTTAGGTGTGGTATTACGTGAGGTTGTAATGTAGGATATGAAAGTAGGAAACGTCTGAGTCAGTAACATTGATTTATAAATGTGTCGTATCAAAAATGACGAGTTATTTGAGTCAAACTGGTGAAGGTGTCAGCGCCGTTGTGTGGGAATTTCTTGATCACTCTTTCCCCATAATGTTGTTGACGCTGACGCTGGTTGTTCTCAAACATCATTGGTATGCGTCATTAATTTCATTTTTTTGTTCATTGTTCTGTAGGCATGATAATTATTAGGGTGATAATTCCCTTGATGCGTTGTTTAACGATGTTATTGAAAACTTTGGAAACAAAATGAGTATATAAATATCGTGTGTACGAAAGATATCGTCGAGCAACGTGGAATCATTTAAATGTGCTGCACTGTCTCTGGGGCTGAGAATCGTATAAAATTTTGTGTCATGTCTATTGTTTTTTTTGCATTTTTGTGTCAGTGTTATCACAATGTCAGATCGTCTGAAGAGCCTTTCGGCGTAGTAAGGTGTAAAGTTTGACGGGTTGGTAACACTACATTTTGTCTATTTCTGCATTTCTCTCTTATGTGTCGGTGTTGTCATAATGTCTGATCGTTAGAAAAGCCTTCGCGGCAGAGTATAACGTAAAGTTAGACGCCTTGACAATACCCAATGTATATGTGTTTTTTTTTTATTGGTGCGTATGCGGGAATTCGACCTGCCTGGTGAATTTCCTGCTCTTTCGTACCTCATGTGTAAGAATGTTCATATAGTCTTGTGCCAAGGTAATCGACGCCTACGATTGGAAAATGGGGCTGTTCGTAAGTTACTGGAACATGAATGTTTTATTTTCTTCGAAATATTTAGGTGATTCAACTGATTAGTAACACCGTCGAACGAATTTCGGCTTTGTCTAGAGTTGGTTGAGGAAACCGGAAATTAACTATTTTGTGTATGTATGTAGGAATTCTTCGCGTAGCTCACGTCAGCCTCACTCAAGGCAGATTTGAAGGAAAACGAGGAACAATTCTTACGTTGATCGACCATGTAATGCGCTGTCTCTCGATTACAAAGTAACCATGTTAGACAATTTAACGCGTATTTACGGAAGGAGATCCTTAGCAATTTAACGCGCACCTCAGGGGTTTACGTTATGCTAGTCGATGAGCAGACTGAGAACCAAAACCTGAAGGTTTTCGCAAATAAATGTGCTTCATTTTCTACAATTATGATGAAAGAGCCGATTAGCTCCTACGTGGGAGTCCAACGCGCTTTGACGCAGTAATCTACAGGATTTGTCCGCGATTTAACGCAACGAGGATCTACGGAATTTTCCACGAGTTCACGTGGCGCCAAGGATGAATTTTTTATGGAAAAGCTTCAGTAACTTCGATTCTCAGCAGGGGGCCCTCCCCAGGATCAGTAGCAAGCCAGGATCAGTAGCAAGCCGAAGAGGAGTAGCACGTCACAGGAACAACAACAACAAGCTGTACCTAGGTGCACAGGAGGAGCAACAGCAAGTTTTTGTGGCAAGAAAAACGTCTACTTTTGAATCACAGGATGAAATAATAATCATGAGGAAGAAAAACTTGAGGTTGGAAAATCACCTCCATTTTGAGATTTTGTTTTTAGGTGGATTGCAACCGAGAAAGCTGAAAGGATGTCTCTGCTTGTAACAAATTCGCCGATTTTTCGATCTCTAATTTATATGTTTATCTATGTCGATGAATTTGCCGAGAGCAAGTCGAGAGTAATATGTCGTGTGTGTTTTATTTTATGCGTTCAAGTTGTTGGATATGTGCGGTATCTTTACTGTGTTCTTTTCTATTTGCGTACTACAATAATGTGTATAAGAAGTGTGGGTTTCAATTATTTAGTGTGTGTCAGGTATTAATGAATTTTTTTTAAATGCGTCAACACAGGCGTGTTGCAAGAAGGTAAATCCTGAGGTGAGATGTAAGGATATTTTTATGTCGGGAAAAGCGAAGGGATTGAAAAATGGGGGCGAATATTTTCTAAATTTTTAACGTAAGGGGTACGTCACGGTTATAATTGAAATTAACGGGTGAAAATTTGTACCAACTTTGCAAGTTGGCTCAAATTTTTCTGGGGCGAAGAGGGTATTGTCCAGAAATATTACTCTCATAAAACATTTATGGGAAATTTTGAGAAATACTCTCGTAAAATACTTTTTTGGGGAAACAGGCTTGCAAAATGTTCTTTGGGAAAATACTTCAAGGAGTGGAATTTGACGGTTAGGCCGGGCCGCAGGCGGCAAGCGGGACTGCTTCGAGGGGGAAAAGCGGAGACGTAGCAGAGAACCAATAGTGCTAAACCAATGAACGCTTGCCTAGGGATCACGCGAGAAGGTGTGTCTGAGCACACACCAATGGGAGTCCCAGACGTCAGAACAAACAAGGTACCCGCCAATCAGGATGCAGATACGGCCTCTGTAGATGGGAAGCTTCGAGAACAATCTCGAAGCAAGGATGCGAAACGCTTATAAGGAGGGTAGATGAAGCCTAGCGAAGGATTTCCCGCTCAGTGACGCTACGAGAGAGACGCATAAGCAAGGAGGGGTTCTGCAGCCGGAATACCGGCAGACGCCGGTATTACCCGGCATTATACCAAGTCCGGTGTTGACTGCAAGTGAAGAGCGCCGCCGGCACACTTTAGACATGAGCAGCCAAGATCCAACATCTAAAGTGAAAGTTAACCATCGAAGTTTCGAGAGGAGGCGTCCAGTGTATCAACAAACTGCAAAGTACTGACGTGCGTCAGGAGTCATTCGTAGCATTCAGACATCTCTGCATCGGGGACGAACTCACAGGCAACTTCAGCGTCAAGATTTGGAGCCACGCAAGCGCCAACATTGCGAGTATCAACAGTCCAGTTCGTTCCTTAAAATGCGAAGATCAACGCACAAAACTACAGTGAATTGGCGCACCAACGAAACTCTTAAGAAGTTCCCGGCACCGGGGCAGCTGCGAGTACGTGTTTTAATGCCGGCGGGCGGCGGCACGAAGAGGGAGCGGCAGCAGGTACCGCTGCAGCACGTTGGCGAGACATCAGCACAGAAGAGCAACTATACTCAGCAACGACGAGGAAAATCAGCAGTGAGCGACAGCACATTGGCAGTGAATATCTATCAGGGAATTACGTATCATCAAAAGGGCGAGTGTTATGGTTGTGAGAGCTCTGTTAGGTGGTGATAAAAGTTCAATTTCAGATGTAGATCAGCACCAGAAAAGTGCTTTTCAAAGAGTCGCGCAAAATCATATAATTTGTAGGCAATCGGTTTCCTGTGTTTATTTAGTCGAGGATCGAATTCACGTTGTGAATTGTGCGGCGCTTCATATAATTCGACACCGTGTTGCAGCTCCAGGTTGAAACGTGATATGTTATTCTCGCTAATATTGTGTTTTATGTTGCTGTGGAACCTGCGGTTTTGTGGATGCGTAATTTGTTGTCTACGATGGAGTATTGGTAACTTAATTCTCGGTAAGCATCACATTTATATCGTGTCACGTTTAGAGTCTTATAACGGTAGAATGTGTGTGCCTTTCATTAATGCAGTTGTGCCCTTTTAAATTATTTCGTTTCAATGCCTTGTGTGATTTATCCACGTGTTTCCCCCAAATAAATTCATGTAAATCTTCAATCCTTTTATTCTCCATGTCTGGTATGCAGGTGTACGCAAGCATGATGGACAATGTTTTAAATTTTGCGGGGGTTGAGAGTCCCTCAGCGTATGGAAAGGGGGTCCTAAACCCACCCCTTTCTCCGTATCGCAACATTTGAATCGTGATAATGATCCATCTTACAGAACGCAATCGTGCAGTTAATGTGGTGAATAGAAATTTATACGAGCCTGGATATTGGGCTTGCAACACTTCATCCTGAAATTGAGTTACCTTCCATCAAGGCATGTGTGAAGCTATAAAATGCCAAAAGAGAGGCATGGAAGAAAAGCAAATTCCGTCAGCTATACCAAAGGAGTCAACATCGAATCGTCAACAACAGAGTCAAGGACTTAGACAACAGAACATGCAAGCGTGAATTGAAATCTACGAGACATAAAGTCATCAATACTGTAGGATGTTTGAGAATGTAGGAGATGTAACCGTAATACTTTGTGAATGTTATTAGGGGTGAACACTCAAAAGATTTATGACGTACTTCACTTCGATGGAACACAACACAATATATCAGGCCGTGCTAATTGTAATGAATAAGATTCTTAATTATAATGTACCCTGTTTGTTGCGGAATTAATTTTAGAATGTAATAGGCTTAAGTAGAAGTTACCATGTGTGTCTCATGTTGGCTTCATACTGCAGTGATCAATATTCAATAAATAGCTGAAAGTGCCGCGATACGGAGAATGGGGTGGGTTTAGGACCCCCTTTCCATACGCTGAGGGAATTCCAACCCCCGTACACATTTTATAATATTGTCCTTCATGCTTGCGTACACCTGCATACCAGACATGGAGAATAAAAGGATTGAAGATTTACATGAATTTATTTGGAAACACGTGGATTTGAATGTGACACACATAGTATTTCAATGCAATGATTAAAGCTCAGGGAAATGTTATAGCAACATGCGCATGGATTTAACGACATGGCAATTCCACACGACACAATGAGAAAACCACACCTTGGCTGTCTAGGCCGATGACTGCCATAAATCGTGCTTTGCGCACGTTTCGTGGCGGCATGACTGGGCCAACATGAGCACAAGATGAACGCGTTAACATGAGCAACGTAATGAGCCACACAAAGAACGAGAAATCTACTCTCCTTGTTACAATGAACGCTATCACAACAATTTCAGGGTTACGACAAAGATACTTTCCGCACTGTGCAAAAATCAGGAACATAGTCGATGAATGGGCTAGCATGAATACGAACATTTGGAAATAATGCAATATAAAAATCAAAGAGCTTTGCTTACCACAAGGTGTTCCAAATACAATATACCTCGCATCTTGCACAACACAGAACTCGAACATGAGCCAATTTTCCGCATGACACAAATCACATTGAATTACTCTCCGCTCGGAGCGCACTATTACAGGTGCTGGCTGTGCTAGAACTCTCACACCTAAAAATCACCTTCCTGAGCTTTCAAACATTAACTTGATATTAACACTTTCTTGCAATTGTAGTTCGCGATGATTTAATACGCTTCCAATGCTGCTTGAAGAATTTACATAGTGCAGATTAGCCGATGAATTAACGAACTCCCGATGCTGCTTGAGAATTCACGTAGTGCACAGCAGACCGTCCCACGGTCGCGAAGTCGTTCCCGCTCCTCGGTCCCGAAGTTGCTTCTTGCTCGCTGCTCGACCGTAGTGCGGAAGCGCTGTGCTCGGTCTCCATTTCAGGCTCTGAATTATGAGTCTGCCTGAAATTGCAGGACTCATAGTGGCGGCATTATTGCAGACTCTGAAGGCGGTGCAGTTGTTATTTGCTTGTAGAATCACTTGCGAGCTTGGTGTTGAAGTTCAAACATTTGGACTGCTTCCAGAGGTGTGGTTACGGGGCTGTTCTTGGCGCACTTTGCCGCTCCATTGATATGCTTCAAGCAGATCGCTCTTACACATCAGTATTTTGACGGTTGCAGGTGTTGATAATTATTTTCTTGAAGCCTCGATGCTCACTTTGCTCAAATATTTAAAATTTTGCCGCTCACGTTGGGTGCATTCCGGCAGCAGCCGAAATGCTTCGTTGGGTGTGCCCTCAGATGTTTCAAATCACTTGCCTCTTTCTTGTATAACTCAAGAAAAACCTCCCTAGGCTTCATCTACCCTCCTTATATACGTTTCGCTTCCTTGTTTCAAGATCAGTCCCGAAGCTTCTATTCTACAGAGGCATCATCTGTATCCTGATTGGCGGCATTCTTGTTTGTTCTGACGTTTGGGACTCCCATTGGTGTGGGCTCTGACACACCTTCTTGCGTCATTCCTTTGGCAAGCGGTGATTGGCTCAGGTCGTGCGGGCCTCTGTTACTCCGTCACGCCCGCCTCCTTGCTCTCCAAAGCCTCGGCTTGTGTTGTGCCTGTGTATGTGTGCTTCGATGTGTGTTTGTGTTGTATGGACGCCTGGACCGTAGAAGTTTGGACGAAGCGCCAACCGCCTTGTGACACCTTGATATATGACATCCTGTTTCAAGCACTTGAGAGCGCTGTACAAAGAACCGACCCTCGCCGACACGACACACAACACATTACAATGTTTGTAGCCCCGCAGAATGTTTACCCTTCTTTTAAAATGTTATAGCTTCACGGAATTTAGCCCAAAAATAAAATGTGATATGATTTTGCCAAATATATATGCCTTATTTATTCTATTTCACCACAAAAGCTAATTAAAAAAAAATTGTCAGGCCAATTTTTTTTTTAACTATAGGACGGCGGTCTGTCGAGAATCTGTTAAGAATAATCAATTTTGCGAATTAAATTGAGGATTTAGGGAAAAATTTTAATTGTGTGTAATAAATGTTTGGCTTTGTTTGGCTTACTTATAAATATCTCAGAAAATCCCAACAGTACAGGAGGGTCGCTTCAACATGTATGTTTTTATGCCGTATGTTTTGACTCAGCAATGTTAGGAGGCCGCGATAAGATGCGAGAGCCCAAACGATGTCTGTTTACATTGTGTGTTGTTTCTGGAGGGGTCTATTTTGTGGTGTTAGCAAATTTTTTCATTCGGGCGAGCCCTTGGAAACTTGAGACGTTCTGAAAAATGCCTACCCATGTGCAAAACAGAGTCGCCTTGTAGTCAAATATAAATCGAGACACTTAAGCCGAGAGAGACGGCAAAACAACGGTCGTTTTCGAAGGAGCTGAGCGTGAGAATGCGGTACTACCAATTAGAAAAGATGTAGGCGGGCGCTTCAAGGTTCCTAAGATTCTTATAGGTCGAATGTGAGAGAGGGGACAACCCTCGAGAAAATGCGCGGGGCAGCTAAGGAACAGAAGGTAGTTCTGCAGTCAACGCCGGAGCGCGAAGTATAAGAGATAAAACGCGGGTGTGTTCGCTGTAACAAACGTGCTCAAAGATATAATGAAAAGTGGTTATTGGATATATTGAAAATTTATACTAAAGGCGTCGCTATAATGTAATTCAAAATTCATACATTTTCTCGTTTTTACTTTCAGAGAAGTAAAGCAAAATCCAACCAGCGTGGAAATAATTTAATGTAACATTTAGCTGCAACGTCTCGGGGCGGGTAAGAGATACACAGGTTCTTAAAAAAAATAAATATATATATATATTTATTTTGTTAAAATAAATATTAGTGAAATTTATTGGTATTCAGTGAAGTGAAAATTTGAGATATTTGAGGGAACGTCATTGACATGCTTAAAAGTAACAAGTTAAAATTTATCTTGACAGGTGGGACGGAGTCATATATCTGAGGATTGATCAGCTCGAATGAAAGGAAATCGACGTGTGAATATACGGAAGCGGAATGAGCAAAATAATGTCATCACTAGACATTTTCGGAACAGTGAATGAGGCAGGCCTTTGAACTGAAGCGAGTCGCTGACGATTTTTGTGGTTGAAGTGACCATTGCCCACTGTGCTACTGGAATAACTGAGATAGAAATAGGACAGAATAGATGAATTCTCATGTGTAGCTCTTGTAAACTTAGCGGCGGCCGGCCAGCCAATATTTCAGTATAATTATGTGATGTAAGTCATTTGACGTATGCTATTTGATTCCATTACTTAATTGGCATTATTCCTAACACCATTCATTGTGTGTACGCTCATTAATGTTTGTATGACGTATAGCTGGAAATTATAAATGTTAAGCATAGTTTATCCTGTGTATCATGCCCTACAATATTAGAAGCGATCACTCGTGATACCACGGAGGGCGCTCAGAAAATGCGCTGCGTAAGTGGGTCAGCGACCATCGGTGAGTACCCTTTCTTTTTAGTATATGCACTGTAATTGCCGATTATTATTCATCAATTTTGTGTTGTTTATGTAGCATGGAGGTGCGCCATTCCCTCAATTCCGAGAACCTGTTCTTCTTGTTAATGAAATGTTAACAAGGAGGAGGGCCATTTCTCGTGACAATTTTCTCACATTCAAAATAGTTTAATTTAGTCTAGGAAAATTAGAATAGAACCATTTCTCATCTTATATTCCGAAAACATTTCTCGTTTTATCAATACTGTTGGAAAACTGTATATTCTTCGTAGAAAATTATATTTATAACATCACTCTGCAGCAGGAGTAGGAATTTATCCATTCTCACATTTGTGTCATTTGCATTGAATGATTACGTATTACGTACCATTTATTGTAAGGTTACTTAACAGGGATTTTGTTCGTAACTGACAGCGTAGAATGGTATGAACATCTGACCTAAATGCTACGAATAACTGATTATTTGTTCGGTGACCCATTGCTTTAAAAATATATTTATTATTTCTCACAACGAATTCATATAATATTCCCATAGTGTTAATGGCATATTCTCTCATTTTTCTTCTAAAGCATGAACTGATATTTTTGACAATGATCTTAGAGCACATTAACTTCCCAGACATCGATCTAATTGTTTGAGCATCTCTTATGGTGCATTACGTACAATTAAAGGGAATCTTGAGGGACACAGAGCTCACTATATCAAACAATTTTCCGCCAGTGTAAGCACAACAATATTATTTCTATTCATACATGGTTGTAAAAGTATTTCATAATGGTTAGAAATTTTTCTAACAAAGATATCTCGTTCTCGTCGCGAAAGAGAGCATTAGCGAACTGCACCATTTTCGTCAATACAGATACGCATGAGGGCTTCATCATTGTCGGCAACTCGACCATCGAGACCAATCATCGTCGACCTGAATTCCGCCAGGTAGCTGCCCAAACTGGCCTGCATGAGGCCTTGGCTTGCAGGAGTGTGTGGAGTGTGTGATGAAGGCACATGCTACATAGAAAAATAAGCTTCCTCTTTCCCTTTTCTTAGCATAATCTCGGTTCTTTATAGGGAGCCAAGTAAACGAAAATTTACAACACCATGTAACATTCTTCCATTTGTAAGTTGAAATAATTTAATGATCATTACAGTGGCCGAGTGTATAGAGCGCTTGCGTTCTATGCTTCATGCCCAGGTTCGATCCCTGTGAGCGGCAGTTGGCTTGAAAAACGCTGATGCGGCAAATCAGGGTCGTTGCCTGCAGTATGGTCACTGTCCTCAAGGAATGTTACCTGAGCACTAAACGAGAGAAAAATGAGGCCTAAAGCTCGGGCGTGACTAGGGGCCTGGGGAACCCCTATCATGTACATTCCCTGTAAAGTATCATGTAAATGATGCTAGCAACCCTCTACTTGAAAAGAGGAAAAGGCTTGGTATATACGTATATACCTATACATTTTTTTTAGACAGTAATTTTCATGTTTTGACGGATAACGAAATAACAACTATAGAGCGAATAGTACCATTAGGAACTGCTGTCTTCCAGTATTTCTCAAAATTGTATTGTTTGGGTAAATTTCATAATCTTCACAGCTCCATTATATTTTTGGTCGCGGTATTATGATTTAAGATAACAATTTCATCTAATAATTCAACGTCTACTTTCGCTGTTAATTTACTGAAGATGCTGTCGATATTCCTCCCTATGGATAAGATTTTCTTGCTCCGTGTTTTGCCTGCCCTCTCACTTTAGCTCGTGTCACGTTAAACAATTCAGCTGAAGTGTAACCGTTGCTCTCGACAAACGACACTCCCGATCGGATATTTTTGAATATCAGAAAATTCGTGAATTTTGTCGTTTGTTCCGTGTCTTGCGCCGCCGTCACACGAGAACCAAATGATAGCGTTCCGTCAAAATCATCTGCATACCTGCGCTATCCTATATTGACGGTCAGATTTCGGATATGAGCGGTGTTACATTTATGGAAACTGCCCAGCCATACATTTTTAACAAAAATAGGTGGGAATTGGTTGCGTGTACTCGTTCAGTTGCTGTAGAATAATTATTTTAATCTGGTGCATTAAAATAGCAGAAGATACCCAATTTATGTCTTCAATTCAGCATCCATTACTGAGTATTATTTTTTAATGTTCTTGTCTCGTCGAGTTGAAAATTATCCCCGTTAATTGTATTGGTGACACAAATGTAGGGAGTGATATTTCCACGGTGAGGTTAATTGTACTGATTAAACTACATTAATATAATATATGAAAGTTTGCGAAATATAAGGAATACTTACTAATGATGATGCCCAGTTGGGAGAAGTTTAGCAGTAGTACTGGGCATCATCATCATTGAGAAGTTTAGCAGTAGTACTACTTTGGCGAAACAACAATTTCTCTTCACCTCAAAAACAGTTTTTAGCTCAATTAAAACAAAATTATGTAAACTTTTTCTGTCACTTTTTATTTTTGTCTGAAAACGGGACTAGGAATTTTTTCAGTTTAGGGATAATACAGCCCTAATCTAACAATAAAAAACGGCCTGTAAGCCATGGAGACGATATTCAGGCCAGGAGACACTGTAATACCTCCAGTGACAATTTAGGGCGCCAGAAAGTAACTTGGGATTTTAGAATTAATAACGATGATTTCAATTTATACAAATCTTTTCAACTGATTACTTCCCTTCAATTAAATAAATCCAATGGTCACGAATCCCATCGAAATTGGAAAACGGGTGACGAGTACCTTCATAATTCTGTCAAACTGCCTGACAACTTCGGTAACGTAACACTTCGTATTGGTCTCCGTGTTAGGAAAGCTTAATGACAAATTATCTATTAATACTATAAATTATGGTAATTTAACAGATTAAATTCAGTACAGAACACAATATACTATTCAGCCAAACCTAGAATGCTAACTTGCGAATGAATAATGATTAGCCAGTGACCGGTTTATAGATTCTGAACTCGTATACCAGTCAGAATAAATTGAAACCTAAGTTGAGAGCATCGTGTGTAATAAATTTACAGCCTCGTTCTGGTACCTTCACTTCTGGTACCCACACACTCACGATAAAACTGTTTCTCAAAAACATACTAACTATATTTTTCACAGTTAGTTATGCTATTCTTATCATAACTCATTGTAACGAACTATTTCCCCTATATCAAATGTCTTGACAAATTGTCCTCTGGTTAGCATTAATCGAAAACATAGTCGCTACAGTACTTCGTGAAAATGCATGATGAAAATCATGATGCTCTCTCCTCAACTTCGTGACTAAATAATACTGACCCAATTGAATTTTCACATACAACCGATTTCCTAACTGGTGAACTGGGCAACATAGAACAGGAGGTGGATACAAAATGTTCCGCTAGATCTTGCAAAAAGACAAACTCAAATGAACACTTGCCATGGAAAAATATTCTATACAAAAATGAAATGCATTAATACCAGCAGCCTTAATGATAATATGGATGGTATAACAGTAATGTTCATTACTAGTGACATGACATTTTATGGGAATCTGAAACGGTTCGACTCACGAATCGAAAGTTCATACTTCAGTATCACCTGTTGCACATTGTATCGTTGTTACTGATTCAAGAATAAAATAGGAAGCGGTTCATGCATTTTCATTAAAGACATCTACTCAACATCCCTATTTCCAATAACAGAAAAGGGTGAAGACATTGAAATGGTTTGGCTAAATGTTCAAGTAACAAACACAAGTCCTTCATCATCGGCAGTCTTTAAAGACATCCATCAGCAGCTCTATTCCCAACATTGGAGTTCATTGTGAATACACTTAAATGGATCTCAGCAGCCCAAAAGTCTTTTTATGTTTGCGGGGATTCCAACGCTGATTTGACAAATAAAAACAATGAGCTAAGCAAAATAATGTTAGGACTTAATTTGCAGCAAATGAAATAATACCTAACGTGCATTAGTAACACTTCCAAAACTCTGGTAGATTTAGCGACAACAAAATATCCACAAGCAGTACTGAGCACAGAGATTTTACCTTTCTTTTCTTATCGCCATTCTGTAGGACGTCAAATTAATATTACAAAAGAGAAACAGAGATTCCGTTATACAATCTATCGCAGGAAAAACATCTAATACCCCAAAATATTTAAAGAAAGGCTGTTCGACGGATGGAAAGAATGTCAAAGCGAGAGAAACACAGATGATAGCAATTTACATGTTTCACTTCTTAATGATAATTTTGTACCAGCCCTTAAGGGGATCATCCAGGCCCCTGCCAGGCCCCTGTCGGTCCGGTGAGCTTGTTATGTTTTGTTGTTGGAAAAGGACCCTTAGGTGGAGGACTATTCGGTCCTAAAATTTTATGGCGCTACGAACACTAGATCCTAAATTAAGTGGATCAAAAATCCTAAATTTTCGACCCCATTTCGACCCCATATAAAAAGAAAACAAATAGGAAATGGGAAATTTGAAACCGTAACTTTGTTTACAATGCTTCAAAGATTCTAAAACTGTCCTTGGTTTTGTTTTAGCATAAAAACTCAATGAGTTCTATTCATTTGAAATATCAATAAAAATAAATTTAAAAACCAATGTGTCAAATTTTTTCAAAAAACTAAGGCCTACATCAAAAAAATGAATTAAATGAAATTGTGTTTCTTTTCAAAAGTTACATATAATAGTCAAATTTCATAAGAATCAGACTACAAATATAAAATTTTCTAATTTTTATAAAAAAAATAACATTTTTTATTAATTACACAGCGTGAATATGAAGTTATGCATGGAGATTATCGAAATAATAATGAAAACAGCATTAAATTACATAAAATGTACATTATGATACACTTCAACAAAAAATTCTGTTTGTGGCTTATACCCAAAACCTCTAATTTTCAACATTCAAAAAATAGAAGTCGGTGAGTTTTTATGCTAGGAAAAAAACAAAAACAGTTTTGGAATCCTTGGAACATTTCTAACAAAATTATGGTAACAAACTTCCTAATTATAGAAAATATTTTTTTATCAAGCTCAAAACCCAAAATTAGTGTATATGCGACTTACTGATCAAATATCGCATATAAAAAACGAAAAGTTTCATTTGTAAAAATTTTCTACCAATATTTCGTTAGAAATGTTTCAAGGTTTCTAAAACTGTCTTTGTTTTTGTTCTAGTATAAAAATTCAATGACTTCTATTCTTTTGAAATATCCGTAAAAATGTATCAAAAAACTATTTTTTTATATTTTTCAAAAAAATAAGGCCTAAATCGAAAAAGTTATAGGCGTAAAAAAGTTAACTTTCAACAAATACATATTCTAGCCAAATTCAAACGAATCGGATCAAAAAAGTTGAAAAATTTGGATGACCCCCTTAAATAATGCGCACCCTTCACCGCAAGGAAAGGGAAACTAAGACATAGTAAAAAGATAACATGAGATAAAAAAGCTGAGTAAAGCTAAATAAATTACATGTGCGAGTTCACCCGAACAAATCAGACAGAACTCGCCGAAACCTAAATAAATATCTGGAGAAGATTCTACGGATAAAAGTCAGTGAAGCAAAACAAGATCACTTCCACAAAGAACTGTTAACTGCAAAACGAAATCCAAACAGAACGTGGGAAATCATTATAGACAAGTTGCTCATTATAAATACTCAAGCTGCAAGAGTAATTATGACAACCCCTCAAAAACAGTAAATTATTTCAATACTTTCTCATTGAAAGATGGTAATAAAGATTTCAACGAAGAGTCTAGGTTTGCTCCAAACACACCTACAGTACATGTACAAATTCAACCAATGTTACATCGCCTTACTCGAGAAACAAAAGGCCAGCTAATACTTTAGAAATAGGAAAAATTTTAACCCAAGAAAAAAAAGAAAAAGAAAAACATTTTATTTCCAATTAAGTATAAAATGAAATGCTAATACTTTGGTTTTTAAAATACCTTAACATTAATATTCTTAACTGATAATAACACATTGGTATCGTAATACCCGAGTAAAATGTTGAATCAAAAAATGATTGACTGAAAAGCACAACAAAAATGAGTTCCTTTCCTTGCCTAATCTGATTTTGACAGTGCATTTAAATATAAGTAACTGAGAAAACATAATTATTCTCGTAACGCTTAGTTGAAAATGTATTCGTTTGTGCGCATTTAAATTGAAATAAAAGCAAAAATCGCGCTCAAATACCTTAAAAATAGAGACCCTAAATTGCTATTCATACATGGTTATCGTAATACCCTTGTTAAGTGTTGAAACAAATGATTCAGATCCTTAATTGCTATTTATACATGGTTATCGTAATACCCATGATCATTGTCGAAACATGATTCGGAGAGAAGGACGAAAAAAATGGGTTCCTCTTCATTGCGGTAGTCGGTTTTTGGTAATGCATTTAAATACAAGTGACTAAGGAAACATAATTTATGTAACGCATTGCTGGAAACCCTCTAGTTAGTGCGTACTCGTATTGAAATATGAGCATAAGAACATAGGAACTGGTGATACGAGCTTGAGGGATTGATGTTAGAAGCAAAATGGGCCGATTTGATTTATTTTACGTCTAGAACTATGAGGTAGACAGTCGGGATTTGGGACAATTTTTCACACGGATGCATCATCTAGTATGCCAAGTGGTGAGCTCGGGAATAATATAATATTCACTATAAAAAGACACAAAATTGTTATGATATTTATTACTTACACTGATAGTGCTGGCGCAAAGAGTTCATCGGAGTCAAAGATATGAAATGGTTTGTTGTACAATACTAGTTAAACAAAACGTCACATTAAAATTTTTATTGTTAATCAAAAATTACATTAATAGTTGATTTGCTGGCCACTGTTCTCAACACCATTCTCGATTTTGCTTGTGGTCGGTGCTCTAATTTTACCTCTGAAGCCATCTCAGGAACTCCAACCAGATGGCAACACGAGTGGTTTCCTCAGGCTGGCTCGCGTTGCCGCATGAGCTCTTTCCAATTTGGTGTGCGGACGAGATAGATCTACCTCTTGTCAGGGTGGCGGCACCTGGTGGATGTGTAACAGTGTTCAACTGCGAAGGATTCAAGTCCGTGTTAATCGTAGCCTGTGCATCTGCCACTGTCGCCTCTGTCTTCGTAAATTTCCGCTACCACTTCATCTCCTACCTCAAGATCTGGAACTTGGGAGCCAGACCGTCAAGACTATATATCTGCCGATGATGTCGGACATTACGGGGAAGATGGAGTGAGACCTCTGCACCGCCCTCCGGTGCGCCTGTGACCTCGTCGGGTGGACAGCGCACGAGCTCGACTGTTAGCAATGGTGAGACACCGTCCATGAGTAGCGTCGCGGAGTGGTGTGTTGTTACAGTTCAGTGGCCTGCCTAGCGAATCCTTAAATACATCTGGAGAGATGTAACTTAATTCATTTAATTGCGGCCTTGTGCCCTTAATTCTATTAATTGCGGCCTTGTGCCCTTAATTCTATTAATTGCGGCCTTGTGCCCTTAATTCTATTAATTGCGGCCTTGTGCCCTTAATTCTATTAATTGCGGCCTTGTGCCCTTAATTCTATTAATTGCGGCCTTGTGCCCTTAATTCTATTAATTGCGGCCTTGTGCCCTTAATTCTATTAATTGCGGCCTTGTGCCCTTAATTCTATTAATTGCGGCCTTGTGCCCTTAATTCTATTCATTGCGGCCTTGTGCCCTTAATTCTATTAATTGCGGCCTTGTGCCCTTAATTCTATTAATTGCGGCCTTGTGCCCTTAATTCTATTAATTGCGGCCTTGTGCCCTTAATTCTATTAATTGCGGCCTTGTGCCCTTAATTCTATTAATTGCGGCCTTGTGCCCTTAATTCTATTAATTGCGGCCTTGTGCCCTTAATTCTATTAATTGCGGCCTTGTGCCCTTAATTCTATTAATTGCGGCCTTGTGCCCTTAATTCTATTAATTGCGGCCTTGTGCCCCTTTCAACGTAAATATCTCGTTTTGTGGCCTTGTGCCCCTTTCAACGTAAATATCTCGTTTTGTGGCCTTGTGCCCTTTTCAACGTAAATATCTCGTTTTGTGGCCTTGTGCCCTTTTCAACGTAAATATCTCGTTTTGTGGCCTTGTGCCCTTTTCAACGTAAATATCTCGTTTTGTGGCCTTGTGCCCTTTTTAACGTAAATATCTCGTTTTGCGGCCTTGTGCCCTTTTCAACGTAAATATCTCGTTTTGTGGCCTTGTGCCCTTTTCAACGTAAATATCTCGTTTTGTGGCCTTGTGCCCTTTTCAACGTAAATATCTCGTTTTGTGGCCTTGTGCCCTGTCCAACGTATTTCAATTGCTTATCAGTCTCTCCTTCGACAGTAGTCGTGGCAATTCGGGCACCGGGGGAGCGCTACTCGAGACGATGCCCAACCGGCCTGATCTCCATCCCTCCGGTCCATAGTTGGGATTTCAACCCGATCGATCTTCTTAGCGTTTTCTAAACGCTAGTGCCAGTAAACGATCTTTCGCTCTATTCTATTTCTTATCCCTGCTATAGTTGTCACGGCATAATTTTTGTCACTAGTCGTGACATTTTCAACATAGGTGGAACCGTACAAAAAGTTAACGACCCAAAATAGTGTTGTCATAATGTATTCACGAGAGTAAGAAAGTATGAAGAGTTACCCCACAAAACTAACGGGAGCAATTTAAGACCAGAATAAGAAGATTAAAAAATGATGTTCTTTAAAGTTATAACATCCTTCGAGACCTTGGCCTTTTTAAAAATAAAAAGGCCTTAATAAAAGCCATTTTAATAAAACGAAAAAAGAGAAAAAAGATGCTAAAATACCCTCACATTGACATCCTTTCTTTGCGGTAATTAATTTGGTTTTGAAAATGCAAATAACTATAAGTAACTAAGAAAAAAAATCCTTGTGACACATAGCTTAAAACAATCCTGTTAGGGTGCGCGTATATTGGGTCATGAGTCTAAAACATTTGCAGCATAGCTGGAACAATACGAAAAGTTAGCCACCGAAAATGATTTCGCACGTTCAAATGTTTTAATATGAGCGAAAAATGCTTTCAAATATCTTGAAATTTAGACCATGACTTGATATCTACACATGGGGACCGTAATACTTATACCGGTTAATTTTTCAAGCCAATATAAAATGCACACGCAGTTGGACATAACGGTATTACCCTTCAATATATAAAAGAAAGCTTCCCTGTTACAGATTTTTTTTATAATAAAAACAACTATAGCGACAAATAAATGTCCTATTTAGGGAAAACTATCCACTATTATTAACTATCCATATAACTACAAATCTGGTGATATCTATACAGCCTAAAGCTACAGACCAATCAGTCTCCCGTCTGTTTTGTCCAAAATATTAGAAAAAGTAATGAGAAACTAGCTTTCGTCACACAGGTATGAATCAAATCTCCTTCATTGCGCTCATAGTGGGACCATCAGTTTCCGAGATGCTGTACTTAAATCGTGGATAATTAACTCTCTTACTGCTGCTTGATTTCTCTAAAATATCCAACAGTGTTGAGCATTAGAAACTCCTGCAAAATATTTATCCTCAGATTAAACTCATCGAGGTTAAAGAACTACCTACTGAACGGCTCTGATCAGGCAGTATACGTAAATAGCAAAATATCCGAATTCATACCAAAAAACTTTGGCGTCCATCAAGATTCAATTCTTGGGCCACTCCCATTTTCTATTTTTATCAATGATTTCCCAAACATGCGCACAAAAACAAAAATACCAATGTATGATGGAAGATGTCCAAATTGAAGTGTCAAGTTTGATTGCTGATTGAAAAGACATACAAGTCAGCGGCGAAAATGTTCTTGAGAACCTGAAATCATGGCACCACCAAAATAGCCTTAAACTTAACTCGCAAGTTAAACGCACTGCCTTATTTTGGAATCAAAGAAGGCGAATATAAAATCTTCAAAACTTACGCTGACGTTTGGATACGATATAATCGAACCAGTCGACAAAGTTAAAAACGTTGGTGATTGGTTTGATAAACACTCGCCTTTTAAACCACACGTGGAAAATATATGCAACAAAATTAACGGAACCTTAATGTTTTTTCATCGTATTAAGAACTTTTTAGACAAAAAAGCTAGGTTATTGGGCTCCAGTCTTTTGTAATATCGCGTTTGGACGATTGCAGTTTAGTCTGAGGAGACATATCTCAGTATCTTCAAAACGAATTGCAAAAATGTATGAATTTTGCAGCCTATGTGATCCGCAAAGGTAATTTCAAGAAACGCGATCATGTAACCCTTCTCTTGAAAAACTCTGCTGGATCCTAATACCAGAAAATTTCATATTCTGCCAGCCTATATAACACGTGTTTTCGTCCCTATACTTCCCTAAGAGTAAAGCAGGCGTTGCAAAATTTCTTACATTCAATATTCCGAACAAAAAAACAAATCGGAGGAATAACGTCTCATTTAATTATCTTTCTAACCTGGAGAGAAAGCAATCTCAGGTTTTCGAGCTCTCTTGGGGAATATGCTCCTCCAGTGCAAAAAACTTTCAAAATTTAAAAAATTCTAGGCGAACGTGTCACGCCATTTTGCATCTTTGCCATAGAGAATAGTTACTATAATATCTCGTAGTTCTGTATTGCTCAATTGTCAAAGAATCGATAGACCGTTTTCCTTGAATCTTACCGCTACTTAGAGGTCAGCATTTCAAACTTTGTGAAGATAAAAAAAATCATGCTTGAGTAAGTTATTTTTTTTATTGTCCAAAACAATGGCGTTTCGTTCGGCAGCATTATGGAGACCCTCTTTTCTACATTACATTTCTTACTGCACCTAACGTATAACCTCACATAAAGCCTGCATAGTACAGTCGCTCACAAATCACAAAAAACTACAAGTAGGTTGTGTCGAGAATCTGTTAAGAATAACCAATTTTGTGAATTAAAAAATATGAGGATTTAGGGAAAAATTTTTTTGTGTGTAATAAATTTTGTGCTTACGGAATAACCAATTTTATCAAGTAAAAAAATGAGGATTTAGGGAAAATTTTAATTGTGTGTAATAAATTTTGTGCTTACTTATGAATATCTCAGTAAATCCCAGCAGCACAGGAGGGTCGCTTCAACATGTATGTTTTTTTGGGCTCAGCAATGTTAGGTGGAGCGATAAGATGTAAGGGCTCGGACCATGGCTGTTTACATTGTGTGTTGTTTCTGGAGGGGTCTATTTTGTGGTGTTAGCAATTTTTCATTCGGGCGAGCCCTTGGAAACTTTAGACGTTCAGGAAAATGCCTACCCATGCGCAAACAAAGTCGCCTTGTGGTCAAAAATAAATCGAGACACTTAAGCCGAGAGAGGCGGCAAACCAACGGTCGGTTTCGAAGGAGCTGAGCGTGAGAAACAATGAGGCTAAGAAAGAAATAAAGGCGAGCTGCGGTACTACCAATTTGAAAAGAGGTAGGCGGGCGCTTCGAGGTTCCGAAGATTCTTATAGGTCGAATGTGAGAGAGGGGACAACCCTCGAGAAAATAAGCGGGGCATCTGAGGAACAAAAGGTAGTTCTGCAGTCAACGCCGGAGCGCGAAGTATAAGAAATTAAACGCGGGTGTGTTCGCTGTAACAAACGTGCTCAAAGATATAATGAAAAGTGGTTATTGGATATATTGAAAATTTATACTAAAGGCTACGCTATAATGTAATCCAAAAGTCATACATTTTCTCGTTTTTACTTTCAGAGAAGTAAAGTAAAATCCAACCAGCGTGGAAATAATTTAATGTAACATTTAGCTGCAACGTCTCGATCGGGGCGGGTAAGAGAAACACAGGTTCTTAAAAAAAATATATATATTTTGTTAAAATAAATATTAGTGAAATTTATTGGCATTCAGTGCTGTAAAAATTGAGATATTTTGAGGGAACGTAACTAGGGCAATCAGGGATTAACGAGTCATAAATTGCTCTTGCAGGAGGGAGGCTTGTGCATAAGAAGTCCTGTGGATAAGGAGCACACAAGAAAGGGGAATGCTCGGGAGCTACGAATCTGGCAATTAGCAACAAATTTCCTTGAACTGTGTCCAGGACAGTGATTTGAACTGAAGTTGTGGCGGCTCACGAACGTGAAGGTCGAAGTAATGATCACATCCCGTGCTGCTGGAAGCGCTGAGATATTGTAGGCCTTACTTGTGTTATGTTTGGGAGTGTAAGTAATATGCGTGAAAAGGCTGGCCAGCCGGGAAAATACAGTATAGTTATGTGATGTAAGTGATTTGGCGTATGCTGTTTGATTCCATTACTTAATTTGCATCACTCCTAATACCATTCATTGTGTGTATGCTCATTGATGTTTGTATGACGTATAGCTGGAAATCATAAATGTTAGCATATTTTCCCTGTGTATCATGTCCCACAATATTAGAAGCGATCGATCGTAGCACCACGGAGGGCGCTCAGAAAATGCGCTGCGTAAGTGTGTCATCTACCATCGGTGAGTACAGCTCTAATTTTAGTATACAATCATTGTTTTTTTTGTCCTTAGTGACTGTGTTCTTGATACATCCTCACATTGTTGTTTATTGTGTTATGTCATGGAGGTGTGCCATTCCCCAATTCCGAGATCCTGATCTTCCTGTTAATGAAATGTTAACAAGAAGGTGACTGGCCCCCGATTTCTCGTGACAGTTGTTACCAATCTATACCGCGTTTCCGTTTATCCCTCGTATCTACGAGTATGTTTGTGTGTTATTGTTGGGAATAAAGAAAGAATGAAAAACCAAAAAGGTCTTTTGTGCATATAGACTGGAACTACTTCTGCGATGTTTCTCTCTCAAAATTAGAAATTAGTTCATTCCTTTGTTTTTCTATGTAAAACATTTTGTTCTTTTAAGTACACTGATCTACGTGGACACCATTTTGATGCAGACTATGCAGATGTCAACTCGCGTATTTTTCACCTCATGTATTTTTCACTTATTTTATTATGAACAAAAAAAATTAATTAGTATGCGTATGATCCTTCATTTGTTTTGGAAGCGCGTGTTGTGAGATTCTTCGAAAAAATATCTGACCACCTCTTTCTCGTTACTTGAAATCTTATAGCTTACTATTTTTTCAGTTCATCAGAATGTTTTTATATCCTAAAAAATGGCAAATATTTCTATTCCATTGCTCGGATTTAATTTTGAGCAACTGCCATTTACATCGAAACAACTTATGTTTTACTTCTGCAAAATAAATGTAAGAAATTTTATATTAAAGAGTTTTCTAAAAGTAAATTCATTAACTATGCTTTCATGCTCTTTGGAAATATTTTCTTTTCGTTCAGAGTTCATTTGAGAGTGAAATGTTTTTGTTAGCCGTGTGCAGTATACCTTTCTCCTTTCTGATTGTAAGGAATCTTTTGCGCCAGCATTATTTTCATAGATTATCAAACCAAAATTGTTTTTTATTATGTGGTAAAACAATTTTCCCGAAGCTGATACTAGGCACACACTTGTTTGTAGGTATGTACCGAAAGAAAGTGGTTTCAAATTTCTAAAATGTCAATTTGTTATTACATAAAAATTTATTTAGGTATATCTTTTCTGCTAAGCAGTTTAACTATAAGACAAAAGCAAATAATTATTTGAAAATTATGTTAATGAAACGTTTCAAGCTTTAGCTCATCATTCACTGAAGTAAAAACGTGACTAAAGAGTTAAAATCTTAACTTCATCCTCATCCTCAAACGTGTTTTAGCAAGTAGGTATAAAGCCAAATTACATCGGATGAAAATATTTCTGAATTTTCTAATATCTCGTTTGGACTTTGTGGCATTATTTGAATTGTTCATTAACTCATGATAAAAGTATTTTAAGTGCCATGATAATAACAAATGAAGGAGAGAAATTGCATCATTGCTTCTCATTCGGGGCAGTAAACAGATTAGTCTAATTGATCCTGGAAAAGTGAGTCTTTAATTTATTATTGCCAGCTGAGCGCATCCACTTCAAAAAAAGTATATATATAAAAACATTCTGAAATAATTTCACTAGTTTTCCATCAAACTGTTTTCTAAAAGTAGTCAAAAATGTTCGTAGAAAACTGTTTTTATTTTCTATCAGATGTAACTATAGTGTACACTGTTTTCACACATTACAGTCTAATATATGCATACAACATCTTAGCATAAAATAATTACATTATTCTCGAAAACTAGCAATTTAAATCTCTAAGGAAATGTCAATTAAATATAGCTCCATTCAAATGAATCCTACACAGACTAAAGTAAATGGTCACTGAAAGAAAGAAGAGAAAAAAATACAGTTTATTTCCAATGATGATACAAAAACCATTAATGGTTTTCAATTTTTTACACAAAACTTTGGTAAATGTTGAGGACAAGATAATTTTGATTTTCGAAAGTGTGTTTCGATTTTTTTTTGTTTGTTTGTTTCCTGTGAAGTGTTAATTACATCAAAATATACAACTTTTCTTCTATGCACTTTCCGGCGCAGATAAGTATTTAACGAGTTATAGCAGTAAATTACTTACTGCAACTCTAGTTTTTGAAGCGGAAAGAAATTGTTCGGAGGGAAAGCCTGCAATGGACTCTCCCTTCCGACGCGCTCGAATGATCGAGCGTATTCCAGCCATTAAAGACGAAAATTAACATACCGCTATTATTCGTTATTTTTGGGTGATAACCTTTATTGTGTTATAAACTAAAAAATCCTAGAAGTTGGTTCAGGCTCCGCAGGCTCCGCGAGGTCGGCTAATAATGAATTATAAAGTATCCAAACGTACTCTAACAGCTCAAGAGCGCAACGGTTTCTGCTGTTTGAATGACTGGAACTGCTATGGCCTACCGCTATAACTCATTTAATACTAATTTGCGACGGAAAGTGCATAGAAGAAAAGTTTTTTTTGATATAATTAACACCGTACAGGCAACAAAAATTTGAAAATTGAAAAGTGTGTTGTCCTCAACAAATACCAAACCTTTAGCTGAATAATAAAGATAGGTATCGTAGTGCGCATGTCACTTGTCGAACAAATAATTGAGAAGAAACATGGAAAAATGCATTCCCATAGTCAGGTTGTTCTAAGTTTTATAATGCGTGGAAATACAAGAAATAAAATAACAAAATAGAACATAAAGCCAGTGACACATTGATGAACAGCGCTCCTGTTAGTGCTCACTTACAATGAAATACGAGCTTAGGAATTAGCGGAAGTATAGACTGATATTGAAACCATAATATGTGGATTTAAACTAATGTAGGCTCCACGTCTAAAACTAAGAGGTCGACATTCAGAATTTTTGTATTTTTGTGCTTACGTTTTACGAGTATACCAAATAACTAGAATGGAGAAAATAATTTACCGCGCTATAAATTTATGATACTTCCTACATAAATGATGCTGGTACAAAGGAGCTCACGCGACTGAGAAACATGAAAAAGATTGTTGTATAATGCTAACCAAAGCATTAACTACATAATTCTTGCAGTTCGTGAAATTGACTACCTTAATACTGCTGTTACAATATACTCACGAGCGTCCGAAACCAGAAATTACCACACGAGGCAAATCACAAAATATGATACAAATAAGAAGAAAGTTAATGTCTAATAAAGTTGACACATAAGATGAAGTAGATTACTTTTTGAAATGTTCAATATACAGTATATGTCTTCATAACAGTCCTTGTCAATGTTAGAACAAGAGATTGAGAGAAAGTATAGAAATGTATTCCCATTGTCAAGTTATTCATACTTTGATCACGCTTATCAATGAAAATAATAAAACAAATATAAAGACAGGGACCCCGTGGGATGAAACGCTGTTGACAGTCTCCATGTACATCAACATATGAGCTTTGGCTTCTGCAATGTCATGAAATAATTTTGAAAGTCTAATGATTGACAGGAGATCATTTTGTATTCAAAACTTAAAGGTCGAAATGGCAGAAATTCCAAGCATACCTTTCGTGCAAACATATAGAAAGAGTGTTAGTAAAATAACATCCTTTAAATCACAAGACAATTTTTTTATACTTCTTATATAAATGCTTGACAATAATGACATCAGGATGTGATGCGTTAAGAAACGTGAGAAGTTGATAGGTTGTAAAAAATACGGTTTTATTGCAAAAATGCAAATCGCTGGTTTTGCAATTTTGCGTTAACTGTTATGAGTGCGTGCTTAATAGGCACTATCATACAAAGCAATGTTCAACTCTCGTGTATTCGGTCAAATGCAAAAAATTGTACGTACATGTTAAAATCTGATAATATCTAGCGGAGCGTTCCTGCTTTTTTCTGCTGGAGTTCCCGCAAATGTTTTGCTAACATGCATGCCGGCTCGCATTGGGTTAACCCCAACTGAACAACAATGTGTTCCTTATAGCCCAGTCTACCCGCCACCCACAAGAGCTCTTATTTCTCATCTAAGATCATCTTCCACCATTTCTTCAATCAAACGCTAGTTCCTCATCCACTCTCTAATTCCACCGAACAGCTGTACATACTACGGGACAACTCATTACGGCGTCACTCTTTGGTTGCCTCTGTATCTCGCCCTCAAACTTTACCACAGCTAGGACTCTTTTACAGGAGTCCAGTAGTAACTTTCACATTATTTCTTTATTTCAGTTGATCTTAAATCGGCAGTATCTCATATGCAACGGTGTTCGCAGGAGGGGTAAATAGATTTTTGTGCACAATAATATTCTTTATTTAAGAAATATCTAACACACTGAAAACGTAGTGAAAAATATATTTTTCAAATGTCAATGGAAGCAACACAAATCATCTGAACTAATGTATCTTGAAAATTAGCAATGGAAATCGTGGTTAAAAGTTATTAAAGAGCATCAAAAGGAAAAAAAATGAAGAAATGCTACCCTAAAATATTAAGTATTAAACTGTTCACTTAAGATGCCTGAACCTAAAAAATAGTTTTCCCAGGAGAGGAAAGAAAGAGGCACTCTTTAGTATAGAATTAAGGGAAGGAGGAACCTAGCCACAAGGTGTAACCCCACATTTTGCACACAGAATCAGCAATATTGAAAATAATATTTACGCAACGAGATAAAACTTGATGCTAGAATAAATTTAACACAAAACCAAAATAGATGGTCAGTAGCAAAATAGATAGCCTATTCAATTTCAGTGAGGGAAAGTCTTATCTAACTTTGAACACCTGACCTAACATTTTCCGTCTGGAAACGCTAATTCCCACAAATAGAATAGTTGAATCCCCGTGCGACGTCATCCGGAGACTCTTCCTCTGATTTTCTGGCATTGCGGACGTTGTTTTCAGTTCCCCACTCTTTCAGAATCTAGAAATTAAAAACATGTCTAACAATGACTCTGCATTTATAATTTATCCCTTTTTTGGCGCCGGTAAAACATAAACAGATGTAAATTAAGTAAATAATGATGAAGTATATCACTGCGTCAAGGCCCGACTTCTGCGCCACACTCTGTGCAACACTTCTGTGTGGAACACTCCCTATATTATGGCGTTGAATTTAATTTTACAAAACATTTCATTCGATGTAAAACGCCTCCAAATTTATTAGGTTTTAAAATGTTTGAAGAAAGTTCTGCAGCAGCAGCACAAGACCGAGGACGAGAAAGAGAGCTTGAAGACTAGAATCTACTCGGGAGTGAACTTTTGATTGAATCTGACTTGTCACTTGAAAATTGTGAAAATAGAAGCAGTTTTCTTTTTATTTAATTTAGTTGTTATTCGATTGTGAATACATTTCTCAAAATGTAATTTTGGAGCTCTGATATATTTTTGCTTAGAATTCAGTTCTCCCTCCCGTCGGAAATAGTTTGTGCGGATCAGTGTTGGAGTTGGTCATAAATATTTGCTCCAAAACAATTGTAAGTCGTTTAGAAAATATACTTGCAAAACTACTGGTTGTAACAAAAAGATAAACTTCATTCTGTAATTCAATACATGAAACTGATAATGTATAAAAATCAATGAATAATATTTTCAATAAGATAAATAACAAAAGACCAACTCTACATAGTAATTAAATACCTAAAATTGATAGTGTATCAACAGCAGAAACATGTTTTCCATTATGTTTACTCAATACTTGTTAATTTATTCTTCACCTTCTCTGAGATCTGAATTGAATTTAGAAGAACTCCTTTTCTTTCTAGATGTACTTTCGACAGATGTTGAAACCTGTAATTGTTGCCACGGTCAGCCAAAATAATCTGTTCCATTGACTGCTACAAAGTAAGGAAAATGTTTAATGTTGATCTCTGCAATTCCTCAAAGCTATCTGTCACTGTTTCAATAAATCCATCAACGTTACGTGGTGCTTTTTGATGTTGAAGAGATTGGATTGAATTGAAATTGCCGAGGGCTTGTAAGCCTTTCAAGAAGCGCCTTCAACACTGTTCTTCTCTCAGAACCTGTCAAATCTTTTGCCTGTCGGTTATACGCGCACTTTCTATTAGTACCATCTTTATTTGCCATATCCCGCGGGTAATTTAAAAACTTTTAAATATTATCTGGAAAAGAGTAAAACAAAATTATGTTAACGTGTAGCCTAATATTTATTAAAGGGGAAAAAATTTTCTTTATCGTACTGTGCACGATCATCTACCGTAGGTACTCAAAACAGAAGCTCGTTAAGGGCACTAAAACGAGGAGAATTTATAGTAAATATTTCCGACCGGAGGGAGTATTATTTTTGAAGTGTGGGCTAGTTAGTTTTTTAAGTATGCTTCGACAGTTTTGGGTGCTGTAGTAGAGTTGCTTCGATCGGTCAAATTTATAGCGAAATGAAAGAAGATGATTATGGGCGGAAGTACAGATGCAGTCGACCTGCGTCCGACGTGCGAAGGAGCATTAGCTGTTATTTTAGTATGAATAAAATTTACTTGGGTGATATACGAAGAACATGGACATAGAAATGAATAATATCTTGGACCCTCCCTCTATTGTTACAAGTGTACGAAAATGAGGGGGATGCAAACTCATGTTGTTTTATATAAATTTATTACCTGAGTTTGAAAACTGACACCAGTTGTTTCGTGCAATAGTTTCACGTTCAGATCTTAGCGAGTCCAGACCCCAAATTCTGACAACCTGCACGCGCCTGGATCACCGCGTGTATTCTTAAACTGCGTTTCTGGAATAAAAGCGTGTTCGTGTTTTAGACGTTAAATCAAGGTATGCAATCTAGTATCTATCAAATGATGTTTTGTATATGCTCTGTGTAAAAATAATGTAACAGTGGTCTCAATTCACTTCTTCAGATGATCAGCAGCCAACTACACTACAAGTACCGCAGTTCAGCGGCCATATCTCTGAACCGCCTAAGCTCTTGGATCCCAATGCTGCTAGACATCAAAACACGAGAAAGTCACTATTTGGCCAATGATATTTTAAATTTTGTGATCGGTTTAACTGCTGGGATTATTAATTAATTAGGAAATTGTTCCACTTAAAGCTGATGAGCCCTTGGTAAAAGTTGGTCAACCTTATCCAAAAGTAAAATTCATTAACACACAGAGAAAACCAAATCGTTTGTTATGTGAGCACTTTCACATTTTGCCTTTCATTCAACTGTAGAATCACTTATCTAGTTTGCCATTCAGTATCCATCACGTTTGAATAAATTACAGCTTATTAGAATACTTATTATTTTTATACTCTAAAGCACATTGACAGAATTAATCATTGTTGAAGCCGTAATGATACGATTCTCACCTAAGCTTTTTTTCACTCTTTCCGTCCAAAAGCCAACGTTGGGGCCATGATCCATTAATAATTTTGTGACGGAACACAATGGATTCCTTGCACTTTAACTCTGTATGGAGCATTACGGTTTAACACATGTGTTGGCCCCGCTAGAGCCAGAAACAAGCATGTTGTGATGCTTGACTAGTCCATGACACTACAGCAGTCCTCGATATTAAACCATCCAGTCCCATCACAAAATAACATGAAATTATCGTACCTGCTCTTAACCAGTATAAGCATTTAGTAACACACATAACCAACAACTCAGTATTTCATAGACCTCACTATTTGCAAGATTTCACAATTTGGGTGACTGAGGTGATCGTGAACGCTTTCAAAGAACCCAGTTCAGGTGTATGAATTTTGCACTGAATGAGGCCCCCTCATTTTGCACAAAAAACGTACAAGAAAGACACACAAGATACTACAGAATGCGGTGTACTCGTTTTGACGTTCGAATCTTTGCTAGAATAGTAAAAAATAATCATAATAACAGTCCCCTAAGGAATTTCCAGCATCCAGTTTACTTGGATCGTAAACTCTGCATCGATCCAAACCTCTTGTAACAAGCGCATTCCACCGCTGCAATAAACGCGCCACTTCCGCAGCCTGCACACCAAAAAAATTGTTGACAACTAACTACTTTTAAAATTGATTCGACAAAAATTGACAAAAAACAAAAATACATATTTCTGCCTACCTAAACAAGATATTGCAATTCACACTGGAGAAATAAATGACATTTCATTCATCAACAAGCTCTCCGGAATAATTTTTGCATGCACAGTATAGCAAACAAGATTTACTTTAAAGCACAATACATGACAAAAAATATTACATACAAACAAATTTTACATTAAATTTTACATCATACAACGCAGTCTGTAAACGAAACCGTTATCCGATACTCCGCGAACTCACGGAGTAAGAGAGGTCTCTCAGCTACCTCTCTCTACCACCTCACTCCACACTTTTCTCCAGAGAGCCATGAGCCAGTCTGATATCCTTCCACATCACCAGATCTGTTTTTTCTTTATGGACAGTTGTGCTCCGAGAATGAAGCTTCCTACATTTCATCACGCCATATTTTGATGAAAATTGGCAAGAGTGTCAAAGGTATGGCACAAAATTCCTTCGTAAACTGTTCGTGTTGAATAGAACATCCATACTTAACTTCCGGGTAGTGGAAGCAAAATTAAGGCAATTTATTTAAAAATCCAGAAGTGTCGCCCTTGCTACCCTATTGAAATTCTGAGCCTTTTACAGAGCGTTTTCAGGCAGTTATAGGCCAAGAGATAGTCATTTTCAAGCAGTGAATTAGCCCTTTTCAGTGCAAATGTCGCTTATTTTAAGCCCTGTTAAACGGCTATTTCTGGGCATCGAAACGGCTAAGGCAACGGCCATTTTGGGCTTCTCTACTACTTGAACAAGGCTAGAGGTTGTCGAAAAAGGCTCGAAAACGACTTTAAACGACCCGAATGAGCCCGAAAACAGCCATTGACTTGACCTTTAAAAGGCCATTTGAATGAAGGGCCCTTTTCAAGCTATAATAGGCCAAGTATAGGTGGGAGTCGGATTGAAGTCGTGATTTTTGGCCCTTATGTGCCGTTTTTGATCTTTTACGACTAATTTACTTCCTGAAAAGGGCGATAATTTTCAATTGGGTAAGCTCCCCAATTGTCAAATCTATATAGACCGTGAAAATTCTATACAAAATAAATGCTCTATTTTATTCACCATTGAGTTTCCACTATACATTGAGTTTCCTCTGCAGATGCAAAGTGGTATTTTCATAGCTGTAATAAAGTATACGGAACTTCATTGAAAACGAGCTTAATTTTAAATGTTCAGAATGTGACATATATTCAATATTGATATACCTAACTCTCTCCCTTATAGATATCCCGTGTACAAAAGTAAATAGTTTCTGTTTCACGTTTCCAACGCACAATAGGTAAACTAAATAACAAACTCTTTTTCTATTATTTTCTTTTAAATGTCCCTTCAATTAGCTTATTGCGAAAATCATTCGGCGGCGTAGTTCATTCAATCTTTTCGCACGCGTTCAAGGCCTATTTTCATGCATGTTTCATGAGATGAAAGCACACCATACGATTATATAATTATCAGTGATCATTTTACATGCGGAAAATCATACTCTCTGAAGCTGTGCAGTGAATTTTCTTAGCGTATTTGACCGACATTTTCGCTCATCATCTTTATTTGCGTCGTCCTGGCCGGCAAGCGTTCAGGGCGATTTAAATTATTCCTTCACATTTTCACTTTAATATTCTTCCTTGAGTTACCTACAAAATGATTTTTTTCATGCGATTTTACCTCTAGTCTACTATAAATATGCCAACGTGTAAGAAACTCTTACTTACACATTATTGTCCCTAATCGTTGAACGAAAGATGCAAAATAAAAGATTAAATTTATCAAGTGGACGTAATAATACTCAACCAAAACATGTGTGGTACATTGCAAAAGTATTCAACTAGACAAATTCTTTATCATTATATTAAGTTGTGGAGTCTTCTCTCTTTATTACTGTTAAGTGAGGTTTTCTATAAGATGAAGTTAGGCGTTCGCTTGATTGTGATGATACATTCGTTCATTTTTCAACACACGTTTTTTCTAATTCTGCAAGATTCCTCAGACTTTTTACTTGATCTGATTCTTCAGTGTTCCCCAATGATTTTCGATTGGGTTAAAGTCCGGCGATTAGCTAGGCCACAGAAAAGTATTAATTTGGTGTTGATATTTAAGCATTTGTGTACCGATTTGCCGTGTGTTTAGGGTCGTTGTCTTGTTGGAACGTCCACTTTTGATGTTTAAACATACTCTTCGCATTCAGCCTGAGACTCTTTTCCAAAATGTAACGATATACTTCATCATCCAACTTCTCTTCAATGATATGGAATGCACTGCCATCCGTGGTGATGATGCAATCTTAAACTGTTACCCTACCACTTCTGTGCTTATCAGTTGGTGTGCTATTTTTAGGTTCGTAGGCTGTCTCCTCCGACCTCCAATATGACAAGCGGCATCACACCCAAACAACTCAGTTTTGGTTTCAATAGACAAAAAAAGTCTTCCAAATCTTATTTCCTCTGCCTAAATATTTCATGATTAATTTTAAACGACTATTGATGTGGCTCTTGAGTAGTTTCCTATAAATAGTTCCGTGGCATACTCTTGAACCAAACACTACACTATCAATTTTCAACTTTTCTTAAGCAACCATAGGCTTGTTTTTTTACTTTTTCTTAGCACATTTAGACTCACATGAGCACCGATCTTCTATGGTGCACCTGACCTTCTTTAGTTAAAGGTGGTGCCAAATTCCTGTACTTTACGAACAACTGACAATTGAACCTACTATAGATTATTAGACAATAATCTTTGAGCGAGAAATTCCTTTCGAATAAAGTGAAATGATTTGCTTTCTAAAGATCATGGAACCTTTTTTACCGCTCGAATGTTTTGTGTAAGTGGCCCTCTGCAACCGTGTCGTATTTGCAACTGGTCATGTGATATTTCACCAAGACTCTTATACTGTTTTCCTACACTCCTCTAAAATGTTATGAGATTTGTGTGCTTACAATGGTCCTTCAAAATAGTAACTATTATTGTGAAATTATTTCATTGAAACGGTTGAATACTTTTGACATACACATGTTTTTGCTTTATATGAATCCGTGTACTTGAAAACTGTGCATGATGCTTTTTTATGTATCCTTAGTTAAATAATTACATTTAAAGTCATTCACAGTTAGCGAATTATGTGTTTTATAATCATAAAATAAAATGTGTGCTAATACTTTTCCTTCAAACCACATGCGAGCCAGGTTTTGTGAAACGAGCTAAAATAACTCCAGTAATTTCAGGATGTTATCACTTTGAATAACCCAAATGAATATGAGCTTTTACTGTTCTTTAAAATATTAATACGCCTGTAATACGATAAAATGGTTGATTTACATGAACAGTTTAATTTGATTTTTACTCAATGACAAATCGGAAAAGACCAGAAAATATGCCGCTGAGTAGTCGATAATTACTATTCAGTTCAAATTATGCATATAATTGATCGAGTCATTTGCGTGAACTGTAATTTTAGTTCTCTTTTGGCACAATCACAATCGAGGTTTTTAGGACTGTTACTCTTCATTATCTTCATTAACGACCATGACATTGGAATGTTCAATAAAATAAATTATTTCGTACAATACACAAAACTCTGTCACAATGCGTTCACCGAGTGAAACTGAGTTACCATTCTAACAGACCTCAACTGATTTTGCTAATGGACCGAAAATTATCGAGGGCATCAAGATCGACAAATGCTCCAGGGAGTACAATGGTAGAAATATTAAACACTTTCTCCACGCCATGAATAATTCTACAATTGAAGCAGTAGAGCAACGGGGACATATAGTATTGGTATTGTTATCACCTAGCATCTCACGATAAGTGTAAAAAGGTGAAATTTTGAGTAGAAATCTCGATTTTAATACAAGATGCTTCCACAAGTCAAAGTACAAAATACTATCCCTCCACATGACACATGTCCTATTACGTCTAGAAATTGCAGTGCAAGCCTACTTCCCAACCATACGATGAGGCATCAACAAAAGGGAGAAACTTCAGCCTACAGCAACGAAATGATTCCATAACTCTGTAACCTCGTCGTCTTTTCCTTTCTCTTGAGCGAGAATACAGCAAGACAAATTAACCGAGGCCATGAAATATCATAGAGGCTTTAACAATCTCATTCTGAAAGGGCTTTCCGACTCTGCGTAGATCGTCCGAACCAGAAATAACAGCCGGAAATTACTTGGAAAACATTTTAGGACAACTCAAATTGAATATTTTTTCTCACTTAAAATGGTCACAAAGGGGATCCAGCTGCCAGAAAATACAGTACAGCCTTTAGCACAATGAATATGTTTGTCTCGTAAATTACAGGATTCGAAATCTCCCAGTATCCTGAAATGCTGTTGGCCTGAACTTCAAAACCGAAAGTAAAAATATTGCATGCGTAATTTTTGATGCAGTTTCAGAAGCAGTGTTTATTTATTCGATAGCTTTTCGACCCCATTGGTAATACGTCATTCGTTAGTGACGTCAATATGTCGTGATAAAGCATGAAATTACTGTGAGCCTTGCATGTATGACTAATAGTAGGTACTAAAAAACTGTCAAATCATAGGATCACACTTCTGTGAAACAGTCGCGTATAGTGATGAAGCGAACTTACTGGTGCTAAATGACAATGAATGCGAGTTTCTATATTTTCTTTTTACTCTGTTGCCTGTACGTGATTTATGACTGACGGTACGGGACTTTGATAGCAATACGAGAACGGGTCGCTCAACTCATTTATGTACATTACCTGACATATAGATAGGCCTTTCAAAATTTTGTCGTATGAGCAAGCTTTGCTTTTTTCAATAGTGATTTACTGTTTTATTTAATTTCTTATTCACCATTCCGTTACATTTGATTCTGTTCCATTGTGTATATTGCATTTGTTGTAGAAATAAACTTTAAATTATAACCTCAAAACTAATGCTCCAACCAACGCTTTCCAATAGTAAAATTATTAAGAAATTTAAAAACGAAGAATGGGCTAAGCATTCGAATCAAATTGAACAAAGATTTCACAAAATGTAAGTTTAAAAAAAGTTCACAGTGTCAGTTCTATAAAACGTTCGAAGACCAGCTCAATTTTAGTTAGTAGTTTGAAAGTTAAAAGAAAAATAAAAAAATTAGTCGAAAACAATTAGTCATTTCAAACAAAAAAATATAATCTACGTATATACTGAATTAGCAAAGAAAATGAATTATTGGTGCTATTGAGAACCGGATTTTGTTTGGAAATATAACGAGATTCTAAAATGCGTAAATCTAAATAATTTGAAGCTGTGCGTAAAAGAGAAAAACTGCCCTCTGCTTTAGCTTCACAACACTGCTCGCTGTGAAGGCGGATGGATGAATGAGGCGGTTGGGACAGAGGGCTTCCGCTCCCGTAGCTGAGTCCACGGCGTGGGGCAATCCTAATATAGAATGGCAATGTCGTCATGCCAACATAGCCAGATGTACAATTGTACATAGAATACAACTAAAGTTAGACACAAGGGATTCCCGCATCCGTTTAGGAATCACGTACTTGTAGCGAAAAAAAGCCAACGTTAACTGAAAGTTGGTTCTTTTGAGACTGAAATGAATGAAATTTATTAGAACGAAATATCCTTATATTCTACCTGATTGTGAACATTGGCTTCATTTCTCGCGAAATAAAATAGGACAGGCTTTATTCTTAAGGGATTTTTGATCATAAAGAACAGCAGAGCGTTCAGATCTGGTGCTGAAACAGGTCATGCCATTTTTTTTTATGCCCATTTTTTTTCGAGGAGCCATCGAGATGTGCTTCATAATTCCGCAGTGTAGTTTGTTGTCTCGCTCGTCCCATATTGAAGTATGTAAGAGTCTACGTTTCATTATCATAAGTATCAATTGGCAATGTTAGGGAATTCTTACAAGACGGTCGTCATCACTAGTTCTTCTTTGGTTTTCCTTTTATATGCATAAAAATTTAAGCCTCCTCTTTTTAGGAAAATAGCTGTACGTCAATTACTGAGGATAGCTTTGGAGTTCAATTGATTTTTCCCATCGCGGTTGGAAATGACGCAAAATGTGTTAAAAGGTTTTGATTGTTTAAAAGTCTGCTGATCAGTTAGAAGTTTACTTCTCTCTGGAAATACTGTTTTGTATAAAGCAGCTGTTATTCTAATTCAATAGCAATATCCTTTTCACAAGCTACGTTTCAATTGTCGATAAAGAAAGAACTTGACACTTTAAGATGAACTAATAAGGTAACGCCATAAGATTGTCTCTACATGTACTCCAGTTTGTTTACACTTGTGTTTTAGTCACGTTGGTCTTTTCTTTCATTGGGTATTTTGAGCAATGCCATATAATTTCTAATACTCATAATCGAACTTCAGCAATTGTAAGTGCGGTGGCACCAAGATTGAGATCGGTCTTCGGTTGAGGATATTTCTCTTTGTCCATCACTTGTCTTGAGTAAAAAATTTAAAAATGAAAATTTCTTGTCGACAAATAATACGATAGTCATTTTTAATATAGATCAATTATCAACTTGTACAGCGAGCTTCAAAAACATATTGAGTACTTAGAACTGTCATAGAAATTCATTTTTTAACCTATGAGGTGAAATGTTTGTGCAAGACAAAATTAAAATCCGATTTGACAAATGATACTTTTTAATCGCTTTAAGCGATCCAAAGGTTAGAATAAATATTTGAGTTGGTGGCATTCAGCACCGATACATTTCTGGGTACGTACGAGTCCCACCTGATTTCGTACCGCACACCAATTAAGGTGTCCAATGGGATTTTTGCGAGCAACACATTAATTGCATTCCAAAGCATGTCCAGATCAAGTAGTTTACGCCTGTATGCCTCAACTTTTACTGTAATTTATAAACAACTTTAGTAGAGCAAGGTTTGGAGAGCATGCTGGAGACCCGATTAGTTCCCTGCGTCCTCTCCACTGGACTGGTACTTTCTGATCCAGGTGTGCTCGAACATCACGATGATCCCGCGAGCGGGACAGTCTTTGAGATGCGATTCAAGTGGGAAGCATAAAAATCCTAGAGGATATCTTGGTGCAAAACACGGTATACCGTGGTGCCAAGTTCAAAATGACATGTGAGATGTACCCAGAAATGTGCGGGAGCTGAAGATCACCTATTTGAACACATATTCTAACCTTAGGAACATTGAGTTTGACCAAAAAGTAAACTCATTTTCAAATTTGGTTTTAATTTTATTTCTGTCAAAAAACTAACCTCGTAGGCTCGGAAAAATATTCGCTTGGAGGACAATTCTGTGCCTGTAAATGGTACAGTTTTTGACTATCTACTTTGTTCATCGTCTTTCACTTTTTTGCTTCAGAAAAAGTACTGATAGAGAATTGAAGTTTTTCAGACGTGTAGATGTCTCGCACAAGACCATAAAAACGAGGAACCAAGCTTGTACAGCAACACGATAAACCTCAGATATCGAAAAGTAAAATGAAATTAAATTAAAGCCTTGGATGAAAAACTTAATCTTCAATGGTGATTGAATGATAAGTTAATTATAAACACAGTAATTTTACACGCTTGAACACTTTCGTCATGTTCTTTTTTTTAATTCGCAAAAAGTTAGTACATACAGTTTGATGCATCGGTCATACAGATATGATTCGTCATATCCTGAGTTTACTCATGAATATTTTTATGCTATAAAACGAATGTCGCAACTGACATGAGTCTTCATGTCGACTCTCTAAAAAGAATTATGTCGATGGTACTTGAAGATATAAGTCGTCGCGAGTTTTCTAACATTTCATCTACTCTCATGCTACAAATATTCTGGCCACCTTCCCCTCGGAATAAAGCATCCTCACACCACGGCATCACCCACGTCACGAACGCGTTATGTCTGCGTTCCCGCTTACGTCTGTCTGCCTCCGGGGTCTCCAGCAACTGCCATTCAAGAAATCTTCAAAAAAATAAGGAAAAGACCAACGTGACTAAAACACCAACGTAAACAAGCTGGAGTACATGTCGAGACAATCTTATGACGTTACCCTATATTAGCATCACCAAATCTCTCTTGCCTCTATTTATAATGTTAGAATTTGATATTTTCTGGCCGGTTTCACAATAAGAATTCATTTAAAAGTTATTGATTTATTTAGGTATACTGGTATATATCTTTGTACGTGAGGACGCTTTATATATTGTCCCATTAGGTGAGTGTGTTCATCTCAGGGGATTGACTTCAAGGCGTCTGGTTTTGTTGGTTCAGCCGAGGACAGTGGGTACTGTAGGTACCGAGGTCTCAACACAACTGGACACGAGCAATATGTAACTCCAGGTGCCTCACCCGCTAGGTGTTGGCTGTCGCACTGAATCCCTCTTAGTTATTCTATTAAAGGCAGTGAACTTGGCCTTTCATCTTGACGTAATACTTATAAGTTCCGTGAAATACGCCCTCACAAAGGGTTAAGCAATTGCTATCTTGCTGTTTTAAATGCTCTCGGTCACCGATTCAATGACTTCTTACTGAGCGGTCAAAACGCTCTATTCCGCTCCTACTAAATTATACATCTGCGCCGACAGCTATTAAGTTGAGCATCCTAATCCGTTTGGTTTGCTAAATTGCGCTCTTTTGGGTTTGTTTCAAGTCATAGAGTGAAAGAAGACGCGTTGCTTATTCTAATTCCAATTTTTACTTTAAGTGAATTAATTCCAATTTGTTTTGAAAAGAAGTGAAACGACTGTTCTGAATCTTTACGAGTATCTGTGGGCACGACATTAAGACCACGTTACCGAATTTAATTATAATTATCATTAGGTACATTGCAAAATATCTTTATCATTAAAAGAAATAGTTTACTCGTTCCTATATGTGTTGGGGCAGTATACTTTATATTACAATAAAAAGAAGTTAACCCATTATTAACGAAAGAAAATACTTCATGACTGATTTGACGATGAGAATATAGAAAAGTTCCGCCGACCTGGAAAATTAGGAAGCGAGAGCGCAACGATACGATAGAAAAGAAATATATTAGCATCACAACAATACATATGCACTGCAGTACGCATACCGTATAGCAATACATATGCACTGCATACCGTAAGTCCTGAGTGCTTCACTAGCCATTCGAGAGACTTAGAAATGGAAAGTCTCACCCCAGAGAAGCAAGACGAACACGCCTCCGAGGTCTGCAAACCTGTAGAAGGCCTGCCTCTGCCTGCCGGGCTCAGACCCGGGCGAAGCGAGACAAGGGGTGCTGTTCGACGAGTAGCTGGCGACCATCTGCGATATCAGCCCTCCGGCGACCATACGGCGTAACCTGGGTAAGTGGTAGCAACGTCCAAAAACTGCTTAAACGCTGAGACATACCAGTTACGGTCCAAAATTGAGCTATCGAGTCGTAAGATTTGCTCACCTGTATAACATTTTCAAATATATTTTTTTTCGCTTGGTATTCTTCCCTATGATCTTACGGAAAAACAGCCAACGAGGGTATTTGCGAAGTACTTTAAAAAAGTTCATCCCGTGAAATTTCTCTCAAACCATAACGTTGCTCAATTATCTGCAAAAAAACAAAGCCACGCGGCATTCTTTGGGATCAAATTGTCGCTTCGCGTCGTACTATAGCTTCGAATTAGAGTTGTAAGTAAGAAAGAAAGAAAAAAGAAAAACAGTTTATTTCCGATAAAGATGGGAACATGCAGGCAGTCACCATTCGAGAATTAATGACTGAATGATGCCGAAGAAATATTTGGAGTAGAGTTTAAATGTTGCATTTTTTGCTTTGGTATAAGAATCGTGTTATGAAACTTCAGCCATGCTTCTGTAGGCTGAAATCACCGAAATCTGCTCGCATAAATCGGTCAAATGTGAAGTCGATGTCGATAATTTATTTTGATTATCGTGAGGTTAGCTGTCATGAATTCGTGTCGTACAGTTAAACTGCAGTACCCAGCAGCAGTTTTAAGACGCTTGCCGGAAAATGTGCTCCGGAAGAGGCTTGGGCTGTGAAACTGCTGAATTTTGTTAACGAGCTCAACCACTGGTCTCTACTCGTTCGGAAATTCTTGACCAAGAACAAAACCGCCATCCTCTCCCAGCCCCATAAGAGATTTGGCCTGGACAGAATATTTCCTGAACTTGAATTTTCCTCGGAACGACGTCATTTCTTAACCGTTGTAAAATTCAAGAAAATTCGCAGACACAGCTTTGAGTGCTCGCAAAAAATCTAAGTTCCATAGAGCCAGTGAGCTGAGGAAGAAAAGATGAGATCATTGTGCCGCATGCAACAGGGATTGCTGCAAAGGGGAGAAGTTTGGAAAGTTTGTATGAAAATTTTGAGACTATAAAGTGCGTTTTTTCACCAGACCTCATTAGCCACCATTGTTGTTCTTGAAAGAGCTTTGAGCTCCTGTATATATAGTTAGATTCGTTTTGTACATAAGAAGGATTTACCAACGGAGGCGATACGCTGGTGTTTCAGCTGTACTTTTACAGCTGATCACAAAATTCCCTTCGTTTCATAGTATCAGCTCATTAAAAATACAACCAACTTTAGGGAGGCAGAAGGCACTATCATCTTTGTAAGACGAAACGGTTAATTGAATTAAGTCTCTCGATCCCTAAGCTGACATTCCTCCCATACCTGAAAGAAGCATAGTATGTACTGCATCATGAAAATGAAAAACAAACTTCCAATGATCCAAATTGAGATACTTATGTTTTGTAAACAATGTTACTACTCACATCAATAGAGGCAATCATGTTTGAGCACCATGTACTTTCAAACTGTAAAGAAAGCAGCAAGAACCACAAAATGTATGGAAACATTTTTTACCTACATTTAACAGAGATGACAAACTACTGTCGTTGTATGTATTGGGGCAGTGCTGGATGGCAACACTTCCACTAATTAAAAATTTATATATGATCAATCTAACCCCTTTCAACTTCACTGTGGAAGTAACTCAGAAAATAATAAGAAAATGGAAAACAACAGTGGTGGGAGTCCGGATCCTAAGTCCGAACTTCCGATCTCCCGATCACGATCGATCTTCCACATCGGGATCGGACTCGAAGATCGGAACCTCCTGGTGGAAAAGATCAGAAGTGCGAGGATTGTTGCTCTTGCAAAATATAAGTCCGATCCCGATCCCGGCCGTAACGGAAAAAATGAAAACAAAACGAAGACCACCAATCCGTCTCGAGTAGATGTTGTTTCTTCTTGTACGGAGCTTCAAACACAGTTACTAATTTTGAAGCTGTGTACCAGTCGGTCTACTGCTCTGGAAGTGTTAATACGCTTGTGCGACCTCTCGAGTTTTAGTACTCCAGTACTACTACTGTTTCATGATTTCTTCAATTTTCTCACTCTTTTCAGCGATTTAACCTTATTGGACGTTTGAAGCCTTAATAGCGAACAAAATTATTATATTGTGAACGTAATTTGTGGCAATATTGTCTCCTATGCAAATAATGTATAGAAATAAATTATTGTTGATCGAGCGTCTAAGCAATTATGAATTACTTCTATATTTTACAGGTTCAAACGAAAAGTGATATTTCGTTGTTTCACATTTCTGTTTCGCTGTTACATGTAGATAAAGAATTGATATCCAGTGATTCTAATCTAACCAAAGCAGACATGAAAAGATTCTTACTCCCATGACCAGCAGCAGCACTAGGGTCAGAAATGCGAGCGGCGATGGCCAGCGAACATACAGTGAGCGACATCCACAACAAGACGGCGGACGTGACGGGGGACTTAAAATCTTAGGATCGGCAGATCGGAAGGTCGTACTTGGAATTAGCCATAGACCGGGATCGGAATAATATTTTGAGGACCGATGCCCACCACTGGAATATTATAATATTTTATTGCTAACCAATTCGAGGTAAACATGTAAACCAAACACATTAATTTAATAAAAAACGCTATTTCTGAAATCGTTAAACTACATAAACTCAAAACAAAGCTATAGCATGAACCCACTCGTAATTGCATGTATGAATTTAGGATGAGCATACATACAAAGGGAAAGCATAAATTACATTTATAAGTAGCAAAAATAGAATACTCTGTTTCAAATATTTTAAACCCGATAAAAACAAGAAGGGAGAATTAAATGATGGGAGATAGAATGTCAAAAGATAATTCGTATTTGACATGCAGTAAAAGAATTTAGAATGGAATTAATTTCATGGAAGAATATCAGGAGCAGAGATGAAAGATAGAAATGCTTCTTAGGACTAGTAAACTACGTAAATTATGTATCGTGGCTCTCTCTTCTGCATAGTTCGATATAAAGACTTGATTTAAACAATCACACACGAATGATTTAGAGTCTCAGTGTTTCAGATATCAATCGAGCTATAAGGAAAGGCCAGACTCCCAGGACACTCTCTGGCTTCTCAATGCTCTTGCTAGAAAGTGGTCGTCCTTCGCGCAAACTTGAAATTTTGAAATTTAAACGTAAGTCCCAGAAAGATGCATCCCTGAAGTCCACTCCACAGTATTTTCTGTTTTATTATTCGTACAGTTACACCCGAGATTATTCGTACCCTTGTTTTATTTTTGAGTGTGTTCAAGTAAAACCTTCAGTCGACTTCTTCTTTCCCAATGGTTATACTGAAAGTTTTTGACGGTGTTCTGAAAAGGAACGCAAATCTAAAGTTTTTTGAGAAAATTATATTTTAGATAAATTATCAACATAAATAGCACTCACATAGCATTCATATTTATTTTATTATTTGTACTCATCTCAATGTCCTGTTGGAAAGTCTTTATTTTTGATAACCACCTCCAGACGTTTTCTATAATTCACTTCTAGGTTTCTGTATATCAGGAAAAAATTTCGACCACTCCTCCTTTATCATTTTTTCCACTCTTCAAAGTTCTTGAGTTGCCTTGCATTGTAAAATTTTCTCAACAATCCTCCTGAAGTTTCCGATTGGATTCAGTTCTGGACTTTGCTTGACCACTTCAAAACGTTAACTTCATTTTATTTCAATCATTTCTTTGAAAAATTTTCAGTATGCTTGAAACCGTTATCAGGTTCAGAAACCACATAGAGTCCAAGATCTAGAGCTTCGCTAGACTTTTTGAATTTTCAGAGATAATTTTGATATATTTACTTAATTTCATGATTCCTTTCACTCTCACAAGGTTTCCAGTTCCATAGATCTAGAAAAAATTGCAAAACATACGTCTTCCGCCACCACCATGATTCATCGTTGAAATGGTATTTTTCAGCTTGAAAGTTTCTTGTTATTTTGCCAGACAAATGGAACATCCCTGTGACTGAAAAGTTCTATCTTCATGTCATTTGACCGCAGAACCGATGACTAGAAGCTTGTTTCATTATTAATATATTTTTACGTAAAAGCTAATCACACTTTTAACGTAAATAGCCGCAATGAGCGTTTTCATTGGTCTGCATCTTTCCTTCTTGACTATTCTTTGGAGTATTGATCTGGGAATTTCAATATCCTCCACACACAAATTTGGCAAAAAGCTTTCTCTGTAATTTTCGGGTCTTTGTTCACTTCTCCCACAACTTATCTCGCTGATCCGAGTGGAATTTTCTTCGTTCTTCATCGTCCTATAAAGTTCTGAATTGAGATAAATGTTTTATATTTCTGTACAATGCTATGAATTGTTGATGCAGAGACATCAAATTGCTTCGAAATTGATTTGTAGCCATTCCCGTTCTTGTGAGCAATTGCATACAATGTTCCATGTGAAAAAATTGGAATTCCACACCTGATGATATTCGCGGTGTTCGTTATCTGTTCGATATTAAAATTAAAATTAAGACTGAATCTTATTTGCTCTCGAAAACTGAACAAATAAAAGACAAGCAAAAATAATAAAAATACGAAATCAAATTAACATGAGACAAAATATCGTTTTTAACCCCTTTTCATATCTATAAATACGTTACTAGAGAAACTCTACATACTGAGCCACTGATGTAAAAAAAAGACTTCTATTGAAGAAAGATGATAAATAAAGTTTATGAAATTGTGCTCACAATTTGAAATTATAGTGCACATGATATCTGCTTATAACTAAACCTAAGGTTGAAATATAAGCCCATTGTCTTGTTTTCAGTACGTTACTCGGTTTCTCCTCTGAAATTTAGGGCTACTTCAGTAGATAACTTAATATTCTCACATTACTTTAATATTATCTATTATATTTTAAGTTTATCCTTGAGTCTGGCTGGTAACATTGCATATGTTAAAGGTATATGAATTGTTCAAGATCTAAATCAAACGTTCTCTTCATGCGAACGAACCTGTAGTCACAAATACTTGTCAGAGATATTTTACCATCCCGTAGAGCGCAGGTCCAACAAAGCTTTCTGTGATCATGAAGTTTATTATTTAGTTTTTAGCTATAGGTTGAAAAAAGTAGTGCGATTAAGTGCAAAATAATGGAGTCTTTTCTTCATACCTAATGAGGTCTCATTTTATGCTTCAAGTTCAGGACAATTTTTTCTTTTCCAACTTTTCAACCTAATTATTCTACTTCTACACGTGTTAAATACGAAGATAATCACTTATCATTTGTACTAAAAAGAAAACTCAATTGTTAAAATTCTATAACCGTCAGTCTCTAAAAGGCAACGTTGCGATGTTTCGAACGTCATTATCAGCCTGCAAAATACAGAGGAACACATGGTCACATTGATAAAATTAATGTAAATTCAAAATTTAAGCTACATTACGCTGAATTCAAATGTTGGTAATCACAGCATTAGAAGACTAGACAGAACAACTTTTATACGACAAGATTGAAATTACAGAAGACTAGTTGTTATCGCACACCATAAATATGTTAACAGCACCAGAGATAGAGGCAAAATGAACTTTCAAGCGGAGGTTCCAAACTTCTACGCCACAGTCCAATTGAACAATTTTAGCGCAAAAAAAAATTATTTGTATGTTCGTTAAAGGTAGGTTTAAGTTCATGAATATGGAATACTTCTTTTATTTGAACATGCTCGATATAGTACAAATTTTTTGTATTCGTGAACAGATCTTCATTCAATTAAGTACTTACAACTATGATTAATACGGATGATAGTATTGTAAATACAATATAAATACAAAATTCAGCTCAAATATAATTTAACAAGATAATATAAATGGAAAATATATCTTGTCAATTCTACATAGCGTCAATCTACTCTGAAATTGTGCTCACAATTTGGGTAGAGAAGTTCGAGATATCCTCAAATTCGAGTATAGAATTATTCAAATTATAGTCGTGAATTGTACACTGGAATAACTGAAAGTATCAGATTGGAGCAAAAGTAATGTCCGATTTTTAGAACAGCTGCTTAAAATTAGATTTGTCAATTATTTACATTCTGTTATAAGTGTAATATATTTCTTTAACTGACCGAAACGATTTTCTTTCAGATTATCTCCTATACGTTCATATTTTTCATAAATATTGGCATCCAAGCTTGCTCCGCCTAATGGTGTTGATGCAAGTGATGCAGCAAAATCTATTCAGAACACTTACGGGGATGATGTAGAGAACGAAAGAAGTTGTAGGAGATGTTTTTCTCGGTTACGATTTGGTGACTTCCCTTTAAAAGAGGCATAAAAAAAATCGTCCAAGAACATTTGAACCCGAAAAATAAAGTGTTCATGTGTCCGAGAATCCTACAGTAATTCCTATGGAAATTGTAAGACAGTTAGCTCATTCAACTTGGTTATGATTTCCATATGTTCTGAGGACTACAGAACCATTTTTGTGGACTTTGGTTAACAACAAGAAAAGAAATTGGAAACGAATTGAATGTGTATCTTGATTCTACACAATTTTTTTATCCTAAAATTCTATCTTGTTGAAAGGTGAAATGAGGTCACTGAAAGCATTGAATGATAGTAACGAAAAAGATTTCCGTTTTCAATGGCTGACTCATTTTTATACTAGATCCTTAAATTGGATATTACTTTTGTACCAACCTAATATACTGAAAATAAAGTAGAGATAACAACCATAAACTTGTAACAAACAAAACCAGTAGTCACCGAGAATGAGAACCGAATATTCTGAATGTAACAATAACCAGGCTCATAGCATGATAGTTGATCATTCATTGGTCAGTTAAAATACAGTCACTTACTGTTGGTCAAAGTAAGGCTTGTAGGAACTGTTCTTCGGGAAGATGAACGACAGCGCACCTCCAACAATTCTTTCTCGCGCTGTGTAGTAGCTGCATGTGCCGTTGTCGCTGAACTCTTCACTGATAACCTTAAAAGTTAAAATAAAACTGTTCGTGGAGTTACTTCACTCATTTTCTATGGTTTTCACATGTAGGAAAGAATTCACCAGTCCTAGTATGATATCAATCAATAATACTTAAATTCTCTCAATAAATTCACAGCTGGTAGCAGCAACTCTAGCATCAGGTTGAAAAGACACTGCCGATGATTTTTGGATTCTAGTAGTTTCACCCATGAGTAACAGAAGGGTGTCTACAAGATATTCAACAATGGAGTTTGAACTGTTTTTTACAAGTAATTCTGTTGGGGAGAGTAATGTAATTCAGAGCTTCGACTACAGGTGAACGTCTCCATCAAGATTGAAACCTTTTTCAGTAAAAAAATGCCTCAAATCCATGAACACGTGTCAAAGCACACGAGGCACGTATAGCTCGACTGAGTTAGCAAATAATTTTCTCGATACTGTTTACCGGCATGTATGGAGCAAAATCTGACTGTCATCTGATACACACGTTTGACGGCAACCTTCGTCTTCAACTGGAAAGAAGAAGTATGTTCCGGAATGAAATCCCTTCACTTGTTTTCCCTCGATGATACTGAGTGTGCAAATCAACTCAAAGTTTTACTGTGAGTATAGACCGACCGGGGCCCCGGATCCGGCCAACCCCGGCCATTTTGGCTGACCCCGGCCCCGGCCCCGGCAAGCCCCGAACATTTTTGCAGACCCCGGCCCCGGCCCCGGCAAAATAGTGCCCTAAGCCGGGGTTTTGGCCGGTGTTTTTAGTTTTTTAATACACCTTTTTCACTTCAAATTAATCCAAGTCAAGATCAATTTAATCCAAGATAAGTTCAGTTTAATCCAAGTCAGATTCAAATTAATCCCAGTCAAGTTCAAATTAATCAGAGTCAAGTTCAAATTAATGCAAGTCAAATTCAAATTAAAAGTAATGAGTATCCAGCACTAGGAGGCAGAGTGTGATGCAGATCTTTGAACGGAGTAACATATAGAAATCAATTATATAAACTTCGTATTAACTATACATTAAAGTTGTTTTTCAATTCTACATTGATGGCAGTGCGCATCCATTCAAATATTTATGTTCAAAGACAATTTTATGTTACACATGCACATACACATAGTAGTATCGAGGATTTAATTACTCATATAGAGATTAATATGCGTGAAATTTCGTTTTATCACATATATAGTCATATATGCATGCAACTATGAAAGATTACCATTGGATGATATGTAGATTTAACCTTTAAAATAAATATAGCAACGAAGTCTGTTTTTGCTTGTTCAAACGATTTTTGTAAAAACAGGTTTCATTTTTTTTGCTGATATTTGCCTAGGCCTATTCATTTGAAGGGATGGCACAATTTTTATTGCTATTGCAGGATTGTATCTGTGTAGTAATGTACTCAAATAAATTGTTATCAAATGGTATCGTACATAAGTGCTCAGTGAATCGCATTTGCTCATTTCTTTTAATGGTTAAATCTACACATCGTCCAGTGGCAATCATTTGTAATTGCATGCACATTTGATTTCATAAATGTGATAAAGTGGAATTTCAGGCATGTAAATCTTCAAATGAGTGCAAATAAATCCTCGATACTATGTGTATCTGTAACATAAAAGTACCTCTGAACATGATTATCTGAATGGATGCATACTGCCATTAATTTAGAATTATAAAACAACTTTGATGTGTATTATAATACGAAGTTTTTATAATTGACTTCTAACTGTTACTTCGCTCAAAGATCTGAATCACACTCTGCCTCCTGATGCTGGATACTAAGGACATTTTACGACAGCTTGTTTTAACACTGCAGAAATTTTATGTATTCCTTGCTGAAAGGAAAAACGTTTTTCTTGCTCATCACATCCAACAGATACATTTTTAATACAAAAAACGCTCAAATTAACGAGAGATTTATTTCGATTCTTAACTCAACTTGGAGCTGGATTAATTTGAACTTGATTTGGATTAGTTTAAACTTGACTTGGATTAATTTGAACTTGACTTGGACTAATTTGAACTTGACTTGGATTGATATGAATTTGATTTGGATTAATTTGAACTTGACTTGGATTAAATTGAAGTCAATTTGGATTAATTTGAACTTGACTTGGATTAATTTGAACTTGACTTGGACTAATAGTTTGAAGTGAATAAAGCGTGGTGTGCCCGGCTACCCGCACGTGAAAAATTCACGTGTCTTTTACACAAATTTAAAACGATTTCTCAAGAGATTTGCGATTTCATTGCAATCCTGAAGAACATGCAGTCACTGAAAAGAAAAAGCAGTATCTATGCTACCATCCAGTGTAATTATAATCCAGTGCGCAGTTATTGACATGAAAGAATCTCGACTTAGAGAGGTCCTAATATCAGCAGTTATTGAGAAGACGCTATTTTTGTTAACTTGCTTTTATATTTCCTCTGAAATAGCAAACTGAATTTGGATACTGAGGTCCGGAATTAGTCTTGTTGTAATTACCTCCTCTGATGGAACTTGAAACGTCTTATTCAAAAACCCTACAAAATTAAAAAAGTTTCCTTTTCCATAGGGTCGTAAGGATTGAGCGCGTCACATAGCCAGTAAATTAGCAATTTCTCTCTATGTATGTATTTGGTCGGTATTGTTTGGCTCCCAGTTTTTAGATTGAGTAAATGTTTCTTTTGAAGTCAGCTGTTTGCCAGTAGACGAAGACGACTTGCTACAATAGGCAGTTTTGTCACTGCTGCAACCAAAACTGTCTTTGTTTTCAATACATAGACATTTGGTTTTTCTTCTTGTTCGTTTTGTTTCTATTTTTCAATTCTTTTTCGTTGTTTGCTTTTTCTTCAGCTTCCAGGAATTGATCATTTTGTGTCGATTTTAGATGGCCCATAAATATTTAGTTGAGAAAGTTTTCTAAGATGCACCAGCAGCTCCTCGCCGTATATTTGCTTCACAAATGGTGCACCCTTCAATTTCTACACACTTCACCGATATGTAAAAGTAATCCCATACTGCTGACGCACTACTTTTAGTCATTATACTGGGAGTCCCACAAAAATGTCACTGAGTTTTAATTGATTATATTTCCACTTCAAATTTACATATTCTAATTTTTATTTTTTCACAATGTAGTAAATTTTATTTTATTTTCGAATAATTTATGTTTTTGAAAATCGTTTAATAGCCACTTTAAATTGATCGATTAACTGAAACGGATAGAAAAACTAATTTTTCGAAGGAAAACATTTCAAAACAATATTGATATTCTTCCTTATTTTGCACTTTCCAAAAAACCGAACAAACAAAAACTTAAAAGAGTAACAAATCAATTCATTAAAAAAGTTTAAATGAAAAAGTAATTTAGTATCCTTCGACATACCCACCATTTCTCTCAAGGCAAGCATTACTTACTTCTAGCCACTATCAAACAATGAGTTTTGCGGATCATTTCACCGTTTTCTTTTAGTTATGAAACACTTCAACTCGTTGACGAAGAATTATTAATGATGGAGGTGATGTTTTGAAAACGCGTTACTTCACAGTAGGTAATGAGAAATGGAGAAGATCACCACTGTTGTTGTTGAAATTTTTCCTTTGAACAAATAATTAATGGAGCATTCTTTTGCAAACGTTTCGGAATCTCTGATTCCATCATCAGTGCTGTAAAACAAGGAATAAAATACCTACTGTGAAATACCTACTGCGAATGTATCGTTCACAGGAAGAAGCCCTAAAATTCTTTGACTACATAAATGGATATCAAGCCAAGATAAATTTCACAATGGAAACTGAGTATAATGATAAATTGCCATTTTTAGACTTTCTCGTAAAGAAAACCAATTCAACGTTCACCACCTCTGTTTATAGAAAATCTACATTTACGAGATTATGTACCAATTTCTTCAGGTGCATTTACATGGGTTATATTAAAACAAGTTTCACTACATTATTGCATAGAGCATACCGTATTTTAATTTCGTATAAAATATTTCATGACGAAGTGAAATATATCACAAAGTTACTTGTACAAAATAAATACCCTGTAACTTTCATTAACAATCTGGTTAAAAAGTTTTTAGACAAAAAACTTTTCCCTCCGTGTACAATTCTGACTGCCCCTAAGCAAAAAGTTGTCGTCGAGCTCTCTTTCTTGGGCTATCTTTCAAGGAGATGAGAAAAGATCTTTTATCTCTGATACACTCTCATTTTCCTTTCATTGACGCGTAACCATTTTATAGAAATAGTTTTAAAATAAATTCATTTTTCATAAGAAATAGCGTTTAGAAGAGTGCCTGAGAAATGGTTGTGTCTACTTGTATAAATGTGATTGCTGCCTGCAGTCCTATGTTGGAAGTACCACACTCCTGCAATTGATTCGTCACAGCCAACACTCTGGTATCTCCCATGGAATCGGCCGTCCATACTCATCTCCCTCCCAGTCAGCCATCAGAGATCATTGCCATAGTTCAAACCACCCTTTCAAAAGTTCCAATTTCTCCATACTTTGTAGAACTGCAAAGGAATTTGACCTTAGAATTTTGGAATCATTGTTCATTTTTACCCATAGACCTCAGCTAAATAATGATCAAAGTGCGATGAAATTAAATATTGCCCCAACTGTGTAAATAAGAGTGTGTTAGAATGTGTGTGTGTGTGTTTTGTGTGTGTGTGTGTGTATATGCAGTAATGTTATTTTGAGTGGATGTTATTGTGTGTTGGTTTGATTGCTAGAATTCAGGTGTATGTGTAAGTATGGCTTCGAAAGCGTAAGAGAAATTGTTTTTTTATTTTCAATGGTTAGCCATAGCTATTTTTCGACGTAGGTATAGTGATATTAATTTCTTATAGCTTTTTCACAATTTGTTCATTATCGTTTTTTTATTCCTTGTTTTACAGCACTGATGATGGAATCAGAGATTCCGAAACGTTTGCCATTAAAAGAATGTTCCCTTTTATATTTGTTCTTCTTTTCATTTTATGTATTAGATTTCCCAAATAATCGCCCTTTTAATTCTATTAAATTATTCGGAAAGGAAACAAGATTTACCACATTGTGAAAAAAGACAATTCAAATATGTTAATTTAAAGTGAAGAAAGAATCAATTAAAAAGTCGGAGGCATTTTTGTGGAACACCCGGTACATTTAATTACTATAATTGTTTCTATATTAAGTAATTCAACAAGCACTGCAACTGCAAGTCGACAAACTTTATGACTTGACATAAATACACACCCAGCCGCAACCGTAATTCAACATGCATTGAGCCACTAACCGGCGTTATGCATTACGTCATCGTGATACCTCCTGACCAGTCTGAACCCCGGCCCCAGCCCCGGCCCCGGCCCCGGCTGTGGTAAATTTGATAACCCCGGCCCCGGCCATGACAAATTTGTTGACCCCGGCCCCGGCCCCGGCCAAATTTTCAACCCCGGTCGGTCTATAACTGTGAGCAGAGTAACGGGCTTTTAAGCCATGGGCAGATGGCGAACCTCATTTCTTTTACATGTATTATCAAATGTAGATTAAGCAAGATTAGGAGTACATTGCCCTCAATCATTTCTTTTCGACTAGTGACACGAGTTTTACAATACTCGTGTGTGTGTGTATCATCTAAGTGTATTAATTTAAAGATATTTTTAAAATAATGATGGTACTTTTGTACCATCTATAAATAAACTGTTTTTCTTTTTTTTCTTTCTTTCTTCTCGTTCGTCTTGGCATTCTGGAAAAAGATTGCCTCAACAAATAAACCTCAATTCACTAAATATTAATGAGTGACTCAGGGTTTTGGGAAAAAAACCCATTGCTGTAATCTCATGACCTACATAAGCCAGTGAAAGTCTGTGTCACAACCTCATAAAATAATCAAGTATCACTAACCGACAGGATAACTGATCGGACTGGATGCCAACATACGAGCCGAAGAGGCACTCAATACTTAAAATTCAGTTTTCCTATTGATTGTCGTTTAAAAAGACAATGGTGAAGTAAATTATTCACCAATCCTCTCAACTTAGATGTCTCGAAGGCAGTGTGCTGTGCAGAGCACACAGTGGGTACAATGAGTATCCGCTACATTGTCAAAAATTCATTTACTATTGATACACAGCAGCGAAGCAATCGATAATTGAACGTTCGCTGAGGACAAATTTGGTATCAGAGAATACTCAAATAGTCATAATGGCAAAGTACTACATAAACGGTTTAAAAAAGTACATACTAGATAATCTATGCTATAAGTACTATATAACCCCATGAGAAACACTCCCACAAAAATTGTTTTGAAGCGACTATAAATAGTCCTCGAACATTCTGAGAGTAGCCTAAAGGAAAAAAGGAGAGTAGTCCTCGAACATTCTGAGATTGCCAAAAGGAAATTCCCGGAGAAAATTGGAATCCCGAGAACACAGGACGGAAACATCTTCGTATCTAACCCCGGAAACCCAGATTCAAGACGCCGCCAGATCAACACGCCAGAAGACCTCGAGCAATACCTGATGCTACAACTGAACATGTCATTGAAACAGGTCATGAGTGACTGGGCTTGGGTGATCACCTCAATTAGATATCATGTCAGTTTCACCTCAATTAGATATCACGTCAGTTTCACCTCAATTAGGAATCAGTTTAACCTAAATCTTGACATATGTATAACAGATGTGTGTAAACATTTATGACAGCTGTATGGGAACTTTTTGCAACAACGCCATCAGCAATTTATACCTACCAATGTTACTGTGGAATTTAGATTTCTACCTTGTTTGCTTTCCTACCTTATTGGTATAAAATTTTCTTTCTTTTTTACCACTAAAGTTATCACGTGTAAACCGTATTAGCTGATTTTGTCATTGTCGTCAAAATTTTTAAAACTTATTAGCTGTTGTATGTGAACTTTGTGAAAACGACCTCAGCAATTTGTACGCACCAGTGTTGTGATATTGAACTCCAATATTATTCGCTCATGGACTGAGTTTGTGTGTACTCACGAAATCGCGCTAGATTTTCTACTCTTTTCTCTCTTACTCCCTACGATAGTTTTAAGATAGGAATATCCGTTTAAGCTTGACTCTGTATTTCATTTTTAAGTCCTATATTACTTACTTCTTACTGTTTACTAAACTTAAATGACTGATCTCGCTGATGTATTCGATGAAATCGACCCAGATATCAATCATTTGAAAAGAATATATCCAAACCTAAACCACTCGCAAGACTGTAGGTATACTAATAAATCAAAATTCATCGAAACTATACGAATAACTCGCCATGATTTTTCACTCCTGTGTTGGAACTGTAGGTCACTCTATCCAAAATTGGAAGAGATACAATGTACTATTACTGAACTTAAGTATAACCTAGACGTGATTAGCTTCACCGAAAGCTGGCAAGATGACTCCATCAAGGACATGATTCGATTTGAAAATTATCATAGTTACCATTCGCTACGAAAAAACCAGCGAGGCGGAGGCATCAGTACATATATATCTAACCACATAGACTCGAGATTAATAGCAAGTGCAACAATGAATCGGGATTATATAGAATCACTCCTCGGAGAGCTGTCTAGAGATGGTAAACGAATTGTGCTTGGAACGGTGTATAGGCCTCCTACAGCCTGTCTTATATCCTTCCTGAAAGAACTGAATTGTATTATCTCTCAGTTTCACAGGTCCTTATACAATGACATAATAATATGCGGTAACTTCAATTATGATATACTGAAACATGAAAGCTATGAACCAATCTCCAATTTCCTAATAGCCTTTCAGTCTCAATCTTTCCTTCCGATCATCACAAAGCCAACACGAATAACCGCAGAATCTGTTACGCTGCTTGACAATATCTTTATGGCAGACCCAACTGAATTTCTTGCTGGAATCATTGCTTCTGACTTATCAGATCATTTCCCAGTTTTCCTTATTAAGAACAATGTCTTGGGCCTCTCCTTTTTCTGATTTATATCAATTATATTATTAAATCTATATCATTTTTCAAATTCATACTTTTTGCCGATGACAGTGCGTTTATGCGGTCCTTCAGAACCAAAATCCCGCTATGATTACGGAGAGTATAAATAACGAGCTCCATAAGGTTTCATTGTGGCTTAAAGCAAATAAAATAAGCCTTAATATCAATAAAACAAAATATATTACATTCTCATACAAGAAAAATGAATCTCTCCCACGCATTGAAATTGCCTAAGGTGAAATCGAAGAAACCAACTCATGTAAGTTTCTGGGCATCATAATAGATTTACATCTGACCTTCAAAGAGCACATCGCTCATATTCGTTCTAAATTATCAAAATCCATCGGAATCCTAAATAAAGTTGAAAATTTCCTGCCTGAAACAGCTTTACAAATGCTCTATCGAACGCTTATATCTCCATACTTGCAATACGGAATAGAAGCATGGCACGGAACTGATAAAAATAAAACCATTAAAATTTTTACTCTCCAAAAAAAAAACATCAGAGCGGTAAAGAACGTAGAATGTAATGCTCACACAAATGATTCATTCAAAAATTTACAAATACTTATACTTTCGGATCTCTACAAAATCTCCATTTGTAATTTGATTTACAAAACTTAAGAAATGATGGCGACAATAGCCTAAAACAATTATTAACTGCGCAAACTGGTCATCACGACCATTTAACCCGAAATAGAAGTAAATTCATGCTTCCTTATTATTCAAAGGCCCGGTCGCAACGCAGTATCCTCTTCGCTGGAACTAAAACTTGGAACTCAATACCTGCGGAGATTCGTGAAAGTAATTCTTACAAAGTATTCAAAATAAATCTTGAGTCTCACTTCTTATCAGAATACTAGGCGTGTAAGATCACCAAGTCAAATCTTAACTCCTAAATGTCTGGTCCTAATAATGTAATTTGCCATGGGTAACATCGTCGATCTTCAGTCTGCTCTTAAATCGTTTATCGAATATACTGTAAAATACAGCCGACTTGACCCGTTTTGCAAAATGCAGTATAAGATATCGAGTTTAATTAGCTCATTGATCAGTCTAATGCGAAATTAGGTTAAATGAATTAGGTTAAATATTATTGTACACCTTAGAATAACGTGATGGTAGGATGCCCTAAAAGTCGCTGAACTTGTTCGGGCCCACAGGTAGCTATACTCAAATTTGACCATTGTACTAGACTTAAGAAACATTTTACCTCTGTATCACCTGTGGTAAATAAATTGTTGTTTAAAACTTTTTAATTCTAGAGTGCGTGACTAGAATGTCATCGAATTTTCTAGAAAATAATCTACAAAACTTCGTCCCCGCACAGAGTCAATGTCTGTGATTTGCGTGAAAAGGTCATCGTTGAACACAAATTCTAATGAGGCGAAGACTAAAGAATTTCTAGAACAAACCAAACTGTACCAAACTTTTATTTAACTGTTCAGTTAAATATAAGAGGTTTATCTATAGAAAAATTTGTTGTACGCTAAAAACACAAATTTCAGGCATTGGTGACACGATCGTCACTTCCCTTCATGTGTCTACAGCAAGTCTTTCCCGTTCAGCTCATCTATTTAGAATTTTAAATCGTGCGACTTAACATCAAGTCCGTAGTGAAAAGATGAATCCTCGAGTAACTCAATCATAACTTCAAAGTTATTTCAGCAGTGGTAGTTTCATCAGGAACGAAATAAAAATTATGGGATAGCCAAACCAGTCACCACACAGGAAGCCTATCGAGAACCAGTGGCAAAAATTGTAATGAAGAATTCGAAATATGTCACAATAAATCTAACAAATATGTGAATCACATGTAAAGAAGAATGGGCCAAAATACCCACATATACACGCAAGAACTTTACAAGTCAACATCCCAAACGGTTGAAAGCTGTACAGGTGAGAAACGGCTACATCGCTACGTATACCAGCCGCTTCTCATTAATATGTGGACTAATTTTTGCTAGTTCATTTGACCTTTTAGCCGTGGTCACGGTTATGTTGTACTACTTGAGTGTTCTGATACCGAATTTGTATTCAGCCTACAAAATTGCATAAGAAGTTCACTTTTAGATTATTTCGCTGCTGTGTAACTTGGGTAAATAATCTCTTTACCATATACTGAATGTGTATTATATCTACAAATGTACAGAAAATTAAACCAGCAAATAATGATGTGCAGTATACTTCATTTGATGTGATTCAAGCTTTGAAGTGGCGCCTATGGTGGCCTATAATATGCCTCGAAACCATGCACCTCTGCGATGAAGGGCTAAAAATTAGTATCCAGTGTACATTCTTTTGGATTGGAATTTATCATACGAAAATCCTTCATGAGATTCAATCTCAGTATGCTCTAAAATCCTTTAAGTAACAGTTAACACAGCATGGCTTTTATCAGTTTGAAGACGACCAGTCATTTCACGAGAAATTTGGGATTTACACCCGCTCTCTTGTGCATTATTTTCGGTCAAGCGTACCGCGCCGAAGGAAGCTATAGTGTGATGTAACTGGGGTAATTGCCTTACACACTTCTTACAATCAGTTTTTGTGTATGGAATAAATTATGTCAATTTTGTTCAATATGGATAACATGCAAAAGAAATAAAAATTACATACAAAATAACACCTTACGGTCGAGGATATTTTCTTCTTATTTGATTGGATCCATCAATTTTTCCCGAATGTCAAAAAAGCTGGTCTGTACACCCAAATGATTCTATAAAGAGCGTTTCTTCTTCGTACATAAAAGTGGGAAGAATATTTCGCGCTTTTCTAATAATTACTGCTAGTTTTTTAAAATGCATGAAGTTTTACAGAGTCATAGTAAAGTGCTTGACATTTGTTGGTCAACGATTCTGCCGCGCACCGAAATCATCGCAATAGACGCCTTTTCAGAGATTCCCTTTCATGTAGATTTTTTTTTTTTTTGAGGCAAGGAAGAGGTTCGTTTATTTTTTTTATGAACCATGCACGTATGAGATGTTTTGTCTTTTACGAATACAAATTAGCAGTTCACTTATTTTCTTTATGCTAATGCAGTCATGCATGATAGAGGGTGAATAAACTGAAGCCCACCCAACTTTCTTGAGCTGATATAATCTGGCCACATAATGATAAGCAGCCCACCCGACTTCCTCACGCTGATGTAGTCATATCATTTGGCCAATAATGAGCTACCCACTCCTCTCCCTTATGCTGTTGTAGTCGTGTCATTTGGTCTATAATGAGTGACCCACTCCTCTCTCTCATGCTGATGTAGTCGTGTCGTACGGCAAGTAGTAAACAAGCCACCCACCTTCTTCATGTTGATGTAGTCGCACAGCAAGGCCAGCTTGCCAGCCTTCACGTCAAAGCGGGAGTGGTAGCAGGAGTCCACGGTGGTCATACGGCCTGCGATCTCCTTCATCGCACCTGACTCGGCTGACTGGAACATGCATCGTACAAATCATCGTTTCAAATACGCAGGAAGCGTTCGTACGTTAAGCATTTGTACATGCATGAGCAGTAGAAATTGCAAACAGTCGAGCAGTTATGAAGTAGCTTTTAATAAGGTAGTGCACTGTCTTGTTCAAGGGAAATTTATCATTTGGATGATGTTCTTGTAGAGTAGGTAATCTGGACTGCGTGCTGTGTCTTTGACTCTTTGTAAGCTTGAGTAGTGGGAACACTTACAACGAATATGGTCACATGTTGGTAATACTTCGCTTGTGAACAAACTCCTCTGTTCACTTGTCTGTAATTACTTCGGCTCCTAGTATGTGCAATGTGGATGTAACTCAACGTACTCATTGCTCACAATCTAGCACATTGAACATCGCTAACTATTGTTAAGATCAAAATTAAAGTGCGATAATTTTATGAAGTCTGAATACATTTGTTTTATAGGTATACAGAGTACGTAATGGGTATACAGAGTGGCCGGACCTTTGTTGAACAAAACTTTAACATGAGGTTGAGACCGTTGAAATGAACACATTTTACTCAATAACCGTGTGATCAGAAATACTTCGCTAAAGAGTTACAAGAACTTGAAATTTTCTTATGGCCTCCAAAGTCTCCTGATATTACGCCCCTAAATTTTTATGTATATCTGGGAATATTTAAAGTGCTTGGTGTATGAAACACCAATTCATTCCGAAAAAGAAATCATCGGTAGAATCCTCGAAGCCTTCGCAAAGATTCGTGAAACTCCTGGGGTGTTCGATCGTCTCCGGCAATCATTGCACCGGCGTTTGAAGGTTTGCATTGCAATAGACGGACGTCATATTGAACATTTTTTGTAGTACCAAAATTAATTTAAAAATTAATTTCTAGTGGTCATAATAATCAAAACTGTTATTCTATTTCTCATAACCATAACCAAAAATGCTCGCCTTACTTCTATATTTCCTTTCCCTACCACACTCTATATATAAGTACAAATTTATCTACATAATGATTTAAATTTCAAATTATTATAATTCTTTGACGAAGCATTTGAACGGTTACTGGGCAAAAAGTGTTCATTTCAACAGTTCCAACTTTATGTTGAAGTTTGTTCAACAAGGTGCTGATTGTCATATATAACCTTAATTAAGGGTCACACCTGTATCATAGCGTCAGTTACTGTAAGTCGAGCAAAAATGCTCAGTTGAAACAATTTTTTCAACTCTACTCATGAACTTTTTTTTACCACATTGTTTCCATTCTAAGTTTCTGTTCAGCATCAGCCATCGGAGAAAAATACAACTACAAAATCGGATACAAACGTCTATTAGAGGTTAATTACCATGATGACAGAATATGAGCAGATAATTGTAGAAATTACACAGTATTGTATGAGAAAAATATTTAAAGGAATGTATCTCACGCGAATGATCTGGTTGAGCGCACCGCCGGCTTCAGACGCGACAGCCATGCCGCTGGTGACGAGGTCTTCCAGCGAGTCGACAGGGATGCGCGTGAGGGGCACGGCGAGCTGAGATGTTAGAGCACCGCAGTACGCAGCGCTCAGCACCACGCTGTGAGCATGGTTTATTAGACATATACATACATGCAGTTGAAGACTACTGGGAGGATATCGGTGGAATGAATGAGCAGGTAATAAATGAGGGATATATCAATTTCCTGATTGATGAACATGAGCTGCAAATGGAAGGTGAAATCACTTGTGAGGAGGTTGTAAGCTTTTTGAAGAAAGTGAAAAATGCAAAGGCATGTAGCCCTGATGGGATCCCATTTTAGTTCTATAAATGCGGAGAAATGAGTGCAGTTAATATGTTGAAATGTTTATTTGATAAGGTTTGGAAGAGCGAAAGAGTACCAGATGACTGGAACAAGTGTAATGTGCTTTCTATTGCATAAATGTGGGCATAAGAAAGTGAAAGAACTAAAAAATTACAGACTAATGCTCTAACTGACACTGTATGTAAGATTTGCAATTGTGTTTTGAACGATAGAATGAAATATTTTGTTGAAGAACTAGGAGTCTGGGAGAAGAACAGAATGGTTTCAGGCAAGATAGACGGAGTGAACACAATCTGTTTGTAGTGAGTGAAATGATTGAGCGAATGAGGAAGGAAGATAAGAAGGTATATTTAGCATTTCTGAATATTGAAAAGGCATGTGTCAGAGTAGATCGGGTTAGGCTGTTTGAAATTTCAAGATAAGTTGGGTTAAGTAGAAAGTTGGTAAACATTGTGCAAAGTGCAAAGTCTGCATGAGAATACAAGCGCTATTTACAGGTTATGAAATTTTGAAACTGGACAAGTAAGGAGTATTAGAGGAGTGAAACTCTGTCTCTTCTGTTGTTTGGATAGTACATAAAAGAATTAGCGGTTCGATTGAGAGTGGGTGGCTTAGGACTGAAAGTTAGAAAGGAGAGACTGAGTTGTTTCTTGTATGCTGATGATGTTATTATGATTAGCGAATCTGTTCCGGAACTAGAAAGGATGTACATATTACCTTTGGTGCCGATAAAAGTAAGGTTATGGTTATAAAAAGTGATGAGACCGATAGAGACAGACTGTGGAATATTAAAAAAATTAGAATACGTAGAACAAAATAAAACAAATATATAGGTTGAATGATAAATGAAGATGGGTGCACTAGAACTAATGGGGTGAAAGTGGAAAAGCTATGCAGTGGAGTGGGCAGTCATGTGGCTAGGTACAGAGCAAACAAGTATGAATGTGTGAGAGAAATGTGAAAGTATGTTGATGTACCTAGTGTCGTGTATGGTATGATTGCTTCAGCCTGGACTGGAAGTGACCTTGAAAAGTTGGATGTGATTCAGAATAGGGTAGGACGTCTAGCATTGGGTGTTCCAAAATGGACAGCTGCGGAAGCTGTTAGAAATGACCTAGGGTGAAACCTATTTTCAGAACGAATGATGAGAGCTGTGTTGAATTATAAGTGAGAATTAATAGAATGCAGAATAGTAGGTAGGTTAAGCAAATTTTTGAATGAAATCTGAGTGTAGCCCAATGGGAGAAAATATGCTGGGGGCATGCAAGGAAACTAAGTACGCAAAAGATTAATTGTATTAGAATTGAGAGACCTACGAATGACTGGCTTTTAATGAATGTTGGAGGTGAAGCACCAGAGTGGGACTGAAAGAGGTGGAAAAAAGAGATTAAGAGGCGAACAAAAAAGTTTGAATTGAACAAATTGATGCTTAGCATGACGCAAAAACTTACACTAATCTGGTATATGCGAAAGAATGTGCCTAAGTGTAAGATGTTCTACGATGGTAGTTTTGAAAGCCAACTCTAGTTTGCTGTGAGGTGTGAGGCGTTGAGTGTGCATAGGCGCACGTGGAGGTGGAATGAGAATAATAATAGGTTATGTCCGCAGTGTGCTATAGGGGAGTGGAGGAAACAATTGAACATTTTGTGCTGGAATGTAGTAAATATAATTCAACTTAAAAAAAGTTCTGATGAAACAGTATGTGCGTTCCAATAACAGCTGTCCGAGGCCCAGCATATATCAATTTATCAAATTCAGCTGCAGGCCCCAACAGCAGAAGCATTTTCACTCCGGTGAACGTGATCACCACATTTTATAATCGGGTTTGCAATTGCAACGGTTTTTCAACTCTTAACCTAAGGGAGAGTGAAAATGCAAACTCATGGAGTACTTCCCAGTTTTCGGCCGTCATTTTCCCCAATCATCAGAAGCGCGTGCAGCCGGCGCTGTCAGACGTTTTACTTCATCATGCATGAGGTACTGAAGTAAGAACCGTCTGTTCCAAAATTTAACGTATTGACTGCCCATTGTGCTACACGGAATACATACATGGATGATTGGATCACGTATTGCCTAATGTGCCTTTCCTTGTTTTCAATCGCCTGTTGCACTAATGCCTTCAAATCACTTCGGCCTCAACCACTCATCGAACAAAATGATACAAAGCTATTTAATTCCTGTGCTATTGCGTATCATACTACGCAGAAAAACAGTCAAATTGCCTTCATGATTTGGTGAATTTAAACTAATTTCGCGCAGCTCTATCTGAGATTCATTTATGGTACCTATATAATAATGAACAGACCCTTTCACCAGGCCTCCATATTTCCACCACTCCAACAAATCCATGCTTCTCGTTGTTCAGAATATATCAAGGGCAAAAATTCAAGAGCGTAATCCTAGAGAAGCATAGAAACGAATGCTTGGAAGACATATAGAAAAATTGTTTTCATTTTCTCAATTTAATTCGCAATGATGATGATCTGTAAAGGAACGGATCAGCAGCATTCTTTCAGCTCTAAATAGGCCAGTTGAAAACTAGCGTCAGAAAAACAGCGAGTACAAGTATCACCAAGTGATCACATTCAAGTTTTGTTTTGAAGAAGATTTAGTTTTGTAGTCAAACGTCTCATCGTGATTATCGGAGTATCACACAATAGTTTAGTGCCTCCGCATTAAGTGAAAAGCATTATTAGGTGCATATTATAAATCATCAGACATTGCCAGGGAAACCACTGTAGTCAAACACATCAGAATATCTATGATTTTTTAAGACCATCAGACACAAATTTTATTGACGAAGTCCACATATTTTACCGCAAACGCTTTGACAAACACAAAACGTCATACCATCAGCTGAAATCTATGAAGAATTGCAATATTTTTCACACAATAAATAATTTTACTTAGCAACTATTATGTTTCCTCAATCGAGTTGGCAAGCAATGAGCAACTATTGATTTGCTCAATTGAGTTGGCAAGCTTATGAAAGAACTATTACCCATGAACGTTGATTTCCATAATATTCAGAGTCGTTGATTTCCGGAATATTTTTTAATTTTACTTTGTTCAGAGTTTTGGATAACTTGAGAAAGTCATTGTAAAAAATTTTTTTGTAGGGAATTTGTAGAAAATGTGTATTACGTCATTGATTTTTTATCATATACGCCTTGCATTCATAAACTAGGCACTCGAAAAAATGAGTATGCTACGAAACTAGTAGTAGAAGTAGCTTTGAGTTGTACCTTCATCGTGCTTTTGGAAAAATTTTAAACAATTTAAACAATTTATTTACCACAGGTGATACAGAGATAAAAATAAAACGTTTCAACGCCTCCTAATCGCTCCCTGAGGAGTCCCTCAGACCCTCATAACAAATCAGAAATGGAAATCATTATTTTAATCGAAAATAAACGTCCAAACTAAGCAAAGAGATATTTCGCAACTCACAACGCCACGAGCCAGGAGCCGCGCAGCACTCGCTCCGCCATACGGTGACTCCCTGCCCCTGCGGAGGAGGAGGCTTCATCAGGACAGCTTATGGGTTCTTAACTGGTGTACGTTTAGGCGTGGACTGTACGCTTAAATCATAACAACTTATTTTGTAATTTGCTTCAAAAGTTACGACCTAAAATTTAAAAGGATCAAACTGTAATAGCTCTATTCTGCTCCATTATGAGAAGTTCCTATCATTTCCAAGTGATTTTGCCTTTTATATAAAACCGAGTTGGTGACCCCACAACTTCAACTCCATCTCATTGTGTTGCTTTTTGGGTTAGTTTGCTGGTTCTATGTTCTGTTGGGATTTTATATTTTTACTAAGCAGTATTGCTAGCACAATCACTGATATTGAATTTTAATTTTAATAAATGGTATCAAATTGACAAGATCCAAAAGCTATCATTAGTTCTCGTGAATGTTAATTTGTGTATTTTTATCAATAAAAACAGTCATTAGAAAAGTGCGTGTATAAACTTGTAATGAAGAGGTGACATGAGTTTTCTAAAAAAGATGGTAAATTAAATTTAGTGCCAAGATGCAGGAATGAATGTAACATTTTCCTGCTTATTTTAACAAAAGACTTATTTTCCGGTAAAGTGGTCTCCTATTTACTTACTATCCTGTAACTGTTTTATTGTAATATAAAGTTTTTCTCTAGCTTACAACGATTTCTCTGTCACTTGACATTTCGGTAAGATGCTCGTGTTCGACCTTTGTCGTTGAAATTTTTGCTATATAGTAGCCTTCCGCAGCTTTAATGAAAAAAATTTCATGACAAGAACTTATTGGTTTAATAATACTTGAGTCTTGGCATGTATGCAAAAAGAATCCTACTTTGATGATGAAAGGTTTTCTTTTCCTTTTGAATAGTTAATACGCGGTCTTGTACATTGTCCCTATTCTATTTTCCATGATTTGCTCGTTAATTTTTACGTTTGATGCTTACACAAAAACTTCTACTAATATGGTTAAATAAAGGAGCGCGACTCTCAAACATCATCTATTAATGAATGCTAAATTTCCTTGGCATTTCATACGTTTAAAAAAGGGGTAATTTATCTTGATAATTATTTTTAACCTCATACTCATATGAACTAAAGTTCATACGCGTCAGGAATGTGCCGAAAGGAATTTTATTTGTTTCATACATTATTACCTATTTCCTCAATAAATAATTTGAAATCAGTGAAAAAAGATATTGAAATCATGTTACCATAATCTCACTTTTAATCTCGAAAACTTGGAGAAAATATGATATACAGTTGAACTTATTTGTGCTTACTCCACAATTTTCGTTACCATCATACTCGGCGTTCTTACCTTTCTTTTGAAAACTCAAGGCAATACTTGAGCAAAGCTAAATGCTTTTCGCCGAACTGAAGCGTTCGTAGATATATAAGATATGTACAGACATCCTCTTTTAAATCAGTGAGAGATGAACTTCCTGGTTTTGAGGTTCTCATGAAACTGATCTACAGGCTCGATCGATAATTAAATGGTCTGGCTGCTACACTCGGATATAACAGGAATATAAAGCGAAGGTATTGCATGGGTAGGACAGATTCAATTATTTTTGGGTAAAGCATGTACACATTTTTTGAAACACGCAGAAATCTCTTTGATCACCTCAATCAGTGTGAAGTGTGGAATTATTCATGCCTCATACCCAGAAATGTTTTGACACTGACAGACACTAATTCTGATTCAACCTTTGGAACATTTAGTTTGAACAAAGCTTTTTCTTATTAATCAAATTGAACTTCAACTTTATGTTTCCCAAATATCTAACCTTGTAATCATGACATGACAAGTTTTATGACCGTTCTAAGTGTGTATGAATTTATTGAGAGTCTAGTACATACCGCACAAATCAACACACGAAAAAATGACTCAAACACTACGGTTCATGTTGGCAGTTATGTAGGAATCATGCAGCGAGTAAGTTATCAAGATCTTTTTCGACAATACGCAGCACATAAAAAGGACGTGTGGTTCATTTCTCCCTAATATCCGTTTCTCACGAACTTGGAACGCTCTCCAAAGAATGATCATGTCGAATTGAATGTATACTATCCTTGGTTTAGAAGTGAAGTTATTATGTTACCTGAAAATTTTTTCTCTGAGGTGCGAAGAAAGAAGACAACCACGCTGCTGAGCGCAACAGATATCATCTGATATATCCATACCTGCAGGAATAAAAATTATGACACCGAATTAGTTTAAAAATAAGATGCAGAATTTATTCATAGAAAAGCATAAAGCCAGTGGGCAAGGCAGTCATGCATTAAAATACTGGAATATTGCTCAGCTAATCTATAATCTGAAAATTCTCCTTGGAAAAATTCATTTTCAAGTCCATGAAGAAGTAATCTTATGAGCTACTAAAATATTCGTACAATCATAAGTTCTGTATCTCACACGTAAAAATCTCGCGGTGCACCAACATTGGCAGACGGCGCTCCAGAGTGGCTTCTATACCAAATAGCGAAAACTATACTCAAGGTATCAAAAATGTTTTGGCGAAGGTTTTGTTCAGCTGTACTTTTATTTATCCCAAAGTCAGCGAAGTAGGTTTTCTTTTATACAAGTTCTGCAGAATAATCAAAAGATACGTTTGTCTCTTTACAGCACTGGTTTCTCTAACATAAGTAGGGCTACAGGCGAACTGGTTCATTTAAATACAAGGGGGGATGAATGGCAATATTCAAGTTCATCTTGTGTTCAGAATCAATGCGAGCGTAAAAGCCGAGACAATTATTACTAGTTGCAAATTTATACAGAATATGCCTAAAAGAAAATATGCTTCAGAAGAAATTGGAATATCATTATATAACTTAATATTTTTCATTTACATCTCGTCCGTAAGAAGATTTTTGTAGTATGCAAGAAATAACCGAATTCAAATTTTCAACCATTGTTTTAGCTTTTTCAGCACTCTTTATTTTCTTATCCATTCGTCTTTCCTCTCTCTTATATTGATTTTTCACCTCGGCTGAGGAGGATTTTCAAGTGATTTGAATATGGGATCTGGAACAGAGGATTTTTCATCTGAAGCAATTGTTGAATTCAAAGAAAAAATCAAAATTAGCTCAAACAATATTCTGAATTATCACACTAGCTCTGAAGGCTGCTCAGAACTGTACCAAAAAAACCTTCAGGTTTAGTCGAAGACAGAGCGATTATCCTTTATCAAGACGATACTCGTCCAAATACAGCGCCATCACTTAACTCTAAGAACAGTGGAACCACGCCATTCGTCCGCCTCTCTATTCTTACAACCCGTTATTCGTCCAACAAAATTCCACTTGTCATTCGTACGCTTGCCCCGCAATGTGGACAGAGTCACCGAGTTAAGGGCCGTTTACACTAGGGGACATTTTGACCGTGAGGCGTGACACGTGTATACGAGACTCACCACTGAGGCTCATATTTATGTGTGTGTATACGTAGTTCCCTATTCGCTATGATTTAATTCGTGAGGTACGACACTCAAGAGCCTCGCCACTACCGTAGCAAATAAGGAACTTTTTATATACACACGCAAATATGAGCCCCAGTGGTGAGCCTCGTATACAAGTGTCGCGCCTCACGGCCAAAATGTCCCCTAGTGTAAACGGTCCTTAACCTCGTTACTGGTCGCGCGACTCGTGGTGCGACTCGAGATCGCCAGCTCAGTCTTGTTCTAGCTAGCCTCCGTAAGTTGCGCATCATAGACGCAAATGTCGTGAAACTTGGTGCTCTTTTATATTATTTCTGCAATTACTGTACCGGAATAGTTCATCGATAGGTCTAAAAAAGATTAGCTTCCATTTTAGAAAAATTTTGAGAAATCGTCATAGACAGACGACGTTTGACAGGTTTTTAAAGAAAGAACCTCAAAAATTGCCTTAGTGCAAAATGACAGAAAAATAAAGAACACCTGAAAGAGAGAAAATAACGGGAGGGATGGTAATTGAATTATTTATGGAAGGTGACTCCCCTTCCAAGCAGTAACACCAATATCTCTTTTCCTCCTCTTCACCTTCCACTTATGACATCAGCTCACTCAGTACGTACACGTGAAGTGCAGTTAAACTTTCATTTAGTTCATGTACAGTACTATACACTATATTTAATTCTGTTCAGTTATTTAGTATTTTATGTTTAAAACTATATTACAACAGTTTAAATGAGCAATCATTTGTAGGGCTGGAACGGATTAATCCAATTTACAGTATATCTTATGCGAATAAATGATTCGCCATCCGTACAAATCGATATTCGAACTGTCTCCTGGGCCAGATTGTCTACGAATGGCGAGGTTCCACTGTGTTTCGATGGATAATGCGGCTCAATCTTTTTCACCGTCCAAGAGCAGCTCAATGTGATCTTCACCTATTTTACAGTCTAGATAATTACCTAGAACAAAATCCCACATTGTGGAGACCGAGTCAAAAATGAGCAAAAACTTTTCTCTGACTTTTTTTAGCGAAAAATTTTTTTAATGAAAGAGGCAAGAGGACGTTAGTAGATGGATAAACTAAGATTATTGACAAATGTGGCGACAATGGGCAATAAGATTATTGTTTGTATAACAATCTGCGTTTTTAAGTTATCATAGAAATTGAATAAAAAAGGAACAATATTTAAGCTAAGATCTGATGAATACTACCAAATTTTGAATTTCATCTTCATTTGATAATAAATTGCGCCTAGTCAGTGGGATTTTTAGCAAGCCAAATTGATGAGTCAAGAAAAAAATAAACTCATAGAAAATTTTTCTAAAGCTTATTCGGTGCTGCTATGGCGTGAGGTCTACCACACTTCAACATTAAATTTACTTCTACCCAGTCTAACTTTTTCGCCGCCTGCATGCATGTTTTTCGCCCCCTAAGCGATTTAATCGCTTAAATCGCTAAGGCGGCGAAAAAGATGCATGCAGGCGGCGTAAAAGTTAGACTGGGTAGCTAGTATTATAGCGTGAGGTTAGGTTAGGTTACTAATGGATATTCCTTATTTACATACATTTAATTTCACGATAAACACTTAATTTTTACTTCCCAAACTGCACCTGAGTAAGCGATATATGACGGTAGACCTCACGCTACGCTATAGTAGCACCGCTCATTCCTCACATTCGTATTCGTATCTTTTTGTTCTAAATTCATTACCACTGAGTAAATGTAGTCCCATAATAATTATGTGAGCTCGTTCTACCTTGCATATTACTATGAAGTTCGAGTTGCATATTGCGGTGAGTTCACAGTTCTGTGTGAGTCAAATAGTTTTTCAGTTGTTGAAATAATTTGAAATCAAGACTAATGCTCGATCTTAAAAACTTTTAACCAAACAACTTCACTTCATTAATTATATATTTTTGCTTTGTTTCACTTTATGAGCTTAGAGACTGCACAATATTCTTTCGTAAGGAAGTTATCAGTACCACGATGGAAATGACCGTATCATACGCTGGAAGATTAATTTTCAGTCTTCATCTTGAAGCTGCCACCTCACTCAACAACCAACTTCCCCGTCGAGTGTCTTCGATCACATCTCTTTTTCCTTCTCACTTCACCCTTCATTCTCTTTGAGATGATCATGCTGGCGCCTTTGTTTTGGTAGTGATAGAGGACTGATATTTTCCAATTCTCTGGTTCCACTTGGAGTAAATCAGTATTAGGTATCAGTGTGCTGATTTAATTGGTGTACAAACGTTAGTTAAACCCCATATAAAATTATAAATAGAGCCAAGACTTTGAAACATACCCTAAACCTAAAAACTACTCGAACACGAGAGCAATGGCATCAGAGGAGATGATCCGATCAACCGGTAACAAATAAAATTTGTAGTAGCGGAAACAGCGCTCGAGAAAACCTGTTCGTATATGCAAGGTTTCAATTGAGTCCAGAAGTTCTCATATGGTATAATTTATGGTAGTTCACCTAAAGATTCCACTCACTTGAACAGAAAACGGCTTCAAAAAGTTCAAAGGATCTTTCACCAAAGAAGGCCTCGGTAGGAAAATGCCAAAACTGTCCATCACCAGCGGCTCGGAAAAATCGACGACTCGCTGACGCTCATACGTGTGAACGAACGGACCAATGGCCAAGTCAACCTCCTGAAAAAAAAGTAATTTGTGAAAGCCACTTTGAGAGTACATAAGAACTACCGTCCAATCTAAAAAATTCGTGACGCGGCAAATCCTACAATGAAAGACAGGAACGAATGAGTAAATTTTACTCGTCCATGTGAGTTGCCAAACTATACGTCTCAAATTCTGCTCGGCTACTTGATAACATTCTATTCGAATCTCAACTGTAAGTTGAACGTTGCTCGGTTTAACCGATTGGTCTGTAATGTTACTTTTTAAGCCAGGTATATTGTTGAAAATCTTCCGCATTACTGATCGTGGCCTGGCTTTGTGAAAGAAGAAGCTTTCTTCTGATCGTCTGGCTTAGTTGCCAGTAGAGATTTTGAAATAGTTGAATTTTTTTCTTTCTGTTCTTCGTTATTTGTTTTGCAGCTGCAACTTTTCTTTTCGTTCTATTGTGTTTAAATTTAATCCTTTAAAAATTACGCATGTTCAAACTTCTACCGGACCTGCTCTAACCTTAAAACGCTTTAATTAATTAACCCTTTAACGTCCGAATTTTTGTACTCATATTACCGTTAAAACAACCACCGTCACTAAACTGTCGCTGGCATCTGGCAGTCCCCGATATCAGGATGGGATAGGAACTGCCACTTGGCAGAGAACTTCAAAGAACACATTAGGGAACTAATTAAATAAGAAATACAATATATTGAGGGTATTTTTGAAAGAGGACACTGGTGTCCTCTGGGGCGTTAAAGGGTTAACCTTAATCGTGACGCATTCGCGTTCACAAATTAAACTAACTTAAACTTGACAATTTCACTGCTTGGGCAGCAAGTCGCCCTTTAAAAAGTGGGTCTGATACCTTCTACTACTTTATCTTTATAAATAAGCGGTTTTTCCGCCCATTAAATTCCTCGACCTGGCTCTTGCAGCCTCTTGAATAGGTATTTAATATTAAAGGTAATTAAATCCTCATCTTCTCTTAAAATCTAGCTGAGATATATAATTTTGAGATATTGATACCATACCACTGCGTAATCTTAATCAGTTGGGATAATTAGTAATTTCTGACCAGACTTCTTAAAGCCCTGGGTCTTCTTGTTCAGAACGACTTTGTACTTCTTATCGGCGTACCGTGCTGATGACCTTTGGTGGTTTTATTGGTGGGGCTGATGTCATTCTATTGGTCGTCTCATACTTCTACAAATTACGTTTTTGAAAACCTCGCGTTGAGGATCTTCGCGCTTCGTTGTGTTGTAAGGAGCCTTAATTAAACTGCAACAGAGGAAGCTGCGAACTGCTGGAATCCTCAAGATGCACCTAACTTGAGTGCTGTTAATATTTGCGCTTCTAGAGAATCCTCAGGATGCACCTAACTTGAGTGCTGTTACTATGTTTCCTCTTTAGAAGAAGCAACTCGCAGTTGTTTCCTAGCTTTCGGGCTGTTAAATAAAATAAACGTTCGAACTGTTGCTCTCAGGTTTTAAATCCTAAAAATAAAAATGACGGAAAATAATATGACGGATAATGATAATAGTTTGTAGGAAGATAATATGAGCATAAACGTCACAAAAGTGAAATTAATTTATTAAGCGGATAAAACTGGGGCTCGATGTTCCCTTAATTAGGAAATCTTACATCATTTTTAAATAATAGGGCGCCATGAACCAGACCGCAACGTGAAATTCAAAAGTATGATTCCGGCTACTAAACAGGCCCGTAGAGCTGTTGTTGTGTCGTAGGTTACGGTATGACAAGATTTCTGCAGATTAGTTCAACATTTGCGGACTTAAACCAAGGAATTTTGTGGCATAATGAATTTTTTTGACTTGGCTCGGACAAAATGACCTGATCAATGACAATTCGAAAAGTACCAAAGGGCTACGAGCAGTTGGCAGAAGGCTTGAGCATATTTTATCTCCCTGTTCCAGTTACCAGGGAATTGCTGGGCTTGCCTCATCCCAGGCGCTGCAGAATATGCGTCACCTCCATCTTCTTTTAGGAAAACAATAATTTTGGAACGTTCAATAGCAACCTTCAACATTTCTGGGGAAGCCGCATCTCTGCTGACCCTAAATTTTGAGGCAGCTCGATCATTTCACAAGGAAGCCAGACACTACTTGGCACCGCGGGCTAAACGACTAGGGAGTAGGAATCGTCTGGATGTGTTTCGTGGCTCTTGCAGGCCGTAACTGGTATGGAATCTGTCGCTCCAGTGCAGTCTGGGTCATTGCATCCCATCGTCAGGGTGCCACGGACGTGCTCGAGGACCGTATTGAGTGAATAGCAGCGTCGAGGCCTGATTTTGACCTGATCTTTCATCTTCCTGCGGCGCTGGCTCTTTATATTATAGTTGATCAGCGGAAGCAGGTTTTTTCTTGTAATCAGTTATCGTAATAGTCTCATTTCTTTGAAATGATTTGGCAGTCTACTGCTGTAGATTTTTCCATCATAAAATTGAATTTCAGATGAGCTATTTATACCTCTCATGTTCATTGTAAAATCGAAGCTTCGAGCGGAATTCTCCACTTTCTTCTTCTTATTTTCTAAAGTTGCTGGAACTCCGGCTCAGCTCCCTGAGCTCCCCACTGTGTGCGCGAGCCACAACCGATATTTACATCTGTCAACCTCACAAATGTCAAAACAGATTTCACATTGGCCGCAATCTGCACAAAAACGGCATATTACAATGGGATAACTTCTTTTGGCCCTCCTGATATTAGCTATTCATGACGTTTCTTTATCCCCCCAATCCAGATCCTCACTTGCTCCATGTATACATATGTACATTCATCCGAAGTGTAAGCAGGAATAACACTTGGCTTTGTTCTATTCAGATCAAAAGTAATGTCGCGGCGTCTTACAAGACACGAAAAATTTAAAGAATTTTGACAATTTTATTTCGGCAACATTCTGCGGATCCGCGCTGGTCCGCAAGAATGACGCCAGCGTTCTATTTGTTTGAAGTGCGTGGGAGGAACAGGTTCCCGGATAATCTTAAGTTTCTGTGTCTTTTAAAAGTGAATTCGTGTTAGAAATTTATTTAACTTGAACGTGTTCCCTTACTAGCTATATTTGTCGATTGCTTTACATATCTCGTGCTGATAGCGGTGAACGGCCGGTTTCTAGAGCATTCGAGGATGCTTCTGGCGGCCGGTGAGTCGCCCATATTGAGTCAGACTAGCCGTTGTGATGTTGTGAATTTGGTGCGCTCTGCAGCTGCAGTGTAATGCTGGAAATTATTCAGATTCTAGGTTAACGGTATTTTAGCTGAACACTGTGATTTTACAGATTTGTCTGTTAAATAATTTAACTCTGAGGCTAGGTTTAATATGTGAATTCTCATGCTAAGTTTTAACAACCCAAGATGGAGAAAGCTGGAGTATCAGACAGGTTCAGTGAGTGTGTGGTTTTCACAGGTTTGCCTGTTAAATAATTTAACTCTGAGGTTAGGTTTAATATGTGCATTCTCATGCTGAGTTTTAACAACTCAGCATGGGGAAAGCTGGAGTGTCAGACAGGTTCAGTGAGTGTGTGGTTTTCACAGACTTGCCTGATTCCTATTTTTCTTTCATGGTGCAAAGTGATTCTGTATTAACGTCTAAATGTTTTTTTTGCTCAGCAGTATTTGCATAATAGTCAAGCTATGTAAGCATGTTGTCATAGAAAGTAAATATAACATTGTAAACAGTGTCATAAGCAGTAAATTTAACATGGAAAGACTGACATTTCAATGCATTTGAATTGACACAGATGATTTTATTTCAAGTTTATTACATTCTTAGTTTAACACAAAACTAACAGGATTTTACATTTAATTAAGAATACAAATCAACCACTGCTTCACCATTGAAAGATTTGTGTACTAAAAATACAAACTATGTTGTGGTTCTTCCATGGATTAGACATCAGTTGTTGATTTTGAGAAATTCACAATGATACATCGTCCTAAACTTGTACCAACTTGGAAACATGATTTTTCTTGTCTTTGTATTGCAATCTTTATAATATTCATTGAGAAACAAATATAAAATAAAGAGGAATATTTGTCTCACAGAAATTTATGAGACCACTAGCCCAGGTGATTTGTGTTTCAGGGCGATGTTGGTCAACGTGTACTTGTGCACTGTATTTAAAATCAAGCCAGTTAAAAAGAAAAACAGGCGAGGCGTGTCAGACCTTTTCAGTATAAGGCTAGCCAATGAGATATCCGTTGTTATCTTTAACGATAGGATTCCTGACTGATCTGCTGTAACCTAAGTAGCTTATCCCTGCATCAGAGACCTAATCTTAATCATTTCCCCTCCCACAGGTAGAGCAAAGAAAAATAAGTAGCCGCTTCTCTTTTAGATGTAAATAGGCTTTTACGAGATTTTCTAGCGTGAGGGACCTTCCCCCACCATCTGTAAGTATTCTAAGAACTATTGTCAGGTTGTTATATCAAGGTGGTAACCAGTGGTATTGCAAATGTGTCTTTAGAAATGTGTTCCTAGCAATGTGCTCCGTAGGTGGAGACTTGTTCTCTTCCCTGTCAGTGCAACGGAAACCTTTCTGGTTTTGTGAACTTATTTCCTAGCTTACTGTTCCTGTGCACCTTGTGCGTAGATTCCGCGTTCCCCCAACTCCAAGCTAGATGGTGCCTTCCTCTTTCCTCTCTTGGGACATCTTTGTCGTGGTTAAGGGAGGCTAAAACTTTCTTATATAATAATACTAGTAATAGTAATGCGAATTGTCGTTGTGCTACGTCGTTAGCAGGGCGGCGAATTCCCTTTTTTATGTGCTACTATTCTATGGCCTCCTATGTCTCACTCAGCTATTTCTCGTGTACCCTCGAGGTATGAATTTACTTTCTTGTTGTGCGGTGCTATATAAATGGTGCCTTCCTCTTCCCTCTCTTGGAACATCTTTGCCGTGGTTAAGGAAGGCTAAAACTTTCTTATGTAATAATGAATATTGTGTTACGAATTTCGTCACTAGAATATCATACCTAGTTCTAACATTATTTAGCCGTTCTCTGTGTCTTGCTCAAGAAGTAGGAGATTCCTTTCTCGTTATGCAGCACCATATACATTAATTGATCATTCGACTATGGTCTTAAATTAGGATTTTCTTGTCATGCAATTCCTGGTCCGAGTCTGAATCATACCTGTCTGGGCAGATTTACGGAGTCGTCTGGATAAGAAATAAAACCGAAGAAACCTCGCATTCTTTTGGAATCCTTGCGCCTTCCGTTCTATTGTGCGCCGAAGCGAAGATAGATATTCCGCTAGCGCACAACAATACAGTAAATAGACGCCAGCGGAAGGTGCCCTCCCACGAAGAAGCCCTCCAAAGAGGAGGCCCACAGCATATTCTCAGCAGCCCGCGGCGAATATCCGAGACCATAAAAATGACCTCTCTCGGAAGAAAGAGCAAGCCTAGACTTCCACAGCTGGAAGAACAATTCAACACTGAGTTAGCAGCCTTGAACAGTCTCCTGAATGGTGCAGTACCACGAGATCTCAAGACTCCCAGCGAGGTGGACCAAGTCCACTCTGGAATCCGAACAAAGGCTAAGACCGTCAAGCGGCTCGGAGACCAGCTAGTCCTGGCTCTCGAGAGTTCAGGAGCCACTGCAGAAGCGACGGTTATCCGAGGCTCATTGACAAGCGCTAGAGCTCGCAGGAAAGCACTAGCGGACTCAATGAATCACAGAAACGAGGAGCTCTGCGCGAGCTCGTCACAGAGTGTGGCAAAGGAACCCTCCCAGCGCAAGAACTCGAGGTCGATGAAGACCTCGTCCAAGAACCAGCGGCAAGGCGCTGCATATCAGAACGAGCCCTCAAATTCACTATTGGCTGAGAGCAGGAACGGACACCGTTTCAACCGTCGGGGCGAAGACCAGGCAACCCCAGTCATCGTCGTCAGAGTCACCAAAGCTCGAGCTATTACAGCCAGAGTCAAGCCAGTGAGAGCGATCATAGCCAGAGCCTTCCCAGCGCCAGCTCTCGTCACAAGGACGGCGAGTCCGAGCGCCGCGAGCCCCCTAGCCGAGGCAATAAGCAGATGCTTATCGACATCACGGAAGATCCATCGGTGCTGTTGGCACAAATCACCATCGAGAGGTCGAAACTGAGGAACGGGAACCGAACGGAGAATGATCAGCCCTTCGGTGAAGAGAACATCGAGAGCAAAGACGCTCGGACAGGTGCCTGGGTCGACCAAGCTTTCCAACGCCACGTCGTGGAGCCCGTAGGGGGTGCGACGGCGGTCGTGAACACTCTACCCCGTGACACTGCCCTCGCACCTCTGATGAATCCCTCCGCTCCAGCATTCCAGCCTAGCGCTTCCACCAGCTCGCCTGCCGTGGTCTTCGAAACAAGGCCACCGGTGATCGACGGAGCCATGAGGCTCTCGATGATCGAAGACCTGAAAAAAGGGCCTAGCCAACCTTATGCGGGAGAGGCCCATCTGTTCCACAGATGGTTCGATGCTCTCAAGAGGAGGATGGAAAGACTCGCCGTAGAGCCCATCGACGCCATTGAGATTCTCACAAACCACACCTGCGGAGAGCCGAGGAGCCTGATCAACGACATACTTGCCGCCACATACCTGGACACAGCGGCCCTGCTCACCCACATCGTCGAACAATTGAAGACTCGCTTCGGCTCTGACGACAGGGTAGCCGACACCCTGCTCGAACGCCTCGCGCAAGCCTCGGACATCAAAGGATCTAAAGGCGACCGCACGGTCGGTCCCAAGCTGCTGAAGTTCAGCGACGCCTGTCTAGCGATTCATCACACAATGCAACATAACCACGGCCTCTCCTTCCTGAACACCGACGTAGGGCTATCCCCCATCGTAGAGAGACTGCCCTTCTTCGTTCTGGATGCCTGGAGAAACGAAAGAAGTAGGCACAGAAGATTATTTGGATCGCTACCTGATTTCGCCAGGTTCTGCGAGTTCGTCAAAACGCTGTCAGACACCCAGTGCGACAGTTTTGGGGCATCGAACCTCAACTGGGTGAGTAATCGACGCGACACCGCGGCCCCCGCTCGCCCTAGTCCAAGAGCCCCACGAGTTCTCTACACATCCTCGGAGAATCGACCCGACAGCTGCGTTCTACACCAGCGTGCACAGCACGCGACAAATTCGTGCCAAGCGGTAAGAAAGATGGAACCTCAGAAGAAGAAGGACTTCATACGTGAGCACAAGCTATGCTACCGCTGTCTGGGCACTCATTGGGCAAAGTACTGCAAAGAAGTTGTGAAGTGCGATGACTGCGGAGCCAGCAGTCACAGCACGGCTGCTCACATCAACAGGCGAGCAGCAGAAAATTCGAGTGAAACCACTCGTCAGGAGAGACCCAGTCGAGAGCCGAGCGACGACAGGGCTCAGCGCGAACTCGGTGAGAGTTTGAGAGCCGTGGCCCTGGCCTCTCGCGTGCCTACAGCCGCGAAGGGTGCATGCAGCAAAGTCGTTCTGGCAGACGTCATCGACGAGAACACGGGTCGGTTGTGCCGCGCCTACGTAATCCTGGACGAGATGAGTACAACCTCCTTTTGCTCTCCCAAGTTGTTGAACGCCCTTCGCGTGACAACCCCCGATACTCACTACACGCTAGAGACGCTGACCGATCAATCCGCCGTTCGATACGGCAGACGCGTGTCAGGGCTGAAAATAAAGGTAGTGTCCGAAGACCAAACTTTCGAGCTCCCACCAATGTTGGAATGCAACTCCATCCCCGATAGAAAGAAAGCAGTCGCGACCTACGAACGCGTCGCAAGAACCCCGGAGATATCGCACTTCGCTCACCATTTCTTGCCCTTGGACAAACACGCAGAAGTCGCGGTGCTCTTGGGGACGGACTGTGGAGACCTACTCTACAGCCACTCCGACAAACAACGCCGTAAGGCTCCGTTCGTCCACCGCACTGCCTTAGGCTGGGCAGTGGTCGGCAAGGTGAACGACGACGTCAGCCCCGAAGGAGAACACTCTTACACGGTCGCAAGAATCGTAGCCGAAGCCGCTCTCAAAACCTGTGGCCCGGAGACGTGCCTTGAACCGTTCTCAGGAGAAGACGCTATTACCCAGCAGCACAGCGATGAAATCTCCCATCCGCGGCCCCTCGACGATCGCGGAGACCCTGAAAAGATGAAAAACACCAGGGCAGAGGAAGACAATCGAGCGGAAGCCCCGCCAGCGACGAGATTTATCAACCAGTCAGCAACAAACGATGAAATGGACGCTCGGTGCGATCCAGACAGCGCATCACCGAAGTCCAAGAAGAAACGGAAACGGGAGCTTCCTTACCCTGGTGATCTGAAGAGAAAGTACGACGCGCACCATGCTGAGCGCACATCTGTTGATAAGAGAGCTCGACAGAACGGGCCAAGCAAAGGGGAAGGCTGCTCCGCGGCTCCCGACCCTCCAGGAAACGCCACGCACCCACCTCCATCTTCCCTTAACCAGCCTCTCAGTACCGCCTACGCGACAAGCTGCCGTCAGAATCCGAAGCATCGGGACGAGCATGACGCACTCGCCGACGCACGAGGAATGCTGGGCAGCGTCGAGAAAGACCAGGAGACAACACCAGGACCCCCCAAGAGGTCCACCACCCGCCAGCGACGGAAAGTTCGACGTTGGTCGGGGAAGCAGAGAGGACTCCTCTATGAGCCACGCCCGCGCGGCAGGTGGAAGGCCACCCACCCGTCGCTGAAGACAACACCGACGCGTCCCGCGGGGCGAGACGACTGCGATGAGCACGTAGAGTGTGGCGCCCCGCCACTGAACCAGCCATTACCCAGCGCTCTCCCCCCGAAGGCAGTTATTGGTGGCCAGAGCCACCAAGGGGGGAGGGGGAGTGTCGCGTCTTACAAGACACGAAAAATTTAAAGAATTTTGACAATTTTATTTCGGCAACATTCTGCGGATCCGCGCTGGTCCGCAAGAATGACGCCAGCGTTCTATTTGTTTGAAGTGCGTGGGAGGAACAGGTTCCCGGATAATCTTAAGTTTCTGTGTCTTTTAAAAGTGAATTCGTGTTAGAAATTTATTTAACTTGAACGTGTTCCCTTACTAGCTATATTTGTCGATTGCTTTACATATCTCGTGCTGATAGCGGTGAACGGCCGGTTTCTAGAGCATTCGAGGATGCTTCTGGCGGCCGGTGAGTCGCCCACATTAAGTCAGACTAGCCGTTGTGATGTTGTGAAACTGGTGCGCTCTGCAGCTGCAGTGTAATGCTGGAAATTAGTCAGATTCTAGGTTAACGGTATTTTAGCTGAACACTGTGATTTTACAGATTTGTCTGTTAAATAATTTAACTCTGAGGCTAGGTTTAATATGTGAATTCTCATGCTAAGGTTTAACAACCCAAGATGGAGAAAGCTGGAGTTTCAGACAGGTTCAGTGAGTGTGTGGTTTTCACAGGTTTGCCTGTTAAATAATTTAACTCTGAGGTTAGGTTTAATATGTGCATTCTCATGCTGAGTTTTAACAACTCAGCATGGGGAAAGCTGGAGTGTCAGACAGGTTCAGTGAGTGTGTGGTTTTCACAGACTTGCCTGATTCCTATTTTTCTTTCATGGTTCAAAGTGATTCTGTATTAACGTCTAAATGTTTTTTTTTGCTCAGCAATATTTGCATAATAGACAAGCTATGTAAGCATGTTGTCATAGAAAGTAAATATAACATTGTAAACAGTGTCATAAGCAGTAAATGTAACATGGAAAGACTGACATTTCAATGCATTTGAATTGACACAGATGATTTTATTTCAAGTTTATTACATTCATAGTTTAACACAAAACTAACAGGATTTTACATTTAATTAAGAATACAAATCAACCACTGCTTCACTATTGAAAGATTTGTGTACTAAAAATACAAACTATGTTGGGGTTCTTCCATGGATTAGACATCAGTTGTTGATTTTGATAAATTCACAATGATACATCGTGCTAAACTTGTACCAACTTGGAAACATGATTTTTCTTGTCTTTGTATTGCAATCTTTATAATATTCATTGAGAAACAGATATAAAATAAAGTAGAATATTTGTCTCACAGAAATTTATGAGCCCACTAGCCCAGGTGATTTGTGTTTCAGGGCGATGTTGGTCAACGTGTACTTGTGCCCTGTATTTAAAATCAAGCCAGTTAAAAAGAAAAACTGGCGAGGCGTGTCAGACCTTTTCAGTATTAGGCTAGCCAGTGAGATATCCGTTGTTATCTTTAACGATAGGATTCCTGACTGATCTGCTGTAACCTACGTAGCTTATCCCTGCATCAGAGACCTAATCTTAATCATTTCCCCTCCCACATGTAGAGCAAAGAAAAATAAGTAGCCGCTTCTCTTTTAGGTGTAAATAGGCTTTTACGAGATTTTCTAGCGTGAGGGATTTTCCCCCACCATCTGTAAGTATTCTAACAAGTATTGTCATGTTGTTATATCAAGGTGGTAACCAGTGGTATTGCAAATGTGTCTTTAGAAATGTGTTCCTAGCAATGTGCTCCGTAGGTGGAGACTTGTTCTCTTCCCTGTCAATGCAACGGAAACCTTTCTTGTTTTGTGAACTTATTTCCTAGCTTACTGTTCCTGTGCACCTTGTGCGTAGATTCCGCGTTTCCCCAACTCCACGCTAGATGGTGCCTTCCTCTTTCCTCTCTTGGGACTTCTTTGTCGTGGTTAAGGGAGGCTAAAACTTTCTTATATAATAATACTAGTAATAGTAATGCGAATTGACGTTGTGCTACGTCGTTAGCAGGGCGGTGAATTCCCTTTTTATGTGCTACTATTCTATGGCCTCTTATGTCTCACTCAGCTATTTCTCGTGTACCCTCGAGGTATGAATTTACTTTCTTGTTGTGCGGTGCTATATAAATGGTGCCTTCCTCTTCCCTCTCTTTGAACATCTTTGTCGTGGTTAAGGGAGGCTAAAACTTTCTTATGTAATAATGAATATTGTGTTACGAATTTCGTCACTAGAATATCATACCTAGTTCTAACATTATTTAGCCGTTCTCTGTGTCTTGCTCAAGAAGTAGGAGATTCCTTTCTCGTTATGCAGCACCATATACATTAATTGATCATTCGACTATGATCTTAAATTAGGATTTTCTTGTCATGCAATTCCTGGTCCGAGTCTGAATCATACCTGTCTGGGCAGATTTACGGAGTCGTCTGGATAAGAAATAAAACCGAAGAAACCTCGCATTCTTTTGGAATCCTTGCGCCTTCCGTTCTATTGTGCGCCGAAGCGAAGATAGAAATTCCGCTAGCGCACAACAATACAAGTAAATACAGTAGTCCACACACAGGCAACCGTTCTAGTTCTAGGATTCATTTCTGCTTGATACTAACATCTATTATCCCATTACGTCTAGGCGATTCTATGCTAAAATTTTCCATTTAAAACCCTTTTTGTTGAAGAAGAATTCCCTCACAAGTGGTCTGCATATATGCAGAGCTTCCAAGTCAATAAGCTTTCACAGATGCAATGTTTTCACAATGACAAGACCGGCAGTATTATTATCAAGTCTTCGTGGCCATCGGGCTCTGACAGATGTTCAAGCTCTATGCCTTTGATGCATTCAACTGTTCCGGGCCAGATATACATGAAGCCACGCAATAATGAGAAACTAGCCAATCGTATTCGATTCTTTTGTGCATGGAAAATGTGCAGATGTTCTCTGACACTATAGCACTATTTTATGATGAGTTATGAGCGGTGATCCATTCAAGCTCTGGAGAGGCTCGTCGTTATTTGCATGCATTCCTGCAAATGCTGCAAAGATTGGTTGATTTTCCGTGCAGAATTTCGCACTGACATCTCATGTATTCATGAATCCAATTTTTTTTTTTGAGTGATCCTCGGATTTGGTTAGACATCACCGTAAATGGGTAGACATTACAACTAAACTATTCCAACCCCCAACATGTGTCAAATTTTCTAGAACATGCGAAATTACGCCTGTCAGCACGAAAAAAAATTAATTTGATTTACTTTAAAACTTCTGCTCCATAAATAGAAAAGTTGTAGAGAGGAGAGTTGAACCCACCTTCCTACACGTCGACTTCAGGCTTAAAAACTGCGATATTATTCTAAAGGCATCAATTTCTTACCATGTGTAGGGTTACAATTTCTAGCAAGAAATTAATTTTTTGAAATGGACATCATTTTGGTTCAAACGGGGTTGCCATATTGATATACAGGGTGTTTAAAAAAATGCTTACCTCACTTTTAAATGTTAATAAACTTGAAAATAGTGAACAGATTTTAACATTCTTGGTCTCTGTTAAATATTCCGTTTGGCTGTATCCTCTTGGGCGCCAACAATTAGATAGTTTCCCTATTTTAGGGTTCTGAGGGCCGTAAGTTCCAAGGCTTTTATTCCGGAGAATCTTCCTGATTTTTCAGGGATATGAGAGAAGTCAGTTGCTGAGTATTTATTTTATTAAGGCGAGGGCTTTTCAACAGTTTCCAAGTTGCGAATATTATTCAGTAATTTTTGGAGTCCGATCTGGTTACAAGTGTCGAGAATCTGTTAAGAATAATCAATTTTGCAAATTAAAATGAGAATTTAGGGAAAGTTTTAATCATGTGTAATAAATTCGAGGTTTTTTTATCATGTGTAATAAATTTGTGTGGAACGAATTTTGTGCGCATTTATTGTTTGCTTGAACTAAAATTGTGAGTTTATAAAACGGTGGTCAGGCGCACTCCAATGATACGAGTGGCTTGCTCTAACATGAGTGTAGGCCTGAATGTTTACATTCAACATAGATTTATGTGGCAGGCACTCGAGCTGGGTAGTGTTGTGCTTGGTAAGCAAACCTCGAGAGCGAGAGCGCGAACAAGGAGTGCGGTGTAGGGTTACCACAAAAGGCAAAGATTTGTTGACCATAGGCTGGCTAAGGGTAGGGGAGCAGAGGGTAGAGGCGTGAGAAAGCTTTCTCGCCAACGGACTTAGACTTCAAGAATTAACACACAAAATAGGGGCGAAAAGGGCGTGTTCGGCTCACAGCGAATAGGGAGTGTGCAACCTCGGGAGGAGCCAATAGGACAAAGCCGGCGAAGGTTTGGAAGTGCAAGAGTGGTGCCATTGGTTATGATTAGAAAGAGGGTAGCCCCAAAAAAGAACACTTTGACTAGCACGAAAAGACGAGAGTCAGTAAGAGTTCGCGAGCATCTCGATAAGGTCCGTCGTGGCTAGGCATCATTATACCTTAAGTGTTATACTCTGCGTCGTAAATAGGTGTTAAATTAAATGTCATACTTTGAAAAATAAGTGAGAAGCGAAACCTGTTGAGATATATTTTTCGTGAATCAACACATTAAAAGTTACATTTTTGCTTGTGCAGAGGGAAGAAGATCCCGTACTGGGGAGATTGCTTAAAGGAAAAGTTTTATAACGGCGTCAGGGCGGGTAAGGCTCGTGCTTTTGTTACGATAGATACCGCTGGAAACGATAGGTTCATACAACATATAAGAGAATTGGAGCAGTTGAATTAAATGTGGAATATGTGCATATATATATGTATAAAAAAAATTGCAGATTTAAAGTAATCGTCCAAATTTTTGTTGCCCTGCAGGAGGTCGGCTTTCCTTGTCTCCTATTGATTGCAAGTACGACTTCTTCATAAGAACGTCCAAAGACAATTTATGCACTGTGTAAGAAACAGGGAATGAACTGAAGCTGCTCTGGGGTGACAGAACTTGTGATCCGAGGCTAAATGACAATCCATTGTGACGTTGGAGTGCGCCGACCCATCAGTTAGGCATTATTTCATTGTATGTGTTCCGTGTGTAATTTACTTGAGGGAATTGACCGGTCAATTAGGCAGAATAGTATTTGTCAATATGCGTTACTTACAGTGCCAGTAAATTACGATTAATGCTGGGTACCAGGGTGCTCCATTATAAAAGATTCCTTAGCATTTTGATGGTGTTTAAAAACCCCATTACACTCGCACCACATCTCACCGAGGCAAATTAGCGCACTGAAACGCGCTGAGTAAGTGGGTCAGCTGGCGTCGGTGAGTACCTTTTCTTTTTAGTATATGTACTGTAATTGCCGATTATGATTCATTAATTTTTGTGTCGTATATGTATCCTTTGGAGGTGTGCCATTCCTCAATTCCGAGAGCCGGATCTTCCTGTTAATGAAATGTTAACAAGGAGGTGAAGGGACCAATTTCTCGTGACATCGCAATTTGGTGAAATCAACACGATCGCTTTGTAATTTGTGGATTTTAAGAGTGTAGTATAACAGTTGCATTGTATTTTTTTTGCGTGGTTATTTCATGTGCAAAACGTACAGAAATTCAGTAGAGGTACATGACTCGTAGTGATGATTTTCTGTGTACCGGTGTGAGAAGCCAGCAAGCACACTGCCATATAGATAAAGAAAGTGAAAGTGTTTATAAAGTGATAAGTTTAGTGAGAAAATTCTGGTGTGTTCACTCGATTAATTTCAAAGTTCAGTAAAAATTTTACAGTGAGTAGGTGTGGAAAACATTTGAGTGATCGCAAAATTTTGAGTTTTGGAAAAAGTGAATTGGAGAAGATCGACACTATGCCTGCGCGCGGGAGAAGGAACAACGCCCGCAGAAATGAGCCAGCAAGGCCCCCACGGCCCGAAGAGGAGGCAGTTAACATGCCAGTGGTAACCAGTTGCGTGGGAGCCATAGGGGCCAAATTCAGGAGGGGCGACGATGTAGGGGAACATATGGCAAGGTTGAAGTTTTTGACTGGCAATCTGAATAACAGCGAGCAGGTGAATGCCTTCTTCCTATGCCTAGGTCCACAAGAGGCAAAGGAATGCAATCAAATAATTGGTACACTAACGAACCTTCGAGAAGCAGAAACATGGCTGCGCTCATACGCCGACCAAGTAGAACAGCCGACTCAAGCGCTGTTTGAAATAGTGACCAAGAAGCAAACAAGCCGAGAGGGAGTTTCAGAGTACCTGACGCGCCTGGAAAGGCTGTACAACGAGAATTATCTAGAACATCCGGAACGAGTCTTTGTAGATTTGATGTGGCTCGGATTAAGGGAGAACATCACAAGACCCTTTCGAAGTGATGCGCGACCTACGACAGTACAAGAATTGAGGGACATGGCAATCGAAGTGGAAAATCGACGGATAGTACCAGTACCAAGGGAAACGAAAGAGAGGAGGGAACCGGAAAGAGAGAGAGCGCAGCAAAGCGAGAGGAGGCCACAGCATGAGACTGCACGTGTCGGCCACACGATGCGGCATTCACCACAACGGCCAAGAGGCTACCGCCATGAAGTGCCACCCTGGAGAGAAAGGAACAGACAGATACGACACTCTCCTTATCATCGAAGAGGAAATTATGAAGCACCCCACTGGAGCGAAAAAGGCAGACTTAGGAGTCATCAGCACCAAGTATTCCACGCAAGAGAACCACAGCCGCATCCGGAAGTACCACCTGCACCTGCAGTGGACTTAGCACAGTATAGAGCAGTGCCACCGCCGTGCGTCAACTGTGGAAAATTTGGGCACCTAAGAGCTGATTGCAGAGTGCAACAGTTTGCAGGACAGCCAAAAAACGGAATAGGAGACCGTTAGCTCCAATAATAAATCCCAGCGTAATACTCCAAGTGAATGGTACACCTGTTACCGCACTTCTTGATACCGGAGCAAATATATGCTTGGTTAAAGAGCGTGTGGTTGCGGGGATTAAAAATGCTAGTGTGAAAGGAACATCGACTGCATTAAAAACAATTGGAGAGGAACCCGTACCGGTGCTGGGAAAGATTAATGTGCCAATCAAAGTTAACGGTCAGAAAATTATTCAGAGATGTTTTGTTGTGCGGGAAAATGCATTCCCAGGAGACCTGCTAATAGGAGTGGAAGTAATGAACAAAGTCAACGCAAAGCTAGACTTCGGAAAACGTAGGGCTTCATTCTTTGGTACTCACGTGAACATGTTTTCAGCACCAGGACACGCTTCTCCGAAAATTCTGTGTGTAACGCGGGAAGAAACATCAGTCACTCTGGCTGAGGATATCACAGTGAAGCCTCGCGTGCAAACCATGGTGAAGTGCCGAGCAGATGGCAAATTTGATGGGAAGGAAGTAATTTTAGAGCCTAGAATTAAGTGGGCGCCTTACGTCGGAGCCACCGCTGCAAAGGTACAAAACGGGTATGTTTTGATGCCTGTACCTAACCCTTTTGCCGAAGAAATCGCTCTGACTGAAGGAGCAATAATTGCAACATGCCACGAAATCTCGAATGAAGATGCAACTGCAGAAGAAAACAATGCGGAAAATAGCGAAGCAGAAAATCGCCGCAGAGAGAAGCGCTTTCAGCAAATTGAGGAGCTTGACCTCAGTCACTTGGATGCTGCAAAACAAGGACAAGTCAGAAACCTGTTGAAGGAATATCACAAGACGATTAGTGCAGACGAGATGGATATTGGCCACGTGAAAGGAGTGAAATACAAAATTTTGCTGAGTGATTACAGGCCAATTCAAACGAAAGGATGGCGTATTCCGTACTCCAGCCAAGAAATTATTGATAAAAAGGTCTCGGAAATGATCGAAAGTGGAGTTGTGCAAGAGAGTACAAGTGCTTGGAAGAACCCCCTCGTACTCGTGAAGAAACCTGGAGGAGGCCACAGAGTTTGCCTTGATTTTCGAGCTGTAAACATGCGGGTAATAAACGAACATTATCCGATTCCCCACATTGTAGGGACACTGGAAGAGATGGCTGGCAAAGAATACTATTCCATTGTCGATGCAAAATCAGCCTTCCATCAAATTGAGCTAGATGAAGAAAGTAAGCAGTACACGGCATTTCAGACTCGACAAGGCAACTTCGAGTTCTCTAGGCTACCTATGGGACTTAAGTGCTCAACATCAGTGTACCAGAGAGTGATTTGTCATGTTCTGAAAAGGCAACTTGGAAAATTCGCCGCTATTTACTTGGACGATGTGTGCGTTAGCTCTATGACTTTTGAGAGTCACCTAGAAAATTTAAGGGAAGTGTTGCACGAGTTTCAATGTGCCGGAGTAAAAATAGGCTTAGACAAGTGCAAATTTGCGCAAAAACAAGTGAAGTACCTAGGATGTTACATCAGTCGTGAGGGACTCATTCCAGATCCCAAGAACGTGGATGCGATGCAGAATTACCCTAGACCGACGACCGCACGCAAAGTCCGGTCCTTCGTCGCAGCACTCAACTTCAACCGGCGGTTCATTCCGCATTTCGCTACAACAGCTGCACCCCTTAATGCGCTGACTAAAAAAGGTGCAAGGTTCAAGTGGGAGGAAGAATACGAGCAAGCCTTCTGTAAACTTAAGCAGCTCATGATAGAAGCTCCAGTTCTGATGAAGCCTTCTCTAAATGAGACGTATTACTTGAGCTGTGATGCCTCAAATGAGGGCTCTGGCGCGGTCCTGGCACAAAAATATAATGGCAAGGAACAACCGATTGGATACTTCAGCAAAAGATTCAATGATGCTGAAAAACGTTATTCTATAACTGAACGTGAGGGATTAGCTGTAGTCGCTGCTGTCAATCACTTTTCACCTTATCTGTACGGCAATAAATTTGTGGTGATAACAGATCACACGGCCCTCAAATATTTGTTCAAAGGTAAAAACACCAAGAACAACAGAATTATGAGATGGGCCCTAACACTCTCACAGTATGATTTTGAGGTGATTTATCGGCCAGGAGCTCAGAACGGGGTGCCCGACGCATTGTCGAGAAATATTGCGAACGACAACGGAGAAGAAAATCCAGACGACGAAGCACCTAAAACAGTGTTCGTCACGACGATGATAGACGAAGCACCCAATGTGCAAGAGGCGAAAATCTGCTTGCAGAAAGAAAATGTGAGAGCAGAACAGTTGAAAGATCCCGTTTGGGGGCCGGTACTGAGGTATCTTGAAGGTGACAAATTAGGGGACGCTCCAAGTCTCGCTCTGAAATCCGAAGTCTTCACCGACGAAGGCATATTGTATTTCAGAAAGACACAACGAAAGCCTAATAGAACAAGGCACTTAATCGTTGTGCCAAATACTCTGAGAGAAGCAGCGATAACGTTAGCGCATGATAGCACAATCGGTGCACACCAAGGTCGTGCTAAAACGTGGAAAAAGCTCATGGAGTTCGGGTACTGGATTAACATGGCGCGTGACGTTAACAAGTACGTCGATTCGTGCATTCAGTGTCAGAAGCGAAAGATCAACAATAGAATTTGTGTTAGCATGGGTTCATTCCCTGAAATTGACAAGCCTCTGGACAGAATAGGCGTGGATTTAATTGAAATGCCAGTGTCGAATGAGGGCCACAAATACATCCTGACCGTGGTCGATCACTTCAGTAGATATGTTGCAGCGTTTCCGCTCGGAAGCAAGACAACTGAGGAAGTGACTCGAGCGTTGACTAAATTCGTGACTACGTACGGACCAGCCAAGACGCTCATCTCAGACAGGGGCACCGAGTTCACGTCAGCTTTGTTCAGAAATGTGTGTGAAAAATTGAAAATAAAATACTACAACACCTCAGCGTATCATCCCCAATCAAACGGAATGACGGAACGGCAGAATCAGAATATCAAGACTATTTTATCACACCTTGCCGCCAGCGATCAATCTTCGTGGCCTGGTGCACTTCCTTGGACGTGCCTGGCACTGAACACCAGCTACCAGAGCGTCATTGAAGAAATTCCATTCTATTTGTTCTTTGGTAGAGATGCTGATATTCCAATCATTGAATGGCAAAAAACCCCGCGAATAGATTACTCGCTGGGAGAAAACTACGCGGCAGAAGTTACTGAACGTCTACACAATGCCTTCAAGGCTGTTAAAACAAAATCAAAAGCGTCACACGACAAGTCGGTACAATTAAAAGAGCGAGGAGTCAAGAACAACAAAGTCCAGGTGGGCGACATTGTGCTGCTCCATAATCCGACTGGAAGGCCTGAAGCTGACGGCGCATGGCCAACGGATTGGATAGGCCCATATAGAATAATAAATAAAGGCGAGTTCAATGCAACTATTAAAGCACTTTATAATGAACGTGTAGAGAGAGTGCATCTAGATAGGCTGAGGGTGGCGTTTCTCAGAGGGGAGGCTTACCCTTGCCATGAGGACAACGCGGCTGTGCCAGTGGGGGCTGGCAATACAGGCGAAAGCGAAGAACAAGATATGAGGACAAGAGGCGCGGGAAACACACGTCAAGCTGCGTCCAGGACACAGCGGAGCTACAATTTGCGTTCTAGGTGTAGGTGAACCGCCAACTAGAAACGAACTGCAGAGGACTGAAATCATGCATCACCTTGACTTTGCGGGATGTGTTCTTGTGTGTTTAATTTTAGAAAAACTCTTGCGTAGGAGTGAGTTTTTTTGCGTTGTATTGCTTTAATCTAAATGTGTTCTTTAGTAGAATTGTGTTATTCTAGCTGTGAATTGAATCTAATCTCACTCACTAGATTGTGATGCTTCCTTCAGTAGGAATATGCTCTAGGTTATGTAACTCCAACTTTCTTTGCTCACAAGAAATTTCGTCCAGAACGAAAATCTTGTTCGAGTGATCTAATCTTATCCTATGCTTAATTCTCATTTTGCTTTCTTGCTAAGTAAAGGAAATTGAGCGTTCAGTAGGTTAACGTCGTGTGTTTCTCAAGAGGAGTACTTTGTTTTATTTGTAGTATGCTTATATTCCCTCGCCAGCATTTCGTAAAGCGCACGCGCTTGATACGAAATAACTCTAGTGAATTAACTAGTTTAATCTGACGTTCTTAGGCTGAGGCTTTCTCAGGCTTGCTAGTTTTATCAATACCTTTAGACCGTTCATTTTAATAACGGGGAAAATATGTTTAGCGTCAGATTAAAAGTTACGTATTCTTTCGTGCTGTAGCGTTGAAGTTTCTGACTTTGTGCCCTTCTCTTGCCCTGAAAGAATATCGTAAACACGGTATTCCGGAAGGAATTATTCTCCTCTTACTCTGTAGAGTATAGTACATTTCTTTTCAGACTTAAGGAATTAATTTCTTGGTAGATTAGCGTAGTATGTACTTCAGCACAAAACAGGCCAGAACAATTGCATAACACGAATGAGTCTAGGATAAGCAGCAAAATCACGGGAAAATTACGTGGAGCACGAGTAATTATTCACAAGAACGAAGTGCAAAGAGCAATGACACGACATAGGGGATTTAATCGAACTTGTATTGGAAGTATTTGATTGTAGAACAAACGCAAACGATGCATTGGGAAACGTCGAAGATGTATGTACGGCTGGAAATTTTGCACCATGTTCTGAAGAATGCGGAGAGCACAAGTAATTAGCTCAGAGCCGCTTGCGGTTGAGCTGCAGCCAGAGATTGCGCACCATGTTCAGAAGAATGCGGAGGACACCAGTAATTGCTAAACTCGCCCGTGGTCAGGCTGTGAAGAGGACATCGTTAGTGAACGGCCGAGCCAGGAAGGATTTCTCGCCTAATTAGCAGCACTCGACACTTCGAAGTGGAAAGCACCACATAGCGCCGCAGTACCAGGATGAGGAAGGAAGGAAAAGCGAAAATAATGAAGATAATATTCTAGGGTACCTTAATGTAATAGCGTTCAAAAATGCTTTTATACAGTGGGCACTCAAATGAAACAATAACAATACTTTTATATGATTGAGTGTTGATATTTACTTAAGTACTTTGGAATTTGCGTCGTAACATTTATGCCTGGTAAGGCATTCCTGAAATTCGAATGCAAGTTTACTGTGAATTTTTACTAGGCAAATTATCACATTGGAATATTGAAGCCGCATTTTTGGCATCTCTATTTATACGTGAAATAAAACAAATTAAAAGAGAGATTACGTCGGATGTGCTTTGGATGAGGCGTACGATCATCGAAGAATATTAACCCACGGAATTCTCGCACTAATATGAGTATTTACTCGGAGAAAATAAAATATCACCTGGTGTCTACCAGAATTTCTACGTCGATGTCAAGGAATACTGAGATTCTACGTAGAAATCAAGGAATACTGAGAGGAATTCCACAGAATACCACCGCGCATACAGGATACCACCGCCGGATATACCTCGGATTCTCCAGGATTACCTCGTGGGATTCAGGACGTTATTGCGAATGGAAACTAGTGAATGAAATTTATTGACGCTTCGACTCGTATTTTCCGACAGATCAATATAACTTACTGACGTGCCGATTTGCCTGATCAACGAATCGACGTTCATGAGTAATCTGGCGATTAAAAGTTGAGTTGAATAAACGTCATAAAATATATGTGAAACATTGTGCACTTAACATGATTTGGTGGTAATTTGAATCGTAATAATGATCCATCTTACAGAACGCAATCGTGTAGTAATGTGGTGTATAGAAATTTTATACGAGTCTGGATGTTGGGCTCGCAATAGTTAATCCTGAAATTGAGTTACCTTCCATCAAGGCGTGGGTGAAGCTATAAAATGCCAAAAGAGAGGCATGGAAGAAAAGCAAATTCCGTCAGCTATACCAAAGAAGTAAACATCGAATCGTCAACAACAGCATCAAGGACTTGGACAACAGAACATGCAAGCGTGAATTGCAATCTACGAGACATAAAGTCATCAATACTGTACGATGTTTGAGAATGTAGGAGATGTAACCGTAATACTTTGTGAATGTTATTAGGGGTGAACACTCAAAAGATTTATGATGTACTTCAATTCGGTGGAACACAACACAATATATCAGGCCGTGCCAATTGTAATGAATAAGATTCTTAACTGTAATGTATCCTGTTTGTTGCGGAATTAATTTTAGAATATAATGTGCTTAAGTAGAATTTACCATGCGTGTCTTATGTTGGCTTCAGACTGCAGTAATCAATATTCAATAAATAGCTGAAAGCTAATTCAAAAAAAAAAATTGTCAGGCCAATTTTTTTTTAACTATAGGACGGCGGATCTGTCGAGAATCTGTTAAGAATAATCAATTTTGCGAATTCAAATGAGAATTTAGGGAAAATTTTTATCATGTGTAATAAATTCGAGGTTTTTTTATCATGTGTAATAAATTTGTGTGTAACGAATTTTGTGCGCATTTATTTTTTGCTTGAACTAAAATTGTGAGTTTATAAAACGGTGGTCAGGCGCACTCCAATGATACGAGTGGCTTGCTCTAACATGAGTGTAGGCCTGAATGTTTACATTCAACATAGATTTATGTGGCAGGCACTCGAGCTGGGTAGTGTTGTGCTTGGTAAGCAAACCTCGAGAGCGAGAGCGCGAACAAGGAGTGTGGTGTAGGGTTACCACAAAAGGCAAAGATTTGTTGACCATAGGCTGGCTAAGGGTAGGGGAGCAGAGGGTAGAGGCGTGAGAAAGCTTTCTCGCCAACGGACTTAGACTTCAAGAATTAACACACAAAATAGGGGCGAAAAAGGCGTGTTCGGCTCACAGCGAATAGGGAGTGTGCAACCTCGGGAGGAGCCAATAGGACAAAGCCGGCGAAGGTTTGGAAGTGCAAGAGTGGTGCCATTGGTTATGATTAGAAAGAGGGTAGCCCCAAAAAAGAACACTTTGACCAGCACGAAAAGACGAGAGTCAGTAAGAGTTCGCGAGCATCTCGATAAGGTCCGTCGTGGCTAGGCATCATTATACCTTAAGTGTTATACTCTGCGTCGTAAATAGGTGTTAAATTAAATGTCATACTTTGGAAAATAAGTGAGAAGCGAAACCTGTTGAGATATATTTTTCGTGAATCAACACATTAAAAGTTACATTTTTGCTTGTGCAGAGGGAAGAAGATCCCGTACTGTGGAGATTGCTTAAAGGAAAAGTTTTATAACGGCGTCAGGGCGGGTAAGGCTCGTGCTTTTGTTACGATAGATACCGCTGGAAACGATAGGTTCATACAACATATAAGAGAATTGGAGCAGTTGAATTAAATGTGGAATATGTGCATATATATATGTATAAAAAAATTGCAGATTTAAAGTAATCGTCCAAATTTTTGTTGCCCTGCAGGAGGGCGGCTTTCCTTGTCTCCTATTGATTGCAAGTACGACTTCTTCATAAGAACGTCCAAAGACAATTTATGCACTGTGTAAGAAACAGGGAATGAACTGAAGCTGCTCTGGGGTGACAGAACTTGTGATCCGAGGCTAAATGACAATCCATTGTGACGTTGGAGTGCGCCGACCCATCAGTTAGGCATTATTTCATTGTATGTGTTCCGTGTGTAATTTACTTGAGGGAATTGACCGGTCAATTAGGCAGAGTAGTATTTGTCAATATGCGTTACTTACAGTGCCAGTAAATTACGATTAATGCTGGGTACCAGGGTGCTCCATTATAAAAGATTCCTTAGCATTTTGATGGTGTTTAAAAACCCCATTACGCTCGCACCACATCTCACCGAGGCAAATTAGCGCACTGAAACGCGCTGAGTAAGTGGGTCAGCTGGCGTCGGTGAGTACCTTTTCTTTTTAGCATGTGTACTGTAATTGCCGATTATGATTCATTAATTTTTGTGTCGTATATGTATCCTTTGGAGGTGTGCCATTCCTCAATTCCGAGAGCCGGATCTTCCTGTTAATGAAATGTTAACAAGGAGGTGAAGGGCCCAATTTCTCGTGACACAAGGTTTGAAGATTTGAGCTGGTTTTTCAAGCTTTCGAAATTTGAGTCGAGACGAAGGCAAGCTCAGGAGTTTTTCGCGCTGGTAATACAGGCTTCGAAGGTTAAGAGCCGAATTGAAATTCGAGCTGCGAGCTAATCAAGCTTTGAAGTTTTTAGAGCCGCCGTTCAAGTTTTCTTCTTAGTTTTGCGATTGAAGTTTTTCTTCTCAAGTATTTCTTTTTCTTTCCAAATTTTGAGGATCGTGATGGAAGAAGGCTACTCAAGTATCTGTGATACGAGAGCTTAGTTATGCGAGGAGAATTATTTTCCCTCCGGTTAAATTATATAAGCACAAGTCGGCATTTTTGACAATAGCCTGACAGTCTCATTGGATGCAGAAATTAATTCATACGATATCCTTAGCTGTAGACATGGTACAATTAGCTTATGAAATGCGTAATAATCTGCTTTGTAATTTCTTGAAAATTGATCCAATGCTTTTCAGATACAAAGGAGCAGGAAATTTTCATCGTGAATAACTACAATCAAACAAGAGGCGACACATAAATGCCCCAGTTATTTTCAGAAACTTATCCTAAGAGATCATCTCCAACTAAACTATAACCACGTATCGTAATGTGCGCCAATTTAATGATGAAGGTACTGTGCTCAATTTTAACAAGGTTAAAAATGGATGAAAATAAGCTGCAAGAATTCAAGAAAATATTAATTTTATATCCACGATGAGTAAAAAAAAATCAAAGATTTTCGTACCGAGGAAATAATTTATATACGTCCTGTGAAACCATCTTGTCGTTCGAAAAGATTTGAATTTTTATTCCTACAAAATCCAATTACAACACCAACCCACTGAACAAGACTGTTTTGATTAATAATTTTTATTATTCTTTCGTGAATAAGAAACTTTTCTTTATTTGGAAAAGCAAGGACGTGATAGAAAATTAATTTTTGCATCCATTTAAACCAACTAAATATGTTAAAATAGGTGCTTTTTGTTCAATTTTATAACATCATTATTTTTTAAACATACTGCATAGAAATCTCTTCAGTAGGGCGATAAAGTTCCTATAAAAAACGTATCATTAATCTTCATGCGTAATACCAAATGATGAGTCGTATACATCAGTTTTCCTTGACTGACAGTACAGATACTTTTCTGGAAAGACATGCCGGCGCTGAATGCGATAAAAATGCTGCGAGACGTGTCACATAAGAATGATGGCGACCATTCTATGTTCTAAATGAACCTTCACTCAGAACATTCTTAAACGAACCTCATCCTTCCTGTTCCTTCTTTACGCCACACAATTGGTAGCCCAACCAACTAATTCACGAAGACATACTATAAAATGAATTATCACACACCTTATTTCGTCAGACAAAGATCAAAGTGTTTCTATGGCACAGGCATAGTACAACTAGTACCAGACAATGTACGATTTAGTGTCTGGTCCATGCATGCACTCTAATTCATTACGGCAGTGTAGTCCATTCAGACTGAGTGCGATGGACGTTATTGGTTATGAATTTTTTACAAGGGAAATATTACAAAACTACATCTTTGGGTCACAGTCCTTGTACTTACGTTCATGAAAGTATTTCTACAATAGCGTTCAATATCGCCATCACGCAAGGGCACTCCTTGTATTTCACTCCTGATAATATCACACAATTACTTCTGCCTGTAAATTCTGAACATTCCTTTTGCTACTCTGCAATGAATACCATACATTCTAACCATATACAGTAGGACTCACTAGTTCAGACAAGAAATAAGATGCATCCTACGAAATGTATCTGCTAACGATTATGTTCTTTCACTCCGGTGTATGTTAAATTTTCGCCTTCCAGAAAATCAAACAATTGCCTAGGTTGTCGAGGTGTAAAATAATAAGAAATACACGTTACCGTATGAGAGCAAAGAATTATTATTGATGGCACAGACCTCTTAATTAAAAGCTATAAGAATTCTTATTTTGCACAATGCGGCAACTAACCTTGAGCAATAAAAAAGAATAGAAAATTTTATGCGATGCATGTGAAATATTTCTTGCTCATGTCACAGCAAAAATTGCATTTTCCTATTTTACAGTTTAATTCTCTTTATGCGTAAAGAATCTTGTCAAAAAATTTCACTGGAATTTTAAAAATTAGCAAAAATTTAGTTGATAAGGAACCTTAATCAGACTTATTTTATTTCACTCAGCACTTTCAAATTTTTGTGTTTCAAAAATCCTGTTCATTAAAAAAACATCCCTTTGATTGAAGCTTCACGGCTACTCCTCAGAAAGCACGGCGCGCGGCATGGCTTATTGAAACAAAATCGCACGCCCAAAATCAACGCTATGAAGAATAAAATAGAGCAGAAATCCACCGTCACGTACGTGAATTTCTGCATCACTACAGAAATTTATGGAATTGGTGGCCTGTAATTCAGTGTCACAACGATGACCAGATATTGCAACATGAATTTCTATATTTGTGGCTGTTTTAAAAATACTGTATATCGAACAAAGATATGAGACATTACTGTACTGAGGCATAAATATATGTAATTGCTAAAGGGATTATGACAAGAAATCGAGTGCCATCTTGACGCCTTCCGGAGAGTAAATGGTGACCATTTACATGCACGAAAAAAGTGAGTCATCCTTGTCCCAAAACCGACAAAACAGAACGCGTCACAGGGAATAGTGAAGCTCATATGCCTCTGAAGTGTGCTATGAATATATGGTGCGTACTAGAATTTAATATCAAAGTTTTAAACTAAGAATCTTTATAACTGATTTCATTTAAAATTCTATTTCGTTGGTGTTTAAACTTTGCCTTTCGTAATTTTATCTCATTTGTTCGCGTGGCGGCACCGAAAAGTTATGCCATAATTTACTATTTTCATTCCTATTTCACCACAGATTTCATCATTCAGCGTTGTAAACAAATTTCTTAAGTGTTTACTCTGTATTATCTTTGTGACACATTTTACCGTGACGGTTATGAGATAAGGATGACACTTTTTCACTCTGTAGAAGTGAATTATGTGAGGTAAAAGAAATTTCGACAACCACTGAGTGCGATAAAATCAGTCTGATTAAGATGTCTCGTTAGTTGCCTTGGTAATATTTTTTTTTGGAAGGATAAAGTTTTACTGGCAGCCGGGACATACAAAGTAAGATAATTCGGTTTTGCCTGTAAAACCCAACAGTTTTATCAGATGTGGTTGAGCTGATGAGATATTGTGGGTGGCGTGATGGTATCAGTTATTTTCTAGACAAGAAGATATACTAAATATGCAGTAGTCTTAAATATTCATGCGAATTTCGTTCCCTGAAATTCTAAGATGTACGATGTATTTTAGCGTCTCGTTACCAACAACACATCGAATAACATAAGGGAAATGTGTAATACTATAATAAAAACTCACGGAAGGAAGATTTATAATAGTGGGCAGCCTGGCGTTGGTAAAACTTAGGAATAAAATCTATTGACATGAAGCTACATTGATAATACAGAGGTCATTTGAATGTTAACAAATACTGTGGAAAAAATATATTCTCGAAGTTTGGTCTGCCGATACTTTGCTACAGTCATCCTTTATGATGGAGAAGAGTGTTGACAGAGAATTCCGATTGATGATCTTGACGGAAGAGCAAAAAAAATGAACCCACTGACATCTTCGCTCACGACGACAATATCAAGTCTCTTAATTCAGGATGAAAAATGTTGATTGAACTGAGTGTGCCGAGTGGCTACATGAATGGAGCACAATGCTCATACAACTTTCTACGCGCTCAGGGAGCTATGCTGCAAAACGCGCCCGATAGATAAAATGCACAATGCAGTACGTGATGTATGCGAATGAGAGGTAGGAATTCGTACTCAGCAATCATTGCGAGGTCTCACAGTAAACTTACGCTTCGCTCTAAGGTGGGAACTGATAGGGAAGTCTAATTCTAAAATGGTTTGTATATACTCGTAGATAATTCCTTCGAGTGAGCGAGCACTCAGTGGGTAAGTCAGTGAGCAACGTTAAAAAAATGTTGTGACAAAACTTAAGCTATTTTATAACAGTATAGGACAACTATACAAGTACAGAAAATAGCTCTACCTGATATTAGTTTGTTTAATGTAAAAAATACTCTAAGTTGAAAGGAGAATGAAAATATCAATCTCTGTTGAGGCAGCTGAATGTGAAGAATTCTTTCTCATTCGGTATATGAAGAAAATTACTAAAGTTAATTTTAAGCTTACTACAAATCGAGTAAATTCACTTAAATTCAAACACTTTAACTTCATTGTATTTTCAAATTTGATTATCAATTTAGAATTTATGGCGCTGACCCTCTATGTTTCTCTACTCATTAAGATAAAGTATAAGAATCGGATGGCCGCGGCTGCTCACCTGAGAGCGCTCTCGGCACACAGAAGCAGATTCACTCTGAGCCTCTGATTTAGATTCAAGACTTGTACCGGCAGCAGAACTCTAGCCACCCAAGTGTTCTACGTGACCTAAGATTATTATTTCTGTTCCGAGTGGTGTTTCCAGTGTACGTCAGTACAAATGGTGATCAACGTCTGTTAGACTGCACGGCTGACTTTTTCATCAAGCAATCGTCTGCGCATTACCGACTCAAGACCCAACCATCGTAACGGTCTTCACACCTCACTGATGGACCTGCGAGCTACCATGGCCGGATACTTTCTCTTCCTCCACCTCCCCTGCGCTGCGCTACGATGCTCGTCCCATCTCCTCGCCTCTGGACGACTGATAAACACTACTGCCTATTCGATGGTGAGACATAGTTATAGTCAACGCCATTTCTTATTTGTCTGTCGAGCAGTTTGTGTTGGTCTCGTCAACCTAAATTATAAATAGGAGAGAATCCAGCTTATTAATTTGTTCAACTATAATTACTCGACTAACTTCTTACTTTATTACTCCAATTGCGTGGACCGCTAGTCGGCCACCGTCCTTAATTACCTATTACTAAATTACTAAATTACTGTTATTGCGTGGACCGCTAGTCGGCCACCGTTCTTAATTAACTTGTTACTCAATCACTCAGAAACGTAATTTCTAATAGTGTTGGTTTTCTCTCCACAGTTGTGTCAGGCATTAAGGCTTCTGAGCGCGCTGATGGGGTGCACAACACTCTCTTTATCCTCTGTAACCTGAGATTAGGATTCGTCTCTGTTTTCATTTATTAATAAACTGTCGTAAACCTGATTCGTTTCCGTCACCTGCTATAGGGCCTGGTACTTTATTTGTCATTATCTATGTCTTGAAATTTAAAAATATACACTCGTAAACAGTTCCTAATACATCAAAAAACGTTTCAAAATTATTTCTATTTGGTTTAAATAATTCATTCAAGTGATACATATTTAGTTGATAGTTTACATAGTTGATACATAGTTGATTTAACCTTCTAAAGAGGAATCGTTGTAAATCGACGTTTATCAAATTTAAATTACACAATTAATCTAAAATAATTGTGTTACTAAACTAATAAGCAATTTTCATGATGTTGTTTGGATTCAACGCATGAAAATACATAATACCAATTAATGTCATTCAAAAAATATCAAGTTTTACAAAAAAGATAAGGAGCATAGTATATACATCGTTCAAACTGAAGGTAAATAATTTCAGACGTGAAATTCCGTCAATGAGTTGTCCGTCAAAGCGGTGTTCAAGCAATTCTTGCTTTCCCATCGGCTATTATCATACACGCTAACCTAGAACTTCTGCAGGTGCGTCAAACTGTTTCCTTCAACTTATTCTACGAATGTTTCACCTCTACGACAATCATTTTTTTCTTGAAACTTGAACAGGTCCAATTCATTGATCTCCGTATTTTGTCATATCGAGGCGTCGAACACTCGGTCATTTGATTTAATTCACTAATTCTTTAACTACAGTACTTAACAACTCGTCCCATGCTTGCTATCTCCATACCTCTTATTGCTTAACTTCCGTCTCTCTCTCTCTAGGAAATGCAGATACTTGAAACCACTTTTGTTAAAACTTCTTAATTCTCCCATCAATGCTTGTTCAACTTCAGCACAATCCGATATCATTCATTTGGCTAAAACTCTTCGACGTTTCACACTTATAGTAGAAATAATTTTCAAATTACTGTCATCAAACTTTTCCTAAGTTTTGGCAGCCATCTTCGTATTTTTTTCATAGAAACTACTAAAAACAAGTGTTGTATCATCGGTTCAACATAAACTGAAATGAAGGCACCTCGCCTCGCACACATCGTTATCCTCTTATAGATCTGGACTGCAGAAAACCTTGGCACTCTCATTCCGACAACTCTGTTCGAGTATAGCACGTTCGTGGTTTCACGTTACTCTGTGCCCCACACAAACGGGCTACGAGGCTGCATCACGATTCACAACCGTCATTTCCCATCATGACGTCTATCGTAAACGACGGTCGCAAGATGTGTTACAGGCTCTGCTTTCATACTCAGGTGTTGTTGAGTTGCATACCCTAATTGTTAATACCTATGTCAAATCATGGCAACCATAATGAATACCACCTCAGTATAGAAAGCATTTTTGGGAAGAAAGTCTCCCTAATTTAACAGACTTAAGAAACGAACTAATGAAAATCGTACAGCTGAATGACAGATTAGATTAGATGAGCAGCTAAGCGACACAAGTTCATCCTTTAACCACCATTACCCTAGGAATAACTTCTACTGAAAAAAATTCTTCCTTATAAATGAGATAGTTCGAACCCTTGTTCTAATCCTTGCCATGTAGTAAAGATGAAATACAGAAACATGTTTCTTCACCTAACTTGACCTAACCTAACCATAACTGCCCATTTATGCTGCCTACAAATCAAAATTTACCGCTATGCTCATAACCTTATTTTAATCAATCCCTATTCTACTCACCCTCCTAATTATATCTTCCTCACACATTGCAGTTGAACATCGTATAACACCACCATACTCACCCCCCTCACCAGCTGCCCCACCATGCCGTTGAAGGAGCCGTTGTCTAGTGCGGACCCCCAGTAGCCGTCGCTTGGCCTCACCAACTCGAACCTGTAAAAGGGAAATTTTTGTCACATCCCTACATTCACTCATATACATTTTTTTAAGCTGATTGTAAACACATGAAATCACACATGGTAGCATGATACAAGTGTAACTTTCGAAATATTACTTCGACGGGAACATGAGTTCGGTGTACTTCAATCATAAAAAGAATGACTCAACGTAACCTCGTTGAGCGTCGTGATTTCAACTTCCAAGCGAGTAATTCGTTAACTGTTAGCTCCCTTCGGCTATTAGGTATTGCACAGCTTCTTATTGAGAAATGCAAAGTACAAATTAGTGTGAAAATTTTGAAAGGTTTATTTACCACAAACATATACACTGTTACAAGTAAAACGCGAGAATGAACTTAAAATCTACCAGTCGACAATGCGATCGCATTGTGGGTCAAGTGAGCTATGAGGCTCTTACGACAATTTATCAGGAGATGAACGAATTCAAAGGTAAAGCATGAAATAATTTGGTTTAATTAAATTTCAAACTTAATATTTATTAAGAAACACACATAACAAATAGGCTGGCATCAAACTATGAGAAAGTGCAGTCGACAGTGTATAGCCAACGTTTTCTCTGATCTGAAGTTATTTTTATACATGTATACTCATACATATGTATATCTACATTAACGTATCCACACAAACATAATGTACTTACAGTTATGCTCGAAGCTATTGGTACCTTTGTATCGTTCTTGAATATACGTGGATGAAATCTTCATTAGGCTACTTAAGACTTCTTCGAAATGCTTGCAGTGAAAGGTTCAATGGTATTTTACAAGGAAATTTGCTCAACATTTTTTTAAAAATTACTTTTTTAAGCAAATTATGAACAAAAACAGCATTACATCGTGTGCATATCTATTCGCACGCATCTCAATAACTCGCAGTGAAGTTTTTATTTTTAATGACTGCCTCCAGCCTTTTCTCTAGTCCACTACTATAGGTGCTTGCAAACATCTATCGAAGTATTAGACCACTCCATAGTACTTTCTTTCATTTCTCCAGGATTCTTGTGTTTTGTTACAATAACATTCTCTCAACAATCAATCCCTCACAAACTTTCGATAGATTCAAATTTAGCTTTTGGCTTGGCCGTAGAAAAACTTAACTTATTGTTTTTTTACAGATTTTTCGGTGCACTATAGGCGTCGTTATCATGTCGACAGACCATGTCGGGTCCAAGATTCAGTTCCTGTTTCTAATTTTTTCAGAGAATTTTTATAAACTGATCTTGTTCCATGATTTCTTTAACCCTCACAGGCTTCCAGTTCCACTGAGCGAGAAAAAAAAACACTTTCGCCTCCACGCTTCACAGATGGAACCTGAGTTTTCGGCTCAAAATCGTCACTATTTTTAGCCCGACAAAACAAACGTGTCAGCGCCGATGAGTTTAATCTTCGCGTCTTCTCACCACAAAAGCTATGCCCAGAAGGTAGTTTTATAATCCATATGTTCTCTGGTAAAAGCTAATCGGCCATAAGCGTATCTAACCATTAGAAGAGGTGTTTTCCTAGATCTGTATCCATTCATTCCTTCTCAGATGTTTTTTGCAGTGTTCATCTTAAAATTTTAATTCCCTCCATATTTATATTCTGCATAAAACTTTCCCTTTGATTCTCGAGCTCAAGTCAACTTCCTCCACTATTTTTCCGTCGATCGATGCGAAAGTATTTCCATTTTTAAACGTACTGTAAAGTTCTGAATGGCGGTCGACTTTTTAGACTTCTGCATAATACTTTCAACTGTTGATAGAGGGTCATCAAATTGCCGAAAAATTGATTTGTAGTCTTTCTCATTTATATGATAATTTACAAGTTTCCTCTGAACTCGATAATGAGTTTCTTTTGATTAATTGATTGCTTATGGGCCGTTTTCAGCCTCCGTTAACATAACAAAGAAGTTCAAAGAGAGGAAGGATGAAGACACCATTTACATGGAGTTGAGGGAACTCGGAATCTGTGCACAAGGTGCGTAGAAACAGTAAGTTGAGAAAGAAGTTCATGAAACAAGATAAAGTAGAATAAGAAAGTAGTAGGTGCAGAAAAACCAGCTCAGTCGTGAACGGGAAAAACTGGATCCGTAACAAAACAAAAAACCTATTTTGTTTCCACAGAAGAAAGGTCTACCTCCTTTAGCTCGGGCCCTCACACATCCCCCTGGGAGCGCTAATTAATTTAGCACATCCCCCAAGGAGCGATTATTACCATAGTTGTATCCCCCTGAGGGATTCAACATTCTCGCTTTTTCAGAATACTTACATGCAAGGTGCGAAACTTCTGTAAAAATCGCATAAATTGAAAAATTACCACTTTTGAACTCAACATTGCAATAAAAATATAGATAAGGGAGGAAATACTCAGCAACGGTACCCCTGGATGCGAGTCATGGTGACACTCCACGGTGAGCCATGGTGACACATCTCGGTGTGTCAAGATTTCTCTGAGTAAATAAGCTTTTTCGAAATTAGTGTGGGATAATCAAGGCAATGGACTTTTTGTTTTTCTCGCAATATTTCATTCAACCATTCACATGACAATTGTGATACCATTATGCTTTGCGAATCAATTAAGGAACTCACATCGAAAAATGTTAAAAACAAATGATTTTAACCTTTTAACGCCATTCGAAATTGGAAATCATTCTTAGTGGCACGAAGAGCAAATTTTTTGTTGCAATTTCATAAGCAAACACTTATCGATATTGAAGTAAATTTGCAACGTTAATATTGAAGAAAGAAATAATTCACTAGTAAGATGTGAAAAATAACAAGCTAGACTAGCTATACAAAGATTTTTGAACCATTCGGTGGCTATGTTATACGATCTTTGTACCGTTAAGGATATTATAGTAGCTGTTGTGGTATATTTACTTCTAGCATGTTAGCACCTTTATGTTGAGAAATATCGATACAAGTATTTTGACTCAAATTATACGAGTAAACTTTTTCGAGGTATTCCGTTTTTCTCATTTTCGTTTCTTTTTAAAATAAAATGTTCAGTTAATTTGAAATTATTTCATAAAATTTGACGACCATAATGAGGTGACGGTATGCAATTAGCAAGCTTTGGATCACACAAAAATGACCTCAGTGCACACTGAATGGCTCGGGGATACCGGCTCATAAGGGTAAATGTTCATTTTATTGTTTGATTTGTGTTGTAAAATGCTTTGTTAGTTTTGTGTTCCAATTTTTCTCATTCTTCATTTTTGAATGATTTTCTTGCCAACTTTATTTAGGCCAGAAATTTTTATATTTGTCGTATGTTAAACCATATTCACCATGATCGGTATACGCTCGTTTTTAGGTACTCGTTGTTATGCTCTAACAATAAGGTAGGGTTAAATGGCCGAGCAGTGCGTCGAACTTCTTTTAACGTGCATGATCATTTGCTTCTATTCATTAAACTTACCACAACAGTATCAGTTACTATCGAGGAATGGAGAAGACATTCTTTGGTTTGGGATTAAGGGATAGACATTCTTTGGTTAAGGGATCGAACTTGTATGCTGGAAGTCGCGGGTTCGTTCCCAGCGCTGGCGCGGAGATTTTCCCCGTTGGGTATAAGGGAAAGCTCAAGCACAATACCCCACTCGACCCAGGTGTCGGAAATGGGTACCGGCTTTACGGGGAACCGTCATGGTGTCCTATATATAGGGTTAGTTATAAGACATTTGAAAAACCAATGCTAAGATCATATGTATCAGGCTTGATTGGAAATAAAGCATCCCAAAGATGCCGATGTTAACCTAACCTAACCTTTTGTGTGTCCTCCAGGGCATTCTTTAGTAAAGGTTCGCCGTATTTTCATTTCGTCATTAAAATGTTCTAATAAACCTATTCAGACATAACGTAAAATGACCATAAGTATTCATTTCCGTATTTTTCTCACAATCCTTTGTTCAACCGCTTACATGGCTATAATGATAAATACTATGATACGTTCACTAAGAAGTCTTATTTTTGGACCTTTTTAAAACAATCTGATAGTTATGAATGATCTATTTCGTCAGTCATCTATATTATAAACACTGTTTTTTTCTGCATGATGGTGCCATAAAATTATTCTAATCTAGTAACTGCTTTCATAAAATGTCAAAAGTTCGTATCTGAAAATAATTAAGCAACACCGGAACATTTATATTTGACATCAACTTACGAAACATTGAGCTTTTCAGCAGCAATCTTGAATGCGTCGAACGCGACACCGGAGACCATGGCTGGATCCTGCCCGGCCCCTGCAGGGAAGGACATGTACGGCAGCCAGGTTTCCGCGGCCACCCTCAGCTGGTGACCTGTGAGGGCCATCACCAGCGTCCGACTAGAGCTAGCTTCTGGTCAGAGGCTAGACGCAGTTACGGTCAATGACCACGCAATTGTTCTGCGCAAATTCTCTCTTCCATTTTACTACGACAGCCCAATATCGCACGTAAACAAACGAGGTCACTCTCGTCTTCATATCGATTAGGTCAAGGGCCTGCACCTGCGTCCAAGCTGATGCATACCATACATTACGTAATGACCCATGATAATATTACTTAAAATGTAAACTAGGTGCGTTAGATTCATTTAATACGCTTAAAATGAATCTAACGCACCTAGTTTACATTTTAATTAGTACTACGTATGTATGCTTAAGGCATGACACCAATAAATCTACGCACATGATGATAATTTGAGGTTGCTATGGAAAAATGTATATATTGGTTAGACACTTATCTTGTTCGTGGATTTTGTGATAATGGGCTGCGTGACTGTCTTACGTGAGTAGATTTTTACACTGGTAATATTGTTATATAGTTTCTTTTCAACACAACATGAGGTTTATTTAGCTGTAGCTGCAAACTACAGTTTCAGTAGCTTAGACTACCAAGGCGGAATAAGAAAACACTCTGGTACGCACGTATCAGTGTATGCACTAGCCGCTGTTGGTTACAGACTTCCTTTTAAAACCAGCCATACCCGGAAGTCAGGCAAGAGCGCGTACCAATACCTTCCGGAGCTCATTAACGAGGAGCGTAATAACAGCTTCCGAAGCTCGTGGAGGAGGAGCTTTACAACAGCTTCCGGAGCTCTAACTCACAAAGCAGTGCCACATTATAACGAGGCATATTTTAATATACAACAATTTTCTTCCCCTTAGATGAATATATGACGAAAGGAAGGAAGAACTCAGCAATCCATTCGCATTACAGGCTTAGTTATTCTTCCTGATTTACGAGGTTTATTTTCTACAGATGACCTGCTAACAGGCTGCAAAGCAGAAGGCTTCGCCGCCTTACTACTGATAGATCCAAAATTACCAGAAGAATGAAGCAGCTGATTAGAGCGTCTCTTCCAGAAAACATTTAATGTTAAGATTTGAACCTGAAAGATATTAACAGCAACTTTACTAACAATAATTCCTTTCAGCCACTTGGGACCATTTCTTAAATTCAGAGCAAGAACATGATCACCGACATCAAATTGAGTTACATACATAGGCTTAGACCTGGACACAGAATATTTAGGATTAACTCTATTTCTGGAAGTAACGAATTTACGGCTGTTGAGCGCAACAGAGGGATCAATTTTTGTGACACTATAAGGAATACAATGTGATTCGAATAACGCTTCTGCTAGACGGAATTTGAACGATTCAGGAGAAGAGAGTTTTTTCAACAGGTCTTTGATGGCCCTTACAGTTCTTTGATGCATGGATAAGCGGCACCCTTCCACGCCGAGTGCCACTTGCGAACTGAGCACCATCTCCGTCACCGTCCGTGTGTGGGGCCGTCTGCCTACAGCTTCCGAAAATTGGCTTCACTTTAGAGCGATTATGCCGGTTCCATGTATCCAACTTCCTTGGTTCATACGGTTCTAGTTCTGTTACAGTTGTGGGTAGAGGGAGCCTACTGAGACAATCGCTATTTACGTTACATTTACCTTTCGAATGGCTGAAAACATAGTCAAACTGGGAAAGTTTGAGAGGTTTATGCGAACGAAATATATCCTTGATTATATGAACACTTTTATCCTGTTCTGGAGTCCACTGGAAAGGTACATCTTTCTTTAGTAGCAAATACAGAGGATGCATGACAGGAGAAAATTTGGGTACAAGACGACTATAGAAATTACACAATCCAATGAATGCTTGCAACTGTTTGAGGTTTTTAGGAACAGGAGCATTGAAAATTGCTTCTACTTTCTCAGAATTAGGGTGAACACTTTTGTTATTGGAAACGTACCCTAGATAAGATACATGATCAGTTAAACTGGCACATTTAGAAAGATTTGAGCGAATTCCAGCATTTTTGAGAACAGACAAGACTTTGTCAAAAACTTCCAAATGAGAATCATTCAAGTAATTTTAATGTACATCAGAGAAATTATGAACTGAATTACCATCACAAGTATCGTTCTTAGGTTTCTGTTGAGTGACTTCGTTTTTTCGGTGCAGAGACTCGCGTGAACTCTGCGAGCCGCGAGTTGCCAAATCTTCTCTTCCGACGTTGCCATGACAACCACACCGTTCGGGCTGCACCATGTAGGTGCGGGCTGTTTGAAATTCTCCTCGTGTAGGTCCTCCACAAATAGGCTCAGCTGGAGGAGGCTGTGCTGCAGTCGTCGATTTGCAAACTTTAGAAATGTGGCCTATTTTTTCGCATGTGTTACATTTCAATTCCAAAGCATAGCAATTCTTTGCAAGATGCTTCTGCTTAGTGCCAAAACGGATGCATATGTAGTTCGGCTGTAGTTTTTCTGTTGTGAAAAACGATGAAGATGAATCCTCACGAATAATATCTTGAACATCGGAGCTTAACTGTTCGATGAGTTTTGCATGTTCAACACAATCGTTGGACGATTTTCGATCACACTTCTGTAGAACTGCACAGATAATTTGCGATGAACGTAAACCAGCAACGAAAGCATCTCTCAAGAGACGATCACGACAGCAATTATCATAGTTTCACGCAGATTCTAAGTCATTTTAACGTTTTAGCATAACTTTCTATGGATTCATTAACCCCTTGCTTTTTGTTTAGAAATGTAACAGAAGCACCGACAATGTATTTCTCGATTTCAAATTGCTCTATTAAGGGGATCTACTACCCTGGAATTGACCTTCCTGTTCAAAAGTCACTGTACACATGTCTATTTCACCTAGGGGAACGAAAATGCACACAGATATGTAAAATTGAATTCCAAACACATTTGCGTCTATAACATTTTTCGATTTTCGCAAAAAAAAGTTAGTTTTTGAACACAAGAAAAAAATTCGGCACACTTATCTCACTCTACAATTTTCAACGTAGAAGCGTGATCTTGGTCTCATTCGAAGCGGAAGGACATTACAAACGTTGTAACGTAGGATTTTTTCGAAGTTCGAATTAGAAAAAAAATTATGGTTATATGTCCGAAAACTTTCTTCCCAAGAAAAATCCTAGACTACTTTTTCTAATCTCAGATTGCAACATTATATTGCAACTAGGTGAACGAAAATGAATACAGGTATGTAAAATTAAATTCTGAACACATTTGATTCTATAAACATTTTCGATTTTCGCCATAAAAAAGTTAATTTATGAACACAATAAGAAAAAAATTTCCTAAACTTTTCTCACTCTACAATTTTCAGCGTAGAAGCGTGAATTTGGTCTGACTCGATACGTTCGACGGTGGGAACAGCGTAACGAAGCGAAACTCTATTTGAATTCCAAGTTAAATTTTTATTAATAAATAACTCATTTTTTGGATTTTTTACATGTTGGACATACGTAACCATATTTTTTTTCTAATTCGAAATTCAAAAAAATCCTACGTTACGACGTTTGTACAGTCCTTCCGCTTCGAATGAGACCAAAATCACGCTTCTACGTTGAAAATTGTAGAGTGAGATGAATTCAGGGCAATTTTTTTCGCACAATAACTTTTCTTTGCGAAAATAGAAAAATTTTATACGAGCAAATGCGTTCGGAATTCAATTTTACATATCTATATGCATTTTCGTTCCCCCAAGTGAAAATAAATGGGAAAAAGACATTTGTAAAATTTGGTGGATCAGGTAAAGCCCAGGGTAGTAGATCCCCTTAACTTTTCTTCTAGTTCATCATACGTAGCATCAGTGAGTAACACAGGTTTAGTTCTTCGTTGTAGATCAGTAATGATGTTTACAGGCAAAGCCTTAACTAAAATACTAGCTTTCTTATCACCATTGTTCCCGCCTTCTGAAGAGAGTCTGCACACTGCACATTTAATCTTTGTAAAAATTCACACACTGTTTCCACTTCGACGTCGAATGGAGGACAGCTAACTGCAGAATGCGCTATCTTGGTATCAAGCACTTTCAAAATTCAAATTCCCGTTGGAGATTCGAAATCCTCGTCGCCAAATAATGATATGTAGTTCCTTTTCAACACAACATGAGGTTAATTTAGCTGTAGCTGCAAACTACAGTTTCAGTTACTTCAGACTACCAAGGCAGGAGGAGGAAACACTCTGATACGCACGTATCAGTGTACTAGCCTCTGTCGGTTGCAGACTTCCTCTTAAACCAGCCGTGTCCGGAAGTCAGGCAAGAGCGGGTAACAATGGCTTCCAGAGCTCGTAAAGGAAGAGCGTAATAACAGCTTCCGGAGCTCGTAAAAGCGGAGCGTAACAACAGCTTCCGGTGCTTTAACTCACAAAACCAGTGCCACATTATAACGACACGTATTTTAATACACAACAGCTTGCATCAAAGCAAGCTAAGCTTCTACTTTCTGTAATCTGGGGCATAAACAGTAAATTATAAGCTAATCCTGGCACATACAAGACTTTCTTTACAACACAGGTATCTACTAGACCTTTAGTCATGAACACAATAACTTTAATATCACCTACACCAACACCTTGCAATGTTCAGCCATCACCAACTTCAATGTTAACTGGACTAGATAGCTCATTCATACAAGAAAAATTCTTCCTATTACTACACACATGTGCAGTTTCTCCAGAATCTGTAACCCAGCATTTCTTATTAACATTCATCACAGACAATGCACTGATATAGTTGATTTTACCTGCTCCAAAATCTTTCTGGTCTTCTGTATGGTTCAAGATGTTTTTTCCATCTTCTTGCAACAAAATTTACGGAACTTAAATGTTTTTTCATCGTATAAAGAGTACTCTCGACGAAAAACCAAGATTATTGGCCATTCAATCCCTGGTGTTATCGCGCATTGACTACTGCAGCCTAGCATGGGGAGACTTACCTCAATACCTTCAATGGGATTTACAAAAATGCATGAATTTCGCCGCCAAAGTGGTATGCAACGGTAAATTAGAAAAAAGTGATCACGTTACCCCTCTCCTTAATAAACTCGGCTGTACTCCTATTCAAGAAAGGCTCCTCGTGCAAAGAGCCGAATAACGTGTTCTCCTCGTTATATCTTCCTCAGAGCAATGTTGAGATAGTGCGTTTCCATCCACCCACTGTAGCCAACCTAAAGCCGAATAGGAACAATAATGTCTTAGTCGACTATCGGTCACATCACTTAGGGCAGAAGGCTCTGCCAATATCAGGCGCCTTACTGTGGAACAAACTTTCCCTGAGTATGAAAATCCCTCAAAGACTGAGAGAAATTAAAATCTGAATAGCTCATCATTTTGCGTGTCAACAATAATTCTTAGTTACAGAACATACTGAATAAGTATTTACGAAACTTATTTACTTAAAATTTCCATTGCTGAACAATCTCCCCTGCTCATTATTTTATAATTCAACACATTACGCAACAGTTTCGAAGAATGCGTAGGTATTATGATTCGATCTTCTATACGTTGGGATTTGCAAACATGCTTACTTACATACGCGTGTACGTGCGTGGGTGTATTTGTGCATATGTGCGCATAAACCTAGCTGTATGCACTGGACTAGCATCTAGCATATGAACTATAAATACTATGTATGCGCATGTGTGAGCATATATGTATGCACATATACATATATTTGTGCACTAAACGGGCAACTAGAATTTGGATGTGAAATACCGCTTTTTTCTTTTCCCTCTCAACTTGCAACATTACCTAATACGTCATCTCTCTTTACTATTGCAAAGCACTCACAATAAAGTATAAATTTGTTGCATGATCACTCATATATGTTTTACTAAGATGCTTATCAACTACTGCCCGTTGTGTTAAAAATAAATTTTTAATTCGGAAAAACAAAACTCATCATTTTTGTACATCACTCATGCTTGTATCCTGGTAGCCGTGTGAATGTGTGTCTATGTATGCGTACGCACATATATCTGTGTGCACTGAACTAGTAACTAGCATATGAACTATAAATACCGCCCTTGCTCACTCGGAACATGCAACACTGCCCTAACTCACCATTTTCACTGTATTATTTAATAACATTTGCAAAAAATAAATTTGTTGTGTGGTCACCTCTATATTTTCGAATAATATGCTTATCAATTAATGCCTGTTATGTTAAAAAATTTTAATTAGAAAAACCAAATTTGTAATTTTGATAATTTTCATGCTTGTACCCTGGCATCTGTATGCATGTGTGTGTGTGTATGTATGCGTACATTTGCAGTGATGGGCAGTTGCGCCGCAACAAGTTGCGGCCGCAATTGCGATGGCAACTTCTTCTTTTGCGGTTGCGCCGCAACAAATTTTGGGAAGTTGCGAATCTGTTGCGATCGCAACAATTTTCGACGTGTCAGGCCGCAACTCGAAACCGCAACATCCTGATGGTAAATTAATTTTTAAAATAACTTCAATAAAGTTTAATACGCGCTTCGTTCTCATTTGAAACTAAACCTTAAAAGGGTACAACCCATCTGGCAACTGTTTATTATTAGCATTAAGCGACACAGTGATACACATAAACTTTGCTTACAGTATATCAGTATATTTAATGTAACTCATTATATAACATATGTTAATAGGAATGAGTTGTAAGTGTGAAATAACGTGTTATACGGCAAATCTACATAGCTATATGTTGCGATTTACCAATGTACTTCACAACGACGATTTTATCTTGGCGTCCTGTCTGCATCCCCATTTTAAGCTAAAATGGCTATACGAAGTAGGTACAAAGAGTGGAGGTAATAAGAAAAAATCGCCCATCTTAATAACAGAACGGAAAATGGTATTTCAGCTGAGGAAAGCAGTGCTGAGGACGTAGATGACGAAGATGACTCCTTCAACGTCGTAATGATATCGGATGACAAGGAAAAAAACGAAGAAAAGTTCGTTGAAACAAGTCGATGATTAGCTGAAACAGGCAGTAATCCACAGAACTAGCCACCCTGATGTTCACTGAGCGATATTTCCTCCAAGTGAATTTGTCGCTTCGTTCATCCGATTTACCACGCCAATCCCATCGAGCGCTGCAGTCGAACGACTGTACTCCTTTGGCAAAGAAATTTTGAGACCACGACGTGCTGAGCTTTCAGACAAACATTTTGAAATGTTAACATTTTTGAAAGGCAACGCTGATCGTCATTACAGTGCATTGACATTGTCACATTGAGATCATGAACAAGTATTAAATCATAACAGAGGAACAACAAGAAGCAGAGGAATATCATATATTACAGGAGCATATGCAATATGCATGGTTTTTCTTTATGCGTCATAAAGGCTGTACAAATGTTCTGCATTTTTCTATTTTCTAAATTTTCCAGCTATATATACGGAAATCCTATGAAAATATAGCTACTAGCTAAGTACCTTTTCCATATTATTATTAAAAAATGGAATTCATTTTATTGTTCATGCTATATTTACAAATGAAACGTTTTTTCTTTCTCATTTCTTTGCAATATATATACGGAACTCCTATGAAAATATAGCTACTAGCCACGTACCTTTTCAACCTTATTATTATTAGAAAATAGAATTCATTTCATTTTTCATGCTTTATTTACAAATGAAACGTTTCTTTCCGTATCTTGATGTTTCATTCAATTCTAGTCCACACATTTACTCGAACTATTATTTTTTTTTTAAACTGTGCACTATTTTGAATATCTTAATATTATTTTTATTCAGAGAAATATATACGTAAAAAAATTAATACTTTTTAATTAAAATTACATTTAATCAGTAAAAAGTTGCGGTTGCGATCGCCACTTTAGTTTTTTCAAAGTTGCTGTTGCGGTTGCGTCGCAACTTTTTTTGTGGTGTTGCGGTTGCGGTTGCGCCGCAACATTTTAAAAGTTGCGGGCCCAACACTGTGCATTTGTATATGTTTGTACAGTCATACATCTACCTAAAACAGTTCTTGCAAAATCTCTTATCGATCGACTTGTATTTGTCTTGTAAACTTAACTGGTGTTTGGGTTATAGCGAGCTCATTTAAGCAATCAGCTAAGTGTAATTTTTCATAGATGTATTTATTTTTTTGCTTGTTTTTTTTTTTTGTTTTGTCCATGCTTGCTATAAATGATATTTTTGAATTTTTGCCACAACACGCAACTATAATCTTCTTCTCTGATTTCATGAAATCCAAAGCTGTCACAAGTGTTTTCATCCAACAAAGTTCTAATCTTTATTGCTTCCATGAATAAACAAACACTACTCAACTTCAATTAAACAGCTATAGGATACATTTTAATGCTTTTTCTCTCCGATTTTGTACAAGCATTAAACTGGACCGTCGCGGCACCTATTTATGTTTCTCAATTAAAGACATCTGCATCATGTTTCGAAAATAACGTAACTTTTTCTAATATGGTAACTTTATAGAATAGTTATGAGCTCTTCTGTTACTCACAAAGGGTGAGAAAGACAAAAAATAACAATTGTAACAATTTATTAAGAAATCAACACTTTCAATGAAAAATGACTTTTTCAGTTGATCAAAATGATAAGACCACACACATACAAAAATCATAGGAAATCTTTCTTCAATGACGTTGAGGTGAGCAAACATTGAACTTAGTTACGAGTACTGCCTCCATTCTTGTTAATAACCTCAAAAATTCTTTGTGGCATACTAGAAACGAGGGCTTCCATGAGGACTCGAGGAATGTTATCCCAGCTCCTGAAGATTGCAGCACTAAGTTCGTTTACTGACGCAAATTGTTCACCATTTCCATAAACATCTCTCGCCATCCATCCTCAAACATTTTCTATTGGGCTTAAGTCCGGCGAACATGCTGGATGACACAAAACAGTAACCCCATTTTCTTGAAAGAAAGTCATAGTCTGGCGGGCGGTGTGGACTGCTGCATTATCCTGCTGAAAAATTCATCCATCACCACACAGACGAGGACCCTCTGCTGACAAAGATGATCTTTGCAGCATTCCAACGTAACCAGCAGCTTTTTGACGACCCTGCACCTCCTGAAGCTCCATGGTTACTCTGTAGGAAAATGCGCCCCATACCATTTCGGAGCCTCTACCACTATGGCGCGTGGAAAACATTTCAGGAGGGATTTCTTTGTCATGCCAGTACCGTTGGAAGCCATCAGGGACATCCATATTGAATATTTTCTCATTAGAAAACAAAACTTGAGACCACTTCTCAACGTCCCATGTTTGGTGCTCACGAGCAAACTGTAAACGGGCCACTTTGTGACGTTGAAGCAACCGAGGACCTTTTAGACGCTTTTTTTCTTCATGCCGTTTTGCCGTAAGATTCGCCTGATCGTAACTGCACTGCAATCAGCATCTGTGAGGGCCTGAATTTGCTTGGAAGACAACGAAACGAAACGAAACTGTCTTGAGAAACCACCCGTTTTATTCTCCTACCCAATGCAAGTGAAATTTTTTTCGGTCTGACGCTAGATTTTGTTGTTCCATAATTTTATGGGTCCTTTAGGAAGTTGCAAATTACAATTTTACTGCGGTGAATCTTATCTGCGATTGCGCGTTGCGACAAGCCTTGCTTATGCAGTTCGACAATTCGACCACGTTTAAATTCGGAAAGTTTGCTTGCTTTGGGCATGGTGAAACTTTTATGCTATCAGTGCCAACCTGTAACTAATCTAAAATGCCGGAAATTACCCTTACACTAAACTTTTTTACCCTGATCTTATAATTATGATCAACTGAGAGTCATTATTCATTAAAAGTGTTGATATCTTAATAAATCGTTACAATTGCTATTTTTTGTCTTTCTCACCTTTTACCTCTAGTAATTACCGATCCCTAGTTGAATGCATTTAATTATTTATCACTGAAAACTTGGCATTTTTCTAAATTTTCAAGTAGTCTTAAATTTTTGATCAGGAGTGTACTAGTCTATACGTAGGAATAAAAAATATAGTTCTGAATGTCAACCTCGCTGCCCTTTATTTTGATCCACCTGTTCCTTTCAACAATTTTGATCCACCCGTTCGTTTCAACAAATTACTTATACCGCAAGTCACCGAGTTCGTATTTCACTGCAAGTGTGCTGCAAAAAGAGTATTCTGAACTATACACTGTTACGCGAATCGTGTTTTGTTTTCTTTTATAATTGTAGTTACATATATCATCAAATCTAGATTAAGCAACACTAGGGATCATTTATTTAGACTAGTGACATGGGTATTACAATACTCATGTGTGTGTATCATATAAGTGTATTTTCCATACTTTGATATACTTTAAAACACCAATGATGTTTTGTCCCATCTCTATGAAAATAAACTGTTTTTTCTTCTTCTTCTTCCTTCCATGTTAAGGTATTTGAATGCAATTTTCGCTTTTATTTCAATATAAATGTGCACAAACTTATACATTTTTCAACCAAGCGTTACGTGGATTGTGTTCTTTTATTAACTTATATTTAAATGCACTGTCAAAATCAGATTACGCACCGAAAAGAACTCATTTTTGTTTTGATTTTATGTCAATCATTTTTTGTTTCAACATCTTGCAAGGGTATTACGATACCGATGTGTTATCAGTTAAGGATTTTAAGGGGGTCCTCCCGGAAAATTTGAATTTTGATCCGATTGGTCTGAAATTTAACCAGTATATGTATTTTTGAAAGAAAAACATATTTTATTCGAGAACTTTTTTGATTTAGGCTTTAGTTTTCCTAAAAATTTGATATATTAGTTTTTTGTGCTCTCCGTGGCACAGTGGTTAAGGGATCAGCCTTGTATGTTGGAGACGAGGGTTCGTATCCCGGCGCTGGCGCGGAGATTTTCCCCTTTGGGTATAAGGGAAAGCTCAAGCACAATACCCCACTCAACCCAGGTGTCGGAAATGGGTACCGGCTTTACGGGGGAACCGTCATGGTGTCCTATATATAGGGTTAGTTATAAGACATTTGAAAAACCAATGCTCAAGATCATATGTATCAGGCTTGATTGGAAATAAAGCATCCCAAAGATGCCGATGTTTGTTTGTTTGTTTGTTTGTTTGTTTTTTTTCAGTCATTTTTACCCATATTTCAAAAAGATAGAAGTCAAAAAGTTTTTATGCTAGGAAGAAAACAAAGATAGTTTTGGAATCCCTGGAGCATTTGTAAAAAAGTGATTGTCCGTTTATTTTGTGTTTGAATTTTTTTATATGCGAAATTTTACCAGTATATAAAAATATACCGATTTTTGGTTTTGAACTATGATAAAAAAATTAAAATGCACAAATTAGAAAAAAGGACGTTCAGTTTGTTCGATATGTTCCAAGGATTCTAAAACTGTCTTGGTATTCTTCTTAGCATAAATTTTTTTTGACTTCTATCTTTTTGAATGTTGAAAATTAGAGTTTTTGGGTAGAAGCCATAAACGAATTTTTTTGTTGAAGTGTAATATAATGGAAAATTTATGTAATTGAATGCTGTTTTCATTTCTATTTCGATAATCTCCATGCATAACTTCACATTCGCACTTTAAATTGTTATTTCCATGAAAAAAATTAATAAAAATATATTTTTAACAAAAATCATGAATTTATTTATTTTTAGTCTGATTCTTATGAAATTTGACTATCATATCTAACTTTCGAAAAGAAACACGATTTCATCTATACATTTTTGATTCAGGCCTTAGTTTTTGAAAAAATTTGACAAATTGCTTTTTAGTCCACTGGTATTGATATTTCAAATGAATAGTTTTTATGCTAGAACAAAACCAAGGACAGTTTTAGAATCCTTGAAACATATGTAACAAACTGATAGTTGCAGATTTTCCATTTTTCGTTTTTTTCTTTTTATATGGGGTCGAAATGGGGTCGAAATTTCAAGATTTTGGTCCCCTTCTCCCCCCCCCCCCCTGGGGGGATCTATTGTCCGTAGCGCCAGAAAATTTTAAGACCGAATAGTCAACAACCTATGGGTCCTTTTCCAACAAAAACATGAAAAATGGCAATCGGAGAGACAAGGGGCCTGGGAGGACCCCCTTAATGTTAAGGTATATTAAAAACCAATGTATCAACATTTCATGTTTCTTCTTTACTGGAAATAAACTGTTTTTCTTTTCTTTCTTTCTTCAATTTTTCTTGATATATCCAGTACTTGGCGCGTGGGTGTCCTTGTTTTCCACACTCGTAGCATCTTGAGTTTTCAATTTGGAGCTCACAAGAGATTTTTCATTGAAGTCTGAAGAGCATTGGTTTTTCAGTTTTGTTTCTTCATTCAGAAGGCGCTTTGTCACCATATCCCATGACGGTAGTTTTTCGTGAGCTTCCAGTGCAGTTACCTGCGTGGAGAAGTGGTCGGGTGGCGATGACAGCAAGATTATTACACTTCTTTCTTCATCAACAGCACCATCTATCACACTCAAGGTCTCAAAGATTTCGAAAAATGCTTTGAGATGAGCTTGTATATCTTGGCCTTCTTGCAGCATCATGTTGTATAGTCTTTTGCGTAGTCTGTATTGTATAAAACGTAGTCTGTGTTGTACAGTCTTTTGTGCAGTTAGACCAAGTTTTCTTTTGGAATGCATCTTCAATTTTGTGTCACAGTTGCACAAGATCAATGGAACAGCTCAACAAATACAGTTGACTCATTTCAATGCCGAGAACAATTGTAGCCAAAGCACTATCACGTCTTTCTTCAAATTTCCTTCTAGCAGTTTCGTCCGTAGTCTGTGGCATGGCTTCAGTTCCTTCAACCAGGTACCACCTTGAACCAGTTTTTAGCACTTTCGGAGCCTGTCATGTTTCTTTCTTTTTCACTTTCACTGTTTCTGTCTCACATCCACCAACAGATCACCAATATCTGTTCCTACTTTTCCGGGCGGTTTTTCGCATCGGGACTTGGGATAACCTTACTGAAAGTATTTCTTCGGAAGGTTGCCTAGGCTTATGACCTGTTTAATATAGTTAGGGCTAATTACGAGACAGAGACACTAACAGTATAAGTATTTTCTGTAACACACAATTAGACAGCCAGGGCAACCGTTTATTTACATCGCTATGTCAAGAGGTGGAGTGGACTCCAGTAAAACCTCAGACCCATGAGCTCAGTTCTCAGGGCAGAGTACTCTCTAAACACATTCTGACACAAGAGCACTGTAACATAATTAGTATAATACACATATATATTCAAGGTGCTACCATAAAGATTTCAACAAACACCCCAACATTTCAGTAAAACACCAAATATATTCCTTCGCCTCCTCCTTCTCACCCCCTCAAGTACCCAGTCCCTCACTGTATCTTCGCGCTCCAAAAAAAAATATTTTCTGAGCTTGACCTAGAGCGAGCCTACCTTCAAATCCCTGTTTCTCCTGATGCTATTCCTAAGACTGCTGTCACCACTCAGTTTGGATTGTACGAATTCATGTACATGCCTTTCAGATTAAAAAACGCTAGACCTACGTTTCAAAGATATATTGACGCAGTTTTCGCTAATGCCAAAAACGTCATCGTCTATTTGGGCGACATCCTTATCGTCTACGAAACTGGGAAGCAACACCTAAACGATGTGTTCATCTCGCTCAGTTGCGTTTCCCTATAGGCAAATGCAGCTTCTTTCGGACTAAACTTACTTTCCTTGGGTACGAGGTGAGAGCAGACGGCATATAGCCACCTACTGACAGAGTAGCAGCCATTGCCGACTGCACCCGTCCTCAATGTTCCCGCGACCTTCGACTTTTCATAGGCATGCTTAATTTATTCGTACTGTGATACTTTCCTTTGCTAACAAAGCCCTTGGGTTAACCGAACTCTTGCGCACCCATCCGGCAGCTGAACACGTGGACTGAGGCTACAAAGCAACCTTTTGGCAATCTAAAGCAGGCTCCTGCCGAATTTCCTACCCTCTGTTTCCCCTCACCTGAAGCTTTCAACAACCACATTGTTTCATATCTCAAACTTCGCTGTAGGAGAAGCCCTTTATCAACTTGTTGACTCCCAACCTGTTCCTGCCGCTTTCTTTTCCAAGAAGCCCTCAAATGTGCAAAAGACGCACTCGACCTATGTTCGTGAACTGCTTGCCGTATTCCTAACGGTTTTGTTTTTCAATTCTGATATATAGTCACTCAGTGGCCCTGTTTACTGATCATAAACCCTTAGTGTCAGCTTTTATTCAAAAACTTTAGCAAAGTCGGAACGTCAACTACGAAAAACTCTGTGCAATTGGGGAGGAATTAAAAAATCAAGCGGCAGAGAGCATTTAATGCGAAAGGTACATACAGGAGATTTCTTTGAACAGCAATGAAATTAGGTACTGATGTGGGTAAAAATGCTTCAGGCGGCCACGAATTTCGGAGAAGACCATAGCGGTCAATCTTCTCCCACCAACTGCCGTTTAACGTCTCCTGGCGAAGCAAAGGGTGCGTTAGCTTTAGTATCTTAAATATATTAAACACAGTAATAGTAGGGCGAAAGCCCACACAGTAATAGTAGGGCGAAAGCTCGAACAGTAATAGCAGGGCGAAAGCCCGAACAGCAGTAATAACAGGGCGAAAGACCGAACAGTAATAGTAGGGCGAAAGCCCGAACAGTAGTAGTAGGGCGAAAGCCCAAAAAGTAATAGTAGGGCGAAAGCCCGAAAAGTAATAGCAGGGCGAAAGCCCGGACAGCAGTAATAACAGGGCGAAAGACCGAACTGTAATACTAAGGCGAAAGCCCTAACAGTAATAGTAGGGCAGAAGCCCGAACAGTAATAGTAGGGCGTAAGCCCGAACAGTAATTGATACTCTTAATTAATTTTTAACCTATTCGCCAGGAAAAAGTAGGGGTCGACTGGGCTAAAAGCTCCATGGACACCAACTCACTATCAGACATGCGCCCAGTCTAAGAGTGACGAACCTCGAATGTCCACGGAACTGGGAGCTCCTCCGACGACAGATGGTTAGGGCGAGCTTGCAGGAGTTGTGCTGGTGTAGGGCTCACAGCTTCGGCATCGCACCATTCTGACGTCCGTCGATGCATGGGATTCCCAGCTCCAGCCCAAGACCACCTGAAGAGCGAAGGCAAAACGAAGCAGCGTTGTAACGGTGGGCTTAGCCTCTCATCCTCCCGTCGCCTGTTCGCCTTAAAACGTTGCAGGGAAGATGCATCCAAACCCAAACTGAGGTTCGGAGCAAATTAACCCAGCGGTCAAAGCAACGTATAACCTGCGGCGACAAGGAAGAGCCACCCACAGTCAGTATCCGATAGTTATGTTCTGCTCATAATTCAGGCAGATGGCCAGAGCAGACTCTTTTCTGCTGTGTCTATGACAGGTACAGTAAACTGGATATTGTATACTATATTTCCGTCAATCTCAAACTAGGAGCTGTCAACCAGCGTGCCAGGACCATAAAACCAGTCGACCAAACCTAGATCAATGTTTTGTATACCAACAGCCACAATTGTCCTCTGAAGTTCACCCAATGTGGAGAACTTGATTTATTTATTTGAATTTGTAGCTTGAAGAGCAAGTGTTATAGATCATAGACGGAGATATAATATTAGTACACACCATCAAGACACAAATAACACATCAATAGACAAAGGCAATGACACAGCAAGTTAGGTAAATAGTTCACTCACCTCATGGATACCTTAACTTAAATACTCAATGTGCAGTACTGTGGCTAGTCAGAGTAGAGCGGAGATAGACGGGAATATATAGAATAGGGTAGAATAGAATTAGTACATTAGTTTAGAAATTAAGAAGTTAGATACCAACCACAGTAGGTGATTATATACACACTCGGTCAACATTTACTTTTTGTCGAACCCGAGATCACTAGCAGACTGACTTGCGAGTGTTGCTCTCTCGAGCGTTGCTAACTTTTGGTCTCTCTAACTAGAACTTACACTACTCGCTATATTACAGCAAGCAATTTAAATGTTGAGAATTTGATTTATTGGTATTCTTTGACAAGGCAGGGTCACCAGTGCGAGTAAACGCACATTGAATTTAAATGATTTGCAATCTCAGAAGGAGTTAAGGACGGTGTTCGGACGCAATATTTCAAGCGTCTATCAATCAAACAACCAAAAACCACGATACAGCCATCATTGGGGAGAATGAGGAAACAAGTAGCTCGCCTTTTGGGATATATTTATGTCGGAGGTTGAACTCCGAAGTGCGAGGCTTGAGGCTTGGTTCGTGAGACGTTCTTGGGGAGAGTCCGAGGCGGTTGAAGAACTTCAGACGATGAGTTCAGCACAGGCTTGTGGAAGCGTGTACTGGAGTGTGAAGTTGAGGATGTTGTGAGTGTGGGAGGTTCCGACACTAAGTGGGTCGGCAATTGAGTGATGAGTATGGGAAATGTTACCGGTTGGGAAAACTCGGTAAGAAAGGAGGCTCTCGACCCAATAGTCTCAGCTGGAGGTTTTAGCGGCTTAGCTGCAGGGATGCAGGCCTTCCAGTTTAATAAGTTAGATAGGAGGGGAAACTTGGAGAATAAACTCGGAGGAGGTAAGCTCCTTAAATTAAGAGGTTAGGTTTTGGTTCCATACGTGTTTGTGAGTGCATGAATGTGTGGTCCAGTAGATCCTGTCAGGGGACAACGTGCTGGATTATTTTGTAAGATAACGAGTCTATTCATACACATGTGCAAGACTGGTGCTAACTGCTGCATTAACAAGAAGAACAATGGCAGAAGTCTAGTGCTAAGGTCAGTCCGCAGCTCTAGCGCCCGAGTTGCAGCCTGAATCATCTTAACACCCAGAACCGGTGTTCGAGACCAACTGGTCATAATTTAAGCTCTATCCTGATATCACAAGCAGCAGCACTACTGAGTGTATAATCTAAATGAGCTAACAGCTAGAAGTAAAAATAGCTACTGAGGTAAATAATGTATCAAAAGTAAATATGAGAAAAGGTGAAGCCTTTATTCTCTATAATTCAGATGAGCGAGAATTGCTTCCAGGCGCAGCAGAATTACATATAAAAAGGAGCAGCACATAAAAAGACACAGCAGTAAAACAAACTGAAGCTGGAAAACAAAGTTACAGTGACTTAGCAAAGGCTAACAACGCTCAATTAAATTCAGGGAAACAATATTTAGCTTACACATTAATGATCCCTGTGGACAGTAAAGTGTCTTAAAACTCTTTACTCAGCACTGATAAAATATCTAAGGAGCTAATGCAACATTGTAATAATATTGAGAGCCAAAAGGATTCATCGGAGAAGCAAATACAAAATGGGAAAACAATGACAAAGATGGGGCAGTGAGCTTGAAGCTTGTGCCTAACTAACACTGGTATGCCGTCACAAGTGCGTACTCTCTCTGTGCATCTGTCCGTACGTATTCAAGTCGACGCCCTGTGCGGGTACCGCAATGCGTATGCTGACATCAGCAAATATTGAGTATATAAAGGTAGTGCGGAGCCCCTAGGGGCGCATTCGGTTCTCCTGTCTCGCTACCCCAAGTACACGCTAAAAGTCTACTCGTCTCTTTGTTCTACCCTTCAGTCGCCAAACACTTGAGGGCGGCACATCTGGTGGCACAGTAAGTTCGTTCCCACGACGTGTAATTGTACTTGATCCTTGTGCTGTGATGTGGATTCAGCGACTACTGTGAATGAAGATATCGGAAACTTAAGTGTGGATTTTCGACGGTGATATTTGAGGATCACGTGTCTACGGAAATTCGTGGAAATTCTACGTGTGGTGGTCTACGCTTCGCTTCGTGAGCCGAGAATATTTTTGGTAATAACGACAATACTACTATGGAGAAATCTACAGCAACGGGAAGAGAAATTGAAGAAGCACCGGAAGTATACAACAACGTGTTCCGTTTCATCGTTAAACGTATCCCTGAAGAAACTCTGATGAATTCTCCTTATGGTTTAGAATTAAACGTGCCTTTGGGAGTACCTTACACAGCTCGTGTTGACCTGGAAAAGGATGGTGACCACTGCGTAATGAAGTTGTGCGTGAATTTCCATCGCAAATAGTGACGTGGTCGTTTAACAGTTGTATGCATAAGTAGCTGTGTTCAGAACAATTCTACGAACAGTTGCAGTGTTTCTACTTCTACGAGAACAATTGTGTAGAGTGTATGTGATAGGAAATTACATACCGAACAGTGTTGCTTCAAATTTATACAGAAGCTGTGTTAACGTAATTAATACGTATACATAAACAGTGAGCTGTGCGATTACGCGCAGTGTGGAACCGTGAACATACGTAAACACTACAAAGACGTGCTACGTGCTAACATTGCTGGCCGCTGTCTGCCAGCGCTGCGTGTATGACCTTGGATCCGGCAGTCTCGACGTCTGCCTGTGCTGTGGCTGAGCATCGCAGACGACCTTCAGAACAGCTGGTCGCACCTGTTCTGCTGTTGCTGGGCAGTTCGTCCTTGACATCGGCCGAGACGACTGACTGGCCGTGGCTGCTCTGCCTGCCGTGTGCTGATTCCAAGTTGAGTATTCTGTAAACTATAATATTATTGTTTGGGATAATTAGATAATTTTATGTGACATCGTCGGTTTTTAATTTTTGTTGCTTCGTGTAGTTTAAAAAATTGTTGGGATCGATACCATTGAATTCGTGTAAAGAGTTTCCCTGTTTAGTAATTGGATTAAGTTCGTTTGAAAGTCGCAGAAACAATTTTTAGTATTTAAATTTTTAGTGATTTTTAATGAAGATTTAACCGTGTGTTTCATCCATTTTTATAACGTGAGCTTTTAGCGTTCTGTTATGTGATTATTTTTTGAGAGGTAAGATTTTTAGAGTTCTGCGGTGTTATTTTTTTGTGGCGTAGGATTTTTTGCGTTGGGCTGTGGGATTATTATAATTGTGAGTTACGTTTTTAGCATTGTGAGAAAATTGGTTGGTTGCTGTGATTCATTATGGGAGATTCTGATTCCGAACCTGAATTTATTCGTTCGACAGCAACGACGACAAGTAGCGGTAGAGTTTCTGTTCCGGCATTTAGTGGTACGTTACCTGGTACGTGCGAACATACTCCAACAAGAGTGTTTATGTCTGGACCGCAGCCTACGACGGTAGTGACGTCTGCTGTTAGTACCCAGACTGTGACGTTCAGTACGCCAAGTGTGACAACAATGACGTCCTCTAGTGGACCGATGACGGGTGGTGGTGTAACCACAACTTTACAAAGGGGCAGTACTATACTGTCCAGTGCAGAGCTACCGCTTTTTCGAGGCCGACAGCGTCTCAGTGACCCAATCTTTTGTGAAACAAAGACTTTCGGACGCATGTCGCAAACCTAAAATCCTATATGTGCTTATTACCCGACCTAGCTTCCGATGACGCCAAAAAAGAGTTACTTGTGCGTAGCGCACACAAAAGTGTTGGTGATTTTAACGGAGTAGTTACAAAATTAGTAAACCCTGATGTTCACTATTCCTTTGATCAGGTTATGGACATTTTAGATGACATCTACGTGGCTAAGGGTGAGCGTTCAGTTCATGCGTTAGCGTGCGATTTAAATCAGTTACGGTTGTTACGTAATGAAGGGTTGGCTGCACAATTGGTTACGGCGATATCGAGAATAAGAAATTTGAGTGATCATATTCTAAATAGTACAGAAGTAGCATTACAAAGACATCCATTTGTAATTGCTAGTACGAACGCAAACGAATTAAAAAAGTTCTCTGGTGACTTGGTAGTTTTTAGTCTAGCTATAGCAATTCTCGCACCTCTCTTAGAAGAGAACTTTTGTAAAAAAATCTTCTCGAGGCAGTTCCATACCTCTGAAGAGTTGTTAGCTCGTCTCGTTTCCGCTGTGCGTAATAATCCTGAGGGCAGAGAAATACTTGCGCGAAAAAACAATACCCAGTCCACGTATCCAACCAGAGAGACTTACCTTGCGGTTGTGCCTGAAGAGAGTGAGTGGGACGAGAAGAAATCGTTTCCCGAGGCTTACTATGCCTCACAAAACAACAACCGACGTTTTCAAGGTCGGAGACCATTTTTCAGAAGCAATTGGAGACCTGCTAGATTTCAAAGGGGAAGACAATATGCATATTTTGGTGATCGACCTTTAGGTTCTATGGAGTGCAACGAGGCACAGGTCGAAAATCCACAACAGAGTAGTAAGGATAGATCAAAATCTTTCTGTTCACTATGCAAAACCACAGGTCATGTTCAAAGTATGTGCACGAATAAGAGAGGCCAAAGCAAATCACAATTCCGCGGTCATGCTTGCTACAAATGTGGGAAGGTAGGCCATTTTGCACGTGAATGTCATTCGCGTGGTCGAGGTCGAGGCCAAGGTGAAGCGTATTACGCTGCATCTTCCGAGGGTGACGATTTTTTAGAGTAGATAGAGAAGAATCAAAGCCAAAGAGTCTTGGAGTAGAGAAGGAGTTGCCAGTGCCCGAGGATACAGCTACAATCCCCGTTACCAAACATGTGGCGTTGAAACCAGATACTATAACTAAGTCGACGGAAATGGTGGATCCGTTATTTACTTGTACTAATAAGTTTGAATTATTAGGCGAACAAGAACTTAATGTGGGCGCGACCTCTGAATTACCCGTTGAAGTTTGCCTATCCGCAACGATTATGAAGGAGGGTCGTTTAAGAAAAGAAAGCGAGGGTATATTTTCCCTGAGGCGATCGAAAAAGCCTACAATCATACTGCGCCAGGATAATAGATTGATGAGCGCTCTCATCGATAGTGGTAGCGACAGATGTTTAGTGAGTTATCGTAATTTCAAAGGTCTAAATGAGCAAATTAAGCCCAGTGCTCTGAGTATCAAAGGAATAAATTCAAAAAGTCAAGTAACAGGAGAGGTTGACCTTTGCATTACCCTGCCTAATAATAAAGAAATTAAAACTAGCGCTTTGCTGCTGAAGAATAGCGAATTTCGATATGATGTAATCCTTGGCAGAAATATTCTACAAGATGCCGTGATTAATTTTAAAGAAGGATTCATAGTTCTTGACGGAGTAAAAGTACCGTTTCATGATGTGCAAGAATTGCACGGGCAAAGTAAGCGAGAGGTATTTTTCAACACTATAAGTAATCCAGAATGTCTAATGGCTGACATGCTTGCCAATAGGAGGCGTATAAAGAAATATCTGCTGAGGCAGAGGGAATCACGAATTGCGAGCCAAGAAAGTGGCGATAAAAATGGCCTAGAGATAAATACTGCAGAACAGAGGGGTACCCCAGGCCCAACGCCAGGGCGAGAAAAAAATGGGAAAGTAACTAAATTCCCAGGGAAAGACGCAGGGAAAAAGGTTAAAAAATCTGAGCAACCAGCGAATAATGTGAGAATAAATAAACAGCATGCGAACAAAATAAGAGAAACTAAGGAACATGCGAGAAGTTTAAAAAATAGTAAAGGACGAGAAATTGTTGTTCATTGTGGAGCAGTGGAAATGCCAAGTAATTGTTTACGTGTTATTAATGGGTATGTCAAAAAGGCTAAGCCCGGAAAGTATATTATGAATAAGACAATTCTTGCGAATGGAATTTATGTCGCCGAATCAGTTGTGGATATCAAGTCAAATGGTTTTGTCCCTGTAATGCTTTTGAACGTCTCTGAAGACGTGGTATATATAAGCGACAATACGATGTTAAGTACGATTGAAGAAATTGACGACATGGAAATTGAACATGAGATTTACATGTCCACCGTGCACGAAGCTGTACGAGATGCAAATTTGTGCGATGCCCACGGTAATGCGGATCTACCCGGAGTCGACAGTGTTAATGGTGGAACTTTCAATGCCATCTCTAGTAAAGACGTTGGGGTAGTATCTGTAGAAACGAGGCATTGTTGTAACGATATTCGTGCTGATGATCTAGGAATTCATGCGCAGAAAAATGATGTACCAGAGGGAGGTAGTAACGAAAGACGCTTTCTGACTAGTAACGATGTGAATTGTGATGATGAAGACGCTAAACCATTACTGTTAAATTTATTAAACGACTTTAGAGACGTAATTACTCTCGAAGGCGAAACTATTGCCGTTACGAACGTTATGCAACATAACATTAAATTAAAACCTCATGCTCCAGTACTTAACATCCCACCATATCGAATTCCACATAAGTATCAAAACGAATTGTTGCAAGCCCATAAACAGATGTTGAATCAAGGAATTATCGAGCCTTCAAGCTCTGAATATAATTTCCCTTTAATCGTTGTGAAGAAGAAGTCAGGCGAGATTCGCCCCGTCATTGACTTCCGCGAACTAAATAAAATAATTATCAAGGAATCTTACCCGATTCCGAGGATCGACGAATTGCTTTTTGCCCTCGGGGGTAATAGCATTTTTTCGAGCCTCGACCTACGCTCTGCCTTTCATCAGGTCGAGTTGGAGGAAAAATGCCGTAAATTCACCGCGTTCAGTATCGGTTACGAGAAATTTCAGTTCAAGAGGCTGCCATTCGGGTTTTCCTCGAGTCCCTCAGTTTTCCAACGAATCATTTCTTCTGTTCTTACAAATATCATCGGTAAATTATGTTTTGTGTTCCTTGATGATATACTAGTATTTTCAAAATCCATGAACCAACATCTGAAAGATTTACATAGTGTTTTTGAGAAGCTACGTGGTGGAAATCTATCACTTAAACTTGAAAAATGTCGTTTCCTAAAAAACTCAATAGAATATCTTGGACACATCGTGTCGGCAGACGGAATTCGCTGCAAAGAATCAGAAAAGCTACAAAACTTTCCCATTCCAAAAAATGTGAAGGAACTGCAAAGTTTTCTAGGAGTAGCAAACTATTTCCGCAATCACACACCAATGTTTGGATCGATCTCATACCCTCTGTATCAATTGTTACGTAAAAATGTTGAGTTTATCTGGAATCCTGAATGTCAGCAAGCTTTTGAAAAAATCAAATCTGTTTTAACATCTGATACCGTTTTACGGCATCCTGATTTTACTAAGCCTTTCCACGTATTTACAGATGCTTCTAATTTTGGTATAGGTGCAGTGCTTTTACAACAAGGAAATGATTCAAATAAATCAATGAAGGCTATTGCCTACTACAGTAAAAGTTTAAATTCCACACAAAAGCGTTATTCAACGACGAAAAAGGAATTCTTCGCCATTGTGAGCGCGCTGAAAGCATTTAAATATCTCATTCTTGGATATCCGATCTATCTCTACACTGATCATAAACCATTACAACCCTTGTTTTTCAAAAAGCTTCCTGACGACTCAGCTATGGCTAGATGGTGTCTAACAGTTCAATCTTTCGAACCGGTAGTAAAATATTTCCCCGGAAAACAAAATCTAATTGCAGATTGTCTAAGTAGATTGCCCGAGCATTTAACTATTTCTGATCTTGAAGAGTGCTCAGAGTTCGATGAGGTTGACGCCTTCGCAGTAATTACACGCCGTGGTGCGCTGACCGCCGATATAAACCAAACAGCCGAGACAAGTTCTCATCAACAGGCGCCAGAGGCGACTGCAAAACCCCGACTGACTGACTACGTTCCTCAGTTAAAAGACGTATCGTGGACTTTAGACGAATTTCGAAATGAGCAACAGCTAGAACCTTTCTGTTCTGAAGTCAAGGATGCATTGCTAACTAGTAGTACATCTACGATCCCTGACTTACAAAAATATTTAATTCTGAACGACATACTTTATAGACGACGACAAATTGACTCTAGGGAAAGCACTATTCTCACTTCGGTTATACCGACATCGCTAATGAACAAGGCGGTGCTCAGTATACACTCCTTGTACCATACTGATGCCACGCATACATTGTTTAAATTTAAGTTGCGTTATTTTCATTTATTAGAGAAGAGTATCATACGTAAATTTGTCGAAATGTGTGATGTATGTAAAATTCTTAAAGCCAGCAGTACTGTACCTATTAAGATATTGGACGCTCCCATAGCTAAAGAACCCTTCGAGGTGGTATCAATGGATTTTCTAGGTCCTCTGCCTGTCACAGATCAGCAGAATAAATATATTCTAATCGTGATTGATTTATTTTCTCGTTACTGTAAGCTTTACGCAACCGCAGATCGATTAGCAGATACAGTTATCTCCTGCCTCGACAACTGCTTCTCAACCTTTGGATATCCTAAAACACTTCTTAGCGATCAAGCTCTTGAATTTAAATCTGCGGCAGTTAAAAAATTCAGTCAAATCCATTCAATTGCGAAAAAAGAGGTATTACCCTGGAGTCCTCATAGCAATGCTATTGTGGAGCGAAATAACCGCAAGATTACGAATCTATTAAAACTATATATTAACTCCCTAGTGCATACCGAATGGGACCAGTGTCTCAACAGCACAGAGAACGCGATCAACAATAGTTTAAATACTACGCTGGGAGATACACCCTCGTATATTATTTTCAATCGAGACACGTGTGCAAACTTTAGCGCCAACACTTTCGAGAACAACTATAGTCATGACACCGACGTCGATATAATAAAATTTCGAGCTCAAGAAGCGGCCCGTACTGTTGAAAACGTTAGAGCTATAATAATTAATAACACCAGTGAAAGAACTATGTATCACAACCTTCGACGTAAAAATAAAAATTTTGAACTCGGTGAACGAGTATTATTGCGCAATCACATGCGAAAAAACAAATTAGATATTGCCTGGAGAGGACCGGGAATTATTACAAAAATTAACCGAAATTACGTAGAATTGAAAATTGGTAATCGAACATATAAGAGCAATAAAAATCATGTATTACCTTTGCGTGAAAAGTGTTGAAAGAAAACTGTACGACTTACGACTGACTATGTTACAATGTTCACATAAAATTATTGTGTGACTCTCGTTTCAGTGTTAATTTTAAATATCATTTTAATTGGAATTCTCGTTATATAATCATATGTAATTGCTTAAATTTTTGTCTTGATGTACCGTAGTTTCTTCCGTCCGTGATTAAGAATGTACGCATTTCATTTTACCACCGAGGTTTGCATTCGCTCGAAGCCCTGCACGGTTCAATAACCTCCGTGTGTTTACAAACGAGGCACCTCATTGCTGTGGGAGCGAAGTGCTAGCTCCCGAGTTGTTTTGGAGTGCCGTCGCCCAATTTGTTTTGCAATTAGGTGTGCAGCTGTCGAGACCGTGTGGGATCTGCAGCGTGCAGATATGCTGTTTGTTCCTTTCCTTGCAGCTGTCACCAGCTGTGACCATTGGTTTCTTTTATTAATTTGACGTAATAATAATTGATTTTTTTAAAAAAATTATGTGGCCATGCTAATTGAACTGTATTTGTTTCAATTTCAGAACGAGCACGCTACCGTTCCTGTCTTCCACGATGGGAAACAGGATGACCCATGTGTCTGTGGAAGCCCTCACGAATGCCCTGGAGCAACATCAGGGTAGAGTGTCAAAAGACTGGGTGGAGGCAAATGCACTCGTCGACATTCTCCCAGATAGGGTAGCAGATTTAGGTATTCTTCTTCTCTTTCCCTTAACTTTGGCATTAGGAGTTTCCTTCTTTTATCTTCGTCGAGAAATTTATATGTTGGCGGATCGCCTTCGCTCCGAGGATGCGTTACTCCGTCGCCAGCAGCTCAGGTCGAGCAATGCTAACCAACCGCTGCGTCACATTGCAAGCAAATAGCGAAGTTTAGATGTCCGTGTGGCTTGTGTTCTTATTTTAAAATGTGGAACTTGATGTTTTTACGTGTCGCCAATTAGGCGCTATTAGCTCTCATGCATTGTAAACGGATGTAGTATTATTTACTTTTAACATATACTCAGGAAGTAGTCTTAAGATACTCAGTTATTTTTTTTTTCTACATTGATGAGTTTGGTATTGATTTTTTCTCTTGTTCGGATTGACGTTCAAGAATATACGATGTTCAACTATACAGTATGTATTCTTTCAATTTCGTTAAATTAGATTTCTTTCTACGAAAGTGATGATATTTTAAATTGATAGCAGTTTCGATACAAATTTCCATGCGTGTATATTTTTTTCTGCAAGTGATATTGTTTTCCTAATAACCAAAATACATGGTTGTCAACGATGTTGTACGTAGCACATTCATGCGGCGTTTAATTTTTATGTGTAACGATTCCCATTTGTTTAGTACTTTCTCCTGCGTACGAAACGAAATTTTTTTGGATAAATATTGCCTTATTGCCTTATTCCTAAACGAATATTTCTGGGAGGTTTATTATTTCATGTTCAACGTTGTTGTTTAGCGTTTTGTTTTCGATATGTTGCTGACGTGTTCCTACACTGGAAAGTTAGTTGAATCCTGGTTCCGAAAACCGTGGAGTTCTTTTACCGTTTTTGGATGCCGATTATAGTTTTACGTTAACGGACATTATTGTGTTGCGTTATTCACGACTGTGTTTCGAAACGTGTATTCTGTTATTAACTTAGGATTTTTGCGTTCATAATGTGTATTTGAGCGGCGGCTCTTCCGATGTTCTTGGCGGTGGGGGTGTGGATGATTTCTTTTTACGATGTCCAGTCAATTTTAATCCGATGCGTTGTTTCTTTTCCTAATTATGATAGTTGTTTTGCTACACAGTAATTTTCATTTGGGGATATTTTACCTATGATGTTTTTAGCTTCCTGTGTTAAAATTGTAAGTTACGATTCTTAAAAACTTCAATTGATTGATTCTTATATTGGTAAATAACCAGGGCATGGGGGGAGGTGTATGCCGTCACAAGTGCGTACTCTCTCTGTGCATCTGTCCGTACGTATTCAAGTCGACGCCCTGTGGGGGTACCGCAATGCGTATGCTGACATCAGCAAATATTGAGTATATAAAGGTAGTGCGGAGCCCCTAGGGGCGCATTCGGTTCTCCTGTCTCGCTACCCCAAGTACACGCTAAAAGTCTACTCGTCTCTTTGTTCTACCCTTCAGTCGCCAAACACTTGAGGGCGGCACACTGGCACAGGGAAAACATAGTGCATGTTCCTAAAGTCAGTTACATGAGTAAACTCTAATTCAACAGACAAGTCAATAAAAATATAATGAAACACTTAACATTAACACTTGATTCTTACAAATGCCCCTCTGGGGCCCAAGCACTACCACAGGAGAATCTCTACGTAAATGAAACTCTACCTCGACGACTGGCTAACGGGAGCTTGCGAAATGGTAAATACGTAATGTTTCCAACGGAAGTGACGGGCGGAAACGTGATCGGAAAATATTTTCGAAACACATTTTTTGGTAAAATTTTGGGTTTTAACGAATAAATTCGGTCTTGTATATTTATAAAATAATTACATTTGTATAATTTAATTTTAGGATGTTAGTTTTTATTTTTTATGAAATTAGGCTGAAGTGCGGCTGAGGGTTCACTACAGTCCTTCCTGTCAGAATACGTGACTTCCGTTGAAACATTTAAGGTAAAAATAATGTGGTAGCAGACCGCTAATCGCGCCCTGTTTGCGCTACGTCAGTTGATATTTTTTACCTCAAAAGACTTGCTTCCACTCAGTTTGACGATGCCGAAATTACAACATTGAAAAAAAGGCTGACACCGTTTGACATTGCCCTCGATCTTAACTGTGGTGCGATTCCTCTACTGATTGTCTTTGACCCTACGTTCCCCTCGCTTGTCGTGATCCTATACATATTGACCAAAAAGAAAAAAAAGAAAAAATGTGTATTTCCAAGTTGTCACATGGGATACATGCCAACATATATCAACAGTAATAGTAAGGGCGAACGCACCTCTCAACTTAAGCCCCTCAAAATTATCACCAATCTTATTATTCATTTATTTAAAACGTAGACTGAAACTGCCCTCCTCCTATAGCTGCGCTACTGTCCCACAGTATACTGAATTCAACATATGAATTCCATGTTCCATAAACGTATCCTTAAAATTAGATGTAGTGTCGGGGAGTTACTTCTGAATTATTGATGGCTTATAAAGGAAAAAACGTCTGTTCTCAAACAACGTTAAAAATTATAGAATGAATAGAACGCATAGTATGTCAGTATTGGAACTTACTCCGAATCTTATCATTTGAGATTCTTTAAAAAAAAATACTCCGCATGTAATAGGCAATATACCTCTTAGGACTGCATTAATAGATTAATGCTAGTAGATTATGAAGCTTTCAATTGTTTTGTAACATATTTTTGTCATTGTTTTCGTAGTATTTAAACAATAGGCTTTGATAGAGATATGAAAAGCTTATTTTTGTACATATATTCAATCATTAGTTTCTTCACTCTGACTTCAGAATTAACTTCGACCTATAATGAATCTTACACTAATTTTGCAGTCAAATATATAGCGTTACCTCTTAAACAGCAAAAACTCTGGAAGATTTTTATATTTTTTAAGGATTATAGGAGTAAAACTCAGGCACAGGGTTGCCATATTGGCCTTTTCAAGGCCAAATATCACAAATCTGGCTTTTTTTGCAAGCGTTTGGCTTCGAGATTATAGGTTTGGCCTTTTTCTTAAATTTGGCTTTTTTCTGGCTTTTTTAGTCATTTTCCGGTTTTTGTGCCGCCCAAGGCGTAAAACTGAAACTTGACAGTTGAAATCTGAGTAAGATCGTTGTAGAAGTCTGCTAGTGGTGAGTAATTGCTTACTTTTAGGGAATTCTACTTACCGAATCACAGTTAGTCTACTTTCTTTTATTTATTTTTATTTATTTTGTTTCTCCTCTTTCTGTCCTTAGTCATATCAGGAAATCATGCCGAAGCACAAACGGAAAAAGAAAGAAAGTGGGATTTCAAGCTCTTCTGAGACCGATTCAGAAGGGAGATCCTTTCCTTCCTCTAGCTTGCCTCAGCCTCCATCATTGCACCCCATATCTAGTGGTGACATGATGGAGGATACTCAGTCTGCCTTGGCTAAACGGGGTGCCCAGACTCTTTCTCTGTCCCCAGTGCATTTCCAAGCTGCCTCAGGGTGTGACGTAATTGAGGAAAAAGAGCCTTCTTTTGAGGGATTCAACCATAGAAACAGGGGGGTAATCCTTAACAGTGAAGGAGAGACTGAGTTAGTTCCAGGACAAAACTCTGTAGCTGTAGATGGCCCTCTGACTTCTGGCAGCTCAGAGGCTTATGGAGCTTCACACTCTGTTATCATAGTGGAACCTGTTCCAGATGAACGTCCAGTATCCAAATTCTTTGCGAGTGACATTGCTCTGGGAAAAGCTCTTTCTAACTCTCCTTTTGGCACTGCAGGTATTCAGAAAATAACAAAAAATATTGGACGAAAGCTGCTTGTTATTACGCTTATATCTAAACCCTTAATTGAGCAAACTACTTTGTTGAATGTTTCCAAAATTGGTTCTTGGAAGGTAAAATGTCGGCTTCCTGTCAACCAGACTACCAGTACTGGAGTCATTGGACCTTTTGGTGAGGATACCTCAGATGAAGAACTCACTGAGGCCTTGATTCAGGAGGGATATAAAATTCTTTCTGCCCAAAGAATTTTTAAGGGAAAAGAGAAAATCAAAACCTCAATGTTCAAGGTAATTTTTCAGCTTCCTCTCTTGCCTTCTTATGTGCGTGTTGGATACCAGCAGTACAGAGTAAATACCTTTGTTGGACAGCCTTGGCAGTGTTATAAATGCCAGAGATTTGGGCATAGTGCTGCTAACTGTAAAGGCACCCCTCGCTGCGTGGCCTGTAGTGGGCCACACAGCGTAAAAGACTGCACTTCTCCAGGCTCTACTGTCTGCTGCAACTGTGGAGGCAATCACACTGCCAATTATGGAGGTTGTCCCAAAGTTAAGCAGGCAAAACTAGTGGAAAAAACTCGTCAGATAAATAAACTATCCTACAAAGAGGCTCTAATGCAAATCAAAAATTCAGTAAACCAACCTTCCAACTCGCATGTTCAGTCCGAGCCTCCTGACTTTCATTTGTCTGAGCCCTCTGCTCCCCATTCCCCTACCTTAACTCGAGCTACTTTTGTTAGTGAAAGAACTCACGCACTGCCTAAGAAAACCATTGGTACACAAACGTCCCAGGTGGAAGCATTGCAGACTCTTCAAAATGTCTCTGTAGCCCAACTTGTAGAACTACTGACAAAACTTCTTTCCATATTTAATCAGTCTAATATAGATACTAACCTACTAGAGACTATAACCAAGCTTACTGAAGAGACATTTCAATTGAAACCATCATTGCACGCAAAGCTGCTCTCAGCTTCTCTTGCAACTAAAGATTTTTCTCTCTCTAAGAACTTGGCCCTCCATAATAATTCTGATTCCCAAGCTCTAGTTCAGCCAAGTGCCTCAGTAAGTGGGAAGCGATTGGCTCCTGCTCCTTCTGCCAGCGGTGAAAACCTGACAAAGAAGACTAGGGGAGCAAGTGAGGTGCAGCCCTCCCCCATCATTGGAGGTAAACCACTTCACTACAAAGGAAAGCAGCCTCAAAATACTGGTAAGAATAGTTCTAATATTAAATCACTAAATGCCTCTAGGAAATGAAATTACAATTCTCCAGTGGAACTGTAGAAGCCTCAGCAACAAGATCTCCCCTTTTAAAATTCATTTGTATACCACAAAGCCACATATTGTATGTTTAAATGAAACCTGGCTCTCTGAACAAAGTCAGTTTAGGTTTGTTGGCTATTCAGCCATATACATGCACAGAGGAGCTGCACATGCTGGAGGAGGTATTGCCATATTAATAAGAAATGATGTCTCATATCTTGAACTAGCTCTACAGCCATTTCCCTTAGGCAAACTTGAAGTTCTAGGAATAAATGTAATTTTGAAGAATAATTCGCTTCTCTCCATTCTTAATGTATACAATCCCAATCAAGCAGTCTCATCTCAGGAGCTCACGCATTTCTTTAATCAGCTTGAACCTACCCGATGTATTGTGGGAGATTTTAATGCTCACAGTCCCCTTTGGGAGCCAAATAAGACACCTATTCCCACTGGCAGGAACTTGTTGGATGTTTTGCTTCAAGATCCATCACTTACAGTACTTACACCTCCTGATCTCCCAACTTACTTTAATGTTTATCAAAATACCTTTTCAACTATAGACCTTTCACTAATATCTGCTACTTTGCAGCCTGTTGCTTCTGTACATACTGAGCAGGACATGGGCAGTGACCACTACCCTGTGGTTACCAGTATTGGAGTAGCTCCCACCTCTGCCAAGTGCAGGGCACGGCCAACATGGAGGTTCAGTACTGGGTCCTGGGACGTGTGGAGAAGGGATCTGCTTCATTCTGGAACAGCTAAGTCTCCTGACCTGGAAGTAAGTTACAACTGTTTTCAAAATCACATCAAATCTGCTAGTCAAAAAAATTTTCGGCTATCTAAAGAACACATTTCCCCTCGGTATGCCAAACCATGGTGGACAACCAAATGTGCTGATGCCTTGAATGCCCATAGACTAGCAAAAACAATTTTGATCTCTCAACCATCTCCAGCAAACTTAATTAATTATAAGCGTTGCCAAGCGATGTTAAAATACCAAGTTAAAGTAGCCAAGAAAGCTTCTTGGGAAAAATTTTGCAGCACAATAACTGCTGACACCCCTGTGGCTAAAGTTTGGAAGCATGTGAGTCGCCTGCAATCTCCCTATACCAGGAAAACCAGCCCATTTATTATTCATGATACTATAATTTCAGATTCAGCTTCAAAAGCTGATGCTCTAGCCTCTCACTATGAGGAAACTCTTAGCGCTCCTGCTCCTAACCCCTATCCTGCGTTCATTACTCTTCCACTTGCCCTCTCGCTGGGTACTGATGTGGCTTCACCAATTAACGAACCGTTTTCTGTGACCGAACTCACATCATGTATCAGTACTCTAAAGAATACCAGTGCTGGCCTTGATAATATCCATAATGCACACCTGTCACATCTTCCTGATAGCTATAAGTCTTGGCTTGTAGAGATTTTCAATCAAAGCTTACATTCAGGTACTATACCCGAATCCTGGAAGACGGCTCTCGTTATTCCTATACCAAAGCCGAATAAGTCTTTGACATCTATGAACTCCTTCCGTCCTATCTCCTTACTTTCCTGTGTTGGTAAATTGCTAGAATCCATGATAAACAGGCGCCTGACTTACGTACTTGAAAAGAGCAACACTTTCCGAAATGCCCAGGGCGGCTTTAGACGCCGTTTGTCAACTATTGATCAGGTTGCTCGGCTGGAAACAGCAGTGCGCCTGGCTTTGAAAACCAAGTCTATTGTTCTGGTAGCCTTCTGTGATCTAACAAGCGCTTTTGACACTGTATGGCACAATGGACTCCTGTATAAACTCAGCATGAGTGGTGTTGAGGGCAAGCTCCTGCGTTGGCTGCAGTCCTACCTTTCAGACAGATCTTTCAAAGTATTTTTTGAAGGAGAGTACTCCTCCCTAAGGAGAATAAGCTCTGGTGTTCCTCAAGGGGCTATTCTTTCTCCCCTTCTTTTTAATGTAATGTTAAGAGATATCCCTTTAGAAAGAGGAATACAATCAATTGAATATGCCGATGACATCTCCTTCTTTACCACTCACAGTGATATTAACATTGCTACTGCCAGACTCCAGGCCCAATTGAATTCCTTTTTTAAATGGACTAAACAGTGGGGCCTCACTTTAAATCTGCAAAAAACCAAATGTATGTGCTTCACTAATAAAAGAATCGTAACTCTTCCATTAAAGATCAGTGGCCAAGAACTGGAATATGTTAAACAGTTCCGATATCTTGGCGTAAACTTGGATGCCCCCCATCTTCGTTGGGGACCTCACATTGATAACTTACGAATTACTTGCTTGCCCATAATAAATCTCTTGCAGTCAATTTCTCACAGACATTGGGGTGCAGATAGAGAAATGCTGCTAATGCTGTACACGCTATTGATTCGCAGCAGGCTCGATTATGCTGCCCCTTTCTATGGAGTGGCAGCTCCCTCAAATCTTGAAAAACTTAACTTCATTCAAAATTCTAGCCTGCGAATAGCAACAGGCTGCCGGAAAACTACACCTATATCGTCTCTAGAGGTGGAAGCAAATGTACTACCACTTCAGCTCCATCGAGAACAAACTACCTGCGCATATTACAGTAGGATGATGCAACTGCCTATGAATGTCGGCATACACCAGAACATGCAGACCATCAATCTACCGACCAATCTTGCAACTTCGAATCTACACTCTTTTGCTACCTATGCCCAGTCAATCTTTGCAAGACTCCATCTCCCTATCCCTCGCCATGTTGCTTCCCCACTGGTTTCTCCACTCCCACCCTGGTACAATACTGACAACTGTATCCTCACTGAGTTCTCACCGACTCCTGTATCATCATTGTCTTCTGTGGCTGTCCGACAAATTTTCCAAGACCTTCAACATACGAAATTCTCCCAATTTGTACCCATATATACTGATGGCTCTCGTATAACAGAGCCAAATGTCTCGACGTCAGCGGCAGTTGTGATCCCATCCAAAAATGTATCCTTAAATTGGAAACTGAGACCACAAATCCAAGTCCTAGAAACAGAACTCTTTGCCATCAACGAGGCACTTACATGGGTCCAGCATCACTTATTTGACCGTGAAAAGATAGTAATTTTTTCCGATTCTTTAAATTCATTGTATCTAATTAGAGACCGAAAACCTAACCATTACATTCGTCTGGTCTTTAGCATTCATGAAAAACTAACTTTGCTCTCCATTTCCCATGACATTAAATTTCAGTTCATCCCTGGCCATAAAGAAATAGCAGGTAACGAAGCGGCGGACCTCTCTGCTAAAGAAGCCCATTCGCTTCGATATCGCACCATCACCCCTCCATCGAAGGAGGAAACTGTAAGTCTCGTCCGTGAAGCCCTTCATAGGCACTGGAACCAGTCCTGGCTGACTACAGTCAGGGCATCTGGAAAAGGTCGGTTTCTGACTCAAATTAAGGATAGTATTGAGAACTGGTCTTGGGCCTTGAATAAATCTCGCGCAGCTGAAGTTGCCTTGGCAAGGCTACGAGTGGGACATGCTGGTGTCAAATCCCACTTGGCCCGGTTCAACTTAGCAGATAGCCCCAATTGTGAATGTGGTGCTGTTGAGAGCATAGATCATTTCCTCTTGCATTGTCCTAATCATGCAGTTCACCGCAGCAACCTGAAGACCACCTTAATCACTCTGAACGTCCCTATTTCTCTGAAAAATTTACTGGGGGGAGGCCCCTTCCCAAGTCCAGTGCAAGCCCAGATAATTAAAGCAGTCTCCAGATATTTGGTAGACTGTGGTAAAATCCATGCTCTATAGATCTAAACCATGATATGATCTAACCCTATGTAGAACAACCTAACAACTGTGGGCATGCTAACACCAGCGTTCACTATCATCTTATCCCTCCCGCACCATTAAGTGTGCTTCACTGAGGCACAGTGGTAATGTACTGCGTACACATGAGTTCTGGGATCTTAATACTAATCATTGTACAAAGTATATTGCCACTTAACCCCTCATGACCTAAACTCACCTTTACTCCCTCAGAGAACCGCCCACAGGAGTTCTATATTGATAAACCCTATTAAGGGTATTTCACTTTATTCTGCTGACACTGGCAGCTGAAGCTCCAGGCTGTGCCGCCCAGGCTGGACCTTCCCGTAACTTGGGACACTCATGTGAGGCTAGTTGTAGGGCATGCTGTAGACATAAATATAACATGGGTCAATCAAAATAAATTTGTGCACTTGAATAGCCCTTCTGTAAAACGTATGAATTTTATGAGCGATATAAACTCTGAAATTACTGAAACATATGACTGCAAACCACATTCAAAGGACACTCCATTAAAAGCATCCCTATTCTTTACTACAGACAGTGCCCAGAACAAGAAGAAAACCTCCCTTCTGACGTGGAGCTACATGGACCAGCCTTCGAAGCTCCAATAACCACCAAAAACAAGACAAGACAAACTTGACAGTTGAACACAGGAGCAACAGGATCAGCTAGTCTCCAACAGGATCAGCTAGATCTTGCTGAATATTATTAAATCCTTTGCGAATATCAAATCAAGTAATCAAAGGAGAATTTACAGATTTGCACAGGCTGTATTTAGCTCAGGATTGTATCAACATTAGTGAGCCGCAGTACCGAAAAATCATTATCATAGACTGGAAGCAGGAGAGCATTTTGGCGGTGTTGAGATTCCTAAAGACACCATGCAGTTTTGACTTGGTTAAAGAACTCTCAGGTTGTGCGCTCATTGCCTGGTGACTCCCGCTAGCAATGCTATTGTTGGAAGAATGTTTTCTATGGTGGTAGCAGTCAAAACAAAGCCCAACATTAGATTACGAACTTGAAAGGTAGATGAAAAAGTGCAAATCCGAGCACATCTCAACAATAGTTCTTTTGTTGTAAGGACTTCGAAGTTGCTTCAAGAATGCAATCTAATATCAAATCGAGCATCTTTTGCCAAACTGAAACCAAGAAACTAGCTCTCTAGCTGCTTCTACCTCTCAAACTCCTGCTGAGGAAGAAAAGTCAAAGTAATTTATGTTATTCCTCTAAGAATAGGGTAAGTTAGGTCTATTTTTCCTTTGTAATAAGATTTTTTGAATGGCTAGTAGAATTATGATACTCTAAGGCAAGGGTCTTCAAACCACGGCCCGCGGGCCAATCCGGCCCGCCAGTGTGTTCAATCCGGCCCGCGACGGTTAAGCCGACCGCGTACTCGGCGACTACTCTAAAAATTATAGATAATGACAGGAAAATTAAAACTTTTTTGGCCCTTGGAACTTACTGGAGTAATCAGTATGGCCCTAAGTCTGAAAAGTTTGAAGACCCCTGCTCTATGGGCATCTACCTGCTATATTAGTTTACCTATAAATAAATTTGGCCTTTTTTGGCTTTTTTCATGGTAAAATTTGGCCTAAAATTCATGAAGTTATCTGGCAACCCTGCAGTCAGGCACCAATTTTACAGTAACAAAAGAATGTTCGTGAGAGCCCCACTGCAGTTTTTGTTTCGTTCCTGTTCAGCTCAGGAGACTGAGGCGACGTAGTTAGTTGGTAACTTGGTATAGTTCAAGAAATCGGCAAAGTTGGTCAATAATAACACTTTGAAGAGTGCTGGCAAATAATATCTTGGATACATAAACCTACCACAATGTTTAAATTTGTATAGACATTTTGAATTCCTGCTATAAATGTATGTAATTACGTGTATCATAGAAAGGTGCACTAAAATTGATACTTGTGTTGTGCTGCGCATTATTTATTTGATCAGCAGAAAGAGGATGCCTAGTTTTCCCAATGGCGTAAAAAATGCTGGTGATGTCGGAAGAAGTAAAGGAAGCAGTATAAATAAAATAAAACATGCCAAATTTGAGAAAATTTAATTCTAATGCATTGTGACTGTTGGACGTTCATGGCAGTGTTGAAGTTGAGCAAACATGCTAGTTACTCATGCTACTTGTCCTGTTGATACAAGTAGGCATCATTATGAATGAAGTATTAACCTAGTAGTAATTTTAAAAGAACTAGATAACTACTATGGTCCTAACTTATATACAAAAACAAATTATTCTAGATAATCTCTTTTAAAATCTCATAGATTTGGTGAGCAGTAACTTGTATTTGGTAGTATTACTACAGCTGTGAATTTCTATTTTGAAGTTTTAAATATATACTCTTCAGTTGATACATACCACAAAATTGTAGTTTTAGTATAAAAACTGTTAATCGGAAACAAATTGAATCGGAAAATATTTATTTTTTGTCAGGCAAGGAAATTAATAATTTGGGGGCAAATAATCAATAAAGGACCACATTTAATAACCTTTTACAAGAATGACATTCCGCTCGCTGATGCGTTATTTTTGAATAATCGTACTTTGAAGTTGGCGTCGGCGCCGTTATTTAGTTAATAAGGGTAGTTAACCCCCTATTACAAACGTAAAGAGGTTGGGTCGTGAGGGTTAGCCACAGTTCTTATAGCAAAAATTATAAATAAAGCTTCGGTCAATGTGAAGTTTCATGCAATCACGGAAATTGATAATGATATTCCAAACAATCACTAAAGGAACCCATTTAAGAACGTTTTTCATGAACGACATTCTGCTCGCTGATGCGTTATTTTCGAATTATTGAACTTTGAAGTTGGCCGTCGCGCGCCCAAGGAAGCGAGCGTAATTTAATTAAAAACGGAAGCTAACCCCCTATTACAAACGTAAAGAGGTTGTGTCGTGAGGGGTAGCCACAGTTCTTTTAGTGAAAAGTATAATTAAAGCTTCTAAACCACCCATTAGGGTGACGACCGCAATCTTGTTTACATCGGGTCTAACATGGCGACCACCATGGGCGCCGCCATTTTGGACCCGATGTCAACAAGATTGCGGTCGTCACCCTAATGGGTGGGTTAGAAGCTTCATTTATAATTTTCACTAGAAGAACTGTGCCTCCCCCTCACGACCCAACCTCTTTACGTTTGTAATAGCTTACGTTATTAATTAAATTACGTTTCACGCGCTCGCTTCCTTTGGCGCCAAGGCCAGCTTCAAAGTTCAATTATTCGAAAATAACGCATCAGCGAGCAGAATGTCATTCATGTAAAACGTTCTGAAATGTGTTCCTTTAGTGATTCCTGGGATCGGCATTATTATTTTCCGTGATTGCATGAAACTTCACATTGACCAAAGCTTCTAACCCACCCATTACGGTGACATCCGCAATCTTGTTTACATTGGATCCAAGATGGCGGCGCCCATGGTGGTCGCCTGCCTGACCTAAAGTAAATATTGACCATTGAATCGTAAGCACTAGTATTTAAATTCAGAGTGCTAAGTCTCAAGGAAGAATTTGCAAATGCTTCATTTTTTCCACGCACACAACAAAAATTTTGGTCAATATGGAGTTTAATGCGCTCACGGAAATTAATAATTCCATTCCAAAGAATCACTAAAGGAATACATTAAAAAACATGAATAACATTCTGCTTGCTGATGTGTTATTTTTGAGTCATTCAACTTAGAAATTTTTGTCTTTCATAGCAGTTGCATTGCACACTTGAGCCGTTTGAGTATGCTTGGGTACTTTGTAATGTATTATTTGCCAACCCATCGGAGCCTAAACCCACGTCTAGGATGTTTTAGTGGTCAATATTGAGTTTAGGTGATGTTGAGAAACTAAGCATTCCGTTTCTAAAAATCGCTCAAGAAGCCCATTTAAAAATGCTTTACATGAATGGCATTTTTTCTGCTGGTGCTTAGTTTTTGAGTTAGAGCGGTAAATTAGCGTGTCAAAAGAAGCGGGCGCACCAAGCAGAATTGAATTAATAACGGAAGCTAACCCTCCTATTACAAGCGTAAAGAGGTTGGGCCGTGAGGGGTAGCCACAGTTCTTCTAGTGAAAATTATAAATAAAGGTTTCTAGTGACGTCCATTTGTATCATCTCCAATGGCGGTGACCCGGTACCCAAGATGGTGGCCGCCAAATTTTGGGGCTGTCGGTCCGTACAGGAAATATTGTCAAACCCATTGCACAGCAGTATAAGAGATCACGCATTAGAATCTGACCATCCAATTCGCACTGATAACTTCAAAATAGTCTCAAATTGTGATGAACATAGCCTTAAGTTACTAGAAAGTGTCATAATTCATTAATTTAAGCCAAGTCTCAATGATATGTTATCTTCTGTGCCACTAAATATCTTGTCATAATTTGTTCATTTAATTTTCAATAACAATTTGTATTCATGTTCTGTATTTACCATGTTTCAATTTATTTTTCCAGATATTGAAAATGAGTATGGATATACTCGAAAGCTCTATTTTTAAAATACATCGTGAGATGTTTTAACCCCCGTAGTTTTACTAATCAATCTCAATTTTACTGGTTGACAGGGTGCGTACAGGCATGGAGAAGCATGGAAAGTAGTTGAATTTCGAAAATAAAATTCAAGGCCTCGAAAGTAGTGGAATTTTGAAAATGGTCATTGAAAGTCATGAAATTTTAGGATTTTTGTGAAAAGAAAATTTTACTGTTGAAAATTTTCGTTCCGTTTGGTCCGCGTTGAGCGAGGCGTTGTCAGTAACCTTCGAGTGTTACTTGGGCTCTGATTGGTTGATACAGCTACGTCTTTAGTGTCCGCGATTTTGATTGGTTCTCAGGCGTCACGTGAAACCAAACGCGCTCAGTGTGACTGAAGACACGCGCTCGCTCGGACCATTGTTGACCTGTCGCCACTGTTGAACATTTTCGAGCTGAGTTTTTATCATCGGTCTTGACCATCCCGTGTGTGTGTGACTAGAGTTACGGTGCCGAGACTGAGCTGAGGAATTATCGTCATGCCAGGCAGTTGTTCTTTCAACAACTTGTGGTTGCGAGACAAAGACTTTCAACAATGGATAGCACCGCATCCCAAACTGAAAACAATGGCGGTTTGCACCGCGTGCGAGTCGGAGTTCGACATCGCCAACAATGGAATAGCGGCGGTGAGGAGTCATGCAAAAGGAACAAAGCATGCCAAGAACGTGAAAGCTCAGACGACGAGACTTGCCAACCCGAAGATCGGGGATTTTTTCGTGACTTCCCAACCATCGACCGATCCTCCGACGCCTGCTGAGGGCAGTTCGGAGGCTCAGACTGAGAGCAGTGAGACCGTGCCAGCAGTACCAGAGTCTGCTAGTACCTCTACTTCATCGCCATCAGTCAAAACTTGCACCTGTCAGTGCTGTCGCAAGAAAACGGCTCTAACTGACTTTGTGCAAAGGGACAAAGTCCTGAAGGCCGAGACGCTTTGGGCGTTGAAGACCGTAGCATCGCACCTGTCCATCAAGTGCTCAAACCAGACTCCTTGGCTTTTTGGCTAGATGTCTGATTGGCTGATTGGCTAGATGTCTTCTGGAGCAGCCAGCTGGCCACATCCTCCCTCAAGAAACTGTGGCTGGTTGTGAAGATGCTACTGGTCCTGTCACATGGCCAGGCTTCAGTGGAAAGGGGCTTTTCTGTGAGCAAGCAGCTCATGGAAGTCAACATGGGTGAGAACACCATCGTGGCGCAGAGAGTGGTCATGGACCACATCAAACATGTAGGAGGTATCTCCAAGGTTGACATTTCCAAGAAACTCCTCTTTTCAGCTTCACAGGGCAGACAGCGCTATCAACACTACCTGGATCAAAAGAAGGAAGAGGCAGAGAAGCAGAAGAAGGGAGAGAAGAGGAAGAGAGAACTGGATGAAGTGGAGAACCTGAAGACAAAACGGAAGAGGATGGAGGAGAGTCTGCAAGCGCTGGTGGAGGATGCTGACAGCTTTGACGGAAGGCAGAGGACAAGAATGATTTGCGCCTACCGGCAAAGTCAAATGCATTGAGGAAATCAGCCAAAGACAAGCAAGAACAACTCAAGGGGCTGAATGCGGAAATTAATGACAAACTTAATGCACTGGCAAATGCATAGCAGATGCTATTGAACTGTCCAGCATGACTGTTTGGTGTTGTGATGATCATTTACACATTTATGAAAACAAGACCTGCAAGTAATGATGAATGTTCTGTGAAGTTTATGACTGAAATACATTTATTGTGCTGCAATTTAACTTTGTGTGACATTATTTTGGGCAGAGAGAGGTAGTGAAAATGTGATTTGGTTGGCATAAAAAGTCATGAAAAAGTAGTGGAATTTTGAACCTCAGAGCCTGTACGCACCCTGGGTTGATAAAATTTCAAATTTATATCATTATGAATCACTAATTGATATTTCCATTTGGAATGAATTTAGATAAGGCAAATTATGATTATCTTCCAGATCTGAGTTGTATCAAAAGTTATCATAGTTAATGTACAATTACTCTCAGGGAAAAACTATTAGGTCCCAAGGTGAGGGTTAGATATGCCTTTAAAAAAAAGTTTATTGTTTATATCAGGATGATCTTTTTTTGGTTCACTACTATCCTATTTATCAGCACCTTGGGCTTTTTCTTCAGATTTAATCTCATTTCCAAAACCCTCCTTCTTAACTTCCTGTTTCTATGGGTCAATATTTATTTTAGGTGCGGCACGGAAATTAATAATTTGGGGGAAAATAATCAGTAAAAGAACACATTTTAAGACGTTTTACAAGGATGACATTGTGCTTGCTGATGCGTTATTTTCGAATTATTGAACTTTGAAGTTGGCTGTCGCGCGCCACAGGAAGTGACGGCGCCAAGCGTAATTCTATTAATAACGGAAGCTAACCCCCTATTACAAACGTAAAGAGGTTGGGTCGTGAGGGTTAGCCATAGTTCTTTTAGTGAAAAGTAAAATAAAGATTCTAACCCACCCGTTAGGGTGACGATCGCAATCTTGTTTACATCGGCACAAAGATGGCGGCGCCCATGGCGGCAGCCATCTTCCAGTCGATGTAAACAAACGTCACTAGAAACCTTTATTTATAATTTTCACTAAAAGAACTGTGGCTAACCCTCACGACCCAACCTCTTTACGTTTGTAATAGGCGGGTTAACTACCCTTATTAACTAAATTACGGCGCTGGCGCCAACTTCAAAGTACAATTGTTCAAAAATAACGCATCAGCGAGCACAATGTCATTCATGTAAAACGTCTTAAAATGTGTTCTTTTATTGATTATTTTGCCCCCAAATTATTAATTTCCATGCCGCACCTAAAATAAATATTGAACTTTCTATGTGCATGGGATCCTATGCAAGAAGCACACTTTTTGCAAAGATGTGGTGTTTCCTCAACTCTATACTAAATGGTGCCTTCGTCCTTCCTATCCTTGAACGCCATTGTTGTGATAAGGGGGCTGAAACTAACTTATAATCAATCAAATTAGTGTAAAATTTTATCCTATTGAGTTACTTTTAAAAGGAGTTTGCAAAGGTTGCTGGCATATCCTAAGTTAGGAGAAAAAAGAGCATTAAGGTAGACGTCAACCAAAAATCAAGGAAATGGCTGTAACATTTGTTATATTGGATTTAGATCTATGAAAATTGGCATACGTATGTAATTTTGGAAGTAAATAAGGGTTGTCTCCATAACTTTTTCTCACTTTTGACATAATTCTGGAGACAATGGTGGGAAGGAGATGTGAATAGAGGAAATGGGTACTTTTCAAGAGACATCTCCAAAAGGTGTTACATACAGCAATGATTTGTTTTTAAGTGTCATTGAATGTGCAAAGAGTTGCTGCATGATGAGTTGGTGGATTATTTTGATATTCATGATAATTTCTGAGTTGAATTGGAAAAATTGAGTATAAAATTATAGATTGGAGGATATTGGTTGATTTTTTCATGAAATACAAAATGGTTGTAACGTTCCTTCTACGGAATGTAGATCAATGAAAATTGAAATGTTTTTTTTTAAATAAATATAGGTTGTCTATCAGTTTTTCCCATTGTATTGGTAGAAGTGATTATCATCTTCACGATATTCTATTTCAAAGATAATTCGTTTTAAAGCCTTACATTTCATTATATTTTTGTGTTAGTAAATAAATTTTATAATTAAGACTCATTGTTCTAAAAAAATGCTGGATTCAATTCATGGTCACTATATAAGAAAGAAACAACTATTTTAGATTTTGGAATTGGTGTAAAACTCAGTGACCTCCATTGTTTTTGTATACTGTGAATCCAGCTCAAATGTTTTTAATTATCTCATCATCAATTTGCAAATGGCAGTTACAGCTTGGCACGGGTATGAACTTTTTGGGTGCAATCCACTGTTGTGCTGTCATTCATAGTACTTGTTGAAATGGACAATATCTCATGGATTGATATTTTTCTAGATTATGTCAGTCATAGATAGGCCTTCAAAACTTTTGTTTTGTGTGCCCACTTTAATTCTTACCATCTTCATACTTTTTTTTATCTTTTCTTTGTATTTTTATCCTCTTTTTTGTCTTTTATCCATGTCTTTCTCAACTGTTTGTGTGCATAGGGTATCCTGTGTGCTAACGCTAACACACCTTGTATATAGATTTTCTGTGTACCACAGTCTATGCAAAATGCTTCTTTCTCAATGCTCTCTTGAGATCACCTCTGTTGTGGCTAAGGAGGCTTCAAATTTTACAATATTTAGCATGAAAACAATCTTAAGCTGGGTTTACACGGAGGGTGACTTCCCTGGGGCAACGCCCTCTCTCCCTCCCCTCCTCTTCAAAAAACCCCCCAATCCCCCTGTCTAACGCCTCCCACTACTACCCCATGCGTGTCGACGCTGCTGCCCTACATGCTGGGACTGCCTGGGGAACGACGGAGAGACAGTGCGCTCCAGACAGTCTTGAGGGTAGGATGTATGTCTTAGCAGCTCTGTCGTCATGTTCTCATGCGTAATCTCAATCCAAAAAGTCTCTCCTGATCTGGAAAGTGGCTGAAGGCTAAAGTTTTCACATTGATAGTTTTATTGAAAGCAAAGCGTCAGTCTGATTGTATTTATTACGGCTGTAAATATAATTTTTTATCAAGAACTATTGCTGAAATGATCTGTAGCTGAAAGGATTTTCGATCTAATTCAAAAGTAATTACCTCTAACAATAGTAACACAAAATGTTCGCTGTCATGCTATTATTAACACAAGATGGCTTGTGATAGGACTTAGACTGATATAATTTTTGTTACTTATTTCTAATTCCTGTTATCAGACGCTATCGTGCGTATTTCATTTATTTTGGTCTCTATATACATCTGCTGGGCAAGTTATATTTTGTTATTCCTTAGTTTGGGCATTAACAATAACGTCATAAAAGAAGCTATATCTGCCCGAAGTTTTATTGATTTGCCTCCATTCCTTATTAAACCAATTGACACATTCATTTCTGCCAAGGCACTTGGCCTTTGTTTAAGATGTAGTAATTCTTGAATTCTCCACGAATACGTTGATCTTATGCCGGCCTCCGTGAAATAGTTTACAGGTTATAAATAGCATCTTCTTTTTTGCACGTACCTTGAATTACATTTTGACATCCTCACTCAGTCACTGTTATCTCCAGGGTTGCCGATTTTTTTTTCTGATTGTATGAAACCTGTATGAAAACGTACCAGAAATCGTTAAAGTGTACCAAATCTTTTTAACTAGCAATAAAACAAAAATTTTAAGGTTTTACCTACTTTTCCTGTTTGGATGAAATTTTTTCCTCCTCTTCTTCCTTCATTTGCCAACTTTTTTTATTTAATTTGTTGACTAAGCTACCGTGGTGGTTCAAATTTGTGCAATCTATGTTCTATAATGTAAATTTTGATCGCATTCGTGCATTTAGTCTTGCTCATTTTAACGAAATCCTGTTTTTTGTTTGTATGTAGTTAAGGTCAAAAAATTCTCTAGCTGCAGCAAAATAATGCGGTATTGACAAAAGCTGTTTCATGAAATTGGGAAGCAGCGAGTAACAAAGCTGCATACCAGAATTTTTCAGACACAATTTATGTCATGAAAGGAGCATCTTGAACAAACAGTTCTCGCCACTTCATCTTTATCTTTTCATGCTGCTCTTCTATCACGAAATTGGAGAAATGCATTGATTATGGTGTTATTGAATTACATTTATCAAGATCTTTCAATCCAAACTCTTTTAGTTTTTTGGTACATATTTTGTTGACATTTCCCAGGAGAATGCTTTCTGCAGCAGCACCAAAATAAATCTCATTTATATTGACATAGTTTGTGGGGTTGCCTACATTTATTTTTCAATTATTGTCATTCAAAATCAATGGATCCGTTTTTATGAAGTTGCCCATAGTAAAATTCTCACTCCAGAGAAATTAAAATTCATTTTTGTAAGGGGAACTTGTACATTTGCTGAACGCACCAATTTTGGCAGCCCTGGGCATCTCACCCTCCGTCTAAACGCAAGTGGGGAAGCCTGAGCGGATGAGAGGGGTAGGGTGGGGCCGTCACCCTGGGGAAGAAACCCTCCGTCTAAACCCAGCTTTACTCATCATCCTCTTTCCATAAAGTAAAATCATGAATAGATTTTGATATCATACTATTCAAAAAATCCACTTCCTATTTCTACATTGATTTCTTATTCTGTGTCACTGCATCAATATTACTATAACATTATTGTATGTGTATTCTATCTAGCACTTAAAGTACTAAGTATCTTCCATTGCAATGTCAATGTTGGAGTTTTGAGCTGATGTAGTTGCCTATGTCATGCAACTGAAAAGGAGGCAGCTATTGTATGTATGAGAAGTGGCATTCCCTGGGGAAAATGTGAAGTCCCAAGCTGAAGGTAAGGTAGGCTTTTGTTGTATTGGAATACAATAGGTTTTTGGTTTTGTTTTGAATCTTTTTTTTTTTTGTTCAATGCTATCCTTTTTTTTTAGTCCCTGTCACTTTCTTCTTCAAATTTATCTTGTGAACACACCTTGAGCCTAGATTCTGCATTCACTAAAGTTCAAGTGGAGTAATTCTTTCCTCTCGTTATAATGCTTTTATTGCAAATAAGTTAGTGCATCTTGTATGCTCTCAAATATTGTAATTTTTTTGGTTAGTAGTCAAACATTGAGGGTGTGTATGCCAGACCACACACTACAAGAGAGACTAAGCTCTCTTGAAAAAGACTGGGAATTATGCCTCACTCAATTCTTCTCCCTTTGCTTTGATAGCATATAGGCTTTCTTTAAGAGAAGATTTAAAAGCTGAGTATTTATTTGCTGTTTCTAGAAGTAAGAATCTCATTTATGTCATAAAAATGGTATCAGATACATAAGCAAAAGGTGGTGATGTGTCATTGGAAATAAGACATTATTTATTGAATTGATCCATTATAGATTCTCTTCACTTTAAATATATTTTTTTTTAACTAAATTGCCAGAACTGTTAACCTTGGATATCATGTTAATTTCAATTAGTGCTCTATGATTCCTCTTTTTTACTAAAGTCATTATCTAATTTCTGTAACTGAATAATTTTTTCCTAATTTTACTCCACAGTAAGGAAAACCATGATAAGTCTTATTGTAGTATCTTGGGCCCTCTTGGCTACTTTTTTTAATGATTTCATGTGCCATTGGTTGTATGTCAGAAATTTGAGGTATCACTAAGTCTATTTTAATTCAATTTCAGATTGCCCTTTTACACATTGATAATTTAGTGGTGATGCATGCCAGCCTGTCATTTTATTCAGTTGTTGTTAAAGAGACTTGACATTCACTGGTGTGAGCATGGCTGGACAGGGCCTTGTTGGCCTCTCCTTTGCTGCGGACACCAACACAGAAGATGACCTCCTGGCCTTCAGACGTCCTCTGACCTACGTATCTTTGTGCCTCTATGGACTTCTCTTTGCTTACATTTATGCTCAGTTGTGGATGATTATACGCTACAGATACAAAAGATGGTGAGTCAATATATTATCTTTCAATGCTTGTCTAGTTATGAAAGTTTTTGAATGCTGTTATACAAGTTTGTCCAGTATTACTTAGTGTTTCAGATGAGCAAGGGTTCTAAAAAGATTTTTTATCAAAATATTTCATGAATTATTTCATAAGGCTGTTAATTAATGAGCTTCTAAAACACACAAATAATATACGTTGAAATTTCTTTTCTCCTACCAGTTCTTTCTTTTGGTCATTAATTCCTTTAGTTGATAAAATGTACATAGTTTTCCAAAGAGTAATGTATGGAATTGTTACAAGAATATTGGTTAATTAAATAAAATTTTTGAAGCTACTTAATGTTGATATTTCAAGTTAACATAATTTCTGTTCGTAGTTTGATGAAGCAAAGTCTGCATTTGTATTTTTGCTAGAATTATAAGTATCAAGCTATTTGTGCCCATACACATGTGTCCAGGCACCAAGACTCTGCAAAGGTTAAAGCTGGACTGAAAATCTTGTGACTTGTGCATGTGAAGGGGGAAGGAGTACTATTGTTGCTGTCTATTGCCTATGCTTGTCTTATTTTGATGTTCCTCTACCCCATTGAATAATTTGAGTTATTCCCCTTATGATACCAATGCCATGGAAATTGATTGCAGTTTATCATTGAGCTTGTTTAACTGATTTTAACCATAATCCAGTGACAAGCAAAGAATTTATTTTGGTTGTGGAGAATTAGTATACTCAATTGAGGGTAATTTACCAGATGAAATGAATATGAGCGAATAAATATTCAAATTGCTTGAGGATTGAATTGGGGCATTAGCAGCTGAGGACAGTTAATATTTCTGAAGTCTCATGAAATACAACTTCTGCAGCTCAAGTTGATGACAAGGATGTGGCTCAAACCTTTTCTACCATGTCTGAGAAAGCAGTAACACTGCTAAAAATTTGATGGCCATCACTTGACTTATGAAAAATTTGTGCTTATCCTGTTGCATTTTCTTTCATATTTGCTGTGGTACCAGCAAGAGTTGATGTGCACCATTTCAATTTTGAAATATTTACCAGTTGGCCCTGAGTCATGCAGGTCTCTTGTCACTCTGAATCTATGGAGTATATTTTTTTGATAATTTAGTGGTAAAAGGGGCTTGAGCTGTGAGGGTGTATTATCTGTCATGAGACTAAGACTGGATGCTCCTCATTAATTTACATTAACAAGGAGACCGGATTCTCAGCATTGAGGAATTGGCATACCTCCATGAAATACACGAGAAAGAAAACACGCACAAGAATCCCTTCAATGAAATGCAAAAGACATAGGAAAATTCACACACCAAAGAAGTTATAATTGATAACAAAAAACACATGATTGAATTACTCACTAGAACTAAAATACCCACTTACAACAGCACGTTTTCTGTACGCATCTGCCTTGATGAGATACTGCTTACGTCGTCAGGTATTTGATACTCAAGATGTCGTTGCAAAATTCTTGATTACTGTGGAACATCCTATTACACATTTTATGAGGCTACCGTACAACAACATACCATAAAAGTTTAGTGCACCTACGACACGACTACGTCAAACGCGATTCATAGAATTGTGAATTATTCGAGCGTAATAGCCCTCATGACAACGCTATCCTAATGGTTGGCCGGCCAAAAATCCCTCTACAAGTTTAACTACACACAGAATACATGACGAAATCCAACTTCTCCTATATTACATTTTCCAACAGAGTAGGCCACAATCATGCCTCCAGGTTACAAGTTCATTCACACTGGCATCAGTTCATATTCTCTGGACATCATCAGTTCAGGAAAAGTGCTCTTGACGACTGTGTTCAGATGATCACGCCTCTGACTCTCCGCACGTCAACATTTCTATTGAGCTGCCCCACCTGCACAATTAAGTGATTAACCCCATTACTTTGAAGGAAAATGTTTACCCAGAATCAGGAAAGTTACTGTTTTTTTGTTTTATTACTGTATTCATCAGAGATATGCCTACTTCACCAGCTGTCAAATTTGCAGAACGATCTGAGCATCGTAAGAGGGGGAAATTAGGTTGAGAAGGGGAGGAGGGGTCCAATCAGCAGCCAGCGCCGACCAGCAACTGCATATGCCACGCCACTGAAAGTTATTTTGTGGTTTCTATTGCACTATTCAATACAGAACTCCTTAGCTTACAATCTAGCAAAGCTACACAACGTTCTTTGCTCCATGAAAGTGGGAAACAAAAGCGGGAAGGGGAGGAGCATGTCGAGGAGGACGCTGCAGCGTACGCTCCTGGAGCGGTAAAACGTATCTATGATACCAGTTCAAAACGTCTCTTGATATCTGTGGTACAAAGTCCTTCATGGAACAACAAAAAACATACAAGAAAAGATATTTAAATGTTCAGATAGCTTACACAACATCAACCGTGTCAATTTTTCTAAGTAATATAGCTTGCAAATGGAAAAATGAAAAATTTTAGAAAAATGTTCACCCTGAACTGTTGAAAACAGGGTATTTTCAAGATCTATCTCCTCCAAAAGTTATTATCGGAAAGCAATAATTTAGATTTGAATGCGCAAAAAGTGGCTGCATAGTTGGATGGAGAATCAATATGAAATTCATAGTACTTTTTTAATTACATTGAAAAATCTAGGGAAGAAGCCCTAACCTTTCAAAACAATAAATTGTTATATAAAAACTGAATATTCACAAATTTCGAATCCATTTTCTGTCCAGCTATGCAGCAATTCTTTGCGCATTCAATGAAACTTAAATCATTGCTCTACCATAATAATAACTTTCGAAGGAGATAGCTTTTGAAATTACCCTATTTTTCACCAATTTTTCCCTAATATCTCAGTAATTAGTTCAAAAATTGAAAAAAGTTTATAATACACACCTGTAGCCAAATCAAAAATTCATACGTGTGCCAAATTTCATTGATCTACTTCCCATAAAACAAACGTGACAGCAATTTTTTTAATTCTGAGTATACATTCCCCTTAATTGCACAAATCGTGCTCATTCAAATATTTAGTTTTACTTCAATGGCATTAAATTTTTATCATATATATTTCAAAAAGAATTTCTTCTAAAGAAAAACTAACTTTCACCCTCCCGATGACATTTGATTTCTTTTTTTCTTCAACCACCACAGTCTTGTTTTTAAATTCCTTTTTCTCTGCAAATATATAGAGAAACTTTGATTACCAATAATAAATTTTATTTTGTTTAATTTTTTGCATATAAATATTTTGACGTGTGCTACATCCACATATTTTTTCCAGTGCAACTTTATTTCAATAACCTCCTATTTATAACACACGCACTTCTTTTGCCGTTGTACACCCTTTCAATGTTACCGCTTGACAAAGCACCCCTTGCGTAGTGTCATTTGCTTGTGGGTGTTCCTTGCTTACCCTTCTTCACATGAACCAATCCCAATTTCAGTATTTCGGAGGTGCTCGCATAAGCCGTCCTGTTGTAAAGGTGTAGATGTTCCTTATTGGCTGTAAAGGTACCGTTTCCCTGCTTTCTTTCAAGTAGGGGCTTGAAAATTTCCCTGTAAATTTGACGCTCAATCTTTTCCTTGCATATTTTCTAATTCTGAGTGTCAAGTTCCCCTTCTGTATTTGTTTCCTGTTGCTACGACTGCTCATTCTCATACTCCCAAGCTCAAATGGTATGCCGTCCATCACCCTTTCTTGTGTTCGACCACTTCCTCCACACTCTGCTTGCCCAGGCCTATCCAAAATTGCTTACACACAAAATCCTTTCTAAGCTCAACACATATAAAACACATGTCAAACACAACACCAGGACCTTACAAAGCGTACAACATGTTAAAGCAGCACCCGTACTGTTGGGAAACGTAAATTTTTATAATGTGCTAAAATTTCAACAAATGGATCTTAATAAAGTGCTACAAACAGCATTGCAAGCTTGTAAAAACATTAATCAAAACATGAAGCAAAACACAATTTAGCAACACACAATTTAGTCATAAAAGAATACCATCTAGTAATTGATTCATTAAACTTGTCAATCAAATATTTCGTAACAATCAACTGTGAAACATATGATTTATTAACATCAGGAATCTTCTCAAAATCACGGCTAATTGTGTGGTAGTTGTTCATAGACTGATTTTCTCTGTTTCCTTGAAATTTCGAGAATATCTGGAAAGCTTATGTACATTCTTCCTAGCTTGTAGAAAAATTAATAGTAATTGGGGCCTAATAGTTTCTAAGTTTACAATGCACATTAACAATATTTCAATTCTTTTGTGGTACTGTTAGAAAATCATATAGAGCTATTCCGTTTGAAATTATTTGTTCACTTCTTATGCTAATAAACTTTGATAATTTCAGGTGTTACCGCACCTATGTGCTCTATGCTTCAATAGCGTGGTGCATATTGAGGATCACCTTGTTCTCCTACTACTGCCTGCTTGAACATGAAGAAGCTCACGGTGAGTGTTCATTGGGGAGGCATTAATGTTCCCTTTGCTTCTCATAAACTTGTATGCATCCTGAGCCAAATTTGTATCATAGTCTAATCATCCAATGGTTCATGTAATTGTTTGATCATCCATACTGATTTAGGTTCCTTTTTATTTATTTAGGACAATGCTTATAGGTAAGAATTAAGTTTCCTGCTGATATTTGTGTGATTCTGATATTTTTGAATGCCATACACTGAAGCAAGCAACACACTTGATGCCCTTCTAAGTTACTGTGTTGATAATTTTAGTCAAAATTGGGTTGCTGCTGAAGTATGTCTGGTAATGTACCATTACATTTTGGATTAGATTATGTGTAAATTTAAGCATTTGACTACATCACATGTGTTTGTAAGAGAAGGAAGAAGGCACCGTTTATTATAGTGTTTAGATAATAGAGAATATAAACCCAAGTGTGTTCTCACACTGGATTCCTTGTCCATGGACATGGAAAGATTGGAATAAGTTTGTGAAACGAGGGAAAAATTGATGAAAGTGTTACAGGTACTTGCAAAAAACCAGCAGTGTATCAAAAAAATCCAAGTCAATGGCTTCACTTGCTTTAAAAGTGAAAAAATAGAAGGTCTAAGAAAATGAACAAACGCCTTGCAAAAATTCAATGAAAGTCTTCCCGGAATTTGGTTCACATATTTTGATGAATGCGCGCTAAGTCTCAACTTACCGCAGATTTTAAACAGTGTGACTGATATGCATGCCGCATCTCCCCTAATCTGGAGCTTTGGTTATGAGCATTGCAGGACGCAGGCCTAACTTCCGTAGCTTTTATATTAAGGTTAGTGAAGACAGTGATCAGAGTTATTGAATTGATTGAGCTCTCAGTTTTCCCCGCCCCTCTAGCAAATTCAAACATGGGCAGTATGGAAAACCTCTAGATATTCAACATCTAAAACCATGGATTTACGATTATCCAACGCCGTAAAATGTGAATACCATCAAATGACCAATTCCCAAAATCATGAAGTGGCTGAAATCTAAAACTTATGCAATAACCAAACCTGAATATCTTGAATTGGCTTGCATCAAAGATTTTGAGACTGCCCAAGTTGAAATCATCAAATAGGTCATGCCAAAAACCTGAAAATAACCAATATCAGCGTACAATGAATTCAGGGGGCTGGTACCATTACAGAGCAACTCTTATTTCTGAACCAGCTGTAAATAATGGGATTTTTTCTGCGCAGTTGAGCTAGGACACGTTCATTCAATTTTTCATCTTGAGGGTATTACTTATTAAGATGAGCAGTAATTTACCTCCGTAAAAATGAACTGAAACGCGGGTGCGTAAGCACTGAATAGAATGGATTTAAGGTGTCCTGCTACCTCATTAACTTGTGCAAGATGTGAGGTTTGGAGCTGACAGTTAAGTAGTCCTTCCTTTAGTTAGAATAGCTTTTTGTATTTTGATGCAAACCGTATTTTTTTGGCGCACCACTGCTGTCCCTATTTTCATCATCTATTACCTTCTTCAACTTTTATCTCATTTCATTAGCTTCTTTCAGTCATGCCATTTCTATGCGCTGAGTGAGGGGAACGCGCTTTGTGCTCAGATGCCACGTTCCCTTAGTTTCATTCAAAATTGTGCCTTCATCCTTCCTTACTTGGAAACACCTTTGTTGTTTTTAGGGAGGCTTGAACTACTTTGTAATCAATAAAACATATCCAAAATTTTCTCAGATAAGGACAGTCACACGGAGCCTCGAATACTGAGCCGCCGAGTTGGTTTTGTGAGCTACTTCTTGCTGTACACCCTGCCCCTGTACCTGCAGTTCACCTGCCTCTGCCTCATGGTCGCCTACTTCTACCAAGTGAGTAAGGCAGTGCAGTGGTCAGTGCCTTGTCTATGGGTTAGGGGAGCGCAATGCATTAAGACCAGAGTATTGCTTCAACTTGGAACTCTAGATCGCGTGGTAACTTACACACTTTTATTTCATAATAAATTACTTTTTGTACTTGCGTCTTGTTATTTATTTGCCATACCCATGGCTCAATTTCACTTAGCAGGCAGAAAACTCTGATTTGAAAACAATTAATGTTGTAAGTAGAGATGTGACTCAAAAAAAACCATGCCGTTTTTTTTTTTTTAAAAACATGGCCAAAAAAACGTGGATATTTTTTTTTTAATATTTTGTCTGAAAATAACTCAGCAAGAAAAAGAACTACATTACATTATTTGTTTTCATGTCAAATTACAAAATAAAACAGCATACTTCTTAATTGATGGTTTTCTATGGTTTTATGACCTTTTTCATTTTCTGCGGTTTCATGCTTTGATATTTCATTTATTTTACAATACATGTGAATGACCTTAAACTCCCAAAATGGTGTGTTATAATAACATATCTTTACTTATGGTCATTGATAGAGATGTGACTAAAAAACCATGCTGTTTTTTTTTTAAAAAACGTGTTATTTATACAAAAAATATGACTAAAAAACATGGAAATTAATATATTTGTGACCTTAAAAATCCAATGCTGTTTTTTTAAAACATTGTTTTTTAACAGAAAAATCTTGACTAAAAAAACATGGCTATTATATTTCATTGGACCAAAAAAGTTTTTTTTATAAACATTTAAAAAAAATCATGACTAAAAAAACACGGATGCAAATATCAGGAAAGTTAGTTTTCTTTAATCGAATTGTCTTTAGAAACTTATAAACAAAGAATGCTGTTAATATTGAAATCATGTTTATTAGAACTGTACTAGGTCTTAGAATAAAATATCTACATAGAATCTATTCACTCCATAAAACCTTTCGGAGACCAGCTCCATCCTCAGTCATTCTGTAAAATTTGGTGAAATGGACAATGAATTTTCACTGTTCCTTTGAAAAACATTTGACTGAATGACCTACTGAGGATGGAGCTAGTCTCCAAAAGGTTTTATAGAGTGAATAGATTCTTTGTGAATATTTTATTTTAAGACCTGGTACGGTTCTAATGGATATTAATATATCTTATGTGACCAAAAAATCCATGCTGTTTTTTGAATGTTTTTGTTACAAAAAAGTCGATGACTAAAAAACACGGATATTAATATACTTTATTTTACCATAAACAACCATGCTGTATTTTTTAAAATAAACATCTTTTTTACAGAAAAATCATGATTAAAAAATGTGGATATTAATATATTTTATGTGCCAAAAAAAACATGCTGTTTTTTTTTAAATCAGGTTTTCTTAACCAAAAAAAATCATGACTATAAAACATGGAAATGAATGACTTTTGGTGAAAAAAACGTGGTTTTTAAAATGTCATGTTTTTTTGGCCAGATAAAATTTAATAACACTCATGTTTGTTGTAAAAAAAAATTTTTTCAGAAAACATGGTTATTTGGTCACATAAAATAAATTAATATCCATGTTTTTTTACAGATTAGATTAGTCATTAGTTTTTGCCTCCCTACCCAGCAACAAATGCGATCCAAAGAGAGGAAGGAAGATTATGAAACAAGATCAAAGTTGAAGAAGGCAGTAGTAGGTGCTGAAAAACAGGACAGCAGTGAACCGAAAAAAAGGTGGTCCTTAACATCACAAAAACATTTCATTTCAACAAAAAGAAGGCCTACCTAACTCTCAGCTTGGGCCCTTACATTGTCCCCCTGGGAGCACTAGTTCCCATAGATACAATAATTGTATCCCCCTGAGGGGTGTTTTTTTTACAAAGAATTCGTGACCAAAAAATGAATAATATTAACTTTTTAATAAAAAAATGTTTAAAAACACAAGGATTTTTTGGTAACATAAAATATGTTAATATCCATGATTTTAAGACATGATTTTTTATGAGAAATACACAAAATAAAACAGCATGGTTTTTTAATCGCATAAAATATATTCATATCCAGGTTTTCTTATACATCATTGTTTGTAAAAAAACATATTTTTTAAAAAACAGCATGGGGGTTTTTAGGTCTCATAAATATATTCATGTTTTTTTAGTCATGATTTTTTAGTACAAAAGCATTTTTTTGGTCTCAAATGTATTATTCATGTTTTTTCAGTCTTGATTTTTTAGTAAAAAACATGTTTTTTTTTAAACTGCATGGGACTTTTTAGGTCACATAAAATATATTGTTTTTTAGTCATGATTCTTTGTAAAAAAAACAGCATGGTTATATTTGGTACCAGAGAATATATTAATATTCATTTTTATTAGTCAGAATTTGGTCAATGTGAAGTTTAATGCAATCATGGAAATTAATAATTATATTCCAAACAATCACTAAAGGAACCCATTTAAGAACGTTTTACAAGAACGAAATTCTGCTCGCTGATGCTTTATTTTCGAATCATTGAACTTTGAAGTTGGACTTCCCGAGCCAAAGGAAGCGAGCGTAATTTAATTAAAAACGGAAGCTAACCCCCTGTTACAAACGTAAAGAGGTTGGGTCGTGAGGGGGAGGCACAGTTCTTCTAGCAAAAATTATAAATAAAGCTTCTAACCCACCCATTAACGTGACGACCACAATCTTGTTTACATCGGCTCTAAGATGGCGACCACCATGGGCGCTGCCATCTTAGAGCCGATGTCAACAAGATTGCGGTCATCACCCAAATGGGTTGGTTAGAAGCTTTATTTATAATTTTCATTAGAAGAACTGTGCCTCCCCCTCCCAACCCAACCTCTTTACGTTTGTAATAGCTTCCGTTATTAATTAAATTCCGTTTCACGCGCTCGCTTCCTTTGGCGCAAAGGCCAACTTCAAAGTTCAATTATTCGAAAATAACGCATCAGTGAGCAGAATGTCATTCGTGTAAAACGTTCTTGAATGGGTTCCTTTAGTGATTCCTGGGATCGCTAATTATTATTTTCTGATTGCATTAAACTTCACATTGACCCAGAATTTTTTGTAAAAAAAACATGTTTTTAAAAAAACAGCATATTTTTTTGGTCACCTTAAATATATTAATATCTATGGTTTTTAGTCATTGTTTTGTAATGAAAACATGAAAAAGAAACCATACGGTAAAAGTGGTGGCAGATAACCCACAATTACCTAGAGTCTAAGAGGTACAGCAGGAGCCACAGAACTCATATTGATGGAGTCAAAATTCAGAGCTTATTATGGTAAATCTGAAGGATATGTCAGTTATCGATTTTCCACTTTTTGGTGCCTGAACCTAATTAATTGAATCAAAATAAACAAGTTTTCTTCTACGCACCTTCCGTCTCAAATGAGTATTTTACGATTTATAGCGATAAGTTTAGTTTCGTCTTTGATGACGAATGCGCTCGAATAAACAGCTACTCAACGATTTTCGAATTTTTGTTGCTTGAATCATGGTAATAACATCGAAATAAACAACTTTTCTTCTCTACACTTTTCTCGTCAAAAGAGTATTCAACGAGGTATAGCGGTAGGTTTGGTTTCGTCTTTGATGACGATCGCGCTGGAAGCGAGTGCGCATTGCAGTGTTGCTGTCCGACGTGCTCCTTGAATTACTTGCCGCTTCAAACACAGGAGTTGCGGTAAGTCATTTACCGCTATAACTAATAAAATACTCATTTGAGACGGAAAGTGCATAGAAGAAAACTTGTTTATTTCGATCTAATTAACTATGCTTAGGTTAGGCATCAAAATTTACAAAATCGATAACTGACATATCCTTCAGATTTACCCTTATTATCTCTGCAAAGTCTGATTTTTTTGGTCACATAAAAATAAAATCAGGCATAGTAGAGATAGTAAGCTCTGAATTTTGACTCCATCAATATAAGTTCTGTGGCTCCTGCTGTTCCTCTTAGACGCCTCTAGGTAATTGTGGGTTATCTGCCACCACTTTTACTGTATGGTTTCTTTTTGATGTTTTTATAACAATGAAATGACTAAAAAACATGGATATTAATATATTTCAGGTGTCCAAACAAAAACCCAGACATATGCTTAACAAAATTTGGGTGTGCAAAAAAAACACAAAAAAAAAACACATAAAAAACACTTTTTTGCAAAAAAAACGCAATCAAATAAAACCGTTTTTTTTTTTCATCACTAGTTGTAAGAACTTTAAAATCTCCTGAGAAATTGTGGAGCCTAAAAATTTTTAACACTCCGTATTTCTTAATACCATTGGTTCAGATACATGTATTCCGGTCGCAATTTTTGTTGGTTCAAAGTACAAAATATTGACGTTGAGATGCGTGTTTTAACCCTTAATGTACCGCTATAGTTTCTGAAGGACATTAGAAATAATTTTTTTCATTCTCAAAATAAGTTCAGATATTCATTCTTTGTTGGATGATATAGGAGACAATTCACACTCTTTGTTCACTGGGAAATAACTTTGTCTTAAAAGAGATAATAAAGTACCTTTTCATACTTTTTCTACTTAATTCTGTTGAATTAATGTAATTAAATTGAATTATAGTAATTCTGTTAGGAGAGTTTTGTTTGGAGCCTGCTACAGATGCACAACACGCCTAGTGCGTGGTGCCAGTAAGGGCGAAATAGTTACGTTGCTGCCTAATTATAAGTGAGTTACGTTTTTCTTTATGTTTTTGCAATGTATTTTATTATGGACGCATATGTACAAAAATGATGTACCAGCGTTAGTTATACATTGTTATTCGTGGGCGCTTAATGGTGTTCTGAGGCGATAATGCTTGGGTCCATACACATACTTCCACTTGTCAACCAGTATTCAGGTGTACCTTCAGACTTTTCTTTTTATTCGGAACCCAATGAACGAAAATGTTCATGTTTTGATCTTTTCCATCAAAATGGGCAGATAGATATTCCCATTATTACGTGACTAATGTACATCATGTGTACTTAAGACAGTAATTCACATTAGATTTAGTTTTTGGTTGATCCCATTCATTGGCACTATATTTAAAATATTGTACGTGAGAATTTTACTCTGTTTTTCTAAATTATGATTTCCTGCATCATGCTTTTTTTGTGTTACATTGTGCTGTTGTAATCTAAGAATCCAAGACTAAATTTCAGTTGAAGTCTTTCACTTTTTTGAAATTTTCTGAAAAAAAGCTAGTGTGTTTGGGCAGGGCCAAAATGCTTTTTTGTGACTTTGAAATTAAAATTCTTTTGAATTGGGTCGTGAGCCAGCAGAAAACTGTGTGAGGTTACAACGTATTTTGGTTCAATTTTTGGTATTACAACCTTTTTATTTCAGTAAAACTCTCTGGTTTTTGGAGAAGAAAATGGTCCCTCTGATACATTATTTGGTAAAGGGTGGATGTACCGAACACTTGGAGTAAACTTTTCTGTACGGTAGTGTGGCGACCCATGGAGATATGTGTAATGGTTTACTTCTGTTAATGTTTCATCATTTGAATCTAACACTTGTTGATCGAGATGAGTCTGAATAGTTCCTAATAACCTGATTGAAATTAGCTAGCTCCTGTGATATTGTCTCGATGATTTCTGTAATGGTTGTGTGGGGATAGTAATTTTCATATACGGTTGACTAATTTCATACCTTACCTATTAACCCCTTCCCCAGCAAAAACGTGTATACTCGTTTTCACAAAATGTTCGTTTTTCAGTCGTCGACGAGTTTACTCGTCTAAAACTTTACTCTCTAAAACCAGCTACATACTTATATACTCGTCGATTTTAAGCCTTTGTAAGCCATTCTACGCCTTTGTAAGCCATTCTACGCCTTTGTAAGCCATTCTACGCCTTTGTAAGCCATTCTACGCCTTTGTAAGCCATTCTACGCCTTTGTAAGCCATTCTACGCCTTTGTAAGCCATTCTACGCCTTTGTAAGCCATTCTACGCCTTTGTAAGCCATTCTACGCCTTTGTAAGCCATTCTACGCCTTTGTAAGCCATTCTACGCCTTTGTAAGCCATTCTACGCCTTTGTAAGCCATTCTACGCCTTTGTAAGCCATTCTACGCCTTTGTAAGCCATTCTACGCCTTTGTAAGCCATTCTACGCCTTTGTAAGCCATTCTACGCCTTTGTAAGCCATTCTACGCCTTTGTAAGCCATTCTACGCCTTTGTAAGCCATTCTACGTGTGAAACGAGTATTCTCGTCAAATTGTACGCCTGGCAGAGGCGATAGGGTAGAGCTGTGGGATTTCAAGGACATTGTTAGTACACTTGCTCCGACAGCCATTGGCGTCGCATGGGTGTTGTTTGCATCCACATTTCCATTCAATTTTTTTGTAGCATTTGCAAGTGTTACACCCCAAATGTCTAGTTCAACGTAAGATGGTGAATATGAACCTTCCCTCAGAAGCTTGAAAACTTCTGATAACTCTGCCATTTCATCAGACAATGACTATTTCTTGACATCAGACAATGACTTTTTAACTCTTTTTTGCCGACACAGGTATTTTCAAAATGAAAAGTTAACCACAAAAATGGGAAGAAAAAAGAATTACAAACTGTCTTCATTACCAGCATCAAAAATACTACATAGAACCAAAATGAAAAAATCAGTCTGAAAAAGAAACGTTTTTAACAAAAAAATTGTTGGGGAAGGGTTAAAGTATGCTTAATCCTTGACATTGCTTGTATGTGTGCTTAATTTACTCGTTTGTTATGATTTACAATATTGATATTTCTCAAGAAATTAGAAAATTACTCTGCCCATTCCAGTTTTCTTGAATTAATTTCAGATCATGGCATTTTTTAGTCGAGGTTTTTGTATCCTTGACTTAATTTGAAAGGTAAAATTGATTAGTGTTTCTGTGACCAGTATTTGGTAGAAATAGCGATTAAATCAAGTTATTGTAGATTTGACTTCATTGATGTTGCAACAGATTTGATGTAATGTGAGTTTTTTCAGTAGGGACCATGCGTGTAAGAGTGAAATGTGGATGTGAACTGTTTTAGCAAAGAAATTGTCAAAATTCTGAAGAAGCTGTCATTTTTGTTTAATTAACCAATGGTATAGGGCCCCTGAGGCATAACTTCGGAACAATGCGTGTCTCCCTTCTTTTTGGGGACGTGAAATGTTGCAGAGCAGGGAGACATCTTGTCTCTCCTGACGTGTTTTGCTCTATACATTGCCAGGGTCACCAGATGATGCAAAGTGGTCTTGACGCTCAAATTTTATTGAAAAATCCCAAATGTGAGGATCCTGGTGAGATGAAAAAATACAATCTTAGCTCTTTGTGATCCCTGATTTCCACAGGAATATGTAAGGCACGCAACAGTTGTAAGACAACTTATGAACGAGCTACAGAATAGGCAAGATGCCATGTCTGAAGTGGCAGAACGCAACAACACTACCATTTTGTGTAAAGTTTGCACTCTTCACACTAGTGAAAGTTAACAAAAGAAAGCCAGTATATGGTTATGTGATATTTCAATGTTTAATTTGCATTGGTCCATTGATTATGTTGTTGAAATTATTGAGCGCTTTTGATTTTTATTATGTTTTGCTACCACACATATTGATTGAAATTAACATTGTTCCAGATTCATCGCAGTTCGCATCAGAATTTTCATCCAAGCGAAATGAGGTAAGAACATAAGTGTTATTTTTTACGTCAATACCACTCATTGTTATATGTTCTCTCACATTATTATAATGCTCTTGTCATCATTTCTGTCTGTTAGGCACCTTATTTTGAAATAAAATTTATTTACCTCACCCTAACGGTGACCAATAGCACGGAAAAAAGCATTTAAAGCAATTTTCTCTGCACTTGCGAGTTGAGAAATGCAGTTGGGTTGAGTGGACATCCCCCGAGCTTAGTGCTTATGATTTGTACGCATTTACGTGGATCTTTGTGACCCTTCCGTCAGACATGAGGGGGTAGGTGCCAAGAAAGTGTGTGGTCATGTCTGTTGTTCTCATGCGCCATTTCAAGAATGACCTCTTCAAGATGGAAAAGGGAAAGTTATTGTACCTTACATTTTGCGAGTTTCTTGACGATGTTTCATTTGATTGCTTATAATTGCCGGGTTGTACTTCTTATTGTTTCACTTCAGTAACATTGCTTGGGTATTTGCAGATGAAGTGTGTATCTCATCAATATTTGTACCATAGTTTACTTCCGTGAGAGGTTATAGGATAGGCCAGGGCTTCTCAACCGGGGGTACATGTACCCCGAGGGGTACATTCAACACACTTCATATGTTAAAATGTACAATATATATTTACGTACAACCTTACAACTATGGATAATTATAATTAATCATTAAGTGTATTTTTATCTTTTCTTAAACCTTTAACTGCGCTGGGGGAACATGAAAATACACAATTGAACTAAGGAGGTACACGAGGTACACGACAATGGAAAGGTTCAGAAGCCCTGGGATAGGCAACAGGGTTAAGTTGGTTAATTTTGTCTATCCTGTGCTATTGGGACTGTAGCCCCAGAGGAGTTATTGTAAGGTTACCTTGGCTTTAAATAAGTCTTTGGGATTTATATCTTTCGTGCCCGCTTTGCTTCTTGCCGTTTTTGTACATTCTTTGCTCTGTTTTGTCATTTATTTCTCTCCCTAATAACCTCCTGCTTCCGTCATGCATTGGGGAATCTTGTGTGGGAACAAACTTTGTGCATAGATTCTACGTTTTCCTTCAGCCATTTTAAATAATTCCTTTTCTTTTCTCTGTGAAAATATCTTGTAGCGCTAACAGAGCCGCAACCTATTATTCTATATTACTGAAAATTGTAAACCTAAATTTTCATGATACATCAAATAGGGAAATTAAAATTGTTATGGTCCTTCTAATTTGTGGATGATCTGTTAAAATTGACCAATAAGTGTGATGCAGAGTATGTTAACGGTTTTCCATTCATGTGAATGATATCGGATGCAACTTTACAGTGTCTGGCGCTGGCCGTCATACGTGCTTCTGGCCCTGAACATCTTCGTCTTGCTGCTCAATTTTAGCAGCTCTGCGATCATCAAATGGCAAGAAGACTCCCAGTATGAAAGTAAGTCGTATCAGCACTTGTGATTTCGCGCCTTGCTCAGGTGGCGTGCTTGTTATGAGGCTCCCATTCTTCATTTTTTAGGATGGCCCTGATCAATTTTTAATTGCCTTTCGGGAGGCATGTGATAAGCAGTAGGCTTAGGTTAGCTGGTTTGTCTACCTTAAGCTATGAAGACCGTTACTTTTAGGGAGGATACTGTTAAATCACATTAGCTTAAGATAGGCCTTCAGGACTTCTCTTTCATACCCACTTTACTCCTATAAATTTTTATGCCTTCTTTGCTATCTCTTCTTTTGTCTTTCCGTCCCTCTTGTTACTAACTTGCTGTTTCGATGAGTATCCTGCGTGGAAACGTAGTTTATGCATAGATTCATCGTTTTCTGCAGTTTTTATTAAATATTCTTTTCTTTTCGCTCTCTTGAGATCGCGTATGTTGTGGCCAGGATGTCTTAAACTACTCTGATAATCTGTGTTTGATACCTTTAGTCTTGACTTTAGGAGCAGTTAAGGAATTAAATGTTTTGGTACATTCCTAGCTATGTGTAAAATATTAGCTGATGATTATCAGTCTACGTCAGGATCAATTTTGACATAATTCTTGGGATAACTTGAGGTCGTCTAGTGGCCAAGATTTTAAAATGCAACTTGTTTCTTAATTTTAAATCGTGTGGGTACGGGAAAATCGGAAGCAAATTTACCTTATTTTATAGTCTAATTATGTGGTCGATGTATGCTTATGAGCTTCCTTTGTTAACATATTCTTTTTCTGTGAAAAAACTCTTGAGTCAAACTTTCTAATGCAATTGCGCTGATGAGTAAGTTGGAACAGTGCAGGTCAACCCTAATAATTAAAATAATCATATAATGTGTTTAGTGTGAAGATTTTCTAATTTTTAAGTGGTTAAAATGTGGCTTTATTGTGTTATGATGCTATATTTTGATCTCAATGATGCCACACCCTGTTACGACACGACTGCCACACATTGTTGTGCTCATCCTATTTTATGCAAATCAAACATGTGGAAAGCCTTCATCGCTGTCATGATCATTATAAATTCGTACGTTTTAGTCGTTTTTCTGGTTGACTTTCCTCAAATTGTCAATTCTTCAACGAGTTCGGATGTAAAACACAATTTTGCATAGCCAGCAAATTTAATGATAAAGGGCCGATGATACACACATGACATAAAAGGACGGGGCTAGCAATCCTAGGACAATAAAGGAACTACAGCACTCGTCATTTCAAGGAAGCAGTGATGGCTATGATGATAAAGGGTCTTGGGTTTACGCCAAATTTAATACGGCGGGCGTAGTTTCATTAATAGCACAAAAGTACCACGAAGAATAACTCTGGATGCCAACTGAGTTCAAATCTTACAATTCAAAGACATGGCACCTGCGAAAGACCCTTGCAAGACGGAGTCTCGTATTAGAGTGAATCAATCCTACTGTTAACACAACCTTAAATAGGCTACGTAGTCATGGGGCTGCTGCCGCTATTGGCTAGAAATAATACGATACATTATAGCAGGTGAGGGAGAGAGTTGTAGAAATTCTGAAAGTAACGTTTGGGAGCGCTCACTTCTTGTTGGGTGAGGCTGGCAGCCCTTGCCAGACTGATAGAATTTAGCCACTGATAACAATCTTCAATGTTTAGTCTAACTTCGGCTTGGCTCAGCGAACGGCGTGTTATATTCCTCAGCTTTCCTTCGATCGGCGCATTGCCTTTGGCTGTTATGTACCAAAGTACATGACAATTGAAGTCTAGTCAGCTCAAATAGTGCTCACATTCTGAACAAAATTAAAATGCCGAGTTGAGAATACGCTTCGGTTTACAGTGTTACGGTAGCATCCGTTTTGAGGCTATTTTCCTTGGGTGGTTTGTAGATATTTATTTAAGTAATTTACAAGTTTTAGCTTGTGTGGAGCAGGTGCTATTGCCACTTTTGGTTTCCTAATAGTTAACACAAAAGTTGATCATAAGAGCAGGAGTTTATCTCTTTTCACAGAAACATGGAGTTTGCATTGATGTATTTTCTGTATCAGTTTTAGCCAGTTTAGACAGGCAGAGGAAGATGTGCTGAGAGCACCGCCTGATAGCCACAGTATAGCCTCAGAAAGGCGCGTCTGAGTATTTATTATGCCTGTATTGCAGCACCATCAGCCCCTGTGCTGCCGCTGCTGACGGTCTACATCGTGCACCTGCGCGTGCTGCTGAACGGCGCGGCGTTCATGCTGGTGGCGTGCGCCCTGGCCTACCTCACCGTCAAGGTGGCCAACACGGCCGAGGCCCGGCTGCTACTGGAGACCGAGGTGAGTGCAGGCCTGGCGCTCCCGTCCCCTCGCGTACCTAGTGTGCCGGCGCTCTCGAGTGTGCCGGCGCCCTCGAGTGTGCCGGTGCTCTCGAGTGTGCCGGTGCTCTCGAGTGTGCCGGTGCTCTCGAGTGTGCCGGCGCTCTCGAGTGTGCCGGTGCTCTCGAGTGTGCCGGTGCTCTCGAGTGTGCCGGCGCTCTCGAGTGTGCCGGCGCTCTCGAGTGTGCCGGCGCTCTCGAGTGTGCCGGCGCTCTCGAGTGTGCCGGCGCTCTCGAGTGTGCCGGCGCTCTCGAGTGTGCCGGCGCTCTCGAGTGTGCCGGCGCTCTCGAGTGTGCCGGTGCTCTCGAGTGTGCCGGTGCTCTCGAGTGTGCCGGTGCTCTCGAGTGTGCCTGTGCTCTCGAGTGTGCCGGTGCTCTCGAGTGTGCCGGTGCTCTCGAGTGTGCCGGTGCTCTCGAGTGTGCCGGCGCTCTCGAGTGTGCCGGTGCTCTCGAGTGTGCCGGCGCTCTCGAGTGTGCCGGCGCTCTCGAGTGTGCCGGCGCTCTCGAGTGTGCCGGCGCTCTCGAGTGTGCCGGCGCTCTCGAGTGTGCCGGCGCTCTCGAGTGTGCCGGCGCTCTCGAGTGTGCCGGCTCTCGCGAGTGTGCCGGCTCTCGCGAGTGTGCCGGCTCTCGCGAGTGTGCCGGCTCTCGCGAGTGTGCCGGCTCTCGCGAGTGTGCCGGCTCTCGCGAGTGTGCCGGCTCTCGCGAGTGTGCCGGCTCTCGCGAGTGTGCCGGCTCTCGCGAGTGTGCCGGCGCTGGCGAGTGTGCCGGCGCTCGCGAGTGAAGGGATGCCCTCAGCAGGTAAGCTCTGATGGCTGAACTTGTCGTTCTGCTGCGGAGAGGAGCCCGTCTTCTTTATGAGAGTGTCTGGTTGAATTCTCCGTGGAAGTTTCATGATCTTTGATGTCGGGTCGGAATGGGAGTGTGTGGCATAAACGCGGTATGGACTTCACTGTATAAAATTAGGCAAAATAATTACTTGATCAATTCATTACTTATATTGGAGTGCATTTTGACTCGCGTAAAAATTAATTACTATTAAAATTCAAAGGAACAGCGTTTTATTTAACATTAATTACCTTGTAAAGTTGTAATCCTATTTAAAACTAGTCTTTATACAAGTGACGTTATATAAAATTCTAAATTTTGTATTTGGCGCTTGCTTTGGAAAATTTTGTAAGCATTTACTCTAGAAATTTCTCCTGAAATATTTAGAAAATCGATGCAAACTGTTGAACGTTGATTAGTAAGTTACAGATGAAGTCGATTTTTTTTGCAAATTGCTCTGTGAGCCTCTTAAATGACAAAACAGTGTGAACTATTGACTTGAAGAATGTTGATTCCCATGTATATTGTTACGTTAGCATTTTAACGATTGAGCAAAATAACTTAGACTATGAACTCACGAGGCTTCAGCTACGACAAGGAAATTTCAGGCAGCGACTTTTGTTCTATCAAGTTATCAATATTTATGACCGAAAGCATTTACTTCCTTTGATAGAAATCTGGTGCTGTACTTGTATGATTGCTGTTTTATTGTTTCTTACTGTTGTCTAGTATATTATAGACCAGCTGTTCTAACACAACTTCATGCTGCCATCAACTCAAAAAGAACCAATGGTGAAGCCAAAGTTACACAGACTCGTTAAATGAAAGTGTGGTCTCGAAGCGATATGTTACATGCAAAATAAAAGCGTGGTGTCGAGAGGTTGTTGTATTGCCTCAGAAAACAAGAGTAGTCTCGAGGCAATGTGTGACCAGCAGTGTTCCCTGGTCAGAACCTGACGCAGCGCGCGGCGGTGCTGGTGTGCGTGCTGCTCGTGTTTCTGTTCCTCTGCCGCACCATCATCAACATACTCGCCCTCATCCCCACTGTCAGCTTTGTGCTCGACACTGACCAGGTCTGTTGTGCTCCACGGCCTTCGAACGCCGTGCTGCTTCTTTTTTCTGGTGTAGATCGAGGACTGCTTGATTTCATCCTAATATCTGTCCTCGTATTCTTCTGTTTGCCGTAGTAGTTATAGTTGGTACCTTCTTATGATCAAAGGACATTTGATTTTAGTTTGAATAAAAGTTACCATTGAGGGATAGAGGCCCTCTTTAACAATTTTTACCAATCCAGATTATAATTTGATTAAAAGAGGATTCGAGTGAATATTTCCTAGCGCTCTAATTCCTTGTTTAATTATAGTTAGCCTGCCTAAGTATTACTTATATTCAAACATTACTGTTCAGAATTAGAAGTGCTGGATACCCTACTCAGTTAGAACAAAATTCAGGCCCTCGATGGCGGTTAAAATGCAATGAAAGCAGATATTTTCCTTGGTCTGATGAGATTGGCGAAGTTCATGAATTATCTTACTAAAATTGTCCCGCCACACTTCCCTCAGGGAGCACAACTGTTGTATTTGAAAGAATGAGCCTTCTTAGCTTGATGATATAGTGTCCCGATCTGAAAATTAAATAGGCCTTCCTTTTATTGAAATAGAATCGCTTTTTTGTTTTTTATGGACTTTCTTATCTTGGGTCACTGCTGCGTGTTTCTTGCTGCGTTTATCGCTGTTGTCTTTATCTTTTATCTTGTTTTAAACGGTTATTTTAACCCTTTAACGCCCCAGAGGACACCAGTGACCTCTTTCAAAAATGCCCTCAATATATTGTATTTCTTGTTCAATTAGTTCCCTAATGTGTTCTTTGAAGTTCTCTGCCGAGTGGCAGTTCCTATCCCATCCTGATATTGGTGACTGCCTGATGCCAGCGCCAGTTTAGTGACGGTGGTTGTGTTAACGGTAATATGAGTACAAAAATTCGGACGTTAAAGGGTTAAGTCTTGCTCTTTCTATGCGCTGAGAATCTGGTGTGGAAACATACTTGTCCTTACATTTTTGGGTCTCTTAATTCCATTACTAATGGTGCCTTCCTCTTTCCTTTCATGGGAGCACAGTCTGAAGTTAGAGAGGGCTCAAACTAACTTAAAATATAATCTAATCTCTAATGCCACATTATATTTTAATCCACCCATTTTTGGTAGTTCGTTATGTCTATGCACTCTTCTGTCAGTATTTTAAAAAAATGATTCCTGTTATGAACTGTTCTTCGGCATGCGAGATAAAATTTTTCGCTATTTTTGATAACTAAAGTTTCGCGTATGCAACAATTGATTCATAGCACAGTAAAAATTATTTGTCCTTATTAGTGAACGAGGCCGAAACTTTTTGTGTGGCGTGAACTCGGAAGATTTAATACCTATATCTATTCTGTGACAAATGTATTCGTCTGATCAGCCTCGTTCATTTGTATCATGGGGCTTCGATCGCCCGCACATCAGTTGATATTTCTGGATTTGGTGCCGTTTACCAATTCACAGCCTTGAATAAGGAGTCTTTACATTCGTCTACGAAGGAATTATTGCTCTTTAGTTTATCTCAACATTTTTTCAATGTTTAATTGACTTGGGATCTCACGTTTCCTACTTATTGACTATTACTCTATTGTTCTTTATATGTTGAAGCTTTTCATTTTATATTGTGTTGGTTTTGATTCTGTCAACGCAATGCATTGTGTAATTTATGAATGAAAATTGAAATTGTACATTATATGTGAATCAATGTTATTTTTCATTCTAACTTGCATTATTGATGCAGAAGAAATATTTCAACAAATAAACTACGAATTCGCGTGAGAAAACGCGTCGTGCCTCTCACATCACGTTGCCTTATGGTGACCCGTGACTGGAGTTGTGGAAGCTGTGCCTCTAAATTGTGTGTGAGCGTGTGCAGGTGGACCTGCTGAGCGACAACCGCAGCGCATACTTCATGCTGGTGACGGTGCTGTTCCTGTGGGAGTACGTGCCGACGCTGCTCATGGTCATCTTCTTCAGGGTGAAGGCGCCGCCTCAGCCCCAAATGCCCGTCTGGGACCACAGGGCCTTTGCCGCGCCGGTATGTCGCGGGACCTCGAACACATCTCGTGGCCACGTTTTTCTTGACTGAAGCGTTGAGAGATCCTCAACATTTGGTCATTTTTGTGCTAGTTTATGGACTAGTGCAATTTTTTGTACCATTTATTGATTAGTTTTCAGATGCTGAATTCATATTGTCTGCTCTTTAGTGTTAACTCAAGCTACTCACTGTACAAGTAGCAACTCTTGTTGCAGGAAGATGCTTTTGGCTTAAATTTCTAGATACATGGCTAGCTCCTTATCTTTTGTTATTAAGTTTTTCTCTTTTTCATGAGGGAGGTCCAGGCTCGCGTACCGTGCTACCGACCTCTGGCATCAGTGGATTCGTCTTATATTTCTTATCTTCTTCTACCTTTTCGTTTTATCCAATGCTTCCGCTTTCTTTTGCTAGCCTACAGGGCTGTCTTTACAGAAACATTTGAATTTTAAACCCTTGTGGTGTCACTTGAACTTTGAATTTCTTCAGTTTCTTTGTGATAGTCCCTGAACTGAGCGAGAACGAAAGTTCCCACTTTGCGTGCGACTCCCTAATGACCTGTGTGGCGGCTGTGAGCTGTTTTACTTCAATACTCAGTGGGGCTGTGAACGATACTCAAAAATTTTTGTGGGCCTCAATTGTCATGTTGCTGTAAGTGGTGTTAAGTATGTATTTGACAACATGTGCCCTATAGCGTCACTCAAGCTGTGCGCGAGCCTGGAGTATAAGGGGCATGTATGTTGTGTTCAATGTTTCTTCTTATTTGAAATAACTCGGACTTGAATGAAGAATCCATTTCTCAACCTGAATGAGGAGAGATTTTTAAAAATTGTGTTCTATTTTTAGCTTTTAGATTTTTTCAGCTAATTAGCTTCTTTAGGTAAATGATTTGATAGTCGCACATTTTTGTTTTGGTATTCTTTCACATACTATCTTACATTCAAAAGAAGATATGCTTAATATCTTATATGGCGCTTGTCGCTGTCTGGAATGTGTCCCCGTGTGCCATGTATTGCGCACGTCGCAGTTTGGGACATATTACGTGTGCTATGTATGGCGCATATCCCAGTAAAAGTGTACAAACATTTAATACATGAATGTTAAAAGTTTCAATATTCTCTCGCACTAATGTATAGTAGAATATGCATTTAAATATTGTAAAGGTGCGTTTTCTTCCTCGTCTTTATAATCTGACAGAAATAAATTTACCTTAATTCAGGAGTGATGGCTCAAGTTTAGGAACTTAACACGAACTTAGATCAAAATCTCGAATATAATTTGGTCACCCAAACAGTGCTGTTTGCTGATGAATTTTGGCTGAGCTCTGAAAAAGCTCTCAAATGTGCTCCAAGAGAGTAGCTTGTTTAGGCAGACGCCATACTTTATGAGATGAAACTCAACGAATCGGGAGCCGATAGAATTTAAGCAAACGTACACTAAGCTAAATCTGAATCTTCAACAGCTAGTTCGTGCGAAACTGTTGGCCAGAAGCTTCATAACTTTATACATCGATTGACAGTATTGAGGAACCCCTGCTTTACAATGTTCGTAGTCCATGGGTCTCTGATGGCGAGTAATATTATCCGACTAATTTTCTACTGCTATTTTGAGACCGTCAAATTTGGCTTTCCTTCCTGACAGCATTGATCCAGCAGGGGAGAGCAGAAGAGGATCAAGAATGTGTAAAATTCATGAATTAGTTTCGATTTTTCCTGGCTTGATCGGTACGACATGTGGTATAACGAATTGTCGCGATCATTTAGTTTTTTCAGGAGATGAGACCAATTCCGAGAGTTTTTAGGTCACAAGTCGTGTAATGTTCAGCCAATCATAAATGGATAGCACAGAAGTGACGTACGCAACACACTCGCCGCAACCTCTGGGGAGCAGTGTGGTACTCCACAGTACGTGCTTAAGTACATGCGAAGCTAGTTTCAACTAGCGTCGTTGACGGAGCTAAGGATTATAAGCTTAAATAATGAAGTTTCGTGGTCAATCACGAGATCGCTCGTAAATGTTTAAAACCTAGGAGGGGGACCACCTCTTTGAAGTATTTCTAACATCTATCAAGTTATTGGTGCTAAGCATTTTTAAAACACCTTGACTATTATAAAGGATGCATCATCCGAAGCAAAAAAATTATAGTTATTTGTAATGCACATATAACTCCTTGCTCTCTTAGGTAAATCCAATATATTAGGCTCCTACGTGAAAATTAAGAAGATCTGCATTTTTCTAATTTGATATTGTTTGATATCATGCGATGAGAAAAGAGTTATTGACGTCCTATATGGGGATGCAACTATTTTATCTAATGGAATTAGCATTCCTAAGACCCGGGTAAATGTGAGGTTTCGAGGCTGGGAGTTAGGTAAGTTTTTTTTTGTTGAAATCGAATGTTTTTTGTTTTGTTACGAAATGTCTTTTTTTCGGTTTACTACTGGCTTATTTTTCAGCACCTCTGACATTATTCTTCAACATTTTATCGTATTTCATAACTTTATTCCTCAACTTACTATTTATTTGTGCAGAGGATCCTGTGCGGGGACACACCTTGTGCGTAGATTTTGTTTTCCCTTAACTCCATACTAGTGTTTTCATCCTTCCTTTCTTTGATGCGCCTTTGTTGAGGTTAGGGAAGCTTAAACTAACATCTAATCTTACTTAATCCTCTCTTTGAAATCTTTGTTGTGGTAGAGGGAGGCTGAAACTATCACAGTCAGAAAAGTTATTCACTTTATTTTGTGCAGCTGCTGTCGGAGAGTTTGTCAGATCCGTCAAGTGAAGAAGACTTAACTCGTAACTTCTCGTTCCTGCACGCGGCTGCGGCACCTCACTCGCTCTCTTCCTCCTCCGTGCTGCCGTCGCACACGCCAAGTGTAGAGGACATTCACGGGTCCTCGTCGCCCGACGGCCCAGGCAATGTGCACCCGCTCTCTACTCGCTTTTGTCATAGGACGTCTCTTTTTAGCTACAGGATCCTCAATAGAGCACACAGTAGACCTGATTATGCTTAGGTCACTGTGATGCACCGAGATCTATGTACTACATGTGGTACCCTTGTTCACAGTAGATCCTAATTACGCAAGTTATGGGTGCTAATTGGACTTACACAACTGCAGATGAGGCTAATAGGCGTTATGACTTTCACAATAGTTCATTATTGCAGCTGAAGTGGATAACAAATTATACTCAAACCAACGTGCTCAGCGACTTGCTGCTCACACGAGGGTTGTTAATGCAATGTCTGACAAGTAATTCTTTAAGAGTCAATCACCTTTAGTGTAAAACTTCTTGGTTAGAATAGAATGTACAATTTCAGCCGTGACGAAAAGAAATTACACTAATTTTGTCCTCCTGACACAATGCTGTTTAGGGCCAAATATTGTATGCAGCATTTAAGTTCTCGGCTAAGTTGATTGTTTTTGCACTTGAGCTATAAACATATGCAAGTAGAGCTTCATGGCAATAAAAGTGGAAACGAAGTGGAAATTACATGATGTTAAGTTATTTTTTATTGTACTAGTAAATATTGTAAGTCTCTTCTGAAACGCTTTCACTTGTATTACTGTACTTTTACTCCGTTTTTCTTTTCCTTGGGTTATCCTACTGGTTTGGGTTGTTTTTAGCGTACAGCGACCTAGATCTTAGTAGAATCTGAGAAAATATTAGGCGATAATCACATAGACTGCCTCTTTATATCCCCCACTATGATTATCAATGCACTCTTTCACTGTTGCTCTTCGGGCCCATCTTTGTCTTTGTATCTTTTCGCTAGTAACGAGTAAGTCTTCAGAGAAGGATTTCGAGACGGTTACCGCGCTGATGCAAAGTTCCCGGTAGAATGCTGCGAGCTTGCGTGCACATAGAAGACAAACGTTACACTGGACGCAAAAACAGAAGTTAGCCTGGTTTTACTAGCGAGGCCAGGATCCGTTCGTAGATCGCGTGAATTATGGACACTGCACCTTCTCCTGTTGGCTGATGATAGGCTTCCTGCTAACGTAGTGTCGTTTTACTTGCTGTGATAGTCAATTTCTGAGGTACCTGTTCAGGTTAGGAATCGTTTTCTTTTCTTATAGGGTTATTTTACTCGTAGGAAACTGATATTCATAACCATTTTCTTTTCATTTATGCACTAGTTTTCTGGTGATGAATTCATAACCCATTACCAAGGTGTACGCTTCTACCGTTTTTTGTGCAACATGCGCTTTGTGTTCTTGTTTGTTCATTAGTCTACATACTAAATTATTCGCCCATGGTAGCAAGTGGTCCTAATGTTGCGCATGCAAGTATCACCTCTGAACTACTAATGTATTGTCAGCTTTATTTCCGAGTAGCTTGCTCTCCCAGGGAAGCGTACTGAAGAGGCTTTATTCTTCGGCGTCTCTTCCGGATAGGTAAATTTCCCGAGCTCCGCTCAAGGGGATATTCTAAAATGTCTACCCTAGTTTGCAGTCTTGAGAGACTTAGCAACCGTCGAGATTCTCTACCTTCAATAGATTTACGAACAACGTTTGAGACTGTTGCTGTAGGTGTTTATCATCGAGTTGAGTGGCGCTGTTTTCCGTGTGTGTTTTATTTAGAGAGGTGCCTGATTTGTCGTTACAGCAAGCTTTCCACGCAGTTTTCTACTTGAATTCCCCCTCAGGGGGATACAGATATTGTATCTATGGGAATTAGCGCTCCCAGGGGAAAAATGTGAGGGCCCGAGCTGAGAGTTAGGTAGGCCTTCTTTTTGTTGAAATAAAATGTTTTTTGTTATGTTAAGGACCACCTTTTTTCGGTTCACTACTGTCCTGTTTTTCAGCACCTCTGACTTTCTTCTTCAAATTTTATCTTGTTTCGTGAACTTCTTTCTCAACTTTACTGTTTCTATGCCCCTTCTGCATAGATTCCTCATTCTCTTATCTCCATACTAAATGGTGCCTTCCTCCTTCCTCTCTTCGATACGCTCTTTTTTGTAGCGGTTAGGGAGGCTTAAACTAACTTATAATCTAATCTTCTACTTGAATTCTAGTCTTATTTTTTTGGTGCGAGATTATCTGATTAGTCCAAGAACTGCTCCCGAACCCGGTGCGTTCTGTCTCTTAGGGTATGTTAATAAAAGTAAATATTCTGTGTAGCGTGCTACCTTAAATAAACCGTGTTTAGATCTATTTTGGTAGCAGTTAAGTGCATGTGGCCACGTTGACAATGTAATTGTAACGTATTAGAAGTGGGCGCAGTTAGGATTTTGTATAAAGACTCTGACTCTGATTTATTCAGTAATTAGGGCAATTTTCAGTGGGAGGAAATTGTTTGCACTTCTAATTTTGTTCGTGAATTCCCGTAAAACGTTAGTTTGTATTTCTACTGTATACGGTACTGTTTTGAACTGTAAAAGACTTACCCGAGCAATTTTAACAAGTACCTACTCTATACCGACAATAGCGTTGTTCAATACTGTAAATATTTATGTAAGTCTTTCATTTCTCTGCATTGCTGTCAGGAACTGTAAATCTCCTATGATCCGAAAATTTTTTTTGCAAAGCGGAACTTGCAATTATTGTTCGCTTTGACCTCAATTTCACGGTGATCGTAATGCGAGTCAAGTAAACCAAAGAACGTGGGGTTAATGTTCAGGTGCTGTTCACTGGCGGGATTTAGCGCTAAACATCGTCTTGAGCGCCAGAACGCGTCTTGAAGGAAGACGGGGCTTATTGTTTATTATGTGGGGCGTACACCCTAAAACGTTCACAGGTGGGTTGTGTCTCACATCAGCCCAAAAGACTATAACATGTGTAGAATATACCCTGTAAATATTAAAGTTGCACACGCATCCACCCCTCCTACTGAATCAGACCCAGGACCTTTTTAGGTTCAAAACATCAATCAGTTTGGGCTTGATGGGCTCCCCTGAATACTTCAGTTTTCCCCTCAGGGGGATACAACTATTGTATCTATGGGAATTAGCGCTCCCAGGGGAATCATGTGAGGGCCCGAGCTAAAGGTTAGGTAGGCTTCCTTTTTGTTGTAATAAAATAGGTTTTTGTTTCGGTACGGACCATCTTTTTTCGGTTCACTGCTGTCCTGTTTTTCAGCACCTACTACTTTCTTCTTCAACTTTTTTCTTGTTTCATGAACTTCTTTCCTAGCTTACTGTTTCTGTGCACCTTGTGCATAGATTCCGCGTTCCCTCAACTCCATACTAAATGGTGCCTTCCTCTTTCCTCTCTTGGAACATCTTTGTCGTGGTTAAGGGAGGCTAAAACTTTCTTATATAATAATAATAAAAATAATAATAATAATAATAATAAGAATACTTCAGTTTTTTGGGGTTTGAAAGCCTACTCCTCCGTCACTTTTTGACGTAGAGAGACGGGCTACGCTGAGTTAAAAAAAAGAATGGCAGCTCTACAATCGTACAACAGTGCTTTTATGTTTGTAATTTAGGCAAATAATGATGCGGAACAAAGTTGAAAAATTTTGGAGAGTACCAATTTTCGCAAGAAATTTTTTACTCATTCATAACTTCTATATTATAATAATATCTATTCTAAAACCCTACTGTACGATTTTAAAGTATGCTTTTCTTATTCAAATGAGCCCGGTTTCGTCTCTATACGTAAATTTTTTTCGAAGGAGTAATGCTTGACATTTACTCAATAAAGTAAGTTTTTCAGCTTGATCGTTTTCTATGCGTCAAAGAAAAATTTTACAAGGGGTAACTTTGATATTTTTCGCATTAGCTATACTCTCACAAAATTTCAAACCTCTATGATAATTAGTATCCAAGATAGCTCTGAGGCTGGTCGATTCCCTTGATTCATCGCTCTGTTATTGATTTTTTTGCCGCCAAAGAGTCATTCCATGGAAGATGTTTTCTCACCTGTACTGAACCTCATCATCATTGCTAGAAGGTAGTGCAATATATTATATTATGGCCAGTAATGTGGTGTTATTTTAGACTAAGTGAAAGCGTTGCTTCAGAGGTAGCGACTCATTGACGAAACTTGGAATACTATCTACTTGTGTCGAGTGATTAAAACAGCTTTTCCTCACACTGGGCAACCAATGCTGCTGACTAACGTAACTGCTGTTTTATCTACTGTTAAGTGACCAAGAATACTTCGGGTGTCAGTATTAACTGGTGTTGAGAGTTGTTAATGGAAAGGTTGAGTGACCGATTGATCTGAAGCAAGAGATAGAGGGCGCTCTCTCGTAGCATATTTTTGGGACTTTTGGGACGCTTCTCAAGGCAACATTCGCTTGCTTGTCGCAGAAGTCAATGGTCTGATGCAGCCGTGTAAATAAGCACTAACTTTAATTGTTGTGCAACCATAGTATAGGTGATTAAGACGTCGCTTATCTGTGGAAATTACCCCTCTCATGGGAAAATAAGGTACTGAGCTGAGAGTGAGATAGGGCTTCTTTTTGTTAGAATAAAATCTATTTCGTGTTTCATTAATACTAAATTTTTCGGTTCATCACTATCTTTTTCTGAATACCTATTGATTTTTTTTTAACTTTCATTTTGTTTCATGGCCTACCATCTTAACTTACTCTTTCTATGCGCATGGGATCTTGTATGGGACTTCTCTCCTCTTTAAACATCTTCGTTTTTGTTAGGGAGGCTGAAACCAACTTATAATTTTGCTGAACCATGTTGTCTAAAAGCGGTCTATACCATAATCTACTTCATAGTCACTGTATTAGAAAAGATAACTGGAACTGGGAATAGTTTAATTGAGCTTGCAACGATAGAACTTTCTATTGTCTGTGTTTTTGTGAGGTCTAGTTTTCATATGACATAGATATTTAAAATTACTTAAATATCTGTATCATATTTTTTAAACTCAATGTTTTATGTTTCCTATGTCAGACTTGTTGCTTCACGAAAAAGCGTTAAGTGTTACTAGTCGAATGTAGAAACCCAGCTTTTTTGTCAAATCACTAAGGCTTTGCTTTGATCTATTCCATGATTGCTTGATGTATTTAGATCTCATGTAAATAAGAATGTATATTTATTGTCCTTCAATAAATGCAATCATATATAACTAATTCTATTTTACCCTGGTTTTCATTTTTCATCACGTAGAATAGTGATCGTTGTCGACATAATCAATCGCTTTCGTAAGGTTTCAGTTATGAAGTGACATTTTCAATCGACGTCGAATTTCGTGCAGCTTAACTCAAATGTGCGATTGATGAGGGCGTGGATTAGATGAACGGATGTATATGTTTTAAGAAAGAGGGCTTTGGGTTGTGTAACAATATACTAACAAACTGCATAATGTATTTAGCATAAAGTTGCCATTTTCACCTATCGGTATTAACAATTATGAAAGTCGAAGTGAATTCTATAAAGGAATGAAGTATAATCCTTTATGAAAAATTTCTATGCAGGAAATTATTTTCACAATGAATTGACGGCAGATGAAGTCCTTAAACAAACTAAAATACTCGCTTGTGGAGAAAAGATCATTTGATACGAACCGAGTATCGTGTACATCAGTTGGCAGAAAGTAATCAGTAGCGAGTGTAATCTTTCCAATAATAGCTAACGCATCAATAACAACTATGATTAAAGTTTTAGGACTAAGGGGGTCAACCCAGCGATTTTTGAATTTTGATCCGATTCGTTTGAAATATGCCCAGTATATGTATTTATTGAAAATAAACATATTTTACTCGTAACTTTTTCGATTTAGGCCCTTATTTTTTTGAAAAATACGAAATATTAGTTTTTTGGTACATTTTAATTAATATTTCAAAAGAATAGAAATCGTTGAGCTTTTTATGTTAGAACAAAACCAAAGACAGTTTTAGAATTCTTGAAGCATTGCAAACAAAAGTATGATTTCAAATTATCCATTTGAAACTTCTCGTTTTTTATATGCGATATTTGATCGCTTACTAGCATATACACCAATTTTGGGTTTTGAGCTTGATAAAAAAAACTATTTGTACAATTTTAAAAAGGTTAGGTTAGGTTAACATCGGCATCTTTGGGATGCTTTATTTCCAATCAAGCCTGATACATATGATCTTAGCATTGGTTTTTCAAATGTCTTATAACTAACCCTATATATAGGACACCATGACGGTTCCCCCGTAAAGCCGGTACCCATTTCCGACACATGGGTTGAGTGGGGTATTGTGCTTAAGCTTTCCCTTATACCCAACGGGGAAAATCTCCGCGCCAGCGCCGGGATACGAACCCGCGACTCCAACATACGAGCCCGATCCCTTAACCACTGTACCACGGAGAGCAATTGGTAAGAAAAGAATCATACTTTTGTTAGAAATGTTCCAAGGATTCTAAAACTGTCTTTGTTTTCATCCTAGCATAAAAACTCACACTTCTATTCTTTTGAATGTTGAAAATAAGGGTTGTTGGTAATATAGCAAATCAATTTTTATCTGAACTGTAATATAACGGACAATTTATTTCATTGAATGCTATTTTCATTTTTATTTCGATAATCTCCATTTATAACTTCATATTCACATTATGAATTGTAATTTACAGGAAAAAAAATTCTTTTTTATTAAATATGTAAACTTTCATATTTTTAGTCACATTCTTATGAAATTTGACTTTTACGTGTAGTTTTTAAAAAGAAACACAAATTCTTCTATCCATTTTTCGATTCAGGCCTTAGTTTTTTGAAAAAAATTGACGTATTGGTTTTTAGTTCATTTTTATTGATATTTTAAAAGAATAGAAGTCATTGAGCTTTATGCTAGAACAAAAATAAAGACAGTTTTGAATCCTAGAAGCATTGCGAACAAAGTGATGGGAGCAAATTTTCCATTTCCCGTTTTGTTTTCTTTTTATATGGGGTCGAAAATTCATAATTTTTGGTCTCCTTACTTATGATCATGGTGCAAAGATGTGTCGATCCTTAAGAGAAGTGTACCCAAATTGTGCCGAGGACCAGTACAAACTGCCCTGTGATAAACCACACCCTGCTGGCTCTAAAGAATGTTTTTACTTTTAAATGGAAGAAGAGGTATTGGCCATGCCAACATCACAGAGATTGAGGTATGGGGAATCTAAGCGTGCTGTGAAGCAACAGGTGCGTCAGACCAGAGACGTCTTATGCAACTGCAGTGCGGGCTCCTTCGAGTAGACCCAGCTTTGTTGTGTCAGTGCAACCGGCGGTGACAGGAGCCCCCAGTATTACTGGCGGGACTCCATCGCAGGTGCTGGTAGCGCGTGTGTTGCACGCCTTATTCCCTCTACTGAACCACGGATCTGTTGATAGACCTGAACGGAGCACCACTTCTGATGTGCCACGTAGTGCTCAACCGGACCCTCCAGTCATTGTCTGAGTTCGCCGACTCCCACGGTCTAGCAGAAACGCATTCCGAGTGTGAGATCAACACCTGTGGCTGGTGCCTTGACAAAGGTGGCTAGAATTGTGGAACGTACAGTATCTGGTAACAAAGGACGCCAAACTGAGTCAGGCAAACGTCGTGGAGATACGCACCCGGCAGCCCGGGCGAATGTCGCTATGACCCATGGCCATGATGAAACGTCGCTCAAGTGATCCGCCGAACCGACGAGGAGTCTGCGATCTCTTGCAGTACGGACAAACAATCTGAGATGCCACCTCCCCAAGATGTTCAGAGCGTTCACGTGAGCCATAAACCCAGCAGGAGGGCCTATCCCAGGTTAGTGTGCTGAGCTGTACCCTCTTCTCTCTCGCCGTAGATGATATCACCTTCACACCGCCGGCCGATATCTCGTCGTCATTGTAGTTCAATGACTTCAAGATTTGCTCTTCATCAGCGTATTTGCCGGCACTGTACAGTTAATCGACGGTGTGAATGATTGGGCAACGGAAAATTACTTCGTATTCTCCACTGGGAAGACTATCCCTGCACTTTCAGGAGGGCTGCCAACGGGACCCTCGACAGCTACTGCTCCGAGGAATACCTATATGCTTTGCTTACAGTGCCAAATTTCTGGGTCTGACCATTGACAACAAGCTATCGCGGAAACCCCATCTGGCCGAGTTGAAGTCTGATTGCAATAAGAGACTGAACCTATTGAAATGTATATCAGGCAAGTAGCAAGAAGAATAGCGAACAACTTTGTTTGCAGCTAAATACAGTAAGCTGAAATATGTGTTTGGATAAGAAAAAATTTTTTAGTTGTGGCATTTAGGTAAAATTGTAATTTATTGGAACTAATATGACAGCAGTAACACATACAAACATATTCCATTTACTAAAACATGATCTATGATACATCGTATGCATGCACTTAACGTAGTATTATATTTCCAATAGGTCGATTCTTAGGAGGATCTCACGCGTAAGATGAAAAGGAGAACCAAAAAAATATATAAATTTTTATTTATTTCATTTTCCATGGCAAACGTTTCGGAATGTTATAATTCCATCTTCAGTGCTGAAAAACAAACAAGGTCAAAAAAAAAAAATACAGAAAGTTCATAGAAGTTCAAAAAATGAGCAAACAAACATCTATAAAACTTAAATCCTACTAATCATTCTACTAGAGTAAAAAACGATCATAATAATAATAATAATGAAGGCATCTACAGATGCTTTATTTCCAATTTCAAGCCTGATACATATCACCTTGTACATTGGATTTTCAAATGCCTTATAACTAACGCCAGGACGCCATTACGCTTTCCCCCGGTCAAGACCGGTACCCATTTCAGACACCTGGGTATAGTGGGGAATTGTGCTTGAAATTTTTCCCCTACACCCAACAGAGAAAATCCCCACCAGCGCCGGGACTCGAACCCGGGTTCTCATTGGCTACTTCACCCACCCTTCTACCAGTACAAACATTCATACATTTACGCATGGGAACCTAACATAAACAGACGCGCGCAAACACACTCCACATACACACATACACACAGAAATATGTCAGTAGGTTGACGCAATGTTCAGTTTAACCGCACTCAAGTTACTAATTTTTATGAATATATCAATACATCTCATCCTATTAAATTTACTATGAAAATAGAACAAAATGGCCAAATCCCTTTCTTAGATGTACTCGTGAAAAAGTCAAACTCCAGGCTCATTACCTCTGTCTACAGGAAACCAACATTTACTGGCTTAAGTACGAACTATTTCAGTTGTATCTATAAGGGATATATCAAATCTTGCATAATTACATTACATCACCGTGCATATCGTATATCCAGCAGTTTTGAAATATTTCACCGTGAAATAGAATTTATCAGGACATTCCGTCCGAAAGTTTCTATACAAAAGTACTGTCCCTCTCCTGTCACCTTGAGCGTAGCAAAATAGTAATTGTATGTAGAGCTATACCTTTTTAGGTTATTTGAACTCGGAACTGAAAAGAGAAGTTGTAGCTTAGGTTTTTCACTTCAGTTGACGTGAGAGTGTTTTATAGAAATATGTTTAAAATCGGTTCATATTTTAAGAGGAAAGAGCGTCTGGAGGAGTGTCTGTGTAGTATGACTGCTGCATGGAGACTTATGTTGGTAGTACTAAACTTCAACAATTTATTAGACACAGCCAACACTCAGGAATTTCCCATAGAACCGGTCGCATACTTTCCTCTCCTTCTCATTCAGCAATCCGAGTTCATTGTCAACAATTTAATCATCCTTTCAGAACAAAAAATTTCTCAACTCCGTGTACCACAAACAACGAACAAGATCTTCGCATTTTAGAATCTTTGTTCATATCTACTCATAAGCCTGACTTAAATAAAGACTTGAGTGCCGTGAAACTGAACATTGCCTCAACCTACTGACATATTTCTGTGTGTATGTATGTATGTATGTATGTATGTATGTATGTAGCGTGTGTTTGCGCGCGCCTGTTTATGTTAGGTTCCATGTGTAAATGTATGAATGTATGTACAGGTAGAAGGGTGGGTGAAGTAGCCAATGAGAATGATCGTTTTTTACTCTAGTTGAATGATTAGTAGGATATAAGTTTTATAGATGTTTGTTTGCTTATTTTTCGAACTTTTATGAACTTTCTGTATTATGTTTCTTGACCTTTTTTACCTCTTTTTATATTTTTCAGCACTGAATATGGAATTATAACATTCTGAAACATTTGCTATAAAAAGAAACAAATAAAAATGTATATTTTTACGTTGGTTCTCCTTTTTATCTTACGTAGTATTTTTGCAAATAGGTGAAAAAAGTATTTGGTCGGCTGCTAAAATAACGCATAACATTTAATCGAACCTTCTCCAGCCAAAATTATTGCTCTTAAACGATTTTTGTACCTTTTTATTAGGTCCTGACAAGATTTCAAACCAGTTTTCTCCCACTCCTCTTCGATGAAAGTTTTCAATTCTTTAAGGTTTGGAAGAGGGCTTGAATGAATTCGCTTTTTTTCTGGATCCGTCATAATTTTCGATTGGGATGAGTCTTACGATTGACTAAACGATTTCAAAATGTTAATACCCTTGTCTACAAACCGTTTTTGTGTTGCTTTAGCCGTGTAAAGTGGATTACTATCCTGTTGAAACCACCATTCATTCAGGAATCCCATCTTTTCTGCTGACTATTGTGTTGTTTCAATCTAGTACGGTGTAGCGTTTTTTTGTATTTTTCCTGCTTCGATGATCTTATAAATAATTCGAAAAATACTAAAGAATTCTTCGAAACTGCCAAGTTCTTAGTTGAAATTATCGAAGTAGGAAAAAGGCAAGAAGCGCTGTCCCGGAATCTCTTGGAATATAAAATATCCAAGAGATAATATTTCTCATTTCTCATTCAACTACCCTTGACAGAGTTAAACTATTAGCACGACCCGTATGGTTTGTCTATTAGTACGCCTCGTATATTTTTTCTATTAATATGCCTCGTATGGTCTATCTATCTGTACACCTATGATAGTATTGTCTAATATTACATCTCGTATAGTTTGTCTATTATTATGCCTCGTACGGCTTATCTATTTGTACACCTCGTATGGTTTGTCAATTAGTATTCCTCGTATGGAACTTTGTTAGACTATTAGCACACCACGTGTGGTTTGTCTATTATAGTGCGCCTCGTATATTATGTCTATTAATATGCCTCGTATGGTCTATCTATTTGTACACCTCTGATAGTATATCTATTAGCACACCTCATATAGTTTGTCGATTATTATGCCTCGTATGGCTTATCTATTTTTACACCTCGGATGGTTTGTCAATTAATACTCCTCGTATGGATCTTTTGTTTTAGGACGTCTTATATTAAGGAACTTTTAAAAGCCAATATGTTGGCATATGTATCTCATGTGACAACTTGGAAATAAACGGTTTTGTTTGTTTGTTTTGTTTAATTACTAGCCAAAATCTGTCTGTATTTGGCACCATCCATTCTCCCATCAATCATTCCAAGTGTTCATACACCATTAAAGCAAAAGCTTCCCAAAATCATAACGTGTCCTCCACCATGTTTCACTGTAGCAATGGTATTGTTCATGTCATACGCAGTACCATATTTTCACAAGACGTGTGTTGTGTCATTGCGGCAAAAAAGCTCAATTTTGCACTCGTCCTGATCATAAAACGCGTTCAAAAAAGCCGTCTGTTAGGCACCGCGCCAGTATGGCCAGATGGATATTCTAGTATCACGCTACCGGCTTTGTAAATAATGTTCGCCGGAATTTAATTCGAGTAACCTAGATACTCCCCACACTCCCTTGAATCCGGCTTGTCCGAAATTCGGGAGAGGGACGAAAAGAAAAACGGTCAGCTCTCTGGAATTTCGGAACCTCATTATCCGTTACTGAAATATTCTGCAGCTAACATTGTTCCCTGCAAATAAATCTATCTGGAAATTGACCGAATACTATCTTCCCCGAGAAGAATACCGACTACAAAGAAAAAAAAAGGGTCTCAACTCCTAGAGAGTTTTCAAATGAGTGGCGCCCGATGAGCGGCAGCCCTACATCCGCTGAGATACAGCCTCTAAGAATTAAACTTCGGCACCCGTGAGCAAGGTCAGCCCGTAAAAGCATCCGAAAGATCTAGAATCTTGGGCCTGAACAAGGGCCAAAAATAATAATAAATTTAACAATTGGCGCCGAACAAGGACAGCCTAACAATTATAATAATCATTTCTTACAATTGGCGCCCGAACTCAGCGACCTGAACTCTGGAAAGCTGCCTCTAGCTTTAAACGAACTCAGCGACCTGAACTCTGGAAAGCTGCATCTTTAATCAAGCGAACTCAGCGACCTGAACTCTGGAAAGCTGCATCTTTAATCAAACGAACTCAGCGACCCAAACTCGGGAAAACTGCATCTAATACCAAGCTCAGCTCAAAGCTGCGGCAGAGGAAGTACGCCTCGAATTAACCATTCTTCAAAGTCGGTAAAATAAAACCCGCATCTCCCACCCCAACAGGAATTCGCTGTTGGAGCAGTGCTAAAGGAACTACGCCTAATATTCAAACATTGAACGACCCGGTAAAGATGAATTGCGTACAAGGAGCGCAACATTATGCAGAAGCTCTGGGAGTAACCCCGGAACAGCCGGAATACCGAGAGATTTTCCTCGGTCGGTTGCGAAGGCTGGAGCAAGAGGAACGAGATCGAGAACGAGAGGAACGAGAACGAGAGGAACGAGAACGAGAGGAACGAGAACGAGAGGAACGAGAACGAGAGGAACAAGAACGAGAGGAACGAGAACGAGAGGAACGAGAACGAGAGGAACGAGAACGAGAGGAACGAGAACGAGAGGAACGAGAACGAGATCGAGAGGAACGGGAACGGGAACGAGAACGAGAACGCGAGCGCGAGCATGCCTGGGTTTGCCATGAGGCGAGACGAATTAAGATTCCTGAAATAACGCCATTCTAGCCATAAAAAGGAGGTATGCAGGAATTTCTACAACGGTTAGAGAACCACAGTACAGCCCAAGAGCTCACCGAATACGAGGCCGTCATTGCCTCGAAACCTTAATAACGGCCAAAGAACGAAGGCTCATCCAAGCGATACCCGCCGTCGATCGATACCGCTTTAATGAAATCAGAACCCTACTTTTCGAATCCCATAAGGTCACTACGGCTACACTACGCGATAATTACTAGAAAGTAAAACCAGAAGAGGGCGATAATATGAGTCGTTATGTCCGCAGGATCGAACAAGCCTTTGATGCCTGGATTACGGGAAGCCAAGTCGAGCCAGGTTACGAACAACTACGGGATTTTGTCCTGGTAGACCGAGTATTCTTCAACCTACCACCGTTCGTGGCCGCCCAGCTTAAAGACCGCGGCAGTAGTACTCTGGCTACACTGAGCTAACAGCGGAAAACTTCTTACAAGCTCGACCGCACACCTCCCTGCAACAGCTATGCGGCAACCGTAACAACTATGACCGGACAAGAAATAACGAGCTACCTATGAACAAATCTACCGCAACAATCCGAACCACGCAAACTTTTGGCCTCCCTAACCATGCGCAAATCAACTCAATTCCGATAACCGCGCGTAACGAACCAGCACGCGTCGCGGCAACTCCCCAACTACCCAACCATGACCGCACAAATTCAACTGGCCCGCAAAAGGCACGACGGCATTTCTATTGTTCACATCATGGGGAAAACGCTATTCATTCAAGCGCTAAATGTGTCGTGCTTAATTCTCGATACCAAAGGTCACCTCCAAACTGGCGTTATCCGGGAAACAACAGCCGGGAGGAGGGCGAAGCCTCCAACGCAAGAGTACACGCGAATACTGCCAGCTTCGACGAGGAACCAAAAGAATCCTCCAGCTTGCCGCCAGTTCATTGCAATAACGTAGGTTTAGAAAAAAAACTCGCACTAGGGAAATTAAAGACCTGTAAAGGCCGAATAAACGAACAACCCGTCGCAGTGTTATTAGACGGAGGAGCTAATGCAGTATTCAAAAGGAAGACCCTCGTGCCCCTAGACACGCTTACCGGATCAAAAATCACCGTGAAACTGGCCAATAGCCAAACTTTTCAAGCCCCCTTGACAAAAGTACGGTTCGAATGTCCCTATTACCGAGGCGACGTCACCGTCGTAGTCATGGAAAATCCTTCGCACGACGTTATTTTAGGACGAATACCAGGCACCCTTTTTTTGAGGAACCAAACTTCGATCCGACCCCACCTCCTCCGGACGCAGCCACCTACCACGTGACAACTCGAGCGACCACCAGAAAGGAAGCCGAAGCTGAACGCGCAGTCCAGGAACGACTCAAACCAGATAAAAAAGAGTTGGAATCGTTACAGCGTAACTGTGACACCTAACAAGGACGGTTCAAAAAGGTGGAAAACAAAACAGAGGAGATTAGAAACGACGGCCGAGTCATTACGTACGAACTAAGGGATGAGATTCTGTATCGGAAAACATTACAGAACGGTCAAACCACTATTCCGCTAGAGGCACCCTCGAATCTACGCAAACAAGTACTCGAGATGGGTCACGATAACCCCCTGGCAGATCACTACTCCCAAAAGAAAACCCAGGCACGAATTGAACGAGATTTCTACTGGCCCCAGCTAAACCAAGAGGTAAGCCGGTACTGCCATTCTTGCCACAAATGCCAAAAACATGCACCAGCCCGGCCTCCCAAAGCACCTATTGCTACTCCATCCCTAACCGGACTTCCATTTGCCGCGCTAAGCGTGGACATCGTAGGTCCGATTCAACAGCCCTCTGCTAGAGGAAATCGATACACTCTAACTGTGGTCGACCAAGCTACCCGCTATGCTGGTGCAAAAGCCCTACGGCATATAGACGCAGTAACAGTCGCAGAAGTATTAAACGAGATCTGCACTCGCACCGGTTACCCGCAAACCCTAACCACGGATAATGGAACAGAATTTATAGCCGCCTACTTTAAAGAGTTCCCAAAACAGATGGGCATCCAGCACCACCGCACACCCCAGCACAATCAAATAGGATCGTAGAACGATTCAATGGAACAATGAAGTCCATGCTCCGCAAATTGACTGCCGAACAACCCAGGGGCTGGGACTTGTATCTTCCCTCATTATTATTCGCGTATCGCGACGCTCCGCAAGCCTCTACCGGATACTCACCATTCGAGTTAATCTATGGCCACCGAGTACGAGGACCCCTGACCATCCTGAAGCAATGCTGGACAGCTAATCCTGCAGTAGACACCGACGAGGCTCCGACCCATTATCTACTCGATCTCCAGCATCGCTTAAAAGAAACAATTGTGCAATTGCCCAAACTAATCTGAAACAAAGTCAGAAAAAGAAGATCAAATATCTAAACCGAAAAACCAAACTTCGAGTGTTGAAACCCGGAGACCATGTACTAGTATTTGTTCCGGACCAAAGAAATAAATTAACTATGGCATGGAAAGGCCCATATAAAATCACCACGCGGCTAGGAACCTATAACTTATTTATTAGAAATAGAAGGAAACAGTAAACTACACCATATCAATTTACTCCGGAAATATCAGGAACCCGAGGCTTCAAACAGCAATGCTAATCCCAACTACTTGGAACTCAAAGAACTTGAAGGAAACGCCGTTAGAGAATCGTTCACTGCCGCCTGCCTCGCTGTTGAACCTACCAATGCAGATGAGGAGCTCGACACAAAAGAACCGGAAATTCCCCAAGAGTTGGGAGAAACCGTTACCGACTGCTCCCTCGACAACCGTCGAGACGACAGGGAACAAAAACAACTGAAGGAGTTGCTTACCAAATTCGGTCGCCTATTCACCGACACCCGGGAGAAACCAGGACCGTAGTTCACGAAATCAAACTAAAAGACCCCAGCAACTTCCGCCTCCAACATGCCTACCCCTTGCCGCTATCACTAGAACCGCAATTACAGAAAAACTATAATCACGCCGTCCAACTCACCGCACTACACCCCCTTGTTAGCAGTCAGTTCGAAAAAAAGACGGAAGTCATCGATTCTGTTTGGATTGTCGTAACCTTAATAATCAAACGCACTTCGATGCCGAACCCATTGCCGACATCACCTCCATCTTTACTCGATTGACAGGGAAAACTATCTTTAGTAAAATGGACTTAATTAACCAACGGCTACTGGCAAGTTCCTCTGCACCCAGCATCCTGTCCCTATACGGCATTCAAAACGAGGTCCGGACTATACGAATTCAAGGTAATGCCGTTCGGACTGGCCAATGCACCTGCTACCTTTTCCCGCCTCATTCGTCGAGTTACTAGCGGCCTAAAGGACATAGAAGTTTACATGGACGACATTCTGATCGCTTCCGCCACCTGGGCAGAGCATCTAGATTCCCTGGAAAAATTATTAGAAGCATTGACACAACACGGCCTAACTGCGAAACCCTCGAAATGCGCTTTCGGCTATAGTAATCTCCAATACCTAGGCCATCAATTAAGTATCGAGCAGCTCCGACCAATGACAGAACGGATAGAAGCGCTACGCACCTCCTCATTACCCAAAAATAAGAAAGAACTAAGGAGTTTTCTAGGCAGTGTAGGATACTACCAACAGTTTATTCCTCATTCATAGATCGGGCCGCACCTCTGCAAGACTTGCTACGGAAAAATTCTCCAGAAGGGATTCCCTGGACCGACATCACCCAAGACGTATTCGAGGCATTTAAATTGGCCTTAACGACCAATCCCGTGTTGCAATTACCGGACGTAAATATCCCATTTATCCTACGTACGGACGCGTCTGAAACCGGTCTAGGCGCTGTTCTTCTCCAGCCCAGCAAAATCGACTTAAGGCGCTATGCACCAATTGCCTATGCATTCCGCCGAGTCAGAGGAGCGGAGATGAATTATTCTACTATCGAGAAAGAGGCCTTAACTATCTACTGGGCGTTCCAAAAACTTGAAACCTATCTTTACGGCCGAGAATTTATTCTACAAACTGATCACCGGCCCCTACTCTAACTACAACAGGCCGATAAATTAAACCCCCACTTGAAACGATGGGCCCTCTACCTGAGCCGGTTTCGATTCCAAGCCAAGCATATCGCGGGAACCGAGAATCATATCTCCGATTTCCTATCTCGCTCCGCAACCTTCCAGGGAAACGAGTAAAACCGCAAGATATCCTAGAATGCCCCCGAGATATTTCGAGATAAAGCTTATAACTATGTTCTCTTTGTAGATAGTTGATGTTAAAAAGGGCGCTAAACTAGGGCCTATATCACTTAAGATTATAAAATTAATTATTACATAACCCCTATATGTCGAACGGTCTCGAAAACAAATCAAAGACCTAACAGGACTTCAATTCTCTAATTTTATCGATCAAAACTGGCGTGGGTTTGTTAAGACTTTGTTTTACAATTAAACTTCTTGTCATTATGGGCGTGTTAGGCCCCGCGCCAGTATGGCTAGATGGATATTGATCCGATCCGATTATAATAATCATTTTTATAGAAATAATGAAATAATAATTCTTATAATAATTATTATAAGAAATGATTATTATAGTTGTTAGGCTGTCCTTGTTCGGCGCCAATTGTTAAATTCATTATTATTTTTGGCCCTTGTTCGGGCCCAAGATTCTAGATCTTTCGGATGCTTTTACGGGCTGACCTTGCTCACGGGTGCCGAAGTTTAATTCTTAGAGGCTGTATCTCAGCGGATGTAGGGCTGCCGCTCATCGGGCGCCACTCATTTGAAAACTCTCTAGGAGTTGAGACCCTTTTTTTTCTTTGTAGTCGGTATTCTTCTCGGGGAAGATAGTATTCGGTCAATTTCCACATTTATTTGCAGGGAACAATGTTAGCTGCAGAATATTTCAGTAACGGATAATGAGGTTCCGAAATTCCAGAGAGCTGACCGTTTTTCTTTTCGTCACTCTCCCGAATTTCGGACAAGCCGGATTCAAGGGGGTGTGGGGAGTATCTAGGTTACTCGAATTAAATTCCGGCGAACGTTATTTACAAAGCCGGTAGCGTGATACCAGAATATCCATCTGGCCATACTGGCGCGGGGCTTAACACCGTCCTCTTTTATCTCGATTTTACATTTTAGGTGCCTCTTCTTCAACAAGGAAGTCTTACGAGACCTCCGTGACTGTAGATCCTGTTGTGGAGTTCGTTACTTATTTTCTTGCAAACGTTAGTGCCATCTATGAAGAGGTCTGTTCGTAGCATTTCTAGAGTAACAAAGGGGTTAGTTTCAGCTGTACGCAACATCTTTTTCAGACGTCTTTTAGAAATTTTTCGAGGAGCTCCCGATCTCGGCATGCGTTCGTTGTCCCTGACTCTCTCCACTTCTTCACAATGAAACCTACAGTACTAACAAGAACATTAATCGTTCGTGATATTCTTCTCTAGCTTTTGTGTTTTTTAAATCCTAAAGTTACTCGCTCTTTCGTCCGTTCTGGCTGCTCCTTTTGCTTAGGCATGATGCAGTGTTATCACATCGAGGTCTTGTGCTCCAGTGACAGGCAGTCACATAACACATTGATAATGTGGCATAATCTCTCATTGCGTTTTCTAGTTGACTCTAGAAAAGTTCATTGGCAAGAATTTTTCTAGAAGTACAAAATTTGAAAAATTTTACAAGAAGAATAAAATTGTTCAAATATTTTTTCGACACCTATTAGTTGAAATGCAGAATAAATTGTATGCATTCGATATATATCATGTTTTAGAATACGTTTGTATGTGATACTGCTACCATATTATTAGTTTTATAGGTTACTATTTCACCTGAAACCACAACAATAAAAATCTTCTTCACGTCCAAATACTGATTTCCCTCATTGTATGTTTTTAATTTTGTTATCGTAGGGTCAACATATGCTCCGTTTAGAGGTGATAATGTCTACAAAACTCCAGGGTTTGAGCTTGTTGAACACAATGTACTTCACGTAAAAATTATCTTTAATTCGATTCAGTGAAACCGTTTCACCATGATTAGGGGAAAAAGAGTTTTATTACATTCTTAAAAAACGAATTTTTTTTTTCAGGTTACGAGAGAAGCATCAAAATGATGTAAAATTCCTATATGCGAAGGGAAAACGGCGAGCTAAAATGTTCTGAGACATAAACAAACATTGCATGTGATACACAGGCCATACGATGTCAGATAATATCTCCGTAAATGATGCATGACAGGGCAGTAATAAAGGTTATTAGGGCAACAGAGTACAGCACGGCTTATAACGTTGATGGTTATCTATGGCACGCAAAGAACTTCACTGAAGGAAGAATGAATTGATGCTTGGCGTGCACAGCCGGTTACTATCAGCTATATTCTTAAAACTCCTCAGGGTTCGGCCCCAACTATGGTATCTATAAGAATTAACGCAGCTGAAACTATAGTTTTTTTTCACGAACTACTTTTTTCGGTTCTCTTGTGTCCTGTTTTTTAGCACCTACTACTTCAACTTTTATCTTGCTATATGGACTTCCTAACTCGCTGTTCCAATTTGCAGTGGATCATGTGCGGGAACATACTTTGTGCACAGATCCTCCTTTCCCCTAACCCCAAATCAAACGGCGCCTTCATCCTCTCTCTCTTCGGAACACCGTTGTTGGTGTTAGGGAGGCTTGAACTCGCTTCCATGATCTTCCGTATGTTAATATGTGTAAAGGGCTGTATTGAACGTTTTTCGTTGTTTTTAAACTTGATATCTTAATCAGAGAAAAAGAAAAGAAATGAAAACAGTTTACCATAAAGATCCTTAGTTGACATACAGACATGGGTATCATATTACTCGTGTTTTTGTCGAAACAAAATTTCATTTATAAAACACTAACTGATGCTGGCGATAGAGAACTCGAACAATTATTCACTGCTCAAACTGGCCATCATGGCCGTTTAAAACGAAACAGAAGTAACTTCATACTTCCTTATTATTCAAAATCTCGGTCACAACACAATATCTTCTTCAATGGAACTAAGAATTGGAATGTAATCCCTGCTGAGATCCGGGAAAAAATGTTTTTACAAAGCTTTCAAAACAAATCTTGAATCCCTCTTCCTATCGAATTATTAATCACATGAGGTAGTTCAAGTCAATTTCTTTTTTCTTTTGATATGACTTATCTTGATCAGGTAATCTACCATGATAATAATATAGATCTTATGCTCCTAATCATTTTTCTTGAATACACTGTTCCCTTCCAGCTCATATCAACTTTTTTGATAAAAAATTTAGCATTGAAACATTTTCAGTCTTGTATGCTCCTGTGTTAAGTAAATTAGGGTAAACATAACAGTATACTTTAAAAATGCTTGATGATAGGATGCCCTAGAAGTCGCTGAACTTATTTGAGCCCACAATTAGCTATACTCAAATATGTCCATTGTACAAGTCTTAAGATACAATCTATTGCTGTAGCACTTGTGGTGAATGAACTGCTTAAATTGTTTTTTTAAATTGTTCAAATGATTAGGAGAAAAGCATGAAAAATGCTTTTGTTTTGATACGATAATCTAAGTTTGATTATTTACGAAAATACGAGTAGTAAAAAACACAATACCAGTGACGAATAATTGTTGAAAACACTCTTGTAAGAGTGCCCTCACAGTGAAATACGAGCTTAGGAATTTGCGATTTCAAGGATTAATACTGAAAGTAAAATAGATGAATTTACATAATTCTCCTTCTAAGATTATGAAGTCAACATTCGGAACTATCATTTCACACCTACGTATCAACTAGTATGCCAGACGGCAACGAGCTCGGAGAAATTTAAACATTTTACCACATCGCACATTTTGATAATTCCTACACAAATAATACTAGCACTAAAGAGTTCACCGGTGTTAGAAACATGAAAAGGAATTGTTGTTTAACGTTAACCCAAACATTTACAACATAATTGGAACAAGTCATGAAATCAACTACTTGAATAATGTTGTCATAATATACTCACGAACGTCAGAAACGAAAAATTGCCCCACGAGGCTAGAAAGAAAATAAGAAAGGAAAACTGTTTATTTTCAATGAAGTTAAGTGACCAAAAGTCAAGTGACCACCGTAATTAATCTATATCTGCTGAGAAACCCCTGACGATTTTTTGGCTGTTACCCTGTGTTATTGATAGACAACCTTACGAGGCGATCTATAATCGTATCGGGGCTAATTAAGTTATTGAGAGTAACAGTCTAAGTATCACCTCTTACATATTTTATACATATAGAGATGGCTGACAAAATATAAATAATTTCAAGACTACTAGAGAATTCGTTGGAATTCCTCAATGATTAATTGAAACGAAATAAGAAACGACTAAAAAGTCTGACCGAAGCAGGTTGAAACATCTTCGTAAGTGATTATCAATTAAGTAGTGAGAAAAAGTCAGTTAAAAAGTGTTATGAACCACATCGCCGTACGAGAAACGAAATGTCCTCTGGGGTAGTGATAGATCTATATTTGATTCATTTAGAAAATGCAATAAATATATTTATTTCTGAGGTATGGTTCAGTGCTAACTGGTTGCAGAGCATTAAATGAAATGTAATGGACCTTGAGGCTTTTGTTTTTACGCAAAAATATAGAAACAGAAAAATATATTTGTTATATATGTTAATGTGAATGTGGACATACATACACACACACACAGAGATATATATGTATGCGTACTTACACATATGCATATACACACACACACATATACTCATACACGCATATTCATGTACATACATATTGAAAATGAATATAAGAAAAATAACAAACATATAAAGCAAACTTCCTTTTGATACATCGAGAATTACAGTCGAGCTCAATATAATCGTATGAAATTACATGACGAAAAAACAAGTATAAGGGAAAAAGACTTGGAAAACCGTACAAATGAACTAGTTTTTAATTTTCTAACAGAAATTTCAAGGGAAATCAATGTCGAGAATCTGTTAAGAATAACCAATTTTGTGAATTAAAAATGAGGATTTAGAAAAAAAAATTTTAATTGTGTGTAATAAATTTTGCGCTTACTTATAAATATCTCAGTAAATCCCAGCAGCACAGGAGGGTCGCTTCAACATGTATGTTTTTATGCTTGTATGTTGGGACTCAGCAAATGTTAGATGGGGCGATAAGATGCAAGGGCTCGGACGATGGCTGTTTACATTGTGTGTTGTTTCTGGAGGGGTCTATTTTGTGGTGTTAGCAATTTTTTCATTCGGGCGAGCCCTTGGAAACTTTAGACGTTCGGAAAAAGGCCTACCCATGCGCAAAACAAAGTCGCCTTGTGTTCAAACATAAATCGAGACACGTAAGCCGAGAGAGGCGGCAAACCAACGGTCGGTTTCGAAAGAGCTGAGCGTGAGAAAAAATGAGGCTAAGAAAGAAATAAAGGCGAGCTGCGGTACTACCAATTAGAAAAGAGGTAGGCGGGCGCTTCGAGGTTCCTAAGATTCTTATAGGTCGAATGTGAGAGAGGGGACAACCCTCGAGAAAATAGGCGGGGCATCTGAGGAACAAAAGGTAGTTCTGCAGTCAACGCCGGAGCGCGAAGTATAAGAGATAAAACGCGGGTGTGTTCGCTGTAACAAACGTGCTCAAAGATATAATGAAAAGTGGTTATTGGATATAATGAAAATTTATACTAAAGCTTACGCTATAATGTAAATCAAAAAAAAATCATACATTTTCTCGTTTCACTTGCAGAGAGGAAATTTTACGTGTTCCCTTTACCACGTTCACTAAGGGGAGATGACCAAATCGACCAAATTATATGAATCATTTGATGGAACGGAGATGCCACACTAGAAGGGGGGGTAAGAGAAATATAGTTTCCTTTGGAAAAGATGTTTCGAGTTAAATATTGTGAAATTTCAATGTCATTCAGTGAAGTAAAAAAAAAATTGAGATATTTGAGGGAACGTCATTGACGCGCTTAAAAAGTAACAAGTTAAAATTTTGTCTTGACAGGTGGGACGGAGTCATATATCTGAGGATTGATCAGCTCGAATGAAAGGAAATCGACGTGTAAATATACTGAAGCGGAATGAGCACTATAACTTCATCACTAGACATTTTCTGAACAGTGAATAAGACAGGCTTTTGAACTGAAGCGAGTCGCGGACGAATGTTTGTGGTTGAAGTGACCATTGCCCACTGTGCTGCTGGAAGATTTAAATGAGAATAGACCAGAATTTATCAGGTCTCATGTGTAGCTCTTGTAACTTAGGTAAGGCTGGCCAGCCGCGAAACATACAATATAGTTGTGTGATGTAAGTCATTTGACGTATGCCATTTTGATTCCATTACTCAATTGGAATTATTCCTAATACCATTCATTGTGTGTACGCTCATTGATGTTTGTATGACGTATAGCTGGAAATCATAAATGTTAGCATATTTATCCCTGTGTATCATGTCCCACAATATTAGAAGCGATCGATCGTAACACCACGGAGGGCGCTCAGAAAATGCGCTGCGTGAGTGGGTTATCTACCATCGGTGAGTACAGCTCTAATTTTAGTATACAAGCATTTTTTTTGTTCTTAGTGACTGTGTTCTTGATACATCCTCATATTTTTGTGTATTGTGTAATTTCATGGAGGTTTGCCATTCCCTCAACTCCGAGAACCTGATCTTCTTGTTAATGAAACGTTAACAAGAGGAGACGGGCCCTTTTCTCGTGACATCAAGTTGCGGCTTGAGAGCAACTACGAAAAATATTTTAGGTTTCTCATCCTCTCAGTATTCTCTTTATCCGCATTTGGGTACATGCGATAAATAGAGTAACGGTGAGAGATTGAAATTACTTATGAGTAACACGTACCTACAAAATTTCTACATATAAACTACATATGAACCTAATTATGGTTTCATAATCAACTGCAGTACGCAGGCTAAGTGTGAGGTTTTGGCGATGTGGATAGTAGGTAGTGGACAAAGTCAGCAAAAATAAGTATAGGTATTCCAACTTCGCAGAGTTTGAAATGCTGACCCCAAAGTAGCAATGGGTATATTGCAGGCAATCGTTTTAGTGCGAAATTCACACCGAAGTGTTGCACTCCATTTTTTCCTATGACTGAGATACGAAATGACGTGACACATTTACTCTAAATTATTTTACACTTTTAAAGTTTTTTATACGCTGGGGAAACTTATTCCACAAAAGACCTCCAGAAACTGAGAGCGCGTTTTGTCCCACGTCAGATGAACGGTAACTGACAAAGACATCATTTCTCCGATTTGTTTTTTTGTTTGGAATATTGGATGGAAAATTTTTACCACATCTGCATTACTCTGAGAGAGGTTGAGAGATGTGAACCATTGTCAAGCTTTTTGGATCATAAACCTGTCTGGTATTGGGGTCCAGCCGGATTTTCTTAAAAAAGGAAGGGGGCATGATCGCGTTTTTTAAAATTATCTTTGCATGCTACTCTAGCTGCGAAGTTCATATACTTTGCAAGTCTTTTTGAAAGTATTGAGGAATATCTCCCCAGACTAGATTGCAGTAATCCAAACGCAATAAAACTAAAGACTGGATCACCAATGACCTAGATTTTTTATCAAGTGTGTTCTGAATGCGATGGAAGAACATTAAAGTTCCGCTAATTTTGTTGCACACTGCTTCTACGTGTGGTTTGAAAGTCATATTTTTGTCGAGCCAAACACTGAGATTTTTTACCTTATCTATTGGTTCAATTTTCTCATCTCCAGATGTGAGCGTAAATTCTGGTAAATTTCTAATCGCATTATGTGATTCAAAAATAATGCATTGCGTTTTACTAGCATTGAGTTTGAGGCCATTATGGTCATACAAAAATTTCAGGCTGCTGTTTCTTTCAAATCTGCTGTCGAACTTGTCATGGCAATTTGTGCATCATCAGCATACATTGGGATTTGTGTGTTTGCCGGCGTAGAGGGGAAATCATTGATGAAAATAGAAATTAGGAGAAGGCCGAAGATTGAACCTTGGGGAACGCCAAAACTATTTGGTATAAATGGTGACATTTCGTTATTCAACCACACTGCATGAGAGCGGTTTCGTAGGTAGCTTTCAAACCACTGAGTGTCTATTCTGAGGTTCAAAATTTTTTGTGGAAGTTTTTTATGCTCAACACTGTCGAAAGCTTTGGAGAGATCAAGCAATAGTAGAAGAGTTAATATTTTTATCCATATCATTGTATATTTTTTCTGCTATGTTAAGCAGAGCGTCTTGAGTACTGGTGTTTCTCCTGTAAGCATATTGATTGCAGTGAAGTAGATGTGACTCGTTTATGTAAGACGAGAGCTGATTTGTTATTACTTTTTCTAATATTTTGGACATAACAGGTAGGAGACTGATTAGTCTGTAATTTGACGCTCTATCGATTTCACCAGATTTGTGCAATGGCTTAATAATACAGTTTCCATTGATCGGGAAACTTGTTTGTGGCTATAGATGTATTTATTATCGAACAAATAAGGAGTGCTGTAACAGGGAAGCTGTCTTTAATATATTGGAGGATAATGCCATCATGTCCAGTTGCTTTGGTATTTTTTAATGGGTATAAAATTTTTCGTATCTCTAAGATTCTAACCGTGCTTGGTCTCCATTTGTTCCCAGTATTTGGGGATGAAAAACTGCTCAGATTTGCACCTGTAGATGTGTTGGAACGATCCTGGACTCTTCATTGAAAACTTCTTCTCCAACTATTGAGAAGAATGTGTTGAAGTAATTCGCCGTGTTTGAGGGGTATCAAAAGTGCTCTTGCAGTCTGATTTTTTATACTGAGCAACTTCTCGAATTATTTCCAAGCTCTTTTTGGGTTTTGTTTTGCTGCCAACAGTTCTTTGTGGAAGTGGTCTCGTTGCTAACATATCATTAAGCGATATGAATAAAAAAGAAAACATTTAATGTCCTATTAAGTTAATAAATAAGATGAATTACATCACTTTTCAAAATGTCTTAGTGCGAAGGTGCTTAGTTGATTAACACATATGGGTGTCATAACAGTCCTGTGTCAATTTTTGTTCAAGAGACTGAGAGAAAAACATAAAAACATATTCCCATAGCAAGTTATTCTATGTTTGAAAAAATTTGTAAATGAATATAATAAAAGTAATATAAAGATGAACACGGTGGGGTGAAACGCTTTTGACAGTCTCTATGTACATTGGCGTCAGGGAATAATGTTGAAAGTTTAATGGCTTGAAGTATAGATAATTTTGTACAGTATTCAAAACTAAAGGGTCGAAGTGGGAGAAATTCGAAAATATCATTTGAATGAACGTAACAAAACACAACTAAGTTAACTGAATCAAAAAATATATTAGGTTTTTTCGAGTGTCCGAATGCGTTAAACCCCGTAACAAATTTATATTATTTTCTACATAAATGCTTGCCAATAATATAAGGAAGTGATGTTAGGTAACGTGCACATGAGAAGTTGATAGTTAATAGAAAAGAACGGTATTTACATGAAAAACGTAAATTGCTTTAACAATTCTACAGTAACTGTTGTGCGTATGTGCATAAAAATTGACAGACAAGCGATCACATCGCATACGCTTTATACACAAACTTTGGATCGAAAACTTAGAAATGTAGGGTAATGAGAGAAAGAAATTCCTAAGTACTTCTTCAGCATGCACTACGGTGTACAATTATCATTGTGACAGACGTACTATTTTGGTCTAAAAAAATACAGTTTTGAGGGATTATGATACTATGACGAAGTTTGTTCCGATGTAAGTCGCCTGATATTGACAGAGCGTTCTGCCCAATATCAGGTGAATGGTAGTTCACTAAAACATTTCTCGTATTCGACGTTTGGTTGGATACAATCGGGGGAATGAATTGTACAATATTAGCATTGCTCTGACGAAAATATAATGAGAAAAATACGTATTGGGCTGTACGATTGAGGATTTTTTCTTGAACAGGTATCCAGCCGTGTTCATTTAAGAGAGGGGTTGCACGATCGCTCTCCTTGAACTTACCTTTGCACATCACCTTAGCAGCGAAATTCATGCGTATATTTGTAACTATCTCTGAAGATATTGAGGTATGTCTCCCCATCCTAGGCTGCCATGGTCAATACGCGATAACATAATAATTGGATAGCTAATAATTTAGTTTTTTCGTAGATCACTCATTTTATGCAATGCAAAAACGTAAAATTAAGTTTCATAAATTCTGTTACAAGTTTTTTCAACGGAAAATTTGGAGACATGTTTTGATCGAACCACATAATTAAATTTTCAACATTTTCGCATGGTTTAATTTCATCATTACCTACCATAATAGTCAGATTTGGATTTTTTAAATTGCATCGTTGGATATAAAAAGAATGCATTGTGTTTTGTTCGCATTCAGTCTGAGACCATTTCGGTCATCCCATGATTGCAAGTTACTCAGTAGGGTTTCAGCTTTTATTTGCGTCTGCGGTTATTTTGGGTCGTGTAATTCTGCCACAAATAATGAGAGAAGAGTCGCGACCGTGAAAGGCATGGAGCCCAGTTGATGCAGGATATGGTGATTCATACTTTTCGAACTTCTTCTGCACACAAAACTGATTGCTGTACATTTTGTTGTTGACTCATACAAAGAAAATACACAGCTGGCTCTGAGAAAAGAGAAAAATACCAAACATTCACTATTCAGCAGCAGGTGACATAAATAGAGATTTTTCCTCGTATCAAGAGCAGTTGATACGAGCCTGCATTCACCTTTTCGTTACAACAACAATCAGAGAAAGAGCATTTAAAACATATCTCTAAGGCTTTTCATTATTGAGGTGGAACTGAAACTATGTAATAGTGAACTGCTCACTTATGTAGCACAAGTTTTGATAAGAATATTGTATTGCTGTGTTTTGTGAGCTCAAGATTTCCCACGCCTGTGTCCACATATAAAGCAGTGCGAGGTTGAAGGGACGTGTAATGATTTCTTCTCATAGTACACATAAAAAGCCTTAATTATGTAGAAATTAAACTGTCGAAGAGATAGAGAGGAATTATAAAGCGATTACTTCAGAAAAAGATTTACAAAAGCCTTTTTGAAGATGTTGAACGGTGCGGAAATCCCCAAATAATTTAAGTAAAGGAAATCAATGAATTAAAGAAGCCCTGAGTCATCCGGTTAAAGCTTCCCATATACATATGATAACTGAACTATTGATCAGTAGAATGAATCACCCATAAATACAGCACAAAACAACCTTCGTTCTAATATCTGGTGTATTAAATTGTTTCAAATAAAATGCTGGTTGAAGAAACTACGCAGAATGTGACGCAATGTAATCATGATTACACTTTTGCGGACAAAAAAATTTACTTGCAATGCCTTTCGAATTATCGCAGTTTGTGAAACAGCACAAAATTAGTGATGACGTCTGTAAGCGGAAAGAAAAACTGAAAATAATATAAATATACGTCCATAAAAAAGTGCTTTACTGATCGCTCTCTTGCAATTACATTTTATTTTGCATTAATAATCTTTTTTAGGTCTAAATTTACTATGGACATATATTGTTAGAGTTTACTGGGAAGGGTTCTTCCTCTTACCTGTTTTCTTCATTTCTGTATCTCAGGTTTGGCTCAGGGTCTTAGGTACTGATGCGGGATGCGAACTTGAGACTTCTCACCCCACGTGGTTTTCTGTCTCTAAGACGATGAGTTAAGCAATGAGTTATACAACAGAATATCATGCACGGTAACAGAGTTGATGTAACTCACTGTATCTGTGACAATGCTGTCGGACAGGTTGTAATTCCGAGATCAAAGAGATCAAATCTCTAGAAAAAAGAAAAAAATCGTTTGCAAACGTTGACGCAAAAAGAGTAAGATTTTGGAACTTAAATTTCTTATTTGAAATTTCTTTAAGTTTAGTTGGTGGAAATATCACAATAAAGTCCACTAATATCTATCACAGTGATTGAATCTACTGAGAACCAAACAATGAAGATGTACTCTCTTAGTTTGCGATATTTTATATAATAAGCATGAAAATATCTGTAAAAAACCATTGGCTGACGAAAAGGAAAACGTCGAGGCGTTGATACATGAACCCTGTGAACGAGATATTTGCCAGAACATAGGACATGGCACTCATGATACGAAGGCTGATAATGACGGCCTATATTTAGATGTGTGTGAGAGTGTGTGGCCGTAAGTTGAACTTGAAATGTTTACCCTATCGTAAGAACAAACAGTTCACGCGTAAGCAGCCTGGCAACAGCCAAAATATGAGGCCGCATCATCCTAAACAGTATATAAAAATTTACATCCTACCTTTCAGTAGAAAACGATCTTGTTTGATTGTAAGGTGAAATGATTGTTTGAAATTGCAGCGGGAAACACAATTCAGCTCATCATTGCAAATTCTCGTCGTATTTCCTGGCCAATATTCGAAGATATTTGACAACACAGATGCAATAAGGGAAACGTCTCATGACAGGGAACCCTCGTCAGATTCTGAAATCTTCATTTTCAGCTTCTAAGGAAAATGGCAAAGTCGTGAGTTAAGACGGAAATCATGTCTTCCATTTTGGAAACGCTACGATTTGAAAAATCTGATTAAACTAACTGATAGAAAAATTTGAAGTTGTGTGAGCCATTGAACTATCTGTCGCATTCATTGTTGTGATCTGCTGTCATGCTGCCAAACATGACGTCCTCATCACTGCTACCACTTGTAACAGCACGACCTGAGTGCGTCAAGCTGATCTTACACTGATATTCGCAACTGCAACACCTATTTATAAGGGCTTGAAGTACAAGTATATTGAATAACTAAGCAATTCGGATTCAAAATTTGAAAAGATTCTTCAGAAAATTTCTCCGTTCATACTTCTACTTACGTGTATTTTCCTCCCAAGCGTGTTGTTCACAGATGCCTATTAGCCTTTGGAGGGCAACAAGGTGAAGAGCCTGCACAGTGTCATGAGCACGACCACTGTTATTCAGGAATTTTCTATCGCACCATAACTCTCTCATCTTTCTTCCTTGCAATACCAATTTAGCCCTCGTACGGAGTCATCTCAAGGCAGGGAAGCGTAAACTTCCCGCAGTTTCCTTATTTGAATGTAGTATGAAATGTTATAAATAATCTGTCTCATTTGTTGAATAATTTTGGATCTCGGCTTTCAGTGCTGCTATTGCGACAGATTAATGAATCCGAGTCATCTTTGGATGTCAAATGATAAATTATATGCCGTACTCAACTACACATCCATTTATAACGTGTCAGTTTTTAACCTCTTGTTTCTTGTAAGTAGTTATTGTTACTTGGCCTTGCTTTCAATAATAACAAGACATATAATAGAATTAGGATGTTCGTCAGCGTAGGTTAGTCATTTGCACGTTTACAGTTAAGAGCTGCGACGAAATTTTACAAAAAGATTTAGAACGAAAGAGAACTTGTCCCGCACATCCGGATCATAACTTGAACTAAGTTTAAAGTAGCTGAAGTCTCTGTGTAAAGCTAACTCTATTTAAGCGTATTATAATTTGAAGCCGAATGAAAAGAGTGAAAATTGATTCAGTGAAACACCTAAATGCTCACACGGTGTTGCACTGCCAATATTTTTTTACGGATAGAGCCCAATGGAATATGAAGTCTATGTATGAATATACACACGATAACAAAATTAATGTTTTGATTTTCTTTGTAAAGAACACTCCTATGGCTATTTTATCTGTATGAGTTCGTGTTTTCATTTTGTCAATCGCAAATGAACACTCAGGGGTCGAACACTCCTGTCGAATGAACACTTAGTATTTTTCATGAGGTTCTGGACCTAATTTGCTACTTCTGTGATATAAGGCAGCTTTGACTGTGTATGACCTCTATATGTATATGTGAAGTTAAAATTAATACTACACCAATTCTACTATTATAAACACAAACTTGTTTATTGATATTGGTTCTTTTTTTGAATATTCAAAACATAAATTTTTAAAAATTGTAGGGAATAAATTTAAATAGTTCTTGTTACACGTTGGTTTGACGTACTTTCAACGTCAAGAAATGAACGAGCGAAACATAATCATTATACTACACACCGATGTAGAAAAAAAGTTAAATGGAACCAGAACGTCGTAGATATACCAACAGAGTTGAATGCAAGGAAGTCAATAATAATACGTGATAAAATACACGCTCAGTTCGGTGTCACTGAGCCTCCAAGAAAGTTTTCATTGAATGATAAATAACCTTCTGCTAACTCTGTTAGAAGTCAGCAAATATTCTAAACAGAAAACATAACTGGAATTTGGGCTGTGTTACCTCATACTTCAAATTATGAAAGACAGTTTGGAAGCCGATCCTGTTTTAAATTTCCTAATTAAATCGCCCTTCTCAAAAATTGTTTTGAACCAATGTTTCAACTGGAGCGCACATTGATTCATTTAGCAAAGCTAGTCGCAGAAATACCGCAGCGGAGAGAGAGAAAATGAGCTCGGCTACCAAAGCCAGTAACTGCTGCCGATGCTCGAGTTACGAGCTGTTTTGATGGCCATACAGATGGTAACTGCATCATTGATTTTTACATACAGCTGGTACATACATCATTGATCTTCAACTCATTCTTAATTTTTTACAAGCTTGTTTTTCAGTTCAAAAAGTCGTAAAATAAATGCACCATTATTTCCCTCAACTTTATCGTTCAAAACGCCATCCTGATGACGTCGCATTCAGAGGTGACTCAGCATCTGGGACTCCCAGTCTGGATTGCCGACTTTTCTACACTGCTGGGGCATGAAGACTTTCATTACATGTGGTTCTTCATAACTTCGTGAGCCTCGGAAGTTGATAGCTCTTGTTTCTGTCGAATTATACTCTGATCTCGGGCCAAAACGCTTTGAAAATTATGAATTTGGACTGAATCGTCCAGCCTGAGAGCGAAGTAATGATACCATTAAAGGATATTTGCACTGACGGCTTTTAAGGTGCGTTCGTTTCAAAGCTAAGAAGTCAATGAAGTGACCCAGAAATCCCAGAAATATTGATCAAATTATTCGAATGTCCTTCAGCTTCTTTATTTGCTTTCAAATAAATACCCCTTTTTTGTTCGATGCTAGTTGTACGCGGCACACTGGAGCCGGGCTCACAAGAGCTGCATATATTTAGGTAGCCTTGGTTACTTGGACTTGACGCAAGTCCTGTGCTTTCACGTACCATATTCTTATTTAATGTAAGGATACAGAATTTGGAGCAACAGTTCGTCACCTACGTCACAGATACAGCTGGTTCTGGAATAAATCGACATAGTTGTTATCATCCCAACTACTAAGCAGTTGTCTACTCAAGCAAATAAAAAATTGATGGCCGATATTTTTAACGTACATTAGCTCTGTAAGATGGCCCACACTGACAAATCTGTGAATCTCTATAATTAACATGAAAGCAACCAAATGCTTTTTAATTTTTCTAATATATATTTAGCTTTAAGTCATAGAAAATTTATATTTTTTTATTATTTTGTTAAGCTACACTTACCCAGGTTGGTATAGTCAAGTTAGATTAGATTAGATTAGTCGTTAGTTTTAGCCTCCCTACCCAGCAACAATTGCGATCCAAAGAGAGGAAGGAGGAAGGCACCATTTAGTATGGAGTTAAGGAAACGCGGAATCTACGCAGAAAGGCATAGAAACAGTTAGTTGTGAAAGAAGATTATGAAACAAGACCAAAGTGGAAGAAGACAGTAGTAGGTGCTGAAAAACAGGACAGCAGTGAACCGAAAAAAGGTGGTCCTTAACATAACAAAAACATTCTATTTCAACAAAAAGAAGGCCTACCTAACTCTCAGCTCAGGCCCTCACTTTGTCCCCCTGGGAGCGCTAGTTCCCATAGATACAATAATTGTATCCCCCTGAGGGGGGTATAGTCAAGTCTACTTTGATAGCATACTCAACTCAATTGTTACTCAATTAAATTAAAACATACTTACGTTCACTCAAGGACAATTTTTGTAACAAGCATAATCGTAATGACGAGTGAGATTGGAAATATCCACTATCAATTCGGCATAATGTCAGAAAAATTATAGCCATTGACACAGCGCGCTTTGCTTCAAAAAACTTCCAGAACAGCAGTACCTCGGAAGTCGAACAAAATCCGTTCTAAAAAAGTGGTCGACTTCTGAACTGGTTGACTTCCGAACAAATTTCCTCCGTATGAAATAATAGGAACGCAATTAATGTGTTCCAAGCCCCACTCGTCAGGTACAGTGAATCGTCGTATATTTGGAGCGCCATTGCGCAGATGAACGCCTCGCTGATGCTATTACCGCGTAACTGTTTCTCATTGATGAAGATCAGCAATAATTTCTTCACATCTTCCAGCATCTGAGGTATTTTCTTCGTCAATGGGGTCACTCCTTTTGCAATAATCGCTCCTTTGAGCTCTTTTTTCTTCTTCAAAAGCGTGGATATCATCGACTTAGCCATGACAAACTGCGTAGCTAGACCCAAAACACGCACTCCACTCTCAAGCTTTGCAATGATTTCCTTCTTCAGTCTGATCGTTGTTGCAACTTTCTTCCTTTTCAATCACCCACTATCAATAACATTCTTCTTATTACCCATTTTTAGAGGTTTAAATCGTAAGTTAACCAAATACATAGAAGAATGAATTAGTGTATAAAGCTGCGTAAGTTCACGTGGGGCCAGAACAACGGGTGGCGTGTGACTTTCGACGTTCGACTTGACGCACTTCCAACTCGGATTCGACGACTTCAGAAACTCTTGTTCGGCTTTCCAAGCAAAAATCACTCGAATTTTTTGTTCGACTTCAGATTTGTTTGAACTTCGAGGAGTTCGACTTCGGAGGTACTACTATATTGTGTTTATGATAATTAGTTGAATCTTATCGCAAAATCGAACTCTTGATTGCCGGTGTAACACCTAAGGCCAAAACTACAAGTGAATTGTTGTGTATTGCACATTTGTGCAACTTAGCATTCTTAACAAGTCCCAATTGACGCTGAGCATATTTGTTAGCTGTTTGTTAACGTAACCCTTTTACTCTAACCCACCGTTCAAATTGTCTATTCCAACCACAAAAACGTAAGCTGTTAAATATTACCTTTCATAGAGCGAAAGCTCAAAAATCGTCTCAGCTCTTTATCTGTGTGTAAACATTCGAAATGAAATCATTGAAGTTTTTGATTCTGTTAGCTTTGCTATAAAAATCGATTGATATGAAGGCTAGTAAAAACATGATGCAACATTACTGTATTAAGTTTCGATTTGCACGAACTAAAACTAATAATTTGCTGTGGTAAAAAAATTTTTGAACTTCTACGGGTCAGACGCCTGTGCTTCACAACCAGCAACGTCTCGGTGTTTTGATTTACGCAGTACATTGGCCGTTCCCATAAATAAGGTTTCTCGGAAAGGCTGTTTTTCAAACTATTCAAAAAAGAATCCGAACCCAAGCTGCTAATGAATTGATGCAAAACTGTTATAAGTGAGGCATAGAAGACCTTTCGAGGTAATTTCGATAGATAATCGTTCATTTTGTTTACGACGATCCGTTTGACTCATGCGCGGAAAGCAGCAAGGGACTCTATTAATTATCAATTTAACCTTTTAGCAATCTATTAAAGGAGTGACTCTGTTATAGGGATTAGAGCGGCTACCTCGTGGCATTCAACTGAACTTATTAGCTCTATAACTGGATCACAACGCGGAAGTACTGCACCTGAGCATCCTAAATGATGAAGTTCTTACGTACAATGGCACTCGTATGCTGCGCATAAGTGTCCCATTCCGAGATGATTATACTTCTGTACACAAAGCCAAAAATATTGAACATTGGTTCGATGAGTATCGAAACATCACTGAACATTCATTTTTTCGTTGAAACGATAGCGAAATAATTTGCGTACTCGTTAAATTGCTAATATTGGAAACAGACTGAGATTGTTCCACATACTTTTGATGTAGGTAAGTGGTTTGTCCGGTAACTGAATTAAGCAATACTCTTTTGGAAGCTACTCAAACCCATAACTAATTTATTGAATGTACAAATGAAAAGTTTCCAGAACACAGGGTGATCAACTCGTTTTAATAATTTTGTTTTATATGTATAGAAGATATGTTCGGTTGTCTAACTTCGCTATCATGCAAGCGCGTGCGGTGTGGACTCGAAAGTCTATCCTCCTGAACACACTCATTTTTCGCGTTTTGTCAGCTAGGTTTAAGGCTTTTAATTTCAAACTTTGTGATCTAATTAGCTCATTTTTATATTTATGACTGTAAATTAGTCTCCAAACAATTATTTTGCGTAACTCAACACTCTTCAACGCGTTTGTTCAGGTTTGGAAGATTCAAAAGAATATGCGATTTTAATAGTCTTTTCATGATGCTTACGTTTTTGAGCTTTTATGCTATTTAATCACTCTCGTTGCCAAATTTTATGCTTAATGATATTCTTGATATTTGAGCCTTCAGAGCCAGCGTCTATAAAAGGCAGCTCAATTTAATTAGAAACATACACACAGTTTTGATGATATATATATGTATATACATATATATATATTATTTTTGGGAGTAACGTCAATCGAATGATTTTTGCTTGTATCTGGGTCTGAAATTGATGAGTTTACTCTCTTTTCAGACCAAAAATTTAGGTTATGCATTCCCATTTTGACGCGTATCAACTCTTCCATGGCTGGAGGGGCCACTTCACTAAATATGTCGGCTTCCGCAGCTAATCTCGCTTTATTTCATAAGTTATGCCAATGTAACGTACAATTTTAATCCATTTTAATTTCCGTATAACTTTTCATAAAATATGTATTTGCCCTAAATTTGTGTACCGTTTTAAACCCAAGGCCGTTTTATAATATCCCTTCAATGCTGACAATCAGTATCGCACGAAGTATTATTTTACACTTAAGTTAGTCATATTTTACCTAGGAAATCAGGTGCGACTGTTTGTTAGCACTAATTAACGATAAATGAAAATGAAAAACTAATAATGAGATAAATAACAATAATGAGTAACTCCTTAGTTTAGTTATGATTAAACATAAATGTTTCGTATAAATTTAATGTCAGTAACTCTTGATGACTTCGAAGACACGATAATTTGAATGAATTTGACAATTTTGAGAAGTCGTATTTGAAAGAAATCTCAATAAAGTTTCATGGCCTCTCTCGTGCGCTTTATCAGGACAGGTAAATTTTCTACTGAATTCAAAAGCTGCAGAAAAATACCGGGCCTCGTAATCAAATAATTGCCATTCAGGCCCAAATAAAGCAAGATAATTGCTTAGTTTCATTCTCTGAGTAGGGTTAGGCGCCGTTCTGAGTGAACTCAACCTTGTTTCAAAATATTTAAAGCTTGTCCCTTCGGTAAGGAAAAGTACTTCGTTAATTAGATCACGATGCGAAGCTGTGCTAATATCAGCAATTTATGAATTTTCAAAATGACACTAAGTTGATCATCAATGATTCGGCCTACAACGTTACACGTGCTCTGCCTTGCTTGCGTTGGAAACGACGATACCCTCTTATCACTATTGCAAACCCAACCTTTGGACTATCCATCAGGGCCATCCAGCGTAGCTCGTGCCCCATGCGTGAACAATACCTACGTCAAGCCAAGCTCCATCTATCTCTTAGCCCTGACGAACCTCAAATTGATGTCAATAGAGCTATTTTCGAGAGATCTGGCGTAGATACCGAATGGGGCACGGTTTCACCTAGTTTTTAAGATACAGTATCTTCATAGTCTCCTTTCCACTTGTGAACATTCTCCTGATGATAATTTCTGGCTCTTTCATGACTTGGAGCCTCATTCTTCTCAAATATCATGCCGTAAACATGGTTTTACTTTTATGGAAGAGCAACTTCAGAGATAAGGGAGTTTTCAATAATCATAGCGTTTTTTACCTCGGAGGCTTAAAATAAGGAGATGTTACTTAAACCATCTTTCTTGCCTTCTAGAAATTATCTGACACACCTTAAATGAACATTTTTCTCAATAAACTAACATATTTACTTCGCTCGTGTCACAAACAAGTATAAGCAACTAACAACGCATTAAAAAGCAATAAATAACGTACACAAATGTTGCCAAATACTTCAAGCATTTATTAGGCAATCTATTGAGAAAATTTTTTTACAAATCAAAGTCAATCAGGATAAATAGAAATAATTTGAACAATATGCGTGAGTTGCACTGTATTCTCTGAAGTTACTATTTCGTTTCACTTAAAGTTACAAAGATATCTTTACTTTCTTTAGATGAGTCATTTCCCTGACTCGGGGTAAATGAATCAATAAATGGATTTAAGCTGGCATTCATCTGTCGAGAAGATTAATTTTCTGTTGGTACCTCCCCAGTCTAACTTTTTTGCCGGAACATGTACGTTTTTCGCCGCCTGAGCGATTTAATTACTAGGGCGGCGAAAAAGTTGGACTGGGTCGTAGAGATTTTTATAGACATATGGGTTCTCAATTTACAACACGAGACATCGTATCTGAAAAGCAATTAGAATTTTATAGCCCCGTGCTAATTTTCTAACAACCTAAATTGCAAATTTTATCTTCTTATCAGAAATCAGCAAAATTAAAGTTAGAGTTTTAGAATACGAATAAAATCTCTTAGATCTCGACGGACATGTGTGTCGTAAAAAGGGATCAAAAGAACGACTTTAGAATAACATGGAACCATTTAAATTTAACTTCAGAAACTTTCAATAATATGCATATAATCTACGCCATTTGTTTGTGTCAAACATTCGGTTAGTGAGAACTTTTTCACACACAGTTAGTGAGTAATTAGATGTTCCTTCAAATAAATGTTGTTAGGTGGAAAATAATTCGCCTACAAAGTCGAAATAGGATTTGGTTACGGTGTGGCATCGATTGTTTCTAATCAAATTACATGCATGGTACAGTGAAAGAGAAGCCGTTCATTTGTTACTGCTTTCGTCCTTTGCCTGACTTGTTCTTTGGAGCATTCGTTCGATCGCATTGGGTCAACCTTTTTTTCGTCTGCTAACATTCTAAGCCGTTCATTAGATTTTTCCTTAAAATGCTGATGTCAATGTTGGCCAATATTTAAATCGCTTGTCGGAAAGCTTGTGAATAGATTCTTTTTGAGAAAATGAAGGACGTTGCCGTCATGGGATTTTGAAAATTTACTCGGCAAAATTGTACAGAATTGGTCAACGATACTCATCTAAAATCAGGCAATTATAGCAAATACAGCAACTTATTTTCTCCTGTTAAAATATTTCGTTTGCACTCCCAATCCATTTCACACATGCATCATATTTGTCCCTCAAAATTCGAGACCGCATTAAATCTTCGAAACGTATCAGCTAGAAAATTTGAGACGTGTTCGAAATTCTCGTGCAATCTAGCTGCCGCTTATAACTTTATGTAGTGATCGCGGCCAATAGACCAGCCTTATCACTGTGAACTTGCCTTATTCACATAGATCAGTTCCCAAGTTTTCTTACGGTAAAATGTCACGGTAATGTGACTATTCAGCAACATCATTGTAGACTTAAAAAATTTAATCAAATATACAGTACTTCAAGCCATTGAAATTATTATCGCCTACCTTTCTCTCATTTTGATGAGCTCAGCGATGTTTAAATCCAACGCTTAACTTCATTTATAAATTTTGGAAGATTTTAAACGTAAATTGACATCCAATTGACCAAACATGGGTAAATTAACCAAACATGGGTATAGTATAAATAGGCTCTACGCGTGACATAAGTAAACTTCAAACAAAACATGACTACGCTTGGAACGTTAATTGAACTTACTCCGAACATGACATGTATAAAGTTCAAAACTTTATGAATTACGTGACATGGATGGGCCCCAGAAAAGCTATAAATAGATTTCAAACACTACACAAACAGGCTTCACACACACGATGCAAGTTGATTTCAAACACAAAATGAGTAGACCATACGAAAGGCATCTCTCTTAGGACGCTGGAACTGCGCTGAACGTATCCACAGGCTTTACTGTCTTACTGCCATGATAAAATGAAGACATTTTCACTTCACAGATAACATTACTGGTCGTATAGAGAAAAACTTCGGATGAAAACTGCTAGCAAATAGCTCAAAAGACATAACCAGACGCATGTTTTGAACTATCGATTGAAAAAGTAATTACACAGAGATTTCCTTAAACAGAGTTGAAGCTAATGAGACATTGGGTTTTTAACAGGGGTTTGAAAGAACTTGCTTTCATTGCAATGACAAAAAAAAAGCTCGTCGTCAGGTATGATTAAGTTTTTTACGTGGAATGTAGGGAATTTTTTTTCGTTCTTCCTGTACTGGTGATGAAAATTGGAGCTGTCTATCTAAGTTACGGAATTTACGTGGCCCCAAGATGCTTGTTTCCCTAATGGTCATTTAAGAGATCATAAAATAGTTGTTTTTATTTATGAAGTCACTTGACATAGAGAGTAAACAAGATCACTTTTACGTAAAACTTCCTCGGTAATTTTGAGAAATATTCTGGATTCTAATAGCTTGTATAAAATATCAAGCTCCGATTATTGCGAAAATGCGGGGCTCCTTGTTGTTCCTAAATTAGTGGTGAAATAAATTAAAAATAAACTACGACAGTGAACAAATTAATCGTTATTTATACCTTGTAAAAAAACTACACTTAAATGCAGAAGGTGAGCACGATCTTGCCGAAATTTACTGCAAATGCCTGTGACATGATTAGTTGTTCAATTTTAAATGAAAATTAAAAAACTCTGGTTCTCACTACTTCTGTGTTGAACAATTAGGAGGGCAACATTATCGCAAACTGGTACACAACAGTTTCATCAGTAATTATTTACGCTGGTGGGCATCGTTAATAGAAAAGGTAACCTCATTAATTTGTGCATAAAAAGTCAATTTCGATATCAGTTAACTCGTTTGTACTTTCGGAATTTTCCGAAACCTTACAATAAACTGTGACGCTAATTTTTATTTTAGCATAGCAAACAATCAGTGATTTCTCTAAAATAAATTAAACCGCAAATAGGAACATGTCTTAACAGCAGAATAACCCTTTTGATCCTCTTCGAGGCTTTAGAACTACATGAACAAACAGTTCAGTAAAATTCAGGGAAAAATTATTTCAACGTTGAGGTTTGAAAAATATCGAAAAAGAAGCCGGAATAAAAAATCAAATACAAGATATTCAAGTCCTTTCATTTTCCTCCTCCATTTAATTCTCTATTTTGTTCGATATGTGTATAATTCTCTATAAGAACATTAACATTTGGAAATTTTCGCCGAGCATGTTGGCCATAAGCTATCTTGCTCCATAGAAAAAAAGACGTTCAACTGCAATACTAGATGGCCTTGCTGCACTTAATAAACAAGTTCAGTAACACTTGTTTAGCAAATAATGCAGTATCCGAAAGCATGTCCTTAGAGAAGGTCTCTAGTCAAATCTACGCCAAATGGTAGGCCTTGCTCTCTGCAGATCTATGTGTCTTGCTCATCGCCTTCGGCTGGGTGGCACCTATGAAGAAGTCATCCTCCTCCTCGTTAGTAACATCGTCCAAGTGCCGCCTCATATAGCTTCCTCGACTTTAACACTTCATGGCTTCTCTCACCTTGGTGACCTTGGTGTCGTCATACTTTCGTAATTAGATGAGGCGAAAGTTGGGGGGGAAGTCGACGCAAAGTCGCATCTGAACGCAAGCTTTCTACTTACATCTGACGGTGCGAAATGAGTAAAATGACAATAGGTGAGTAAAATTATCATTTGCAATGAAAATTAGCTTTCCTCGCCACCATGACTTTCTTGCTCTGAATCTGTGTCTTTTAGCTTAGAAAATATATCTGCGGGATACAGTCAGGTTTTCTAGCAAAATACGATAATGTGGGACAGAGTTTTAACATTTTGAACTGTCGTTAAACATTCGTGAGTCGGAATGACTTGAAATGTGTTGACGTTTGAAATGCGAGAATGAACTTTCAAGCGTTAAGCCTGGTGTATTCATTTATTTTTGGGGTTCACGAAGTTACGTGTACGGAAGCCAATGTAACCGAAGTTAATGAGTCTGTTAAGGATTTTTAAGCATAACTTAAGCGTTGAATTGTTAACGCGAATGTTAACTTCGTTAATTAAAGATTAGTATATTAACGGTTTGTGGCCAGTTCTTCTGATTTACATGTTAAGTGTAATAGGCAAATTTCAACGATTGCCATGTTGCATCTATTTATTCTCCTACATTTCTGAGTGCAGTTATGTTCCTGGGAGCTTCAGGAAACAAAAATCGTTGTCTCTAATGGGTATTTTTACTTTAGCACAGTATTTGTAGTGTTCGGTTTGTTACTACCGCGCAGCGATAGCTCTTGTTGCTGTGAATCGATCGTGTCGACTATAGCAGTCCAGCGCAGTGAGCACTACCCAGCGCTACTGCTCGGTTGGCCTGAAGCCACTCTGCATGGCAAAATATCAAGTGACCTGAAGCGACTTTATCTAAGCCAGCGGTTCTTAACCTGTTGGGAATTCCCCACTGGTGGGCAATGACGGAGTTGCCAGTTGGAAAATTTAGTGCATATCTTTCCATCCACAAAAAAATTGATAGTATATTAAAAATCTAATACATTACATTCAAATGTTGACTTATTTACTAAATCACAAGCATTTACAGTCTGTTTTAATAACAAAAACAACCATAACGCGGTATTGTACATTTGTATGTCATGTTTGGGTAAAATTGACAACACTGTTGGGTTAAGAATGTCACAAATAAGTAAAAGGAAGTTGCTGTGGTGGGGAATGGAAAGTTGGCTCTCTAAAAAGAAGGGAATTGGTGGGAATATGTTAAGAACCACTGAGCTAAGCGAACAGGGGCCACTTGCCGCCTATTGCATTTTGGCCGGCCTAGTGGAGCTTACTGACGTAATTACTGCAGCGTCGCGCCCATCCAACGTGCAAAAAATACAGTTAAAGGGAGAGCAGTAGATGTGTCTCGCTGCAGAGCAATTACCGCTTCACAGATACTGCGCTAATTTGACAGCGGGAGAGGTGGCTGGCTGCATGTTAGTCCAGGCCTCATCAAGGCTGTCAACGACAATGAAGTCGTCATTTCCTTTAGTTTTTAGCAATCGGTATAAACTGATATGGGTCTTACAGAGCATTTCTCTCGCTCATCATCAACTTTACCTCAACCTAAGCACAATACTTCGATTTCAGGCGTTCGAGTTTTGCAACTACAACTTGTTATTTTTTCTCCTACTCACTCAACAATTTTAGTGTTAGAATATTATGTTTCATTCCATGAAATCTATTTTTATTTGAGATGGCAAGTCACGTCAATAAACGTTGAGCGCCTCATAAAGTGCATGGAATTTTCCAGACGAAGTCAGTTTCAATCACGGACCGTGGCTCCGTGTTCTCGGAGTACGGTAACATCAGTAACGAGGTGATAGTTTGTTAACATTGTAAAACTGCCACAAAACGTATTTTATCATTCTTGTTCGTCTGGCCTTCAGAAATAACTGAAGTGAATAACTAATAATGCTTCCAGTATGAGGGTTCCGGGCGTCATCAGCGAGAAGACAGACGACTGACTGACCCGGCGCTGCGGCACCGGCGGCGTTGCGTTGCAGTGCATTTGGAAGTGGCCGTGGTGAGCGAAGCACGTGTGACTTGTCTGTGCTAATTGCCGCTGCATTACTGGACGACGGCATGGAGAACCGCGTAGTGCATCTGTGTCTACTATTGGGGGACGCAGCCACGCAGTAGGTATGTAAAAATATCAACTTATTCTATCTTACATGGGATGTGTGACGAAAAAGTCACCCTCGTAAATTTTTCGTACTTTAAGACAGTAAGATAATAGTAGTCTACGTTTTTAGAAGTTAATAGGTCACTATGCCATCAGACATCAAGGGCTGGTCCGCTGTTTTTTTAATATTATGCTTTAAAATAAAATTTCGGGTAGATTTTTTTGCATCATTGGAGAATTCCGGATGCGGGGAATGTGTGTCACGCGCCCGACCTCATCGATCGGAAGAGAGTTGCCTGCCAGATGAGCGATGCGTGGACAGTTGTTGCAGTCTATGGCGTTCTTAACAATATAGTGACAAGTAACTTTCGAAAAAAAGGAAAACTATTATTCCCTTTTAACATAGCAAGTTCATATCATCAGCTCCACCCCGAAGCTGCAGGCTTATTTGAATAGCGACGAGCATTTTGATAACGCCGTCAAATTAATCTTCGAGCCGCACTCAGAGGCTGCAGAGCGCTCTTGAGAGGCAGGCTACCTGTTGCGCACCCGGCCTGACACCTCACCTCAAATCTTCAGAAGAATGTAAATGTCGTCTATTGAACCAAATATTTGCTCCATAATTTAAAACTCGCCTCTAGTTTTCTACGTATTGGCTCTCAATAATTTTCAATTCCCTGAAACGAATCATTTTTGCATTAAGTACAACATACATATAGCGAGCTAATTCTGAATGTAATAATGGTATAACTTCACAACCGTCGTTGCTAGCATCTGCAGCGGGACCACAAGACCCAGGTCACGGAATTTTACCAAGGACAGCACGCACACTGCGCGACCAGCATCGATTTCAATCAATATCAATAGATAGAATTTTGGTTTCCGTCTCCTATGCAACGAAATTACTGTCAGACAAAGAATTCTAAAAATTTTCAGGATCAGTTTGGGTCAAAGTTGATATCCATCGCGACCATCAAGAACACAAGTCTCATAAATTTCTTATTTTCTACACATGGATAAGCCCTGCTTACTTTTTTCTTGAACTCTACGAGGCCTGTCGAAAAAGTATCCGACCTTAATTTTTCCCGCGCAAAGTAGTGATTCTAAGGCGGCGCCACTGTGCACGGTGGAAGGAGGAATCTTAATGCGCATGCTTGACTTTTTTCACCGCATTCACTTGGGCCAGTCACTGGCTGGTGGTCGCCAAGTAAGGTGCTGTTCTAAGTGTTTGTCGGATTTAGTTTTCTTGCAAGATGACTGAACGAATTGAGCAAAGACACTGCATCAAATTTTGTCAAAAGCGTGGTGATTCTCAAATTGAAACAATTCGTAAGATTCAGCAGGTGTTTGGGGAAGATGCTATGGGTGTAACACAAATTAAGGAGTGGTTCAACCGATTCAAAGATGGCCGCACATCAGCGGAGAGTGAGCAGCGTTGTGGCAGGCGTTGTGGCAGGCCGCACATTCATCCCATTTGATCCGCAATTTCTTTGCCAAACATGGAATTACGACCGTTCGCCAACCTCCCTACTCTCCAGACCTGGCTCCTTGCGACTTCTGGTTGTTTCCAAAATTGAAGACACCACTGAAAGGATCCCGTTTTGAGAGTAGAGAAGAGATAATGCGGAACGCGACGACAGAGCTGAACACCATTCCAAAAGAAGACTTCCAGAGGTGTTTCCGGCAGTGGAAGGATCGGTGGGCTAAGTGTGTGGAAGCACAAGGAGCCTACTTTGAAGGGGATTAGGGTCCCAACCCCGTCAGGTTGTTGAAGTATTTTTTCTGGCCAAAGGTCGGATACTTTTTCGACAGGCCTCGTATATACTGTTCAATTCGAGGTTTCAAGTTTGAATGTAGTCACGGTGTTGCGTGAGATACTATAAAGTAATTAATCAGATATTAATTCGGCTACTGGATTCTCTTGTTCACCCGCATCTTTCCACTCATCTTCGAGTACACGTACCAATAAAAACTTATTTTTTCCTCCTTCAACAAGTATCGGTTATCATTTCTGTATCACAGGCTCTGCTTGTTTGCAATTACTATTGCGGTGGAGAGGTTTCACTTCAAAGTTTTCAATTTAGTCTCATACTTTCCTATGTTAGAGTTATAAAAACATACTGGTAGTTTTTAAAAATTCAGTGCTTATTCAAACATTTCCATCATTCAGTTTCTTAACAATATTTTCCGTTTTCTCTGAAATATTGAAACCTCATTCAACACCTGGTGAGAAAGGAAGTCACTTCCCAGTACAATTTTTCGCCGCCTGTATGCATGTTTTTTGCCGCCTAAGTAATTTAAGCAATTAAATCGCTTTGGCGGCGAAAAACATGCATGCAGGTGGCGAAAAAGTTAGACTGGGTTGTAGATGGAGCAGTGAAGATTTGTCCAAAAAATCACAACCAGAAAAAGACGCACAGAAATAAACGATTTCGTAAAAGAAAGTCTTCGCGTTTAAAACGTGGACCAAATTGCGCGACGTAGCATCATGAATTTAACTGTTTATATCTTTATCTCCACCTCATTTATTATTTCAAACTTTGAAAACCAGGCGCTTTCTGCTCAATGCATCGACGTGCACGATATTTTTTGGTTCCAAGTTATTTGGCGCCATTGTCCGCTGGTGGTATAGCAGAAGCAGTTATTGAAGTCAAAGGTGGTTTCATAGAATAATTTGATGAAGAAGCATCAACCAGAATATTTATGCACATTTGATTAACATCATTACATTTTTCCCTAAAATATTGATGCTTATTAAAGATGCTAAAAATTTCCTGAAATAGCCCTCAAGCCATGTATATTCAGTGCCCTGTCACAAACGTACCGAAAGCTCGTTTCGGCAATGAAAATATTTCCTAAAATTTTTCATCCAAAATCGAGCGCTAGTTGAAATTTCAATAGTGGTGCTAACGCTAGAGCATTCCTCAACTGAAGGCTGCAACAAAAAACGAAGACTGCTTGAAATGTTCCTGAATTTGATCTATGAGTGCATTCCGAATTGTGGTCTTGTGAGATTTATGATTTTAATTTGATAATAATTTATGATGATTTCTCATTTTCTGAAGTGATGTTTCCTCAACTAGGGGAAGAATACGATTCTTATGCGCGCAAAATCATTTTACTTTCTGGTTCCGTCAATAGCCTTAAAATATTTTTGCGCAGCCGTGGTTTATGATAAAGCTTCATTTTAAAAGATGCTATAGCGATGAATTAATTTTCACGGTTCGAATTTGATTTTAAAGTTCTAAAAAATAACGCTAATGCTTGATATGTAGAGCTAATTACACCTAATTACATTATAAAGATAAGATATGATTCACATTAAAAAATTTACAAACTGATTTCAGTGTTAGCATGATACATCGCTATCGACAGTCGATAATCATTTCAGGATCATACAGTTGTTGCCGTTTTCCAGTAGATATTGTATAGAACCTGTTTACACGTCTTCTCCATACTTCAGCACTGTAGGACGTACTGAGTGATCATTTCATTCGGATAGTCGGGAGCCGAGTAGAACCCCCTTGTTACTGTTTCTCATTTTTATTCATGAAACAATGGAAGTATTTTACAGTGGTTATTACATTGTCGTGGTAATTACACTGTTACAGACCGTTTAAAATTATTACGTGAAAATTACAGTCCATAAAGTACTTACCATCAAAATTAATTTCTTTTGCGTTCGTTCTTGAAAGAAATCCTACTTATCGTCGAAGAATTGCGTTTTCCCCGTCTCGTCGAGGGCCGTATCGCACTCGTGTTCATGAAACATATTTGTTTTATGAGCTAAAGGAGCTTCGTTTGTGATCGTGGAAACCCGGCAAGACGGCTAGAAAAGGTTATAGAGCAAACTTTTCTACTCATTGCGCTTACACATCACTCGCTCTATTCCTCCTTTAAAAAAGTTCAGAAACCATTGTAATAACGAAATGATGATGAAAGACTGTACATAAAAGAAGTGATGCTAACCCTAGTCATTTCATCGCTGTTTCAAATGAACCACCGATTGTAAAAGAAATAGCCGACGCACACTATGAACTTGATGCCGCCGACGGTCTAGCCCTTATTATTTATCTGTTGAGGAGAGATATTTTAAATTGAGTTTAAACGGAAAACATTCCGAGTAGAGGAAGATATTTCATTGCTATTACAAGAAAAAAGGTTCTGTGATTACAAAAAATATTGAAACGTTATTCTCTGTATTAACACATTCCCTTTCAAATTTATATGACTCTTCTTAGTTGATAATCCGAGTTACAAGTGACTTCAGTGTTGGAAGTATCAGATTCCATAGTCTGTGTCAGCTCATATACTGTCTTGATGGGTGGTACAATTTCGACAGTAGTGATATACCCTTATATTTCATCTCAGCATTATCTCTTATATAATTTATTCTCCAAAGTACCCAAAATAGGCGCATACTATTTGGGCCCACACTATAATATCTAAGATTTGCGGTATTTTTAATTTTTTGGTTGTTTTGATCAATCAACAATAGCCGTATTATATAATTGATTTAAAAAAATTAATTTTGTTGTAATATATTTTTGCAGTAGTGGGTTACCAAAAAAAGTACAACTACTTTGTCTTAAATTGAACGTTATTTTAAATTGATATCGATTAGTTAGTGCTTCACGTTAATAACATGACTCTGACAGTGTCACAAGACGTGTTTTGCTTAGCGCTTAGACGTTCACGTATGAAGGAATTTAAACCTTCAGATAGCAAGAGAGGAAACCGGAAAAATTAGAGATCAAAGGTACACAAAAGGAGCAATGGAGGACATATGGAAAATAGAAACAGGAAGTGTTCTACTTACTCTGCTTCGTTTAATCATCATTGGGAAAATAGCGACTATTAAATGAATTTCACATTTTATATTTAATTCAAAAAGACACGTGAGTCTAATATCAATGTTAACAATTGTCGAATAGCGCACAACATAGCACCACCGAGTGGTCTTTTGGAAAACCACACCGACGAAAAGAACAGAACATAATTTAAAATAAGAATCAAGAAAGACGATGTGAGTGTATAATCAAAATTTGAATGGCTCACATAAGAGTACAACGCAACGGCAAAAAGTTAAGCACGACATAACCATGGGAATTCAATACATGAAATTGATGGCATAAAAAGAAGGAACACTCGATAAAATGCAAAATAACGGACGATGTTGAAACCCAAACACAGATATGCATCCTTCACCTTATAAAATCAAGCATCAGCACTCCCTATTTAGGGGAATTGCTATTTGCACCGTATACTAACTACTAACTGCTTCTTCCTGAGTTTTGCCCTGTCGGCCATATGTTTCTTGCTAGCCTTTTTACATCGCGCTGCAGGGGCTCTTCAAACCATTATCTGCCTGCTCGGCCCTTGATATGCAAAACAAACACACTTTAGGCGGATCTGAAAATACGACCGTAATCTTGTGGTTTCAACTTTCCGTGGCTGAGTATGCGACCTCTTCCCACGGCCTACCGCTGGGCTCCGATTGCCCGCCATCATCTTGGCCTCTCAATAATTGGCGCACGCCCGTATTGTGTGTCTCGTTCGTGAGAGTACGAGCTTGCGAGCGACCGAGCGAGGGACCCTTCCACCTGGGGACAAAGGATGACTTTTAATTATCATTCCCTTATTACTTATTTCCCTTGCAAATCAATGGTTACTTGTGAAAATTTTCTAGCCAACTCACATGATTTAATTCCCGGCAAATCATTAATGTTGGGCAACAATTGAACAAATTTAAAACTTGGAATCATTATCACACATTTGATTTGAATATTTATTCCCGTATGAAATAAATACAGCACTGATTAATTGAAAGTTTGAATGAAGTCTCTGACTTTGAACTGATTTCAGATGGCGTCACCAATTCTAACCCTCTTTGAAGCACACAATGCAACAATCGACATTTTCCCCAATAATTAGTATGCACCAAATTTTTCGATCTATCCACTACCTGAATTAAATCCTCACAATGAGTTAATTAGTTGCGTAAGCCCCCATTTATATGAATTTTGGGTTTACATCTCGTCGTTTGGTGTACGTTCACTTGCTGCTACTCCAACCAGAGCTTATATGAGCTAAGACCCCTGGTCTCCGAACGTTGCATTTATATGCGTCGCTGCCCTTTTCATTTTTAGAATGCGTCCTAGAATTTAGGGTATTATACATTCAAAATTTGAAGTGAACGCAAAATAAGTTTGAAGTATTAGGATGTGCAATAATAGCTGGAGATATTTTAAATTCGGGAGAAGCATTTTGAATAGTGTTTTTAGTTATTTGCTCTTTATGGCGTATCCTTATAATATTCCGCTGCAGTGTCACTGTGCACATCGTGATAGGGACGACTCGAATCAGGGTATCTCGCTGCTGCAGCTTTCAGTTATACTGTGTTTATGGAAAATGTTTTAAAATAGTTAGTGTATTTACGAGTTAGAGAGAGCTTTAAAAAAGGTCAATTGCTTTTTCTTTCATTTTCAAAATGTTTTCTAGGAAAAAGTGCAAATGAAACTGACTCATGACTGAGTTTTATAATGAACTTCAATTTTTTGAGATACCCACCTACAGTTAAATTATTGGTACATCGTCTTAAAACCATGAATTTGAAATATTTTTTATTTAAATATTTTTCCATTTATTGATACACAGCTCGCTATAGAACCAAAGTAATTTGTGAACTCGTCGCGCATAAAACTGAGCGTAAACCGGAGTAAAATTACGGAAATTGAGTCAGAAAAGCTCATTCTCTGCTTCTGCTTCGAGCCTTCGGTTGGAACGCTTATCATAGCCTTTCCTGTTTGTTTTCTGTGGTCAATTCGCATGTGAACCGCTCACTGAAATTGTAAAACGTATCTGAAAAGCGTGTAAATATAGGACAGAGATAAATTATTTTCACCCAAGAACATCAAGTAACATTGGCAGTAGGGTTTTTTTTCTCACAAGATCAGTTGTTGCTTTCCATTTTCAGGCTGCTGAACTTGTTCCCAGTGTACAAATTCACCCGGTGAACGGCCAGCAGCCAGCTATTTAAGTTAATAACATTTCCGACTAGATCGGTTATTTTTTCCACCTAGATGTGTTTAAGCCACGGAACGCCTAGGCGCTTGCCGGTGGGCTTTAGCCAAAACACAGCCAAAGAAGTTGTGTGTCTTGGTTTATTCGCGCTTCTGTCGATCCCTGGCTATTCTGTAACCCATTTGGTCGGTTTTCATGATGAAACGTTCGAAAGCATATTGTCTGCCGTATGATGTGTTCCGCTTTCATCTGCCTAAGAAACTGCAAATGATGTGTATAATGTATCATCATGCACAGGAGGGTGACTTATCATTTTAGCACGGGTTTGACTTAAAGTCCATTACATCCACACAGAAACACAGCATGCTAATTACACGCACTAAGGCAGAGTTTGGGATCTCTGAGTTTTCTGAGATTCAGGACTTCATAATAAATGAAGCCTTAGATTGAAGAATCTTTTTGGATTACGGAGTCTAAGTAGAGAGTTTAAGTTACTAATGTATTTTATAACATTTTTGAGATTTTGATGGTTACCTTATTTTCAATTCAGATTGACGGCACTTTTTAGTTGAATGAACTCTGAAATTTCTTTGAAAAATCATCAAAGCCGAGCACGTCAATAGCGTTAGCAAATCTTTTTTCGGCTAGATTAGTCCTTTTTACCTTTATTTCGCTTGGATCTGCGTGAACGACCAAGAATTCTGGAAGTTCGAACAAAATGTAATTTCTCGAATGGCAAGGGCCACTTTCGATCTTTTTCATTGTTATAACAAACATTCAAGTTTCCACCTCAGCCAGTTTATGGTCCAAGGCTTCACTCACGGGCGCTTGTACTCGGGACAGAGCACCATGTCCGGAGTAGAAAGAATCACCGTTAAGTTAGGTACGAGGTCTACCTTCGGATGACGAACTTGAGAGACTTACGGTCTTTGGGACAACAAATCTGGCTTAGCGTTTGATGATCATTTTCTGATACTTCCTGCAACTGATGATACATCCTGCATATTGCCCTCACCGAGTTTACAAATTTCAACACTGTGCCCTAGCTGAAGTTTGAGTGGATACTGCTTGAAAGTCTTTGAGATATTGTTTTAATGTTACGTAAAAAGAAAGAAACGTAAAAATAAAATGTGTCGGGAAACTTGTAAAAAAATCAGATCAAAAAATGATTTAGATGCAAAATTCATTTAACATCTGAAAATCCCTTCGTTCACTGAAACGCTCTTTATTTATCCAAGTAATAGATGCTCTCAAAGTTTTAAGAAATAGGCTTATTTTGTGTGAGAAATAGCTGTTCTTTCTATTCATTACAATTGCTCATTGGCTAAAAATCTCCTTGTCTTCCTTAGTGTATCTTAGAATTTATATTTTATAAAAATGACGTTGAAGCCATATTATCATGCTCTCATGCTGTTTTGATTACATATGTTTTAATTTTTTTTCTTTTTATTACTGCTTAAAAAACTTCGGGCCTCATTTGTTATTTCAAACTGACGGTATAGAATTGTCCTTACTGTCGCTTGTTCTGGCATGTCATGTGCGAACAGTAACTCTTGTAACAGTAGATATTTCCTGGACTGACAACTGGGAATATTCAAACAACTAAAGGTCACGCTTAGCCACAGAACTCATTTATTTGAGACGCAAAGAGACTGCGGCTAAGTTCTAAATTAGCTATATTTTCTATTACATGTGAATGAGAAAAAATGGGACCAAATAACTGAAATAGATATCATCATGCAACTCTAAACTTTCTCACGGTTAAGGAGACGGCGGAAATTAAGTTCTTAAAGAACAATCCCTCACATGAGCAGAACAGGACCGGCGCCTCGCGTGGCCAGTGCTCTCTTTCTCTGGCCAGCCAAACTCGATCGCCGATAATTATTGTCGCTTGTATCGGTTTTCGAAAATTATAGTAAGGAGTTCCGATAGGAACATAGTTACCAGGAATTACTGCTTCTTTGAGACCGTTAAAGCTGGCGTACTCTTTTCGTTGCCGGTTTTTACTGTGTTATTTTTTACGGTTGTTACGGTATTACGCATATCCTCTTCGTTATAATGACGGAAAAGCTGTAAAAAGAAAATCTACATTGATCGCCCTATTATTACAATAGGGTAGTTAAATGATTTTCAGATTCTTAAACGTAAGGAGAGGCAGTGGATGAGAGAGGAGCTCTATAGCTCAGCGAGTAGAAGCGTTCCATTTAACGTCTTCTTCTAGTCTTCTGGTGGATTATTGGTAAATTCGGATGCGCAATGAATTTATTTTACTGTATCTTGGTATTTTCTATTATATTAGAGATTTATTTTACTCTGTAGTTCCATAATTTTCCACGAGAAAAATAATTCATATGAAATAGCCAAGTTGCTCATGATGAAGAAAAATACAAAATTACCTCTGAGTAACAAGTCCAGTTCCATACACAGCAGGAGTATTTGCCAATGATACCATAAAAATACTGGCTAGAAATTTAAGTTGTTCATTTTTCTCTGTGTAAAAAAATAGTTGGTTCCGAAACTCAGTCCTGTATATATAGGAAACAAACTCGCTAATTCAGAATACAGTTGGAGTTCATGGAAATTGTTTATGTATTTACAGTTTTATTTCTTAGAAAATTCTGATTAGTTTTGGATTTGTTACATATTAAAAAATTCATGTCATTTAAGTGTTTCTTTAGTAATGGGTGAAATATTCAGTAGATGTCTCCTGTATCATTAAGAAGAATTTTTGCTTAGCTACAGCTATAGAAGAGATGAACAAATATCGCAATATTGACTCGTCAGGTAATTTTCTTGTAAAGTTTAAGAAGAAGAGTTTGACGAAAATGTCTGCCCACAAACTTGCACTTTGCAACATCGCTAAAAGTATCTGGAGACTCACATTTACGAGACCAATATTAAATAAATTATTTTCCATCACGGAAACTTATTGCACATTTCCATTAGAAAGCTAAAAAAGTACATTAGCAGTTCACTTTGCATAAAAAAAATCTGCACAACCAGATGCTGGAACACTACTACCGTAAGGGTAGGATACAAGTATTTCAAAGGTTCACCGTAAAGCGGAAATTTTTTGTTGTGAAACTGATCTGATAAAAGTGCTCTCAAAATTAATTAACAGCCATTTTTACGTCTGTATTTTTACTAGAATCATTCTTCAGTTTTATCTTACCTATACTTTATTAGTTAGTAAATACTGTTGGTTTAATACGTATATCCGAAACGAAGGTCTATTTGCTCTGGATAATACATTTATCCAGGTCTTAGACTTACCTATGGATGAATGATAATACATAATTGACTTGCAATATGACAATTATTACTTGAAAAAAGTTTAAACACGCTTTAATAGCCAAGAGTAAATGAGTTTAAAATTGTAATCCAAAAGTTTTATTCAAAATTCTTTGACTTTTGCGGTCCACAAATATGCAATAACAAATTTTTAGTGAATCTTTCTTTCAGATCTTCTTAAAACTATTACATCACAATTCTTGAGTAACAGTGTTTTATAATAATATAATATACATTATTCTACGTCATCTATACTATTCTGAAATACATTCAGGCACTGACCAATATGGTTTTGATGGAAACAGCTGTTTGATGAGAAAAGTGATAGCCTCCGCTGGCAATGCTAGATCAACAAATGCACTGCCTTCTTTCAGTAGTCGCGGTGAGGGGCATTTCGCGCCTGTGAGCCGTCACAGGAAAATTCTCTCATCCGTTCAAAATGATGAGTAAGTCAAGCATGGTCGTCCCAATATTTTGTGATCGAGTGGTACGCGTTATATTGCCTCGAAACTCGCCAAATAGAACTATTGGACTACTACGAATGGAGCTGTGTTGGAAACAAGGTTAATCCTTTGCCTTAAAAGACCATAGATTTACAAAAGGCTGCCGTTGTCCGAGTGGGGTCTAAAATGGAAACTGAGTAACTGGTGGTTACACCTCAACTGTTTTTGTTGCGAGTCAATCCAGCTACTGAGGCCGAAGGCGGCTTCTAAGCCAATTTGCTCGAACAATCATTAATGCATTTCTTCCCGCACCAACGTTTGTGCGAATATTAGTTTCTATGCGGAAACATGGTTCTTTGGTGCAGCACAAAAATCTCTTAAAATGCCTTCTGCACCTCATTCACGCACTTGATAATTTTTAATGTATCAAATACCAGCGTTTTGATGTTGAGTACATTCATTCTGTTTCGGGACAATTAATGAACTTGGGATTTCTGATAGAAAACAGTCCCGCACCTATCTCATTCATTCTATTATGTTATTCTCTCTACTGGCGCATGTATAGAGTACTGAAATTTTTGCATAAAACCGCACTTGTATATCAACGTGCATTGTCAAGAGAAAAGTAAGAATTATTTTCATCTGTAGCGCGTGACATATACTCTACGCGTCACCATAGTCGGTACGGTAACTTGGCAATTGGACAAGTGCATCTTCGTTTCTGATGACTTTCTTCGAAGTCGAACTGAGTCCGTGATCTTCAAATTATACTGAATGGCGCAAGTATGAGTTAAGGTATGACCTCCTCCTTCTGTGAGGAAGTCTTCATATTATTATCCTAAGCTAATTTTCTAAGACACTCTCAATCAGTGACGCCAAACTATCCCCGCTCTAATACATGACCAGCGTTAATTTCAGAATTAAATGAGGAAGAGGGTGTTTTACTTCAGTAAAATTAACACATTAAGCTAACACATTCAAACACCTAAGTAGAAAGGTAAAAAGTAATCTACTCTTTTTTTTCCCCCAACGGGAGGAATACCTGGCTCTGTAAAGTGTAAAAATAGCGTCTTGACAAGGATAAAGGTATAAGTAAACCACTGATTTCAATTAAGTTCGGACGTTGCGAAACGTTGAGAAACATTGTTTTTTTCTCATCAGCTTTTAAGGCTACAATTCTAGGAAAATCTCATTGGTGTCAGTCACCCAATGAAGGAAATTAAGAGATTTTGAGCCTATTTTGCTGAATCTCTGCCTAGCGCCGATCCTGGCTTTAGGCTAAAGACGTTGGAGTAGGGTTTGTAATCCGGGGACAAAAAAAAATCCCGGAATCCCGGGATTTCTTCATATTTTCACATTTATGCAATTGTAATATGTTGCCCATGTCCATCATAGTATTTAACGATTTAGGGAGCGAAAAACATGTATCTGAGAAAGATTCACTAATCAATTCACACTTTGTAATTAACTGTATTTACTGACGCGCCATCAACTGCTACAAGCTTGGTCACTTGTTCTTCCGGAGTACTTTGATGTACTTCTACGAAAGTAGTTATTTTTGTTAGTTTAGGTTTAGTGCTTTCACTACTGCTCTCCCATGCATGAGGGCGCTTTGTTCCAATACAAATTCTGTCTTCTGAGCTACTAGTTGACGCTACTGGGCCTACAGTTTCAGGCTTCACTATGTTGTGTTTACTCTTTAGGTGACGTTACAAACCACTCGTAGACCAGCCTTCGCGAAGTAAACTCTTGCCGCACTTTATACACTTCGCACTTTCTCCAGTTGCATGTTTAATATCATATCGCCCCACAAAGGCTTTAGTTTCTACAACATCGGCCGTTGCCAACATATCGATTACAGTCTATTCTTTATTACCTGCATAACCAAACCACAAAATATATTCTGATGCAATAGTTGAACTATATTATTAGATAGTGTAGACTACACTGTATAACTGCAATAATATTAAAACGCTTAAGTCCATCTTGAGCTCTCTAATTGATTAATCATATTAAACAGCATAATTTTGTTATTTTCTCATTCATATTTTGAAATATATATACTACTTAGAATTCCGGGAATTCCCGGACCGGGAAATTTCAGCCCCAAATCATTCGGGATCCCGGGACGCAAACCTAACATAGGAGATAACTAAACACACCTTATGTTCACGCTGTCGAGCTCTTTCGTTACCTCCTTTGTCGGCGATTTCAAGCGCAGCAGAGAATGAGGCTCACTCAACTCAGGCGCTGGGATGGCCAAGCAAACATTGGATGACTCGCGTCTATTTAGTGAGATGACGGTTCTTCGCAAATCAATCGCTTCACGTCTATCAGGTATTCCAACGATGAACTAAACTTGCATGAAATATGGTGTAAATTGAATGGATATGTGAGAATATACTCGTGTGTCTACGTTCATCAAAAAGCGCTCTCAATTTGTTAGGTCCCAATTGTCAGTACTCAGGGCCGTTGCGGTTGCCAGGGATGATCACACTCAGCTCGTGACTCATCTCAGAACTCGGTAACCTTCACGCAGTAGGCGAATCAGAGGATCTGTGTCCCAGATAAGAAGACTACTTAGGCTAAAGGTTTCTAATGACACTCAGCAATTTGTTTCAAGGCCTCTTGTCGCAAACACTGAAATTCTACACCCAACATGAATTTCTGATGATGGTTGATAACCATGCAGCAATATGTCGACAAACCAGAGGGCATATGTCGCAATCTCTCTTGAAATATTCCTGAAAGCGTGATATTTGTTTCATTTGCGTAATGCCCTTTGTATATTGGTGAAGGAGGTGGAATTGAGATGAAGATCTGTAACACTCTTGAGCGTGGGCAAACTTGTGCGAGCGTAAGTGGTCAGGTGTTCCCTGGCGCTTTCTTCCCATGATAAAGTGGGCCGCTGCTATGAAACAGTCTACGCCTTTTTAGCGGACATTCTAACCATGGTTGTTTATATTTCCGAATGATCCTCCGAGTAACATTAGCTTACAATATGATAAATTTGAGTATGTATGCAGATACATGGTATTAGGCGCACAGCAATATTTTAATCGTCAATACATTCCCTAATTCCTCATAGAAGCTCCCGAGGCTTCGTTTTAAATGTTTTTCAATTTATTTATTGAAAAAATGTTGTTGGGTTATCCTAAAATGTTTGTTAATAAATGTCAAATAGTAAAGCAATTACTCTTCAGCAGTTCTTTAAATATGTGTCCAGGCTTAATAAAAGATGTACCAATAAGAGCTGTCAAAGAGTGAGAAGTTCCTGCTGGGTGTCATTCTTCATTCTCTGATCTCGATCTATGATAGTTTGAAAATCAGGCTTCTGATTGGGCTTTTGAAATCCACGTTTGCAATATCACTCTGGTAATGTTTTGGCGAACCGATTCTAGTAGAAAATTCCTGGGCTCCTTACCAATGAGGAACATTCTATCTATACGATGCATGTAGGTACTTCATAGTACATGCTGTACAGTTTAACTAGGCATTTTTCATAACTTCGCACCATAATTGTGTCGGAGGATCTCTGATTTTTGAAGGATCAACATTCACGTGAAGCATTGAGGAGCGCCAAGTCTGTCGTTGTATTAGCACACATGACAGAGAGTTAATAAGACGTCTAAGATCTCGAGTACGTTCAAGTTATTTTACATTAGAATAGGTGGCTGCATGGGTTAACAGTGAAACATTTGCGATCGTTTGAGTTAATGATTTTGCTCGTATATTCGAGCTTTACCTTCTCGCATTTGCCTCTCGAGAGACCGGGGAAAGAATTTGGTAGAAGTTCGGTTAGTTGTTGCATGTGCTACTTCTACATTCACACTCTAGTATAAATTCCATTTACTCGAGTTGTTGTGCTACATTTATACTCCTTATACTCGAAGGTTAGATGTAGAAGGTTGGAGTATTTTTTAAATGTACCTGCAACAGCTTTCGTATTACAATATGGTGCTCCAAAAACTACGTGCAAAACCTTGTTTTTTTGAGCACTTATACTGTAAAAATACTCTCTAAGTATTCATCACCTGTTGAATTAAAATTCTAACCGCAGAAAGCTTATTTTATGGTTCAAGTTTTTCGCCCAAAAATTTCCAGAGCAATTATTCCTTCTGTGAGTTAAAAACCTTTCCAACAATCGTATTACCGCTTCATCATAGGAGTACACAGGGCTTCAGGAATTATTCCTATAAATGCCAAGCTAGGTGGCAGAGATATTTCTGCAAGCTGTATTAAGACTATAGTGCCAATGGGACGATTTCATTTAATTTAAAGTATCTATAAATTTAGAGTTTTGTTATCAAAGTGTAAACAACAGTTGTACGCGGCCAAACCATGGCCTATTACCCTTTAAGAACATCCACAACACCGACCATAACCATTTGCAATTGCTTGGCAACATCGGATCTACATAATTCACTACTGCGTTGGTCAAAAATTTATCACTTAAAATTGTTTCGACGAATAGTGTCGTGGACAATGAAGAAACTAAGTAAATTAATTGAGCTCGCTTATCAAGGATTAGTGCAAAACATCACTCCTATAGAGTGGAAATACTCGTGTATGAAATTTGAAGCAATTAAACTATTAGCGAACAGATCATGTTGATTGATATATGACACACGATTTAATGGATTTTAGAACCTCAAAGAAGGAGCTGGACAGGCAGCTTCGCTCTCACTGCTGCGAAGGACCTGGGATTACCGGGAATGAACGAAGCATGAACGCTCAATATTTACTGGAACGATTAAGTGCTAATTTGGTTTGCCGGACGAGATCACTAAAATTATTGAGAACTCTTGAATTGAGACTGGAAATTGATATGCCCATCTAAGATAAAAGAAAGCAAGTGATGTGAGTAGAAAATATTAGGGTTTAAACAGTGTTCTTCAATCGCTTTGGCTTGATTACAAGAATTACTTTTGTGACCTAGAGAGAATGTGCGATTGCTATCAAATGAAGACACGTTTAAATATTTCTGTTCATTTAAAAATTTTTAACTTACATCCGCTGGTGTTTCAGTTTTCGTAGTCTCTGTAGAGTGTAATGTTACTGACGCTTGTGAAATGCAGGGGACAATAACAGCAATAAAACTAAAACTGATTCATTTTCATACCATACATGGATCTGAATGAAACTTGCCGGATGTTCAATCGAAATGCAAATAAGTATGAATCTGAAACGTCAGAAATTCAATGGTACATTTTTTACGAATTTCCGCCAAGTTTCATAACTTCCAAAACCTTTATTGAAATATGTTAGTGATAATGTTACAGAAGCAAACTAGCGATGTTGTAACTTGTTGATTACCAAAATATAAAGGCATCAGAGCGGGAAGTTTTATCTCTCCTAGAAGACCACTATACAACTCATTTTACATCACATTAAGGAAGGGTAGTCTTTGTGATGGCAAATATCGTTCAAAAGTCAACAATCATTGGTTACTATTGGACTCGAAATCTTATTCACACAAAACCTAAAACCGTTAATCTCTCGAAATATCTTAACCGGAGGATCGATGATGGTTGGAACAAGTTCCGAGACTTGCATAATGCTCTTGTGTATCTAGAATCAAGATCATTGCCTCAAAACTATTAAAAGGGGACCACCTCTCTTGAAACCGAAGTCTCCGTTGACTTAACCTACTCAGAGTCCCAACCTGCTAAACCTGATTGGATGACTGAGTGAGAGGTGGGAGAGTGGTGTTCGGAGAGAAATCCCTGAAACCAAGATAAGCTGTGAAAATACCTGAATAAATATTTGAAAAATTAAGTGAAATGAAAATTATTTCCTAAACTGTCTATGCTTGTTATAAATTATAATAGATAGTTAAATGTCCGCACTGTTCTTTAATTCTTAACCGATGTGATAATATACTTTTACGTTTTCAATATTGTTGTATTTTGAAAACCAGTTAGATTTTTTCAAGTATTTTTAACTCCTGAAACTGGAACCCACGCACACGCGATGTTGCAGGTCGTAGAGTTAAGGAAGGAAGTTAAGGAAGTTAAGGAAGTGCAGACTCAAAATAAGAAGTTTTCAACGTCGAACAAATAATTTTTTTAAACTGTGTACCCATATACAGAACATATCATATTTTGGGTGATTCACTGTAAAATTATCGTTTTCATTTTATCCAAAAATGATGGCATAGTTTTCAATGCTTATCCTCCTGTTTTATGAGGTTGGAGAGAGTAGTACTTTCAATCTTATACGCATCCGTTAGAATACTTATATCTATGTCTATGTTTATTTTTTAAGAATTTATCGTTTATTTAGCCAAATTTACTTCTTACTTTACTTTACGCCGTTTAGTTTTACATTTTTCTCCCCTTATTTTTCAAAACTTTTTTCTTATCGTTTTGAATTAGATGCCATGATTACGAGTATATTGATAATATTATACGTACTAAAAGCTTAAAAGCGAAGAAAATGCTAATAAAATTAGTCATTTTCATTCAAAAAAGAACAAAAAATAAGAAACGTTTCAGAGACCAGCTCCATCATCAGTTCTATGAAATATAAAGTATAATTAATCTAACGTAAGCATGAAAACGCGGTCGGTAATAAACTTCAGGATATACAAGAAAAAAAATATAACAACTATGCATTTGAAGGGGATAGGAGCTTAGCATGTTGTTTAAAATTGGTTTTTCCTTAAAAATATGCTAAGATTCTAAAATCCTAAGGTCAAAATCATGGAAAGAGCTGTCAACTATTTTAAAATCACTCTCACGAAGAATTGCTCTACACTTCTCGGCGTGGCTGCGTAGTGCTGAATGAGGAGGATGAGCCAACAAGTTAACAGTACGAAAACTCCTTCCGCGGTGCCACTCTTGCGTAGATATCGCGAGACGGAATTCACGCCGAGAAGTGTAGTGCAATTATTCGTGATAGTGATTTTAAAATAGTTGACAGTTCTTTCCGTGGTTTTGACCTTAGAATTTTAGAATCTTTGCATATTTTTAAGGAAAAAACAATTTTAAACAACATGCTTAGCTCCTATCCCCTTCAGATAGTTAATGCATAGTTGTTCTATTTTTTTTGTATATTCTGGAATTTATTACCGACCGCGTTTTCATGCTTATGTTAGATTGATTATACTTTGTATTTTACAGAACTGATGATGGAGCTGGTCTCTGAAACGTTTTCAATTTTTTGTTCTTTTTTAAATAAAAATGTCTAATTTTATTAGCATTTTCTTCGCTTCTAAGTAATTAATTAATGAATTTGCGATTTAAGCAAAGTGAACATCTGTTATACGTACTAATGTTTAACCATATTCTGTAAAGTAAGCGAAATATCACGATTGAAGGAGCGTATATGTATAGGGTATGGCAAATTAAATTATTACAATGCATCGCATCTTCAAAATAACTGTAGTAAAATTTTTTGTTATGATGTTCCAGTTAGGGAGGTGTTCACGTTAGAGGGTGAGTATTTACACGAAGTCCCAGTAAGAGTTCGCTCCAGGTTCAGGAGTTGCAGTGTAGTTACATTTACTGATGTTTAATTTCCAGGTAAAATAAACTTCATTCCGCGCCTAATGTGGAAGTCTAGAGAAAGATCAGCTATAAGTGTCTTTCGCTCAAGTTTTCATCGAGGACTAGGTTAAGTAAGAGTGTCAAGTCTAAAATGTCTTCTACATGTATTGTATCTCCAGCTTGTTCATAGCAATCGTGACGTCACTCGATGTGGTGGAAGTAATTTTAGATTTAGCTCCACTTGTGATAAATCGAAAGGGCAAAATTGGGTTCTCTGAAATTTATAGTCGGTCGAGTGTCAGAAAGTGAGCGATTATCATCAATTTTCCCACGAGAGCTTACGATTGTCATCGAATGTTGGCACGTTCAAGTATTTCCACCCCTATAATTTCTATTATAATACAACGAAGCTAACTAGGCTTTGGAAAATATCAAAAGACATGCTGTGATACTTTTTGTATCAAATGAGTGCTAAAAAAATTAAATGGGGTGGAGCATGACTATTTTTCTGCATCCGGACTTCACTAGCGTCTCGTTATACAGGTAATGTCATTGACTCCCTTTGGTTGCAGGGATCCCAGACGTGCGAGATCAGCTCAGTAACAGTCATAACTTCCTATGGCGTAGTTTTAATAGCATGGGAATATGAGTACACCTCAAATCGAAATGTTAGTGAAACTAAAAAAAGATATGGTAAAACGACAGGGTTGGAACATTTAATCAAAGTATATTTCATCAAAATATGTTTGCTCTTGATGGAACATTTTAATGAAGAGCCATTATCGATGACTGACAATAACAGCGAAGTAAGGCAAAGAGCTATCCTGTTCTCGAAATATTTTTGTGAAATAACTGTTCCTTAAAACGACCGATGGAAAATCCGATGGAGAAAGTTTGGGGATGGATGGTAATGAATGTCTACAAAAGCGGATGACAATATTAGATATTAAATGATATTCCTGATGCCACCTTCGTCACAAGAAATTATGTATCGCCCCATAACCATATGGAAGCCCTCATTTCAAGTATGCCACCAATTATTTATGAAGTCATCAACCAGAACAGAGGCATGATTCATCGCTAAATCTTTATTTTGTTACTTCAACTTCGTTGTCAAGAGTTTTTCTACTTTTTGATTAATGGGTGGTCAATTTTTGATCAGGGGGCAAGCACCTCGGTTATTTAAAATAGGATTTTCTAATTAAATTTTTTAACAGAATGTGTTTTTTCTTCTTTCTCTTTTAAACATCTTTACCTGTAGGTAAACTTGAGTTAGAAAACTGTTGCAATCTATTCGCGGGAAACAGTATTTTTTAGATTTTCAACGCGTCCTAAACTTATGATCTGGTGTGTATCTACCGAGTTAATGCTAAGAGTTTCGTCCCATTGTGAAATGTGTTCGGCCTTCGAATTGTGTTTTATAGTGATATGTTAACGTTCATTGGTGAATTTCATAATGACTGATAATGTCGCGAAATGAACTTGCGGTCAGTTTTGTTTTACACTTGAAAAAATCATCAACTGAAACTTTACAGATTCAAGAAGCTTTTTTAAGAACTAACCCTAGCCCTTAACAGAACTCAGGTTTTTACGAGGTACGTTCGTTTCAAAACCAGTAGAACTTCACTTGATGGTTATCGCTCAGAACATACCGTCTGCGAGCAAAACTGATGAAATTTGACAAAAATTCGGCAACTTATTCACGGAGCAAGCTGTCAGACTGTATACATGATTTGTGTGCAAGTTTCGGTATAAGATATGAAAGCTGCCAAACAATTCTAACTGAACATTTAAGTGTGCGTCGTGCTTCTGCGAAATTCGGTCCTTATCCTTCCTCTCTAATCAGAAATAACGTCGATTTTTATGTTCGCAATGAACTCAGAGACATATTTATTAAATGACCTTACTGTCATCGCTAGGTTCAAGAGTGACTGCAAATTTAAATCCCTAAAAAAGGCTATCGTTTTGACTCTGTCGAAGGCATTCAGAAAAGACGCAGGAGGTGCGTCATAGCCTTTAGAGCAGGGCTTTTCAACCTTCAATGATGTATTTTCATATACCCCCAGCACGGTTAAAGGTTTTAAGAAACTACAAAAAACACTTAATGTTTAATAATGATTTATACGCATAAGGTTGTACGAAGATATGAATTGTACATTTTAACATATGAAGTATGTTAAATGTACCCCTAGAGGTACATGTACCCCCTGTTGAGAAGCCCTGCTTCAGAGAAAGAATTTTTTCAACTTACCAGGCATGGAAAACGATTCATTCGCTGAAGCGATTCACAGGAAGACTACTTTGAAGCAGATGGGGCCAATAGTGACCTAGGTTAGCTTAAAAAATTATTAAGCCTAGTGCGGGAATTTTTAGGCCGCAAGTTGTATAAGTGAGATTCATTGTGTGTTGAGACTACCTCGTTCACCAAAGCCTACTAGTAATAGCGAAAACATCAGAAAGTCCCATTTTAAAATTTCTCGCATTTCGACAGTCCAATATTGCTTTACCACATATCACTATTGTCTACCACCTAGAAGAAAGGAAAAGGAAGGTGCCCGTTGAGGAACTGCCAATTTGAATTTAGAGTTCTTTGAGAATATTCAATTCAGAGTAAAGCACCATTGTGCCAAACCAAAGTGCCTGCCAATTGTATATTATACAGGCTGTATATCTATATAGCAATTATTGAAATATCAATTCTTTTATGTATTGTTGATCTTATTTTCAGAGCATTCATTGATAATGAAATGTCAAAACTAGCGCTAGTCTGAATGCCGCTTTTTAGAAACATGAATTTTATTCCGTTGTTTATGGTTTTATTCTTGATGAAACTTAGATTTCCAAGACACGTACCCATCTCAGCAATAGAAAACTTGACTGCGCAGCCGCAGAAAACCTTCGAAATGAACATCCATTTCCAGAACACCTTACGAACAAAAATTATTCAACATGCTGCAATCATTCATGGCAGATCGGCCATCCCAAAGCCGTAAGTGTCGCCTTAATTGGAAGACTGTGAGGCGGTGACTGTGATGTCAAGAGGAATGGGAATAGGCAATCTGGTCTAATGATTAATTATAATCAATGATATTATTTCATGCCATCGGAGGTGTGTTCATACAGCACACACCGGCCGAAGCATTTCATGTCGACTTCCTGATTCTTATTGGGATACATGGAGGTGTTGTGTGACCGGAACTTTTGAGTGGGAGGATCACAAACCAGCATTGTAGCAGTATTCTCTCTGATCATTTGCACCCTACGCTTCACATTTTTTTTTTTTGAGAGAGAGAGTTTCCTCTATTCTAAACAGCTCTGTTTTATGCTCTCAGGATAAGCTGTGTTCTAACATGGTTAGATGAGCGTGGGGATGAAGTAGAACATCTCATGAAGCAGGACGTGTCTCCAGTCCCACTATTTCATCAACATTGTGTTTTCTTGGAGTATTTCAGGGAACAAAGTAAGTGTCCTATTTCCTCAATCATGCGCACACCAGCAGAAATCGAGACTGTTTTGTAGGAAGAACGGCTGTGAGTTCTCTGGAATTTTGCTCTCGATCGTTATTTGTGAATCCCACGTTGGATACGAGCAATCCGAAAGCGGACCAACCAATAAATAAAATTTTACCTGCTTCTATATTTTATCCAATTACATTGTCCTATACTCGTATTTATTTTCTTAATTAGCTATTTGTTTGACATTCTTAATTCTCCATTCATAGCCCTGACCAATTCATGTTTAAATTATTTATTTGGCGGGGAGTCTAAATAGTTACTGTCGCTCCTTGAAGATCGTTTCTATTATTGTTTCATTTTATCGCTCCTGATAAATTTAATAAATAGAATCCAGGATTTTTTCGACAAAAAGTGGAAGCCTTTCTATCGCTTATTGTGATTCTCACTTTGTGTATGAAATTATTACAACTAAGCATTGAAACTTCAGCCTCAGCTTGGTTCGAATATTTTCTGTGAAAGACATTTCGAGTCCTGAACGATGTTTGTATACAAATAACCGTTTCTAAATTAATACAACTTCAATAAAATGAAATAAAATAGGTCTGCGATTTTTGAATTTTTTCATTTGTGTAAATTAGATTAAATTCGCGAGAGATGTTTCTCACCTGTTTTATGCCTTACTCGTGTAACCATTGCCGATCATTAGTAAAAAGATTTATATTGAAAAGTCCTGTTTTCGTTTGCTGTGGCATATTTTTGTAATTGCATTTGGCTTTGTGCTTCACAATGTCGACAAATATAACATAGATTTTATCTTGGTACAAATTAACACAAACACTGATGATGCCAATATTGAAAAATCATACTTAGAAATGACTGCGATCTTGGTGATTCACTTCAGTTCTGGCGCGTCACCGCTCTTTTATCGTCAGCTTCAACTAAAAAAATTTTTTGCTCAGATTTTAGATGGAGTCATTAAAATATTGACGAAAGGATGCATTAATTAAGATAGCATCGTTCTAATCTTGTCGAGGTCATCATAACATCGATAAAGCATTTGTGAAAATAGCGTTGCACTGAATTCGTCTTTCTTATCGAAAGTATTATAGAACAGCAAAGCATTGAAAAATCAGCGACGGAATAAATATAATTTCCAACTGTAGACAATGTGATGTTGCTTCTGCCATTAATGCATAACACCACGCTTGTAATGAAGCGGTGATCACAACGTGACTCCGTGAATTTTATGCCGGTTTTAGGTCTCCAGAGCATGCTGACCAGCTTATCACTCACCTTGGTAGAGGATTCTTTTTCATCTAAAGGGACAGGGTCTTACTTCTAGCGTAAAATAAAGCTCAGTTATGTTTTCATTTCAATTTGCGGTTAAAAGCAAGAGGGTTGGTTACTTACGCAAAATCCTGTAAGATAAAGAGATCTTGCTTACATAAAATTTTACCTACTGTGACAGTGACTCCTTTCAGCACCATAAAAATCCCATGAAACTCTCAAGCACTAGCTATTTCTGTTCTGAAGGACGCAAAACGATAGACAGACTTTTGCATCCGTTGCAGCGTGACCTCTGGTTACAACAGCTTTTTCTTTACCAGGCCTCTGCTCTACACGTGCAGCCCATCATGTGCCGCTCGACATCCTTCAGCAAGAAAATATGGTTTTAAAAGTATTTTCACGTTTTTATTAGGCGTTTTATTGCTGGTGGCTATACTTTAACGACGCAGTATTTCAACCTCAAAGCACTGGCCTACATTGCAGAAGACTCTGCCCCATGTTACTGCCTCCAACATGCGACCGTCGCCCATACTGTCACAATCTGTTACTTTCGCCAGCGGATATTAAGTCACCTTTTGGTGTTTAATCCTGACATAATGTTCCATCTAGAACCACTTTCCTTTAGCCCTAACATTTTGGCGAACAAGAAATTTAAATTAACCATTGCCAAACGTTTGCTTCATGAATGCAATTTGCAAGTAGAACCTCACGAGTACTTCATTTATGCTCAGTGGTGGTTCGTATCAAGTACCACACTGCTTGAAGAGGTCTATTCAGCCTCTTGCTTACCCGACCATAACCTGCCATGGACTTGCTGGATATATAACTTATACTCTTTCGTTAGCTAGCTTTGTCAGTTAACTTGACGCACTTTTATATTCTCCTAAGCTTAAGTGCTCTGTAATGATTGCTTTTTCATCTCGTTGACACAAGTGCTTGAAAAATAAAAAACACGGCTGCCAAATAGTTAACATGTGGATATAAATTTTTTAATAATCAAAATTTATGCTTGTTAGCGCTAGCAGCAGGCAAAAATCATATAGCATTGTAATCGATCCCAATTTTGAAACTTATTAATAAGCTTGCTTAATGAGTTGGGTGAGTCGAATGGAAACTCGGTTTGACTATATATGCATGGTCGATCAGAAATGAAAATGATCTATAACTTCTGTCAGAATTACAGAATTGGCCATGTAAACTATCTCCACATCGTTTAGCATGTCGCTCGTTACTGCTTCAAAGAAAAAATTAGATAATTTTGAGCCCAGGTGGTCATTTTCTAGCATTTTTACTTAGTATTTAAAAAAAATTAGTGGACAAACCAAAACATAGGGAAAGAAAATGAAATCCAATGGAGGTGGTCTGTTAACATCATGGGTGGGACAAAACTTGTGTTCATATGTTCTTCTTCTAACATAAAGAGCAGCACAAATTGAATCATTCTCCCACTGCGATTTTCACTGAATGTTTGTTTTTTTGTTGGCGCGAAAAGGCTCAGCGTTTCGCTCGTAGGAGATCTTCAACCTCGCGTTGCAGCTGTAGGCAGTTTTGTGCGCACTTATAGTGCCTGATCGTTAAGTTGAAGTTAGAAATATTCGTAATACTGTACGCGTGATAGTCGCACAGTGTCGTCCTGAGACAAAAGTTTGAACATGACGACGTGCATTTGGTTTTTTGTTCACTCTGACGCTCTCTTTTAAAAAATGTGAATGGGATTCTCCTTTCAGTGAACGTAGAGATGATCTTTTAAAACCAATTTTTTCGAATTTTGAGGTCAAAAGTTGTGCCCTGTAGAAAATATTTCTACCTGGATTTATTTTTGAATAGTCTTATGAGCATGATTACATCCCTAAATATGCGCGCGCGGAAATGTATTCCGATGATACGGGCAACTATATAATGGTTTTCAAATACTCATTGCATAGCTCTATAACAACAAATTTTTAGCCTAAATTGCGATGTATTGTTATGCACTGATGGTGTTAAAATATCCCGTAACTTTCTGGTACATGGTAAAATGAAGCACCAACGTACATGTAAGTCAACGTTTTAACGGCGAGTGTTGCAGGATTTGAAATTCTGTCGTCAGTGATAAAGTATAAAACCCAGCCAGTTAGACGCATGCAAAAAGTAAAACAAATAAAACCCACGTGTCTCCAAAGAGTCTGAAAAACGTAATTTTCTTGCAGTCATGAATACATTATAAAAAAATACAGACTTCCGATCAAGCTCACCCATGCTCACTGAATTACGCCAGTAGATAGAGGCAACAATTGATATATGACAGATTCTTCATTAAAAATTAGGTTCATAAACGAAGGGGAAAAATGATTCTATAATTCTAAGGTCTTTCTTATTTACTTTTTCGCCAAACAAGCAAATGAAATGTGGATATTTTCAGAGGGAGTTTAAAATACTTTCAATTACCTCTAATTACTGATTGTGATAAAGATGTGAATGAATTCCATGAAACATTCCTAAATGTTGCCTGTCCGATAAAGCGCTAGAGTTTAGTAATACCAACACAATAGTGCATGCAGCAATCTCACTGGTATAAATGAACGCATCCACTCGAGAGGTATTCTTCCAAACGTTTCGAAACAAAAGTTTTCTCATTGGGAATATATGTTTAGTGTAGTAAAAATTTTGGTCACACACTCATAAAACCGGCCGTATATTTGCCTCTATCCCAGGCAGCTATTGGAATTCACTTGTTCACCCCCCTTTATTTGAAATAAGAAAGAAGGCGAAATCAAAGAAAGGCCGTAAGAAATGAAAAAAAAAAGAATAAAACTCTTGAGAGTTGGTGAGGCTGAGTGAACACGGCCCGTCAAAAATGTATAATAATTTTCGACAAATGACATGACACACGTTCCCATTTCCTAAGAATTCACGTGATATTCATTCCTACTCGAATCTTACGGATTAATACACTGGAAATTGTGGAGTTGATAAAACTTATATCACAGATCCGCTCATCACACACTTGCGGCTGGCTTCGGACAGACAGACAGACAGACACCCCTTTAAGTACAGTATAGATTGTGAGAGATCTCTATCTATTTAAAAATACCCATTTCCAACTCATAGTCCTGCAAATAGTAAACCAAATCTTGGAATTTTCCACTCCTTTTTAGCCTTTCTCACAAACATCATCTCAATTAATGAAGACTTTTGGTGGTGTTAAAATAGTTATTGCCTCTACCTAATGGCGTAATTTTGTGTCTGTACATGTGTACAAGATTGAGACCTTATATCCAATGTAATTTGTTTATGAATGAAAGGATATTAATTCATGCTCATTGGCAACACCTTTTTTTGCTTTCTTCATATTTCCAGTTGGCTGTTCCTTCATGTCATCATTGACGATAAACAACATTCCAATTTCCGAAACGCTTCTCATTAAAATGTTCAGACATGTGTTGGTTTTCTCTCATCACCAAAGATTTCCTAGCTATAGAAAATTGAGTATCTCCCGCTAAATGTTCAAAACACTGCAAGCCCTTAAAGCGCCTCTCCCTTCGACTTATTTTAATTTCGCAAATTTAATCATTTACATATTAGAGCTTTTGAAAAGTGTGTTTGATAATTTATTTTTTACCTATCATTTAGTTAGATAAAGTTTACGGCTTACATTCTTGATTAAAGAGAGAATTACGTTGCTCTTCGTCGCGTGTTGTGCAATACATAAATTTATCTTTAGAGTAATGATGAATTGTATACCAAGGACATAAACCTAGCAGTCATTTGCGCTAAAAATTCACATCCTCGTGGTAAAAACATCTAAAGTGAGTGAGAAAAAATGTAAAGTTCGCCGTTTCCTGTGTTCAATATCCCAGAACAGAGACTACCTTGACAGCCGAGTCTGAGAAAGCGGTAAGGGGACATTACAACCAATTTTGTACTCTCTTCAATTGGACTGCGGAAATCACTCCTTATCCTGTAAAGAAGCCCTGTCTGGTTATAGTGCTAGATGGCCACTCTGATTACTCTCGTTCCTTTAGACACGGAGCAGCGTATGCGGATGCGGCGGCGTTCGCTGTGTATACCCTCTTATTTGAGCCAACAGTCGACCTTGCTCCTCTGCAGAAAGTCCTTAATTACTTACGCGTGTATGAGGGGACTTTTTATATGCTTCGTAAACTTTCTGATCACCAAGCCTTCCTCTGAAATTATTTTTTTCTGTTAAAATAAAACCTGTACAGTAAATTAAATTTTTTGTTTGTGAGCCTATTCATTATAGGACTTTCCTCCAAGGAAATGTAAATGGGAAGTTAAATTTATTTCTAACTCGCGGATACAGTTTTTCTTCGGGTGTCTCCATTGTCTTTGTGGATAAATACGGCAGTGTTGACTGTGACCTTTACATTTTTATTCGAGAAATTTCAAGTTCAAATGAATAGGAAGCTTCCATCGAGTTCCGCAATGTTTTCGGAAAGAACCTTCACATTTTAGTTATTTGTGTGAGAAACTTGTGCTTAATTGTTCTTTGCCTTCACTCAATTACAAAATTTCTTTATATTGAAACGATGGTTTTTATTATCGTCACTAAAATATATCCTATCCCTTCAAATATTTCTATAATGTTCTCTGGCAATTTTGAAGATTTTACATTAGCTAATTTTCGAGTCGAATACGACATGGAAAAATAAAAAGTAATACACCCATCCAAATAGAAAATTTATACAAATTCAATTTATACAAATTTATACAAATTTATACAAATTTATACAAATTTATACAAATTTATACAAATTTATACAAATTTATACAAATTTATACAAATTTATACAAATTTATACAAATTTATACAAATTTATACAAATTTATACAAATTTCCTGTACAAATTTATTCAGCTTGATATCTACTGACTAATTTGCCTCGTGAAAAGATTATTTCTCCAAAGACCTATACATAGAAATGACAGAATGAAGGTCGTTCGCCTGGAATAAAACGGCGGATTTTGATTTCAATCTCCGTGTGAATGTTTCTGAGATTTTTGAATGCTGGGTCCAGAATTGATATGTTTATGAGTTAAATTTACAATTAGACGTAGTAAAAATAAGTTACCAAATATATAGTTATGAACAAATTACAACCTACTTATCCGATTCCTACTCACCCAAACTTTAATCATAAGAAAAGTTTTATCACTAACCATGCAATTAACTCAAATCTGCATCATCCTCTCGTACATGTCGTTTTGGGTTCAATGTGAGAATTCAATGCAGGAGTCAAAATATTAAATTAGTGAAATGGAACAATAGATATGTGGCGACGCAATTATTTTCAAAGCAATACAATAGTGTGCATTTCTCACCTTTCGCTGAAGACCCCTCGTGAACTTGTTGCAACAGTTTCAATACTTTTCTCATGAATGTTTTCTGATTCAGTTTAAAGTTCTCTAGACCGCATTTCAAAGCTGTGCGTATTTTTCTCGCTTGTAAAAATAGCGGAAAAAATAATCGGTCTTGGAACAGGGCTCGTCCTTTCAGATTGGATGCGGGCGAATGTTACTCCAAATTTAAAAAAAAGAAACAAAAGAGAATCCAATAGCTATCGACCAATCAACTTGACTCCAGTCATCAATAAAACGATGGAAAGATTGCTCAAAGTCCGAATAGCAAAACTTCTCCAAACCTAAGATCCGATTGCAAATACTCAGCACGGGTTCAGAGAAAAACATAGCTTCCTCACAAGCCTCCTGAAATTATTTGGAGAAATCAGGTTAATTTACTGCATTACAGAAGCTGTAGACCTCATGCATCCTGATTTTCAGAGAGCCTTCAATTAAACCCCAAGATTGGCTTTGAAGCCAGACTGGAAGCCCTTTGTATTCAAGATTTTATTCACGGTGGTTATGAAACAGGCTCACTTGTAGTATCCGCAGTGTAACGATTCATGAGCAATTTAGTGACTGCACGAAAGTGACATCCCGCATTTCACAAGGCAGCGTTTTTGGTACTCCTTTTCATTATACACATAATTGACTTTGAATATGAAATCATCAGTAAAATTAACAAGTTCGTGGATGAGATGGAACTCTGTCATATAAACGTTTCCCAAGCGAAACATAATTATTATTCAAACAGACTTTAATCAACTTCTCCAATGAACCAAACCTGTAAATGAGCTTCTAGTACTCAGTAATGCACACAGGCACTAATGACAGGCACACTCCAATGAATGATAGTTCCATCGAAGCCGCAGAGCAATGAAGAAATCTTTCCATCACAGTCACCAAAGTCCTAAGCATGTAAAGTATGCAGAAAAAGCACTAAGAATGGTTTAAATTCTTGGTTTCATAGCAAGGAACAATAACACTAAGTCAACGGACTACTACTGCCTCCTATTTACGCACTATCTCGGCAACATCCAACATTTGGAATGCGTAGTGCAAATATGGTCTTCAACCCTACGGTGGCATATAGCAACAAGAAGGAAATCATTCAGCTTAAAAAACGGAAGTAATTCCAGAACGTCGTAATTTCATCTATGAAAGCCTTCTTCAACGGCTTGAACTTATATCCAATGATAAAAGAAAACCGCGAGTTAACTAATCTAGACCTACCAAAATCTTACGGGCTTTTAACGATCAGAGCACATAAGGACTCTTGAACACTGACAACAAAGTCTGCACGAGAATAATCATTAACAGCCGTAAAAAAAATCTTGGGATACCCCAAGTCCTAAACTTCTTTCCACTTAAATTGTTAGAATCTCGAATCAGCTGCCGAAAAAACAAACTTGGGTACTTTAGGCCCGAAACTTCTTTCTAGTTAAAATTGTCAGAATCTCAAATCAGGTGCCAAAGAACATCATCTCAGCTGTCAAACTGAATACGTTCCGAAAACGTCTTGACGAATGTGAAGTGGGAAATTCCTCAATATTCTGATGTGTTGGAACTTAAGACTTGGAAACTGAAGTCAACTTCTATCCGAAAAGGTACAAAAATTGATTGCAAAAAAAGATGGTGCGTAAAGACAGAACTTCAGTTTGAACGGCAGGGGGATCGATAAACATAGGCAACGAATATTTTCGCATCGCTTAGATTCGAATTTTTGTGGCGCTCTGCAGCAATCTCGATTTCTTCATTTCTATAATATATCCTCTTCTGGCAACATCGGTAAAGGCAAGTTTTTTATCTCCGTCGACTATTAGCACATGGATTTTCCTAGCCATCGTCACATTTACACATCTTTCTCCTAATCAAGCCGCTGCTACCAAAAAAAGTCAGTTAATGGACTCGTTTCGTGTAAATACATTAAACATCTTTTCAACTCTTTCTGTACTGGCTGCTGTGAAATATTATTCTCGATACGCCTACGAGCTACTACTTTCATGGATACAATATTGATACGTTACTTCAAAATTTAGTTTCACGAGCATATCAGTTTGCGCAGATTTCGTTTCATTTATTGAGAGCGGATAGATCTCACTCTATGGACAAAGCAGGATTCGGGCACTTCACTCTTTGATACGCATAACAGCTCTGAAGTTTGAATTCTGACTCTGTCTTGATTTAACTCATGTGATATGAGTTCCAAATCACATGAGTTAAATTATCAGCCTCTTTTTTCCAATAATAATCCTATGCACACTGCTTCTCGCAGTAAGGGTCTATAAACAGCAATACACGGGGAAATTAGAAAAATGCAATTTTTGTCATAAGTTAAGAACGGAAGAGCATAGATCATAACTTGTGAGTCGGTGAAAAATTTGATGTCATGGCAAAACATACCGACTTTTTACGAAACACGGAAAATTACTGGCTGAAATTCTACCTGTAGAATAAAGTTGCGATTTAGCATTACTCCAGAAGATGAGTTATTCATGGTCGCGCTATCACAGACCAAACCTCCTTGAGGGGTCATAGATCATTTTGACTCGCAGCCTTGCTCGTACCCGTTGTTGGCGCAATTTACTGAGACATCAATCATAAGTAGAACAGATCTTAGAAATGAATCATCGAAGCTCTAAAAAAAATCTAAACAACGTCAATACATGTTATTACGTTACGGAATATAACAAACCATAAAAAGTCTACGTTAAAGATGAATATGAAAATGTTAATTCACTGACATTCCATGGTTGTCTCGAAACTCACTTCCCCTTTCAACGAAATCATGAAGGCGTAAGAATTTGCATATTCTTCGGCTATAGATTTAAAATGTGAACCTAACTCATTTTCAATCTCTTTTCTTGATGCAAATTTGAGTTAACTCAAAAGATTCAGTAGTCCCTGAAGTAAGACATCCTCAATAGAAGTAGATCTGTAGAAAATTGTAGGTAAAGCTCTACTTTTCATGTGACATTTTTCATAAAGCATTTTGTTATCCAAACTTAAGAAAGGGTTCTCGTGATGCGTGATGACATTCCCTTCATTGCTTATGTTTATGTAGTCACTTTAAAAAAAAAAATTGCCCTCAATCGACGTATGTGATTGCAATTAAGATGATCGATATTTGAAATGCGCTCTGAATTCTTTTTGAAGTTCTTGCCACTGAGCAAGTCAGCTTTCTCGACAGATCCGCTATCGGTGTCGTTCAACAGTGAAGTACAATTTTCATTTCTGTTACTCGTCAAATTATTGCACCAAATGGTCACTCATGCCATAAACTCGGGTAGGGTACGGCAAAATGTATCTAACAGGATCTCAAAAGCATCTCAAAATCGAAAAAAAATTAAATTTAAAAAATTGCCAAATCACTCAATGCAGCCTACCTAAATGAGTATTACTCTTAAGTCATTCTAAAAATTATTATAGTAGAACTTTTGAAAAATGAGTCATGAAACTTTCTCTACTCGCACAGAGTTTGGTTCTGCAATACATAATAAACACGTTCTGTCACATAAGTTGTGTTCTCTAACAAAACTTTATAGTTTACTGCCATAACTAGCATTCATTCAGCTAAATTTTTATTATACTATGCCTATTCTAATTAAAATAACAAAACAATAAATAATAAAATAATACTGTTTCCAGATTCTACGATTATGAATGTATGAGAGAGATGTTAGATAAACAGTAGTCACCGTTAACACCTTACTCAGATTAACGTTCCGATGTAATAGGGAATTCGCAAAAAAAATGTTTTAGGCAAAAAGTTGCATTTTTAAGTCATTGACATGATTTGTTCCATTTCCATGCACATGGATTTTTTTTCCAATTTATAACGGTAAATCAAAAAGATCGAGTACCGACTTAGTCGAAGTACAGTAAATACTTGGGTAGGTTTCTAGGTCTGGAGACCCTCTTTCCGGAACTTTTTGCGAGTGGGATTCCCTCTTTAAGGGTTTGAAGTCTCCTTCAATAAATGCAAGTGATAAGTCTTCTAAAAAAAAACTAATTCTTTCTCTACGACTCGGTAAAACGCAAATAACTGCAGTCCGACAACTCGTATCAAACATGAATATATTCACGGCCGCATAATTCATATTCAATAACGTTCAAGAGTTGTTCTAAGTTGTTCTCCTAAAACTTCTGTCGGATTCATAATCCAATATTGAAAATTCCTCAAAAGTACTCCGTTTACAAGTTGCAGTTAGCATTTACATTAATGGATGACTTAGAAGCCAAGCGCTCGTGTGATCTGTTGAGCTTACAATTAATGATTAAGTGACCCACCACCCGCAAAACACTGCGTATCTGCGAGATGAGGTAAGATTACACTTCATACCCTAGGGACTGGCAAACTGCCAGACTTCAAATCAAACAGTGCACTGAAATTACCACCTTCGTCAATGAGTCGAAAGCATACGATTGCGAAAAGTCAATTTCATCTGTGAGACATTTCAGCTAGCGCAGTAAGTCAACTAGGCTTGGGAAAAGGACAAAATTGCAAATTGAAGGCAGAAAGTTTCGACGAAAGGGTAAAAATAGAAGGTTGTTTAACTGGACTCCTAAGATTTGAAAACAAAAGGAATGTGGCGCAGATTTCTAAGTTGCAAAATCTCACCTGATGTAAAGATAAACTTTCGGCGTAAATAAAAAAAGAAGAATCCTACAGAAATACAAAAACAAGCTTTTGCTTAACGTCAAGGCCAATGTACCTGCTGAGATGGGCTGCGTATTTCGTGGTTATTATATTCATTGATTTTCTCTAGTAACCCATAATCTAAAAAAAAATTCGATGCTCAGTTGCTGATGAAAAGTATATGAAGTTTTTGAGTATTATACACCATAACACAAAAAATGTCTTTCTATATTCGAGTGCGTTTTCATTACGAACCGAACCATGTTACGTATATTAACACCAACTTTGGGCGCTGCCATATTACGATGTCAGTAGAGCTAACACGTTTAGACTGCTAAGTAGCGAAAATCTGGAGATCGCTGTCTTGACCTCTCTGTGAATGGGCAAGATGTGAGTGGGTTACGCGGTATCCCTTAATAAGTTCAGAGTATCCCATCACTTTATCCTTCGATTCTTGTAACAGCTCTGAATGAAAATTCTGATTCTGTCTACAGATATTTGCAAAATCTTTCGTCAAACAAAAACACTCAAAGAGCAGCTTGTTACATTGACATCAGTTGCTATTTTTGAAAAGGTTGCTTCTCTAATCAACATGTCTGCACTTCGCTAATGTTCACTAAACTGTTTCACTTCACATTTTTCAAAAATTCATAAATTAAAACCGTGAAAATAAGATGTCAACGATGTTACATTTTTCATCGTAACCATAGGATTTAGACATATGATACATTTGAAACATTAGCTAAAGGTAACTTTTTGTTGTATAAATAATGTATTTTAACAGATTTTCAACTCCAGAAGAAAAAACAGCTTCTTTTCATGCGCTGAGCTTGAGAGTTGCAACTCAGCAATCATGCATCGTCAGCTCCCTCCGTATTTTATTTTTTGGTGGCATGCTTTGTTTGACATCTCTTCAGGCTGCGTTTTTTTATCTGTGGCTTGTTGCAGCGGCAGCAGCAGAGAGCGTTTCAGTTGGATGGTGTTGGCCGTGGCTGTACCTCGCACTGCTACTTTCGCTCGCTAGCTCTGTCTTGCCGGTGAGTTCCGACACTGCAACACGTGTTCGCTCTTGATCCGCGGTTTGCTACGTTTTTATCGTGGTAATTTGTTCCCATTGGTTACTGAATAGGTGGAATTCGTCACCGATTTACACCATGTGATATATATCATTGGAATCTTTTTCCCATATTCTAAAACAGTTTGAAGCGGTTGGTTGGAATTGTGCAGCAAGTGATGCAATACCTCGGAACAGTTTCTGACGTGGGTTCACTTTGAAGTATATTAATTTCAATAGAGTCATACGGAGCGTAATTCAGTCATTATTTACTGACAACGTAGTTGATGAATTGGCACAATGTTGACTGAGATTTGAATGTGTTGTTGAATGACGTGTCTCGGTTTAGCTGCTGGCCTTGCTATTTGTGGTTCAGTGTCTCCACTCGTGCCGTGTCTTAACACCTGATATGGATCTAGAGTCTAGACGGAGCTAAGAATATTACAGATGAGAAAATGATGCAGCGCAATCTGTTGGGGAAGTTCATGGAAAAATTGAAGCTATTCATTCTTAAAGTAGATTACAATATGACGGTGAATAGTCGAGATCTCAAAAACCTAGCGAACTATTGTTTTCCATGACCTCTGGTCTCATTCGTTCCACTAACACACAGTTTCAATTAAATTATCCAACTCTAGGTTTAAAATTGAATGAATGCTTCTTGGTCAAGTTATATTCACGATTCATCTTTTCGCATGATCTTATTTACGTTTTGAATTGAAATAGTAAAAATTTGAAACAAATGCTTGTCTTTTCTGATAGTAATGATGTTTTTAAGTGAATTGATATAGTGAATCCTTATCACCTTAATGGGCGGCGCGTTATCTCGTTTGCAAGTTGCAACGTAATTTACACTTTGGAGGAAGGTTATGAAGTGCAATGTTGCCAGTGAGCTCGCCTCTTCTAGCACAGGAGTGTGCTGCGGTGAATACCTTTTCTATTCCGTAATGTGTGTGAAGCAAACGTGAATGCTAACGCATGTTCTTGTCTAAAATCGTTTCCTTAATAACGTGCGCCAGAAATGAATGTTGGTGGAGCATTTTTTTACTTTGCATGTGAAACTGGTAGTGACGAACCCGCGTAAAAAATGTGCTCTGGCTGTGTTCGATTTTTTTTGTTTCTTCGTTGTGCTTGTGCGTATAATGTATTTGGTAGTATGCCTTCAGCATGCAGTCCGACCGTTCTGATGAGTTTTGACTACATGCCTTTATTCTGAATCCGGAAAAAAGTGGATTTTCCTTTGGCAGCTCTTCAGAGAAAACGAGCCTTGCTTCCCACGTCCGGTGTGTGGAGGGTTGCCAACTTTACCAGAAACTAGCCCCGACACAGCGGTGTCGTGTGCAGCGGCGGTGTTGAGCGATATGCACGCTGGTGGAACTCGTTATATTTTATTTACAGTTGAATTGGTTCTATCTCTTGGGTAACGAATATGTTTTTCCGATACTTTTTTATGCATTCATATCACCGTTTTCTCGAGCATAGCGTTTAAACAATTATTTGCAGCAGTGTAGAAAAAATTCTTCCTCGCAACATTTCGTTTTTATTAATTTGAAGCAGTGGGGCTAAACTTGTTTATTGGTGGAATGAACAACAAATGTAACGCTACACACTTGCTCACTAAGTGTTCGTTGAAATCACATTTTAACTCGGATGCACGTGCACATTTTTTCTAATTAATCTTGACTGCTGTATAATGTTATGAAACTGGTTTGGTTGCTTGAATATTAATCCTTCATCAAGTGGGAGATAGGTTATCTCGAAACTCGAGGCTTGAGTGTAATTTGAAACTAGTCGATGAGAAGAGTCTAGTGACCTTATCTGTGTGAACATTGAATTATCAACTATGATACCTTTTGCTACATTGTCTGAAAAGAGATTCCTAGGATATTTTTTAAATTCATCTTATTTGGTGGTATATTTTTTCGTTGCTGCTAGAATGTTCAAAGTTCATCAAACGCAAAGTATGATTGGTTTTTATTTCAAGGTTTTATTGTTTTTTATTTTATCTCTCAACTGATTTGATCTCTAGCTCATGCGGAGCCGCTACTTAGTGCACCAAGTTATGAAAAAACTGACGTTGGCTCTGCCGCGCTTGATTTTAAGATGCTTTGTTTCACAGAAAAGAATGTGTGACTTGGACAATTCTAGCATTCATGTCCGGAAATATTAAACTTGAAATAAGTATTGTATAACCGAGCTGGTTTTTACACATTTGTAATTCAAGTAAATCACAAGCATGCCATCACTACAAGGAAACTGTAAGACTGAACATTAGGTTATTCGAACTGACTGTTATTCTGAGTAGTTACAGACATCTCAGACAATATTGCTTGTATGTGATGTGGAAATGAGTTGCAGAAAAATAATTGGACTTGAACTCAAATATTACTCTAAAAAATTTATCGTAAGAAATGTATAACGTCGATTGTCACATACCGTCAATTTGCATGAGAATTATTTCACAGTGAAAATTAATATCAAGATAATAGGATTAAAAAAATTACTAACGTTTTTTTCGTAGAAATAAGTACTGTTCATTTTTTTCGGTTTTCTGAAAGTTATAGTAAATAATGTATTCCGTTAATGCATTTTAGAAACGTTCCTTAGATAAAATATGCATTATTTTATCGATGACTAATGCTTGCGTCAATGTGTAGTACATATATGCATGATTTCAACGCACCTCATCCTAGCTGTAAAATTCGTCTCTCAGATCTACGTGTCTTATCAAAGTATATTATAAAAAGCTGTCGTGCATGCACACGAACTTTATAAGAATATCTCAATGGAATATTATTACTTTTACTTTTAGATAAGGCAGTTTCAATTCTTCTTTCTTGCTTTAAAAGAAATAATAATTAGTATGATAAAATTATTATTTCTTTTAAAAAACCTAAAGTGAAGATCTAAACAGTGATTCATATTCTTTTCTGGGTGGACACATCACACAGACCCGAAACCACAAATAAACAACTGATAATGAGGATTCTTTTTTAATTAGCATTAGTATGATAAAATGTTAATTAAAAAAGAATCCTCATTGTCAGTTTTTTATTTGTGGTTTCGGGTCTGTGTGATGTGTTCACCCAGAAAAGAAGATGAATCACTGTTTACATAGATCTTCACATTAGGTTTTCATCATGTTTCAACAAACTTTAGGTGTCAGTTTGTTGTGAGGTTCGCGCGTAGCATCTGTTGGTCCGTGTGGCTGATTTTAAGGTTTTAAGAAATGAATGCGAATTACTTTGCTTTGAACAAGCTTGTTCTGCTTATGATGGTATAAACATTCTTGGTTCAATAGTTCAGTTCACTGCTCGAACTCCCCAAAAATAGCATTTGGAAAAGATCTGAATGATTCTTGAAGTAACGTGCCCATTTTATGATGAAGTAAAACCATGAGAGACTCGTTGCATTAATTCTCTTGCAATTTTGAAACTTTTAGCACTCACTAGCTGTAACCTTATTTTCACATTCATGATGAAATTTTAAATATTTTCATTTAAAAAAAAATGTCTTGAAGACATACTAGCTCCCTGCTACAACTTCGATTCCTTTTTAAAGAGTTTCTTCCCATAGAACATGCAGCACATGTAACTGTGGTATGCACCTGGGTGAAAGGTGACGAGATTTTTTATTTCGCTAATTGCTTACTCTGAAAATTGGAGAAAGAAGGAATCTAAACAAATTTCTTTCAGCACTTTTTTGTTTGTGAAATTTCCTCCGATGTTTATCTGATCCTTGACGTCCAATTGAGACCTTTCATAAATTTCCATCTGCAAGTTAATATTTTTAAATTTTCTTCAAGACGTCGACATCAGGAAATTTCAGTCATAGATAACAACTTTGAGTGAAAACTAGCCTACCGTGTATGAGGACCAAAATAAAATGAAGAAAGCTATAAAGTGGGATGAATTCGTTAATTGATCGTGCTTGAATTTATTTTCTAAACGATCGTGTACACCAGAATTGTCTTATCCTTGCACTGAATAGGCGGCTAAAGATTCTCGTCTAATTTCGAAGTTGCTTTGTCAGATGACATCTCTGCCCACCCATACGTGAACAACGAGAAATATCGCTATTCGACCGCATCAGAAGAAGTCTGTAGGTTCGTTCTCGATTCATAACAGTTCACGGTATAAGTTAGGAGTAACCAATTTGGGTTTTATTTAAAGCTTAATTATGTACCACCATATTTCTAGGCATGAAAATCACAGCCGAGCACACGCCCATTGCTACCAGAGATCTGCTTGCCATAGCAAGGATGTCAGCGGAAATTATTATTGGAATGATGTTATGCTTACGTCTGTAAAATGATATATCGGAAAATCGACTTCTCTTCTTTCGCGCAATGTGTGCCCATCACCTCCATTAGACTAACTTTCTCTCTAGAAATAATAAAATTGATGTTTATTGAAGCGGTTTTTCTGTATTCCAAAAATTGAACGGAGAATATTAAACAATTACATGGCGTCATCTTAACGAAAGCGTGACAGCGTGTGTGAGCAGGATTCTTTTTCGATAGCGATGCTAAAATTCTCGAAAGCAGGGTTAATATGACTTGCTATTTGCAGGTGTAAATTCTAGATTTTGAGCTAGTGACGCATCTGTTAATAAAATATTTATTGTCATACGGTGAACCAAGAGTTCGGGAAGTTTCCAAGTGTACACGTTATGTGAACATCTATAAGGGTTCGTGGTTTCTCTTCGAGTCATGAGAGGAGAAGTTGAGTAGACGTGTCTTCGAGCGTATCTTGCTCTTGTGTTGAGAGAGCGTTATCGGGGCCATGAGAAGCGTGCGCGTTATCTACCGAACGCAGAATACTATATCAGGTTATTTTATTTTCAGATGCCCCATTCAGTCAATCTCCTCAGAGGCATGTAAATGGGGTCATACATCGAAAGCAAAAGTTTGAGCACTGTGAACTTAACTCCTCCACTAGCGGGTAATTTTTAAAGTATTCGAATTATTTTTGCTTGATGTGCGAAACTGGGTGTGTCCCACATTAACTTTTCACAAATTTTCCCAACAGTGGATCTGTCGATCTTAGGAGACAGCTGAATTTCGTCAAGTCAACAGCTTCTTCAACCTCACATTGTCCGACCATGGCAGCTCCTGCTCACCTCGTTAAAAAAGTAAGTTCTTGGTTAATATTGCTGGAGATGATTTATTTTTTTCACATGACATTTAGTTCATTATGAGACTGTTTATTGGATACTGTTCAGTTTATTGGAGCACTCATTTCCAACGTCGTTTCAAAAGGTACCACTCTTTAGGCTTTTTCAACTGAATTATTTCTTTTAGAGAAATATAATTAAGAATGAAGGCAATCTCAATTTCGTTTTTTAAACAATAAATTAATTACACTAGTCTTCCGTAGGTTTCATTCTAGATAACCTTACGTGAGTGATTTATGAGTAATTCACTAGAAATAGATGCTGAGCAATTGATTTTATGACTTATTAGATGTGATCTTATCTTGTTGATATCTATGATGAGTTTTAATTAATGATGTTGTTGAATGATCTATTTCATTTATTGCTTAGTTGTCTGTGGGGATTTTACTGCTGTAGCTGGACTGATGCGCTTGACTTTCAATTTACGTCCGTGACACGACCTGCTCAACACTTGTCTTGAGTTTCCAAATTAAATTTCTGAAGAAATTCTGCACATATTCTATTCACTCTGATGTATTCCCTATGACTTCTCATTAAAATGTTCAGAGTTAAGAATAGTTCATAATTTGGAAAAAGGCATTATTGTCTCGGGTGCGATGCATCCGACGATTCGTAGCCTAGCTGTTGTAAATAAGATACGCGGAACATAGAAAATTAGATGTCCTACCGACGTACATTTAAAAAATAAGCGACTCCGAAGATTAGAGCTGTTACTCAATATATTACGTGAAATATTATTCATATTGAGTTCTAAGTTTGATGATAAGAAAGTTTTATTGCCTTACAATTTTCATTTGTTGGACTGACAGCTCGATGAAGAGCACAGTTAACTTTCAAATTCTAATAAGATGACTTAAAATTTTGTTTGACAATCGTGCTGTCAGTACGCTAGTGACACTTGTGCTATTTTTTTCAATGTTTTCCGGTAGAGAGAACATTCTTCAGCTTTCAAATTTTGATAGATGATGAACAAACGCTTAACATTTATTGAATTTGTATTTTAAAACCTAATTCACTATTTTTGAGCTGTAGTTCTATTTCGTTTCCCCTAACACTCTTGTGACACATGGTAACATCGAACTTTATTTGGTTACTTGATACATGTTAACAAAATTTGGAATTATTATAGCCCCATAAATGAAGTTTCAGAATTTTTTCACACATCTGCAATAATTTATTGCATTATGTCGACAACCTAGTAAAATAGCAAGGTGGCAGAGACGAGACAGCAGTTTTGATGACTGGACAATTTAGTCAAGTTTCAATGGAATGTTTTGTGTCGTCTGCCAGGGCGCCCCTGAGCATAGTCCACTGCATTATCGAAAGCTCATCTAATTATTCACCAAAGAATTTCTGAGTGAGATGACCTTTTGAGTCATAACTGTACTTGCTAAAACCGTATCGCTGCGAGTAGTTGGAAAATCATTTTGCTGTCTTGCGTATACCATTAATAAATTACTGCGAGCCTTGCTAAATGAACATCTAGTTCTGCAGTCCTGGTACATTTTTATCACATTTTGATGGCTTCAGTTGTTTAATTATTCTCTCCTACTTATTTTGATTAGACCAATCTAAGCAAAATAATAATTCGACTGAGTCAACTTGTCCTTATTTGAAATGCAATGCATGCTGTTGTGTCGTTCCTTTAGTTCCATCAAGGACATTTTAATTGTATTGTGCATACTTGTTGTGCCAACCTAATGGTTTCTAGTGCAATGGAAAATGCAACAAATTCAATAGTGCACTTTAAGTGGTATAGTTAGGCGCGAATCATAGCCCCAAATGAAAGTTTTCGGTAGCATAGGTCAACCGATGAACACCGGATTGTACTCAGCCAACCACTCTTCAATATCAGTCTCCTGTGAGAGCTTTGCCTTAAATGTTGTAAAATGAAACATCAATATCGAGTTCATTATCTTGTTGATCAGTCTAATGTGAAACTAGGCTATGTGAATTAGGTTAAACATTATTGTTCACCCTACTTCTTGTACACCTGTGCTTCTTTCTTGAAAGGTTTTCTCGTGAAACTCATGCAGTTCGAAATCAAACAATCTAGGAAGTTCTTATTCAAATGTCAAGCCTCGGTCTTTAAACTCTCCGTTAATGCAAGTACGTTTTGTTGACTGACTTGCATAAATGAGTTTTTTCACTAACCTTAAATCTCCTTCGTGCTTTGTTTGAAGGACGAGGTTTATCTTGCACCCACATAATTTGAGCAGAGTATAATCCTGTACTCGGGCAAAACAAATACGTAGGACTGATGCCTGCCACGCATTGCTGACATTATGCTCTCTGTCATGCAATTTTCCAGTCGTGCTCGTGATGGCTGTGGAGATAATTTTTTATAGCAGGGCAATTTTGAAAAAGGCGAGGTCTCGGCAACGCAAACATTGTTTCCTATATCATTATCGACTACAGCTCCACGTTAGTAAGGCGTCTCACGACTCTAGTGGAGTACCTCAACGACAGCTGGTGTTTCTATGCGAGTGCTTCAATAAATTCCGGGGCGTGTTATAGGAAGTGACTAATTTTTGAGTGTCATTTAACTTCCTGGTGCTGATGAAGCACGCTAGAGGGGAATTTTTTAACGAAGAAGAAATCGTTAGCGACCGATATTTCACAAACTAATTCTAACACCAATTATAAAAAAACATTGAAAAACTTTCAGGAATGAGCTAGTTACTGCTGTCAGCCGAACTGAAAAAAACAGGTTAAATGCTATTTTTCCATAGCTGTGGCACCAAAAGGGACAACGGGCGTCGTTCAAACGAACGCATGACAACGACCATTAGGTACTACTAAAAAAACGGTTCGAAATTTGAAAAACAGAAAATATTCACAATTACAGTATTTAATCCCAATGAAAACATTCTTACGAGAATACACATATAAATGCGGTCGTGTAAGAATGCACATTAATATGCATTCGTATAAAATTGTAAATTGATCGCATTTGTAATATAGGGATAGCAACAGATTGATAATGTAGTTACAATGAAAAATCATACCTGGGAGTTGCCTCCATTTTTAGACGGCACTCAAATACTCTTAAGTATTAAAGTATCATAAAGTATTATTAAATACTTTCAGGTTGATTCGATCATGAAGACGTAATGGAATCAAGTTTCGTTTACCGCTTACTCATTTTACATGAACTATTATATTTTCTAATTACTCTTAAGTTTTTGACTTATTAAAATCGATCATTATTTTTAAATAGTTTTCAATTTCGCGCTCCACGACGTTTAGGGATAAACTGACATAACTTGGAATCCCCTGTTAAAGCATAGAATTTCACTCCAAACCGATGAGTAACAACTTGCACAGATGCGTCTGTTAGTAATATCGCTTAGAGTTTCATTTGTTCAATGAAAAAAGAGTTTAAGGTAGTCAAACGGACAAAAAAAATTGCCACTTTTAGTGGACGAAGACGTTGCGCTCGGTACCTTGTCTTCGTAGGAGACGTGGTGGTGAGAGGCTACTGGTTACACCAAATGATGCTAAGTTGTCCTGTCGTCTTACGCAACACCCAAACGTAGGTGCAATTTACTAGGAGAAAATCTGGTGTAGGTTTGTATTTTACTGCCGGAAATAAAACTTAAAGTCACAAAAACTGGGTAAAGGTATGCTTCATAGACATTGAGCTTTGTTTTTCTAATCATTAAATGATATCCCTTACCTATAAACTATCCTGGTTTAATTTAAAAACAGTTGGTAAATTTGCGGTTTCACCCAATATTATTTAGGAAAATGATCAACAGAATTTTCACTTCCTATTCCTAGATTTCCGGTTGAAACTCATATAACAACTATCAGTATTTTTAAATAAAATATTTGGATGTATTCTTTTATTTGCGAACAACGCGGAGATAATCGTTTTTATCGCAACCTGTTCGCTTATTTTAGTATCAGCTACGGAGTCATCGACTCGACTTATACATTAAGTGACAAAACATTTTTCTCTGCACTTTTTTCACACCATGATTTTTTCTTAAAGAATTCGATGTTTTAGGGCGAGAATTATTACCAGAGTTTTCACTAGTTTCTCCATGAATAATGCAAAATTATCGAAATAATTCGGCAAAAGTGCATCGTTCGATATAGAGATTTAATGAGAAGATGTCTTTGAGCTCAACAGTAGCGATCGAATTCCCGGTCATCCTACCAATTCTTACCAAAAAATCTTCAACATTTCTCACACATAATGATTGATCATTTCTACGTTGAAACTATTTTCCAGAAACCTCTGCGAAATTTTCAAAAACTTTTTCTCAGTAGTGAGGCATACCTTCATCTTCGTAACCTTTAGTGAAGTTAGTGGGGTAGCAAGGACTTCCAAATGTCTCCACCACATAGCTTCAAATGCTCCAATTGCTTGACATCGTCTGAAAATGTTCCCCAAGCAACCTCAGTTTGATGCATTTCGTTGTACGAGTACTAGTACATCCTAGCAGAATATAAACTACTGTATTTTTCCCGATTTTTTCATTCCTAAATCTTGATTGAGTATATTTTCATTTCATGTGGCATTTTTAGAGCATTCGCTGGCTTACATTCTATTTATTACAATGATGCTAAAGCCTTCGCTCCCAAGAGTGTACGGCGAACGATAAATGTATTCTTGAGAAATAGAATATAAATTTATAGTATCGCTGTATAAAATGTCTTCGCATCATCAACATTTGCTCTCTGAATTTTTCCAATTGTTTCTCATTTACTCACAATTTCAATCAAAAGAATTAATGATGTACGCTCTCTGTCATTTTTTATTTTAGTTCAAATTATGATGAATCGTCAAAACACCACTCGACAGTGTTCAAACTACGGCTCGCCTCATCCGCTACACCTCGATCAACATCCCTATTCAAAAACGTATTGAAAAAAGAAGCCATGAGCTGCAGGAAATTTAGTAAATAAAATTTTTCAGACGTTATTGAGCTAAACTTGTTATGCTGAGCCCGTTTTCAAGGTAAGCTTGCCTGACACCCAGACGAGGCCAGCAGCGCTGCACATGGGTAGGATAAATTTGGCCGTGTTGAGTTCGGAAGAACTTATAACTCCAAATGAAGGCCTCAACAAATAATTTATACAACATGAATTAGGGTAATATTTTTGAATTTCATTTCACCGTGATCTCTTGTTAACCTAGTTTTGCCGACAATTTCATAACCACAATTCTTCGGATGAATTTCCTTCGATGAAGAAAAACAACAATTCGAAAATGTGGCTGTCTGGATGTTTTGCCCATCATTTTCTTCGCTTTGGTACAAGGTCGCTAACACCCATCAGTAAATCCAGGATGTTTGTTGCCCACAAATTTCTGACGAGATTCAGCGCACCAGGTGTGCTATTTGTTTCAAAGCTTAGAGGCGGTGTTCCGAGAGATGAATATTCCATTCCGATAGAATTGGGTCCCTTAACTGTAAGATTTGCTCCATTTCGTCACACCACTGCATTATGAGGGTCAAATTTTCCATAAAATTTCGCAATTGTATGACTGTTTTATTCTAAACAATAAATCTTCAATGCGAATTACATATTTTCATATGACTCGAGACGATGCGTGAGAAATTCTCTATATCGCCATTCATTTCATTCCTGAGCTCTACTTTCCTGCAATGCAAAGCACAATAGATAAAATGTATTAGGTGAGAACCTATATCTATCGAATGAATTGAATGTAAATGAATTGAATAAGCACGAACAAGTAACAACAGACGCTCGAGATCGGTTGAGCTTCAAGTTATAAATTGTCTCAAATACATAGTTATAAAAGTAGGTTTAGCTATTTAAAGAAAGCGAATTCCACTTTTCGTTCTAGATTGAATTTCGTATGAATATTTTATCTTTATTTACAATTACTTCTGTTGCCGAAAATGCGGTTCATCTGAAACATATTGCTATGTTCTTTCATCAGATTTTGAAGTGGACAAAGTGAGCGTTTAAGATATTCGAGAGAAAGTTGGGTGCGAAACTCTGCACCGGAGGAATGTCGCATGAGAATAACATGTGCTCTACTTTTCCAAGAAAATCAAAATCAAAGTCACAATTGTCGATATTAACTCAACTGTTTGTAGTTTGTGATATTAGTGTATGGTTGAACCAAACCTAGAGTTACAATAATCCTTCTGTTATGAGGGAGTTTGTAATAGACAAGTAATAATGAGTACAATAGTGTTTTAAGTGAGATTTTTTCTGTGTAAATGCTTTTGTGATTGTTAAAATTTTTTGGTTTTGATCTGTACTTCCTTATGATCAATAGGTACCCTATAATCATGCTCAATTAATGCGCTGGAGAAATGAGGAAATATCTTGAACATCTTTGGGTTACGTTACATTCATACTACATCAATCACACATGAAGTTTTCGAAGCTTGTAAAGGGTCTAAAGCACTGAATTAAAGTTATATTTCTTTTTAATGTAATTATTGATAAGACCAAGTCAATATTCTGAACAGGTAGCATGTCTTACCTTTTGGTAGGGTGATGAGTTCGTGAAGCATTCTTACGTTTAGGTTCCCTCTCAATAGTGTGATTGTGCTCAAGATTTTAAATATCTTGCTCAAGATAGAAAGCATGCATGTTAAGATAGCCATTTCTAAAGTAACGCATTACGTGGTCACAGCAGATTGTATCTGTTTTCGTCTCAGTATACGGCTTTTGTGTGGGCATGCCAATATTCTTGTGGATAAAAGGTTTGACTCTGCGAAAAGCTCTTTTTTTCAATTGAGGTAATTTGTAATTTACGAGGTCGATTTTCTCATAGGTTTCAAGACAAATGAAGGTAGAAAGACGTCCTTGTATTTTGAGCCCATTGTTATCATTCACTGGACGTTTGACGAAATCAACATCGCTAAGCAAAAAATAAAAAATCCTCATGGAATGTTTGAAGGAAGATGGATCTACGCCTTCTAAAACTTCGGTTTGAGTTTGACTTGCTGTTTCTCTTGACTACGGTTGTGGGAGTAGCGTGCTCTAAAACATCAGGTTGTTTGCCTATCTATTCGGACTCATAATCTGTTTCGATTATCCCAAGCACTAAAAATTAATATCATGTTGTCCAGTTGATCATACACTTATCGACTAATGTTATACAAGCGAATTAAGACTAATTTAAAAACTCTTAAAACGCACCTCTATGAGGACGAGGGTTGAAATGAATGCTTAAAGCAGTTCACCTGCCCTTGGAGTCCATTGAAGTCCTTTTGATAAAGATTTGCTTAGACAGAGCTTTTCTGGTGGTGGGAAATTTCAACACCTTCCATACCAGGGCTCTTGCATGTTATAGAGTCGATAATCGCGTGTTTGAGACTAAAGTGAATGTTCTCTGACTGTGGCATTTTGAGTGTGTTGTAATTAGTGAACTAATTTTTTTAATTATTATTCCGTTTGTTTTCATCAACTTCCGATACTTGCTGAATGTGGACTTCATCCTAAAAATCGGAATTTTTAAATCGTTTTGGTTTTTTATTTTTTAAATTTCTATAGAGACTTTGCTTATTGATACGAATGGATCTACGCTTCGAGTCGGGTTATCAACAGCGATAAGCTACTATAATTTTTTCTAATTGATTAAAGATGAAAGTATATTTTTAAAATTGATGAAGTATGGGATATTCCCTTCTGACTTCAAAATCAATCTCATCTCTCAGTTAAATTCACTTTGAGCTACGAAACATGGATGGGACACCCATTACAACAAGCGAAGAAAGTGTTCTTGTAAAATATTCTCGTCAGAAATTATTTTACTATTTACATCATGTTTTCCAAAATAATGGTTATCGCAAAATGCTTAGTATGCTTGTCCAGGTCTATATAAGGCTGTTGAATTTCCTAATTGATATCAATTGTACAATCGTTGGTAAAATTCGTACATGCACTTGAAATTAAGAATAAAATGTTTGGGCTAGTACTGCTACTAATGAAGAACAAGTGCAGCTGACTATCTGACATTGCTAGCGGAGACTGTGATGTTTTTAATTTTAAAATTAATATTTAGATGAGAACTGTAACTGATTAGTGCGTGAATGTTGAGCTAAATAGTATGCAAGACATATGGAACTATCATGGAGAAAGAACATCAAAGTATTCTTTAGAGTTCTTGAAATGTTGCAGTTTTGCCTAAAGGCTTACCACATTTCGGACTATCCCATGGCTAGAATATTACCTTGTCTCACTCCAAACTCAAAATTTAAGGTCCTGAATGATTCTCACTTGAAACGAAGAAACTGTAATTGCCTCCATTAGCGTTGCCAGAAAGTCAGCTATGCATATGTGTGTGAGTAGTTGGCTTTGCCTGTAGGAAAAATAACGCGAGCGGAAAGGTGTGATGACGGTTGCTCATTCCACTTGTGAGGGTGTGCCAGAGAGGCAGCTAGCTCTCTTTTGGCGGGAAATTTGTTGATTAGAGCCAGCCGTTTGTTTCGTTAGCAACTGATAAACTTCTCTTCAGGCCAACTTATGCTGTAAACCAGAAGCCTCCCTTTTCTATACAAGAAGGTTTTTACATGAGCTTCCTCCACGTAACGTAAACTCAAGCTTGCTTAGGGAAGGTGCAGTATTTCGGAAGAGGACGGAATATTTCTTCAAAGAAAATGAACGTTAATGATATTCAAAATTTTTCAGTAAAGTCTCATTGGTTTATAAGTCATGATTTTTAATTCGACGTTTGCAAAACTTATTTTTGAAAAATTTGCTCCCATTAATGAGGTTATGAACATCTTTGTGGCTAACGTTCAGTTCTAATATTAAATGCACGGTATGTTGTGTAATTAAATATTTGTATTGTGTTTTATAAACAGAAATCTGATTTTTAACACCGATTGAAACTCATTTAAATTAGAAGGATTTTGCCAACATTAAACTTTGGGAGGTGTATGAGTGTTTTCTCTCTGGGAGATAAAAATGTTTTGAAAGAGTTTATTTATCACATTTATGAGGCTACATAAGTATTTTCATCCTGATATTCGGGAAAAGTCAAAATTAACGACCAAAAATTTTTTACTCAATTTAATTTTCTAAAATTTCCAAGTTATATTTCTGATGCTGTGGATGACAACAGTTAATTTGTGTTCCTTTATCCCAATAGTATAATACATATATGTCCGTGTAGGACACTTACGAATCTTGCGCTACGTGGCATCCTATATAAATATGACCATTAGCATGCAATTCATGAGTTGATTATTTTAAACAATTTTTTTTGTCAAAAGTGATACAACGGTAAATTGTTTCTTAAGTTTAATACAATGGACACATTTGAGCATAGCTGCGAGCCATATTTTATTAGCTTTAAGCCATATTGAAATCATTTTCTGCTCAATTATTTCATTTTTGTAAATAAAAACGAACTTTCAATTGGAAGAGCCGCAGAGAGCTTGCTGTCATCGCCAAAAGTATGAATTCGAGAAATGAAGTAGATTTACTACAGTATATCGTTGATAAAGATCAAAAAGAGGAGAGGCTCAAGGACAGACCCTTGTGGTACTCCATTGGCTCATTGTCAGTAGTTCCGATTGTGCATCGTCAATCCTAGCATACCGCTTTCGATTTGTTAAGTATGACTTGAACCAATCATGTGCAACTCCTCTATCCTCAACGCCATTACAGTGTAGTTTTGACAGTAAATTGTTATTGTCCACGCAATCAAATGCTTTTCGAAAGTCAAGAAACACAAAGTAAACAAGCTTTCCATCATCAATATTCGAGTGAAGGTTTTGTAAATGATTTAATACATCCTGTGTTGTCGATTTTTTTAGAACGAAAACCGTATTGTCTATCGAAGAAGTATTTTCTTAAAAATAAGAATACACTTTTATACACAATTTTCTCTAAATATTTTACTAATAATTGGTAGTGCAGACACAGGTTTATAATTAATCATGCAATATAACCATATTAAAAAAATAGAGGTCACTTCGACAATTTTGAGAGAGTTCGGGAAAATACCCTGGAAAAGTGACTGCTTAATAATAATAGATATGAGCGGTGCTATTATTTCAGATATTCCTTTGAGAACTGTAGCCGAGAGCGTTTTCAAGCCAATTGATTTATTTTTCAAGTTGTTTATGCACGTAATTACATCGTAGGAATTAGTTGCTGTGAAAAAAAGAGTTATGTTCGCCGACATGGTACATGTAGTCCAAGTGATCAGTAGGTCCTCTAGAAATACTATCAGCTTCATTTTGCGAATGGTGACAAAAAAGTTGTTAGACACAAGTACAATATTTTTCTTCTCGTGATATTTCACATTATCTGGAACAATGAACTCAATTGTTTTCGTAGCATTGTTATTCGATTTATAGCTTGAATCAAGCAGGAGTCAAGTTTTTTTACTTGCGCGTAAAGTAATTTTTTCGAAATACTTGTTTGATTTGTCACTTGATTGCTCAACCTGTTATATATTTCATTAGATATTCGTTCTTCGTAGAGTAGGACTATTTAATGACCGTTTAAGCTCATGAACGGCAAGTATGAGTCAAAATCCCTTTCAATAATGAATTAAGTGCTTCTACTTGAAATCTTTTGGTTAATTAGCGTAAAGTTCTGACAAAATTGTCGAATGAATTTTAATAATCGGTTTCGCTAAAAACCCTATATGCAATAAGTAACCTGAAATCAATGAGTGAACTGAAATTTTTCGGGTCACCTTTTTAATAAATATTCTCGTGTATTTTCATAGCAAGCTCGGTGCGCCAAAATATGTTCCTCATTTTTTCTTTTGTTACATCGCCTTATTTTAGTCCTGGAGTCTCTGCACCTCGCGATAATGTGTCCCCAAAACATCGATTTGGGATCGTCGTAAAGGGAGAGCAAAATGTAACGCACGTGCTTTAAGGCAATCTGTCATATCTTTCTAATATTCGACACTATAGATCGAGATGTCAACGCTCGGATACGGCGAGGCGAGGTTTATCGTTAGCGTGACCCACTGCGGCCGGAAGAAACTCATGGGGTTCTTCATGCCCCCAGGCACCAGTGTCAGGGAGGTGCACTTGACAACTCTTCGAATAAAGTGCAACTTGATGAGCGCGGTCTAGTTTGATTTGAATTTGCTTGCGATGTTACTGAATGCTCTCATTTTTTATGAGGGTAACCGCGCTTGTGACAGATTTCGATGTAAATCTGGAACGCGCTGATTGCACTCGAGGAAATCTTATTCATTATTCTCTTGCATGACCGATTTTGTAACTTTTATTATATTTTAGCTGGAGGAAGAGTCATCTCCTGAGGGATTCGTGGCCTTTTCCAGTAAAACCAGTGCATCCTTAAATGAAGTGTTGTTCTATTAAAGTGGGGTAGAAGCAAATGTTTGTTTAAATATTAGATTCATTACATCTTAACATATGTATGGACTCCGGTTGACGTGGCAGTGTTCAGTTTAGTCACGCTTTCCACTTGCATGCGTAACGCCTAAATAGCAAAATAGCATAGGTAAAAAATTGCAATTAATTTACTCCTTTGGTTTTGGTTTCGAAATTTACATGTGGCATTGATTGTAATGGGATGTGACTAAAAATTTACAGAATATTATGGTATTGATGTAGTTACCCTGCATAAAGTATTGAAATAACTAAAAACTGAAGTAACGTTTTTTCAATGGTCAGAAGTTGGGCATTTGGTTTCTTACATGCATTCATACAGATTCATGTATATGTACAATTATACATGTATAAATACACATACACTCGTACACTTATTGAAGTGGTAGGTCAAATTCAAACTACATGGTATAATGGACGGAAGAATAGTGAAATTTGAAAGTTTTCACTGGAAAACGTAACGAAAATTCTGTTTGAAATTTTATCACTGTTGCGAGTAACCTCAAACGTTAGTCCCGATATATTTATTATAATTTATGGTATGAATGTCATGACATGCAGGATCGGCATAGGTTAGGTGGCAGGTTAAAGAAAACTGCTGCGTAGAGGATGTACTATTTTTTTTATTCAACAGTATGAAAAATGTTTATTCGGACCCTAACTGATTATTATTCAGGGTGCGTACAGGCATGGAGAAGCATGGAAAGTAGTTGAATTTCGAAAATAAAATTCAAGGCCTCGAAAGTAGTGGAATTTTAAAAATGGTCATTGGAAGTCATGAAATTTTAGGATTTTCGTGAAAAGAAAATTTTACTGTTGAAAATTTTCGTTCCGTTTAGTCCGCGTTGAGCGAGGCGTTGTCAGTAACCTTCGAGTGTTACTTGGGCTCTGATTGGTTGATACAGCTACGTCTTTAGTGTCCGCGATTTTGATTGGTTCTCAGGCGTCACGTGAAACCAAACGCGCTCAGTGTGACTGAAGACACGCGCTCGCTCGGACCATTGTTGACCTGTCGCCGCTGTTGAACATTTTCGAGCTGAGTTTTTATCATCGGTCTTGACCATCCCGTGTGTGTGTGTGACTAGAGTTACGGTGCCGAGACTGAGCTGAGGAATTATCGTCATGCCAGGCAGTTGTTCTTTCAACAACTTGTGGTTGCGAGACAAAGACTTTCAACAATGGATAGCACCGCATCCCAAACTGAAAACAATGGCGGTTTGCACCGCGTGCGAGTCGGAGTTCGACATCGCCAACAATGGAATAGCGGCGGTGAGGAGTCATGCAAAAGGAACAAAGCATGCCAAGAACGTGAAAGCTCAGACGACGAGACTTGCCAACCCGAAGATCGGGGATTTTTTCGTGACTTCCCAACCATCGACCGATCCTCCGACGCCTGCTGAGGGCAGTTCGGAGGCTCAGACTGAGAGCAGTGAGACCGTGCCAGCAGTACCAGAGTCTGCTAGTACCTCTACTTCATCGCCATCAGTCAAAACTTGCACCTGTCAGTGCTGTCGCAAGAAGAAAACGGACAAGACAATTGAAGGACTCTCACTGGACCCCCTCTTCGAGGCCAAGGTGCAAGCGTTCCTGTCAGTTGCGAAGATCTTGAACCCCTTTCTCAAAAAGTTTCAAGGAGACGCGCCACTCCTGCCTTTCATGTGCAATGACATCATCAAGATTTTGAAGGTTCTGTTGGAGAGGTGTGTGAAAGCAGAGGTGCTGGAAAAACTGACCACACCAGCTAAGTATGCTGCCCTTGACTTCAATGACAAGACCATCTACCTGCAAAATAGCAAGATTGACCCTGGCTTTGTTGCTGCAAGTATTTTGAAAGATCAGATGGCTGCAAAGAAAGTGAATGAGAGGCTTGCTTTCTCCTTCAGGGATGATGTGAAGAATTTCCTTGTTGCTGTCATCAAGAAGACTGTTGAGAAGTCACCTTTGAAGTTCGGGTTGGCCCGAAACATGGGCTGGCTGGTGCCAAGTGTCTTTGTGGATCGCACAAAGAGAGAGAAGACCAAGTCCATGCTGAAAAACTGTCTGCAGCTGCTCAGCGATGCTAAGAGGCTACCACAGGGTGACATCGATGAGGTGATGAGCCAGTTTTCAGAGTTCTTTGATGAGGCACAGAGGAAGATCAGCACTTTCAACAGTTTTCAGCAAGACACTGATTGGCTAGATGTCTTCTGGAGCAGCCAGCTGGCCACATCCTCCCTCAAGAAACTGTGGCTGGTTGTGAAGATGCTACTGGTCCTGTCACATGGCCAGGCTTCAGTGGAAAGGGGCTTTTCTGTGAGCAAGCAGCTCATGGAAGTCAACATGGGTGAGAACACCATCGTGGCGCAGAGAGTGGTCATGGACCACATCAAACATGTAGGAGGTATCTCCAAGGTTGACATTTCCAAGAAACTCCTCTTTTCAGCTTCACAGGGCAGACAGCGCTATCAACACCACCTGGATCAAAAGAAGGAAGAGGCAGAGAAGCAGAAGAAGGGAGAGAACTGGATGAAGTGGAGAACCTGAAGACAAAACGGAAGAGGATGGAGGAGAGTCTGCAAGCGCTGGTGGAGGATGCTGACAGCTTCGCACGGAAGGCAGAGGACAAGAATGATTTGCGCCTACTGGCAAAGTCAAATGCATTGAGAAAATCAGCCAAAGACAAGCAAGAACAACTCAAGGGGCTGAATGCGGAAATTAATGACAAACTTAATGCACTGGCAAATGCATAGCAGATGCTATTGAACTGTCCAGCATGACTGTTTGGTGTTGTGATGATCATTTACACATTTATGAAAACAAGACCTGCAAGTAATGATGAATGTTCTGTGAAGTTTATGACTGAAATACATTTATTGTGCTGCAATTTAACTTTGTGTGACATTTTGGGCAGAGAGAGGTAGTGAAAATGTGATTTGGTTGGCATAAAAAGTCATGAAAAAGTAGTGGAATTTTGAACCTCAGAGCCTGTACGCACCCTGATTATTGATTAAGGAAGAAGAGAAAAAACGATGATGAATTAGGACAGAAGAATGACCATATTGCAGCATACAAATGGACGATTTTGGAATAAAGTTAATAGCAACAAGGCACCGAAAGACGGGCCAGTACAAAGACTAAACTAGACTGGTTCTGAAACGCAATATGGGTTGAACACGCAGTCGCATCGATATGGCCTGTTGCGCAGGCAAACGAAAACCTTTCTTAAAAGGAACCAAGTATGACTAGCGGAAAAAAGACAAATAACGCAACAAGATTATCACCTACAACACAATATCCTTTTTCACAAAGTATTATAAACACAGTTTAATCGCAGCATTACATTTCACAATTGACCATTTCATTCGACATTCACCTGAAGTGCGGGGTGGCAAGCATGTGCGGCACATGCTACGAGCTCCGAGCTAGTGACTAAGAAGTAGAATTTTATAGTACGAAAGTTGGGCCGATGTATTTACAATGAAGATGTTGCAGTTCTCGGCTCATGAGTCCCTGCAATGTTGAAAATTTCTTGCACATCAGTATAAGTAGGTGCAGGGGGCACCAAATCTTTCATGCTCGTTCCTATATACATGTGCAGGATGCATCAAGACACCTTGCACGTTCCTATAAGTAGGTGCAGGATGCATCAAGGCACCTTGCACGTTCCTATAAGTAGGTGCAGGAAGCATCAAAACATCTCGGGACAGATCCGTCATTTATGTATATGTGTGTGTTGAACTGTAATTGTTGGTATTACTGAACGAATTATATTTTCATTATTTTCCCGTATCTGTGATTCACGAGTACTCCATTTAATTGGTCGCAAATTTCCATCCATGGGTAAAAAGCAAGTTCGTTTGATGAACAAATATAATTATGGGTTTGAGCAACAGACCCTTTAGCTGCAAGTTTTTGAACTAAAATTATGTATAAGCTGATTGTGCTATGCCTTCCAGAAACGTTCATCAATTTCAATATTTAGTAATTAATGCGAAGAGTTTATACAATTTTTAAATTAATGTGTGTTGTCAGTACTAAGATGATCTCTGAAATTCGAAACCTCAAGCTTCCTGCTGTGACTTCCCCAGTATCTTCAAACATTATTTAAATGCTTCTAACATCGTTTCACGACGGATCCGTCAGGAGTGGCAGAGAGGCATGTGTTACGAGGAATGTATAAGGTATGAAGAGTCGACAGGTCTCGAAGGAGAAATTTAAATTTTCCAAATAAAGATAAACGAATAGAGAAGGGAAAATGTAAAGGGTACACAGAGGTAGGCAACTAGACACAGGAATAGATATGACCAATATGGGTAAATAACTGCGGCACGTTAAAGATTTTAATATTTTTATTCAAAAAATAACTCATAAAAAATGAAACAAAAAGCGAGCAAATAACAGCATGAAGGCAAACGAAGAAGTACGATGTACAAATTATTTAGGGCGAGCCAATCGAGTCATTCAAAAACTTGATTCCGAAGAATTGTAAGAAGCTGCAGAGGAACCCTCTAACTTCAATTATAATGCTTATAGTAATTTGATACGTACCTTTGTGGTACAAGCGCAAGCTGCCAAACCTGTGAGAACTCAAGAGTTGGAAAGTGGTATAATCGACCCACGATAATCTGTAGCCGCGTGTTGTTTGACTCTCGTTCTATAAGTATAAGTTTTGTTCAAGATACCTCTGCAGCTACCGTTCCCTGTCTAACTTTTAAGTTGTGAGCTTCCCAGGCTTTTTTTTTCGCTTCTAGAGGCTTCGGCAATTAAAATATACTGGGTGGCTACTGGTTTTGAAAAGTGAATCCTTTAATGTAACGTTAAACTCCTTCGTATAATTTCAACGAATTTGTGAGTTAAACTCTGTAAATTGATGAGCAGACCTACTTGGCAGCCGAAGTAGAAGTAGACTCCGCCTAGAAAACCTCGTTTGTAGTTCATATATGATCCGACTTTTAACCGAGTATTTATAATGAAGTGTTACACTACTTTTACACAGCCATTGTTAATCTCTACGACAGTCAATTTCATCGTTAGAATGCCGTTCTGGCTCGAAAGCGGCCATCTATAGTCAACAGAAAAGGTGTCATCCTCCATTAGGATAATGTTCGTTCTCACTTAGCTCGATTAACCAAGGGTGCCATGACACGACTCGATTGGAACATAATGTCCTATTCTCTATATTCCGACCTCCTTCCTTCTCGTTATCACTCGACTTTTGGAACTAGAAACCATTAGGACCACCTGGGTTGATACCAAGAGTTTGAAAACGAGTTAGAGTGAAAAATTTATTTCACGCGTTAAAAAAACCGCGTGCGCGCACTTGCAGCCTGAATAAGGTTATACTTAAGAATAGAATCATGTTGAGAATTAAATATTTTTGTAATCATAGTTGTTCTTTTGTATCAAACCAATCTTTTCCGTTTCAAGTTGGTACTTCTGACGAAATAGAAACGTTTGAACACTGGTATTACACTCTCTACATGAGCAATGAATTTTCAATATTCGACGATGTAATACTCAGTGTGCCATTCCTGATATTTCTGTGCAGTTACCGATCATCTTAGCGCTGTTTACTGTGATATATTTTTGGGGTGGTACATTGTTGATTTGATGCTCGGTAAGATTTTGTCGTTTTTTAGGTATCGTTCCAGAAATTATTTTTCAGTTGTGTGTAATATAATAATATTTTTCCAACATTCTTAGTTTTCATCATTCTGAAATTTTGTTTAATGCGTACCTACTTATAAATTAGTCGTGTTTCGAAGATTAAACCACACGCTCTGTTCAGTTTACAATAAGAAATAATCATTGCTTGGATCTAAACTGACAGTTGGTGATTAAGGACTCCTGGGATAATATGAAAATATTCGGTCTTGACCGTAATTACAATTGGAAATACTGAAATTCAAGGTCACTTCAAAACAGGTTCGATCACCTTCAAAAGGTGTGGGCGTTTTGGCAGTGTAGTTTCCTCACCCATCTCATCTGCTGGGACGGGCATTGAGTCCGCCACGATTCTGATGCAGCATGTTTGGTTTTAAGGAGAAATTGTTGCCGCTTGCTCTGAGCCATATCATCTTACTCTGAGCCATATCATCTTACTCTGAGCCATATCATCTTACTCTGAGCCATATCATCTTACTCTGAGCCATATCATCTTACTCTGAGCCATATCATCTTACTCTGAGCCATATCATCTTACTCTGAGCCATATCATCTTACTCTGAGCCATATCATCTTACTCTGAGCCATATCATCTTACTCTGAGCCATATCATCTTACTCTGAGCCATATCATCTTACTCTGAGCCATATCATCAAGTCCTGTAGCGTCAAGACGTATACTATAATTATTTTTACGCAATATAGCTCTCGGTGTACAGGAAATTGAGAATCAGTTTTAGGAAGTTGTTGTCCAACTGATCGGTTCATGGTATTCATCAGCATTAGCCTGCGCATGTTTTTTTTACAGAATTTACGTGCTCTTAAGTGATATCTTTTGACAATTAAATTTGATTCTATATTCATGTTCTTATCGTCTCCAGAGCATCAATAGTATTCATTTAGTCATGAAATAAATTAAATTCAATAATGTGCTTATATAATGAGTTATTAAATTAGATTCTGGAAGCTTAGCTACACAACCCGCCCAATTCACTGTATTTTATTTTGCTTCGGATTTTATCCTCTACTGAAGCATATAGAGTTTTCCCTCTATAAAAATCATTGGTATTTTGAAAAATCCGTATCTCTACCTTTTTTCAATAAAACTTATAGCTGTACGCAGTGACTTTTTTAATTCACATCGTTTCTTTTTCAAACTGAACATAAAATGAGATGTATAAAAGGATTTCTTTTTTGTTTTCTGAGTGCCTTGAAATTTGATTAAGCTCTTAGACATTCAAGAAATGCTTAATACAACTTTCAAATTTATTGGGAACTGACTGTTATGTTCAATCAGTGATGACATTCAGAAGTAAAATGTACAACCAATGAGTAGTAATAATTTTATTACAACTATAAGTCTATTTATAAGGCGACGTTTTTAAAAGAGGGCACAATACAATTTTATTGTTCGGTAAATGAATTCAAAAGATAAAGCGGCTCGATTCTCTAAACAAGCCCTAACAACGAGGGTGGATGCTTGAGTGAAAAATGCGTGGCGTCACACGGAAGTTTATGGATTATGGCCTGTACTGTGTGACCATCTTGCTCCAAAAGATCGCGGAAATTTTTCATGCACCGGTTTCCCTAATGTAGTCCTTGCCGGTTGTTCCGAGCCGCACCCTCTCGAGACACGTGCCGTCCTGTGAATTTCTGACGCAGTATGGCTGCTGCTAGTCTTGAAACCTGAATGAAAGCGAGCAGTAATAGGGGAAAACTACCTGTGTAATTATGAATTTATAATACTCTTAATACCATCGATGCTGCTGTTATATAGATGACTGCTGAAGAACAAGTCTTAGTACTTGGGATGAAAGCGGCAGAAAATAAAACCGTTTAAATTTAAGTTCCATCAGTTGTTCTCTAGCATTTACACTGCCCCGTTTCTTGACTTAATATTATTTATTTCGTCTGGTCTTCGATCGTGGGAAATTCTTTAATATATGTTCATTTGAATTATTTCAGATTTCTTATAACGCACGTGCACGAGAAAAGGAGCATTTCAGTTTTGTGTCTAACAATTCTCTAACCCGGAAGCAAAAAATCGTAAAAGGGATCGCTAACTTCTTCGTCGTACTTTATTAATTAAAATTTGCAACTATTTACGACCTGGAAAATGACTTAGTCTTTATATTTAGCGAAGCAGGGCGATACGCTGGTGTGACTTTCCATATTGAAGACAAATTAGTATCAAAGCATTGAAGCAAATAAGTTCGCAATTGCATGGGTTATAGAACAAAAAATGACAACGTTACTGATTACTTAAAGGTATGAGATTATTGTTCACAACGTGTAAATTGTTCACCTTCGTTTGCGCAAATTGCTACAATTTTGAAGGTCTGCTCTCTTTGTCTCAAGCGCTTTTCTTAGATCACACCGTTGCTGGCTCAAAGGTCGATCGCAGTTATCTATTTTTTTGCGCACTGTGCGTTCCTGCGCTTCTAATGTCGCAAATGGCCGGAACTGTTGCCTCTGGGCTGTCGCTACTGGATCTTGCCGCCTGTTTGCCTGCTTCCTTCTCTGCTGCGTGTCCGCTACTTCTGGTGTCCCTGAGGGCATCGCAATAATACAGTGAATATCAACATTCGCTGTTGATTTCAGAAAATCGAATTTGAGTGACATATCAAATAACTTAAAAACTGTTTTCAATCAAAGCAAATCTTTTTAACGTGATAGAATGAAATGAATTTGTCATTTTCATGCTTGCGGAAAAAAACTGGCTCATTACACTATTTAACTAGCTACTGTAATTGAAATTAAATATCTGGATTTTTTAAGCCCAATGACGTTCGTCTCAGTGTGACCGGCTGCTTGTGTAAGAACAAAATTAACAAGTACAAAAACGTAAATCTCGTGTTCAAGAAATGCTCTATTTCGCACCGTATTGTGTCTTCTCTCTCTCATGGCAGGTGCAATTCACGCTCCATAAACTGAATGACCACAAAATTTGTGAGTTTCAGGTTATTTCATAGCGTCTTACTGGTGAACTTTACAGTGCCACGTTTAACTAGTGATTTTATAGCACGCAGTAATCTTATGAGTTTCGACAATGCTCCGATTTATAACGTAACTATTATTGTCACCCTGCTCTGGCCTAGATGATTAGCAATGACGGGGTGTCACCCCTTATTGCTGGCCTAGTTCGGTTTTAGTGAGTTTGCCTCTCGTGTCGGCATAGTTTCTCTCAAGTAAGACTTGGGTATTGCCACTTAAAAGAAGCCTAGTTCCTTTTATGCGAGACAGGTATTTCCACTCAGTAGAGACCTAGTTTCACTCCTAGCAAGATTTGGTCCTCGCCGCTTTATAGAGACTTGAAAGCGGCTCATAGACGATCAATTTAATTGTTGATATCATTGACTCAATATATTGATCAAATTTTTTGTTGCCCACAAAGTCAATTAATTGACGGTCGTCAATCAAACCCACAGACGATCAATTAAATAGTCAATATTCATTATTGACAATAATATTGACAATAAAATTGATCCTCTGTGGGCCGCTTTAGTTGCTTTTAACACACTGGAGTATTGCCGCTCAGTAGAGGCCTAGTTGGTTTTCAGCAAGACTGGGTTATTGCAGCAACTAGCGTCAGCCGGATCGCACCAGTTTAGCGTACACTTGAATATAGTTTGCGCTCCTCAGAGCAGGCGCTGCACGCATTACTTGCTGCTCCGACACTTACTTATTCGTGAAGGCTGGTAGTTAAGTGCTACGCGCTTGTCTGCCGAATTCATGGTGTTAGCACGCCCCCAAATGTGTTACTGTCGGAATTATACAAGCTCATTAACCTGTTCAGATATTTAATTTTTTAAACAATGACTCGTACGTATAATTATGAGACATATTTATCTATTTATTATTTGCCATGAGTGGTTGTAAAAAGTAGCGTAAATTATGCCTCATGTTCGAGAACGTTACCAAGCCATGACATTTGACTCGCGTTACATTCTAATCTATAATCCGATCATTGACCTTTTTAAAACACAACTTGCTAACGAAGGAACATCTCTACAAATTTCCCCTAATCATAATTTGTTACAAATTAATCTTTTGTCTAGCTTCTAAGTTACGGAAAATTTGCCTGGTGGCCTTCCGCTGTAATTAATTCGTTTTTAACTGAACACGAAAACCCCAATTGAGATAATCTCTTTTGCAATTTTCTCTCACGTCTTATCCTATAATATTCTGCGGGAAATGTCCGGGAAGAGAATATCACGAAGTGCAACTCCAACTGAGAGATCCGCACAGACTTATTATAATATGGTATAATTCGCCTCACAGATCATCATAGGCTGTAATATAGGAATTTTCCTCTTTTTTAATTGTTCTTGTTACGGATCTTTACCTGTTTTAAATACAACTTGCAGTTGCTCGCCCTCACTCGATCGAAGTTTTCAACGTTGAATCTCTTATGCATTCATTTTGTCGCTAAATAGATCTCAGAAAAATATGTCGGTATGTTTTCCACGGTATCGAAGAAACGGTCTGCTTGATGCTAATTATTGCCCCGTCATGATATGAGGAAAACACGGTTATTCTGTTTCTAGGAAGGGTAAATGGACAAGAGCAAGAAGCGCAGATGTCTGCTTCATGTATTCTAGCGGGAGCTGCTGTCCAGCGCTGGCGCACGCAAGTCCATTACTGTTTATCTCCCGATATCTGAAACCGCGCCTCCAGCGACCCCAGAGCCGCCTGTCCTGGCAGACGAGCAGCGAGAGCTTGTCTTCCTGGCTTGCTTGCATCAACTTGTTGCTATCAGCGTCTGATCGCAGCAATGTGGGGCAGTTGAATTAAAATCTCCTTTGGCCTTAAAATTCGTCGCAATTGAACGAATCTAACTATTCGTCAATTTTTTGTTCAATTCTAACGTTATAACTATTTATTCCAGTGAGTGATACATTAGATCAATTCATAAAGCTATTGCAATGAATTGTTGAAAATATAACTACTTAGGGTCCCCACAAGTTCTGTTACTTCTCGAGCATCGTACGTAAACCTGATTGGTTTCCTCAACTCGAGTCACTTCCTCGAGTGCTGTTATCCAAAAGGAAGTGATTTATCAGTAATTTTACTCCGTCTTCCGGATAAATTAGAGTGATTTTTTTTTAAACGTGTTGCATCATACCGTAGCAGATTACCTTAAGGGATGTCTACGTATTTAAACACGAAATATTTGTGTCTGATCAGGGTACGGCATAGTCTCTCTCAACGGTACGTCATTTCGAGTCTTTCCGCAAGTTTGCTCGCATGAAGCGTGAGCCACTCTCTTGCAATGAGTGTGTGCGCAATGTGTTCAGTACTTCTAGAAATTCCCTCCATCAAACTGACAAAAAGAGCACGTGACTGCAGCCATGAGCTGACGTAGGGAGTATATGAATGACCATTATGAATCTACTTCACGTCTAGCTTCTTCACAGAGAATTTACTCTCATACTTTTGGGTATTTAGGGGCGTAGAATTTTACACAGAGCGCAACAACTGAACGTATTGAAGCAGTGAAGAGAGCGAGAGAGGTGGGAGGGAGGGGTGGAGGTGCGAGCTAAAGCTATATAGACCAAAGCGAAGCTAACAGGTCGCTATTATCAAGGCATCGTTGAAGGTGTCACAGTGCGGGTGTTCAGTACAGTGCCTCCGGGAGAACTGAGTGCAGTCGCATCTTCATTTAAAACGATGCCTTCTGCATACCTTTCATAAGTTGAAAATACCTCAGTTTTTACCGCACTTAATTTTTTGTGCACGGTTCAGTGACCAAAATTGAATACTGACACTTGACACTCTGAGAGTGATTCTCTGAAGCATCCTTCTCGTTTGTATGTTGAGCTATATGCATATTTAATTTACTGTCGATTATTTATCCATATTCATACTCCTGAGAAAAGAATTACGGTGACATCTGGAGCGTCTCAATTGTATGGCGAAGGTATCATTTACTTAATCTTGAGCTCAACGATAAAGACCCACGGCCCGCGCATTCATTAAAAGCGAATTTGCCGCCTTTATTAATTGAGAAGGGTTTAGTAAGGGGCAAATCTATCTATGAGTGGCATAAAGAGTAACGTACCTTTTTTGGATTTTGTGGCTCTCGTTCGATATTTCCTAAAAGACACAAAGCTCGTTAAAATTTACCGCGTAACCGGTCTATTCCAGTACACGTGATAGCTAAATAGCAGAGGCGTGTTGCAAAAAAAATAATTATTTGAACAAGAACTCTAGATTTTTACACTAACTTTTAAGATTTTGTTGTAGAATAGTCACTCCGGGATTCAACTCTTATGTTCTTTGATTTTTACAATTAGCTCACGTTTTTGAGCGTTACGCAAAACATAATTGTATCTTCAAGTACATCGTTTTCGCAGTAGTTTTCTAACAAACGGAAAACACGCATTAATTCGATAGAACGGAACCCCTCAGAGGGTTACAAGTATTGTATCTAAGGGAATTAGCGCTCCCAGGGGGACTATGTGAGGGCCTGAGCTAAAGGTTAGGTAGGCTTCCTTGTTACGTTAGGTTTTTGTTTTGTTACGGACCATCTTTTTTCGGTTCGCTGCTGTCCTGTTTTTCAGCACCTACTACTTTCTTCTTCAACTTTTTCTTGTTTCATGAACTTGTTTCTTAGCTTCCTGTTTCTGTGCACCTTGTGCATAGATTTCGCGTTCCCTCAACTCCATACTAAATGGTGCCTTCCTCCTTCTTCTCTTAGAACATATATGTCGTGCAGTTAAGGGAGGCTAAAACTTTCTTATATAATAATAATAATAATAATAATAATAATAATAATAATAATAATAATAATAAAAATAATAACAATAATAATAATCGATAGAACGGAAGCGCCGTCGAGGCGGAAGTTACAGTCGTACAGCCAAGACGCGGATACCTTCCATTTGAGAGTGTGCTTGTGTTACGCTGGGCTATAAGGAAGAGCGTACCCAGAATGTTCCCAGACGCGTTTATCAATGAGTTGCATCTTCAGGCATGCGTAAAATGTCTTGACTCCTTACCTTGAGCATTACTGAAGCAGTTCTAATTTCCCAAGCTACTACTGCTTATTTTTTTTTTAGCGAAGTAGTGCTTCTTTCTAGATTAATTTCGAAATAATCTTGCGTAGTAATTTTGATTTGAAATTCAGAAACAATAAATGGTTACGCGGAAACTAGAAATGAATGCAATTAGGAGGACTTGTGTGTCTTAGCCTGGCGCTCTGGCATGCATTGAAATGTGAGATGCGCATGGGATTGACGTAACCTCATTCGTCTGTCGCTGAATTCAAGGTAGATTCCTGCAGAGACTGTTTTTACGAAGTGCTTCGTCCTTCGTTTTAGAGAGACTTCCATTCTTTCAAGCGCTAGTGGCTCTTGCTATTCAAGACTTTTCTTCAGAAACTCAATTAACTAGTTCACTGTCAAAGTTCTTGCGAGCTGTCTGTAAATTCCTTAAGGTAGAGCGATATTGAAAACAAATATCAGTTAATAGCTACAAAAAGCTTGAAAGTGAGAGACGCAAATTATAATTTGCTGTACTTTCTAATTTCAGCCCTCATATTACAGAAAAATAATACCTGAAGATTTTAGAATCGTCTATTTTTAAAATGAGTGTTTTCTTCAACTAAGGAACAATTCAAGAAGTGTTTTTTTATTGAAAGGACAAAGTCAGAGAATCAAAACAAAATGAATCAGTCGTTATTTTATACACTATTCCTACTGCTGGGACTGTGGTGCAGCATAGCGGCGACCTTTGAAATAGCGGACGTCACTCCGTCCTCGACCTTCGCTCCGTTCACGTCTACAACGGAGACACCGTTGTCCGCTTGGCACTCCCAAACTCTCTGGATCATCGTCTTTGGCTTCCTCCTTGCGTTTATACTCGCGTTCGGCGTCGGCGCCAACGATGTGGCGAACGTCTTTGGCACGAGCGTTGGTGCTAAGGTGGTCACTTTGCGCCAGGCCTGCATCATTGCAACCTTTGCAGAAATTGCGGGATCTGTCCTCATTGGTGAGGGCTTCATTTCATTCTTTCTAATAAACTGCTTTGTCTCTTAATAATGCGAACGCTCTAGTCTAACTCAGTTGCTGCTCTTTGGGCTCAATGGCGCACTGAAGTAAGTCATAGCTTCTGCCGTACTTGGGTATCTTAGATTGTCTCGCTTCACCGCTGATGTATTTCGTAGGGCATTGTTGCAAATGAGTGTTTGGGTGGGTTGATAAGTCGCTGAATTATGGTCGATGAATTCGGAAATTTTTCAGAATTGAGGATGAAGGCTCGTTTTTTTCCAGGTTTTTGTTATTGTTAACCGCTATCTTGGTCTTGGGATCTTGGGAGAAGATGGAAGTCACGCTTGACTGCTAATTGCATTCGCTTCCTCTTCAAGAATTGGCTGAAGAGGCATTTAATAGCATGGGCTCAGTATAAATAAATTATCGAACTATTTCGAACACGATCAAGAATATTCATTGTTTTGTATGTATTGTTTGTCAAAATTTCATATTCCATTTTCCTTTACGCTTTGCTAAAACTTTTAATTTTGGCTTTTATTATTCTCAAGCAAATAGAATGCTTTTCGCATTCTATAGTCTACAATCACTCACAAGCAGAAGTTTATAACAAGAAGAAAAGTAGATCAGAGCAGTAAAATTAGCACCTCTTATGATATTTTAGCGGCTTTTTCGCTATTATTTCTACTTCTGTTTGAAAGATGTAAATCGAATTGAACAGTTTATTTACTGCAATGAACTGTGTGACGCAAGAAAGTGCAATAAATAAATTAAACTCAATCTAGCAAGGGAAGTTCGTCTCTGGTATGTTTTTCAGAAGATTGGCTGCGACTGCTACGTATGACAAGACTTGATAGATAGGCATTTTTGTGGCTAAATTCCTTAAGATTGGGCCATTTTCAAGTAAAATTTAACAATGTTGACCGCTCAGAATCTGGCATCTCTTCGAGATTGTCTTATGTTGAGCGGTTTCTACGATTAAATTTTATCCTAAAAAATCCAAATGCGGATTTGGACTTTAAATAGACCCATCTAGCACTATAGCGCATGACATGACCTATACCCATTGTATAATGTTACCAAGTCAGCGATATGTCCTAGCTCGGCAGTAAAGTCCCCGTAATTGAAAAGTGATATTTGTTCATTTCAAGCGCTGTGCATGTTCACCTCAACTCAATGTTTTCACCACAGTTACTTTCGTGACAAACCATAGTGTTGTTTCCGACACATCTTCGTATTATGAGCTCTTTTTTCCAGTAATTTTTTGTACGGTCATCGCTCTGTTTTGAGATTTCTTTCCTCTGATCTATTTCTGACACTCTTAAACTATTTAGTAAATATCTGCCTTTATTTCTATCCGACACTGTCTTGCAAAAGTATACATTTTCTTATTTTTACTATATTTTTCAAACCGTTGAATAAGACTTTCTATTTCATCTCTTATTTCGTTTCTATTAACACTCGAGCCACTGTGCTTTTGAGGACGATTGCTCAGGTTTGGTGGCCTCCTGAGACCTTCAGTAAAGAATTTCATAACACAAGTGATCACCATGAATTCGCTCATCACAGAAGATTTTCCTGAAGTTCTCATTTCACTCCTCATGGCGGTCATATAGGCTACTACTTGTCGCTGGTTAGCTCACTGTCTGTTACATCCAGGTACTATTGTACAACGTTAGTTGTCATCTGCAATTTCATGCGTTGGGCACATTCGGTGAGTAAAAATGTCATGTGTGTTGAAAGTGCTTGGGGGCTGTGTTTCTCGGCGGCGGGTAGACCAAACGAAAAAGTGTTTGTAAAATAACTGCACCAATTTCTTGACCACCTTTTGTAAAATAGAAATCAAACATGAAAATTGGTGCTTGTTTCGTAAAACTGTTCAATTCGTTGGAAGAAAATTCAGTTTCCAACCCCGTGCCCGCAAACTCAGCCCGCGTTCACTAAAACTTCACAGATTAAAACTTCGGACTGTAACGGACTGCTTCTCTCCCTCTCACAGAACTGCGGCGTCTGTCTCGCATTCAACAAAAATACGACTCGCCTGTGACATTCAGTTTTCAATTAATTTACTATTTTTTACTTAGTAATATTCGGCTTCCATCACACCTCATTTGCGTTTAAGGCAACAGTAATAACATATCTGCGTAGAATACGAGCAGAATTTCCAAAAAGCTTAAAGTTTTATTTAAGGTATACATAATTTAGCTCTTAATCATTTCTGTCTTATTTATTGAGTTTATCGTCTTAATTTATGACCATTACCTTAACTCTATAATCTTATGGTCGCAATAACGTTTCTGCCGACCGAGTATTTCTGCTGAATTAAATTGCAGCGAAATTGAGTTTCAAGGCTTTAGAAAATTTCATGAGCGCTGAATTTCATTGAACGCTGGAACTTATTTATCATATCTCGTTCCGTTGAGCTGCATTTATATTTTGAATCAGTAAATTTAAATCATAAAAAACATTCCATTTGGATAAGTCACAATAAACTTATCGGCGTTTTAGCCCGACTATTTTTCTATTGTATTTCAAATATAGAAGTAAGAATACTGACATCAAGTTAACATTATTTTATCTTGATCGTCTCCCTCACCTTCATTTTCACGTTTGTCACTCTTTCTAGTCCATAACATTAGACATGGATCCTTTCTCTCCTGAACTCTTGCCTTTCATCATCGCCGGCTTTGTTTTGGCTTTCATCCTGGCCTTTGGTGTGGGTGCCAACGATGTCGCCAACTCATTTGGTACCTCCGTGGGATCTCGAGTATTAACCTTAAGAACGGCTTGCATTCTCGGCTCCATTTTTGAAGTCCTGGGAGCCATCCTTATAGGTGAGTGCTGGCTGTTCATCCCGAAATCCAATTCGTGTTACTGAGTGAGGTCACAGGTTCTTGGGAGTGGATTGGTAGTCATGCCATCATTTTTCCGCATCAAGCTTTGCTGCTCCGGTAAGGGACTCTGATTCATCAGGTAAGACTATTTTTTGATTTGCGAGTGCATGTTTCGAAAGCATTGTACTATGACCATCAGAACTAGCTTACGTTCTTATTCCTCTGTCGTTTAGGATGAAATAGAATAATTACGTTCCTCGGAAAAAAAATAAAATAATTTGCTCGTCTTGTACATAAAAAAGTTAAAATTAGCTTAAACTTAGGCAGATTTCATTTTAAATTGTTGAAGGGCATCAGTAGTCAAGATGTACATTCCCTCATTTCGTATAAACTTATTAAATACTGCGTCAAGAACTTGGCATAAAGTAATAAAAAAGTCATTCAGAACAGTTGCGTGCAGAGTATATCTATACAACATATATCTTTAGCTTAATCCTGTAAGAAATGTCAAATTTTAAATGTTCAGACTCCATCAAAAATTTTTGGATGAATATTTATTAATTTTTTTAATTAAATGCATCACAACCCAATATGAAAATCAAATTAATCTCAACCTGGCGCGTGTTATTTCTGAACTATGACCAAAATAATATATGTGAGGCCGTGTTCATATTTGAAGGTAAATAGAATAGATTTTCCAGTCTTCAGAAAAGGTTGCAAAAGAAATATGTGTGTGCTAAGATTTCCTTTTGTGTTACAAGCCCAGAAGTATTCAGGGACCAATGGAATTCTTAGTTCCATACATTGCTTTCTTGAATGTGAAAAATGAATCAAGCATAGGATTTTATGAAAATATATTAGAGATTGATATCTTCACTTAATAGATATTTATGCATTTTTTGTTGCAAAGCAGCATGAAATAGTTCTAAGAAATCATCAGACAGTGAAAGCTTTCATTTGAAATTTTGAATTCAATATGAAATAGCAACGCAAAGTATACTTTCCGGTCAAATCGAAGTTATTATGTTGCCCTAATAAGAATCACACGAGTAAATGTAACCATACTTGATAAAAGATCAGCTTTCACGGATCAAAATTGCAGCGGTTCTCTGTTATTGTTGCAAGTTTAGACTATCAGCTAATGGTCGTAACTCAATAAAGGTAAGCGATGAGGGTTCAGTCTCTTAAGAACAATCGTATTGAAAACTTATTCAGTTAAGGATATAGGGCAGTCAAGTCAGTTAAAGTCAACTTGTTGATCACACTGTCAGTTATAATATCTTCATTGAGTTGAAATGTTTTGTTATTTGGCCCTAATTTCAAAGTCTGACCGCTATGTTATAAGGTGGAAAACTGTTTAAGTTCACTTTATTTAAAAGACTTAGTGCTGTATAATTTCAGGTATGGTGGAACGGCACAGATAATCGTTTTGAGATGCAAAAGTGCCCAGCCCTATTTAGGTTAATCGCCTTGTTTACTTTTGAGAGCATTAGTTGCCAGTTTGTTTATTTAGTCCTATCGTGGCCTTACAAGAAGCTTTTAAAATAGCTCATGCATTACTCAGTGTCTCCGATACGTTAGATTACAATAATGGAAGGTGTTGCGCCGTTGGCTAAAGAGCCCGTCTGTAATTCCACTATCAGGTAGTTTTGCTTTTTGGGTCAGATTGCTTACGCTGAATGTTAGGAATGCTCAAGAATTGGATATCAACTGAGAAGCCAATTTCTTGGTCCCGGCTAAATTGATTGTTTAGATATCCCTCCACTTCTGAACATAGACGCGCGTCTCTCGAAATAATTACTGTATAGGATAACCAAATAATTAAGTAGCTCAGTTATTTCATTACGCGGTGGAAAGTTGCAATATTACTTGCCTAAATGGATACGCTTAAAGTTACCTACCCTCCACTAGCTTCATTAAAACTACCTTTGAGTTGATCTTTATTTAAAAAATATGCAATTTCTAAACGCGATTGTTAGAGGGATATTTTGGAAGAAGAAACTGTTTGGGTACTTTCAATTTTTGAGCAAATCCTGATGTTATCTAGGTTTTTAATCACTACTGTTAAAATGGACACCCATAGACTTCATTTAGGTTCTTTCATTTGGATAAACTTCGAAAATGGATGAGCTAACTCATAATTTGTGGAAATCCTATGCTTGAGATTTCTTACCCTAAAACTACACCGTGTGCACTTCACTCATCTACTTTTAATGTAAACAGAACTTTTCTACCAAGAAATGTACTCATGAATAGTTTATTTATAGCATATACGTTTATATTTATGTATTTGAATATTTCCTAAAGAGTAAAATAGCTTCAAACTCTGTATCCTAACCTTTGCGTACCTCTAATGTCGATGGATTATCTAAAACTCTCTGTTCATAAATGTCTAAGGGTGCAGATATTTCCTAATTTGACTGAAAAGAAATTACTTCTTTAAAACTTAGAAGAAAACTTGTTGTTCTTGATTTTTTCAAGATATTCTAAATGGCCATCTGAAAGGTTGTTGCTCTTGTGATTTTTCTTGGAATGAAGTAAGGTATTAAATATTTGGTATTCCACCGTTATGCTGAGAAATTCTCAATTAAATTAAAGATTCAACTAATTGTTAGCAAAATGTAGTATAGAAGACACTATTCATGTCGACACTCTAGATAGAAAGCGTCTTCGGTGAATTGTGTTTAGTTGTATATGACGAGTAAATTTTTGTAGAACATCCAAAAATAGATTAGGATACTATACTTTGGGTAAAATAATTTTGTACGCGTATGTGTAGCATTATATTACCCACTACAGGCAGACCTTAAATCATTACTATGGAACCTTGTACGCACGACTGACGAATTTCTCCTCTCCCCCAAAAGGCTACAAGGTGTCAGACACCGTCAGGAAAGGCATCCTCGATGTTGAACTCTACAACAACACGGAGAAGGAGCTCATGCTGGGATCTTTGGCTGCTCTTGGTGAGTTTTAAACCTCTATTGCCACTCTTATCTGATGTAATTTTAATTTTGAGTTTTTGTAATCCGGCTCTTCTGTTCGCCAGCGTGATCGGTGCAATCTTTCTTTCCGTGTGTTCCACATTGCCCGTTCGTTTTTAAACTTAGTGCGTTATTCCTTTCTATGTTGTTTGGTTTTGTGGTATGATAAAATGTCTAACAATATGACAATGTTCGATTTTTCTCATTTATAAATATATTGCCATAATTGTTTCAGGAAAGGGAGTACCAAGCAAATCTTTACCATAGGAGATATACAGGGAAAATATTAGATATTTCGTCTTACATCTGAGAAAGAAATGATGATGTTTTTGTTTCTGTGAGATGAAATAGTTTTTAAGTTGTTAAGCTATTCTCTTTTTAAATATATAATGTTTTGTTCAATTATCAAGCATAAACCTGTTTGCACGTTTGTCTCGGCTCACAGACACTTTTTGGTCTAATCACAACGAGAACAAATGAGGCTCAAATGTTAACATTGGATGTGAGTGCTAGGTGCTATAAATTCATGATGATAGAGTAAGTAGTCAAAATTTCCACTTTCCCTACTGTTAACAAATATTTGCACGGCAAAATGTTGGAAATAAAATGAAATTGCCAAATTGAGAAACTAATCACAAATTACTGGTAGCTTGAAGGTTAAACGCGTGATTATAGCGGGCTAAAAGTGTGATTATAGCAGTTTAAAGACGTGGTTATAGCAAGTTAAACACGTGGCCATCGTTTGTTAAACGTGTGATTATAACTATAGCCAGGTATTCTTACAGCCTTGGCCACCGCTTTTAAAAATTTACTTGAGAATTTCAAGGTTAAGCGCGTACAGCGAATAACGTGATGATCAAGTAACGAAATATATGAAGTCATCCAGGTAAAATGTGAGCATCAGGTGACTGAGAATGCAACGTGTTAATTATTTCATTTTAAAAGTTACACACTTATTACTTTAGATATTACAACGTGTGAAGTATCTAGAGTATTTGATGATCAAGGACTTATTTTTCGCGCAGATAAAAAAAGGACTTTTCAAAGCTCACACTGTAGTTGAAAGCCTTGAACTCTTTTGATCCAACGTTTTGGAAACATTTGGACTTAACAAAATTCCAACCGGTTTCTCAAATTCACCGGCAAAAACTTGAAGACAGCAAGTTAACAACGTGTGTGATATTTGAAAGAAGTAGAAAAAACTTTAAAAATGACTTAATAATATTTCGAATATGTCTTTAGATAACAAATGGAATTTGTAAGCTAATGGTAGACCGTAGTCAAAACGTCGGTTAATACTTTTAGTAAGCTTATGTTGATGAAAATCTTGCCGCAATTGTTTACGCATGAATAAGTGACGGAACAAAAAATGTAGTAAGAGCGTATTTCGTTCAACTTCTCCCTTGTTACTTTCTCATCATCGTGTTTAGAACTCGTGAAAATTTTTCAAATATATGTACTGAAAATGTTTTTTTGGAGAGTTAATTATGAAGAAAAACACGTGTTTCGACGATGGATTTTATCGCAGAACTGTAGTTGTAAATGAATATTGAGCAGGGAAAGAAACTTCGTGATTAGAGGTATAGTATTTGAAGAAAATGATTTTCCCTTTTGAAATGAGCCCCATTTCTTAGGTGTGAACGCTCTTAAGTAGAACGGCTGCTGACGTTGAATCCGACAATCAAGGAAGAGAAGCCCAGAAGAGTAGCAAGTATACATCAACAGTGTTAGCTACGATTCCTTATTTTAGCATTCATTTCTGAACATTGTCCTAGAGTGGAAAAATGAGATTGATACCTAGAAGTTTTTTTGAGTTGTAATCTATATTATCTAAAGATGGATCAAATCGGAAGTTTACGTCCGCTCCCCACCCGCTGCCAAGCATCATTCATACTACAGTTTGTAGGGAATAGCTTTTGAGTTGCGCGCAGGTGTGGTTGTAGTTTGTGTTGTACTCAATGAAATGAAAATCTAGGAATCTATCAAGGAAATCTAGGAAATCTATCTAGAAAATAAAGTAGGAGTTGATTTATTGAAATTCAAAATCAGTATATTCACCATTCAAAGCGCATTAGCTGAATAAATTGTCTCTATACAATGATTATTGAGGTAGCGCTCTTACTTTCGAAAAAAAAATTATTGCATATTCGCGGAGTGATTACCGTTTACCGAGTATTATAAAATATGGTTCTGGCGTATATTTGTGTCAGTAAAATAGATCTGAGCACCATCCGCTACGGCAGTATTGTGATTTCTATTCGATTTTTTCCTACGTTTTAGAGTGATTCAGTAAATTGATCATCGCGCCGTCATCCATTGCACGTACCACAAATACTCTCACAAAGCGAAAGTGTTGCATTTTTTGACGCCTCGATGACAAATGCAGGCAAATTTTATTTGCTAAACAGGTACTGTTTGTCCATCCAGAGTTACTGATAGTGCATGCAGGTACTGGTTGAGAGTAAACCATTTAAAATCATAACTTTGTACTATAATTTTTAAACACACCCTTCAATACTCTTAACTAGGAGTCATTTCATAGAAACTTTTCATAGAACTTGAAAGAAGCAGCATTCCCATTATGTAAACATCCACAGCCTCGCTACACCTCACCGTGGAGACAAGTACGTAGTGACCGCTAATCAGTGGTGAGGGTAGTAGATATCGCAGCTCAAGTTCTGGCGTCAGTTGACGAGCGCAGCAAGTGTTGCAGCGGCCACACCTGCGCCCTGCAGGCAGGACAGCCCGTGTCGCCGTCACCAGCACCTGTGAGCTCAGCTGCTCGCTGCATTGCGTGACCAGATGCTGAAAACAGCAATGGTTGAGTCCGATTTGAAAAGAATCTACAGTTTGGATATTTTTACCAGAAAAAAAGTTGGTTTGAAAGAACCTGAGTTTTTGGCAACCCTGTTAAGATAGCGAGGTCCTGTACGAGCTTTTTATTCAAATTTCGTTTGGAAATGCCCTTAGCGTGGAAACTCATACCTAAAAATGCTAAATTAGCAACTCGGGGTCAGACTCTCCCATGGTCCGACTGAAGTTTAGTAAGATTTCTAATGCACTATTTCACTGCAGTTGCTGCTCTCTTTTGCTGCTTGTTCCTGCAGGCATATAATATTTCTTCCTTTTGTGTAACTACCTGATGCCTCAATTTTTGCGCGCGTAAATCATGGTTCAGTTTGACAGGAGTTGTTTAACCCAATTTTTTTTCATTAAATATTGCTTCTAAGAACGGGCTCCTATTTTATTCTTAGATCATTTACTGTAACTCAGTGCACACAATAAAAATATTCTTACGCGTTAGTGAGGCGTCGTTGATTAATGTAATGTATACCACACATGTCGCATACTAGCACTTGAGGGTTGTTCGGTCTACAAATTGCAGTCATGGAGGCCGCTCGAAACATTGGATTTTTTCAAAGGTCCGCATTTGCATCGAGTAATTAATGCGCAAAAAAGTGTTCGATCAATCTCGCTCAATTGTCAGGATGATTTATAAAAAATGATTTTAGTACCGCATTTCAATTTTTAGAAAATCCCCCAAGGAAAACAGTAATAATATAGATTATTTTGATCTGTCAATTTAGGTCAACGAACCGATTAGATCAAGTTCAATCTTTTTAGCTCATATCGAGTCAGTAGGAATTCAAATATCCGCTGTTCAATTTTCGGTCTCTATTTCCGAAAGCAGGGCTTTTTCTTGTGAAGTCCTTCAAATTTTCAATTCCCGAAAATATATACTGCACAATTGGGACATAGAGAAAAGAGTACATGCTTTAGGAACTAGAAGCTTAAAGTTAAGCTGCCTAAAATTTCTCAAACTGACTCGAAATGAGTCATACATATACATACATACAAACAGTATGTTCATAAAATCATGGCTACAGAGCTTTCGGTCTATCCGACCAATCTCTGAATTCCAGGATAGAACTGCTATCATTCAAGAACCTTGACACTTTCTAAGCTTATTCATGTTACTTCAGACCTTTGAATAAAACCTTCTTTAATAGTAACTGAATATTGAACTAGTAATTTTACCTTTGGTAATTGACTCTTTTGAGAAATGCGGAATCTCTCTTCACTGCACAGCGAGCCTTGTTTTGCGAACTTTTTTTTTAATCCTTCTTGTTTCATAATCACCAAGTATACATGATACCTCACTTAGAGGATAATACCAGCACGATTTAGTTTTATTTCTAATGAATGGATGTAGAGCCTTTGAGTGTGCTGGACTTCGTTTGTTAAAAATGTAGCATACACCACCATACCCGTATGTACTGTGGAGATTCTGCTAACGGAATGACCTCACCATCACCGAGCTTCCGGATGGTCATGAGATAAATCGCCTTCCTCCCTGACTTGGTTTGGAGTTCCTCAGTATCGACATGTTTTTCATCGTGAAACGGTGTGAAGAATGGTGTTTCTTAAGAGGTTACATTTTTCTTCATGTTTTCCATCGATTATAGCGCTAGGCATCCCTCTTTTCACTGCTTCTACTTCTTGATCACTCCATTTTGTAATGCCATATGTTGAAATTACGCTTTCTCAGCTCTTAACTTAAGGAGGAAGGGAGTTCAATAAAAAAGGTCTCCTTAGGCCCTTTCCTGACCGCCTCCTCACTTCCTGCATCACCAAAGGAGTCACTTGCGACGCAAACGAACCGCGCATTTGCTAGCAATTGAACCTAGGACCTTCTCGTCTGAAGTCCGACGCTCAGAGCGCCTTTGTGTCACGGAGACCTGCTATTGATATTCAGCTGAGGTCACACTAGATTGGCTATTTAGGCTCGCCGATGCGATGACATGCAAAATTATTTTTATTTTTGAACAAGCGAGCAGTGGAAAATTATGAATCGGCTTATTTTGCATCAATTAATAATCATGTCACTGAAAGTCGCAATCGAGCACTATTTTTGTGGATGTATATTTAACTTTAATTTTTCGTAGCACTCAACAAGTGTGATGTTCTAGCATCGCGTTGTTCTGCTACATGTATTATAAACGGGTACGGCGGTGACTGATGCACTCTCTAATTGGCAGTACTATCTATACTCTCTTAATAACTGAGACGGTGATTGATACAGCAAGAGGACGTGACGACGAACAAAAACAAATCGCTTCTCAACCGTTGGGTTTTCAGTTCTCATAAACACTTAAAGCTAACGGATTGAACCCTGCTTCAAATTTAAGGTATTTTGTTACCTTATTTTCATGTTAAAATTTATCCCTGTCATATCACATTATATACCCGTAGACTTTTTCATACGTATACTGTTGTACGTTAGATGTTTACGGGTACTCTTTTTACTTATGTGCAGTATATGTGATCTGCGTTAATTAGCGAAGAGCTGTTCAATAAATTTTCTTACTAAATATATTTTCGAATTTTTACAATTCTCATGTGTAAATTAATTCCTCTGATGGATAGGTATGACATTCTGTGTTGCGAAGTTATCCTCACTATACGAAAGTCGGAAGTTCAAAGTGGAAATTCAGTAGCAGGACCCGTAAAAATTTAACGATCAACAATATCTCTAGTTAGTAGGACTCGTGAAAAAATTCAGTTAGTTTTTTACTTGAAAAACAGGATAGATTCTACCCTAACGTGAGATTCCTTACGTCCGAGCTTAACCTATCGTAGACTAATGATTTCATGTCACCTAATCTGACGTTAACCTTCCTTGATAAATCCTGGTATAACCTATCCTTTCATAACGCGTTCTAACGTGTCGTATTTTCACCTAACCTGTCTTCAACTATGCTAAATTAACCACACTCATCCCAGCGTATCTCAATCTAACCATGAATTTCAATACTATTAACCCATCGTACCTAAGGTACGGCTTGAAGCTGGAATTGCGGGCTATTTTTTTTCCTACGTAGCTAGTGCGTAAATTACAGACAGACGGATAGACGAATGTTGCACAGGCAGGTAGATTTTGGTTCAATGATGACAGTTTGATGAATCTGATCTTACTCAGGAGAAAGCGAAGTCAGCAAAATCATTGAATTGGGAGGTCCTGCCAAGTTTGAGTGACCTAGCTGTGCTTGGTATTTGTGTACCACCGAATTAGGGCGTCTGCATAGCTAGGACGGCCCAGCCGTGCTTGGTATTCGAATAAAACAAATAGCAGCCTAAATTGGCGACGGAGGCCGAGCCCAAGACGCGGGAATTTCCCGCTCAAAAATTGACACGCCTATAGGACGGCTGAGAGCTGTTTCTCTAGTTTTTAAGCTTCGCACAACGAACCGTTTTTAAACTATTACACCGGAGTGTCTACTTTATTACGATGGTTTCACAAATAAGATGACCGTCGGGCATAAACCTAATGTGTACTTCATATGAAAACTATGAGCTATTGTTATCATCTTGTTTTGACAGCTTAATTTTTACAATGATTCATTTAATTATGGTATGTCTCAATATGGTCTCATTTTCATATTCAAACATCAGCCAATTGCTCACGTGGGAACGAAGGTTCTCTGTTCCTACCCTCTCTCTAATAGTTTAATCGAAGTAAGATCATGCAATTGTGCTGGCTGATAAGAATGTTTGAAGCCAATTTGGAATTTGACTTACGATTAAAGTTTTCTGGGTTACTATGACTTCGGAATCAAGAACGGCTCGACAGATATAATACGCCATTTCAATGAAATCATTGAGGATGTCGAAATGTTTATCTTCTGCAATCCCACCAATTTGTATATCAATTCACCGAACAGAATAGCATGAAATAGCAATTCAAATAGTTTGTTAGCATTATTCTGTACAAAGCTGTTCAAATAAATACTTCTTTGACGTTCCCATGTTCGACTATCCAGGCCGTTATTTCGGAGTATTAATGAGGGACGTCTTACAGAATCTCGTAAAATTCTTCCATTCCTCACCTGTTCGAGTTTCCTGATCATTGCGCCATTACTGGCGCAGCTGGACGTTTGACTCTCAACTGTTCTCAGAAGTCCCTGAGTTGCAGCGTTTCCAGGATTTTCCCTTCTGTACTGTAGGATCGAAAGCCCTGCAGGAAATCCCGCTATGTGATTGACTGAGTATTGCTTGTGCAAATAATCGGTGTCACTTTTCTGCGATTTTTCTTTCGTTTTTACAGAACTTCGTTTTCTATGATACTGTGCTCTTCTACTGAGTTTGATTTTTACCTCCTCTTCTTTTTGGGACGTTATTTACCTAAACTTACATATAGTGTCACCACTGCAGGACACCATCACCCAGGGTACAGTAAATCAATCGGCATTTTATCACAGATGCCAACGCTAGTCACACCAACGATTCGCTCTCGACGTGTCAGATACTTCACATGTTTTATTGTCTGGTTGACAAACAGCAAAAAAACGAGGTATTGTAGTAAAGAATTGTAGAGTAAAGGGAGAAATGGATCTAGTGGTGGACATACATGTATGCATATGTGATCATATATCTTCTCAAAAAAGCCATGGTGAAAAATGTGTATTTTTATAGAAATATTAACGTTTTGTTATAATTATGGCATGCGTCCAAAAGAAATATAATTAATTGAATTACGATGTTACCTACCTAAAATCTGGAATTTTTCGTCTTTTTAAATTTTCAGTAGCATATGAACTCAAATTTATCTAGCGTTGCCCATTTTGTATATGAGTTTCAGACATTTCTAGACGTTTCTATTCTACCTTAGCATTGTTATTATAGATTACATCTTTTATTGTTACATTTAAGAGTAGCATGAAATGGAAATTTAGAAAAACTTGTACATGCCAACTAGCAAATTTTGGAATATGCTCTTATTCCATCATCAATCCTGAAATGAAAAATAAAAAAAGGAAAAATTAAAACGTTGGGGTAGGAGTACAAAATGTAAAATACCCAACACCTCACACAGCAACGTCCTATTCAAAATCTGTGGGTTCGCATGCTCGCTAAATGACTTCTTGACACGACTACAGAGTTGGAACAGGGAAGTAAGGGTAACAGTTTCAATGCATTTTAATCGGGAATTAGCTGTGGCATATGGGTGAAAAGCATTAAGATTCTACAATACGGAGGGCAAATTCATCCGTATAATTATAAAGTGTAGCGAAATTTTACAATAAGAAAAAGTGGTCTGATCTATTAAATTGGTTTCTTATAATTGATTGGGATGGGAATATAATTGACTGGAATGAGCTTACAGATAGCCCGTTTAATGATACCTGAGTGTTGGCTGTGGCAGAAAAATTGCGTTGGAGTTGTTCCCTCAACATGCGGTTGCAAACATCAACCATTATTGTAAAGATACCCACAACTACTACTCACGCACTGATTTAGAAATTTTAGTTTGAAAGTTTAAGTTTAGTTTTTAATTTTTTTAGTTTTCCATAATCATTTTTTATAGTTTTCTGATTTGTCGAACCCAATGTTAGTACAACTAGAAAAAACTGTAAATAAATGGTTATTCCAGGAAAACTTTTTGGTGAATGTTGCGCCCTAGTTCTTAACATGAATAAGTACTAGTCTAGGGTGTTTTTTTGTCATTGCTTTTTAACAAGTATACCCCTTTTGCCTTGTAATTCTTTTGTGAATAGCGTTGCTAAAGTGTTTAGATGATATAATATTACTGATGCCCATTTATTGCATTTATTGATCAGTGAAGGTTTTCTGCTCTCATAAAGTGGTCTGTGTGTTCCGTGTGAATTCGACATGTTCTATTTTCATTCATTTACGTATATTTTTGAGTGTGTTCGAGCTGTCAACTTTGGGTCAAGAGCGCTGTAAAAATTTTATCTTGGCTTGAAGTGGTTACCAGACGATTGAGGTGGAGTTCATGACCTCAGGCTACTTGAGAGAGAGCCACGTGCTGCTAGCATAATCGCGCCCATTTCAAGTCATTCACCATGGTTGCTATTCTGTGTTCAATGAACGCTGTCAGAATCCAAGGAATAAGTAAAATTTACGAGCATTTTTTATTAAAAAAAATCAAAATTGAGGCTAACGTGCAGTAAATTTTCACTGAAAAATGTATTGACTGTGGATTTTCTACTTTTTACTATTTTCACTTGTGACTGAGAAGGTATGTTGATTTTATCTATCACGCTAAAATCTCTAATCCTTCGTGACATTTCAGTTTTCATTTTTCTTGGCCACGAAGAGTTTCAGTCCCAAATCTTCAGACGCAAACGTCATACCGATACATGACTGAAAATTTACGTTAATAAATGTCTTAGTCTAAAGACAAGCTTAAGATTTTATGAAATCAATGTTACATAAATGCATGACTGAACATTCTTAACTCGTTGATCGCGATGTGAGCCACCGGTGTACACAGAGGAAATTTTCATAATGCTGCTAACCGACCAGTAGTCTCAAACGTTATTTTTATAAATGGTTAACCAAAGCTAAATGAAGGCATGATCAAGTTAGTGTCTGCTACTTTCGAAATTGATTATTAATATTGACGTGCAATTTGAGTTCAATGAGTTGAATATTGAACTTAGTTTAACCCATTGCGGTCAACATGTTGAATGACATCAAGAAAGTTTTCAATTTTTCACAATTATCAAACGATAACTCACTTACTGATCGTATTTGCCATCCTGGCATATAACGATCGAGTTTACCTCACTTTGCATAGGTAAGCTGGATGGGTCTAGACGAGCAATGACAGACAAATACTTCGTTTGGAAATGCACCATACAAATTTCGAATATCAGGGCTGTCCAGTTAAGTTCTATAATATTTACGGCGTGAAGTCAAAGCTGTTCGCAAATTCACTTCTCTTCCCCGCCGTCCAGCAACGTCCAGACCCGCTGGTGGCAGCGTCACTGCAGCATGCCGCGTGTCATTGCTGGAGCGCTGCTACTAATATAATTAGCCCAACACGAGAAGCGGACGTTTCAATATTCCTTGATAACCATTGCGGCTTATTACGAGCTGGCAACATACGACGGCAGTCGACGTATATCCAACTTATATCACAGCTGCTCACGATTCATGTTTCGTGTCCTCTTCAAATTGAAATCGTGCATCGCTGCCTGTCGCTATGGTTTTATCTCCTAAAAACAGGTATTGAGGCAGATTTTACATATTAGGATTTTTTATTGAGCTCTAATTGTATGCGCAAGTCAAATGCTAAATGCGCAAATAGAAAATCGCTCTCATTCCGGCCGTCCATGCAGCTGCTAAATGAGCCGCGCAGTTCGTAGGTTGTGCGTCGCAGACGCTGAGGCCTCTGGAGCAGCTCTTCCTTGCCGCGATTTTGTCGAGCGCAGAAGTTCCCTTCGGTAGTTATCCTTCATGTGGAGGGGTGAAGCTACACCCACTATTGAAATATATATGCCCTGGGTATCATTGGAGTGTAAAATTGTTACTCTAATTTGTAGGGTTGGTTTTTATGGTAACAGTCTCGTTAACCTTCAAATCGGCAATAATACCTACGCCGGTGCAGTAACGTACGCTTTGGTACTGCAGATGGACTGAATAAAACTATATTTACATATTGATGTTAGTATTTCTGTGCATTTTCTTCCCAGTGTTGCGGAGTCAACATATTCTTCACTGACAAATCAGAGCGGATTCACCAGACTATATCGTGAAGTAATGCAACCATTTAAATTTCAGGGTTAAGTCCTTCAAGTTTTAAGTAAAATAAGTGTACTAAGAAGCAGGGATCTTCCAGTGATCGAGCAAAAAAGCGTCGTCCTCAAGGCCAAGGTAAATGCCTTGAGGCGAATGGTTCATCGGGATCAACAAACGGAGTTGAAGGAATCAACGTGTTTCAGAAATGGCCACACCCAACTACGCCTACCGAATTATAATTATTAACTTCTTCATATATTCCCAGCCTTAACAACTGGCTCAGAAGCTGGAGATTGTGTGGAAAAAAAATCGAGCCATAATGCTCATTTTTTTCTGAAAAGCCAACGACCGCCAGAGGGTAATACAGTACGTCGCACCAATTTGTAGAGACATTAAGTCCTTTTCTGTCATATGAAGATCTTTGTTTTTGGTATCGCCACAGATCTATAATGGTTTGTGTTTCCTCGGAGTACATTTTGTTTGAGAATGTTTAGAAGGGTTTCACTCACACTAATAAAAGTCTCATAGAAGTAATTTTATGCCACCGACGAAATGTGTTTCAGATCTCATTAGTAATACATTCGTACTTTCAGTTGGATTTTTGACATTATTCTGTGTGAATATAGAAGTCGTTCCTTCTAAAGTTTACGATCATAGGGCAAATTTAACCTCATTTACGAAAACGCACGTATCATTTACGTATGGTGTAGTTAAATAAAAACTTTTTACAATTTTTGTGATTTTCGGTGGCGTTCCTACGTTTGGAATATAATTTAAATCACTTTTTCAAAGAACAATGCGATATGAAAGTTTGTGAAAGAACAGCTGTATCCGAAAGTTTTTGAGAGAATAAACATTTTATTAGTATTGTAAACTGTGGGCCATGAATGTAGAAATTGAGTTATTGTGTTTTTCATAAACTTCATCCACTACCGTCATAAGGTTTATCGTAACTACCATTTATACACTTACGAGTATAATGGACAACGTTGTGTGACTCGATAAATTTATGAGGCGCCAAGTCGAATGCTAACTTCTGACACGACTCAAAATCTATTAAATTTTGACGCAATGCTCGCATAATACCTGTGAATCATTAAAATATTTGCAACTTTCCCGAATGAGAAAAGAGCCCGAAGCACAGCCCCCGTTTCCGCTGTTGAACTAACTTGACGCGCTCTTGACGTGTTCCCACAACATATACAAGAGATGTTTATTGCAGACGACTGTGTGTGTGCGCCATCTCACACCAGCAGTGGAGGAACAAGCTCCATACTCGAGGGGCAACCTGCCACCATGAATAATTATTTTCTTAATGCATTTTGTTAGCATTTATATACGTCACAACAGCTTCAAATCGTAAAAATTACGATAGAAAATTTGAAAACCCAATTTCTGAACGAACTTTGAAAGATATTTTATAATATAATTTCTTTGGTGGAAAATGAATTAAAAACTTCCCTTTTAGAGATGCTTTACGTTTTTCATTCAGTGGTACAATTTTCGACTAGATTTCTAGGGAGCCTGAGTGGTAAAATTATATTAGTAGAAATAAGAGATAAGAGCTGTGGCATTCAAAAGATTTATTTATTTCCGCATTCACTTGCTTGAACAGTTATTGATTGTTTTTTTACAATGATTTGTAAAGCAGAAGTGGAAATGCATGTGGTGTTGACAGTTACATCACTTTTTATGTAGAGGAGACCACAGAGAGTGGGCGCTAACAACTACTTCCTGACCTAGAACTTGAGCTCCTCGAATGCCTGTAAAGGTCAATGAGGTTTAGACCGTAGCTCTGGCACACAACGCAACGGGTGATTTACGAGGACTGGCGTGTTACGTTCGAGCAAATGTTAACGAAGTTCGCTCCAAAGTTTCAGCCTTCAATTGAGGGATTAAGGACTTCAAATTTTCACTGCAAAATATTTTCTAACGTAAAAGTTTTTCTTTTACGCCCATTACATCCCTTTTAGTTCGCTGTATTCTTTGGTAATTATTTTTGCCCAAAATTTACGCTGGCAGAAAATGTATGCGAAAGCCTATAATTGGCACAAAGTTTAAAAAATAATCTCAAATCCTGATGCATTTCTAGACAACTTACAGTTGTCGATTGGATGCCACACTAAATTGTAGGACGATGAAATAATTGAGATGACTTGGAATTAGTGTCAGTCGTTATACCATATTTTTACGTGTACGCATTTCGTTTGCTTCCCGTTTGGACCCCTTCACTTAAGTAGTCCTTGTGTGCTTCTTCGTAATTCGAGTAAACTGCATACATAGCAAGTCGTCCACTTCGCGGTAAATATAGATGTTGTACTTAAGAGTTTTCAGTTTTGTGTGTTAATTTCAATTGGATTAATATAATTTCATGCTTTCTAAACTAAATTGTGCTTCGCGTAGAATATCTGTCTCTGAATTCGTTTCGACGTAGGATCCTGACCTGCCATACGGCTCCCATGTTGTTCAACGCATTTCATTTTTTCACACAGTATTATATTTAATCTTAAATTTTCTCGCTGCTGCTATTCCGCTGCTACACATCTTCAAAATGTGATACTATAGTCACGAAGCTATTCCTCGTCTTACTTATTTCAATTCTCTCTGTAAATTGAATCTTACCATCAGCAGAAGTTTAATCATTCCATGGGCAGTTGCTCATCCACGCGCTGCGCTGACTCAATTTTTAAGCCATGGCGTGTAATTCGGCGTGTTTTTTCTCTTTTCTCGTTCATCTCGCTTCAAAATAAAAGGCATCAGCTTACCCTTAAAATATATTCTTCATTTGTACACACTTTAGCCAGGGAGAGTATTTGGAGGTCAATATTCGAGCGCAATTCGAGGCTGGAAAAGCTGAAACGCGATATCGTATTTTTCACCAACATAGTGGAAGCAATTTGTCAGCAATTGGACTTCAGTGCAGTGATAAAAATAAATCATTGCGTACCTTTAGTTGCAGTCAGTATCGGCGTCTCTCAGCTCTGCTATCAATAATGGTTCATAAATGGGGTTCTATGTGTAACTACTGTTTTCGACAGAACTTGGCTCTTACACTCTGTTCCAAGTTACGAAATCAGACATCTGATTGCCCATGAACGCTCGTTTTCAGAAAAATCTGACTCTTACAAAAAGAAAGCGTTACATCTGTGCGAAAATAGAGACCCAATCATCGTTCGTAGGATTCATATAATTGGACTAGACTTCAACATTTTATAGAATTGAACCTACGCCACGTCGGGATGGAAGAATTTTTACAACTGCTCCTAACTTCAGCGAGTCAGAACGATCTTCAACGCTGTAGGCCTAAGCAATGTGTGTAATAAAACTTCTTTTGAGTGAATTCTTTATACAACCGACAGCATACCGGTCACGTGCTTCGAAATGCTTCAACTTAATACAAAAATATAATTTCACGTACTTCGCTACGTTTGATTTTCTTTTATTTAGAGCGTAATAAAACCATATAACTTCAAACTGTATGCAGTAATAAAATAATATTCATTTTAGGTCACTTAAAAACAGGACGGGAAAATTCTCTCCCACGTTTTGTAGAATATTTACAGAGTGCTTTGGAAACCCGAGTTCGTTCCCAACTTTTTTTATTACCTATAGGAACTTTTTATCAGTAAAATTTACACATTAGTTAACACGAGCACAACACTTGGTTGGCGTCGATTGAAGAGTTTATTTTTCCAAAATATTCAAACGTTACTATTTTTTCCTTTTTACTCTGTTTTTCTTGTAGAATAGGTTCACAGCTACCTTACATTCAACCACTTCTCGGTGCAAGTAGTTCTGTTTCTGCTGTAGATATTTTGCTTGCGTGGTAGCCGCTTTCTCTAGCTCCAAAATACCTTGTGACAGAATTACAAATTAGTGTCAGACCCAATATTTTCAGATTATTCATGATGCCTTGACATTTAGTAAACGTGCTTCATCATCTGGTTCACAGAATTAGTAATGGTATCTGTTTCTTTCTGCCCTTCTAGAAACTATTGATTTTGAAATGCGGAGACGGTCAAACCTAAGGTTTTACCCAAGCACTACTGGTAAACAGATATTTTTCGATCTCGAATAAGAAATTTTCCAGGAACAAATTTATAATATTGAATATGAGTATGCGTTGAAAACTCGCAATTTTTATTAATTTGTCTGGGATATTCGTTGGCAGGTGGGTCGTCCATTTGGAACCTGGTGGCAACGTTCTTCTCCCTGCCCATCTCCGGCACCCACACCATCGTCGGCGCTACTGTGGGCTTCTCTCTCTGCGCCAGAGGATGGAGGGGGGTCAACTGGATCACTTTCGGCAAAATTGGTGAGTTAATGCCTTGAAAGAAGGAGACGCTAAGGACGTGTTTGCGCTGCGTTATAGGAAATTAATTTTTTGCAGATCTCGTTTGTTTTTTCCTTTTTCTGAATTGTTGGTACATCAGCTAGGTGCGCTTCCTTTCCATAAAACAAAACTGTTTATTTTCGAAATGGAGAAGCGATACAGTAAGACCTCGTAAGAATGGCAGTTTTTAATTGTTGGCATTCTAAAGCTAGGAGCTAATTCTATTCTAGTGTTTATGTGACCATCCTCCATGCTTGCGCTCTGATCTATGAGTTGGTGAGGCAGTTTATAGTCTTCATATTGGACGTCAGTGACTATAATAGGTTTTTTCTTATTAAACTGAATATTTTGTTGTGTCAACAACATGCTGAACATGTTCTTTACCGTGTTTTAAATAAATCTAAAAATACGGTTTGCAAACCTTATTTTGCTTCGTGCATAGTTCTAGTGATATCATATCTCACCTGCTAATAGCATTATTTTTCTAACTTTTTATGGCACTCGAATAGAAAATAAATGTAAAGATAAAATAGATATGAATTTGTCTTGAATGCTGTTTTGTTGTGTTACACTATAAATTTTGTGTTGTAAAATTATAAAGAAATAAAAAGTACAAATAGAGAACGCTCTGTAGAAAGTTATATGGTAGCCGTTACACTTATTAGAATTTGTAGTTCGATACTAGATTTTAATAGGACAAATAAATTAATTACGTGGTTTGCAGCAATTAAATCATCGCTTTGCGCTAACCAAAATTCCAGTTCCACTCTGTACACCACACGCCACAGAAATGAATATATACTCCACCGGTCATGGGAAGCGAGAGGAAGAATCCTGTGTGGCAAGCTCCTTATGCGCTCATAACGTGTACTGGCCTTGTTATATAAGTACTGCCTCCGGTCAGAAATAGTTGGTCCGTAGCAATGATGTAGTTGGTCGGAAATATTTGCTCCGAAACCATTGTAAACCTTTTTGAAAGGATACGTGCAAAAGTACTGCTTGTAACAAAAAATAAACTTTAATATGTAATTCAGTACATGAAATTTATAATGTATAAACATCAATGAATATTCTTTTTAGTAAGATAAATAACAAAAGGCAAACTCAACATAGTAACTAAATACATGAAATTGATACTGTATCAACAGAAGAAACATATTTGCCACTATATTTACTCAATACTTGCTAATTTATCTTCAATTTTTCTAAGGTATGTATTGAATTTGGAAGAATGCCTTTTCCTAGTTGTACCTTCGACAGATGTTGAAGCCTGTAAGTGTTGCCACCGTCAGCCAAAATAATCTGTTCTACTGTCTGCTACAAAGTGAGGATAATTTTGTTCAATGTTGATCTCTGTATAATTCCTCAAAGCTATCTCTCACTGCTTCAATGAATTCATCAACGTTACGTGGTGCTTTTTGACGTTGACGAGATTGGATTGAATTGAAATAGCCGAGGGGCTGTAGAGCTCTCAAGCAGTGCCTGCAGTACTGCTCATGTCTCGATCAGAACCTGTCAAACCTTTCGTCTGTCTGTTATTTGTGGACTTTCTACTAGTATCATCTTTATTTGCCATATAGGGTAATTGAGGAACTTTCAAACATATGAAAAAGTAAAAGATAAATTAAAATTACTTTTACCCTATTATTTATTAAAGTTTAAAATTTGTGCTCAACACACCGTGCACGATCGTCTACTGTACTCAAAACCGAAGTTCGTTAAAAGACGCTAAAACGCGGAGAGCTTTCTGCTTGTGTAGCAAATATATCCGAACGGAGGGATTAATAAAGTTCGAGACCTCATCGAACGTATTTTTTATATTCTGTTATTTTAAACTTCCCATCTATTGATGTGTTGCACTGAAGAGTTTAGGTATACAGGGAATACATTTTCAGAATCCTTATTGAAAATTTATCAAAATTTGAGTCTAAGAGACTAATTAAACCTTTTGTGCTTGATTACCCAAAATGAATCATTTCATGAGGCAGTGGTTTCTAAATTTGATACGCATATTTCTTCAAGTTATTATTTTCTACTGAATTGCTCAGTAAATTTCAACCTCTTTAATTTGTTTTCCTACGGCTTTATTTCAACGTCAATTTCTTAACTATAACCGATATAAACTGGGGAATTGAAGTCATAGTTTTTAATTAAAACGCACACTTAGCATGCATTGATTATTCTACTTTTGTATTTGTTGAATGCAGCGAGTCGAAACGCCGGAAAACTTGGCAAAATCAATGTGGGGTAAAGTGTCTTCGTTCATCTCAGTGCTTTAAATTAATGTTAGCCTCAATTATCACGATGATGTTCTTATCTGCAGTAAAAGCGTTTTGTGCAAAGTGCTTCTTCGTTCATCTCAGTGTTTTAAATTAACGTTAGCCTCAATTATCACGATGATGTTCTTATCTGCAGTAAAAGCGTTTTGTGCAAAGTGCTTCTTCGTTCATCTCAGTGCTTTAAATTAACGTTAGCCTCAATTATCACGATGATGTTCTTATCTGCAGTAAAAGCGTTTTGTGCAAAGTGCTTCTTCGTTCATCTCAGTGCTTTAAATTAACGTTAGCCTCAATTATCACATGATGTTCTTATCTGCAGTGAAAGCATTTTGTGCTTAATTTATGAAAAATTCTACGTCCGTTTAAAATCTTGCTGAACTGTCAGGCTTCTGATTTTTGTGCCTAATGCTTGTGACAGGAAGTCGGTGTTTTGCAAGCTAACCTTCAAGCTCGGTCAAACATCACCTTACTAGCAGAACGGTCGCTGATTTTTGTGCCCCAATCTTGACATGCAGAGTGAGCGCCGACCTGCATTCTTCTTTGAATCAGAAAAAGAACTCTACGTGTAGATTTCAAGTCTATTTTCCCTCCCTGAATAATAAAATTATTAGCTATTTCAGAATTCAATCTGTTCCTGTTTTTTTTTGAAGGCGTATGAAAGTAGCATATATGAATGGATTTTCTTATATGCATGGTAGACTGTCGTCTCTGTGTTGGTCATTATTATATGGATTGATAACCTTCAGTTAAAACTTGATCCATCAGCTGAACGGTCGCCGATACGTGAAGTTGATGTGTGCAGCATATATAATGCCTAAATAATAATTGTTACTCCCGCGTTGTGTTGGCTAAATCTCACCTGAACGTTAAAAACCAAGTCAGGCAACATACGTCGGTCTATCTAGTGGAGTGATGGTATTCATTGTTATATTGCAGTCTAAATTTGTTGAATATACGTGCGAAGTATAGCTCCTGCCTCTCAGCAGACTCAGGTTGGCTAGACTTGGCTACGGCGAGCAGTGGAGGGAGGGGCGGGAGGCGGCGAGACGTGGTATTGAGCCAAGCCGCGCAGCAGTGAAGAAAACAGCAGAATATAGAGCACTTGCGTTGGCTAGATCTTTATACCGAGCATTTGTCGTGTTAGAACTTATAGAACATTCCATCTCTTCTGAGTTTCGTATTGTAGCCTAACCTTGTAGAGTAAGCAACGATAGATCAAAGCACGTCAATGTACAACTTTTGCTGGTATAAAACCTTGTTCAATTCTGCATGATTTGTTCATTCCTTGATTATCGATGCTAAATAAATATTTGATGTTAAAAGTACTACACAAAATTGGTGTGCGAAAAAATGAAAGTAGCAAAAATTACTTTCTAGAGCACGAAAAGGCAGTGGTTTCAAGTGATAAAGTAATTTGCGTCGATTCCTTACCTTAAATTTTATCGCTGTACTAACCGTTGGGTATTACATTTGAATGCAATAATTGCAAAAACACTATAAAGCAAATTTTAGGATATTTTATACACCAATTTTTCCGACAATAAAAAATGTAGGAATTCATCACTTAATTACTCAAGTACACAATACGTATTACCTTCATTCTGATGGACAGTGTTCAATTTTTATGAATGGTCACGGTTCCAAAAGCTGATGAACGACGACGACTAAAGAAAGTGTCATACTTCCTTCTCTCATGCCTTGCTCCTCACCTTTTAATGTTTTATTACCAGTAATGCGTTGTGAATACGATCTATCTGCAACTATTCTGGCGACACTCGAAAGCATTGGTGATGAATGCTGCTGCTTTGAGGGATGTGCCAACGCAGGCACGAGGCCGTCCTTGCCTGCCTCGGCGAGGAATAACGTCTCAAGCTATTTTGCGTTTGCGCTTGCGCGTCTTGTTTTCCTTCTATGATATATTTATTTAAAGGGATTTTTTCGCTTTGAACATTTTGCTTTTATAATCTTTGGGTTAATGTAAAATTTTGTGCGGGGGTTATCGAGTTGAAATCACTAACTTGAAGTGCGTTAAAAAATGGATCGGATGTTTAAATTAATTATCATCTTGATAATAACATAGGGTTCTTCGAACACACTCATCAGAAAAATATTTTATTCTCTGTCTTTACTAGTGTGGTCATTCACGAAAATCACTGCGTCGTAACAATTCTGTGAGTGCCGGGAAGACCTACTCCACCATTGGGATTTTCAAGTTGGCTTCAGAGTAGCTATTCGAACATGAGTGTCTGCGTTCGTAAGGTCTATTTTTAGCTTAAAAGATCACTCAAGTATTTTGTGCACACGAGGGCTTATCCTGTGGCCACAAACCTGGTCTGCGGTAGGGGGCGCCTGCCTGCATTGAGTTGCTCTGCGCTGCTTTCTGACTGGTTCCTGGCGTATGCACATTTTATTGATATGGGTTTGGTATGAGCTTTGGACTTTACCCTATCTTCAATGGATACATCGTCATCAATTGAATTTGCCTCATAGCGTGCTGGGAATAATGAGTTTTCTTTACTTAACATCAAATTTTATATCAGGGACTAACCCCACATTTGCGTGCACAGGATTGGCTATCAGAGAGGGTGAGGTTGCCCCGCCCACGTTCGTTAGCTGCATGTTCAAGCGTGTTGATCACGTGATGCGCCATGCGCATTGACTCGTTTCCACGGTATTTTTGCATGACTTGCAGTCCGCATCCACTATGCGGGAACAAACCATTATCGGACGTCTGACCAGGTGCAGTGCATGCTGATGCAGCTTGCCTTTGCGTCGTCTCATAGGTCTTCGTTAATGTACGCCGATTGTCAGCCACAATGCAGGGATACGAAGCTATGTTCAGGAATGTACCAATGCAGCCTCTGTTATTTCCTCCAGATCACATATGAATCCACCCAAAAATTTATCATTCTTACCTGAAGTGGTAAAGTTATTCCGTTATTATTTTTGTAGGAATTTGGTGGTTCTGGGTGGGTCCCCTCCTTCATATCAAGGAAGCTAAACACTTTCTTGTTTTCAAGTAGTGAGCGTTAGCTATGAATCGAATTGGGTCGTTGTATCGCTAGTAAATAAAATTCGATAAACATTTTCACCTGAACCTGGAGCTTTTCTGCCTGCTGAGGATTCGCTATCTTAATGCAATATTTCACGTCAGTTCACGTCCCTTGGTAGTGACTTGTCAGGTCGAGTGGACTTGTTCAGCAAGATAGAAAAATATTTTACATGCTGAGTTCACTTCGTTACATGAAGCCTGCTGGACAGAAAAATAACATTTTAAACCAAAAAGGTTGCACAAATAACTCACTCTCTTGTGTTTTTATGACCTGTATTTGACTTTTTGTTTACATGATTTTAATCAGCTTCAACTACTCCTAAATGATGAAGGAAACACGCATTTCAGGTTCAATTTTAGGTCATGAATGAAAAAGGCGACTCTCGGTGAAACTTTGCTTCACCGCAGCTAAGTTTGCTGGCCAAACAAATCATTTTCTTTGTTGTAGTCTTCGCTTGCTTTCCGCTGGCGGTTGTTCGCACGCGCGCTTTCTGTGATGCCCACGTGACCTACTGATGCTGGTTTCCTATTGGCTATCAACCGGCACGTGACCACGCCTCCGACATTTATTAGTAGAAGATGCGCCAACAACCAAATAACTCCGTAAAGTTTCATCGTAGGAAAGAGAGAACGCTAAAATGATTCCAATGAGGCTAACTGGTTTCTTTTTTGTACAGTAAGCTTTAGCCTAAGTATAAACCTGTTGATATATTTCCCAAATTTCGAATATTTGATGCTCATTGGTATGCATTTGCAAACTGAAAACCTTCTGCTTCAATAGCCTCATCTGTTTCGTCTCTCGTCTCGAATAGAAGTTAGCCGCAATATTATGCGCAACACTGCATTGCTTGTTGAAGCCTTAGGCTTAAGCTTCGTGTTCCACTCCAGGATATTTGGTAAGTACTTAAGAATAAGTTAAGCAGAAAAAAATTGTGATGCGGCGACTTGCAGCAAAGAAAAAATCTCTCACATTTTGTGAGTATTCTTTCTAAAAGGGAAAATTGCATGACAATCCTTCTGTATGAGTATAGAAATTATTTGATAATTTATACGTAAGGCAATCCTATTAGGCGATATATATCGCATGTAGCATATGCCCATGTCATATCCTCACTTCACCAGCAACACTCTTCCCTATGAATCAACACTGCGAACCATTTAACATACCTGCTAATTAATGTAAGTTGAACGGATTTTATGAATTGATGTTATTTCACATTGACCTAAGCTGGCAGATTTGAATTATATATACGTTATCAATTTGTAATAACCTACTTTTACAGATTTTATTTAGCTCGGAGAGATGAAGTGAACTCGGCAAATTATGGTCAAACTTCTGAGCTCCAAAGTGTCGAACCAGTACGGTGAACTGCAAAACACAAAAAACATGCTAGTTCTGCTTTTAGAAGTTACTGCACACTAATAGTTCTTCACTTCAAGAAGAAAACACTTTTTCATTTGAGCTAGGACGTAATGAGCAAACAACTCTGTCGACATCTGAGGTTGGTAACTTAATTATTTATCACTTACTACAATCTCGTACGCTAAAAGTCACATGGCTTTTTTGAGATACTTTAGTTATTGTATCACAGTGAACGTTAAGATTTTAAACTGTTGTATAAGGTTAAAAGCTCCCTAAATGAGCACGACATCAATTTGTTCCATAAGGAAAATTTTCTTAAAAGTAGGATTCGCTTTGGAGACGGAACACGTTCGGATTGTGACTCCTCTTTCACTTTATAAATAGGGGATGAACCTCTACTGGTCGTCTGCATAGAAAGAGGAAGTCGTATGCACTCTCAGTTCTTCTAAGTAGATGAAAAAGATTCGGTCGCTGACATTTAGGCCGAGTGCATTCTACCTGACCAGTCTGACTTGGTCTTGTTTTTATCCAACATTTCAGCTCCAGAGAAGCTTTGCTATTCTCATAATCCTTGCCTTATAGTCCAGTACACACCTCTATTGAGATTGTTCATATTTCCCCCTGATTGGCTGGCTGTTCTACGAACTTTTAAATTTTAAGTTGGACTGCAGTTTTGCCGATTATAAGACATGATTTAATTCTTTAAATGGGGTTGTGTTGGGCACTTTTAACCTAAAATACACTTTCCGCATTCTTTCATCGCTTTGTAAATTGAACTGCGGCCAGCGTAGAAGTAAGATAGTCGAGTCAAGAACGAAATTTTGATATCAGCAGTTCCAATTGCTTTGTTTTAAAAATTTTAATCCTCAAAATCACCTCGGAAGTTGCTAAAACAGAGCTACATCGTAACGTTACTAGGTTGAAAGTTGTAATACTTTGAAAGAATCTTTAACTTTTGAAACCTCCTTGTTGTAATTCTGTATGCACCAGCGAGCATAGTTTTATTAACGTTTGTATTTTAATCACAAAGAAGATGAACTTGCGGGGATTATTCTCTCTCGTATTTTAGGGAACGCTCCTGGGGATGCGTAGGGTACCCGAGCTACACTTATAGGCGTTATGCTGGCAGTGTCTTTTTATAGAATGTGTCTCTCAGGTTCTAAAGAAACCTATCGTAATAAAGAGTATTTCTCAACCAAAGCGGAAATCCATCTTCTACGGGGTAAGCACAAAATAGCTATGGAAGATTTGACACTGTTGATCCGCCGATCATTCTCGTAAAATTTCTAGGTTTTAAGACGTTTGAAAAAACAAGAAGCGTTTCAAGACGAGCAAGGCAATTAGAACTCGAGAGACTGATCGTTTAATTCGTAAAATTGTGGGTCATCTGTCTAGAGTAAATAAATACTACAATCTCTGCAGTTCAAGTAAAATGGGAAATTGAAAAACTGCAAGCTTAAATCGGTCATTGCAAACCGTCCAAAGACAGCCTCATGAGGTTCGATGGGGTTTGGAAGGGACCTGAAAATAACAATGGTCGCTTGGGCAAAAATTATTACTCGCGTACCATGTGCGAAAGAGTACATCCAATTGACTGGTGAACAGAGATGAAAGTATATTCGTCACGTTGGAGTGGCAAATTAAAGTATAAAGTGTTTGATTCGGTAAAAATGAAATTTGTCAAACCAGGTTTGAACCCAAGTATAAACTCCCCCTGTAAAGCATGGCAGAGGCATGGCATGGCATGGCAGAAAGCATGGTTCTTCGTGTGGGGTACCGCCAGCGCTGCTGAGACTTGCCCGCGCGAAGTCGCGTTCAAGGCTCGAATGAACTGACTCTTGTGTGAAAATATGCTTTAAACAACGATGTACTTCTATACAATTGGAATATACGGAAGAAACTTTATTTCTCAACAAGATAGAGATTCGAAACAAGTATCTCGCCGAACGCAGCGATATGCATACGAGTAAATAGTTCAGAGATCGTCTCAGCGTGTTGGACAGGTCATCTCAGTCTCCAAATTTGAATGTTATTGAGATCTAAACAGAGGTTTAACTACTCTTTTGAGTTGGTAGCCTGATGTGAAATGCGGACGGGAATTTCAAATTGATGAACTCCGAGAGGAAGCAAATATCACGGGCCGCACTAAACGAGTTGATCTTCTCCACTGTCAAAGGCAATAACTGGCAAGACTGTGAAGTTCAAATTTGGTAATAAAGAAATTAAATGAAAATTATCCTACCCATAGTAATTTCAGACCTCTTCAAGCTGTAATTTTTGTGAAAGATTTTCCTCGTGCATGATTACATATAATGTAGGGATTGGCGTTCTGTAACTTGATGAAAATATAACTCGGCTTCATCCTCCATGTATGAGTGAGATAATTTTTTTCTCTTTAAAATTTTAGAAAACGCATTACGACCTAACACTGCAGATGCTCTTTATATCAAGTCGTATACATAACTGCAGCACCTGGGGCCGAATTTCAAGACACTTGACGTCGTAGCGGCACCGCTGGCAACGTAAGTTCTTATGCTTGGCTGCTCTTCGTATTACAACACCGAGTGCAACCACGCCGACTAAGAAGAACTTACGCTGCAAACCGTACCGCTACGACGTTGTAAATTGTCCGAAATTCGGCCCCAGCTGGACTACACACATTTACGACAAATGCTCATTCTGCGTAGCTACCTCTTACCTCAGCTGTTGCGCGATTTTGGGGTCACGAGAATGTCCCTCTCGCCTGCGTGAGATAGCAGCGTCCTCGTGACATACAGATTCTATTTCTGGGGCAAACCTTGGGCTGGTGACCGCTGAAACTTCGTGTGCCAACTATACGCTCAGAGGAGCTCGTGAAGCTCAATGGAGTTACGGAAGTGATGTTAACGAGTAATTAACTCAGGCATGTTACGAAGCATTCCTCTTAAAATGATTGTTGTTATATGGCGTATCGGAAGAAAAAAAAAGCATTATGGATCTAGTACACTTGCGCTCTGAACCTGCATTTTCAAAGCATTCGAGTAGATGTTTCGGAAACTTGAACTGGCTTGATAAGATATATGCTCAGAAGCTGTTGTGTTACGAAATTGATTTCAAATCAATTAGCTTTCAGTATTACGTCATCAGCCTGTTTCTTTACACTTTGAATATCGGAGTGGTCTCGAAGATACGTGATTTGAAGTCGTATGGTCAACGAGCGATCATATTTTTCAGTTGCATCGTGGTTCGTTTCCCCGCTGATGTCGGGCGCCATCTCTGCCGTGATTTTCATGATAGTCCGCACCTTCATCCTGAGCAAGGCGGACCCCATCACGCCAGGCCTCAAGTCCCTGCCGCTTTTCTATGGCTTTACGGTGCTCGTCAACGTCTTCTCCGTCGTTCACGACGGGCCGCACAGTAAGAATCATTTCATTTACAAGAAATTCTAACCTCTAGTGGTGACTTACGTCAAACGCAAAGCTGTTGTGACTCAGGTTTCAGGGAATTAGGGATTTCTCGCACCTGCGTCTACGTGAATATTAGATTTAGAAAACCATTAAACTGTCGTTGTAAAATTTTACCTTAAAATCCTAGTGAAGAGACAGTGTTTACACCGACCCTGCTTATCACGTTTTCAACAGTTACGCTTTGAACTCTCTGTTTAAGTCTGTGAAGTTTAGTTTCTAAAATGATAACTTTCAACCCATCGTCAGATTCCGGAGCACTAAATGCTCATTAAGTAGTTTTGTGGATATTGTGTTACGGCAAATAATAAATGAAAATAAAAAAGTATCTCTATAGAACTGACAATATGCACCTTTGATGTGCTTTAATGTTCGCAATCGCTCTTCAATGTGAGTCAATTAAATCGCTTTCGTTTATTTCCTCTAACATCCACAGTTACTAACCAATAACGCAACCACTGATGCCCAGGAATAGCAATACGTATATTCGGGTAGCATTACTTCATGATTTCTGATTAGACCCGTTCCCGACTTTGTTGTTATTCTGTGAATGCCTTATTTTTTGTATTCATAAATGATTACTTTGTTTGTAGTGCTGTACTTTGATCGCATCCCGTGGTGGGGTGCAGTCATCGTCGCGCTCGGCGTTGGCGCCATCGTGGGGCTGGTGGTTCAGTTCATTGTGGTGCCCCGGCAGCGGCGCTCCATTCAGGGTGAGCGAATGTCTGCGAGTTGAGGCGTTTGAGGCGATACCCATGAGTGTGTATCAACTAAGGATCCTTACTTTAAGATATTTTAAAAATCAATGATGTGTTTTTTTGTGTTGTCGTTTTTTGGAAATAAACTGTTCTTCTTTTTGTTTTGTGTTCTAACGAACACAGCGACATATTTCTTAAAAATATGTTGTTTCATCCTCTGTTGAATAAAGTTTCGGGGCTATAAAGAATGCAGTTAATAAACACCACTGCTAGCATTTATGGCGTAATTAAATTACTTGAAAACACGCCCACTGATCTATTACTTTATAGAACACCTCTGCCAACTACTGAAAGTTACAGGGTGCGCGCTTCGAAGCCCATTACCTTTTACAATACCATCAATATATTTGTATCCTTATCTATTGACGCCATGATCTATAACTGCCAACTCTGATCGTTTTTTTGTACGACGCCTCTTTTCATTTCGTAGTTTTTGGGCATATTTCCTGCACCGTGGATCACGTCTGCTTATGTACAAGAATGTGACTATTAAAGATGATGGCATCAATTGATTTTCAATCTCACGCCTTTCCTACCTCCCTCCCGTGTCTAATGAAGATAAATAATAAGATATCCTTCGTGTGTGTGACAGTGTTACATTTGTAACAGTTGTGCTCCTGGATACAGTATGCACACAATTTTTTTAGTTTAAATTGTCAGATTACAGTGAAAAATAATAATTTCCATTAAGGGAATATTACGACTGGATATTGAAATTAAACTAGACGCATGAAGCGAATTAGAAAAATTCAATGATTTTTAAATATATTTTTTAATGATTATTGAGCTGTGGATGCAAGTTTAGCTTCCGTTTGATGCTGAATATTGCTTGATGTGTCACAAATATGGGAAAATATTAGGGCGTGAAATATATCGATCGTGTGAGTAATCAACTGATCGATCTATCGTTCTACATTTGGTGCCCTGGCCGCCATTTGACTTTGAGGCCAAGAATGGAAATAAATATCCATAATTAACTTGTTTTCAGAGATCATCGACCAGCGCAACATGAAGCCTTCCTTCACATTCGGCTCAGTAGGTGAGTTCATCACCGGCTGCTGCGTTACGCTTGCTCCCACGTAGCAGTTATAACCCTGCCTTTACTTGTGAAGCCTTCGAATGTCAATGAAAATCCCAGGAACATTTTAGAATGCTTCTAATTTGAGCAAGTTACTGGTATTTTGGTTTTAATGATAAAGAATTATTCAATTTTAGTAGATATCATCTTTTCTAATTTGCTTTGCAAAAAAATTCATTAGAGTATATAATAAAAGATTTCGCATTGTTGCTGTACAGATGAGAAATTCATGAAATGAATTAGTGGCAATTATACTCATTTCTCATGGATAAATGAATCTTTTTATTTCATGCGCCTAAGCTGAATTCGCTTTCTACTTAGTTTTGTAAAATAATACACTTTTGAACTAATTGAACCCCATAACCAGTAACACTTTACAGAAAACTGCTTCTCTCTTCGTTTTTTAATTTCTATTTTACCAAGTTTTGACAGCTTTAACTGGTCAAGTTACTTGACGGATGGGCACAATTATTTCGAATTTGAATGATCATGTGCACTTCAGTATCATTTGCACTAATGTGAGAATGATGCATTAAAATATCATTCGGAACAGAGTTGTGGTTAACTGTGTTAACATTATGTTTCTATTGCACCTGCTCTCTGAACCTGCATTTGCGAAGAATTCTAGTAGATGCTTCGGAAACTTGAACTCGCTTGATAAGTTATATGTTCAGAAGCTATTGTGTTACGAAATTGATTTCAAATCAATTAGCTTTCAGTATTACGACATCGCCCGTTTATTTCGCCACTGCTTGATAATTGATAATTTCAAGAAAATTTATAATTTCCTTAAAAAATTGGGTGACTCTGAAATGCACTTGTGCGATCTGCCGAAACTTTTGCTCATGTCAACGTCGCAAAAGTAGCCTCGCACCGGATGTGTGTTTTGTGATCGGTGGCACTTCGTCTCGAGCGAGAAACTTCATATGTATGGACGAGTGCTGCTGGAAGAGGACCACTTATTGAGTTAAACCATCTAGAAGCTTACCCATATGATAGCACTCGAAAAACTCAACCAGCTGCACTTACCTCATCTCATCAGTGTTACGCATTGTCCAACCTTCATCTTACTTAACAACTTAGGCCGCCCGCCCACTGATGCGATTCTATTGGTGCGACGCCTTGCGAAATCGCACGGTTCATTTGTAGCACCGTAGGAATAGGATTGTGTTACCTAACTCACTGCCGATTGAGGCGAATCGCATCGCATCGAATCGCATCAGTTTGCGGGCGGCCTTATATCATAGTAACAATTCGTCTCAAAAACTATTTCAATTGCATTAATTGCACCCATTTTCATTGTCTGATTTTCAGTCTCTACTACATATCTAAAGTTCGTCAAGAACTAATTATCAAGTTAATGATTCTTTTGTATTGTTTGCCCTTGTGCCCAGTTCTCATTGCGTGACTCAACGTTTACATGGCTCCTTATTACCTGGGGGTCATGATTCTCTCTCTGCCTCTATCTTATAGTAGAAATTCTTGAAAATTCTTCACGTCTCTTACTGTGCTTTGGGAACCCTTCAGTGAAGCTTAGTGACACTATAGGCTCGAAGTGGCATTTACTCGGTCACTTAAATGAGCCATCTCTGATTCGAACACAGCCGCTTTAAGCTAACCCTTAGCTCCGGCAAACTGATTTCATTCAAAAAAATTGCCATCCTCTTCAAATTGGATTAACATTGTTCAAAAACTTTAACGATTCCTTCTCATTCGAATGTTATACATGGCTACGACATCAAATGCCCTGATAACGTGAAATTATAAATGAAAATTATCTCTTTCGTAATTCCCGATGATCACGATGCTCTACTCATTGCATAAAATATTTTATTAAGTTCTACGGCTTTCTTTCACTCCTTAAAATTTAAACTTTGAAGGTAGTAATCCGATCTACCATGTCGTATCCCTTAATATCAATGATGGTCACGTTTTTTTGTAAAGAAATAGAACCAACCAGACCTACTGCGTTTACGGCTTACCATGACATAAATTTCCTCAAGGAACCACTTCATTACGGTCTCAATTCATTTCGACATCGCTGTACAGTGTACACGCATATAATTAAAGCTTTTACTTAAACTTCGTTCCATTCTCTGTCAACTTCACTTCTTTGCTTGTTGTCGTAACACGTCCAGTCCATCTCTTCTAACGAATGTATTACTCTGTGTTTCTTCTTACAATAGTTCTTTTAATTTTACATGCTCAGTTGTATGCTTATTTTCAAACCGAAGTTTGCATTACAAATATTTAGCATATTTGCAACTAATATTTATGAAGGTAGCTGAAGGTAACGAAACTTTAAAATAGAAATTATTATTTTAAAAAGTTGATCTCCGTCCTTTCTCTAGGAAGTGTAAGCTTAGGAAACTTACGTTTAAATTGACGAGAACATCTTACGCACACTGCCTAAAATTCTCGGCATTCATCGAACCTACGCTTTGGGGAAATACATACGATACGCAGTCAAAAAACTTTTCTTCGTCATTTTTGAAAACAGAAGATGATGTATCAAATTACCTCCTGAAACGCATCTATTAGGGCCATTGTTTAGGGATACACATAACGAGTTATCAAGAAATACATATACTCATTCTACAAACCCGATAGTAGAATGAGTTTCTTTATTATAACTCCTTCCGTAAATCAGGTTGGTGCTAAACAGAATCAGTAATGAAACTATACTTTTTAGCCCGCAGCATAATAGTCAGGAATTCCTTTATTCTATGTGTTCTATGGTTTAATACGATACTTCTTCATCATGCTATCACCCATTTTTTTAACTGTGTTGCAAATAACATGGATGATAGAGAAGAAGAAATCGACGGTTATGCAGTGCAATGTTTGAGTTAAGTTTCTCAACAATGAAAGAATTGATAATTTCCTTGAATTTGCTTAGATTTGTTGTGGTTGACACTGTTCCTTTCTTTCCTATTGGTTGCAGAAAGCATAGAAATGAAGGGGCTTCTTGGCCATAAAGGTGAAATATTTTCTACCTTGTTTCTTGTTTTCTTTACTAACTCTTTAACATTTACGTCACCCTGAATTGCAAACTCAAACCTGAGGTGTCCGAGTCAAGTATCTGATGACTGTAACGAACATGACTGCACAAGAGCGGGTCACGAGTTTGAGTGTTCATTTGATGTTTTTCATCACCATGAGTGCACTAACGGTATTAGCTATGAACGTCCCGATTTGAAAAAATAAATATTTCTGCTATCATATCACAGTTCAAAATTGAAAAAAAAAACAATTGAAAACAGTTCGCAGACCGAAATTGCGTTGTTTCGTTGCAATTTTGTGCTAATCCACTATGATCAATATTAATCAGAATTTTTGCTGGGTGTTCGAAAAGACACCATACACTTTTCTCATCTTATCCGAGACAGATACATCATCGTATGTTCAGATTAGTCCAGGTGAATGACTGACATAGGCATTTAAAAATATGTGAAATAAAAAGAATCAAAGCCTGTGTTAATACACTTCTGATACTGCGCAAAAATTCAATCAAATTCGACGTCTGTGTTCTAAGTGTTTCCTCGCTACTTTGCGGTTCAACTATCGCGGATTCACTACTTCGCGGGTGTCTAAAATATGTATATGGAAAGTATTTCGCTGAGTTTTGGCGTTAAGTTGAATCATTGGCTGTGTAGTAAAAGTCATCATCAGCTGCATGCATCGTCATCATTTCTTTCTTAAGTGTTATTGCTGAACAGTAGTCCCTGTTATTAATAGAGTACTCTAGCGTTGTTAACAGTACAGGGAGGATTTTAAAAGTCCAAACACATGTTTAATAAATACGGCAATTATGCTGTCCGTATTTCGCGAAAATTCAGTTCTCGCGCCTGATTTCGGAACTGACTACCCGCGACAATTACGAGGGATCAATGTATATCGAAACTGTGGAAACAAAGAATGAACTGAAACAATGACTTTCTAATTGCTATAAAGTCCTAAATATGCCCTGGATATAATTTGTCAACACAGATGACTATTTTAATGATAGATATGATTAACTACGGCTATACATGCTTAGAGTGATTGAATTTTTTATATCTACAAAATCAAATTTTATGATAAGTAAACATGAGAATGCGATCAAAAATTAGGAGTTACTAAGGAACACATGTCCAAGGAATGAAGAAATATTTAATTAATGAATGATGAAAGAGAAATATTTTAAAGTATCTTATTTGTTGTGTATGGCAACAATACAAGTAGAAAAATAGTATAGAAAGTGGATGCAGAGTGGATGCAAGGCATGCTCATCTTTTGGAGCCAAAATGTTATTTTCACGTGGAACAAGACATTGATGCCAAAAAGGCATCAGCATGTAAATCCCCTCAGGGGGATACAGCTATTGTATCTATGGGAATTAGCGCTCCCAGGGGGACAATGTGAGGGTCTGAGCTAAAGGTTAGGTAGGCTTTCTTTTTGTTAAAATAGAATAGGTTTTTGTTTTGTTACGGACCATCTTTTTCTATTCACTGCTATCCTGTTTTTTTCAGCACCTACTACTTTCTTCTTCAACCTTGATCTTGTTTCATGGACTTCTTTCTCATCTTACTGTTTCTATGCCCTTTCTGCATAGATTCCGCGTTCCCTTTACTCCATACTAAATGGTGCCTTCTTCCTTCCTTCCTTCCTCTCTTTGGATCGCATTTGTTGCTGTGGGAGGGAGGCTAAAACTAACGACAAATCTAACAATCTAACAAATCAGCATGTTAATGCTGACTATAACTACCATTTGATACGTAGATTTTATGAACTGAGCTTCATAGATGCGATAAGGAAAAACTTTTTTATAACCGGCTACCACTGAATGCTTGATAGTACGATTAGGGCGTAGGCGCTGAAATTAACTGAAATAAAATTTAGCTATTTTGTATACCTTTCTTGATCACATTTTAGTGATAAAAAACCACTAGAGTGAAAGGCTGGATAAAAAATTTATGGAGTTAAAGAAGCTGAGCGGTGGCTAATCTAGCTGTGCCTGTGAAGCTTGCCATTTTTATCACCAGCAGACGAAATAAATAAAAAAAATACATGGAGGTCAGTAAATCTTTGATTCAGGCCCGACAGGCAAAGGGCTTCAACTTCGTCTCTTTAGGGGCCGTGGTGCGTGCAAACAAAAAAAAAGAAGTACCTGAGTGGCACGCTGCTGTAGCGCTCTACTGGGGGCAGAATGCGGCTGCTGCGTGCGCAGACATGTAGTTCTTTGTATGTACAGCGCACACGCACACAGCTGCGCTGCTCAGCTACGCACACAGCTGCACTGCTCAGCTACGCACACAGCTGCACTGCGTAGCTACGCACACAGCTGCACTGCTCAGCTTCGCACACAGCTGCATTGCTCAGCTACGCACACAGCTGCACTGCTCAGCTACGCACACAGCTGCACTGCTCAGCTACGCACACAGCTGCACTGCTCAGCTACGCACACAGCTGCACTGCTCAGCTACGCACACAGCTGCACTGCTCAGCTACGCACACAGCTGCACTGCTCAGCTACGCACACGAATGCACTGCTCAGCTACGCACACAGCTGCGCTGCTCAGCTACGCACACAGCTGCACTGCTCAGCTACGCACACAGCTGCGCTGCTCAGCTACGCACACAGCTGGGCTGCTCAGCTACGCACACAGCTGCACTGCTCAGCTACGCACACAGCTGCGCTGCTCAGCTACGCACACAGCTGCGCTGCTCAGCTACGCACACAGCTGCACTGCTCAGCTACGCACACAGCTGCACTGCTCAGCTACGCACACAGCTGCGCTGCTCAGCTACGCACACAGCTGCGCTGCTCAGCTACGCACACAGCTGCACTGCTCAGCTACGCACACAGCTGCGCTGCTCAGCTACGCACACAGCTGCACTGCTCAGCTACGCACACAGCTGCGCTGCTCAGCTACGCACACAGCTGCGCTGCTCAGCTACGCACACAGCTGGGCTGCTCAGCTACGCACACAGCTGCACTGCTCAGCCATTTCCAGCCACGACCAAGGCCCTGCTGTATAAATTACCCAGCGGGTTTGCCTCGCAAAACATTTGCGCTGGAAGGCGTGGTTGTGAGAATGTTACTTCTCTTCTCTCCTTCGTGGACGTAGGTTATTTGAGAGCGAGTATCGTTAATACTAATATGATTATTGCTAAGCTTATAACGGTTATAATTAGAAGTAGTTATAATAATGTTTATCTTTTTAGGGAATTACCAGGAACTGTAATTTAACTGTGCTAGATCAAAAATCTTGATTTCGTTCGAGGGAATATTCGGCGATTTGAAACGGATGGTCAATAATTGAGACAGATCTAATAAGAAGTCGATAGAGGTATTTGCATTGGAATTAATTCTTATCCGAAATGGTTTTGTTGTGAGATAAAATGAAACATTTTTTAACAAAACACCTTGTTTGCTAATAGTTGATACATATAGTCAACATGTTGGTTTTTGAAATGGGCAGAAATACCCCAGTTAGCATAATAATAATAATATCCGTGACAGAAGTTAGAATAACTACAAGAAAAACAATATAAACATACTTTCTGAATTTGCTATATAACTCCGAGAAAAACTTACGGCTTTGTGATGGAAGGAAAACTGAGATGTTATAAGTAGATGGTTAACGAATATAATTTTTGATAATGTAAGTAGGGTTCTCTTGAACAAGTTATTTATAATTGACTAGAAATATTTCCGTTAACAGAAATCAGACGTACATCATTGCTATGCATCTCATTGTTTTGATCGTTAAATAATGTGTGTTTTGTTTCCGAACTAAATTAGTGGATTATGAACTCACAAACTGGTGTGACGCAGATCATCTAATCTTTATTTTTATTTGCCCGTAAATTGGTTTAATATGATACCGTGAATAAAATAACCATTTTGTTAAGTTTGTATTTTTCTTTTGAAAATTATTATTTTTATTGTGTGTTCACTGCGCGAAAGGAATTCATGCACCCTGATAGCTCAGCGATAAGTTTTATTGTAACAGTGCTAAAGAAAACTGTTCTGTTTTTTTGTTAAGTAACGAGAATTTGAATTTATAAAGTTGCACGAGTACTCATATTCACACTTTGAATAATTGTATACTGAAATTTCGCGGTGTTTAGGGATAACTAATAAAGAAGACAACAATTTTCACTTATGGAGTGAACTTTTGTGCCACAGATAATTCTCGGTCGGAGACCCCGCCTCAAGAGCTCGCCAGCGTGGAGAACGGCATCATCACACCTGCAACATTCCCCTTCGATGCGAAGAAGGGCAAGGACTTCCTGGGCACGCCGTCTGAGCACTCGGAGCAGTCGGACGAGGGCTCCGGCCTGCTCACCACTAAGCCCACGCTCCCCGACCTCAACAGCGACTCGGCAGCCTCCAGTAAGGGCTCTCGCTCTACCCTAGTCGCCGTGGTGGCCTCTTTGTGTCAAAAATATTTCCTACGGTTGGGTGATAATTATGGTTTGTTTGCAGTGAAGCTCTGGCTGTTCATTCGCAATTGTAAGAGTAGGTTTATCTCATTCATGACGGTTGAGTCATGCAATGTGAAACGTTGGAAGGATTGAGAAATAAAAATTTTATTTTAAATGTAATCCATTTGAGGTGAAATGCAGTAAGACATTCGTGTGCAGAGACTAACTAAACTCAAAAAATAATACATATAAAGATACAATATGCACATACCTGCCGGCCGTGTACGGTATGAATACGGTTAAAAGATTCAATTTAAAATACTAATTCTGTATCCAATGAATTTTAATCTGTAAGAAATATCAGCAAAAGACTGGGAGTATATTATTTATTCTATGAAGCAGTTTATCATTTACTTTTTTCGTTTGGGCATAAGAATTAAAGTTCGTAATCGAGTACTAGAGCAAAACACAGTCCCCCTAAAGATCTTCAATGTGAAAAATAACTTAAGATCAAGAAAAGTTTCATCAAGACAAGAATGTGCAATGTAAGAAAACTTACTCAACCAAAGACTAAGCAGCAGATCCAGAATTTTCAATTCATTAAGTACTTGATAGGAAAAATTTATTTTTAAGGTTTGTGGGAAAATGGCAAACGAGGCCGTAATCTGGGTGAAAAAATGCGGAGTATTTGTCCATCAAGGGAATTTAAAATGTTACCCTGTGCACTGAAAGAAGTAAACTTCTTTTTTTAACTGGAATTGGAAAGGGGCTTACCGTAAGTAAACTTCTACTGAAACGGATGGAAGACCTGTCACTGTTAAAAATCCAGACTTCACCAAGTTTTCCTCCAAGTCATTCAACACTGAAAAGAAATTTTCAGCCCTTATTTTAGCACTCATAATTTGTCCCTCTATTCATTGAGATAGTAATAATAGTTTATCGGTATGTATTTCATTCTATACTGGAGTTCAAGTTTCAATGAAATTGTTCGTTCTTGGGTATTATGAGCTGTGTTACTTGGGTTCCAAAGTGTTTACTCTCTCTAAGTATGCTTCAAACGATTACGTAATTTACAATAAAATTATGAACTGATGACGCTAGTGTAGTTCTAAAAGTGTCTGAAGAGACCAGTGTGGAGCATCACTGAATATTCTCTTTTCTTCCAGTCCTACCCGGCAACCAGAGCCAACTGCCCCTGGTGCCCAGCTCCCAGGCCAGCAACGAGGCGTCAGTAGATGAGCGTAAGTTCATAAGTTCTCCCTTCCTGCGAGTTAACGCAGTGCAGGCTGCAGCAGTGAGGTCTACGCATCGTCATGTTTTTAAATTCGTGAAGCGAAGTGGCTATCCTTATTTGGTGCAGTAATAGAACTTGAATTAGTATAAATTGTTTCAAATTACTAGATAGGTAATAAACATTGTCTGATCTGGCAAAATATGATAATGTCATAAATTATACAGTTGTATCATTGATTGGATAGTTTTCCTCTGTTCTTTTTCATCGCTGCAGCTTTCATCTCACTGGAATTTGAACTGATACTGAATTTTTTTACCAATTCACAAAATGTGGCTTGGAATTAATTTTAAATTATTTTAAGCGGGCACTGAGTGCAACTCATTATAGGTCATGTTTTATAAATTTCGGTACGCTTGGGTTGTGCAGCTATTAAAGAAGAAGAGGAAAACGAAGCACCGGAGGTGGGCAAGCTGTTCTCGTTCCTGCAAATCATGACGGCCACGTTTGGATCGTTCGCTCACGGCGGCAACGACGTCAGCAACGCCATCGGCCCCCTCATCGCGCTCTGGGCCATCTACACCGAGGGCTCCGTCGCTCAGAAGAGCGAGCCTCCCATTTACATCCTTCTCTACGGAGGCGTACGTTCCCTCTCGCTTGTTTGCTCCCTCGCTTTCGCTTATTGGAGGCGTACGCTCACTCTTGCTAATGGGAGGCGTACGCTCACTCACTCTTGCTTATTGGAGGCGTACGCTCACTCCTGCTAATGAGAGGCGTACGCTCACTCCTGCTAATGAGAGGCGTACGTTCCCTCTCGCTTGTTTGCTCCCTCGCTCTTGCTTATTGGAGGCGTACGCTCACTCACTCTTGCTTATTGGAGGCGTACGCTCACTCCTGCTAATGAGAGGCGTACGCTCACTCACTCTTGCTTATGGGAGGCGTACGCTCACTCACTCTTGCTTATTGGAGGCGTACGCTCACTCCTGCTAATGAGAGGCGTACGCTCACTCACTCTTGCTTATTAGAGGCGTACGCTCACTCACTCTTGCTTATTGGAGGCGTACGCTCACTCACTCTTGCTAATGGGAGGCGTACGCTCACTCACTCTTGCTTATTGAAGGCGTACGCTCACTCCTGCTAATGAGAGGCGTACGCTCACTCACTCTTGCTTATTAGAGGCGTACGCTCACTCACTCTTGCTTATTGGAGGCGTACGCTCACTCACTCTTGCTCATTGGAGGCGTACGCTCACTCACTCTTGCTTATTGGAGGCGTACGCTCACTCACTCTTGCTTATTGGAGGCGTACGCTCACTCACTCTAGCTTATTGCAGGCGTACGTTCACTCACCCTTGCTTATTGAAGGCGTACGCTCACTCACTCTTGCTTATTAAATTGGAGGCGTACACGCTCACTCACTCTTGCTCGGATATTTCTCGCCCATACATGGAAAACCCTCGCATGTGCTTCTTTGCCATCTCAGGAACTAGGACGAGACACGTGTTGCCATTTCCAGTAAGTCAGTAGGAACACATTAGGGAATGCAACTTTTGAGCTGTATGTAAGTTTCTCAGCGCACAGAACTACGCTCGCAATTAGGCACTGATTCTTACAAATTATCAAATGATGAATAAAATTACCAAATTTTAATATGATTCATTCTTCCACTTAGCGACGAGTTCTGTGCTGTTTTTGGCTTATTGATGTAAGTGTGGACGTCACTTTTAAGACATTAAAGCGTTAAAATATTCAGTGAACTAGTATGTATGCCATCAAAGGGCGAGATGCATGTTTTTTAGACATTCTAAAACGTATTACACTCATATTTTGCTCTTTGGAATGCAAAATTCTTCGAATAAAAATCTAAATTCAGCTATATTCCAAGTAAACATCGCGCAATTCACACTGCCAAATTAAAGGAATTTTATTTCGACGATCATCGACTTATCACCATACGTCCTGCCAGACCAATATTATCATCAAATCTCAATATTATTTAATTTTAAGAGATTGTGGCAGAGATTGAGATGCAGAACTTCACGTCCAACACTGTTGAAGCAAATGTTTGGAGTTTTTAATAATAATAAAGTCATATTCTAATGAAAAATTGTCAGACTCATAACGAACATCTTCTATACAGTTTTAAAACTGTTTTCAAGTTGAACGATTACGTAACAACGGATAACTAAGTAAATTTTGGTTTTAATTCAAGTGCTCATGAGAATTTTCCGAACACGTCTAGCTGTTGCATTCTTCATTTAACATTACTAACGAGAGTAGGCACGACATCATCACTGATATTATGAACTCAGACACATGCTGTTTACTTCATATAGTATATACACCCCGAGCATATACTGTCTACCACACCAGTGTTGCCCATACACTCAGGCGTCGACTGCTACGTCGAAGGAAGGATAGTTGTTCACGGATAGTAATCGCAGGTTAACTTGCGTGCCGTTACTGCAACAACCTCCTTGCTTGAATGTTGTCATTTTATTGGCTGGATCATATGCTTTTTCTGGTGTTTACTTGTAAAAATTTGAATTTCCTATACTTCACAATAGTGTAGTTTTCTTATTTTTTGTAATATGTGTCTTTTCTCCGCGCATACCTGTCCTTAGCTGGTAGAAGGAACTTGAATTATTTTTCTTATCCGTGATTGTCATTAAAGCTGTTATCAGTCAAGTTCAACAGAGAAACTGACAATAGACCGTCAATGCTGTGGTGTTCTGTCACTTTTGATAATACAGTTGTGATGTTCCTTTGAGACCTAACGAAAAGTTAGACATGCTCACTTCCTGACAGTCGGCAGGGCTGTATGATATCTAAAATTGTGAACTTTACGTGTATTGGAAATTTTTGCTTTCTCATAGTCGAATAGAAAGTTAAAAATATTCTTCTGCTGAACTACTTTTCTTCATTTGAAGATAGGGTTCAATAAGTGCGATATACTTCATACCAGTTTATAGCCACTGCATGTGTATATTACTGGTTGCTTGTTCGTTAGTTATTCAGTTTCGAAATGGTGTTATAAAGTCGAGCAGCTGGTTTAGCAGTTCCGTTACTTACAGTTGGGCATCTCTGTTGGTCTCTGGATTTGGGGCCGCCGCGTCATCAAGACCATCGGAGAGGACCTCACCAAAGTTACGCCATCGTCCGGATTTACGATCGAGATCGGGTCAGCATTCACGGTGCTCGTTGCCTCCAAGATAGGTTTGCCCATCTCAACAACTCACTGCAAAGTGGGCTCCGTGGTTTTCGTCGGATGGACTAAATCTACTAAAAAGGGCGTCGATTGGAGTCTTTTCAGGTAACAGCTACAATCTGTGGCGAAGAAGAAAAGACGAGTGTGAATTATATCTTAAGGTCATTCATGGTTCTTTGAAAAAGAAATCTTGTCACTAGATATTGCAATGATGTCATAATAGTACACATTTCACATTGCTTTGTATTTCATATCAGTTTTTTTAAACTCATATGTTTTACTGGATGTCTCTAACTTGTACTTTTACTTGCAGGAATATCGTGGTCGCCTGGATTGTGACGGTGCCCCTCACAGCTGCGATATCAGCGCTCCTCATGCTCATTCTTCAAACAGCCTTCCTATAGGACCTAATATCTTGAGGCCGTAAATGTGTAACATAACCTACTTCGGTGATCACCCAGTGTAACTACGGCAATGGAATTTAATTACGCATCAAATGGACCCTTCATTACGAGAGTGCTGGTCGATGACGGGCATTACAGGACATACTGAAGAAATTCTGCAGAAACGCCTTTACGAGCTCTGATATCTGTTTTCTTCCTTAGCACGCAGAGCAAACTCTTAGTGTGAAAGAACATTTTAGAAAGCTTTGCATTCAGCATTATATTAACTTTGAGCTTAATGTTGCCAGCTTAGTAACCCAAGAGTTGGTAGGATTCGTGCTTAGCCTTAGTCTCACAAAAACATCTGCAGGCTTTTCGTAATACTGAAGATACACACTGCAGTGTTAACCCTACCAAACCTGAGGCCCTGAACCTACCTGTTAAACGTTAACCCACACGAAGTCAGTTCAAACACATGAGGGGAGGGCAGATAGTTGCTATGGCTAACCATGAAGTTTGGCTACGATTGGGTGGTCATTTTTTTAGTTTGTGTCGTATTGTTTTAATGCTATACCAAAAATAAGGTACAGCAGAATTGCCGCAAATTTATAAGCCACCGAAAAATTGGTTTAGCGCTACGGTAGGACTGAAAAATAAATCGCATTTCATTTTTCAATTTTCCAGCTAATGATAAATTTTTTACCTGTAGCAACAGTGAAGTCGAGCGAAAACAACAACTGAGACTACCTAATTCCCGTTGTGTCATCAGTAGGAACTATTTTTTTGTACGTGTACATATATATATATTAACATTACAAGCAACGAACTGCACAACCAGTAATTATTGTATGTCTCCTTACTCCGCGACGTGCCTAAAGTTTTAATTTTGTCAACAGAAATCAAATGTTCGCGTTATTTGTATATTTTGAAAAGTATTCCTCCTGCATATCTGACACCCGTGTCGTCTTGACATTCGTGAGCCCAGCGCAATTCACAGTTCGAAAAGTCACGTATTTGATGCAGCGTATCGTGACATGTTAAGTCATCGAACGATAACTGGAAAAAGTTATTGCTCATGTTGTGTGCACATTAAGCTACAATCTCATTCATCCCGAGTGTTCTCGGAGAGCTCTTACGATCAACTTCACCCGTATCAGAAAACATGAGCTGAGGACCGTTTTCACGGCCCTATTCCGTAAGCGAGGGAAATTTTGAGAAAATATTCTTGTTTGTATTTTCAAGAGTTTGAACGCGAAAAATAATTTTTAAACTAATCAAAATCATGTGTTAATCGTTGGTTTTACTGTTCATTATTTTGAAATGTTCCTAATTCTATTAATTTGAGAACAAACGCCCGTTCATGTATTCATTCTAAGTTTTTATCCTCCGAAATAATAAGGCATCACTCTCATATTTTGATGGTAGGGATATCAGGCTAAACTTGTGCTTGAAAATTTCTAGTTTAAATCTTAACATTCTTGAGCAGTTTGAATTTTCTTACCTGAACTGACCTACGATATTTATTTGTTTTGTTATTGGCTGCCGACATTCGCCTAACCTACATACCAAGGGGGAGTGTGCCTAAGGCCTCCTACCACACGTTCCACATGTCTATGTTCTGTTTTTTTTTAATGTAGTTGTTTCGTATTTAAACGTCATGTCAAACTTTAAACATTTAAATCTCACAACATGACTTTAGTGAGCTTGCTCTTTGTATTTTAGACGCTTAAATGTAGAGATGTGTAATGCTTAAGTAAAGGATCTCTCACCCCGTTATTCTTGCTCATTGCCTACGCATACTTAGTGCCAAAATAGCTTAGCTGCGTAAGCTTTTAGACCGCAGTATTTATGTGCGTTATTTGTGTTCATAGTGTTCTTCAATTTTAATTCATTTACTGGTAAAAGTTACGTTTGGAGGCTTTTACAATTGTGTTTTGCGAACCAGGTGCAATATTTTGAATTTGATTTTGCTCAAGAGGAAATGTTACTCACCTGGAAACGTCGAGAACTTTGATTGGAACATCAGAGATTTATCAGACTTTGTGATTATTTCGCCTAAACTTCACGCTTTTCATATCTTGCTGCGCTGATAGCTCTTGAAAAATCGTACTTTAACAACTTATTTCGCGAAAAGAAATAGCGGTTAAAATGGGCGATGACTTTACTTCGATTCCATGAACATAGGTTAGAGTCCTGTTCCAATGCCAAGCTGGAGGTGTTCCTCAACTGGTAGCGTGACACTCGTTCGCTTCTCTTGCTTGAGAATAAAGATAGAACTTAACATGCTGGCTTTAATTTTTTTCTGAAAAATAGGACATATTCCGCTCTTGCATCCCTCGGTAATATTTTTCTATTTTCTCTTATAGTACTGCGAAATAAGCCCTCATTATCGAATGCAAATGGTCACATAGTCGTCGTGCACTTAGACATTAGCCGCCACGCATCCCGCGCTATTCATGACGACGGCGGTGACATCGTTTCGTCGTGACCGAAACTTCACACGAAACTTATGTAAGAATATAAATATACTATATATTTCTATATTTTAGATTATGAACGTAAGTTTAAGTTTTTCAGTGAAATGAAAATGTTCTTTGAGAGATGTTTTATGTATTATGTTATGAGAGGATAATTTTCAAATGAAAGCGCTGGTAGCATTATCGTAGAAAATTGTTCTTCTGAGAAAAACTTGATCCTTTTTAAATCAACTGAAGCCACTTTTTAATAAAAGCTTATATATGTCAGGTACTTGATTCGCCCTATTAAATTAGAATGAGGAAAGGGAAAAGTTATGTAAATGACGTGTAGTATCTGAAAGATAGCTTCCTCGACTCACCACCCAATTGATCTATTTTATAACAAGTATATCTATCACTATGAACACTGTTCATGGTCAATGGAAACTCCCCATAATTTAACCATTAAAAAATCAAATGATATCAATAACGCATCAAATAATCTTTCACGTGCTATGTCTCAAGAAATAGAAAATCTAAAAGCAAGCAAGCTCTCGACTCACATGAGGGAATCACACTTAATTCTTCGAACTACGGCAATCACACGTGAGCTCACCGGAGAAATGCCAGTACTCATGGTGCCTTATCGAATTTCATAGAAAAAATACCGGTAATTTCGACCAGAAAACGGAACTTTTCAACCATTGTTTAACTTTTGCAAGCGTTCGACAACGTCTTTAGCAGACAAAGACTATTGAGAAAACAATTTTGAGAGTTCCTCAAAAGAGACTTTCGAGAGTTTAGGAGATTTCGCACCTAGAAATAAACACATTGTGACGTGTAGTGCGACTTCACCGACTTTCAAAGTGCCCACGTGTATACGATTATTGAGTCTTAAGGCACAAAGGGTTGAATACTTTGACGGAACTCATATTTGATTTCACTAAGCTATCACTGTGGCAGAGTGGTTGAAGAACGCACCCTTCACGAGAAGGAGTCGGCAGTTGAATCCCGGCGCCGCGCGGTGATTTCTCTTCGTTGGGAGAGAACTCAGACACAATTCCCCACTTTACCCAGGTGTCGGAAATGGGTACCGTTCACCGGGGGTAACCGTCACTGCGTCTTGATGTTAGTGATAAGGATTTTGAAAAAACAAACAATATACAAGCTGATATTTATCAGGCTTGATTGATTAGAATAAAGCATTCTTTTTTATTTGACAGCACTCCCATGGAAAAAAGATTCGGAAGAGACCTTTAGCTTAGTTGGCGCTGGAAACTTACATCAGCCTCAAGTTAGTTCAAATGCCAGTAGTTTCTTTTCAAAGTTGCAGTCCTCATTACGTGAAAGCACTAACGAGTTTTGTACGTTTTTCCGTGTTATATTTTTTTGTTATTTCAAGACACTATATCAATTCATTAGACGACAAAAATGTTGTCACGCTCAAGGAAAAAATATGGATCTTTTGAGATCGCGACAATGAGGTAAGGCCCCTCGACCTCTGTAAAAAGAGTTATTCCAATACCTTCGAGGGCTTTAAAGCAGATTATGCGAAATTGAGCTTCAGATTGAGATCGAATACGAATAAAACGTGAGCGGAGGGTCAGCTGGCCGCAAGAGCACAGCAATGATGGAACTGCAGTCAAATTGCAGCACTCCTGGAACAAGACTACGGCCTAGGAGGGCAACAGAACTCCCGCTCCTAGGGATCCCATCCGGAGAAATACTGATGGATGATAAAATAGACTGCAACTCTATTAAGCTCGGTCGACCGTGGAATGTCTAAATATGAACTTTTCACCTCTTTCGACTGGGCAAACGGAAATAAACGCGATTTTAGCCGCATTTGACCAAGGAAACAACCTCAGACGCGATTTTCACCGCATTCGACCTAGGAAAGGCCCAAAACGCGCTTTTTAGCTCTGTCGACCGTGGAATCGGCTAAGGGTGCTTACACATTACGAGCGGAGCGGCGCGGAGCGGAGCGGCGAGGAGTATAGCGGAGCGAAGCGGCGAGATGTTCACATACAAGCGGAGCGGCGCGATTGATCAGTCGCTATGGAGGACTTTGTGAGTGCATTCCTGCTGCTGGACGGAGTAAAAAATAAAAGAAAGCACTGGGTCCATCCCGTTAATTCTGCGAGAGAAACCCGTGGTGAATTTCATCATCTGTACGAGGATCTGAAAAGAGATAAATCTCGATTTTTCTCATACTTAAGGATGAAACCAGCCTCTTTCGAGAGTTTACACTCCCTTGTAGAGGAAAAAATTGCAAAAAGGTAAAACAAAGTTACTTGGTTTAGGTTTTAGTAATGTCCAGTTCCTATATAAGAGTTGTATTGTTTCTATGAAGCTTGCTATTCATATTATAAATTATTTAGCAACTCGTGAGACTCTCACGTTTCAAGTAACGTACTTTTCGTATTGTTCAACGTCAATAGGTAACATTCATGTAATGATGTAACCTTCTTTCTATGTTATTAAAAGAAATTATAAATGAAAACAAATTTCGCAGCGTCGTTTCTGCCGGCATCGTACACGTTTTGAACAAGTATTTCACAATGTTTGACCAAGGTTTGTACAATATAATATTAATATATTATCTTCCGACTTAACACGCATTTCATGGGTATTTCGCTATCATATAACATATTTTAATTGTATGAACATATTCAACAAACATTATCAAACCCTTATTGCCAAATCAAACCCTTATTGCGTGCCAAATTGCGACCAGTCGCGCGAACGGAAACTCGAACGCACTCTTTCTCCCTAAAAACAGGGTAAAAAAGACCAGCAGGCGGCAGCTCAAGGACTTCATAACGCCTTTAGGTACAGAATTTCTGGAGATTTCTTGAGTTCACCTCGTGCGACTTTACACTTAAGTTGACCGACTCGTAACTTTCGAACGGATGCACCCATCGACTTCAAATTACTCTCAAATAAAAGAGTGAAACATTTCCAGTAGTACGGTGTCCTACACACGACCACGGCCTCAATGTTTTTCGGGAAAATAGAGAAATTCTGCGTTGAGCCTATCCGAATAGCGCGCCCTCAAAAAACTTAAGTTGACCGACTCGTAACTTTCGAACGGATGCACCCATCGACTTCAAATTACTCTCAAATGAAAGAGTGAAACATTTCCAGTAGTACGGTGTCCTACACACGACCACGGCCTCAACGGTTTTCAAGAAAATAGAGGAATTCTGCGTTGAGCCTATCCGAATAGTGCGCCCTCAAAAAACTTAAGTTGACCGACTCGTAACTTTCGAACGGATGCACCCATCGACTTCAAATTACTCTCAAATTAAAGAGTGAAACATTTCCAGTAGTACGGTGTCCTACACAAGACCACGGCCTCAACGGTTTTCGGGAAAATAGAGGAATTCTGCGTTGAGCCTATCCGAATAGCGCGCCCTCAAAAAAACTTAAGTTGACCGACTCGTAACTCGCGCGTTGTCAAAACAACCTATCCTAAGAATTCGAAATAATAATATCCTCAACTTCACTTACAATGAACAGACATTTTCATGACAAAAGAAGGCATGGGAAATTGAAAACAAATAAAATTAACCTCAGAGTCATATCATTTTCTATATCAATATTTCCCGAGAATATAAGCTTACGTTTTTTCTGTTTTATCGAGCGATATTTTGATCGCTATTCAAGCCTTTTTAATGGATATTTAATTTGTCCTGTGCTTATGCACTATCGTTAAACCCTAGAAAACCTATAACATAATTTCTACTTCTTTTTCAAGAATTTGTTGAACCCTGAACGCATTGTTTGTTTCTCCTCGCGGTTACTGTGTCGATATAAGTTGTGTAACCTTGTTTTTTCTTTTGTTTTCATTTTATTTAGGAGTTAAACCAATCAAATGGTCATTCACACAATTGGTTTGGTTTTTAAATTTTCCAAAATTAGATTGAATGACTATTACGAGGAAATATTTATGATAAACTAATTTATGGCAGTGCATAACAAATTATTATTGACTGCCTGTTTTTTTCATATGTCTTTGAATCAGGTGATTTAGGCGTTTATGCATTTACATCCGCTACGATTTTTGTGTTTCGTTTTCCGTATAAGCTAATACGTTTTTTTTTATTTACGTCATTCTTAACGTATCTGTTTCGCTACCTCCACGCCTTATTTGAGGATGTATGCTCAGGTATTTTTGGGGTACTTTTTCCAACATTTATTTCACTTCAGCAGCCGTTTACGATGCGTCTAGTTCAATATTGACTGGTTTATTGCATTTGTTATTACAAATTAATAGCTTTACGTAAAAAAATTTGGCCATTGTATTGTTTTTTAAACAGTTAAATTGATGGATGAATGAAATAAAAAGTTCTGAACGTTTCAAGAATACATTCTTAGGAGGGAGAACCATGCTTTGAACCGCAAATTTTTATGAACCGCAAATTTTTACAGGCTCACTCGCCGTATGTATAAAACTGCCGAATTAATTTTTATGTTTTGAATTAATTTATTTCAAATTCTACTCTAAGCACTTTAATGTACTATTCAATCTTTCTCACAGCCCAATGTATAGATCCATCGTATCAGCATTTTGGAGATACAGATTTTTCAGTTAAACGTTTTCATTGGTATGGGTAAGTTTCGTTGAAGTTTTTAACTTTTAACAAACAACGGATGGGTTACAGATTTCAGTTTTCGCATATGAAACTGTACAACTTATATTGGAAAGAAACAATTCTGTTCTTTACTTCGTATTTAAAGTGAGACTCTTAATCTGACTCAAAACAAATGTTTGTGAGTGGACAGCTAGACGCCGGAATTATTTTGCTTACACTACAAATGTCTGCTGACCAAGCCCCGAAATGTTTTTGAGACTCAGAGGCCTGCGCTCGGTTTGTTTTGAGATCCCTCCTGCAGTTGCGCTTTGGATTAGGATGTCTTGTTGCTCCATGCATACTGCGTTAGTTTTATGACTAGCGTTTTGGTGTAAGGTTGTCCTTTCCATTAGTCACAGCAGATCATCATCTAAAATTTGACTCATCAAAGATCAAAACTTGTGGGTATTCAGTAAATAGAAAAGTGTTCCTTGACATTTTGTGAATTATTTCTTTTCTAAAAATGGAGAGTGTTATCGAGCTCCTGAAATCGTTTCCGAGCAAGAGCATTAACAGCAAACAAAAACTTTATAGAATTCTGTCTAGAAAGTTAGGAACTCATAGACATGAAAGATCAAGAAGTCGTTTCAGAAGACTAGAATTGTCAAGTCCAGCGTTCAACTTCCAAGTGGCCAGAATAGTTCAGGTAAATTTATAAACTTAAATTAGTTTGGGCGAGTGCGACTCCGATTACATTTATGTTATTTTAATGCTTCTCGTGGGCTTTCGGGCCGCCATAGCAGTGTTGCTTTCGGACCCGCCTCCGTGCGGGCAAACCCGGGTTCGAGTCCCGGCGGCGCTGGTGGCGATTTTCTCTGTTGGGTATAGGGGTAAATAGGGGAAAGTCCTATCTTGAGTTCTCTAAGTGATTAATAATATTAAGCAGCAAGATTTTAAATAATTTTCTCACTAATATCTTTAAATATATATATATGTTATGTAGAATCCCGGGAATTTCCCGGGAAAATAGGAATTCCCGGACAGGGAAATTTCAGCCAAAAATCATCCCGGATCTCGGGATCCCTGGATGCAAACCCTAGTGGTATCCTACTTTGAGTTTTAAAATTTTTTAAGTCCCTGTAACTCGAAAGCATAGTAGTTTTTGTCATTTTATCCTTCGCAAAAATCGATTTTTTTTACTTTATAGACTTATGGTTGAAATTTGTTCGTACAAAAAACACCCTTTATAGTGTAGATTACTCTTATACAGTAAAATACAAAGTTCCTGTGCATAATTTCTCTTTCGTTATTACAATATTCAATTCAGTATTGAAGAAATTAAATTGGTTGGTCTGTCTTTTTTGGTTGGTCTGTCTCCATTTCACGCTCTTGATAGGATACTTAATGACCGTACCTGTGATACGAGTTTGACCAGCGCACAAGCACATGAATGTTTTAATCGCGGGTACTATTAGGGTGGATATATTTGTTTGGCATCCACATCTGGAAGATTTCTATATTGACAATAGCGAATCCCTTCATTTATGACGGGATTACTCAGGTGTCTTCTGAGTAGGCAAAGTAGGCAGCGCCTACCCTGCGAAGCATAGATAAGAATCAAATAAGTATGCACCAATTCAACGAAATTACAATAGTTGATTCAATTACTATGGTCCAAATCGCAAAAATTATGATATACATGGAGATGAGGTAGGCAAAATTTGCACACTGCCTTTCTTACCTGCATCTCCACTATGCAGGGTAACAAGAAAAGAAAAAAGAAAAGAAAAACCGTATATTTCCAAAAAGGTTGGCACAGAAGATACATGACAAACATATTGTATTTTAAAAATTTCTTAATACACGACGTCATTAGACGAACGTACTATACGAGGAGTACTAATAGACAGACTATTTCGTAGTCTTGTAATAGACAAACCATACGAGGTGTATTAATAGACAAACTATGCGAGGCGCACAAATAGGTAAACCTTACTAGGCGTACTAATTAATAGACACGCCAGACGTGGCTTGCAAAATAGATTAACCCTGCCATGGGCTATTTAATTCAAAAATATCATTTAACGGATATTTTATGTCCCAAGAGATGGCTGACAACTTATATATATTTTGAAATACTACTAGAGAATTCTTCGGAATTCGTAAATGATTTTTTGAACCAAAAGTAAGAAAAGACAAAAAACGCTATACCGAAGCTGCTCGAAACACACCGTTGTAAATAACTATCAAGTATTGAGAAAAAGTCAGTCACAAAGTAATTTATAAAGAACATCACGCAACACAACACGCACATCTAGAAAAGAGACGCGTAAACAAACTTACACACAAAATGAAAATCATGGCTTGTTCAGCATACGTACAGAGAGCTGATAATTTTTCACCATATTTCACGAGCGCTATTAATTTGTCTGCCCATATTCTTCATTTGTTCTATTCAGAAACGCGTAAACAGACTTACACGCAAAAATGAAACTCTTGGCTTGTTCAGCATACGGACATAGGGATAATTTTTTTACGAGCGCTTTATTTCATTTGTGTGTTGATACTCTTAATTTCTTCTATTCACAGAAATTCCCTTCGGGGTCGTGATAGATCTATTTATGAATCCTCAAGCTAGCGCAAGCAATTTATTTATTTCTGAAATTTGGTTCAGTGTTAACTGATCGCAGAGCTTTAGGTAAAATGTAATGTGTCTTGAGGTTTTGCTGTTACGCAAAAAATAGAAATATAAACATATATATGCATATGTGTAGATATATATAAATCAGCGAACGAGTATATATGTGCACACAGATACATAGACATTCATATTTGCGTGCGCACACATGCAAACACATGCACACACCTACACACACATATTCATATATATATATACACGTATTGGAAATGAAAACAAGATAAATAAAAATATTAATAAACATAAAAAACAATCTTGCTCTTGCTACATGTAAATTGACAGTCAAGCTTTGTGTAATCGTAAGAAATAACCTGAGGAAAAATATGAAATATGATAAAAGACTTCGAAAAACGGATAAATGAAATGCTTTTTAATTTCCTCATAGAAATTTCCAAGAAAACTCAGGTTAGAGTCAAGGAACAACACAACAGCAAAGAAAACATCTCGGGGTTCACATCTTATCGGTATTCTTTTCAGCATTATACGGACATGTGTACATGGGATAAAATGGAGTAACATTGTGGCTGGATATCACAACTGAGTGGCGAATATTTACAAAGTTTGGCACGTATACGTAGATTAAACAATACTTAACGGTGATAATTTGAATTACGGAACTTTAGAGTTTTTTGATTTGAAAATTCAGTGCTAGTGTGCGCTGAAACAAATGCTTAATTACCCCTTCCCCTAGCTCAGCAGAAATCGATTGAAACATTTTCGAGAATGATTTTGAAATAGTGAGGCAACGTTGGCCATAATTTAATTCATTAAAAACATAGCATAACCCTTACATCTATAAACCTGTATATTGTTGTACACACAAAACGTATTTCAGAGTCTGTTTGTCATACGTATGTTAAATATGAATACATAAAGGAGAAAAATAAAAAATAAAGATGAGGAAATACTCCTAATTACGGAAAAACGACCTTCATTCCGCTGCATTGAACTGAATGCGGTGGTGCTCATTATAGTCGACAGAAATATGTTTTTTGAGGGCGCGCGAGTCGGATAGGCTCAACGCAGAATTTCTCTATTTTCCCGAAAACCGTTGAGGCCGTAGTCGTATGTAGGACACCGTACTACTGGAAATGTTTCACTCTTTAATTTGAGAGTAATTTGAAGTCGATGGGTGCATCCGTTCGAAAGTTACGAGTCGGTCAACTAAAGTTTTTTTAGGGTGCGCTATTCGGATAGGCTCAACACAGAATTTCTCTATTTTCCCGAAAACCGTTGAGGCCGTGGTCGTGTGTAGGACACCGTACTACTGGAAATGTTTCACTCTTTTATTTGAGAGTAATTTGAAGACGATGGGTGCATTCGTTCGAAAGTTACGAGTCGGTCAACTTAAGTTTTTTGAGGGCGCACTATTCGGATAGGCTCAACGCAGAATTCCTCTATTTTCCCGAAAACCGTTGAGGCCGTGGTCGTGTGTAGGACACCGTACTGCTGGAAATGTTTCACTCTTTCATTTGAGAGTAATTTGAAGTCGATGGGTGCATCTGTTCGAAAGTTACGAGTCGGTCAACTTAAGTTTTTTGAGGGCGCGCTATTCGGATAGGCTCAACGCAGAATTTCTCTATTTTCCCGAAAACTGTTGAGGCCGTGGTCGTGTGTAGGACACCGTACTACTGGAAATGTTTCACTCTTTCATTTGAGAGTAATTTGAAGTCGATGGGTGCATCCGTTCGAAAGTTACGAGTCGGTCAACTAAAGGGCCGTTTACACTGGTCTACATTTTGCTGCAGGCTCACGTGTTGACGCCTCGTGTGGAGCTTCACAAGAGACATGTGCGTTTAGACTAGACACCATTGGAGCGAGCCATGGAGCGCGCGCTGCTCAACAGGGCTGCCACTCTAGATATTATATAGCTAGATCTAGATGTTTTTGCTGAAGCCTAGATGTAAAATTTCGAACCTAGATATTAGCTATAAAATCTATATAGTTTTTTCAGCGTGCTAGAAATTTTCTAGCTAGAATTACATTTAAGCTATGTATATGATATATTATTGTAAATTCGAATTAGGAATTTACCATAATGGTTGGTTACTACTTCATTCTTATTATATTTGTTAATTCACTTAAGCAAATTGTCTGAATAGTGAAGCAACCAAATTCTGATCATGTTATGTTCAGATTATGAACGACACCAAGACGGCTATTTCACGGTTCATAGCTAAAGCACACCATCTCCAATTGCAAAACTAGTGATGATATCAAAAAATCATGGAATAAAATGCACATACATTATCAAGAATGTATTGTGGCCTCATTTGACGAAAGACTGACCAATGATATTGGTAACAATGAGTTCAGTTTATTGTTGGATGGAAGCAATGATATTTCTATCATGAAACTACTTGGTGTATCAGTTATATACTAAAGCAATGCATCTAATAAAGTAGAATCAACTTACTTAGTAATTGCAAAATTATTAAAAGTAATGAAGATAGCGGTGTGAAAGCTTTAAAACAATTGTTGATAAGTAGGAATCTGAGCATTGATAATTGCAATGCAATAGAGACTGACCTTTCTACTCGCAACACGTGTGGAATTGAAAAATATTTGGATACCAAGCTTTATTAGGGTAAATATTAGGATACTAGATAATTCATATAAAGATAAATTGCCTAATATAAAGCAATTTATGATATAAATATCCTTATGTGATATTGTTCAACTAATTTATTATAGTAGATAATTAATTCATTTCTAGATATATTTTTGGATGTTTTATTTTTAAATCTAGATGTTTCTCGATATTTTTTGAGGTCACACTAGATTTTTTTGGTCAAACAAAAGTGGCAGCCATGCAGCACAAAACCAGTCAGTGTGGCCTGCTGCTTTGAAATATGGATTGCTGAAGACGAGCTTGTGTGAATATTGTTGCTGCATCGTAGCTACGTAATCTCTTCTTTTATTTGCATGAGTGAAATGTTACTATATTCGTTCATTTTCATTAAAATAAAATGGAAAGCAGCCTCCTTATATTCGCAGCTTTTAGTCTGCCAAAGGCATTGATGGGCTTAGAACATTTCAATTAGAAGCAGTGTAGTTTCTCGCGGCAGTGTTGAGTCAGCCATCACGGGTGAGCGAAAGGCGCTACCTCACTTGATGACTACCAATCGCACACTGACCGGTCTAGAGCTGCGCCACGCAAGGCTCGCACACGTGTAGCCGCTCCACGGATTCGAGCAAAGCGAATCGGGAACTTCGGGCTCACACACACAAATATGGGACTCAGTGGTGAGCTTCGTCTACACGAGTCGCGCCTCACAGCCGAAATGTCCCCTAGTGTAAACACCCCTTTAAGTGTAAAGTCGCACGAGGTGAACTCAAGAAATCTCCAAAAATTCTGTACCTAACGGCGTTATGAAGTCCCTGAGCTGCCGCCTGCCGGTCTTCTTTACCCTGTTTTTAGGGAGAAAGAGCGCGTTCGAGTTTCCGTTCGCGCGACTGGTCGCAATTTGGCACGCCGGTTATAAAACCTTTCTCTAATGCCATATTGTATGATTAGAAAAAATTAGCTACCCACTTACCAGTGTATATCAGTTTTCTATGAAACCTCAAAGAAAACATTAAAGGGAAACTCACCAAATTCAGTCCGTCGCTAGCGGCAATAAATATCCCTTAATTTCCCGAGCGCGCCGCTCCGCTCCGCTCTTCGCCGCTCGCTCCGCTCCGCTCTTCGCCGCTCGCTCCGCTCCGCTTGTAGTGTGTAAGGTAAAGCGTCTATACATAGGAATAGCCAAAGACATTATAGACGCCCGTCGCCGCTCCGCTCCGCTCGTAGTGTGTAAGCACCCTAAGGCCGCGGCCAGACAAACAGCAGTGAAGCAGGGCTGCGCAGAGCAGTTTCGGCTCGCTGGTAGCTGCTAGCTTATGCTCGTAAGTTAGGTGGCCAAACAAACAGCAGTGGCTGGTCGTGAGTCCGCAGCATTTGTAATCTTGGCGCTACGATGGGCGGTGTTTTGTGACAGGCAACCTCAAATTTTTCTTAATAAATAGATGTAGAACAGGCAATATTTCATTGGATCAAGTTTATTTATATCCAGACATATTATCATGCTGTGCATTATCTTCTTAGCATTACAAGTGCATCCGTACACTGTCGTATAGTACTTTTCATTTCCCTAAAATATTTCTACCCACAATGTTTGAAATGGCTTTGATACTGTTTTTTAATTGTTCCAGGAAATTCGACAAAAAATTGATTGCATGATAATATGCTAGTTATGGTTGATGATGGAATAATCATGCAAATAATTCACTGACGCATGACTTGAAACTCATAAATACTTGAATGTGGATTATTTTGCAGTACTGAACGTGTAGAGACATTACAGAACAAGGAACATATTCGTTCAGGCGTATGAATATAAACATCTATGGATATAACAACCCGAATTTGGAATTTTTAAACCAATAAACAATATCTAAGTATAAAAGGATCTTTTGTAGTTGACGTGCGGCACTAAGTTTCAGTTTAATGGCAATTTTCACGTAAAATTCGAACATCACTATCTTTTTTGGAGAAACTAACAGATTTTTAGTTGCGTGCTTTCAAGGTTATTTTTACCGATGTAATGCTGATAAAACACAAACTTAAAAAATTCTGTATCGGCTTTGCCCAGCACTTTGCGCTGGTAGAGAAAAAGTAAAAGATCCATCCTCTCCCCATTTGACTCACATTTCACAATTCTATTTGTGTGCGCACATATACGTGTTTATATATATATATATATATATATATATATATATATACATGCACCTATGCATATATATGTTTCTATTCCTATTTTTTGAGTAAAAACAAAATCTCAAAACATATTACATTTTACCCAAAGCTCTGCGACCAGTTAACACTGAATCATATTTCAAAAATAGATATATTTATTGCAATTGCTTAATAATTCAAAAATAGATCTATCACTGCCCCAAAGGCCGTATCTGTGAATAAAAACAATGAAAAATTTAAAAAAGACAAATGAAAAAAGTGCTCGTGAAAAATCATCATCTCTGTGCGTATGCTTATATCTATACAACAAATAATTCAGGAATTCCGAAGAATTCTCTAGTAGAATTTTGAATTATTTATAAGTTGTCAGCCATCTCTTGGGATATAAAATCTCCAAGAAATGATATTTTTGATTTAACTAGCCATTGACAGGGTTAATCTATTTGCACGCCACGTTTGGTTTGTCTACAAGTACGCGTCGTTTGGTTTATCTATTTGTACACCTCGGATAGTTTGTCTATAAGTACGCCTCGTATAATTTGCCTATTAGTAAACCTCGAATGGTTTGTCTATTAGTAGACCACGTATAGTTTCTCAATTAGTACTCCTCATACGGTACGTTTGTCTAAGGACGTCTTATATTGAGAAATTTTTTAAAAGCCAAGATCTTGCCATGTATTTCATATGCCAACCTTTTTTGAAATAAACGGTTTTCTTTTCTTTCTTTCTCACAGATGACCTAACCTGTGTTTCCTCAGTATTACTTAGGAGAAAGATTATTAATGTTTATAACTAAAAAACTAATAGTTCATACGTAAAAGATATATGTTTCAAGTCAAGATGTCATGTGCCAAAAATAGACAAGATATGAAATATTCGGCATTGGTACGCTCTAAAGTTTAGGTATTGACAAAGAAAATGCTTGATATAGTATAGTTTTTCGATTTATGAGGTAGAAAATACCTATATACGTATAAATAACTGTACAATCCCACCTACCACTAACTTCCATAGCGTCTGCTATAAATGACCATTGTTCATTAACATAGTTATGATCGAAATATTAAGAGATGCACCTCCGATCGCAGGAATAGCGTGTACCGAGGAGATCAGAAGTCGACATCCTCCCCGTACGAACTGTCTGGCCGCGGCCTAAGGCCGCGGCCAGACAAACAGCAGTGGAGCAGGGCAGAGCAGAGCAGACACCGCGCGGAGTTTTATGTTAGTGGCATTCCTATTAGGGTGGCCAGACAAGTAGCACAGAGCAGTGCAGGGCAGCGCTGTCTGAAGCAAGCAGTAGCGGCGTTTTATCTCGGGTGATAAAACACTGCTCGGGACAGTGCTTCCACTTTAGGGTAAAATACCCTATTTTAGGGTAATCAGGTGTTGTCTAGGGTAGAGTTTAGGGTAAAGAAAAATTCCATTGTTTTTAGGGTAATTCGACTTCTGACGGGGTATCACGGCAAAATTGTAGGGTAATTGCCTGTTTTCATTGCCAATACTAAGTTTGCTCTCAAGTACTACAATTACCTTTTGTAAGCTACATTTCGGAAGTACGCTACTTGAGCATTTATGAAAATGTTCAATAAGAGCCATACATGGAACAAACTTAAAATTTGTCAGAACTCGCTGTTAATTTCGTTTTTATTGCACACTGAGATAAGGCGCAAATTGCTGTGCACATCGCTGCATATCTTTCAAATCTCTCTTCAGTATAATTTTGCTAAATTTTTTGCACAAATAATACCTTGGGGAAGTAAAAGTAATGACAATAATTAAAGTGATAGGCAAATTGATATATTGTTTGAAATTTTATATTTTCTACCCTTACATATCAAGATTTACACCAATACATCGGTCATCGTCGTTTACTGGAATTGAACAACTATATAACGTATGTAAAACGACACTGCCCGAGCCGGGGGCAGTTAGTTTTGTTTCAGTCGCATGCAATTAACTGTGTCAGGTGCTGTCACTTGCAGTTTTGCATTGCAACAAATTATTTAGTTACTTGCGTCTCAGTAAAATTGCTACTATTAAATAGATTCTGTGTCCGATGAAGCTGCTATACCACCTATGAAGATAAGAAAAATTTGATCGTCTTTTAAGCCCTACACACAAAAATGGGAGGAAGGATGGAGAAGCGAACAACTGTTTCGAGGCTGGTTGGAAAAGTCTCAGTCTTATACCTCAACTAAAGATATGGCATGCTGTACTATATGCTCAACTACTATTACATTTGGTATATATGAGATTATTCTTCATGCTAACAGTCAACGTCATAAAAAATTCTCAGAACAGAGAAGAAAAACACAAACAATAATTTTGTTCATTTTATCACATGATCCAAATGACAAGTCAGGTATAAAAATTGAATTACGGATATGGACCAATCTTTTCGAGCATAATTTGCCTATTTCGTTAAGTGACTCATTGCTAAACTACTGAAACAAATGTTTCTCAACGAAAGTAAACTTAAGGAAACAAAGAGCTTCAAACATTATTCGACAATGTTTCGGATAACATCTACTAAGTGATCTTGTCGTCGAGTTTATATTCTGTAATATTTTATGAAACAACTGATCGCAGTAAAGCTGAACAGCTCGGATTCATAGTGCAATACTGGAGTGAGAGTGCAATTAAGAGCTCCTCTATTGATCTTGTTGAAAAACAGGATAGCACAGCCTATGGATTGTTTACTACACTTGAAAAATATTTCAGAGATAAAAATATTAAATTGAGCGACATTGTAGGGTTCTGCTGTGACACGACTAGCGTTATTGGATTCAAACATTCAATGGCTTCTTTGTGGGAAAAAAAATTCGACTTTTGTTACGAAAGGTTGGCTGGGTGAAAATACATATATCGGCAATCAATAAAAAAAGGTTGTAAAATATAAATCGAGGTTCTTCTTCCATTATTCTTGGCACTAGGGCTTACTAACTTAGGATTCCGATTCTTGGAGGAGCTACAAGTATTTGACTGTTGGCTTTTGGCTTTTTTGACATGTAGACTTCTGCCGAAAAATAATCAGGCCATGGGCCAAGATTCTTAATTGTTCCGAGATTCTTATTTGTAATTCAATGGGGCTAACTTTGAGCCTTGCGTAATTTCTGCTTCGCCTCACTTAACGTAAATTGTCTCTACACTCAGTACAAATCGCGCCAATTGAGTGTATTGATTACGAAAATTTTGGGAAAGTCATAATTCTTCATTTAGCTCTTTACATTCTTTGCCACGTTCTTTGCATTTGCTCCGAGAATTAGGGTGTGTATGAACTTATTTCAGATTAAAATTCCTCTAATTTGTTTGCGCAAAAATTGTAAACCTGTGTTTGTGTTGTGTTCCATAAATGAATGTTTTGAGTATTACCTTGTCGTTTCATTTTCTTTTACTATGCCTTTGCTTCTCTCTGCTAGTCAGGAGTAAATCGCCTGGCCTCATACTTTACGCTCATTGAGCAGAGCTTGTAACTAGGAAATCAAACAATGAGGGTAGACTATGGTGAAAGCAATATAAAATGTTGCACGTTTCGTGACACACATGACTCCGTAAAATCAGAGAATTTCATTTTCTAATATTCGCATAAGCCCTGATGTTGTGTCATTTCTACTCATATAAACATGGAAACATTGAATATATTCACGTAATACTAACAATGGGCTTAATTGATATTTTAGGGCAATTTATGCATTTTTAGGGTAATCTTGAGCAAAGTTTTAGGGTAGGAACTTTCACACTCGTGGAAGCCCTGGCTCGGGAGTCGGGAGCTAGCAGTCAGTTGCACCGTAGAGTTCGTACGGGGAGGATGTCGACTTCTGATCTCCTCGGTACACGCTATTCCTGCGATCGGGGGTGCATCTCTTAATATTTCGATCATAACTATGTTAATGAACAATGGTCATTTATAGCAGACGCTATGGAAGTTAGTGGTAGGTGGGATTGTACAGTTATTTATACGTATATAGGTATTTTCTACCTCATAAATCGAAAAACTATACTATATCAAGCATTTTCTTTGTCAATACCTAAACTTCAGAGCGTACCAATGCCGAATATTTCATATCTGGTCTATTTTTGGCACATGACATCTTGACTTGAAACATATATCTTTTACGTATGAACTATTAGTTTTTTAGTTATAAACATTAATCATTTTTCTCCTAAGTAATACTGAGGAAACACAGGTTAGGTCATCTGTGAGAAAGAAAGAAAAGAAAACCGTTTATTTCAAAAAAGGTTGGCATATGAAATACATGGCAAGATCTTGGCTTTTAAAAAATTTCTCAATATAAGACGTCCTTAGACAAACGTACCGTATGAGGAGTACTAATAGACAAACTATACGTGGTCTACTAATAGACAAACCATTCGAGGTTTACTAATAGACAAATTATACGAGGCGTACTAATAGACAAACTATCAGAGGTGTACAAATAGATAAACCAAACGACGCGTACTTGTAGACAAACCAAACGTGGCGTGCAAATAGATTAACCCTGTCAATGGCTAGTTAAATCAAAAATATCATTTCTTTGGGATTTTATATCCCAAGAGATGGCTGACAACTTATAAATAATTCAAAATACTACTAGAGAATTCTTCGGAATTCCTGAATTATTTGTTGTATAGATATAAGCATCCGCACAGAGATGATGATTTTTCACGATCACTTTTTTCATTTGTCTTTTTTATATTTTTCATTGTTTTTATTCACAGATACGGCCTTTGGGGCAGTGATAGATCTATTTTTGAATTATTAAGCAATTGCAATAAATATATCTATTTTTGAAATATGATTCAGTGTTAACTGGTCGCAGAGCTTTGGGTAAAATGTAATAGGTTTTGAGGTTTTGTTTTTACTCAAAAAATAGGAATAGAAACATATATATGCATAGGTGCGTGTATATATATATATATATATATATATAAACACGTATATGTGCGCACTCAAATAGAATTGTTAAATGTGAGTCAAATGTGGAGAGGATGGATCTTTTACTTTTTCTGTACCAGCGCAAAGTGCTAGGCAAAGCCGATACAGAATTTTTTTAAGTTTGCGTTTTATCAGCATTACATCGGTAAAAATAACCTTGAAAGCACGCAACTAAAAAACTGTTAGTTTCTCCAAAAACGATAGTGATGTTCGAATTTTACGTGAAAATTGCCATTAAACTGAAACTTAGTGCCGCACGTCAACTACAAAAGATCCTTTTATACTTAGATTTTGTTTATTGGTTTAAAAATTTCAAATTCGGGTTGTTATATCCATAGATGTTTATATTCATACGCCTGAACGAATATGTTCCTTGTTCTGTAATGTCTCTACACGTCCAGTACTGCAAAATAATCCACATTCAAGTATTTATGAGTTTCAAGTCATGCGTCAGTGAATTATTTGCATGATTATTCCATCATCAACCATAACTAGCATATTATCATGCAATTAATTTTTTGTCGAATTTCCTGGAACAATTAAAAAACAGTATCAAAGCCATTTCAAACATTGTGGGTAGAAATATTTTAGGGAAATGAAAAGTACTATACGACAGTGTACGGATGCACTTGTAATGCTAAGAAGATAATGCACAGCATGGTAATATGTCTAGATATAAATAAACTTGATCCGATGAAACATTGCCTGTTCTACGTCTATTTATTAAGCAAAATTTGAGGTTGCCTGTCACAAAACACCGCCCATCGTAGCGCCAAGATTACAAATGCTGCGGACTCACGACCAGCCACTGCTGTTTGTTTGGCCACCTAACTTACGAGCATAAGCTAGCAGCTACCAGCGAGCCGAAACTGCTCTGCGCAGCCCTGCTTCACTGCTGTTTGTCTGGCCGCGGCCTAAGGGTGCGCTCACACTACGAGCGGAGCGAGCGGAGCGGCGCGGCGCGTGTGTTCACATGTGAGCTGAGCAGAGCGACCAGTGCTTCCACTCCTAGGGTAATTACCCTAGTCTAGGGTAATCAGACCCCTCCTAGGGTACAGTCTAGGGTAAAGGAAAAAAATGCAAAATCTAGGGTAAAATCTATATTTCAATTCTAGTTTATAAAAATCTTGAAAAAACATAGAAGATTGACACTAACTACAATTGAATTACCAAAATGAAAATTAATTTGGCAGATGATATTAATTCAGAGGTAGAAAGCATAAAAATTTGATTCATAAATAGAGCACAAATTAACGTGTTCCATACATGTACTGAAAAAGTTGCAGTTCTTTCGCAATGTGTGGCGTGTAGCTTCTTTACAAGCTTGTGTACGGCGATTGCTGGGGCAGTGGGATGCACTCACACTTTACTTCGTTGAGTTGTCGTTTAGCATTCTGACTCAGGTGAATGATATGATAGACAATGCTTTAAATAACAAGCTAACACACGTTTATTTGGAGTTCTTAGATTAGTATATATAGGGGAAATTTTAGACGTTGTTTCAGTTTGACTTTTCGAATATATTCAATCTGAGATCAGAAATTTATAGCCTAATTAAGAGGTTTTTTTCAGATTTTATGCTTGTTACTTTTGTGAAGAATGCGACCATTTTTTTGCTGAATCTATCCCATCCAACATTCACTAGTGCTTTTGTGCCGGAAGGTGATATATACATTGGAATGAAAGCAACTGAAACGATGTCAGAGATAACTGGCATAACGTCACAAGAGAAAGAAATTTTGTTATTACTTGTAGATGCATCTTGGTTGAAGCAGTTTGACAAATCCAAAAAAGGTTTTTCGTCGAGGATCTTGTACATGACCTCGGACTCTGATCTGCGTAATGCTGCAACTAGGGTTTGCATCCCGGAATCCCGGATGATTTGGGGCTGAATTTTCCGGTCCGAGAAATCCTTTTTTCGTGGGAATCCCCAGGACTATAAAAAGCATATATTTTTCAAGATGTTGGTGGGAAAATAACTTAAAATCGTGCTGTTTAATATGATTCATCAATTAGAGAGCACAAGATAGGACTTAAGAAAAAAAAAACGTTTATTTCCAAGTTGCCGCATGAGATACATGCCAACATATTGGCTTTTAAAAATTTCCTAATATAAGACGTCCTAATACAAAAGTTCCATACGAGGAGTACTGATTGACAAACCATCCGAGGTGTACAAATAGATAAGCCATACGAGGCATAATAATAGACAAACTATACGAGGTGTACTAATAGACAGACTATCAGAGGTGTAGAAATAAATAGACCATACAAGGCATATTAATGGACAAAATATACGAGGTGTACTAATAGACAAACCATACGTGGCGTGCTAATTGTCTAACTCTGTAAAGGGGTGGTTGAATAAGAGATTAAAAATATCATCTCTTGGATATTTTATATTCCAAGAGATGGCTAACAACTTATAAATAATTCGAATACTACTAAAGAATTCTTCGGAACTCCCAAGTTATTAGTTGAAATTATCGAAGTAAGAAAAAGATAAAAACGTTATACAGGAGCAGATTGAAACACCATCGTAAAAGACAATCAAGTATTGAGAAAAAGATAGTCGCGAAGTAATTTATAAAGAACATCGCGCAACACAGCACGCACATCTAGAAATGCGTCAACAAACTTACACTCAAAAATGAAATGCATGGCTTGTTCGGCATACAAATTTAGAGATAATTTTTGCACGAGCGCTTTATTTCATTTGTCGCTTTATTTCATTTAGTGCAATAATATAATGGCAATTTACATCACTACGCAGTTTAGCAGTTTAGTCTATCTTATCTCATAATATTGTTCAACTATTGCGTCAGAATTTATTTTGTGGTTTATTTTTGCAGGAAATAAATAATAGACTGTAATAGATTTAACTGCAACGGCCGATGTTGTAGGAACTGATTTGTGCTGCGATATTATGTTAAAGATGTAACTGGAGAAAGCGCGAGTGTATAAAGTGCGGCAAGAGTTAACTTTGGAAAGGCTGGTCTACCAGTGGTTTGTTACGTCACCTGAAGAGTAAATACAATTTAGTGAAGCCTGAAACTGTAGACCCAGATGCGTCAACTAGTAGCTCAGAAGACAGAATTCGTATTGGAACAACGCGCACTCATGCAAGAGAGAGTAGAAGTAAAAGTACTAAGCCTAGACAAACAAAAAACAAATTTTTTAAAGGTGCCCCAAAGTACTCCAGAAGAACAAGTGACCAGGCTTGTAGCAGCTGATGGCTTGTCAGTAAATACAGTTACAAAGAGTGAATTCATTAGAGAATCCTTCTCAGATAAAGTTTTTCGCTCCCTAAATCGTCAAATACTATGATGGGCATGGGCAATAAATTACAATAGCATAAATGTAAAAATATGAAGAAATCCCGGAATCCTGGGATTCCGTGATTTTCATTTTGTCCCGGAATTACAAACCCTAGCTTAAACACCGACTCCAAAAACTTTGGCATATATTAGACGAAATTCCTCAAATGAAAAAGTGTCTGGATAAGAAATGTCTTAGGAGAGAGTGGCGAAAACATTACTTCGATGAACAATTAACACCAGACATGTCAGCCGTTAATTACTGGGAAACAGCTTTCAGCCGTAAAAATATTGCATAGGTATAGGTAAAAAAATATTGCATAGGTATATATACTTATCATCCAAAATATTTTGTTTGGCTTCTGTAACAATTATTATTTATGCATTGTGAGCACCAATTACGTAAATCTGGACTTCAATTTTGTCAACCACAGTGCTTTGTGTGTTTGTTTGAGTTGTTTATCGATTCATGTTTGGAAATATATTTTGAAATTTTAATGGAAGGTTGTCATTTTATACACATTTCCATAATAAAGGTGTTCAGATCATTTATTTATTAATTAACGAATCCCCAGAAACGTCAAAAATGTTGTCTATGTGACGTAATTAAGGAAAAAGCCAATAGCATAAATAAAGTCTATACGGTAATTTTTGTATTGCTCTCATTTATATTTTCTAGGGTAATCAAGGAGCATTCTAGGGTAAAATACATGCCAGCCTAGGGTACAAAGATTGACGATCGTGGAAGGCCTGACTGAGCGACCTACACAAGCATCAGTCGCTATGGAGCGTTCCATGAGTGCGCTTTTGTTGCTCGACGGCAAAACGGAAACACTGGATCCATCCCATCAACATGAGGAGAGATCGCTAAGGAGAATACCACTATCTCTTCGAAGCACTGAGGAGAGATGAATCACGATTCTACGAGTATTTACGGATGAAGCCGGCAACTTTTGATGTACTACAATCCCTTATAGAAATAAAAATTTCCAACGAAATAAGATAAATTTGCTGTTCAGTAATAATTCACAAATTTTTATTGAGGATACATGTAAAGCAAAGTATTTTTAAAGAAAAATTAAAGTCTTTCCATATAGGCTGTATCACTTTATATTACTACAGGTTTTCGTAGGCCAGTACGAACAAAAAAAATCTTGTGGTGACTTAAACGTGAGTGCAAGTAAAGTAATTCTCTTCAGAAATTCAGGGTTGTGCCAGAAAGAAAAAGAAAGAAAAAGAAAAACAGTATATTTCCAATATAGATGGTACAAAAGTACCATCATTGGTTTTTAAAATCTTTTAAAATTAATTCACTTAGATGATACACACACACGAGTATTGTAAAACTCGTGTCACTAGTCGAAAAGAAATGATTGAGGGCAATGTACTCCTAATCTTGCTTAATCTACATTTGATAATACATGTAATGATAATTATAAGAGACAACACAATTTCATGGACGATGCATTTTCATTGTGAGGTGAAAACACTTTTGACAGTTTACATGTACATGACATAAAACTTCGCAATTCTTGACGCCAGGAAATAATACATGAATCGCTTGTTTCGGCCAATGTTCAAAAGTGTCATTTTAAGGAAGCATGAAAAAAAAATATATATATGTAAATATACATCCGGATATATATACATACATATATATACGGATGTATATTTATATATATATATATATATATATATATATATATTTTCATGCTTCCTTAAAATGACACTTTTGAACATTGGCCGAAACAAGCGATTGTGTATGTGTATACATATACATGTATACACATACACATAAGCATGAGGACCAAGAAGATTATAAGTTTTGTATTTCTAATCCAACAATTTTAACATAGCGGTCATTAGTTAATAAGCATTTTGTTGAAACAAAAAGTGGATGATCGCACAACAAATGTATAGTTTTTACATGAATGCTTTACAATAATAAAGAGATGACGAGTTAGGTAATGTTACAAGTTGAGAGTGCACAGAAAAAAAACCATTATCTCTAGTAAAATGCTAGTTGTCAGTCTAGTACACACATATGTGCACGTATGCACGTAAATATAGACACATACACATGCACACACATACCCACACACATACTTACACCAAACTCGTAAGCATACACAAATGCATTTCTATGCATCGAGGCAATACGGAGTAATACGCATTATAATACATACGCACTCTACAGAGTGTCATACGCATAGCGTGCACACGTACCCATATGCACAAGTCAGCATGTGCGCAAATATCAGCGTAAACTAGTCAGTATAAACCAGAATTCCAATCGAGGGAAACGGAGAAAATATCTTTTATTATAGCATGGATTTTATAAAATTTCGTACTAAAAATAGTGGCACAAAACAGTCTACCTAAAGTCAGAAACATGAAAACGATTGTGGGACGTGAGTAAGAAAGAAAACATTAATGTCCTATAAAGGTTTCATAGTAGAAAAAAATCACATTACCTTTAAAATATGGCGCAAATTGTCGGCAATTGATAAGCAAACATAGGTATCACTTTATTATATGCATATAACTATAATCAGAATAAGCATATTACTGCAGTATAAATGGATGAACACACAACGAATTTGTTTTATTTTTTTACATGGATGCTTTGCAATTTCATATTAGAACAAAACACATTATCTTTGTAATATGGTGCAGAATGTCTGCAATTGATAAACACACACACACACATAGGTACCATGACGGTCTAGTTTGATGCTTGCGCAGAAACGGAGAGGAATGACATAAAATGCAACCTTCGACTGGTTTATCTACTCTAGTGCACACAGGTGTACGTGCACATATACACACCCATATGCGCACATACACCTATATACGTACACACATATACAAGTATGCATGTTTGCAAATGACAACGTATAGCGGTCAAATCACAATACCTACGCATACTTCAAAACTGTTGTGTGATGTCTTGAATTATAAAACAATGAGCGAGGGAGATTGTTCAGCAATGGAGATACCAGGCAAATGAGATTCGTCAGTACTTATTCAGTATGTTCTGTAACTAAGAATTATTTTTGAGACACAAGATGACGAGTTATTTTGGCTTTAAATTCTCTCGGTCTTTGAGGGACTTTAATACTCAGGGGAAGTTTGTTCCACAGTAAGGTGCCTGATATGGACAGAGCCTTCTGCCCTAAGTGAGATGAACGATAATTGACTAAGACATTATTGTTTCTGTTCGGTTTTTGGTTGGTTACAGTGGGTGGATAGAAACGCACTATCTCAGCATTGCTCTGAGGAAGATATAACGAGGAGAATACGTATCGGGCCTTCTGCATGAGGAGCCTTTCTTGGATAGGAATCCAGCAGAGTTTATTGAGGAGAGGGGTTACGTGATCACTTCTTTTGAAATTACCGTTGCATACCACCTTGACTGCAAAATTCATGCATTTTTGTAAGTCCCTTTGAAGGTATTGAGGTAAGTCTCCCCATACTAGGCTGCAGTAATCAATGCGCGATAACACAAGGGATTGAATGGCTAATAATCTGGATTTTTCGTCTTGCATACTTTTTATACGATGAAAAAACATTAAAGTTCCGTAGATTTTGCTGCAAGTAGTCTCAACGTGAGATTTGAAGGACATATTTCTATCGAACCAGATACCTAGATTTTTAACTTTTTCTGATGCATTAATTTTATCATTTCCAACTGCAAGAGTAAGATCTGAAGTTTTTTTAATTGCATCTTAAGATCCAAAAAAATGCATTGTGTTTTATTAGCATTTCATTTCAGACCATTTCGGTCGTACCATGATTTAAGGCTAGTCAGTAAAGTTTCGGCTCTAATTTGCGTCTGTGGTATTTTCGATACAGAACTTGTTATTGCAATTTGAACATCATCTGCACACATTGAGATCCGTGTGTTAGAAGGCATTGGAGGGAAATCATTAATGAAAATAGAAAACAGTAGCGGACCAAGAATGGATCCTTGGGGAACACCAAAATTGTTTTGAATGAATGGGGACAATTTGTTTTCTATGCGGAGTGCATGAGATCGATTTGACAAGTAACTTTCAAACCATTGCGTGTCTATTCCCAAGTTCAGTATTTTACGTAGAAGTCTTTTATGTTCGACGCTATCGAACGCCTTAGAGAGATCGAGTAGCAGCAAGAGTGTTACATTCTTTTGATCGCTGTCACTGTATATTTTTTCAGATATATTGAGCAGAGCGTCTTGAGTGCTAGTATTTCTTCTATAGGCATATTGATATAGCAAGGAGTTCCCTACCGAACGCGCTGTAGGCACGCTCAGTGGGCAATAGCTTTTTGGAAAAGAAGGCAAGAGGAGAGATACTAGTCCCTACTTTTTGTTGCAGCACAGCACCTACGGCAGTACTGGAGGCATCAACCACCAAACTGAAGTCAGCATTGGCAATCGGGTAGGCTAGCTCTGTCGCAGTAGCTAGCTTGTGTTTTATATCATCGAAAGATTTACGTGCATCCTCCGTTCATTTTACGTCGGTAGATTTACCTTTTCTCTTTTGTTCCAGCAAATCTGACAAAGGAGCTAAAGCTTGCGCACACTGTTTTATAAAGCGATGGTAGAAATTAACAGAACCTAGGAACCTTCTCAGTTCCTTCTGGGTCTGTGGAAGAGGGAAGTTTTTAATTACCTCTACCTTGGAAGGCAAGGGTTTTAGACCTAGGCTAGAGATTTCGTGACCTAAGTAAATTAGTGATGGCTTCCCGAGCTCACATTTTGCAGGATTGACCAGGAGTCCATGATTGGATAGTCTTTCAAACACGACCCGCAAATGGTCTTTATGTAGCTCCGAGGTTGCGGATGCCACCAAAATGTCATCAAGATACACATAGGCAAAGGTGAGATCCGAGAAAATCTCAGACATGTGTCTCTGGAAAGTTTGAGGTGCATTTCTAAGTCCATACGGCATCTTCAAGAATTCAAAGAGACCAAACGGAGTGATTACCGCGGTCTTAGGTATAGCACTTTCCTCAAGTGGAATTTGATGGAAGGCACTCTGTGAGTCAATCTATGAGAAAATTTGTGCTCCCTCTAAATTTGCACTAAAATCGTGCAGGTACGAGTTTGGAAAACGGTCAGGCTGTGTAATAGCATTAAGCCTTCGGAAATCCTCACACGGTCTGAATTCGCCGTTTGCTGTGGGCACTAACAAAAGAGGGCTAGCCCAAGGGCTTTTGGAACTGCGTATTATGCCACTGTCTAACATCCTAGCAAATTCTTTCTTGGCTAAAGCCAATCGATCAGGCGGTAAACGTCTAGCTCTAGAGTAAACTGGAGGTCCAGTTGTCACGATATGATGTTTCGTGCTAGTCTGCATATTTTTAGAAGCTAAGTTAGAGTTCGTTACTGCAGGGTATTCTGCGAGAACCTGCTCAAACATGCACTCTTTATTGAATTCGATAGAGAAGGAATGCAAAACATTATCTCGAGTCATGCCACAAGCGGGAATTGAGATCTGTGTCTCCTCGTCCCTAATTTTACGGTTTTTAACGTCCACAATTATTCCATACTTTGCCAAGAAATCAGCACCAATTATGGGCTCGTTGACTTCCGCAATTAGGAAGTTAAACGTGAAATTTCGCCTTAACCCCAGACTGCAAGTGAGTACTCTCTCCCCATAACATGCTATTGGCGTGCCGTTTGCGGCTCGTAGAGTCGCCAACAAATTATTATTTTTGTCTTTCGCCATGGCTGGGATAATTGACACGGATGAACCTGTGTCTATCAGAAATCGTTACTTGGTAATGGGATCGAAAACGATTAGGAGGCGAGTAGTCTGGGAGTTAGGCAACGCAGTGCTCGCTACTGTGCGTTGCTGTTCGCGTTTCCCGAAGTCATTTCGGTATAACGTGGGCAGAATCGTGAGCCGCACTTTCGTGCTGGGTCACCAAATTTTTCATGGTGCCAGCATAGGTTACTGTTAGCATCGCGAGAGCGCGACCTAAAGCGGCGGTTTTGAGCTGACCTATCATAAGATCTACCTCTACCAAAGCGTTGAGGAGGAGGAGGATAGTCATAGGCATGGTAGCGTGAGAAATTCCCTGAGCCTGGCTGAATATGAGCTACATTATGACCTAACTGACAATTCTGGAAAGCTTGTTTTAGCTCAGCAATCTCGCGTTGCATTGATTCCATTGAAGTAGAAGATGGATTATTGGAAGTATTTGACGGGCTAAAACTAGCAGCTGATGCGTTCAAGGAAGTTACATGAGACGTTTGGAACATGTTTAGGTTCAGCATCACTGTTTCTGTGGCCTGAGCCAACGACTCAAGGCTTTCGTCTGGACCGATCATTGACAAGAACGGCCGCACGGCAGTCGGCTCTTTTGTCATATACAATTCTTTGAGGAATCTTTCGGCTATGCCAACACCGGCAGCAAGTTTCTTAAGTTCCTTTACTAACGATGCCGGAGGGAAAGCAACTGAGATGCATGGGATAGCTGAGGCATCAACAAGAGACCTAAACTTGTCCGCATCAGACATTTGTAATTTTGCTAATAATTTGTCTATCAAGATTGAATACGGGCTTATAGCCGGCGGATTATTGATCAGTTCATTTGAGTCTGATAACATTTGCGTGGGAACAGCAGCTATTAACGCATAAAACTTGTCCCGCTGATTGGATATATTATTGTAAATGAAAATAGCCTCGACCTGACTAAACTAAGTCGTGCTTTCTGCTGGTGTGAAAGGCGGAAGATGTATAGGCTTTGTCTGCACTGGATTTGCACCATTCTCTGTGTCGGGCATACTGACAATTTCTTATTTTTGAGCGCAAAAAAAATACTCTCATAACGGCACAGAATTTACGTAATCAACATCTAATAACTTCGGTATCAAAGTGTCAATGGGTTTGTGTTTGCGTACACCTACTCAGTTATTCCCAATACAGGCATGAAACGAGAAAAGAAAGGGAAAAAGTTTTTTACGGTCGTCAGAAATAAGCGTAAAGTACGAAAGAAGGGGAAAAAAATTTTCTACCTACTGTGGCACATGAGACATGAGACAAGAAACAGCATGAAAGAAAAAAAAATTTAGAGCTGCTCAGAGAAACATTAGCACGGTAAATCCACAGAAAAATTCTCAGGGAAAATACGACAATGAGACCTTATCACTACAATGATATGCCAACATTCTCCTCTCTCACGTTTTCTCAAACACTTCTCGAGTTGAATAGTTTTTAAACTTGGGAGTCACCCAATATAAAGTCACTCTGGCAAGGTCACCACTTTTACGTTTGATGGTCGGGGTAGACTTTACGATAATACCAACCACCAAAACGCAAATAATCTCGAGAAGTACGTTTAACATCACGATAACGAGAGGGTAATGACGACAAAGTTGGGACTCAGCTGTGATAGATTTTTATTTGAAGAAGCCGGAAGGACCGCTGCGTCTTGTTTAACTGAAGAACTTGACTGAAGATGGTGCGCAGTCCGTGCAGGCAAAAGGCTCCGGCAAGTGACGAAGTCGACAGTGTGTGCGTGTGTGTGTGATTTGTGGAAGTCACTTTGTGAGTGAGGGCAAGTTAGCAAGCCAGAGAAATCAGTGTGATTTCAGGATAAGCTCAAAATCTGCGCAATTTGAGCAGGTGAATAAAAATCAATTTGAGCCGTGATTGATGACGCTAATCGATCTTAATCAGGTAGTGATTAAAGTTCAAGTCTTGCTGGATTTAGCAATATGGCTGCTAAATTATTTTTGTGCCCGTAATTGGGGAAATGTGCAATTAGGCCAATAATTAGATAATTTGCAAGGCTATAAAGCCCAAGGCCAAAGTACCAGACTTGTGTACTCGGCTAAAGGCAAGTTAAGGCAGAGCTTAAGGCAATATCAAGGTGAAATTTAAGGCTGAGTTAAAGGCAAAGCTCGAGGCCCAGGGATAAATGTGTTGTGGCGTTGTTGACGTCGAAGAACCTGGAATATTCGAAGACGCTGAATGACACATTCCCGGAGAGGCACCAAGAAAACCCACAACAACTGTTCTCCCTAGCATTGCAACGGTAAATTCCCATCACGGAGAAACCCTGAGTTTCTTCCTACAGATTTTAAACTCGAGCTATTCATTTCTCTTTTTGTTAAGCTCATGAAGAATAAGGATAGGTTTAACATGCTAGCAGTAGCTGTTCTCAAATGCTCTTGATTTAAAATGTAAGCATGACATTTACAAGAATTTTGATAATGAGAAAGTCATAATTTGTTATTCATATTATGAAACTACATGTGATTTCAGTACACGATCTGCGATCCAATTTAAGCACACGATCGGCGATCCAATTTAAGCACACGATCACAATAAAAATGAATGAATATGAATGAATCCCGTAATTTTATATTATGCCCGTGTGAAGCCACACTAATGTTTTCTAGTTCTTACTCAATTCTTTTACGAAAACCTGCAGGCAATCCTACACTGTCCACATGCCAATTATACTGAAACACTGTAGGTGTATACTTGCAGTGGAGAGGAAATACTGAGTATATAATATAATCTTGAACATAAAAATGAACATTACACACACCATTCACGCTACGCCATCTTTGGGAACAACTCAGAATATGCCATGCAATTCGCACGAAATATCTACGAACTATTTGCACATCTTTAAATAACACAGCACTGGTAAAAATCACTTAGAACTTAAACACGATGAAAAACACATAATCTTCTAAGCCAGATTTCCTAAAGTAACACTTATTTTCACTTACGAGACGCTGACCCACACGAGCTAACACACAAGTAAGAAGTGACGCCTCGCCAATGGCGTCGGCTGTGATGTTGCCATCACAACGACTTAAAACTCGAAACTGTTGATAATATTTTCATTTTTGTGCTTTTACACAAAAACTTCTAAGATTACTAATTATAAGTAGAAAATTATTAATAATAATTTAAAGTAAGATTTTTAATGCCAATAATTATGTTATTTAAATGTTAATGAGAATTTTACTGAAATTATACATTTTGTAGCTAATGCTACATAGGACACCATGACGGTACCCATTTCCGACACCTGGGTCGAGTGGGGTTGTGTGCCTGAGCTTTCCCTTATACCCAACGGGGAAAATCGCAGCGCCAGCGCCGGGATACGAACCCTCGTCTCCAACATGCAAGTCCGAACCCTTAATCACTGTGCCACCGCGAGCAAGTGGAACGAAAGTGAAGCAAGTTAGTTCGGAAGGTGAATATTCCTTAATAGATTCATCCATTGCGTCAAAGATCTCACGAGTCAAAATTGAGTTGATTGTTTTTATCTTTTCAAAACCTTTGTTTATCACCAAAATGCATTTTAACTCTTGATAATACCTTTTATCATATCTGTTCTTCAATGTTTCCTCTACGATATCCGTTAATTTTATTGCTCTCGAAGTAAGAAGTCCCTGTGTTGTTATTCAAGAGCAATAATACTTATTCATATCCTTCGATAACAATAATTTGATAAAGTATGCACTAAGCCCAACAAGGTTCTACGTGATAATATTCAGAAACTAAAACTTTGTACCACGCAAAACTTCTCCAACGTGTTCTGAGTGAAAAAAGTTTTATATTTCACCTGTTTCTCGCAATAAATGCAATAGAGAAATTCTTCCTCGGCTTGAAAATCTTCAAATTCCTTAAAGTATTCTAAAATTGATGCTCCTTCTTCACCTTCGGCATGATTGTAGAACACTACTAGCCGTGCTAATCTCAAACACACTTCATAAGGTAACTATATCTAAAAAACTTGAACTAATTCCCGCAAAATTAAACTAAACTTTTGAAGTAGCTGTAGCAACTTACAATTATTATTGATTTACGAAAAATTTCAATTTACAAAATTGATCCAGTTATACAAAAAGAATTATATAAAACTGGATGAAAAAAAGAATATAATTTAAAAGTAATGGGAAGGTTTTACTAGGTTTCAGTTTACTGCCACTTACAGTTAATCATGCATGTTCGTCATATTTTATGCTGTTCCGAGGAAAATATGCGACATGCTCACACCGCATATATACTTGCGGGCATATTTTATGCTATCTAAAATATACTCAAAAGCATATATATGCAATATGTTCAATGTCACATCCCTACTGATGACATGCTGCAGGCTACGGCTCATCTGTAGATGGAGTGATTGACGGGCAGGTGGCGGTAAAGAATGGCTAGGGAGAATGTCCAAGTGAACCTCACGGTACCCGCCTGCAAGCCCGGCAACAGTGTATGTGCCCGCCGAAGTGACACTCAGTGTGGTGAAAAGAGTGTCAATGTGAACCCAGCATTAGTTCTTATCCCTTTACGGCCGGGACTATGTGTTCGTGCAGAAAAAAAAATTGTACACGGTATCTCGATGTTTTGGACAGTTGTGAGTTTTACTCCAGTCATTAAATTTTAAAAATTATATTATTCATGAATTTACATATACTGAACCAATTCGTTCAGTTAGGGCCACAAATGAGTATTTCGCTATCATGGAAAAATCTGCATATCCACATAAATGATTAAAAACAGAGTAATAATTCGTGACAATTTATTATAAAATACAGTCATATTTTCCATAAAAATACCAATACAGCTAGAGATAAAAATTAATTAATTTCTATTTTACAAGTGTTTATTTTGCTTATAATTTGATAATCCATGAACTAGGAAAAGCTTTGTAATTGTTTTCAAATTACTTATTGCATATGAATATAACAATTCTTTCAACCAAAACAAATGTATTGAAATAAACCGTATTGTAATCAAAGACAGTAAAAATGTATAATAGCTAAAAAATATATACCAAGCAAATCTGGTGAAAAATACGCCAAATTAATTTTTTTCTGTAAACATCAATGCTAGAGCTAGATCATTAAATTTGAGTAAAGCTTCAATTTTCCAATCCTTCAGTACAGGAAATCACATAGAGCTTACAGAGTGTGATAATTGGCAAATAGGTTACTTTTTCCACAGAAACACAGATAGATGCACGTTGCATTTACGACAGACAACATTTGTTGCCCCAGTGCATCCTTCAAGTCTGAAAATGCGTCGTGCTTCAGCCACGTATGCCCAGTGGCCTGTCTGATACCTCACATGAGTTTCAGATTGAGCTGAAGAGACAGGGAATCTTTTCTTTTTGTGAACTGACTTTTCAGAACTTCAATTGTAGATGGATAATCATTGTGCTCACCTTACTGAACCTGTCTTCAGTCATGGGCATGGTGTGGTCATGGGGGAGGTATTATCCACCAAATGTAGGTTGGACTTTATTTCAAGCCATCTATCTGCTCATGCCTTACAGGCACGTACCTCTCGAAGACCGGGCAACTGGGTGCTCCAATGCAGCCTAACACTGTTACTTTGATCCAAGAAAAGTAATAAATTAGGCCAATCCGTTGCTCTATTTCTTTGCAATAAGTATGACGACTTTTTTTTTGAGCTGAGTATAAGTTGCTTTGGTTTACAAGGAGATCCAAAAAATGTTCAGACAAAAATTCTTTTACGTAGGAAACGGGACTGGAAGACTAAGTTCCTCGTAGCTTTCATCAGTACTGAATATGGGAGCTTGTATTGAATCAGCCAAATCATTCAGAACCCTGAATTGGTTGTCTTCGTTTCCAGAGCTTGCTGGTCTCTTGTGTCAGTTGATATAGTATTATTATTAATTTCAATGACAACGGGATTGGGACCAAGTTCAGTTTTTCACCAGAAGGAATCTCTACATTGATATTTTCGGGCTCTGCCACTCAGTCTGAAATAAAGAAAAACAGTGAAAAAATACATAAAAAGCCACGAAATAATGATATTACAAAAATTTACCATATGTATCCCTATTTTCGTAACCTATGATTTTACCTTCCCCATAAAAATGGATTTCGTCCGGAACATATGTAGGGTCTACAACACTATTATCACTGACGTATTCTTCTTCCATATCGCTGTCGGCAGCAGCCAAAAAACGGATTAATGGTACTGCGAAGATGATTAGATCTCTTACTGTAGTTTTTTTTGTAGAACAGATTCGTTGTTATTCCTTTAAATTAAGAACAAATATAAATGAATTATAGCTTTTCGACTGACAAAAGCCGAACTGAACTATTTCGTACAGCCCAAAACAGAAAACCCATAGTCCTAGCTGAACGAATTGGTTCACTGAACTTATCATGGTTTAGTAAACGTGCATTATAGCATATGAACAAAAACATCGTTCCATGCCGTTGTTGAAGATGTATATTCATTGTCAATATTTTTAATTTCAGTGCTACTCACCTTTTTATGATCCATGAGTGTAATAAAGTGAAGTGTCGGGCAAGTTCACAACACCGACCGCGCCTAGCAACAAACAACACCTTTCGACTACACCTTTTTCACTTCAAATTAATCTAAGTCAAGTTCAATTTAATCCAAGTCAAGTTCAAATTAATCCGAGTCAAGTTCAAATTAATCCGAGTCAAGCTCAAATTAATCCGAGTCAAGTTCAAATTAATACGAGTCAAGTTCAAATTAATCCAACCCTCAGATGAGTTAAAAAATGACATCATAATTTGTTAAATGGAGTTTTTTGTGTTAAAAATGTATCTCTATTGGATGTGATGAGCAAAACTGGTTTCGAGGATTTATTTACTCTCGTAGTATTATAGATTGGATAGCCCTACACTAGAGCACAGCGCAGGTTCCACATAGACACCAAATAGTTATAGTACTGAACACAATACCATGCAATGACACAGCAAGTTAGGTAAATAGTTCACTCACCTCTTGGATACCTTAACTTAATACTCCATTTTCAATACTGTGGCTAGCAAGAGTAGAGCGGAGATAGACGGGAAATGTATAGTATAGGGTAGAATAGAATTAGTACATTAGTTTAGAACTTAAGAAGTTAGATACCAACCACAGTAGTTAATTATGTACACACTCGGTCAACATTTACTTGTTGTTGAATCCGAGGCCAATAGCAGACTGACTCGCGAGTGTTGCCCTATCGAGCGTTGCCAACTTTCGGTCTCTCTAACTAGAACTTACACTACTCGCTATATTACACCCCTCCCTCCTTAATTAGAAACCCCTCCCTGTATCCCCAGTCCCCTTATTCAATATAGTCAATCCTAAAGGTCCATTCTCACCACAGGCTTCCGAGCCCGGGTAGACCTGCGTGAGATGTTAGCACTTGGAGGCTCGTGCATCCTAGCCTCCTGGGTGGGAGTCGGGTAATCAGGTGTTCCGGTGTCAGGTTCATTGGTCGGAGGTGGTGGGTATGAATTTTGAGCAGGTTGTGGAAACACGACGGTTTCCTCCGTAGGTTGTTCCAAGGGTTCAGGGATGGTGTTCGAGCGGGTAATAACTTGGTCCTGGTGTCGACGAACGACCTCTCCCCCCTTCAGTTGGCACTTGTAGGATACCGGGCCTGTTTTCTCAATGGTGGTAGCAGGGGTCCATTTTGGGGAACCCGGCGTGTATTGACGGACCATCACAGGAGACTCCGGCGGAATATCAACCGCGCGAGACCCTGGGTGGTATCTTTTCTGAGCGTCCTGGCGTTGAGCAACTTTGGACGCGATTGCTTCTGACGGCCAAAGCAGATCAAGACGAGAGCGAACTTTTCTGCCTAACATCAGTTCGGCGGGCGTAACACCTGTTGTCGTGTGGGGTGTTAGCCGATAGTTGAACAGAAACCTGTCTAGTGCTAGGCGTAGGGGTTCCGTTGACTTTCGTATATTCTTCTTGAAAGTTTGTACCATGCGCTCTGCCAGTCCATTAGTTGAAGGGTGGTATGGTGCGCTCGTAATATGTCGCATACCACATGCCTTCACAAATTCTTGGAATTCGGCCGATGTGAAACACGTTGCATTGTCAGAAACAATTGTTACTGGAAATCCAAATGTCGCAAAAGTGTGTTTCAGGCACGAGATCGTTTCGCTAGAGGTTGTAGTAGATGTGGGAAAAATTTCAACCCACTTAGAGTGTGCATCCACGATCACTAGATAGTATTTTCCATCCATTGGGCCCGCGTAGTCAATGTGTATGCGATGCCAAGGCTTCGCAGGCCATTCCCACGGATGGAGTTCAGCTTTCGTTGGTGCAGCTCGAGTGCTCAGGCACTCGCTGCATGACTTAGTCGTTTCTTCTAGATCTTTGTCCAGCAGCGGCCACCATACATAGCTGCGAGCTAACTCCTTCATCCTGGATGATCCAGCATGGCCAGAGTGCAGTTCGTCCACAATGGCTTGTCTGAGAGCTTGGGGTACAATAATTCTTGCTCCCCAGAGCACACAGCCATTTTGTGTGGACAATTCGTCTCGCCTCCTAGTATACGGAGCGAGATCAGGGTCACCAATTACCGTCGAAGGCCAGCCTACTTGGCAGTATTTGTACACCTTTGAAAGTACTGGGTCCCTTAGGGTGCCGTCGCGGATGTGGGTGCTGGTGACTGGAGCTGACTCGAGGAAATTCACTAAGGACGTCCATTCCGCAGGAATAGGTGTGGCTTCCTCGGGAATTGTCAAAGGTAGACGACTGAGAGCATCAGCCGTGCCCAACAGCACGCCGGACCGGTGACGCAAGGTGAACTTGTAGGACTGCAGTAGTAAAGCCCACCTTTGAATGCGCCCGGATGCCATCGGAGGAATGCTTCTACCCGGATCAAACAGTCCCAACAAAGGTTTGTGGTCCGTAACCACAGTGAAATCCTGTCCCCACAGGTAGCAATGAAATTTTCGAAGTGCGAACACCATAGCTAGGGCTTCTTTCTCAGTTTGAGAGTAGTTGCGTTCTGTTGCTGTTAGAGTTCGGGAGGCAAAATAGGCGGGGCGTTCCATCCCATCAATAAGGTGACACAGCACCGCTCCCACACCATACGCACTACTGTCCGCCACAACCACTATGGGTTTCTGAGGGTCAAAATGGACTAGAGTCTGAGAGTCCAGGAGGGCTTGTTTAGATTTCTGGAAGGCTCTCTCCTGACTTGCATCCCATTTCCAAGGGGTTTTGTCTCTCAGTAAGGTATTTAGGGGCTCCAGCATAGTTGCAGATGATTTTAGAAATTTCCTATAGAAATTTAGCAGCCCAAGGTAGGCTCTCAGTTGAGTTACATTAGTAGGAGCTGGTGCATTCTGGATTGCTGCTACCTTCTCTGCAGTGGGGTGCAATCCATCCTTGTCAATTTGGTATCCAAGGTAGGATACCTGTGGCACTCCAATTTGGCATTTATCCATTTTCAGTTTTAGTCCTGCCGCCTGTAGTTTAGATAAGACTTGATAGAGACGCTTGTTGTGCTCTTGCTCATTAGTGGCACTCACCAGGACGTCATCCAGGTAGCAGAACACTCCTGGGAGGCCCTGCAATAGTCCTTCCATGGCACGCTGAAAGATTCCAGGTGCGGACGCAATTCCAAAACTGAGACGGTTGTAGGCAAATAAACCTCTGTGGGTGTTTATTACCGTGAGTTCCTTGGAGTCTTCATCCAAGGGTAGTTGAGCGTATGCCTGAGACATATCTAGCTTGGAGTATATAACTCCTCCTGCTAACCCGCTAAATAGATCTTCCACTCTGGGTATAGGGTAGGTATCCTGCCTAGTGGCTCTGTTGACTGTTAATTTGTAGTCCCCACAGATGCGGATGCTTTGATCAGCCTTGAGCACAGGGACGATCGCCGCTGCCCATCTCGAGTATTGTACAGGGGTGAGGATACCTTCCTGCACCAGTCTATCAAGTTCTGCCTCCACCCTAGGTCTCAGTGTGTAAGGCACGTTCCTGGCCTTACAAAACTTTGGTGGTACAGCTGGATCCACTTCTATTTTGAAATTCCTTCCCTTAAAGCAACCTAGACCTGGTTGAAAAAGGTCAGGGAATTTATTTGCTAACTCTTCAGGGCAGGTAGTCAATTTGTTGACATTATTTGATACTATAGTTAGCCCAAGGGAATCAATCAGGTCCCTACCCAGCAAAGCTGGCCCCTCCCTGTCTACAATCACAATAGTTGCTAGTTGAGGAACCATATTACCAGATTCACGCTGGATGTTAGCCCTAATCTCTCCGCAAACTACTAGCTCCGCTCCCCCATAAGTCCTAAGCTTAACATCAGAAGGTCTCAGCTCGGGTCTTGACTTAGCTTGTATTTTAGAGTAGGTGGCCATTGAAAGGATAGACCTGGCAGCACCTGTATCTACCTCCATCTCTAATGGCACACCATTTAGTAACAATTTTATTTTGATTGGGGGTTTCATTTCCTCGGCTATTGAGAAAATCTCTCCATAACAGCCTAGATTAGCAACTGGATAGTCTGCACAGGTTGTATTGTTAGTTCTACTAGGGTTAGGGTGGTGTTCCCTCCCCCTTTTCTCATGCATAGCATGCACAAAATTATTTTTGTTGTCTTTAGCAGAATTTTGCTTTTTCAATTTAAAGCAACACTTCTTAAGATGGCCTTTTTGGCCACAACCATGACAAACACTGTCTTTATAGGGGCAATCTCTACGCCAGTGCAGATTACCACAGCCGCTGCATGCTGATTTGGGGCTAGCTTGAGCCTGAGTTTTGCCCTGAGGCTTAATAGCAGTTTGCTTTACTCTATGCTGGCCCACATTTAGTATGGAATTAGGTTGCCTTAACACAACCGTCTCCCTCAGTTGAGTTTCTTTGGCAGTTGCCAGATCCACGGCTTTTTTCCATGTGAGGTCATTTTCATTGAGCAAACAATTTTGAACATCATTACTGGCCACACCCAGTATTAACCTATCTAGCAGAGTTTCTTCCAGAACTTCCTGTTTGAAATTACAGGTGTCTGAAAGGGCCTTTAAGCTAGCCACAAAATCAGCAATGCTCTCCCCTTGTTTCTGGTTCCGCCTATGGAACCTAAACCTTTCAAAGATCTGGTTGCGTGTCGGCTTAAAATGCCGTCTTAACGCTTCCATGATCTCCTCATAGGTAGCATCTAAAAGTCTTTTAGGTGATAGTAGGTCTTTGGTCAACCTAACAATTTTAGGACCCACCAGAGCAATAAATGTCTTAGCTTTATTTGAATCTTCCACTTTATTAATACTAAGGAAGCAGTTTAGCCTGACTTCATATTCTGGGAATTCTTCCTCTAAAGGATTGAATTCTCCCACTGAGCCAAGCATTGGCATTTTTACCCAGCTTTACAGCTAATTGTCAGATATCTACCTGAAATAGTAGTAGCAACAATATCAGTTGCAAGAGTGGCCAATTCAAGAGGCTGTAATAATACCCCTTGTTAAAAAAAAAAATCAGAAATTTACAGCATCAATACTCTAGTCACTGAATAATATAAATTCTGAGTTCCTTCATTAGTCTAGCCTCTCCCAATAGTTCTACAAAAAATAATCCTCGTCGCCAGTATTATAGATTGGATAGCCCTACACTAGAGCACAGCGCAGGTTCCACATAGACACCAAATAGTTATAGTACTGAACACAATACCATGCAATGACACAGCAAGTTAGGTAAATAGTTCACTCACCTCTTGGATACCTTAACTTAATACTCCATTTTCAATACTGTGGCTAGCAAGAGTAGAGCGGAGATAGACGGGAAATGTATAGTATAGGGTAGAATAGAATTAGTACATTAGTTTAGAACTTAAGAAGTTAGATACCAACCACAGTAGTTAATTATGTACACACTCGGTCAACATTTACTTGTTGTTGAATCCGAGGCCAATAGCAGACTGACTCGCGAGTGTTGCCCTATCGAGCGTTGCCAACTTTCGGTCTCTCTAACTAGAACTTACACTACTCGCTATATTACACGTAGATATTTATATACGTGAAATTCTACTTGACTACATATATGAAATCAAATACATGCAAGTACAAAATATTATCATTGGACGATATGTAGATTTAATCTTTAAAAGAAATATACAAGTGCGATTTACTGAGTACTAATGTACGATCCCGTTTAAAAACAATTTATATTTGTACATTAATACACAGATACATTCCTAGATTAGCAATAAAAATGTTGCCATCCATTCTAATACCGTGTTAGTCAATGTGAAGAAATGTAGGATCCACTTACAATACACAATAATAATACAAGAAACAATTAATGTTTCTAATTCACTACTGATTTTATTTGTGTGTGTTTACAATTCAATATATAGTACTTTTAAGACTTCAAGAACTTTTATTATAATCATTTTACGAATATTTAACTCTTGAAAGTATTATATATTGAATTGTGAGCACACACAAATAAAATCAGTATTAAGTTAGAAACATTGTTTCTTGTATTTTTATTGTGTATTGTAAGTGGATCCTACATTTCTTCACACTGACTAACACGGAATTAGAATGGATGGCAACATTTATATTACTTATGCAGGAATGTATCTGGGTAGTAATGTACAAGTATAAATTGGAATCAAACGGAATCGTACATTAGTACTCAGTGAATCGCATTTGTATATGTAGCATATCGCTACAAAGCGTAAGAATTATGAATTTTCCCTATCGCACTTAAATAAAATTAATCATTAGCATTAAAAATCTTACTATAATTTATTATTAATTACTTTCTACTTCTAATTCGTAATCATTGAAGTTTTTGTGTAAATACATGAGAGATCAAATAATCAATCGACATTTCGAGTTTAAAGCAGCCCGATACGGCAACATCGAAGAGCGTCACTTGAACTGACTCACTCTTGCTTGTGGCTTTAGCGTGCGAACATCATCTTGTAAGTGCAAGTGAAATTTAGGCTTAAAATAGAAAGAAACCGGGTAAAGTACATGTGCCATGTGTTTTTCGTGTGATTGTGTTAAACGTAAAGAACTGCTCAGTGTCGTGAAGTAGGCATAAACTCTCAAATAGTGTTAAGATTCTTAGACTAGCATGTGTTATCTAGAGTGCTAACTCGGTGATATAGAATGACTATTGCGTGTCATTTCCAAATTCATGTGTTGAAATTTCATACTAGATGTTCAGCTAACGTCATTGTTTTTTTCTTACGGCAAAACTTATATTGTGGTTGCCAGTATCATATCGAAAATTACTCATAAACTGACTCGTGAACGCACGCGGCTAAATCGCCGGCGTTCTTTGTCGATAGTGTGTCTTTGTTGTTTTCAATGGCGGAGCAGATACTGCCGTTTTCCGTCACTACTCCGTGACCATAACTGCACTATAAGCATGTGTTATAATAGTATCTTCTTTTTTTTTACAAGGCGTACTTGCAGTAGTTTCTCTTAAATAATGTTTCAACGCGAAATAATAATTAAAGACGTCTCCTAATAATCTCGTATGTGTACGAATTACGAAGGTTATTCATGTCTATGCTTGCTAAAGTTTTGAGTCGTCTTTTATAGCTCATACTCCTTGAACCTTGCGTTTAATCGCACTTATTTCAATTTAAATCATTTCAATAACAATTAAATTTCATTCTGTTCATTCTTGTGACAAAAATACCCACTACCATTTGCCTTTCGCGAGTGCGCACAAATTATGCCCGCGGCTTGGCGAATGCCGACGTGTAGAGCCGCCGGGTTATTCGCCGCACTGATCTTCATGTTTCATCTCGCGCACATTTCCTTTCTGTGCAAACAAAACGTTTAGTGTTTCCTTTTCTTATTATTGGGTTATTATTCCTTACCATTTATTAATTGCAACTGATATTTATCCGTGATTTTTAGTAGGATTTATATCAATGAAACCTGAGAATTTTTCTCTGTTATTTCTTGTACAGTTATAGAGACGTCCTAGAGTACTTGAAGAAGCATTAATTCTTTTTATATGAAATTCTTAATTGCTGTAATTCTTTTCTTCTGCTTCTTGAACCATGTCTTGTTAAGTCATGTGTCTTTAAATGGTTCCAGGGATTTGATCCCCGATTTTGCTCTTAGATAATCACCAATAGTATTACTAAAAAAAATTCTTAAATTTTCTGCCTTGTATTTTTGCCTTGTATATTACTCTCGAAACTTCATTGTTATGGCATTCGTGGGGTTGCCCATGATTGGTTCAGATCATACCTAACAAATCGGAAGCAATACGTTGTCATTGACGACGCAAAATCGGACCCACAAAAAATAAGCCATGGAGTTCCACAAGGATCTGTTCTTGGGCCTCTCCTTTTTCTGATTTTTATCAATGATATTATTAAATCTACATCATTTTTTAAATTCATACTTTTTGCCGATGACAGTACGCTTTCTGCGGTCCTTCCGAACGAAAATCCCACTACGATTGCGGAGAGTATAAATAATGAACTCCATAAGGTTTCACTGTGGCTTAAAGCTAATAAAATAAGCCTCAATATCGATAAAACAAATTATATTACGTTCTCATACAAGAAAAATATATCTCTACCATCCATTAAAATTGGCGAAGGTGAAATCAAAGAAACCAACTCATGTAAATTTCTGGGCATCATAATAGATAAACATCTGACCTTCAAAGAGCACATCACTCATATTAGTTCTAAATTATCAAAATCCATCGGAATCCTGAATAAAGTTAAAAATTTCCTGCCTGAAACAGCCTTACTAATGCTTTATCGAACGCTCATTTCACCATACCTGCAATACGGAATAGAAGCATGGCATGGAACTGATAAAAATAAAACCAATATAATTTTTACTCTGCAAAAAAGAGCCATCAGAGCGGTAAAGAACCTAGAATATAATGCTCACACAAATGATTCATTCAAAAATTTACAAATACTTAAACTCTCGGATCTCTACAAAATCTCCACCTGCAATTTCATCTACAAAACATTAGCTAATGATGGCGACAATAGCCTTTAACAGTTATTAACTGCGCAAACTGGTCATCACGACCATTTAACACGAAATAAAAGTAAATTCATGCTGCCTTATTATTCAAAGGCCCGCTCACAACATAGTATACTATTCGTTGGAACTAAAACCTGGAACTCAATACCTGCGGAGATCCGTGAAAGTAATTCTTACAAGGTATTTAAAAAAAATCTTGAGTCTCACTTCTTATCAGAATACTAGTCGTGTAAGATCACCAAGTCAAATCCTGCCTCCTACATGTCTGGTCCTAATAATGCAATTTGCCATGAGTAATATCGCCGATTTTCAGTCTGCTCCCAAATCGTTATCGAATATACTGTTAAATATTGTCCATATGACCTATATTGTAAAATTAAACATCAATATCGAGTTCATTATCCTGTTGATCAGTCTAATGCGAAACTAGGCTAAGTGAATTAGGTTAAACATTATTGTTCGCCCTAGAATAATGTAATGGTAGGATGCCCTAGAAGTCGCTGAACTTATTCGGGCCCACAGGTAGCTATACTCAACTCTGACCATTGTATTAGACTTAAGAAACATTCTACCTCTGTATCTCCTGTGGTAAATAAATTGTTTAAATTGTTTAAATTGTTTAAATTTATTTAAAGCAGGAGCAGCTGTATAAGAGTTTTCTTAATTGATTCTGTCCTATTTCTCTACTTTTGAGCTTGAGAACTAATGAAATTAACTAGAGTCAAATCTGTAGGAATTCTCGAATTCTGCCGTGTGGGAGTTTTATTATTTTACGATGTGTGGACTGTCAGTGGTGTTTCCTTGATGTCTCCTTGGACTGTTCATCCAGCTTTTGGACTCCTTGCAGGACCTCAACGTCATCACACACACCACTTACAACATTCTCCCTGGGCCGCTTTTGGGACTCTCTACTTGGATTAGATTTGGCTATACTCTGGGCCTTTAGCCTTATATATTCTCTAATTACGGGCCTTAATTCTCAACTGCCTAAAATTACGGGCACAATTGAATTATCCTCTCATTTGCCGAATTCAGCGTGCCTGGATCTGAATTACTATTCAAACGAAGAGTCATCATCGCCATCAGGCTCGGCACCTGTGATCAAACTCACCTGCTCCAAAATTAAGTAGGCTTTGCCCACATAAAGAGCAACGCACCGATTGTTGTGCTTGTTTAAAAATTGCCCTCAGTAAATTGAATATTCTGAAAACAATACACTTAAAACTTCGTCCACCGGCCGGAGCGACTGCCTCAGGACTGCGAAGTATCTTCAGTCAAGATCTGCAGGATCAAGTCTCGGCGATCCGCAGGATCAAGTCTCGGCGATCTTCCCGGCTCCTTCAAATAAAACCATTCACTAAAGCTGAGTCCAAAAGTGCTTTATTATCCCTCTCATAATTTTTCCCAGATGCTTGTCGAGGTTTTGTAAGGACTGGCTATACCCCTCGGTCAGATCCAAACATAAATTTCTTTTAAAGATTAAATCTACATATCGTCCAATGATAACCTTTTGTACTTGCATGTATATGATTTCATAGATGTGATGAAGTGGAATTTCACGTATATAAAAATATATATGAGAGTAAATAAATCCTCGAAACCAGTTTCGGTTATAACATCCAATAGATACATATTTAACACAAAAACTTAAATTAACAAATTATTATGTCATTTTATAACTCAACTGAGGGTTGGATTAATTTGAACTTGACTCGGATTAATTTGAACTTGACTCGGATTAATTTGAACTTGACTCGGATTAGTTTGAACTTGACTTGGATTAAATTGAACTTGACTTGGATTAATTTGAACTTGACTTGGATTAATTTGAACTTGACTCGGATTAATTTGAACTTGACGTGGATTAAATTGACCTTGACTTGGATTAAATTGAACTTGACTTGGATTAAGTTGAACTTGACTTAGATTAATTTGAAGTGAAAAAGGTGTAGTTATCGGCTTATCGCGCTATTCGCGCCGATTCTCGCGTAATTACCATCTTGCAACATTCGGCATGCAGGTCGGAGCTGTACGAATGCGTCTATTTAGGTCATCAAACAACTAGCATAAAATATATCTCGCAATATTTTCATATGTTCCACTGTACGAATTCGTTCACGTAGGTCGTAAAGGGTTTTGGGAATGCAAGAGTAAACTATCCTTTAGCATTTTTTAGTAGTACGTAGGCATATTTGTAGCATACCGCTACATAAGCGTAAAAATTAGAAATTTGCCATTCGCACTTAAATAAATTAATTAGTAGCATTAAAAATCTTACTCTAATTTATTATTAATTATTTTCTTCTTCTAATTCGTAATCATTGAAGTTTTTGTGTAAATACATGAGACGATAAAATAACAATTGACATTTTTCGAGAGAGAAGCCCTCTGGTGGCAATACTGCGCAAGGCGCGTCTCTGTTTCAAAAAGAGCACTCTTACTTTGGCGGTTGCCTAGCTCGCTCACAGCACTTTTCTCGTGAGTAATCAGTGTTAGAAAATAATCGTGTTCTTTCTTCGTGTTCAGTGAGTGCTAATAGTTGACAGTGCAGTGTTATTTGGATACGTGGTTATGCGTAGGAATTGTGATGTAGCATGTTTTCATTCAGTGTTTTGTTTTTTTCTCAACATGACTTAGCGTAAATTTTGCGTCAGATGTGCATTGCATTTCCGTGTCATGATTTTATTATCAAAACATAATCATGTTCGTTCCTTTCTTTACTACAATAGTATATACCTGCAGTTTCCATTCATGATTCGATACTCGGAACGAACGCGGCTGAATTGCCGGCGTTCGTTGTCGATAGCGTCTTTGTGTAATGGCGGAACATCACACCGTCGTCTCTTGTCACTACTCCGTGACTATAATTCACTATAGGCATGTGTTATAGTAGCATTTATTCTCTTTTTACAAACCGACTTGCAGTAGTTTTAAATTACGAAAAGTATTCATGTCTATGCTTGCTAAGTTTTGGAATTTCATTTCTTAATTCCATACTCTTTGAAACCTTTACGTAACCGCACTTATTTCAATATAAAACATTTCAATAAAATTTAATTTAACTCATCGCATTCTTGTGACAAACACCCACTACCATCTGCCTATCTTGAGTGTGTGCAAATTGCTGGCGGCTTGGCTGAGGCCGACGTGTAAAGCCGCCCGGCTAAATCGCCGCACGGAATTTTCCTGCTTTCGTTTTTTCTTCGCGTATTTTCCTTCTGTGAAATCAACGTTTAGGTTTCCTTTTCCTTTTATCATTGGGGATATATATTCCTTTTATTCCGTCATTATTGCAAACGATATTTATCAGTAAATTTCAGTAGAATTTATAAATGAACTTTAGGAATTTCTTTTCTCTGTATTCTTGTACCGTTATGGAGATTTTCTAGAGTACATAAAGAAGCTTAAATCTTCATGTTAAGCATTTCCTTAATTACTAAATTCTGTATGAGTCGGGTTTTTCTTCCGCTCTTTCTTGCCTTATGGCCTTAAAGTTCATTTAATCCGCGTCAATCATGAAGTATCTGAGGAGTGTTATTGAAGATAAATCTGCCAATACTATGTAATTCGGGTTATTTTCTGCCCGCTCTCGATATGATTTCTGTTATTTGAGTTCTCCGATGGTTTTGAATAAATCATGAATCATTTAAGGAGAATTAATGACGATAGCTAGCTGCCACCACGAGGCTTAGATAGCCTCGTCTAAAATTAGATATGAAAGGAACGTGCGTATTTCTTGGTAGCAATGGCGGCGGTAGGCGCGTGTTTCTGGCGCTAGTTTACGAGAGAGATGAGAGGTAAGGGACGACGACTGACGATTTAATCATTTATTAGGTCAATGCTAGCCGGTTGAACACATTCACGAGTTGAGATTGACGCCAAGATCTAGCGGTAATTAACCTGATCCGCGAGTACTTTACCAAGACTTTACAATCAGCTTGTTCCAACAACACGCTAAACGGGAGCAAGTCTCGACACTTATCACGGACAGTTTAACAGGTATTTGAACACAACTCGACTCTTCCTATGAACGTCTGCAAACGCTCGACAACAATCCACGGAAAACGATCCAAAGGTGACGTATCACAAACGCTCGACAACAATCCAAGGGACACGATCCAAAGGTGAACGTCGCGCATACGCTTTGCCACAATCACAGTATTGAAAATACACTAATGGAAACGCCGCTCTTAAGTTATGAACTGCAATTACGGGAGCCTCTACTGCCCGAACTCCGCTCGACGTGTTTTATTTACTTTACTCTACCCGTCTCTCGTACCTCCCGACTCGAGCCCTTGACTGCTCACTCAAACGACCGGCGACCGAATGTCCTTTCCCTGAGCCCGCTCTCGCCTGGTCTCGCGCCTCCCTCCCACAAAGGGGGGTAGGTTTTGTGGGGAGAAGGGATGCAGGGGTGAGCTCTCGGTGGGGGCCCCGCTTTCTCCGACCATGACGTATTCAGCCCTTATTGCCCTCCCGCTCTGCCCGTCGTCCCGCGACCGAAGCTGGCCGTCGTTTTTATATATTTCCAATAACTTATAGTGCCCTTGACCAATCTACGTGGTCGCGCTCTACGAGTCCTGCGTCGTCTTTATGACGGTGTGACCGCCGCAGCCCAAGCACATCCAATTATTAAATTTACTATGGCAGTGTTTCGTAATGAGAACGTCTCTCTTATATCTTTCCCAAGACCATAGCACGCAAGCTGGTACAAACTTTACGACCCGTGTCATTTAAGATCCAGTCTTAACATTAAATATATTCTTTTCGCTCGGCAATGCTAACGGCAAGGATGGGATGAATCTGACTTCATACCCTGACTTTATACACCCTTCCCCCACTAACGCAAAAAGAAATTATGTAATAATTTCTTTTTCTATGTCTTGGCCTCAATGCATTTCTTACCCGACTGGCGAACACTGATACAAAGCACCCCGAAACGACACCGAACAACAAGACGACAGACAATGAAGATATGACTCGCGAGTGCCCCTAATATTTCACGAAGACATCAATAAATTGCAATGACCCTACTTTAACATGAGACACGTATTTCAGTATTTCGCCTAGCTCGCGGAGACATTACTACAGCCGTGGGTGACGCCCAGCGACTCGCAACTACTACAACCATGAATCTTGCATTACAGTGTTCCGCGCTATAACCGTTGTTAGCGACTGATCATCAGTCGGAATTCCTGATGTCGCAGTTGTTCTGTCCAAAGGTAGTAGGGGAACACCCATGCGGATGAGATCCGCGTGCCTGACGTCCTTGCTTCAATTTCTCCATCATCGCGGGGCACGACCAGGTGTCTGATGACTTCGTTGAGGGTCGTCCCCGCTAGGTGTACTCCCGGCCTCGGGACGAAGTGGACGATGAGCGGGTGCCCCGCCAGGGTCGCAGCCGCTCGCGCCCAGTCCGTATCGGCCGAGACGGTCTCCAGACTCCCGTCTGGAAGCCACAATGACGTCTCGTAGTTGCGCGCTGCGACGTATGTCCCGAGCTGGCGCACCACCTCGCTCGGCCTCCGTCTCCGCCCTCGATGCATGTACGTCGCCGTTTCCTACGGCACACGGTCGGGCATTAATTTTGTTACATGGGTTAGATATCAATATAGAGCCTATTTTAAAAAAATTTCCTTTCTTCGCCTCATAATGAGCGCGTATGTTACATGATGAATGATATATGATTTTGGGATTCATGAACCTAACAAGTCCTAGCAGACTTGAATGACTAAGTCCCCACACTCCTGCACACTATACAGCACATACTCCTGCACACGTTACCGCACATACTCTGACAACACACACACCTCCTGTGACTGCCTCAACAATTTCTATCGACGAGGGGAAGGTTCAGAAAAGTCCACGGATGATGCAAAACTTGTCTTAAGCAGCCATTTATTGTACATAAATTTTCCTGAAATAGAAAGGTCTAGTTAGCACAAAAGTAATACAAAAAATATACAGTTTTTAGAGATTGCATATCTAAAAGTGATTCAGAGGGCAAACCAGAAAATAAGGACGCAAAAATTGGGGCAGAACTGCATCACTGGCACAAGAAAATCTAATTCAGAGAACACGGGTAATACTTCAGCGGCTCATTCAACACCCAAATCATTGGCGAGACTTAGTACAATTTTCATACGAGCATCCCAATGGCACAATCAGATATAACCAGTCAACCTAATGAGGCCCTCATTAAATACTAAGGTCAGGCAGTAGGCTCTACACACTAATGTCCAACCAGGTAGATGCTGAATTGAAGTTACACGGCTATTCCCATATAAAAATGCATGTCCAACCCGGTAGACGCTGAACTAAAGTTACACAGCTATTCCTACGTAAACAGTGCCTGACAACTTGAGTTGTTTCTGACTCACATGACTAGTCACAAAAGTCTATCAATCTATAGTACCACCTGGGCATAGTTAAAACACACCCATCTATAAAGGTGGTTAATAAGTGAACAAGGGGGCACACTTAGACACCTCTGAACAAGTAAATAGTTACCTAACAGGCATGAACACATCATCAACCAGGCAATATAAAATATCCGCAGCACAGTAAAAATCACACAAATAAAAATAGGCAAAAACCACCACACTCTACAGACTGGTAAAATAGCAACTTGAGTGAGGAATTACACAATTCTAGAGTCCAAATACCAGAGTTTAAATCCACTAACATTAATCGTGAATGATAACAAGGATCTATATAATGCAATGTGCTTAGATCAAATCAACAACTGAGCACAATGAATCCAGCTGTGAATTCCAGCAAATAAATTAAGTAGCACTGACAAGCACAGAACAAATCAGGCTCAACAATATAATCAAAACATGACTGAGTGTTTGCAAGAAAGTCTCACAACCCTGTCCAACACAGGGCAATACCACTAGACAATTTGAGCCAGGTACAAATAGGTAAACACAGCATTACATTATATTGGCACCGCGAATGAAGAATCAGTATCTAGAATTGTAAAAGCACAAACAGAAAAACTGTGACAGCACACATTCTAACATCCCCTGAAATCTTTTAGCTTTTCTAGGACCTAAGAATTCACTGTCTAGTAGGAGACACAAAACAGACATCTATAGGGACCCAATGCACTTAATATTTAGCACTCTTTACTTACATTTCCTTCTCTGGAGTCTACACACTACTTCAACACAACTGGCGGCCTCTACTCAGCTCGCAGAGTTTAAATACCTAATGTACCGGAAGAGAGCGTTTCCGGAAAACGAGTGAACGTGCGGACTGGTTCCCTCGATATTCGAAGGCACAAATTTTCTACCGCTGTTTGAAAATAGAAATTTCCTAAATTGCTGCGAAGGCAGCACACCTCCTGTTCATTTGTCTTTCACTCGTGGTGCAGGTCCTTATGATTAAATGATGAGAATTGTTCCTACTTCCTATTCCTTCCGTGTCAGCTGACTGTTTTTTTTTTCGTTACTGAATGGCAGTTGCTAATCTCTCGTGAGAGCAAGCATAAATTTCGTATGGGTGCAATACGGAGGCGTCCCTCGTTTGCATATATATTTTATGTACCAGTCGCACACGACTTATCTTTTTAATCTTCAAATCTCATGGTATCGGTAACCGCTGCGATGCCTCAAGCATTGCGCACATGCCTCTGGACATGCTTAAAAATCCCTCTGTCATGCTTCCCGTAATCTCCCCTATCACGCTCATCAGCAGACCAGACATTTATAACACTCTCCACAGTTCACGCACGTGTTTCCTACGCGCAGGGGTATTCCCGATCTTACCATTGCCGAATGCCTCTCCGTCTTTCTTACGTCGACCGCAGTTCCGGTCCGTCTCCGTTGGAGGCCGCTGTGGTGCTGGTTTAGCACCGCGCACACGCCCGCACCTCGCTCGCTGTCGCCTTCCTGAAAATCTTCAAAATAACCTTAGTACATTTATCATTAAATATTTCAGCTCTAGCGTCGGTTCGGTGCTGTTCACGCTCTGATTTCTCAGCACAGGAGCCGTCCATCTCTGTTATCTATATTCTTTTTGCTCATCTCTATTTCTTTTGTTCTCCCATCTATCTCGTAATTAGCATCGCACACGAATCGCTGTGCGCTTCTCTCTGCTCAGACTGCCTTCTCTAATCTCTGGCGTGTCGCCGCTCATATTACATGAGTTCCAGCGTGGAACGCATCTCAAGTTTTATGGTCCCTCTGTGGCTGCCTTGTCTCGTGGGCTTACGCCTCGAGTCTCTGCCTCGCAAGTGCTCGTCCAGCCTGCCTTTCCACACTAAGCTACGTTATTATTAAAGAGCCGTATTTGCTAAACTTTATACTATGTCCGTAATGGGACTTAATTATTAGATGTCTCGGTAGAAGTTCTGCTCAACTCTCAGGGGTTCTGCTATTCGAGCCGTTATTATCGGTCTCTAATCAGTTCCGGCTCAGGTTTCCTTCTTCGAAATGGAGCAAGACTCATCCCCAGATAATTTCAACTCGCCGTCTCTCTTCTGAGCGACTGCATTGTGCCTATTGGTCTTTGTCTTAAACATCATTTGAAGCAATAAAATTTTTAAATTTTTCCTCCCCCCCGACGATACAGGAAAATTCCTTTACCAGGAATTTTTTTCACCCCAAACAGCACAATGCACAGTAAGGAACTCTACTTCCCATCCAAGTTGCGGACTTTTCAAACCTACACCTGAAAGGCAATTTTTATTAGTAAGACTGTACTTATCAATACTACCAAAAAAAAATGAAAATTTCGTCAAGTACGCCACTATAATATGTATGCCGAGTCTCTACTAGCCTCTTTTCTGCGCGTCGCACTCGCTTCAGGCGGTTGAGCTCATCTTTTCCGGGCTCGGCTTGAGATCCTTTATGCCTCTCGATTTTATGACTCGTCCTGTGCCGGCTCTAAAGCTCTGCGCACAGTCGCTCGTGCTGGCTGCTAGCATTCCTAAAAGTTATTTGCCTAGCAGTCGACTACTCAGAAATTTTCCTGCCAACCTAGTTGTTGCTAAGCTATTCTGTAAAGGAATTAGATTAGTGCTTATCTACTACTTATTTGCTAGGTTTAATCTGAAAAGAAAATGAAATTAGTAGGCTTATCTACTCTCTACTTGCTAGTTTATTCTGTAAAGGAAATTAGATTAGCAAGCGTATTTATTCTCCACTTGTTACATAGGCTTTTGCTTATGTCGTCTTCTCCTCTACTCCTCTACTGGACCTGCAGATCGGAGGGCGTAAGGACGCCTCGCTGCCGGGGTGGGTAGGGGTGAGGGAGCTTCGGGTCTTGTTACATAGATTTCGTCGTCGCTGCTGTCCGACTCGCTTTCTTCGTGACGCACTTTTGTGACGTGCTCGACGTTCCTCTCCCTGCCGCTGGGACGCTCGTCTTGTATTACTATTGTCTCCTCTGGCTGAAATGACGCGGGTTTAAGTCTATTTCTGTGGACCGTTATCTCATGCCGGCGGCCGTGGACTTGTCGTATTACGACGTTCATCGGTGTTGGAAGGGCCTGAATTCTGTACGGGCCTAACCAATTGGGTCGGAATTTACCCATCGCCTTGTTTCTTCCTGCTGTATTTCGTAGGAATACGCAGTCGCCGACTCTGAGTTCCTTATCTCTCACGCGCTGATATCTCACATTTTTGTCATGTGCATTTCGGCTTGCTGACATCGCGTTTTCGAACGCAATTTGCAATCTGGCAAAAGCGGCGTGAGGAAAGTTCTCCTCCAAAGCATAGTTTAGTATCCTGGGCTGCAGAATATCAGACAGTGGCAAAGGAGCGTCGCGTCCATGGAACAAAAAGTACGGTGTGTTGTCTACCGAGGCATGATACGAACAGTTTAGGGCGAGCGTGGCGAAAGGTAGCTGCTCGTCCCATGATGTGAGATCCTTTTCTACTGTTGCGGCCAACGTTGTCTTTATCAACTTGTTGAAGGCTTCCGTCATACCGTTACTGGCTGGGTGGAAGGCCGTGGTGAAATGCAACTTGGACTTCAAAATGCGGCACATTTCTTGGAAATTTTGGGCGGTAAACTCCGTACCTCGATCTGACACGATGTGTTCCGGACAGCCATACCTGCATACATAGTCCATGAACGCTCGCGCTACTGTTTCGCTCTTCTTATCGCGCAGTGGGTATGCCTGCACGTGTCTAGAGAAGTGGCACACGATCGTCAGAATGTATCTATGTCCGGCCTGGGACTGTGTCAGCTCTCCAATGAGATCAATCCCCACCCTTTCTAATGGTCGTGAGACTGGCGGTAATTCGCCTATTTTTGCTTTGAGGCCCCCGTGGGGACTTCGTTTCTGACACGTCGTGCAATTTTTCACGTGCTCTTGCACGTGTCGTGCCATATTTGGCCAAAAGAATAATTCTCTAGCACGGTGGAGGGTCTTTTTCGCCCCAAAATGTCCGGAAATTCGCGTATCGTGCGACATTATTAACGCGGGCTTTATTAGGGATTCAGGAATCACTGCACGTTTGTAAATGTCTCCACTGTCTTTAACTTCCAGGTAGAAAAGGCAATTTTTGTCCAGCACGAAATCCTTATACTGGCTCGGATCTGTCACCATTTCGCCCTTTCCTTCCAATGCGTTGATGACCTTGGCCCAGTGCTGTGCTTTGTGCTGCTCCATACTTACCTTTTCCGCACAGAAAACTTCGTACGGGTCCAGCGCTTCCGTCACGGTCGGGCGGACGGCTGCCACTCCGCGTGAGAGCGTGTCTGGAATCACATTCTCCTTGCCGGGTCTATACGAAATTTCATATTCGAACTGTGACAGTAGCACTGCCCAGCGGGCGATCCGTGGAACGGTAGCTTTGTATAGGAACAAATATCGCAGCGGCTGATGGTCTGTTAGGATCTGAAACTTCCGACCGTAGAGGTATCGAGCAAAATGGCGGACGTTTTCCACAATAGCTAAAGCTTCTCTTTCGGTGGTAGAGTACCGGGTCTCTGCCGGTGTAAATTTCCGTGAATAGTATGCTATCGGGTGATCCAGGCCGTCCTTTTCTTGCGTCAGTACTCCTCCCAGAGCGACATCACTGGCGTCGGTATGCAGCCTGAACGGTCGCTCGAAATCTGGGTAACCCAACACCGGCGCTTCAGCTAGAGCCGATTTGAGCGCGTCGAATGCGGCCTGATGTTCGTTCGTCCACACAAACTTGGCACACTTCTTAGTCAATGCCGTCAAAAGTGCGACTCGCTCCGAGAAATTTGGTATGTGTCTTCGATAGTAGCCTGCCATTCCCAAAATTCTTCGTACATCTTTCGGTTTTTTCGGTGGTAACAACTCGCGAATGGCCGTGATTTTCCTTTGGTCAACTTGAATTCCGTCCTTCGAGACAACATGACCTAAATATTCGATGGAGGGTTTTGCAAAGCTGCACTTTTTCAGTGACATTTTTAAACCGGACTTCTGAAGGAGAGCGAGAACTTCCTCCAAATGAGCGATGTGATCCTCAAACGTCTTCGAAAATACCACTACGTCGTCTATGAAAACGTAGCTCGTTTTTCCAATCACTGGCTCTAACACTCGATTGACCAAACGCTGGAATGTGGCCGGAGCTGTAGTCAATCCGAAGGGCATCCTCTTGAATCGGTACTGAGCCGACTCAGTAGCAAATGCTGTCTTGTCGCGGTCTGCTTCCGCGACAGGAATCTGCCAGTAGCCTGACTTCAAGTCTATTGCTGAGAAGTAGCATGCGCCTCCGAGGGACTCCAAAATTTGCTCGATGCGTGGCATTGGATATTTGTCTGCGAGCGTGACTTCATTAATTCGTCGAAAATCAACACAGAACCTATGCGTGCCGTCCTTCTTTTTGATGAGGAGCACTGGAGATGCCCACGCGCTTGCTGATGGCTCAATTACATCCATTTTTAACATATTCTGCACTTGTTCTTCGATTGCTGCGCGTGTTGCTTGGGGTAGCGGCCACTGTTTCGTAGCAATCGGCGCCGCGTTCCTGGTGTCAATTCGATGTGGGAGCAAGTCACATCGTCCTAAATCTTGCTCATGCTGAGAAATGGCTGGCGCATACTTACCGATGAGCGCTAACAAACTCTCACGCTGCTGCGTGTGCAGATGCTCTAGGCTTGGTACTTCCGCCTCGGGTAGCTCGTCGGTTATACCATACTCACCATCGTCACTGCTCACTGTTGGTAGCACCGCCGCGACCTCAGACTGTCGCATACTTACCCTTTTTCTTTGTCTGATCAAATTGATCGACTCTCCGGCATACTTACCGTCCTTAAATGCATACGAATGACCGTTCACGATCACTCTACTACCATATCTACCGGTCATGTCCAGCGTCACCTTACCTATGCGCTGGAGTAAATCGAGCCCTACTAGTATGTCTCCTGGATAATTTCCGACCTGCGCTACAACCGTGTCGTGCACATACGTTTTACCTCCTATCTTAATGTTCAGCGCGATTCTGCCCCGCACATCTATTTCTGCGCCACTTACTGTACTTAACTTTAGCTTGGCCGTCTTTATTCTTACTGTACCTGATCCTGCCGACACAATTTGTTCAGCCGTTTCCGGCCTTATTAGACAGCACACCGATCCGGTGTCCAGGAATGCTTCGCAGTCTTGTTCATTCACTTTTATTTTTATGATCGGCTTTGTCTCGTGTGCATCGGCAGGCGGGGCTAGTTTTTTATATTAGGCGGGCCTTGTGCGTATCGCCACGGTGTGTTGTTATCCCCGTTGAAACTCCGATGGGCTGCGTGGTTCGGGCCTTGTGCCTCGCCTAACTGTCGGTTCGGCTGGGCTGGGTTTTGTGACCGCCACTGTGCCCTACATTGTCTGGCCATATGGCCGGCTTGGCCACAGTTGAAGCAGTTTATGGTTCTTCGCTGTACGTTCTGGGCAAATGTATTTTGTCTCGGAATCACCGCTGGGTTGCGACACTCTCGAGAAAAATGGCCTACTTGGTTGCATGACCAGCACCTAGGTGGTGGCCGGGGTGGGGCGGCTTCTACTGCGTCTATCGTGCAGATCGGCCGGCGTGGTTTCTCGTCCTCCAGCATCCTTTCGCATTTCTGTGCCATCTTGACACAATCTGCGAGCCTTTCTGGTTCGTATGTTGCCATTGTCTTCTTCAATGCCGGGTCGAGACCATTGATAAACACGCTCGCCAAGAGCTTGTCGCGAGATGCTGTTTTTTGCAGCTCCACGATAACATGCGCCAAGGCAGCCGAGGCGGTCTCCAGTCGCGAAGCAAACTCTTCGATTGTGCCCCGGTTCATTTTTATTGCAGCCAGTTCCATATGTGCATCCGTCAGCGAAATGCTTTTAAGGAAACGATCCTCAAGGCGTTTGGTCAGCTCCGTCAGATCGCATTCTTCGAGCTCGGGGTTTGAATCCAGGAAGTTTTCCGCGGTGTCGGTGCAGAGATATCTGATGACGTCAGCGCTTCGGGCGTCTGACCAGTTTTCTAGGAGTGCCCTTTTTTTCACTGTGTTGAGAAACTTCACCACGTTCGACTTTCCGTCGAATTTTGGCAGTTTGCCAAGCACTGGCCCGCTTGCCGCTGTTTGATCGGTTCCTGCGTCCTGTTTATTTGCAGCAGCACTTCCCGAGTTGCTATCTTCGTTCTTTCCCATTTTGAAGCTTGAACTCAGCGATGATCAGCACGAATTTTATTTTATATA